>JAFBMR010000006.1:2636311-3954467 GCA_019976455.1 Aspergillus sp. 'subgen. Cremei'
ATGCTAGCTAGCTGGTAATAGGTCGTAGGGAGGACCTGCTGGTAATGACCCGATGTTCTGGTACGCGAGATAAGGACGCTGTATCACGATTGCCTTGTGTGCGCCTTCAGAAGGCAAATCTCAAATCCAAAAACAGTAGCTGCAGCACGGCCTGAACTTATGCAGCCAGAGTGACGAGCCGCGAGCGGCATGTAAGCTCTCACATCACGTTGGATCGACTGAGCTGTCCGACTCTATTTCGTATGTACAGTCTGTGCCTCTGTGGTCACCGAGTACATACAGTCAGTACGTTGGATTGCAGACCGCAAAAAGTCTGTTGCACTGTGTTCATTGATCTTGACACAGTGATTTCGATCTAGGATCATATGATGTGTACCCCCGTATTGCGTACCCGTTTCTTTTTCCCCTACTCAAGCAACTCCCTTGTACGGGATATGGATACCTCAATACGAGAGCGGTATGAGATATATTAAGAAAAACAGGGGGAAGCGTCATAAAACGGACAAGAAAAAAAGAACGAAAATGAAAAAGGGAAAGGAAAAAAAAAAACCTGCGAGAACGGCAATTATGTCAGTAAATCGGTGAGCTCCATAGTAAGGTACACTCTTCAGCAAAAATGGACGAATAACAAACCGCGATTCCGAAATTATTTGCAATATGATAGATCCATTGATCCGTGATTGGCGAGACAACCCTCAATTACAGGTAATTTTTATTTATTATGATTTTGGGCTGGGTTGGCGCTGGCTTTTCCCGCCCACTGTGGTCACTTAAACGACCGAGCTTTTTCTTTTTTCTTTTTTCTTTTTCTTTTTTTTTTCGCGAGCTTGGCCTTGACCGTCAATCCGGCAGCCCGTCAGTCCGTCACGGAAATTTTAAGGTTGAGAAAAGAGGATGGGAGGCGTTCTGGCGTTTCCATAGCGATAGTGCTTGACTAGTGTCGGTGGAAGGGGAGCTGAGCTGGAGAAGAGGAAGAGAGAGGAGAGATTCCTGTCATACAGCGGGTAGGCAAAAGTACTCTGCATTTTCTGAGATAATATTAGATGCATATTCTATAGAGCATGTACGGAGTACATTATTGTCTAGAGAGAAGTATAGTACTTCTCGCACACACTCACTTGATGATCACTCTGAATCCAGACCTCCCAGACCCGAATCCCAAGGTCCCAATTCTGGTCCTATTTTCTCCGTGACAGACAGCTGAAGAACCTCAATTTCTGTCGATCCTGTGGGCCAACCAAAGTCGGTTGTTCTAGAAGAGCCAGAACAGGCTCAGCCAAGGTACTGGACTACTGGACTGAACTGTCTGACGGGCAAAGCAAATAGTTCCACTGGAAGGTCTCTCATTCTGAACTGGACTCGCTAGGAACCGACCCAGTCGAGAGACGGCTCCATTCGTAGTGTCGTGCTGCCAGGCTACTTGAGTTGACGGGAAGTGGGTAAGTCAATTAGTCACGGATTTTCAGATTGACGAGAGAGTCTCAGATTCGTGGGTGGTTTTGCCCTCGTTTTTTCGCATGATAATAATATCATCATAAGATCAATTTTTTTTCGTGAGGTATCATCGTCGGGGGAAAGAGATGCGTTAGTTCCAACATCGTCTTTGGGACTTCCCAGGTGGATGGTTCGTGGGGGGAAAAAGAAGAAGAGGGGGAGAAACAGAACTAAAGAGCCTTGGCGTTGTGAGTGGACTTGACTGGGTGGTTGTTTTTTACAGAGCACAAATACAGAAAACAGACGATCACAAAATGAGGTACATTCGACATCATCAGCCAAGGGGAACATATCCTTGTACAGAAGAAGACAAAGTTCTTGTGTGATGGTTTGGAATCCCAGACGTTATCACATTTAATTATTGCTATTATTGCTGGCAGCCGCCCGTGGAACCGAGTCGTTTCTTTTTCTTCGTCCCGTCTTGTACCGCTGTCACCACCAAGTCCCGCTGTAACCGCTTCAAACGAGGTATGCAGGCCTCAGTAGAGGAGATGGTGGTATTATTCTTCTTGACGCGATAGTCGTTGAGATTGATGATAGATTGATATCGATAGCAATCTATCTCGTAATTCTATCGTGGGAGGAATACTACACGACTATCTTCTCCTCATCCAGCATCATCTCCATGGGTGATTGCATCAATTATTGGCCATACAGAAGAACAAGCACCACCTCCTAGATACCTACCTAGTATGTAACCGAGGTCTTTTGTTTCAGCCCTCGTGTTCAAAATGATAGATAAGACTATCAAGGTGTCAAGTACTTCTTTTCCCATCGTCTTAATCTATCTAATAATCAACAGGCAATCATCGCTCACTACTGCAAATCATCGCTGAATCGAGACACGCCCCACTTGCACATACAGAGGATGGTGCATTGCATATCTTACGTACTTTGGTACTTTTCTCTGTTACATATGTACAACAACCTCTAACTAGACTTACTAGGTCTAGACAGGGATTTGCCCAAAAGTACTAACCACGAGTCAAGCTGCATCACCTTGCATCGAGGGGAACTTCCTGATCCTGATCCTAATGTGCTGGCCTTGCAGGAACAGCACAGGAGACTGTATGCATGTACCATGAGTAGTTACATACCGCCCATGCATGCAGGCTGGAGCACACATATCCTCACAGTCACCAGACTTGGGGCCAGAACTGATTCGGTAAGGATTGGCATTTATAGTATCGTGTACTATTACTGCGCTGTGGTGTCCTGTTGTTGGTGTTGTTGTTAGGATGGAATGCATGTTAGGCTGGTTGGCCTGCATTCAAGACTTTCGACGCTTTCTTTTTACTGTAGTTTTTTAATCAGTACGTCATATCCCTTACAGGCACACGGTGATTCTAGAAGGGTTTCATTCATATTTCGGATGATTTCTCGTTTCCGGAGTACTCCCAGCATACTCCGTAGATATATACCTGTATTTTCAAAAACTATCCATAAATGTATGTTTATGTTCATTACCGGTTATCCACATGGCTCATTCCTCATTACCCTTCAAGTCGAAATGGATTCTTAGGCTGGCCCCGGACCCCAACATCCACCCGGAATAGTCGTCCTCCATACCGGATGGACTCTGGCAGCGCCTCATCATTCGTATCGTCTTTGGCCGTGGTGATGAACAGCTCCGTCCCAACAAAGGCCGGACAGGTGGGATTCCTCGTCGGGACCGAGACTACTCCAATGACCTTGCCTTCGGGCGAAATACGGATGACCCGTCCACCGCCGTAGATGGCACTCCAGATGCAGCCCTCCGCGTCAATGGCAAATCCATCTGGCTCTTGGGGTTCCCCGAGATCAAAGTGGACGCGCCGGTTGCTGATCGCCCCGGTGCTGGCATCAAAGTCAAAGGCGTAAATCTTGGCCGTGGGCGAGTCGGTCAGGTACATCGTGTCGTCGTTAGGGCTCCAGCCAATTCCGTTGGGGATGGTCACCTGCTCTACCATACGATGCAGTTTCAAATCCGGATCCAGGCGGAATATGGTCCCTACAGGACTTGGCTGTACGAATTTGTTGTCGTTCATGGCCCCGGCCCAGAATCGGCCGTGGCTGTCGACCGCTCCATCATTGAAACGCATCCGATGTCTGTATTTTTGTCCCCCAATGTCAGAAGTCTGACGGGCTGAAAATACCGGATGTGAAATCAGAAAAAGAAAATCACATACCTGATGGACTTGTCCGGATCATTCTGATCATCCCAAACAGCGCGGATATAGGACAACTCCCCCGTATCGCGGTTGGCCAGGGCAAATCCATGTTTAGCGGCTACAACTATCTGATCCTGGTGGGAATCGCCGGCAATATTGGCGGTGACTCTTAAGCCATTACTCCATCAGCTATGCGATGTTGAGAGTAAAAAAGAAAAAAGAAAAGAAAAGAACACTACGGGTCTTAAACAGGACAAGACAACCCACCCGATCGAGTTGGCAACGTCTAAGATTTTCAAAGACGCAGGACCTTGTGCGAGGTTGAGAGTATAGAGCTTCTGGTCAGAGATATCCACGAAGCGAAATTCGTTCCTGGCCTCATCATGGAACGGACCCTCGAGTAGGGTACCGGGTATGTCTAGATAGGGCTAAGGAAGAACAAACTAAGATCAATCCCGGGATCTGTATGGGCTGAGCTTAATTGCATACCTCAGAGACCGTCCATTTCTGAACCGTGGACATGATGCCCGCACACCGTTGGAACTTTGGTCGGAAACCGTTCGGAGGATGGTCGGAGGCGAGAGAGCGTTAGTCCGTTCGGGGACTGTCTAAAAGTGAGATTGAGACTGAGACAGCAAGGCTAGTGACGATCTCTGAAGCAGCGGTAAGTCCAGCTGAGTTGGATTTGTCGTCAAAGAGAGAGAGACAGAAACAAGACGGGGAGAAGTGGTGAGGAGAAGAGGAGAGGTGAATTTCCCCCCGAAAACCAATAGTCGCTCCCACTTAGAGCTGCGTAGCATTTGCGCCAAGGCCTTTTCCCCACATCTTCTTCTTCTCGTCTTCTTCTGTTGCTTCTTCGAAGGTCGATGATGATTTCAAAAAGACTTTCTTTTCAGGTTAGTTTCTATTTACCGCTCTTCAGCTTCAGGCTAACATCTCCACCCAATATTAGGACGGAGAAAAAAAAAAAAAAAGTCCCAATTCCCAGTCAAACTATCGAGTCAATCTCTCCACCACAGTTTTGTCATGTGAAGGATCACAATTCATAACCGTTGACCAAATTAGAGCCCCCCGCTACTATCATGATTCTATCTACTCGAATCTCAGCCCCATCCCGATAGTCACGATAGTTAAATCACCGGCCTTCAATCTCTGTGACTAGTAAAGGACGGCCACACTTCCCGTCCCAACGCCTTGTCTAAGCCTCTAGGCCCTAGCCTCTAATGCCTCCTTCTCCCCTTCGGTGGAGACCTTTTGCAATGTGTTCAGAATACGATTGATTACTCCAACTCGCATATACGTATTTCGGGATCCATCCAGGCAAATAGGATCTCTTCCGGTTTCTCCATTTCGTTTCGCCCCGTGGCGGTTTGGCAGAAGCTGAACCGGTTACGCTAAGCAAAGCACCACCTGCGCGACACAGCAGCTTGCTTTAGTCTGATTTTCCTGAAGCCTTCGATCATTCGATGGGGACACACGGCACATCAGACCCCGGGTCCAGACTCGATTGCCTGGTCTTGTTTTGACTTGATTTGAATTTAAATTTGCATTCGGGTTTCGCCATCTCTGACGTACAGCCGTTGCAACCATAATTCTGCATTGACAGCATGGATCATCCGTTCTTACCTGTATACAAGGTCTGTGTGTTTGCTTGATTCCAGATGTCATGGATAAGAAAGGATATTCAGGGTACTACGTACTCAAAGCCTAGTCCAAGATTCAAGCCTTTCGATGACAATCCACTCGGTTCTTTTTTATTTCAATATCGGCAATTCATTCATCGTCACCGTATTTATGTCCCCATCGTTGATCCATTTCCGGGGTGATCGCCCATCAATAGCGTCCAAGGTGGATAACATCCTATATGATGCACTATTATGTACGAGTATGCACATACGGAGTACGTCGAGAGGGAAAGGGTCCGAAACGGAGTTGCGTCCGCGCGGAAGCCCGTCATTAGTACGATAATACATCCAGAAGGCAGACAGGAATAATAACCAGCGGTACGTACTCGGTACTCGGTACATCATGTCCATTCTGAAGTGAAGCGGAGAAACAAAAAAAGGTCAAATCCAAGGTACAAGGTCAATAATCGGGTAAGGAAGTTAGGGGGTTGATTCATATTCATTTAATGTAGTATAGGTGTCATATCCGCCACCCGAATATCAATTTCTCAACCTATCCAGTATGTATCTTCTTTCAACCGTCATGATTCAACACTTTGACCTTTGAGGCTTTGACTCAATCAATATGCATTATCTTTTGCAGCGGGGAAATGGGACAAGAAAAACGTCGCTGCATAAGTCATATTATTTTTGTCGGTCTGCCAAGAAGAATGACAGGTCTATCTATATGTCGGCAGTTGAAGTTTTGGGCGAAATATGGATCGATTCGATTCAATAATATATCCATACCCACCTTTTCTCTTTAATATCTCCGTAATATACTATATAGCTCATACTGTAGACATGGTCAATAGAAGCTTCTATCCTCCGTCTCGGACTCCGGAGTATGTACTGTACTCCATATAGCCACACCAATGATTCAAGTAAGGCTTCATCATCACCAAAAATAGATAAGACACAAAGTATAACGGAATATATACATGACGTACTCCGTACTCTGTACGGTATATACCTACCTACACACAGTGTACTCCGTACATGGGTACTATACATAACATACTTCACAAGAACAGACACAGACGCAGGCGCAGGCGCAGCTATTGTTTCAACAACCTAAGCCACAAAAGCGCCACACTTACACATATCCATGACATACATAGGTACCTACAACTCCATCCAATGCCCTGCACTGCCCTGCCCTGTCCCTGACTATACATAACGTACGTACATATACTCACTACATCCGACGTTCTGGACTCGAAATAGCAGCAACAGGGGGAAAACAAGACGGTGATATATCACATCCCGGTCGGTCTGGAATGGAACGTGTCGGACACAGACCAGACTAGACCGAGGTATGTAGAAAGTACTATGTATGTTGTGTACATACATTGGCTTTTTTGCAAGGGATTATTTTTTCGTTTGATGAATCAATTGGGTGAGAGGGGATGGTGAATGGTGGATGGGGTTTACTGTGAAACAATAAGTGGTTTGATATAGGTGGGTTTTTTATATATATATATATATATTGACAGTTATATTTTTAGGTGTGTGAGTGGATGATGGATATATATTTAGTTGGTACTTTGAAGTACAGCCAGTCTGATAACTATGAATACTCCATTGAACGATTGATAAAAGTTTGTAATAACTTCATCTTACTAATTAACAAAAAGCCTCAAATATTGTACCTAGGTAGTGCCCTCGTATAAACGTCAGAATGCAGTATGGTTGTATATAACTCACCACATAACATGCACATCATATTACCATCCCTGCCACACTGCATATGCCTCACCACCAAGAAAACAACGACGACAACAACAACACAGATAAATAGATCGACATGCCTAAAACAGTCGCCTACACCACGCAGCAAACCAAAAAAACTCAAACTTTTTTTTTCCCTCTCTCGCTCGCCATTCCAAATTCAAACATTAGCGGCGGGCTTAATATCCCATCGGGCACCAATGCTGGCCCCGACGTGGCAGAATTCTGGCCACTAACAGCATCCGATGAGCTGTTATTTTCTATACCGCTGCTGATTGGCGATGACTTGGTGAATTTGATTGTCGTTCTGCTTTGGGTTTCGTGCATACAAGTCAGCTTGCGTTTATGCAGCCAGGATTACACCGTTTCCAGCATCAGGTGAGTTTGCTGTGCTGTAGTCAGATGTTAGGCAGAAATACTACTGCATCCCGTCGCACATCACTTGCTCTGCTGTAGTCCAACAAAATCCAGTTTGAAAGAACCTATCTCTATATTGTAAAAAATCTCAGGTTACATACTCAAGCACACGCATTCATAATACATTACAACCTGGATCCCAGGTTGACATGAACGGCCTTGACCTGCGAGTATGCCTCCAGTCCGGCCTCTCCCAGTTCTCGCCCAATACCACTCTGCTTCACACCTCCAAAGGGAACTCGGAAGTCACTGTCATTGCTACTGTTGATCCACACCATACCGGCTTCAATATCCGAGGCCACTCGGTGTGCCCGTTCAATGTCCTTGGTGAACACAGCAGCTCCCAGACCGTACGTTGTGTCGTTGGCCCGGGTCACCGCCTCTTCTTCTGTAGAGAAGCTCGAGATCACAACGAAAGGACCAAAGACCTCCTCCCGGTAGATGCGCATGTGGTCCTTGACGTCGGTGAAGATGGTGGGCGCAATGTAGAAGCCCTTGCCATTGCCAATGTTCTTGAAGGCTTCTCCGCCGGCAGCCAGGGTAGCACCCTCTGACTTGCCACTCTCAATGTAGGACAAAACGCGCTCGTACTGCGCCTTGGTGACCTGAGGGCCCTGGAAGGTTTCGTCGGCAAACGGGTCGCCGACCTTGTTGGTGGAGGCGACCACCTCCTTGAAGAGAGCAATGAACTTGTCGTAGACGGACTCGTGAACCAACAGACGAGAGGTGGCCGTGCAGACCTGGCCCTGGTTGTACATGATGCCAATGTGAGCCCATTTGGCGGCCTGTTCAAGGTCTGCATCGCCAAACACCACCAAGGGCGACTTGCCGCCTGTTTCCAAGGTGATGTTCTTCAAAGTACCTGCGGCCATCTTCATGACCTCCCGTCCGGTCACGGTCGAACCAGTAAAGGCGACCTTGTCCACATCAGGGTGCTGCACCAGGGCGGATCCTGCAATTCTTCCGTGGCCGTTTACAATGTTGATGACACCCGGAGGGAAGCCGGCTTCCTTGATCAGGTTGGCAAAGTACAGAATACTGAGAGGGGTTTGCTCTGCAGGCTTCAAGACCACGGTGTTTCCGCAGGCAAGAGCAGGGCCCAGCTTCCATGCAGCCATGGCCAGAGGGAAGTTCCACGGGATGATTTGGCCAACAACACCGATCGGCTGACGAAGGGTGTAGGCGAGCTTTTCCGGTGTGGTGCCGATGGTTTGGCCAAACACCTTGTCTGCCCAGCCGGCATAATACCGGAGACAGTTGATGACTTCTCCCAGATCACCGTTGAAAGAGTCGGAGTACGTCTTGCCTGGAGGAAATTGTGAGTTAATGCAGAAAAAACAGGACAAGCCGGGAATAAGGTACCATTATCCCAGGTCTCGATAGTGGCCAGAATCTCCCTGTGCTGCTCAGCCAAGTCAGCCAGCTTGAGCATCAGCTTGGCCCGATCAGTCGACGGAAGCTGCTTCCACGAAGGGGCCTTGAGGGCCTTGCGGGCTGCCTCGACGGCAAGGTTGATGTCCTCCTCGCCCCCAGCATAGACGGAAGCAATCTCCTGCTCATCTCTGATAGGTGTTAGAGCTTCGTTCTCAATTCCTTGTTCTTTCCAACCACACTTACGCAGGGTTAATGGTAGCAAACTTGTCGCCAGACTTGGAGGCAACAAACTCATTGTTGATGAAGAGACCAATGGGCTGGTCGTATTTGCGCCCATTGGGAGCAGTTAATTGAACAGAAAGCCCAGACATAGCGATACGAGAAGGGTGAAATTGACGACGAGGAATGAATGGGGATGGTGAAACAGCAGGCAAACGCAACCGTCGGGGAGAAAAGAAGACGGATCTGAAGGCGTGCATGGAAATATTTATGGATTGATGACGACGGCGATAACGATTGACCACTGAGCATCTACCCCGCCCCTGAAACTGGTACAGAAAGGCGTCAAAACTCGAGAGCGAATGGCCTGCAATGGTTGGGATGGATGGGTGGATGTGGATGGAGATGGGATGGTCGGAGGGGTTCTCTCAGCTCTGGGCTGTTCCACTCTTCCACGCCCCTCAGTCGGATACACCTTCTCTTCCCAGGCAACCAGCAGCAGCTTCGATCGGAGGGTCGAAAAAGGCCGGGGTTTTCTCTTTTTTCTTTCCCTTTGGATACTAGCTTTCTTTCTTTCGATGGATTATGTTTGTCATTTGATTCAAGGTCGACTTGTTGGTTGAATCGACTGGGGTATTTGTCACAGCGCGCTTACTACCCCGCCATCATGGCCGATATATCATCGCCATTCTACTGAACTTGCATCTCCCCTTACGTCAAAGGTACGCGGAAATACTAGGGATGCCTGGATGCGCAGTTTATACAGGGGAATCTATCGACTTCGACCAGTTGCGACTATTTCCATCCGCGTGTAGATTGGAGCATGGGCATTGAGCTTGTCACGGAGGGGTAGCCCGGCCATTCTTCTGTGATGATTGATGTCATTGAGCGAATACCTAGCTAGCCATCCAGTGTTCAAAGAGCGAGGTGGTTCTGCGGATGGGATAAATGGCATGCAGTTGAATTGTGAGATGCAAGGAAATATCACAAAAGCCTATCACAACGTGGAGTAGAATTGTTTTCTGGAACAATCCGGTCTACCAGCAAGTTGAGGTCGTCTTTACTGAAAAGAGGCTTGAAGAGAAGAAAGGAGGCCCATTCATTGTACAAAAGGAAAAAGAAATGTATACCAATGCTCAACACTTTTCGGCAGCAGTCCATGATATCTTGCAAGTTGCTGCCAATCCTCAACTCCTCTTACTCGCTGCTTTCGGCTCCCTCTTCCGAAGAGCTGGCCTCTTTCGAGGACTCTTCTGATTTCCCTTCTGCTAATCCCATGATGAACTTCCATTGTGCCGAATTCACCGGGGAAACACTGAGACGCGTTTGCTTCAGTGTTTGGAGATCTTCGAGAGGCCCACCCACATACGCATGGGACTTGAGGTCATTTAATGTGACCATGTTATCGAACTTGCGTCGGAACTCAACATGAACTACGTTCCACTTGGGGTCGTCCCGATTGGACTTTTCGTCATAGTATGGATGAGCAGGGTCAAAGGCGGATTCTAGTTTGTCCAACGTCAGTCTGATATCTAGGAGACAACCAAGTCATGTAGGACGAACCATCAGGGGTATGCTCCTGGACAATCTCCATAACCCCCACAACCCCAGGAACTTTGCAGTTCGAGTGATAAAAGAAGGCCTGGTCGCCCTTTTTCATCGCCCGAATGTGGTTCCTTGCTAGTCGGTTGTAAGCCACTATTCCGAATCATCGCTACCGGTAAGCTTACCAGCGAGATTTCGTACACCTAGCATCGAATTAGCAACCCAGGCAATCAGTTAGTCACTCTTGAAAACTTACCATCCCATGGCTCTGGTACCTCAGCCGCTTGCAAGTCATCAATAGAAAACTTGACATCGACACCCTTTTCCAAGCGTGACTCGGGCTCTGCCTTCATCAGCCAGTACGAGCGGTCATCGTCCTCATCGGCACCGTCGGCCTTGGTGCTGGGGGAGTCTGTCTTTGCTGTTTGCGACTCATCGGCACCATTCTCCACTGGATGTTTGCGAGGTCTTCCTCGGGGCCTTTGGGATTCCTTTGTTGGTTTTGCGGGGGTTTCTTTTTAAGCACAAGCATTAGCATCCAACTGCAACATGTAGGCTCAACTACGAGTAGCCAATCATTTAGGGCAGCAATCGACCAGGGGGTGGAAAGAGAACAGGGGTCATACGGATGGCAGAAGCGTCTTTTCGAGGACGTCCTCGGCCTCGCTTGGGGCCGGGAGGAGGTTTAGGAGTGTCACTAAGAGGGTATTTTCGAGGACGACCCCTCTTTCTCTTCTCTCCAGTGACGGCTGGAGTAGCATCCTATGCGAGGCAAGTATTAGTCTCGGTATCTTGCAGTATCACCTGCGTTGCATCGCTCCATCTGCTCTCCTCGCGTGTTAGGGGAGAATCCTTTAGACAGGTGCCATAACACGCAAAGAGCCAGATATTTCGAACGACGATCTAGCCTTACTAGGCATTTTTCCGAAAAGGCGCGCTCACCTGAGGTCCATCGTTGCCGCCTGATTCAGGCGTGTCGTTACGCGCTCTCTTGGTTAACTCATCCGCGACCATCTCGCTTTCGGACTTGCGCTTCCTGGGGGCCATCTCCGCGTGGGAGGGTGGTAAAATCCACGCGATGACGATTCAAATGAACAAAGAGGGATCGAGAGATGATGAAAAGAGGGGAGGGGGGATTTGATTCGTGAAAAGGAATAGGAGGTCGGAAAAGGAGGAGACGCAGCAGTAGGACGGGAGAATCCAGAATAGGTCTGGATGGTCGAGGAGTCGGAGGAGGGGATGGAGGAGGTGGTACGGAGGAGACGGGATGGGAATTGGGATGCAGTGCCGCCAGAGACACAGGCTGGATGAAGCTTTTGTTTGCGCCCGGGGACAAGCTCGACGCGAGCTGCGCGGTGGACCAGTCACGTGATATGTGTTACTGTGATCGGATTTATCATTCAGTAGTTTGCGATTATTATTGATTTGCGTTGATATTTTTATACAGAAAAACCAGGGTTTAATATAATTTGCAGATCAAGTACGGGATGTTAGGTTGTCTGTTCACACTGCGTGTGTTTACTGCCAATTATCAACTTTGCCCACAGATCCCAAGGCGTCTTTATCTGATGATAAACAAAGTGGACGCATTGGATCATTCCAATAACTAGTTTTTGGAGTGATCGACCTGCATGATTCAATATCACACAGTCAACAGTCAACATGCCAATCAAGTCTGACCACCATCACACAGCGTACCTGACACAATCTTATCTTCTCTGTACCTACATGTGGCATATGCAGACCATCCATTGACCATTCCAGACCATCCTCTGATCCAACCGACAACTAAAAGCCGTCAATCTCCATCATCAACCAAACAAGCTCATCCTAGGCCCTCTGATTCGCCGGGGGTTTCCCGATATCCGAATAGCATGGATTGTGGGCCTTTCGGGGAGGGCGAGACGTTCTCCGTAAGGATTGGCAGTCTATGGGGTTTGTCTTTCCACATCTGGAGTAACCATCACTTATCAGTGAGAATTGGATGTGTTGGATGGTGTTGCGCAGTGTGGATGATGATAGATATGTGTATATGGGATGGTGCTGTTGAATACTGCATTTATTCATTACACAGTACATATCAACTCTTCTGGTACTCTGAGATGCAGTTTCTTTCTGTATCAATAGTGACTTAAGATATATTCGGCCTTCTTTCCGCGTGGATTTCCCCTTCCCGGCTTCTCCACACTCTCACTTCCTCCAGTCGGGATACTTTTCGACTCAGAAGGATTTCTTTCTCGCCATCTCCTGCAAAACGTGCCAATTAATAATGATTCCCTATATGATTCCTTTTTTATCCTTGCTCTTCTTTGCTTGACTCTCACGCTCTCTCTTCTTTCTACTGTCTTTCCTGTATCATCCAACCTACCCAGTGAATGACCCATGAAGAATGAATCCTACCAGCCCTGAACCCGATAGCCCTCGGCTTTCGGATTCGAGTCCAGAGACAATTGCCGAAACAGGCAACACGGCTACAACTCCCATAGACGATAACGGCAATCAAGAAAAGCATCACAGTGAGCAGCAGGCTGTATCAAACACCCAGCACGATATCGAATACCTCTACCTCACCTTCGAAACCCCATTACCAACTCCCCTGGGTATCTCGTCTCCACGACCCGACCAGAACCCCCGCCACCATGCCCCGATCTCATCAAGTATACTTCGCCCTTTCTCTGGTCCGAGTCGAGAAAGACGGTCACCACCATGGTCTCTTGCTGTGTGACGGCGTTGTCGGCCTATGCGGCGGGAGAGTATACGTCTCCTTCTAGTGAATTGACGGCCAAGTGGAATGTGAGTAAGGTTGTTTATAACCTGGGGATTACTCTGTTTACTTTTGGGTTCGGTATTGCGCCTATGGTTCTTGCGCCTTTTTCGGAGATTAATGGGAGGAGACCGATTTTTGTTATGAGTGGGTTGGTTTTTACTGGTGGGTTTATTTCGACTATCCATCTGATGGCGAGCATGGCTAACATGGTATCCTTGATAGTATGCTTGATCGGATGTGGTGCTACCGAATCGTTTGGGGGAATGCTGGTGGCTAGATTTTTCCTGGGAATCGGTGGATGCACGTATACACATACTGCAGCGCAATGCTCGTTACTGACCTTTTATAGCAACCTTTTCTACCATGGTAGGCGGGGTTATCAGTGACATCTACAACGCTCAAGACCGCAATGGCCCCATGTCGTGCTTTTCAGGAGCTGCGCTCTTTGGAACCGGGCTGGGCCCGCTCGTTTCGGGGTTCATTGCGGATCGGGTTAGCTGGCGATGGATCTATTACTCCCAAGCCATCGTCTCCGCCACCTTTATCGTCTTGCTCTTCGTCTTCCTCAAAGAAACCCGGGGCAGTGTGTTGTTGAGTCAAAAGGCCAAGGCCCTCAATCGCTACTATGAAAAGTTGGAAGAGGCAGGCTATAACGGTGTGGTGTTTAGCTCAGATGACTCGATGGAAAAATCGCAGGTGCAACGCATTCGGTGGAAGGTCAAGAGTGATGAAGAGCGAGAGACTCTGTTCAGGATGATCACCATCTCCTGCTACAGACCCTTCCGTAGGTTCTCCACGCCCTGTCTTCATTCCCATCCCATGGCTAACCAGGTTCTTCCAGACCTTTTGTTTACCGAGCCGGTGGTGTTTTTCTTCTCGCTCTGGGTTGCGTTCAGCTGGGCTGTTCTGTATATGAATTTCAGTGCTCTTCCTCTCGTCTTTTCAACCAACCATGGCTTCAGCGTTGAACAATGCGGGGCTGCTTTTTCGGCAGTTTCGATAGGTGCCCTGCTTGCCACTGTTCTGAGCATTTATCAGGAGAAGCTTGCTCTTCGGTTTGGCAAGATGTCGAGTACTCCAGAGGGACGGCTTTATTTCACCTGCATTGAGTCTGTTCTGATGCCAATTGGTCTGTTTTGGTTTGGATGGACGTCGTTCCCATCTGTCCCTTGGATTGTACCCACGCTTGCCATTGCATGTGCGACCATGGGAATATTTTCCATCTACCTGGCCACTTTCAACTATCTTGCAGATACTTACCATAGATACGCCAGCTCAGCGATTGCTGCACAATCCTTCTGTATGACTATTCCTCCAATCACTGGACGAGAAAGCTGACAGTGACAGGCCGAAACGTTCTAGCAGGCATATTCCCACTGGTGACGAATGCCATGTACACCAACTTGGGGTATCCGGAAGCTTCCAGTCTGTTGGGTGGAATTGTATATTGTATTGTCCCTTTTATCAAGTATTTTCCACTGACGCAGACCAGGCTGTGTTGCTAACACTTGTGCCGTGGGTTCTGTTCTTTTATGGACCTCAAATCCGTGCAAGGAGTAAATTCGCAAGTGTATGTTTTCAGCAGCTGCGTCGTGGACGAATATTTCTGACCGTTCTTAGGAAATCTTGCACCAGCAATAAGCTGTGTCGATCGCAATGTTCTCGCCGTGTTATCGCATATCACACCATTCAATCCGCTGGTTGTATCAAAGCCTTCGATTGCTTTTTGAATGAGCTGAGAGGCTGCCCGAAGGGTCCCCTACAGCGTTAGTGTCAACTGCCGGTCAACTCGATATCGGAATGCATATCGACCAAGTCCATATTTCTCAGAGAGAAATGCTTTCGCTGTCCAAATTATACCAACATATGCATACATAGATAATGCCCTTGTAATTAGAAATATAATGATAATCAGCCATGAAATTGCCAAGTAGGCCAGGGTCATTATCCGTGAGGTGGTTTCTCTTGTTGTCCCTTGGCTTCTTTCCCTCTCCCCCTAGTGACCAAATACCGGGATCAATCGTACTAATGTAGTTAAAATTCATCCAAAAAGATGGTGGGAAGTGATGTGCAATTGCGCCATCATCCCATGCCTCTATTGGCCCCAATTGCCAACATTATCGGCCGAGCTATTAGTTGTCACAGTTTAGTCGGCCGACAAACTCGGATGAGAGAAGATGTTCTGATGGTGATAATTCTGAGGGGGTTGGAAGAAAGAAATAACAAACGAAGAGGAGACTGAGAAAGGGAGTTGTGAAGAGACTCTACACAACAGCAAAAGCCGGGGATGGACTAGTGGCTTTGAAAATATACCATTCCTGAGTAAATTTAAATGAAACCACTCCAGGATGAACCGGCAATGAATTGATCGGCTGTCAAGGGAACCGTCGAGAACCAGCCAGATAGCCGCTTTCGTCCGAACCTGAAGGCATTCGTGGGGCAGACGCAGAACGACGCTAAACAGCCCACCATGGATGAGTTCACAGCCAGCCAATGGAAGCCGTTCTGCCGGGTGGGCGGTGGCAGATGGCGTGATTCTGGAGTGAAAGTGAGGGCAGCAAGAGTTGGGGATGGTCCAGACGGGTTCCTGGAGGAGGGGCAGCAGTCCTACTTATTTGGATGGGAGCTGCCCCTTGTTCCTGTCCTCTCTTCTTCTTCTTCTTCCTTCTCATCCATCTTCTTCATTCCATCTTCATTCCCACTCCATCCCATCAGTCTTCAAAATGGCCCAGGAACGTGCTACTCCGTAAGTAGAAATCTAGCTCTATCTCAATAGCTTCAATTGTTTATGCTAATGCTCTTTATATAGCCTCCGTCTCGGCTCTACTGCCCCTGACTTCACCGCTGACACCTCGGCTGGTCCTGTCACCTTCCACGAGTACATTGGCAACAACTGGGTTGTTCTCTTCTCCCACCCCGTGAGTAACACTGAAGTATAGAAAGCGAAAGTTGGGGACTCGGAACTGACGGAGCTGATTCAGGATGACTTCACCCCCATCTGTACCACCGAGCTTGGTGCTTTCGCCAAGCTTGAGCCCGAGTTCACTGCTCGTGGTGTCAAGCTCATTGGTCTGGTAGGTTTCCTTGATTCGAATACAAATCCGATGCCATCAACAATGGCTAACTGATTACAACAGAGTGCCAACGGCACCGAGTCTCACCACGCCTGGATCAAGGACATTGATGAGGTCACCGGCTCCAACCTCAAGTTCCCCATCATCTCCGACCCCGAACGCAAGATCGCCCACCAGTACGACATGGTTGACTACCAGGACACCACCAACGTCGACTCCAAGGGTATGGCTCTGACCATCCGCTCCGTCTTCATCATCGACCCCGCCAAGAAGATCCGTCTCATCATGACCTACCCTGCCTCCACTGGCCGTAACACCGCCGAGGTTCTCCGTGTCATCGATGCTCTCCAGACCACCGAGAAGCACGGTGTCACCTGCCCCATCAACTGGCTCCCCGGTGATGACGTTGTCATTCCCCCTCCCGTTTCCACCGAGGCTGCTAAGGCCAAGTTCGGTGAGATCCGTGAGGTCAAGCCGTAAGTCTCCTTTATACCAAGTCAAAAAGTTCATGTTAATACTAACTCGTCGATTTAGTTACCTTCGTTTCACCAACCTCAACAACAAGCAGTAAATGTGATCACGACTTGAATTTTAAAATGAAAAATTGGGATATGTCTACGGATCGATGGGCAATATTTTGATACCTTTTACGAAACCAAATCTTTATGCCAGAAGCTAGCGATAGCGATGACAATAAAATAATAATTCATCGACTCCATCAACTCAAGCATGCATATTAGCCTTGTAAGGCTGTAAAGAATGTCACATTCCACGTGTCTCCATAGTCTAGGAAACACCAGAAATACTAGATGTCATTCTGCATGAACAGGAACTTAACAGTTCACATGTATAACGCCCAACACTCGAATACATCTGCATCTACAATCCTTTCAACTTTCTTATCGCCGATGACACATAACAAGGCATAAGGCATTGCCACCATCCCCTGCAGTCGGATTAACCCGACTAACATATGCACGGCGTGTCCAGCATGCTGCATATGGCATCTGGCTATCTTGATAATCCCAAAATTTGCTTTTTCCGTGTCATACATCCCAGCCAGTGACACTTTGCTGTGCTCCCTCTCACTTGTTTAGTCTGCATCAGCGCGGCTGGACACCATGTCTGTGAGCAGTGGATTGGCCGAGATTATCCTGACTGAGAGATGCAGCCTACAGGTTTGCTGGGGCACGCATGGGGTCTAGCTAACGCCACGGCTGCTTAAGTTTGCCGTCGCAGCTGCCATATCCAAGCGGCCTACCAAGTCGTCCGAGTTCAGTAGATTGCTGGGTCTCGATAGCCATGAGATACATATTATTTCAAGACCTGGCTGGTGAGCAGGATGTTTAGTATGGCCTCAGGTGTCACTCTCCGGTGGCATCGCATAGGGTATTCGGCGGGGATCGCGCGCGACCGACGGTTTACCGGATGGCGGAACTCAGCGATATAACTAGCGGTAGCCTAGAATACAAGCAAGAATTGAGGAGGAAAGAATTAGATGGATGTACAGCAATAAGCCGTTGAAGCGGCGACGGAGCGGACTTTATAGGGCGCAGTTGGCCGTTCTGGAACGAGTATCCAGGAACGAACTATTGATTGCTTATCTTGCTCCATCGACTCTTCTCGGGAATCCGTTTATCTGTCAGTTGATCAATGGTCCAACGGACTCTGCGAGAATATGACAGCAGCATCCATAATTATTTCCTCTAGTCGACTAACCCATCTCCACCATCGAGTCCAGCGTGCCTAGACTGCCTGAGTCTGACAATAAATAGAGACAATCTCGGAGACCGCCTTGGATGACTGCGGGTCGTTCTCGCTGTCACCTTCTTTCCACCGTTTCGCTGTCTGCTTCTCCCTCAACTTCATCACGCCAATCGTTTCTTCCGCGCCTTCGTGGCCGAAAAAATTCCTTCTGTTTTTACCCCGGGGATAGAAATTGATCTCGACTTATTCTGAGTAGCATCTCGAAAGACTCTATTTATCGCATTCCCTTGGGGACAGGTCCTCAACGGCGGGGAACAAAAAGGCCACCGCCAACAACCGCCCTTTTTTATCTTCCCGCCCCTGGAGTAAGGATCGGCTGAGATTTTGAACGAGCGTCGAACGCCCCTACGATTCCTCCCCTTACGCTCTCCTACGATCGATTATTTTTGCTGCGCACGAGCGCTCTTTTTTTCTCTGCTTGTTTCGATTACGGCGGTCTCGGTCTTGTTCGATTGCGGGTTTCAACGACGTGGAATGATTTGCGGCCAATTTGGGATTATCACGTTCGGCCAGATTAGAGATTGCTATAATCAGAGGGATTTGGACACATAACGCCTGCTATAATTTGGGATTTACGGCCGGATTTGGATTCTGGGTTTAATTGAAGAGTTACCACAACGTTAGACACGGGTTGAGATTATTTGGTTGCACCGTCCGGGCAATTATTCCGCCAATATGATGTCCAGAAGCCAGTCGAGCTTGGGTTACTTGGATGCAGGCAGAGAGGACCCTACCACTGCGGGTGTTTCTCCTGCATTCAACCAAGCGCAGTCAGCATCGGGTCCTATCAACTTGTCGGGTCTAGTTTGCAATGTTCGCAGGACGACAGGACGAGAGCCGCATCCCCTGGTGGGTGCCACTACAACAATCCTGGGAGATAAGTTGTACGTCTTCGGTGGCCGGGTTTTGTCCAGGAGTCGACCGCAATTGACCTCGGACTTGTACGAATTGGACCTCATTCGCCGGCATTGGACCAAGGTTGAAGCCACGGGCGATGTCCCGCCTCCACGATACTTCCACAGTGTATGTGCTCTCGGGGATAATAAGCTGGTGTGCTACGGAGGAATGTCTCCTGCGCCCAACGACGCAGTGCCAAACGGCTCTGGGCAGGAGTCGCAGCCGGAGGTGGTGGTCATGTCGGATATACACGTATTCGATGTGCCTTCCCGGACATGGACTCGGGTTCCAGCAAGTGATTCGCCTCAGGGTCGATATGCGCACTGCGCAACGATAATGCCGTCTAGCGCCTATTTCACCTCCGCCAGTGCGCCATTATCTGCGATTCACCATAACCCGGCATCGGCTAACCCCCATCAAGGCTCGATTGGCGTTGATATCGATGGTTTTGGTGGCGCGGAGATGGTGGTCGTTGGAGGACAGGACAGCTCCAACCATTACATTGAACAAATAAGCGTGTTTAATCTCCGGAGTTTGAAGTGGACAAACACAAGTACCCTAGGAAGAAGCTGCGGTGCTTATCGCAGTGTCGTAGCCCCGTTGGTCGGTATGAACGTCTCAGACATTGGATCCAACTCACCCGATAGAGAAACAGCCGAACCGACAGAAGACTCTCAAGTCGAAGGCTGCCCCATGCTTATTTACTCCAATTATAATTTCCTGGATGTCAAGTTAGAGCTTCAGGTGCGCTTACCGGATGGCCGGTTGGTGGAGAAGCCCATGCAGAGCCAAGCATCGCCTCCTGGCTTGCGATTTCCCAACGGCGGTATCATCAATGGACACTTTGTCGTGAGCGGTACATACCTTACCTCTTCCAAGCAGGAGTATGCCTTATGGGCTCTTGACTTGAAGACTCTCACATGGGGACGGATCGATGCTGGAGGATCGGTATTTGGCCATGGCAGTTGGAACCGCGGTGTGTTATGGTCAAGGCGAAACACATTTGTTATTCTTGGACACCGGAAACGCAGCCTAGTCGACGACTACAACCATCGCAGGATTAACTTTTCTCATGTGTGTATGGTCGAGCTGGAAGCATTTGGACTCTACAACAACCCATGCAGGACCGCGCCAACCTCCGGATACATCTCCCACAGTTCTCCTGCGGTCCCTGCATCTCTTCACCAGAAACTGGCCCAGTTGACAACCGGTGGAAGGCCGTATTCCTCCGCGTCAGACGAACTAGGGAAACTCGCACAGTCTCTGCCCGAAATGGCCGATATGGAACTCCAGGCGGTTGGAGGGGAGCGGATACCTGTCAATTCCCGTATCTTAACTCGAAGATGGGGTCCTTACTTTATCCAGCTTTTGCGAGAGTCGTGTGACAGTGGAAACTCTGATTCTGCAACACTCCGGCCAGCCGTTCAGATGTATCCGAGTCGCAACTCGAGTATCACCATCACACCTTCGTTAGGAAACCACAGCAACTATTCGAACGCTACCACCCTTGTCAGCAACAGTTCGGCGCCCTCAAAATCATTGTTAGCGAACCTTGAGATACCCTCTGCGCACAGCTTAGCTCCCACATCTCGACCTCGCGTGCTTTATCTCCCCCATACCTACCTCACCCTCCAGGTTCTTGTCTATTTCTTCTACACATCATCTCTTCCACCCGCCGGAACCTCGCTCTGTACACCCCAAATCCTCTGCTCTCTTCTCCAGCTCGCGCGACCGTACCAGGTGGATGGTCTCCTAGAAGCAACCGTCGAACGCCTCCACCAAGTACTCGACGGCCGAAACGCCGCAGCCGTCTTCAACGCAGCCGCCATGGCTGCAGGAGGCGGCAGGGGCACCGGTTTCATCAGCGGCCCGGGCGGCACCCTCGAAGCCCTCAACGGAGCAAACGCCGCGGCCGAATCATCCGGCACCACCGAAACCGACACATCACAAAGCCACCTCACCTCTGACTCCTCCGATACCGAGCACGGCACGTCCGCCATGTCCATCGCCAGCAGTGCCGGCGGACCAATGGGCTCCCGGGGGATTCCCCTCCGCATCAATACCAACTTCTCCAGCAGACGCCATCGCAGCAGAGCCGGACACGACCGAGACCGCGAAGACTCGATCAGCAACGCCAGCACCTCCACCTCCGCATCCACAAACACCAGCTTCAGCCAGTCTGACTCTGAAATGCCAGGAGAGAATTCTCGCCCCAGTCGTCATCGACGAGACACGGATGCCGAGCTTCGTCCCCAGCGGGCGATCTGGACGGGCGATCTAAGCAGTGTCATCGGTCTGCAGAAGCGGGGTCTTCGTGGACTCATGGAGGGAAGACGGTTGAGGGAACGCAGCACCAAACCGCCTAGTACTGGTGGACCGATCACGATTCCCCCAGGGTCATTTGACAACCATCATAATGCCATATGATGCTTTCTGTTTTGTTTCTTTGCTTGGGAAGTGAACATAGAGATGCAGGTGTGAAGTGAAATTGAGTTTTGAACATATAGATACCAAAGATTTTCTTTTCTTTATTTTTTCTCTGTCCGTTCTTTTTTTATAGGCTTATCCGCTTCTTAGATAGTCTATAAGCTTTCTCTTATCCTCAGCTGAATGTTGGGCATCTGAAACTGGGTTGTATAGCATTGCTTTTATTTTGAACATGTCACGTCTCATAACCAGTTGAATAATGTCAAAAATGTCTTTTGGAATGTCTCACCAATGCCACGCATGAAAAATGCATTTGCTAGTAGATTCGGCAAAAGGAAGCAGAATATGCATAGTACAAATACAGTACCTTTTTTGTTTAAAAAAAAAAAAAAATAAGAAAATGCCACGCTTGAAATATGAGACAACCCCTCCAATCAAGATGAATAAAAAATAAAACTAAGACGGTCGACGGATGATATTCCGTGGACTTGAGAGAACCCATGCCTCCCACAGTGACCTCTGTTCACGCTTAACACTAATACCGTCATCTCCGAGGTCATTGGCGGTAAGACCCCGCAATCTTTCCAACATTGCATCTGACAAAAGCCCTTGAGTATTATCCTTGCGCGGTAGGATTGATAGGTGGGCCCCGTCTGTGAAAATCGTTTGGGTCAGCGGGGATGATGGGTCCGGTGTTGGATCCGCCCCCAAGGAGAGGGTCGGGTTCTCGAACAGCTCGCCGCCATTACCATGGATCATAGTGTCGGCATCAAAATGGGCAGCATAGTCGATATCGCGCAGATCGAGGCGCTCCAGATGCTCCATTTCATCGTGCAAGACAGACAGTATATCTCGCCATCGTCCCCCATCTTGGAGATAGATACTGAGAAGTCTGAGATCGTGGATTTGGCGACGGTGGCGGCGTGCAAATTCTATGAGCTCATCTGAGCTCAGACGCCAGCCTTGTATGCCCAATGTTCTAAGTCTCTTCCATTGTACGCGGTGAAAGATCTGCTCGAGCTTGAGACCTAAAGGTGCCCTGGCTGGAAACCCGAGATGGATGGTGGTCAAGTTTCTGGCCGCCAGAAAAAAGCCGTGGAATACCTCGGAAAGGATTTCTATGCTGTTTGTGATATCTATTACGGAATGGAAGTTGACGTCTAGGCTTGTCAACCGCGCGCCAACTGCAGAGAGAGTCGCAGATGGCACTTGTAACAGCCTCACCGTCGCCTCGGGACTGATTTGTGGCCCGACGAACCGAATGGAGCTGCAGTCTGATTCCAACAGGGCAGCGCCAAGGCTGGTCACAGCTCGAGTACAAGCTGGTGCCCAATTTAAGCTTGTAGTTTGTTCCAAAGATCGATCCCGGAGATAATCGAGCAGTTGTTCATCAGCAGCATCTTGCAAACGAAGCAATTTGACCTGCTGGAGAGACGAGAAGGCAGTTATCGCGCGTCGTAGCATGTATAGATCGCGGTTCGTATCGGTTAAAGAGGTCTGCTCACTAAGTCGGCGACTGTGAAGCTCGGACACTGGAAGGTCATCTGTATCAACCCCATCCAACAGGAGCGGCCAGCCTATGGTTACTATCAGCTTTGTCTATTCGTAAAGCAGGCGGGTATTCAGAGATAATACCGCTTCCATGATAGAAGGGTCGCACCATGTACGTAAAATATTTGACATGGCATGCCAATTGCATGCTCAGGAAATCCTCCAGTCTTTGAAATCCTTCCCTAGAAAATCGAAGAACAAATCGATGGAACTTTCGTGGGGTGCCAATTCGCATAAACCTTTTACTGACGAGTCTGAATCTATCAAGGTCGGATTTTTCGCCATATCTAGGAGCGGAGTTTCCATTGGTCCCAGTGTGAGAGCCTTGGCTGAGTGTGTGAGGGGGTTCGTTCAAGAATTGCTGCGAACTTAGGAGAAACGACAGAATGTCACTAAGTAACTCATCTGCCAGATCTTCAATGTGTCGTTGTCTGTCCATAGTTTTTGCGCATCGAGGCAACCGAATGTCCGGCTGCTTTGGCCACTCGCAACGACATGGAATTCAATTCCAATGGAGGGATCGTAGGTTCGGTTCGCGGCCGACTCAGAGAACCTCGAGAGAGAATGAAAGCAGAAGAAAAGGGGGCAAGTGTGGTTTGTGGGAAGAAAAACGAAGGATTCAGAAAAAGAAATGAAAAGACTGAAAAAGAAAAAAAGCAAATGGAAAAAGAAAAACAAAGGGAACAGGCTGAAAATAACAACTGATGGAAATGATACATCCCCTCTCTCCCACTTTTTAAGGGAAACTTTCTGAGCTCTAGGGCAGGTTGAGGGGCCCAAGACACTCACTGCGCTTGCTGCAGCAGTGGATTGAAGGCGTCCCACCCAAAAGAACCACCACCCAGTCATTTGGGATCATCGTCAGTACCTATCTGACCCCAGGGGCTCCTTCCACCAGAAAAGTAGAGGTTGACTTGAGATTGGTTCGACAAGGGCACCCGGCAATCACATGATTGACAGCGTATGCGGACATCCAGCGCGAACCTGCAGGAAGGGCTTGTAAAGAAGGGGAAGAGTGATTGGGGGACGGAATGAACGATGCTGGGTGGTTGATGAGAACGGCGAAGGAGGAGAGGGGAAGAAGATAACACGACGAGAGCGCTGGGCATTGCAGACGCCTACTGCAGGGAGATCAACCCCGCCCTGAGAATTTGAGTGATGGGAAGCGAATCAAGTTGACGATGCCCCAGTAGCACCCAGGCTAGGTAGATTGTTTCTGCCACTAGGCTACGACGACCACGGTGATTAGTCGCGATTATTTAAAATTCCGAAGCACGAATGAGACGCAGGAGACGGGAGAAGAGGAGACGAGACGACAATTCAACATGCAGAACCGGATCGGAATCACCAACAATAGCATTCGGCGGACGGCCAATAAAAATCATTGCCTGCATGGTCTTGAGAGGGATCATCATGACCTATGGTTCAGTCGTATGAATTGCCAAAGCGCATCCTCAAACACGATGGGTAATTGTAGCCGTCATAGACGTCGCAAACCACTAAAGAATAGCAGATGTAGGTGGTAAGTGTGTGTCGTAATCGCGCACTTAAGTGAAAAGGAGCCATTACAGGCCTGGTTTGTCTACAATGAGACCAATAATGGCGCCTCGAATTCCCACCAGTCTGGGATACAACTGGTGAATATGTACTCCGTAATGAGCATAATGATCTGCAGGTTGACGCGGGTACTGCAATAACAATTGTAGCGTGTGCTTCTTTTTTTTTTTTTTTTTCTCCGCGTTTTTTGCTTTTCCCTCTTGTTGTTTCTCTTTAATTGCTGGTGTTCAGGAATTGCTGACTGCAGAAAACCATGCATGGAAGCAGCCTCCTGGGCTTAATTCAACTAATTAAACTATCTCGTCGACTGATCCATTTGGCGCCGTCTGATATCCGTACTGCTTATTTTTGATGCGAAGCTATCGCTATCGGCCTTTGGGAGCTCTCCCAAATGGAGCACGTCGACTTCAAATATGTCGAGGCTCTTCCAACCCTTCTTTGCACGTTCATCATTGACAGCAGCACCCCCCGCGCGAGTCTCCTGGGAAACGATGAGGGCGCTGATATTTTCCTCGGTGATGGTAGGGCCAAACGGGTCGGATATCTGCACGATTTTAAGGGTCAAATTGGGTCGTAGTTTCACCAGGGCATACTTCCCATTTGGACCGGGCTGTGATACCCGTTGAATCCTGGGTGCAGTTTTTGCAGGGGGGCAGAATTCAAGGATCGCTGCAAGGAAGGATGCTGTGTTTTCGTATCGTTCTTCCCAGCTCTCCAGGAACTCGGCATACTTCTTATTCACCAACAGTTCATCCCCTGTGACACCAACGCTGAGAAGCCTCTCGTTCCCTGTATCTATACTCCAGGTAGGTTCCAGGGCCAACGCTGTGGCAGTGAGGAGCAGCTTGTGTCCGATATGGAAGTGATCGAAAGTACCCCCTACAATAACCGAGAAATGTGTATTAGATGGCAGTTCGTCCTCCGTTGTTAGAAGAGGCTCTGAGGATTTCCAATCTGACACCCCTGAGACCGGATGCATGATTCCGGCGGTGGAATCCTTGGTTTGCAAGTAGAGACTACTGAAGGCCGCTTCCAAACCCTGCCCTGTTTTGTTGTCTAGATAAAACACGCAATCCCACGAGCGTTCAGACGTGGCCAGTGTCTGCAGGTCGAGGATAGGACCATACAATGAAACCTGGCGATTCTCCGGGACGACTAAAGCTGGATGAACAGGGTCGAAATCAATGAAGACCACACGCGCATCAACACCTCCAGGGAAATCGAGTTCAATGCGCTGCTCGGTAGAGACAATGCCAATAAGGCTATAGATACTCGCTAGGAAACTCTGAAGTCGTTTAAAAACCTTCGCCCTGGGCTGATAGGAAGGGGAAAGGAGCCCGGGGATGGACAAAGCAATGTCCAGCACTGCAATGTCATTGGAACCATTGAGCATACGTGAGATCTTTGAGAAGACATCCGACAAGGACGGGCCATATGCATCCCTGAGCTGCTCAAAGGAAACAGATGGCGGGGGTGGAAGAAGGAGCAAACCGGACGGTGGGCTGAAGCGATCGGAGGCCATTGCGGGGAAGGTTGCAACAGCCAGAATAATCTAGCAAATGCTATATAGACAGGCACAGGGACACAAGATATACAAAGTATGGAATTGGAGCCAAGCACAGATGAAGAGAAACGGAATGGAAGACCCAGAGTATGCAACTGAGGAGGAAGCGAGGACGTTTCGTTGACTGGCGATTTTCTGGGGATTTGTTGCATCGTCCAATGGCGGATGACTCAGCAGCACGAGACTCCTCGCTGTCTCTCTCGATCCCTCTTTCATATCGTCTGGCCTCTCTCTCCAAACATCGCCAGTCGATGCCATTCTGAATCCCTCGGGCGTCGCGCTTTCTCAAATCAGCTCCATGATGCTCCTGTGAACCATTCTCCACGCCCTCTTTTCCCCTGGCATGATCCAAGCTGTTTCCGATTCTTGGTGCGGTCGGAGCTCCTACCAGCACATGCGTCTGATTCTCCCCGCCTAAACAGCCATTCCGAGTCTCCCAAAGGTTTAGTTGCTGGAGTAAGGTGACAAGGAGCTTCGCTTCAACCAGGCTAGAGTGCACAGGAAAGCTTTGCTCGTCGTTGATCGATAGTCGCCTCTTCAAGTGCACATCCCATGTCGAACCCCGCGTCCTACGAATCCCCTCGACGGGCGGGTGCCTTTGGCCGTCAGCCAGAGGAGCTTCATATTCCGTCAACGGGGATGCACCGCCAGTCCATGTCCCACGAATACCCACCGGGTTCAGAATCAGGGCCCAATCATGTCCCCTCAATCAATGTCCATCCGTCCAGCGCTCAGCAAGGCCAGTATGGGAGTAGCAATAGCGGCGCCGGCGGCAATGTTGCTCTCCCAGGCGCTCTTCAACCAGGAGGGAATGCTAGCCGCCCGGCATCGATGTCTCTGGGTACAGCTCCATCTGGAATTCCTACACTTCCTCAGTTATCTACGCAGTTGCAACAGCAGCAACAACAACCGTCAGCGACGACCCCTCGTTCTAGCATGGCCAATTCGCATGCACACTCTAGGTCCAGCCCGTCTGGCTTCGACCAGCCCAAATACAACAAACATACCGGGGTAGCAGAAAACTCCAAATATACATCACCACCTAGTACAGGTTATCCACCGCATACGCCCCAAGGAGCGAAATACTCCCCTCTTGGACTAGCAGACATCCGACCCTCGGCAGACCTTCTGAACGATACTATTGCCAGCCAGGGGATTTTGCCCTTCAATGGCGGTGATTCCCAGGTGCCCACAAATAGCAACTATGTAGCCCCGTGGCCCATATATGCGGTGGATTGGTGCAAATGGCCGATCACTGGCAATTCGGGCTCATTTGGCGGCAAGATCGCACTTGGGAGTTACTTGGAGGACAACCATAACTACGTAAGAACATCGCCCTCCTCTACATATATACGTACTGATGGGGATTAGATACAAATTATCGATACGCATTGGACCCAGCCCGACCCAGATACCCCTGACGCCGCTGCGGGAGAAATCAAGTTGGATTATGTCAAGACCGCAGAGGCTACGCATTCGTATCCTGTTACGAGAATACTCTGGGAACCTCCCTCATCGCAAAAGCAATCTACAGACCTACTGGCGACTTCGGGGGATCATCTCCGTCTATGGTCATTACCTACCACACAACCCCTGCATAGCTCCAACTCGATTACGCGGCCCTCCAGTCAACGGGATGCCGCAACTGCCAAGCTCTCCCCATTGGCATTATTGTCGAATTCCAAGTCGCCAGAGCATACTGCCCCGATCACCTCTCTCGACTGGAACACGATCTCTCCGAGCTTGATTATCACGTCCAGTATCGACACGACCTGTACTATCTGGGATATCCCGACTCTGACAGCTAAAACCCAGCTCATTGCTCATGACAAAGAAGTCTACGATGTTCGATTCTGTGCAAGCAGTGTTGATGTTTTTGTCAGCTGTGGTGCGGATGGAAGTGTGCGAATGTTCGATCTTCGTAGCCTGGAGCACAGTACCATTATCTACGAACCAACTGATAAGAATGATAAATGTAGGTGTTATCCATTATGCTACTGGATCTTATGCTAACAAGAATGTACTTTCAGTGATGAGTCCTGGAAATGGCGGAAGCCCATCAGCGCCATCTCAATCATACACATCCCACCCGCCATTGTTGCGAATCGCTGGTATGTTTCTTATCCCGACGTTTTGATCCGGAGAGCTACCAAAGGTTACTAACTCCATAACACAGCATCCCCTCATGATGCTCATCTCCTTGCAACATTCTCCTCAGATTCCAACATTGTCCGCGTGTTAGACGTACGGCAGCCGGGCCAGGCACTTCTGGAACTCAAAGGACATTCCTCATCGATGAATTGCGTTGAGTGGTCTCCTAACCGCCGTGGAGTCCTTGCCTCCGGCGCGGATGACTGCTTCGTTATGCTCTGGGACTTGATCAATCAACACAACGCTGCCCCCATTTCGTCGGTACCCCATAACCCCGGCGGTGCACCCTCAACATCAGAACGAGGACCGGCTGCCGCTTGGCAATGTGACTACGAGGTTTCCAACATCAGCTGGTCCCCGCAAGGTGGAACAAACCACTCGGGGCATCCCCGGGACTGGCTAGGTGTTTGCGGTGGACGAGGGATATGGGGCGTTGGACTTTAAAAGGACGAACGAGAAACAAATATCCTTAGATCTATTTGCATCTTTCTTCCCTTCTCTTACTCTCTTATACTCTGTTTTTTGTGCGGCTGTGTCTTATTTACTGTTTTTCACGAGGACGATACAGACGAATCGACGTCGACCTGATCATGTGAAGCAAGCCATTGTTGGTTTTGTTGGTATAGTACGAGTGAATGAATGAATGAATCACCAAAATCAAGTTTAGAAGTCCACAACTATCTCATTCTGTCTGCATGGAACTACATGAGATCTATTCCAAGACCGCGATGTCAAGCAGCCATTGATCATTGATGTATTTACTTCTGCATTTAATAGATGATATAACTAACTGTACATGAAGAAATGAAATTATACAGCCAAACGAGCCTAGTAGAAGAAAAGCTATGAAACACACCCGCTAAACGTACATTACGCAGTTTTCAAGATAAACAAGGAAAAAAAAAAAAAAAAGGAAGACCCATTTATGGAACATGGCCGTTTTTCTGTTCAGTAGGCTTGGCCGTGATTTTTGTCTCGATCCACCGGGCAAACTTGACACTCGGGATATCAACCGCTCGCCAAAAGATGTCACCGGCCCAGATAGAAACAGGAAGGCAAATGAGCCAGCCGATCAGGAAGCCAAGACAGTATTGGAAATTGGTCTCCTTGCCCACTGTATTCCAAATACTGGGCATGATGGAGTACCCCAAGGAGTGGAGGATGGGACCGTGGACAATGTAGAACGCATAGGAGATCTTGCCCAGGTATTGCGAGAGAGGGTTCGTGAAGAGCTTCTGTACCTCCTTGGAGTGGTTGATGCTGAAAACAATTAGGATTGCCCCGAGTGATTGAGGGAATCGATCCGGGTCCCGGTAGTATTCTGGGGTCAGTTCCCAGAGCCACATGTAGAAGGGTGTCCATTTAAATCCAGTGTTCGGGGAGGATCCCAGGTAGAGGCCGAAGATGAAAATAGCGATCCACCATTTCCAACCCGACATATGGAAATACTCCTTGAGAGAATTGGGAGTGCTACTCGTGGATTTTTCTTCCGTTGATGAGCGTTCCCATGTCCCATATATGAGGTCCAGCTCCGCCATCAACATGCCAGAGAGGAACAAAATAACATCCCATCGACCCCAGCGCGTACAGAACCAGATCAGACCGCAGACTAAGGTCATTCGCACAGCGGCCATCAGGCGAGAAGTGGCCAATATAGTGACAAATAGGACGATGGAACAGCGGAATTCGACAGGGATAGTCCACAGGTGAGGGTTGTAGTAGTTGAAGTACATCTCCCAGTGCCAGAAGTTGAACAGTTCTGCTACCTCATAATGCCAACTCCAATACTGCAAGTACCAGGTTTTGAAGATAGGTGGATGCTGTTCATTCGTGCCCTGGATCGTGTGGCCCTCGTCAATCACTTCTTTTGCATAATCATAGGCTCCCGCGCGCACGGCAAGCACAACGAGCGAGATACCGACGAGTGAGGGGATGTATAGTCGCAGCCCGCGACGAAAGGTCGAGGAGGCTAGAACGTTGAAGGTTTGTTCCCAGGACCGACTCCGGCACAGTTTCAACGGCTTATACGAAAGTACATAACCCGAGATCACAAAGAAAATAGCAACCATGATATGACCGGAGATCAAGAGGTGAAAGATGGGAAACTGCAAAATGCCAAAGTTGTCTCCGGGAAACCCCCATCCGACGGATACCTTCCATGTGTAGGTGAAGAGGAAGTGGAAATTGAAGACTAGCAGACAAGCCCAGCCTCTCAAACCGTCGAGCGCCGCGATGCCATGGAGGTTGCTAAGTTGCGGCGGTTGACCACCCACCCGGTGCTGCAAGAAGCTTGGAGTGAGAAATATGCCTAGTTTTTCAAGGAAGTCGTCCAGATAGTCTGGCCAGCTGTCTGGAAGATCTTTGATAGGTAGTTCTGATTCCTGGTGGCTGGCGAACGTTTGCGACGTGGAGAAACCATCGACACTCGCCGGGCTGCGTTCGGAGTTTGCCTCCAGGTCGGTTAGAGGAACACTGCTAGTGGGCGATGGGGATCGAGGTGCCTTTTCAGAGAGCGACATGGTGTTGGAATAATATGTGCTGATGAGGAAGTCGAAGAGGTTAGATGACGACAGTAGGTGGAGGTGCGTAGTAGCTGTATAGACTTGGTTGCGCAACACGACTCCCAAGCAGCGCTCTACCCACCATAGACCGGAAGATTCACTTGTGTCACTTCAGGTATAGGTAATATCCCCGCGCTATACAAAGCTCTAAAGAACAACTGAGGATATGTCCTGTGGTAGGGGCTGTGGTTGATCCGTAGAAACGAAAGAGTAGCTCAGACGGCGACCGGGGGAGGAGGGGCGACCAGAGTCATCCTGTTCAGAGTGATAACAGTTAGTAAACCGAGACCATTCCAATCGCATGGAATATAGAGAATGAGCCTTACTTGGGTGGTGAGGATAGGAGACGGAGAAAGAAGAGAGGAGAGAAAATGGTGGGATGGAACGGATTGGTTTGATGATGATGAAGACGGTACGCCGATCGCCATCGCTGCAACCATTGAGGAGAGGAATAATTATTAAAGAATTATCCGACCCACTGGTTGCGTGTTTCTGAAAGATGACAAGCATTTGCTATTGATGAAGGAGAGCTCATTTCTATTTTTGATCCATCCATGATAGTGTTGCGTCGTATTATGTATGTAGTTTACTGTATTTAGTAGCTATTCCAGTGCCAACTGGCGATGGTGGATTGCGATGAAACAACAAAACAGCCTAACAGAGCTTGATCAAGGCAATAAATTAGCTTGATTAATGCCAAATAGACCAGCTGCAGTGATTGGCCGGATCGGATTGGATTAGACGACTGGAATTGTATCCTGGTTGTTGCAGCCTCTCTGACTGCATCTGGCTGCCATGTCCAATAATGCCAGATATCCTCAACTTCATTCTCGATGGACCGCACCAATCCTTGAGATTCAAACATCCAAGGGATGTGACGATATCCATCATAATTGATAGGCTTCATTTCCATTTTGATATACTCGCAGTCTAGTTACCCTCGAGTCTCGGCTGCCAGGGGCAATGGCTACTTCACATGGAGCATCTCTCGCCAGACAATGAAGCAATTAAATAAATTCTTCGATCAGCGTCATCTAAACACCATGTCCAGATCAGCATTGCCATAAGCCATAAAACCCAAGCGCATCTCCGTTGGTGGTTCTCCGAATCCGCTGCCTGTCGTTCTTTGTCCATCTTCATCTTCACATCAACTCATCCCGACTTCACCTTCTTCCCTCTTCTCTCTCCCCTCCCCCGAAACGGCCCCTCGACGCCCTCGTTGCGACGACGGAGCCAGCCTCTGGATGCCCCGGTTTTTGTGAACATTTGATCCGTATTTTGTCATTCGTTTTTTTGCCAGGTTATCGCGTGTTGGAAGAACAGCAGGAAAGGAGCAGAAAAAAGGGAAGAAAAAAGCAACATCTGTCGCCATGGATTTGCGCACCATCATGAACAGCGACGCCGCCGGCGCCTCCAACAACAACAATCCCACGCCATCGTCGCGCCAGTCGCCGAGTCAGGCTTCAATCAGCCATCCCGAGTCAGCCTATCCTCCCCGCCAGCAACAGCAACCGCAACATGCATCCTCCTCGTCCTCCGTCGCCTCCTATCCGCCAGGCTATCCCGGACGGCCAGCTCAGCCTCCTCCGTTGCAACCACCCCATGCCTCTCCAGACCGTTCTTCCTCCTACGGCTCCATCCAATCGCCCTATCGCTATAATCCGGCGTCCGGTTTGAATGCAGGTGCTTCATCTCAGCGAGGCCAGAGTCCCCCGGCTGTTGTTCCTCCTTCGCAGGCTTATTCGCGCTCCGCGTCAGCTGGCTACACTCCTCACGAGCTACAACATCCCCAACCGCAGCAGCAGCAGCAGTCGGCTGGCCCTTTGGCTTCTCCTTATAAACCGCAGCCGATAAATACTGGGATTCAGCATCCCGAACAGCAGCAGTCCTACTTTGCGCAGCAGCGTTCGCAACCTATCCAGTCCGTCCTGACCCCCCTACTTCACTTCCAGCTACTCATTGTATTCTAGGGAAACCCCCCGTCGGCGTCTTCTCACCCCTTTCAGTCGCAGCAATTCTCACCTTCTGCCCATGGCTCTTTGCCAGGGACTCCATTAGGTCCTCCTCCCGCATCCTACACGCGCCATTCGCCGTCCGCCGCCCGCCCACCGTCCGCCGGTCATGACTCCCAATCTAATCAACCATCCAGTCCCTGGGTTAGGCATAATTCCCAGATTCACGATCAGAGAAACCCGGTGTCTCCAATTACGCAATCTCGCAACAACGGTCAGGTGGAGCAGACCCCGCGACAGCATCCTTTGGGGTTGGAGAGAGAGCAGAGTGAGAGCGTGAGTCCCAAGACTCTCTTCACTCCGGGCTCTCGCCAAGGGAGCACGACGGGAAGCCAGGATCAAACGGGCCCTTTTCAGCGCAATCGCTCCGAGGATAATACATGGAAAGACAGTCCCACGGGATCTGCGTCTGGCCCTTCGCAATCCGGGATTGGCCCCGGCGCCCAAGTCTCTAATTCCACGCCGACTACTGCGCACAGAAACAGCTCACCGCCTCCCCGAGCATCTTTATCGCGTGAAATTCATTCAGGAGACAAAGAACCGACATTGTCGACGATGATGGACGTCACCCCCGACTCAGCAAGGTCAAGCCCACACCCACCTAAACGGAAAAGGATGCGGTACGACGAACCCCCAATCTACGCCCAGAGATCATCCCGTACAAAGGGGAAATGCCCCCCGATTTTGAACCGACTACCTCCAGTTCCAAAGCATGCAAGGGACTCCATTGAAAATCCATGGACTCTGCGCAAGCAATCATCTTCGTCAAATGCTCCCGCAGCAGCCCCAGCACCCCCAACACCTTCTGCTCCTGCTCCTGCTCCGGCACCACCCGCGCCCAAGGTCAAAGCTGAAGAAGCCACCACGGTCAACGGACCATCAGTTTCACACTCACCTGCTGGGCCATCCAAAGAGGGGTCTTTGGGATCATGGGAGCCTTCTATCACGGGATTCATACCGCATGAAGAAACCACGAAGTTGGTGTGCGATTTCCTCTTCCAACACGTGGTTCTACGGAATGATGTCGGTGCTGGTCCAGCCGGCTCATCTGCGGTTGGCCACGGAGCAATCATCGAAGTGGAAGCGAAACTGGGACAGCTCATCGATATGGATCGAGGGGACAGACTTCGTTTGCCAATAATGACTGAAAGCGTCTTGAACAAAGAAGGTTCTCGGCTTCGGACCTCGTTCGAAAGCTCAATGTCATTGGTAAGTTCTGTTCTCACCTCCGAAATAGAATTCCAAGATCGCATTTTGACAGTTTGAGCAGGCGCAACACCGAGCAATGAACAATTTCCTCAATGAAACTGTGAAATCATCCATGCCTCAAAACAACCCAGGACGAATCCCCATATCCTACGCTCACAAGAAGGAACGAGATACCTTCTACGAAGTCTCTCCTTCTGAACTTCCCCCGTCATCAGGCAGAACCTCAACCCGCGGCACAAGCCCAGAGTACGAGTGACCACAGACCAAAGAACTGGTGAAGTCCTCGCCAAGATCGTCAAATGTCGGGTCGCAGATATGGACGTGCATAGCCCTCGCACCTGTGTCGACTGGCGGGTCAGTGTGAATCTGGAAATGAGCTATGAAGGCGACGTCAGCCACCTTCCCATCATCGACACCGCAAAGGGCGGAAGAAGCGGAGATCGAAATAAGGACCGTATGAGCTATCGTCATTTGGCCTATCAGGTTGACCTCACGCAGGTTGCCAAATCAGAGGTAAGTTTGATCTCATGCCCTCCTGTTTGTCAACGTTCCCTGTCTAATCTTTGTTGCTGTACAGATAAAAGGTGATTTCGAACACGAACTCGAAGTTGAGGTCTCTGCGGCCGAGATCCGTCGTCAAGGCCAACTTGCCATGACCGGCGATCCCAAAAACCAATATGAAGACTTGGTCAAGGGCTTTGTGGATAATATCCGCATACTGGCGCGCACAGTACCTCCATAAATCTTTTATGTTTTCCTAGGCTTTTCTTTTTCTTTTTTTATCAATTTCATTGCCTTTATCCAAGGCTACATTTCAGTGATATTTTTTCTTTCTTCTCTCTTTCTCTTTCTTTTTTCTTCATCATTCATCATAGAAGGGGGTTTTTGAAATATCTGGTAAAAGCGAGAAAAAAAGGAACAGAAACTGGGAGCGCCTGACTGCAATTTCGGTTTGGATTTCTTTTACATCTTACGTTGGCATTGATATTTTTTTCTTTCTTGAGAAAACGTATCATCCAGGTCTTTTTTTTCATTGTTAACATTATCTCCATTCCCATATTTGACATGTAGGGTGGAAGGGAAAAGTGAGTGTATGGCATTAGATTAAGGAAATGATTGATGCGATATGCTGGTGGGTTTATTCAACTTTTTTTTTCTCGACCCATTCTATGATTCTTTTTATGCTTTTATTTCATCTTTTCTGGCTACTCTACGGGGGCTTGCTTGATTTTATGGTATTCTAAGTGTTTTTAGTGAGTGTTGATCTTTTCTCTCCTCTCTTCAACACCATTTTGTACTGTACGATAGCAACATCACGAAATGCAATATTCCAAATCTTTTATCAGAGTTTATCTCTTGACTAAGCCATGTCCAATAATGTAACAATGCAATAAATAGTTCATAGTGCAGATAGTACAGTAAAAAAATTCGACCATGTCTGGACTGAATATAATACGATGATCGGAAAGTAAGAGAGTAAAAAGAAAAGAATACGCCAGAGCCTTGGGGAACTCCTTGCTCCCTACCGGTGTGAATCTATCAAGGGCTCGGCGTTCCCTCCTCATATCGAGGCCCGCCATCATCTCCATCTCCATATGGTCCTGCTCCCGGGGTAGCTGCTGCTCCACCGATTGCCGGGGTAGGGGCATCATATGGCGTAGGAGCGCCGCCTGGGGTTGGGGCGTTGAATGCGCCGGGTGTCGGGGCACTGTCAGCCCAGCCTCCAGGCGTGGGCGCGGACGCTCCAGGCGTCGGAGCGGCATAAGCGCCTGGGGTGGGAGCACCGAAGTCTCCGCCAGGCGTTGGTGCATCATAGCCGCGAGACTCTCTGCTTCCACTCGCTGTAGCGCCACCAGACCAAGCAGGGGTTCGGCTACCGGAGCTGGCACCCCAGGCTGGAGTCCGAGACCCGGCTGCAAAGGCATCGAAACCGCTCGATCCAGAACCAGAATCATAGGGAGTTCTTGCGCCAGAGTTCCAGGCCGGTGTGCGTGAGCCACTGCCACCATACGCAGTACGGCTTCCGTCGTAAGGGTTGGACGTCCGGGATCCATCCATTCTCCATGCCGGAGTACGAGAACCGCCTCCGCCTCCTGACCAAGCAGGTGCTGAATGTCCGTTAGAATTATATGCGGTGTAGTCGGCATGTAGTATTGGAAATACTTACTCCTCGATGAAGACGGACCACCCCAGGCGGGTGTCCTGGAAGAATCGCCAGCACCCATGGGAGTGCGGCCCCCGTGCCAGCCAGAGGGTGGCCCAGCAGAAGCTCCATGGGGAACACGCGGTCCTCCACGTCCGCGAGGCATATCGACCGTCGCACCAGTGACAGGGCTGCATAGAAAGTTAACAAGACCACTCAGGGGACAAAAACTCTAGGGAAAATACATACTCTTTGACGACAAGAATTTCCTTGGGTATCGTCACCAATTTGTTCTTGGAATGGAGCTCGACGCGTGCTTGAGTATCACTCGAATCTTTGACAATTCCAACCAGACCCTTGAATGGGCCCTTTCGCACCATGACAGTCTTCCCGAGCATCCGGTCACGACCAAAGCTCTTTGGAGGACCCATCGAGCCACCACCGCCAGGCATGTTCTGCTTCATCAAAGCAGGGTTCATCTTGGACAGATCGGGCCCACTAGATCTACCTCCTTTCGTCGACACTGTAACAACATTCGTGGTGCGCACAACAATGATACCTGCGTTCTCGGCCTGGGCCTTGTTATGCAAGAACAGGAACGAGCGGTGGATGTGAAGAATGAGACCATTCCGCTGCTCACCGTAAAGCTCCCGGACAGTATCCCCATGTCGAATTTCGGCACCGTTGCGATCGGTCGCTACAGCGTCTCTACGGGGAGTAATCTTGTTTGTAACCTGTGTAGGAAGAATAGTCCGGATGGAACCATTCTGGTCCAGGACTCGCAAGGATTCACGGTCGACTTTGATGATACAAGCAACGGTGGCAGCACTTGAATGTTAAATTAGTATGTGATGGAGATAGAAAAGTATCACAATCAGGGTAACTCACTCTAGCTGAACGAGGTCATGCACGTCAAACATGCCAAGTTTTCCGTCAACACCAGTTTCAGCAGACAGTCGAAGGTCTTTACTGAAAACCGTGATCTCCTGCATGCTCATATCACTGAGCAAAGTCACTGTATCGTCCTTTACCTGTACCACCATACCCAACTCATCTTGGTATCTGCTACCGCCAATGACCTTGACATGGTCACCTTCCCTGAAGCGCTTGCGAAGCGACTTTACAGGAGCATCGATCATCTGGCCCGCCAGGTCGCCTTCGGTGACCTGCAAAGTCACAATATCTCCACGGGTAGAGCTGGTGCGACCAACCAAGCCCTGCTGTTCACCACGGAACACCTCAACTGGATCACCCGGAAGATACGAGTCTTCAGCTGTGGCATTTTTGAGAGTCTCGGCAAGGGAGGCAAGGTCTAGGTTGGATGTGCCATCCTCAGAACCACGAGCAAACATGGTGACTTCCTCTAGCCGAGGGTTGACATTCTTTGTGATGAGGTGCTGGACCTTCATGTCCTTGATCAGGAAACCATCGACATAGGTCTCGCCCAGGTAGCCCCATGACTTTCCACCAAGACCTGAAGTAGCCGATAGATACTTGCCGTGCCTCTTCTTTGCCTCTGCTTCGCTGAATAGACGTTGAGGGGGACGAGCAACTGCTGGGTTCATGCCAGGACGCTTTCTCTTGGGGTCGACTACTGGTGCTCCAGTGTCTTCGTTCAATCCATAATCCAGTCGTGGGACCAATCGGACAGTAACATCTAGACCATTTGTTTCGACCTCTTCGATCTGGGCCAAATCATTCATGTACTTGCCACGCTTGATGCGAACCCATCCACCAGGAACAAGCTCTTCAGATTTCTGTACACGCAAAAGATCGGGCATTTCCCTCACAGGAACCAAGATTGTCTTGGATCTGGGATAAACGTTGGTCATGTCTTCCAGCGCCTCCATGACATCGGCCTGTCTGCGGGCTTCCACATAAATGTAGCCGCTCATAGCACCCCCACGTTCAAAAGCAGAAATGATCTTGATGGGCTTTCGAGAACCCATTGGTCTCTCCTCCATGCGCTTCTGAATTGCGAATACGACGTCACGCTCCTTGCCGGCTTTACAGCGAACACCCCAAATACTAGGATCTTCGACACTCGGAAGAAGCAGTCGCTTCGGGACGACGACGGCGTCAGAAGCATTCATGCGGTTTCGTCCATAGCGCTCTTTGAGCATCTGAGCCTGCTTCTCGGCGTCCATGCTAGCCTCGAGCTCACGCTGACGATCAAGTTGTCGGTGCCGACGATCGTCCGTCTCTGCACCAACAGGCAGCGCATCCATGTCGTCTGGGTGCATCTCCGCTCCGAATTCAGCCAATTCGTCCTCCTCATCTTCTGCTTCATCCTCATCTTCATCGACACCGGCCTCTTCTTCGAAGAAAGAGTGCACACCCCCTCGCCTTCTTCGCTTTTTCGGACGACCCTGTGTAAAGCGCAAAGAGTCATGTCAGCGTTGCCACTACCTAGACGAAAAGCACCCAAAGGAGATAAAGCAAAATCACGCACAGAAACGGCATCTTCGTCGTCTTCGTCTTCCTCTTCCTCCTCCTCGTCGTCATTGTCGCCCTCTTCTTCATCGTCTTCGCGACCTTCGCCGTCCTCATCATCATCCTCATCATCTTCGTCCTTTGGCTGTGCAGTCGCCCGGCTACCGTTGGGCTTCGTGTCTTCTTCTTCGTCGTCCGAATCGGCGGCTGGTTTACTCGCAGGCTATTTTCCCATTTTTTCAGCATCGTCTTCTCCCATTGCCACATTTTTAACCACCAACCTTTACATCTTCGTTATCAGAGTCCTCGGCGGGAGCGGGGTTGAAGTCATCATCTTCCTCTTCGGACCCAAAGTCCTGGTTGGCTAAATTATGTGACATTTTGCTTTAAATGTTTCTGAACCGGTTTGTTTGTTCGGGGATCCGTAGCTGGCCGATCACCACCTCAGATGTGAGCGGAGGGAGATCGAGAGAGCGCAAGGCAGGGTTCTATCCGACTAGCAAAATTAGAAGAGTTGTTAGATTAATCGTTCTTTGAGGGGGCTGTTCAAGCAATTTAAAGGAACAAGGACAACGTCGCTAAGCCACCTGGGGAAGGCAGCTCGGAGCAAAGAAATTCCAAGCTGCGGATAACTAGTCGACTCCGGCCTGGCAACCAACAGATGGAGGGATGGGTTGGAGTGACTACCTTGTATTAATGGTTCGTAGCCAGGCAATCGAGCGGCGTTTCGTCGCCGAGTCCGCGACCGCGACAGGATAGCTCGTTGTCTCTGGTCTGGAGGGAAAGAATCAAACAAGAGATAAATCAGAAGCTGCCCACTTCAATTTTCAGTAGGGCGAGCCGTCAGTGTGTATAAATACACAGAGGAGGTATTCAGGAGAGGTGCTGAGGTTCGTGGTCGAAAGCTCCTCCGATGATCTTCAAGTGAAGTTGAAACAGCCCCAGGCGGCTGCGTTTATGGTGCGACTGCGGAGCCGTAACTTTCGTCGACTGGTCAGTATTGCAGCGTAAAATCTAGTTGCAATGAATACATTTCTTTCTGATCGGAAATTATGTTATTTCGTCTGTTCGGCTGAGATTATTCAGTTTGAGATGACTTGGTTAATTCTCATATTCAATTCAAATTGTGTTATACAAATGGTTAGACCTTTGCCTGGTGGTTTATATATCCGTGATCAATTCAAGCGTAGATATTGATAGCTACTAGTTAGAACGTTATGTTTAACATGTTTAAAGTCAATAGAACTAAAAAAAGAAGAGCTGTCCAGATGCTAAATAGGATATATAGTACAAAAGATCATTCAACGTCTCTGAATATCGACCAAATTCACTGGTAGATTAAGACAGATTTTATATCCAAGGAAAAGGGAAGACGGCAGAAGCATTAAAGCTTCATTCCAAAAATCTTGTGCACACGCAAACTCTGGCGCATACTCAAGTCGAGCATGATTTCCTCACTTCCACCAGGAATGGCATAGGCACGGACATCACGGTAGAGTCTTTCGATCTTGCCACCTTGGCCGCCACGGCTGTAACTTAGACCACCGAAGATCTGACTGGCCTCACGCGCACAGTACTCGTAAGTCTGGGTGGACTGGGCCTTGAGACCGGCAATAGCACCACCCAGTCTGAGCATCGCTTCGGTCTCCTCCATGAACTGGCACTGGTAGATCATGTTCTCCATCCAGTTGTAAGTGGCCTCGATTTGACGGGCCATATGAGCTAGCTTCATACGGATGACCGGGTGGTCGATGAGCCTCTTTCCAAAGGTTTTACGCTTGTGGGCGTACTTCATCGACTCTTCATAGCAAACACGGGCGAACCGGACACACTGGATCACAATTCCCATTCTCTCGTGGTTGAAGTTGGTCATGATCACTGATTTGATAGTTAGCATTCTCAGTCTTTCATTTTCGTTTTTTAGAGCCTGAGCAGCAGCTCCACTCACCCTTGAATCCCTTGTTCTCCTTTCCAATGATGTTCTCCACAGGAACCTTCACATCCTCGAAGGTGACATAGGTGGTACCACTGCTCCAGACACCCTGGCAGTCCATTCGTCTGGTGCTAACTCCGCCTGCCTCTCTTTCAATGAGAAGAACACTGATACCCTCCATACCGGGCCCGCCGGTACGAACAGCAGTGGTGAAGTAGTCGGACCAGCAACCGTTGGTGATCCACTTCTTCTCACCGTTGACAATGTAATGCTTGCCATCGGGAGTCAGCTTCGCCTCACAAGTCAAGTTGGCAACATCGCTACCAGCATCGGGCTCGGTGATGGCAAGGCAAATGCGCTTCTCGCCAGCCAGAATGCCAGGAAGGATTCTATCCACGAGAGACTTCTGACCAAACTTGACCAGGGGCGGGCAACCAATGCCAAAACCACCAACCAAGTTCCAGACCAGACCACCACTGGCACAACGCGACAGCTCATCTGTAAGAAGCATTTCGTGGAAAAGATCCCAGTTCTCTGGTGCAACGGACTGGACTCTGTGAGGGGTGTACTGGACGGGATATTTGACACCCAGCAGACCTGCCAAGTAACCTCTTTCGCCCATCTGCTTATAAACTGAAGCGGGCACTTCCTTGCCCTCATCCCACTCGGTCACATACGGCTCGATCTCGGATTCGACCCATTGTCGGACCTCTGCCCGAAGTGCGGAATGGGTCTCGTTGAAGTAGGGAGAGTGGTACTATCCAAATCGCATCGATATTAGCAAACCTCCCCCAACAGTTCAAATGCGACATGTAGACCAAAAAACTTACACCGTGGTACCATGCAGGATCGGAGAAAGGAATCAGTTCACCGAAAGGCTCCTGAGGCTCGGAGGTTTTGACTGGGAGATCAACAGCAGCAGCAGCCTTAGGCTTAGGAGCTTCCTCCTTAGCCGGCGCAGGTGCTGGCGCTTCTTCCACCTTCTTGGTGTTCAACGACCCAATCTGCAGCTTGCTCTTGTACTTCTTCAAGATTCCTTCGTTGTGATATTTCCAGAACTGTTTCGATGCATCCTTTCCACCCATTCGTGCAAGAACTAAGCGTGTATGGTTAGCCCCAGTGATTTGTCCCAACAAATAGACGGCGACGTACTCTTCTTTCCACCTGGGTGTTCATCTTGGAAGTTAGTCAAATCGTAAACGTCCTCATCGATAATAACCCAGAGGTTGTCTGGTTTGCTATGCGACGAGACGTCTTCTTTGGAAAATGTTTTAGACATGATGGATTGGGCCTAAGAGAAAGAATGCGCAGAGATAGGCAAAGGGGTATGGGGTAGAGGGGAAGAGAGAAGAGAAGAGAAAGTCTGGGGTAAGAGAGATAGATATAAGACTGGAACAGGACCCGTCACAACCGGAATCTATTCTATTACAGTACTGGCGTGAAAAAAAATAAATGGATACAAGAATGCGATCATCGATCGCTCTCGGAGCAGTCCAAAGTAGGTAGGTAAATGGGGTGGTTAGGACTGTGTATTAGAAACCACCGACTGCAGCGATCGCCCTCGGTGAATTAACAGCCCACCACTGTGCTTCTGATAGTAGTCAGGTCTTTCACATGTGCAGAACCAGCTGAGTCTGCGTCCCAGCCAGAAGCCATCCAAGGGCCGTACTGGCATTCTGTTGAGCGCCTCGGAGCAGAAGGTCAGCCGGCTATGTTTGGGCCGTTGCTCATTGGCCGATCGGGCCTCTCTGCGTCATGGGATCACGTGTGTGATGCTATCAGAATAGGCAAGTACCGAGGCTGAGAAACAATAAAATTACCGTTACTTTACATGGACACCCTGTAATTTTAGGTTCTTCCACTTTGGATCGCAACATGTGAAAGACACAAAAACAAGAGTAATCCCTTATGGAATCGTCATATTATTTTTGGAAGTTCGCTGATTTGTTGGCACATGTACGCAGTCCAGTTGAGATCGACTCTGTGCATATGCTACTCGTGCTATTTGAAAATATACTCCGGGGTTCTGTGGGAGATACCGAAACATATAGGCAGTTAGGTAGATTAACCCGAATCACGTTAAATTGCCTCAAGCAGTATCACTGCCATCGCTTAAGATAAAAGACATCCCTATTATTCTAGTAATACAACCAGCACCTGGAACGGTGCGTGCCGTTACCCCCATTACTCGTCACTTCCGTCAGTTTCATATTCAAACTCCTCCGGAACAGGTGCTTCTTCGCCGCCTTCTTCATCCTCATCCACGGCCATGAGGACGCCCGCAGCGGCCGCAGCACCTGCATCATCATTGGGGGCTGTGCCCAGGGGAGCTCGTGCTCCGCGCTGAGGAGTCTGCATGGCAGCGGCACCAATGGCAGCCTGGAGTCGGTCCTGTAGGGTTTCTGCAGCGGCAGCCTGCTTGACCTCCTTGCTCGCCTTCATCTCAATCGTCTCTCGTGCCTCTTCAGGAGTCTTGTCAAGCACGACAACCACGCCACCAGTAGGCTGTGAAAATTTAGTTAGCAACCTGATTGTAGTTGTATATGGGAAAAATAGGAACTTTTACACATACCCGCTTAACTGGTTCATACCGTGGGTCGGGGAAGGTGAGGTACTTGAGCTGAGCAGGGAGAACTCTAGACATGTTCTCGAGTTCATATCCGACCTTCTCACGCTCGACCTTCTTCTTTTGACCTTCTGCCTTCTCGCCTTCCTTGGCCGCCTCTTCCTTGGCTGCACCTTCGTCGGTTTCCATCTTTTCCGGCAATTGTTCAGACACCTTGGGGGTCGTAGGTGTTTGGTCGACGTCCATGCTTTCACGGCGTTGTTGTTTCTCACGACGCTGTGCGCGACGCTTAGCTTGGGCAGTGGTAGATAGCACGGCTGTCTTGACCTTCTCCGGTGCTTCCTCGGCCTTGACCTGCTGCTCCGGAGGGTAGTCGAAAAGGCTCGGCCTTGTGTTGCTGTGGAACTTGAAGAAGGGGACCTCAAGCTTCTGATCCACACCAATCACCGAAGTGGGAGCAAAACTGAGCGACAAGAAGTGTGTGAGAGGGAACCAGTACCAGTATTGGATGAACACAGCAGCACCAACGATTCCAGGCATGTTAAGATTGCCAGTCTGGGTCTGTAGGCTGATAGTGCAGTTGCGGCCACCAGCGTCGATAATACCCAGGGCAACGGCGCAACCGAACTTGGCCATAGCATCCTCATGTCTGTCTCCGATCATCTTCATCATAGCCTTACGAAGACTGCTAACGCGAGGGTTCATGGCCTCATTCTGCTGCACCAGAACCATGGCCAGGGAAATCAAAGCTCCTTGTCGAACAAAGTCGGTAGAATCCTTGAGCATCGGCTCAAGGAGGTCAAGAGCCTCATCCAAGCCAGTACCAGCGCAGGAGATACCAAGCGCCATCGCGGCACCGTATCGAACGTGAGGGTTGTAGGATTCCGAGAGCAGCTCGACCATGCGGGGAACGCTCTGGTGCTTTCTGAAAAGGATGAATCCCAAGCTCAGCACTGCAACCCGTCGTACATCATCGTTGACATCACTGACGGCAACGTGCAGAAGCTTGCGGACAGCCTTGTTGCTGCTACTACCGCAGTAAGCCAGCGCGATAGTCATGATACCACCGTAGCGGAGCGTTGGGTCAGGATCGCCGAGGAGACCATTGATCAGCTCGTCAGCCGCTTCTTGGCGTCCGTACATGATCAAAGCCATACCCATAGCCAAACCACGAACAATCTTTTCGTGTTGTGTGTCATGAGCATATTGAATCATATCCTCGAGAGCCTTCATGTTTCCGGTTCCCAACATGACGAGACCCATGGCCAGACCGACAGCCTCCCCGTTGAGGGCCGAGTCTGTGTAGAGAACGTTCCGAAGGTCTTCATAGATGCCCTCATCGCCAGTGGCCATGCCCGCGACACCCAGACCCAAAGCTCCACCATGTTGGACGACCTCTTCGGTAGCCTTCTTGAAGTGATCACGAATGAGATCAACGGCCATGCCACCGTGGTTAGCGTAGATCAAACCGAATGCATACAGCGATCCTCCCTGGCTGTAAACGGAGCCAGATCCTCCAACGCCAGCAATGTGCTCTCTAGGCAGATACGGCTGCAAGAGCTTCTGGCCCTGGCTGAGATTACCGCGGTGGATCACACCGAGAGCAGCGGTGGCCGTGAACTTAGACCAGTTGACGGCCTTGCCAAGCCACTCCAGGTTGTCGCGGAAAAACTTGTCGTGGGTGGTACCAGCATGCATGAAGGCATTGGACAGCGTGACCGCAGTGTGGAAGATAGAGTTCCGAGCCTCCAAGCTGTCACGAACCTTGTTGAGAATTGAGATGTCGGCCTTGTTGCTTCGGTATAGAAACTCCAAGTTCAATTGGATACTCTTGATGCCGTCGAGGATATCCAAAATGTTCTTAAATGCTGCACGTGCTTCACTGGAGAGTTTTGCACCGGCGCCCAGGGACTTAGGTTGCTCGGCGCTAGACTGGTCTTCCAACAAAGCATCGGATTCTTTCGGCTCTTCTTGTTCACCCTCCGTTGTCTGTTCCACCTCATTGCTGTCTGGTACAAGTTCAGCAATCTCCTCGCGAACCTTCTTCAGGAATTCTTGCGTGCTGTTGTCATAAAGATCGAAGGAAATCTGGTAGGCAACGGCCAGAGAACGTGCGTCGCCCTTCTCAACCAATTGGCGAAGAATAAAAGATGCCATGGAATGTTCGTTCAAGTACACGACGCACTTGGCAATCGAAAAATAATCTGGTGCGGGGATTTCATTCAACAGTTCAAGAATGAGTTTTAAAATCTAGAGACCGCAAAATTAGACATAGAAACAACTGGTGAAAGGTGGGGTACAAACCTCATTCCGGAATGCGCGCTCCTGAACGATGCCCATGCAAATATCGAGGACATACTCCATGAGCTCTTCGCTCCGTCTAGACTCCCCGTTTTGCTTCTTTTCATCCTCGCTAGCCCGAATGATAGTCTTGCGAAGAACATCTAAGCTCTTTGCTTCGATAGCAATTCCAATCACTTGACGATAGCGTTTCTGGCGGAAGCAGTCTTCAAACAAGCGCTCAATGACGGTCTGCAGCTGGCCCTGGACTCCTCGCTTCAAAACAAGCGGAGTTTCAACCTGCTTTACGCTAATGTCTTCACCTCCTGGGTAGGCCGCATCCACTCCAGGAACCTCCTGTCGAGAAAGCAAGGATTTCGATGGCAGGGCAGACTGAGAGAACGGTGTGATCGGGGATGTCAGACTCGCAGAAGTGCTAGTCGCACCTTCACCGGAGGTCGGGAATGCGGTATTCAAGTTGGCGGGCTGGTCACCAGTTGCAGGCCGTTGTGCCGCCGAGAGGGAGATGAAAGTATCGACGCATTTTGCTAGAGTGTAGTACATCGCATCAGCTAAATATTCTAACCTCCAGAGAGCTCTAGCGACTTACCGATTATGGTCTCTTCAAACTCGCCACCGTTATCCAACTTGAAAAGCTTTCCTGCTCCGAGAGCAAACACCATACTCTCATTGTATTCTTGAAGGTGGTAGTAAACCTTTGCCGCAACCAAGGCGGCAAGCTCGCGTTCCGGGAAGGACTCATCTTCATAAAGTGCCTCTCTGTATGCCACTCGGTTAGCCAGGGATTCTTTCTACCAGGGAATCATACCCCGTATGGAATCGGAGTAACCAGAATCACGCACATTTGTGGAACAGCATCCACAACTTCTGTCCAGAGCAGGTCAATCTGGGAGTCTAGCGTCTTCAGAGCAAACACTCTGAGCTCCGGATCGGGTTCAGAGAGAAAGCCGACGAGACCAGCGGCTGAAGCAAGTCCGACCATTTTTTGGATGGAAATATCTCGCTTCACCAGCTGATGTGTTATGGGAGGGTTGTGGTGCTGTCGCTGGACCGATGAGGCGACAGCTGTGAGAGGGAGCTTCAAGACAGTGGAGTAAGCCCCAGATCGACAAATAAGACTTCAAAAATGGCAATAATTACCGTAGATGGAAATGTACAAAAAAGGTACAAGATAGAATTAAAGGGGGAAACAAATGACAGAAATGGAAGAGACAGCTGGAGAGATCACGAAGCTTCCTCCAGCGAGGCACACGTCAACGGGCGAAGGTGAAGCTGACCAAGAAGAGGTGCCGTTGGTTCCTGCAGATACCCCTAGAGGTGTCACGTGAGGCTATGATGGAATGGATTGGAAGATGGGACGGATCACAAGCACAAGCGCAAGCACAAGAAAAATATTCCGTACTGACTTGGAAAATAAATTATTAGAAGGTCATATGCTGATCGGGCATCTTTGCGTTTAAATACCTTTTTCTGTCTTCCTACTTGCTTTTCGGCTCACCCTGAGAGCCTGCTGTCTACCAAGCTACCCGCTTTACTCGTAGCTCATCCCTCTAATCCTCAGAATGTCCACAGTTCTTCCGCACAGGGATAAGCACTTGATGTCTGTACCTGCCAGGGCTTCTCTCCAACACCATGACCCTCTATTATTTATTGATCGCCAAGCACAACATATCCAAAAGACCCTTCAGGTCCTAATTGATGCTCAAAGTGAAGGTCTCGTGGCTGGACTTGGAGGGCCCCGACAAGACGATTCCTTTTCCAGTGGAAGCTATACACCCAATTCCTCCGAGCCAGGTAGCTCTCGAGGACCTTCGACTATACCCGTCAGACAGCCTGTCCAAAAAAAGATCGGACTGCGTTCTGCACGGGAGGGAATCTTCAAATCAATATATGACCTGCTAAAGCTCAGGGAGGAGGAGCGGGAGATACTTACGTTTCGATTTGACGAAAGAAAAGAAGCGCTGATCGAAATTGATGAATTTAGTTCCAAAAGGACCGGGCTAGAGAAATCCATCTCGACGATTTATAATAATTGTGAAAGCCAACGATCCCATGAGCTACAACAGGAGGCGCGCGGCCTCGAGGAGGACATACGTGAGCTGGAGACCAAGCTGTTTGAGATGAAGGCAAAACACCAACATGTTATCTATGAGATCACGCAAATTGAAAACTCTGTCGAATCAAAGTTGTCTTCCTACAAGGCTTCGTTGTCACTTTTGGACTCGGACATCCGAAAGTATCTTCAGAATCCCCCTTTCCAGCCCATGTCAAGGACCAGTACCGATCAGCCTACCTTCTACTCCCTGAACCCCAAGCGCCGAACCCTTGATATGGCACAAGAGCATTGGAGAAACGAACAAGCGGAATTACAAAAGAGGCAACGGGAAGTGGATTTAGAAATACAAGCACTGGAGGAAGGAGGTGGTGCGTGGAAACAAGTGACTTCAGAAGTCTCCGGTTTTGAGAAACGCTTAAAGACGGAGATGCGTCAGTTTATCCAGACGCAGTCACAGCTTCTGAAGCCTGATGGCCCATCAGGAAGCAAATCGGAGGAAGATCGGGTTCGTGGTATCTTGGACGATTTGGAAAGCACGACCCATCGTATTGAAGACCACCTGGAGCTCGCAGAGGAAAAGAACTGGAATCTGCTCGTTTGTTGCATTGCTGCGGAGCTTGAAGCGCTTAAAGAAGCACGAGAGTTGCTTATTGGCGCGTTCAATGTCTCGGAGGAAGACCTTTGGCCTGATTCTAAGGGCAAATCACCCGAAAAAAGCCACCATGATGATCATGACCACCATGATTATTCAAAAGCAGATCCTCTTGGCGTTGACAATCCCGAGCCTCCAGCTGATTTACTGAGGGATGCAGACGGACATTTCCATGATGCTTCGTTGAGATCAGAAGAGGAAGACGATGAGCCAGACCCTGCATGGCTACTCCCTGAATCTTGAACGAACTCTTGAGCCTGTGGTATGAATAAAGCCTGTGACATGTTGATTGTAGTGATAGCTTGTATCAACGAGACTCAGGTTGTTTTCAAACAAGGAGAAACTCCTTAGGTACATGGGTTAACATTTTAAAAGTTGACATTAAATTCAATATATATGGCCCATTATTCTAACTATAATGAATTATAATAATGATCTCTTTTTGCTTGCTCTAAGTGTCAATTGGATAAGGCTTTCAATGCGACCGACAGTCGAGGATTGGCGGAGTGTTGGGTAGCGTCGAAGCAGGCCACGCTCCGGCCACACTTCTCAACACTCCAAGAAACCCAGCTTCACTGCAGATAATCACCAACAACACAGCATCCCCCGGTGATGCTGCTGAAAGGCAAAGACCGAATGATTTGGGACTGAAAGCGGTCTTGATATGCATCTCTCATCTCCCACTTTCGAATTCTTTGTCCCGTCGGTTTACGATGGAACCCAGCTGGACTGTCGCATATATCTTCCTCGCGAGTTCCAACGACTAGAGAGCGCATCGAGCTGGCAGAAACGGGGTGCCATAGTCGCCCATCCATACGCTTCGCTAGGTGGATGCTACGATGATCCAGTCGTGGGGTTTGTTGGTGGAGAGCTTCTTAAGGCTGGATATATCGTGTTGACATTCAACTTCAGGTTAATATCTACCATTCTCAACAATACTAGCTTGGGCCATGGCTTACAAAAAAATCTAGGGGAGCTGGTGAATCAGAGGGCCGTACCAGCTGGACAGCAAAGCCCGAACTGGCGGATTACGTTTCTATCTATGGATTCATGTTGCATTTCTTGCATGGTCTGAGAGCAGGGAGTCTTCCGACGCAAGTCGACGATCTTACGGCAAACTCGGAGAATAGTACCGCAGATGTACGAATCATCCTAGGAGGTTATTCCTACGGGTCATTGATCGCTTCACACCTCCCAAAGATTGATGTCATCATGGACCTCTTCAGAAAACCTTCCGACGGTACCGCAGTACAGGAGATCTGCAAGACCGCAGAGAATATAGCTGCAAGCTCGATAGAGAAACTTCGCACTCGAGTCGAAATACCGACGTTGGGCAAGTTCAGTTTCACCGATGATGGAATGAATTCTAAGGAAATCACCAAACCTGCCATTTCATATCTCCTGATTTCGCCACTTCTACCGCCTGTCAGCTTTTTCTTGACAGTATTCTCTAAACTATCGCTGGATGTAGGAGTCGGGGAATCTGCCAAACAGATTCCATGCCCCAAACCTGCCGACCAACTATGTGCGAATCGATCGCTGGCCATTTATGGAAACCAGGATACCTTCACGTCAGCTAGCAAACTACAGAAATGGTCAGGCGAGCTCTGTAGTGACCCACGGAGCAATCTACAGTGTCGCGAAATTGATGGAGCCGGACATTTCTGGCGAGAAAGAGGTGTCGAGGCGCAGGCAAGAGACACCCTGCGGAACTGGCTGCGTCAGATGCCTTGAAGTCTTGCAAGGTCTTTTATCTCGAACCGCAATATCAAGAATGAGCTTCAAGGGTCTAGATTACCTGCTATTAAGAGAAGAAATATGAAGGCTGCCTGTGCCTGATGAAAGAGCCCATATTAGACTCACATGCAATTGTTCACTTATCATGAAGCATGTGAAAACAGGGCTATGATACCCACTCTATAAGATAGTCTGTTCGCATGACATTTCCTGCAGGCCTGTTGGATGGATGACTCAGTTGGGCTTGATTTTTGATTTCCTACAGGGTTTGTTCGTTGCTCTATAATCGGAAATACATTGAACATTGATCTATGCGAGTTGCCAGTGTCCCCTTAGTGTGACATTCTGTCCAACTCATTATTTTTAAAGATTTAAAAACACAGACATGTGCTCTTTAAAGTGGGATCGAGAATGATGTCAGCCAGCTGGTCCAAGCCATCACTGTTCAGATGATAGACCCCGCCATGCAATGCAGGGTGGAGATGAGATCAGATCGGCTGAGGAATTGCAACATCACGGCCCAATATCATACCAACTCTAATAATGGATTCAATTATACCCTATCTATTCTGAATCATGAGGATTAATTTCTCCTACCAACCATGATAACGATGAATCATCTGGCCTTGAGGCGTAACCCACACAGCCGTAGATCATCTCCGGTTTTACCCCGCGAAAATCAAATCCTCTGGGGTTCCGATCGGCAACCGCCAGGCTGAACATTGGGACAACAGCGGAACAGCCCTCGTGACGTCGCCTCCAACTGACTTTTTTGGGGAAATTCATCCGTCGTTCATCTCAGGTCAAAAGGAATTTTTACCCTCTTTGAATACTCTATGTACTCTTGATTTTTTTTATTATTCTTCAAGCCAACTCTCCTTTCCCCGGATGGCTTTGTCTCGATGTACTAGCCTGCCATGTCACTTGTTCATGATTCCGCGATAGTCCATTCAAAATGCCATGGCAAGGGCAAAAAAGAATCAGAGAATGTCACGATCCGTGAGCTATCCAGCAAAAATGCTTCTCTTCTGAGGTCGATATCCGTTCCCTCGCTGTCCTCGATCGTTAAGAGTTCCCTCTACTGGGCTGGTGACACCTTCCATTCTTATCGCGATGGGTTATCCAAGGAAGAAAGGAAAAACCAGATGCGGATCGAGGATAACAAAGAAATCCTGTATCTCAGGATGCGTAATGTGAGTTGGAATTCCCCATCTCTTCCTTCTAATCGAAGATTTGTCTGACCGTGCTGTGGCTTTTAGGCAGTCTCGTACGACGAATGGCGGAACTGCGCTTGCGAATTGGATAGCTTGGAGAACAATAATACCTGGAAACAAACATTTGAGAGCTCTGATTACGACCCGCACCTCGTACAAGAGAGTCTTAGACAGCTGGAAGATTCCCGGATCAACTGCGACATGAGGCGGATGCTGTTTCTGATCCGGACCTCTTTGAGCCGTGATTTAGGCAATATGAGCAACGTCACGCTTTACAGGCACTCTCATTTCGGTACAAAGGATTTGATTGATAGATATATTACGACTGCCCTGGATACAATATCAACTTTGGTGGATTTGTCCGGTAAAGTTCGTTGCGATGGATTGGAGTTGAAATATATTCTCGATCAACTTTTAGCGGCACGACAGGCATTTGGCAGAAGTGCTCTGCTATTCTCTGGAGGGGCCACTTTTGGAATGAATCACATTGGTGTTCTCAAGGCTCTCTGGCAATCGAAACTACTCCCACGCATCATCTCGGGTGCTTCTGCAGGCAGCATCGTCTGCGCGGTCTTCTGCACTCGCACAGAGGACGAACTTCCAGCCCTGCTGGATGCATTTCCCCATGGGAATTTTGCAGTTTTTAATGAAGAGGGCCACGAAGAAAACATTTTACAGAAGACTGCAAGGTTATTGAAATATGGATCTTTTCTGGACATTTCCCATCTGGCCAAAGTCATCAGGAGTTGGCTGGGAGATATCACGTTTCAAGAAGCCTATAATAGAACACGGAGGATTCTCAACATCTGTGTTTCCAGTGCCGGTATATATGAGCTTCCCAGACTGTTGAATTACATTACTGCACCTAATGTGCTCATCTGGTCTGCTGTGTAAGTACTTAGAGTTTGTGATTTGGGCTTTGCTAACTATTCCGAAGGGCTGTTTCTTGCTCTGTACCACTTGTGTTTTCGCCTTTTGTTGTTATGGCCAAGGATCCCTTGACAGGGCAGCCCGTACCTTGGAGTGATCTTCATCGACAATACATTGACGGCTCGGTCGATGGTGATTTGCCCATGACTCGCTTGTCTGAAATGTTCAACGTCAATCATTTTATCGTTTCCCAAGTCAACCCCCATGTAGTCCCTTTCCTGCCAAAGGATGACGGACCTAGTGACGGGACAGAATCATCCCAGGCACCGGGCTGGCTTCATACCGTGACGCATCTTGCCAAGGAAGAAGTGCTACACCGGATGACAGTCCTGTCAGAGCTGGGAGTATTTCCTACTTCGTTGACCAAAGTCGTCTCTATCGTGAACCAGAAGTACTCCGGAGACATCAACATCTACCCGGAAATATCATACACCAACTTCCCTCTGATGCTTAAGAATCCAACGACGGATTTTATGCTCAAAGCTTGCCTCAGCGGGGAGCGCGCAACATGGCCCAGGCTTGGCCGGATCAGAAATCACTGCGCCATCGAGTTGGCTTTAGATTCAGCTATCCAAAAAATGCGAGCAAGAGTCGCTTTCAGCCCCAGCCAAATAGAGTTGAGACTCAATAACTTGCCCTGCCACTCCATTGATTCTTTTGATAGCAGTCGGGGCCGAGAGCGAATGATCAATCGAAGAAGAAGCTCCTTTAGTCAAGAGTGTGAGAAGAGAAGGCATATCAGACGCAATTCAGGACGCTTCTCAATAGCACAGATCAGAAAGTCCCACAGTGTATTATCTTTTGAACAGCCACAGACTTCAGAATCCAGCAATACCCTCGACCCCGAAATGACCAAACCCCGATTTGAGAGCCACCCGAGTTACATTCCGCATACTGGTGATGGGCCTTTAAATGCAGAACTTGATAAGGACGAGGAGAGGGAATATTCATTTCCCAAACGACCGGCAGCCCCAAGACATCGAGCTTCTTGGGGCCCTTCATCTTATGATCACCCGTCTGCTTGGCCTGGCCAGCATAGCCCAGTACAATCCCGGCTGTCCTCTTCCTACTCACAACGATCCTCCTCTATTGGAACTATCCTTTGGCAGCCGAACCATGAATTTTCAAGTCCTCGAGGATATCCAGTGCCTGACAAGGCCATGTCACCTCCGCAGAATGTGCTTAGCATGACGCCTACGGTCAGCAGCAGCTTTTCCAATCTGACGTCCCCTCAAACCTGATCTACTAAACTGGTACTATGGAGTTTATATTCATGTTTCAAAGCTGTTCAATAAGTGTTCGCTGAAGACTAAGTGACCAGGTGCTCGTTTTGGCTTCAGTTACTGAGGGTCAATTGACAACAGCCTATATACCAGTCGGTTGATGGGACAGATTCAATTACTCTTATGACGTATATGGCACATTTTGTTCTCTTCATTTGGGCTTTTCAACTAGAATTGAGTGTTTATCATTAGAATGTATCTGGATGGCGTTCGTGTGATAAACTATCGGATTGTGGTGTTTTGGATTCTGATTTGGAGAAGCATCATGACTCTACATTGCCTAGACTTTATTGTTTCATTGATTGGTAGTGTGACGGGGCTGGTTAATATACCCACTTGCATCGATTCTTTCACTTCTTCCCAAGTGTATTCTTGAGTGATTTGTATAAGAATGGACCTATTGTCAACCTTGTTCTCGTTCACACGGACCAAGTCTGAGATGACCAACCAAAGATCATCTGGCCATCTTCACAAACATGATCATGATCTCCTCTGCTAACCGAGTCACTCTGCAAATCAACCTGAAACCGCTGGTTGACAGCGTTGCCGCCGGGCGCATCGCTCGCAGCCATCACCAACAAGCACCAACAACCGCCGCGAGGGATCATTGGTCAGTGAAGGTGGTGAATGTGGGATAATGCGACATAGGAGCGGGGAGAGAAAGACCATCAATATTTCTAATTTGGTCCGTTACACTGAGCTAATTAGTGTCGCTAAATCCCTGTTAAGTGTCCTTAAAATAGGTCGCTTTCCTGGCTAATTATGCTGGATTGCCACAATGCGCTGCTAATGCATCTGCCCGCTGTCTTCCGGCGGCAAGCATCGATCAATGAATGCTATTCTCGTGGATGATCTTCTCCATCCAACCCTGACGCTGGTCTAATGTTGGCAACATCGTGCATGTTGGATAGTGCAACTGGGAAGTGGTTAGAATGATGAAACAACAAAAAAAAAAAAAAAAAAAAGCACCATCAGCCATGGCCAAAACTTTTATATCTTCGTCTGCCATCACTGGCTCGAGTGCAATCGAATCGGATTCAAACGGTTTGTGTCTGGGCAAAGGCTTATTGTTCCTTTTGAAGTTGATGATTCGTCTTTAAGGTGGTTGGCTTTGATATGCTTCTTTAATTCTTTTTCTTTGCTTCTTTATGCACTGTTGTCTGTTGTTGGCCTTGATTTCCCCTCACTGCCTTGGCTTGTTGGTCTTGTCTGCAAGACGTAATTTGTCCTCGTGCCCTGTCTAGACTGGTGGTCGATGACTCTTTCGTGCAAGAGATCAGCAGCAACTTAATATCAAGGGTCTGCCTTCTCTTGTGATCGTTGGATGTTGTTGGTGTTGGCTGCCTGGGAGTTGTTGGCGTGCTTCTTTCGTGTCTAGCCTTCCCATACTATATCATGATTTCTCTCCTTCTCTTTTCGAGTTGATCCTAAGTTATCTTCTTTGCCTGCCCTCTATCGTCGACTGGAATATATCCCATACACTCTCTCCCATCATGACAGCGTTGAACCCATTCCGCAAACATGACTCGCGCAAACCCCTCCATGCCAGATGGGGGGATGTCGCCATCTCCGCCCCGACAGATGGCTCATGGAGCCAATACAACAACCCTCATCAATCATCCCATCGAAAACTGGGATACGGTCCGGGGTTTGTACCCGACTGCTCTCCTCGCCCTCGACAGTCATCAGACGAGGATGAGACTACCTCGACGGAGACAACGCCTCCATCTCGCCGCAACTCCTTTTCCATCAGCACATTAAACCCTCGTCGGCTGTCGATGCGTCTTGGTCCTCGCTCTAAGGCTGCTGCACCAGACACCCATCATGATGAGGACGACCGACGACGACACTACGCAGATCAGAGGTCGGAGTTTGCATACAAACCCATCCGACAAGATTATGTTCACGAGGTGGCTGAGAAGACAACCACCCAGCACCATGACCGTCGGGCTTCACGATTCCGTTATATCCCAGCCAGCACACGATATAACGAAGAACTGGGATCACTCCCACCCCGCAGCCCCTCGGTCAGCTCCCGTGGGAGTTCGAGAAAATATTCGGTCGAAGTTGAAACCGTGCATGGCCATGAGTATGGCAGTGGATACTATGATGACGAAAACGGCTACTGCGATGATTATCGGACCTCCTCGCGATCGAGTCACAGAAACAGCTTTGACCCGCGTAGGGCATCAGGCATACCAGGTGGACGAGTGGTGGTTTCGAATCCAGCAGTGGGAAGGAAGAAGGCGTCCTCGCGGTTAACCATGACCATGGTGCCGGATGCAGAGGATCTATACGAATGATTGATTTGATTTGATTTGATATACTGGGTGTTAATGTTTTGTTTTGGTTGATCAGAATGACTGAACTTAATGCAAGGCGTTGGTGGTGATCTCGGTTTTCAGTGTAGATGATGTATACGAGTAGTACGATGATGATATTATTGGCAATGCATCTACATTTTCATAACTCCTCTTGAAATTATAAAGCATATAATAATAGATGAAATATCCCACCGAGTCGCTGGGTATTCCCACCCATCACCATATGTGACTGACGTCAAGACTGAATCACTCTTTATCAACCGACGTCAGAAAACGCCTTCAACTTGATTTCATGGACGATAGATTTCTGTTGGTGGGATACTGATCCCTTCATGGCTTAATTTATGTGCTTAACTTGAAGTCGAGCAAGTTATATTTCCATATGACGATAATGACATGTCAATGTCTCCGTTTCGTCCGTTACATAGATGGATAATCTTCACGGTCACTCTCCTTGCTTGATATCCTGGTAATATTTATTTAGTATCTCCTTTTCTTTTTTTTATACGTGATATATTCTTAATATTTTTTCTTTTTATATTATATATTATGGCTGATGCCGTGGTTCAACTCAAATGTGGCTGCAAGGTACGAGTTCAGATTTTCGGATATACCACGATATCCCAACACAGATAGATAATAACATGTATACAGCATGATCCATGGGGAAAGAAAGGAAAAAGCTCTATGGCAGGTCAGCTGTGGTCCAAAACGCCCGGAGCAGGCAAATTAGAAGATTCAGAGCTATATTCAGAGGTGCGTTGGTTTTTCTTCTTCCCTGTTGACACCCACTGACGACGATTAGATGTGGATGGGAACATACCCTACAGTTCCTTCATATGTGCTATCCACAGGAGAATTATTGGCAGACTATCTGAAGAAGAATCCGCAGTTTATTGGAAAATCTGTTCTGGATCGATGGGGTCCAGAGATTCCTTTCTTGCCAAAGGTTTTCTTCTCCCTCTCTTTTCCCTCGCTGAACACTTTCTAACGCGATCAGATTCTCTCCTTTGCCCAAGCTCTCCCCCTTCAGATTCATCCAGACAAAGCCCTAGCAGAGAAGCTCAATCTAGCCGATCCCCAAAAGTTCGGCGATCCCAACCACAAACCCGAAATCGCCGTGGCCTTGTCGAATTTCGAGCTATTCGCAGGATGGAAGCCACTCGAGGATATCCAGAAACTCATGAAGCTGCGCCCACTCGAACGCTTCGTCCCCCCCCACGAAAAGTTCGACGATAATCTCCTCCGCCAGGTGTGCAAGACGCTGCTGAGCATGCCGCAGGTGGTCGTGGCCGAGACGGTCAAAGAGCTGCAGAATATCCCCGAGTCACAGTTTGGTCGCTACTCCTATATCCCTGGCCTTCTGGAGCGTCTGCGCAGACAGTATTCCGAGTCGGACAATGGCAATCTGGTCGCCACGGTGCTGATGAACTACATGACGCTGGGTCCGGGGGATGCTGTCTGTGTGCCCGCCGATAGCCCCCATGCCTATCTCAACGGTGACATTGTCGAATGCATGGCACGGTCAGATAACGTGCTCAACACTGGATTCTGTCCCCGTCCGGCACGGGATAACGTGGATCTATTCGCTCAGGCCATGACGTTCAAACCGCATAGTCCCGAGGGGGCGATGCTGTCGCGGAGAAAGAGTGACAAGGGGATGAATGGCCGGACAGACGAGTATAAGCCTCCATTCACAGAGTTCAATATCCTAGCGATGAGTCTTGGGGCTGGCGAGACAGAGACGCACAAGTCCATCCTGGGACCGAGTCTCATGATAGTCACCAAGGGGTGTGGGAAAATGAATATCCCCGGCAAGACATTGGAGTTGAAGGAGGGATATGTGTATTTTATCGGACAAGGCGTGGCGTTGGACTTTTCGACAGAAAAAGGAATTGCGCTTTATCGACCGTATGCAGAGTGATTCTATTGTTGTTGGTGTTGGCATATTGTTGTATGCAGGATATTCACTACTAAGAATTGAAACAAAACTATTATTCGAAGTTAATTAGGACATATTATTATTATCCTCATCCTTATGCACCTAAACGCTAGCGAGGCCCGTTCTTTGACACTACACCAACGTGGCCCAATTGTGTTCACCCTGAGTGCTGATGATACGAGTCCACGGCGCTTCGATGGCGATGGACAGAAATCCCCTGCCAATGAACGACACCAACCGATGGAGCTCGAGATGCGAGGCAGGATGAACGATGCTATTTTGAGCTTCCTGGATGGACGAGTCTATCTTTGTTTACCATGAAGCTCAAAATAAACCACTCTGAAACCACGACTTCCCCTCATTCCAGATGCTTTAATTCCCCGCTCATGAAGCTTTTTTCAACCTCTAGAAATGTTTCGGCCTTCTTACAAGAATCCATGAGATCGTGTTTGAACTAGGCCTATCCCAGTCAGATTCCATCATGATCCTTCCATCTGATAGTCTTGTATGGCACAAAAGATCCGATGATGATGGATCAGGGGGGGCTTTCAACTCAGGATCAGATCATCATTGGAGTCGTCGTGGGAGGCGTTGCTGTTATTGCCAGTAAGTCTCATCGTATTCTTTTCATCATCTTCATCATCAACGCTAACCATTTCCCAGTCACTGCAGGGGTTGTCTTCGTGATCTGGAAGAAACGCAGATGGGACCGTATCCAGCGACACGAAGAGCAGCTTCTCGCCTACCATCTGCCTCCAACTTATAAAGTCAACACGCATCCATCACGGCCTCAATCCTACTATAATCCTGATAGAGAAACCGACCATCCCCCAACGTATCATCAGACACTATCATCTTCACTCCCTGTATACGATCCCTCCAAGTACCAGGATCTCCGTCCGACCTCCATCCAAATCCACCCAGTCTACTCTCCCAATAACGGTAGAAGATCATCACATTTGCCGCCTCCACCAGAGAATCGTCCTTTCTCGTTCATCCACAGCTCACCGGAGTATACCAGGGATTCTGCCCTGCTCTCGGCTCGAGGTCCCTCGCCAGAAGATGACTTGCGACCGTCGATGCACTTGGATAGTAACATTTCCTACCCTACGGGCCAATTGTCTGTAGAGTCACCTTCTATTCCATTGGTGGAGGGAATGCGACCTCCGCGGAAGCCTAAACCGGTTCTGTCCAAACTGATCACCAATTTTGGCTGAGTGGATGGATGGAAATATTTCTTTCTTTCTTTTTTTTTTTTTCTTTTCTGGGTGGTTCTTTCTTTCCCAAAGCGACGGTGTATGGAGTACTGGACACTGGGTGTATTTAATGTTTATACGGAGTCACTTGGACAGGCGACAAAAGGCCGATATATTATGTTGGATTATTGCTGGATTATCCACTTCATAGCAATCATTAGGGCTTCACATGAGCAATCCGTTCAATTCTCGCCAAGTACGCGGTAGCATCGCCATTTGACTCGTCTCTTTTCCACTGCTGATCACTGGAGAACACAAAGGCAATGATTCGTGGCCATTATTAATGAATGACCCCTCCAAGGGCCCCAAGTCGTCTCCATGACTCCATCGCGGCGCGTAGATAAGCTCTGTGGATGGTTTGGGCCAAAACGCCGGACAGCGGGACGATCAATTAGTCTTGTCCATCAGCAGTCGGCCAATTAATTGAAATCGTCGAATTGATGAATGAAATGGGAAGGCGAGAAGGTGTTGTTGGTGATGTGGTGATAGTATCCTGGTCTGTTAATGTTACTCCAGCTTCGCTATCGCTTCGGCTGCTCTTTTGCCCTCTTCCATCGCTCGTTGAGGCAATTTCACCCCCTCTTCTCATTCCACCATCTCCTCTTCTCTCCACTTTGCAACTCTGCATCTGCTATCGGGATCCATAAAGAGAAAGCCAAAAAAAAAAAAAAAAAAAAGGCCTCGTCCGTTATGGAGATTCCCTGTATGCGTCTTCCATGCCATACCCCTCCTCATCCTGGTCTCTTCCCTGTCCCCCGTCTCCAACCTCTTCTGAACTAATTGACTGACTGTTGGTTTCTTTTTCCCTCTTTGTCTTGATCAGGTCCAATTCTTTTCCCATCAACCAACCATACTCAGTCGAATCGACTGGCCCCAGCAGTCATGCGAGGCAACGCGATACCCACCTTCCAGTCTTTGTTCATCGCGAGGATCCAGATGTCAGATGTTGCATCGCCAGGGTCTTTCAGGCAGCTAGGAGGAGGCTAGGTTGCGGCTGTCCTTCTCCAGCTCATCACTTCCACCCCTGTCAATTCGTCTTGTAAGGCTTATTTCTCCTTTGGCGGTTCTTTTTCCGTCTGTGATTCCATCGAGCAAGCGCCATGCCAAGGCGCTGCTTGCGTTGGGCTTTGGGGTTACGACTTTCATCCATGACCGTCGTTATGGGTACATATCCGACCTGCAAGATGACTGCGCCGCAAACCCCTTCTGGTTGACGGCCCCCCTCATTGCTATTACTCTGTCGTGTGCACTATCCTCAGTAAGCTGTTCTGCACTCGGTCGAGTAGGCTTGTCCAAGATGGTCGGCCCCGATTCCTCAGGATCATTGGTCTTGATTGCCTCTTTTCTCCCGGGTTCAAAAGCGCCGCAATGTCTGCAGTGCCGAAGAGTGATCTTCCCTTTTTCCCCTCTCTTCAGTGGCGGCGCTTCTCAAAAACCTCCACCGGCCGGAGGAGGGAGAGGAGGGTGAACCAAACTGTCGGGTCAATAACACGTCCTAGTATCGCGCGCGAGGTCTGCCTTGGGATGACGCCTGTTGCTGAAGGGAACTCATTCAGGGCAGGAAAAAAAAATTCTTTTAACCCCAACACCATGTCAAAGGACGGATTGTTGTGTTTTTTGCATACTACATCCATGGATGTGCTTTGATATAACCTCCATCCATGTAGGCTGCTTGCTTGCCTAGTGACTTCCTCTTTCAATTTTTTTTTCAACCCCTCCTCCACCATACTCGCTCGCTTTGTCTGGACAGATTCCCAGTGGCTTTTGTGTAAGAATACTCATATCACCTGCTACAAAGTGGATACTCTGCTCTCAACTGTTTCATAAAGCTTGGCTTACACATCCAGTGGACGTTCCAGGCTCCCAAATTCTATGATAAACCCTCTTAATTAACACACCATGGCGGCATTCATGCGGAGATTCAGACGAAAGCGAAAGGTATCATCGGAGATGCATAATAGATGGGGGGATCTCTCAATCAGCAGTCCCAACGAGGGCTCCTGGTGCGATCAGCCATCTATCACTGTCACACCAGATGTGTCGCCAGAGCCACGATGGAGAAACAGCTCCTTGAGCTCACTCGACCGGCAAAATGCTTCCCCTCGGGCTGGGGATATGCTACGGCCCAAAACTGCAGGTGAACGGACTGTCTCAATAGACTCCGCGATGTCGATGCCTGTGGGCCATTACGACGCCAATGTACAGCGCCGATTCAAGAGGAAGCAGAATCAACCAGGCCAAGGTCTGGGGATTAGCGATCACAAAAATGGAGGTAGCTGGGGGAATAGTACCTTGGATGAAAGCTCCGATGAGGAAGAAGATACAAGTTCCATCCCGGCTGCACCTGGCTCTCTCAAAGGGCGACGCTCAGAGAGCATTCGAAATACAAGATTAGACGAAGCAGACTATACTCACCGGGCATCCAAGTCACCTCCTTTGTCAGTCACGTCACGCATGCGGCATAGCCTACAAAGTAACACGACGGCTACAACAGCTTTGACTGAGCCATCTGTATCTATGCCTGGCACAGCGAGCTCGAAACATACCAGCTTCACCTCTACTCCATCGGGTATATCAGAGGACCCGCGACTACTATACAACGCTGCTTACCAAGAGAAGAAGAATGCTCATCGCCCCAATAACAAGCATCGAGTATCTGAATCGACCCAGAGATATGAACTGGTGCCATCGTATGATGATCTCTATGGATAATTTCGTCTTCTCGCTTCTTCTATAGCCATAGAAATCGTCGATTGTCCTTGTATTTCCTTCTCTATACTCCTCTCAACACACTCCTTTCACGATGGCCTGGTGATCCCAACAAGGATCTCTCTGTGGCTTATTACCGGGCGCAATCAAGATTGATTGACTATTTGTTATTTGTGCCACCAGCGAGAAAGATACTTGCATTGTGGCGTCTACTTCATTTTTGGGAGGCATTGGCGTTTTGTACCTTTTATTTCCTTGTCATAGAGAAAGCAGTCGATTCTGGTTTATAAATGGAGCGGAATTTTGAATGTCCACCGTTAGTCTTTACAATTTTGGTTGCTCAAATGAACTTTTGTATACTGGCCGTAAGGACTTCAACTGTTGTTGTTTTTCCTCCATTTTCCAACTCTTCGGCCTGGAATTTCCGACCAAAAAGGAAACTCGCATCATCCCATCTACCACGCCATGGAAATCATACATGATCCTTGATTCTCAATTCTTCCGGTAGTGATCATGAATGGTGATGAGACAAAAAACCAAGAAATGCGCCCAGCTAAGATGAGGGGTTCGTCGATCGGTGGACGAATGAGAAGCTCGAGCGTCCATCACCAGCCGATGCGACGGTCTGCAAAGCTCGTCACAGTCACAATCGACCATCTCCCAATCTCAAGTCGCGCTCGTCGCTCATCACACGGAAACCGCCCCGTTAAGCGCTGCCAGTGGACAATTCCCACGATGCTTGTCTGGCTCCCCGGTCGGATTATCCGTCACAGAACGCAGCATCCCCGCCTCTCAACGAGCGAGTCCTGCGAGATGAGGGTCTCGGGCTCCCTCGACGTCCTCTGTGAGCGGCTTTCTTAGCGCCCAGAATCATACTTGGACACATAGCGTGTGCTTCGCTCGATTTTACTCGCGTTTGGTCGCTCGATACTCACATCCCGGCCCAGTTCGTCGCCGTCACGGCCTTTTGCTCTTTCCCCCCACCGGTCTTGTTCTTTTATCTATCCAAGAGGTACCAAGCATGTCGTACCGTTTGCTGGATTTGACACAAAAAGGTTGATCCTTTTAGCTCGTCGAACTTATCCGGTCGCTTTTCTTCCCCTGCGACCTCTTCTTTTTTGATTCATTTGATGTTAAAGTCGTTACCATCACGGCGCTCGGCCTCTTCCTCTTGGTTGTCGTAGTGGGAGGAGAAAAGGAAAGCAACCCGATCGTGTATACATATCCTCTTGCATGATCCATACTGAACCAATAATGCTTGGTTTCTTGGGCCTGGGCCCAAGCTCAAGATCTACGATGATTCTGGTCGTCGCGATTCTTCTGCTTAGCCATTTTACGCCTGTGGTTCTTGGGTTGACTACGGCTGCGGGCTCGCCATGCGAGAGTGTCTGCCATCGACAGTCAACCAACACAACCTCGTCCGAAATTGTTTGTTTGGACCGCCAGTATAACGGTACAACGAAGGGAACCGATTTCCAGTCTTGTGTTGATTGTCAATTGAAAAGTTCCTACGTTGATTCGGCAACCCAGGAGACAGATGTGCAATGGGGCCTTTGTACGTTGAGAACCCATAAAAGGCGATCGTGAGAGATGTTCTAACCTGCTTGGCAGATAATCTTCGATATGCTTTCACCAGCTGCGTCTACGGATTTCCCCAGCAGGTAGCCAATATCTCGTCACCTTGTGTCGTTTCTTGCGATACGTTGAGTCCGGCGCTTAACAACAACCTGCTCAGCCCGGATGAAAGCACCTTTGATACGCTCTGCGGCTCGACGGCCTTTGCCGATAATGTGATCGACACCTGCCAGTTTTGTTATAATCTGACCACCACCCAGGTGTACCTGGCGAACTGTGCGTCCGATAAAACCCATAGCTTTGCTGGAGATATCGTGCTGACCTGTTGAATTCTAGTCCTCGAGTCCATTCGGTACAACTGCCACATTCGTAACCCCACCGGTACCGCATTCGACATTAGTCCTGCGAGAATCTTCACGCAGTCGCTGCTTCCTTCAACCCTCGCATTCCAAAACTCGGGCTCATCCGGAAACACAAATCTCGCCTTGGTCATCGCCCTTCCAATCATGGGCTTCGTGATTCTGGTAGGCGCCAGTGCGATGTGCTGCTTTTTCTTCATCCGCTGGCGTCGGAGGGAGGCCCGTAGAAAGCGCCATTCGGACCATCTGCATGCGCGCTGGCACGATACGACTATCACAACCCCGGGTAACTGGAGTGAATATCCCCAAGAATACCCTCACCAGCAGGGCATGTATAGCCCGGCGATGTACCCTGGTGGTTATGGGCCGGGCTTTGGCTTCGTCGATACCGATGGACATGGGCAGAATGTGGGATATGCCAAGTCCAATTTTGCAGAACCGGGTGTAGCAGTGTCGACGATGAGCCCTTCTGCTGAGCACGAAAAGGATGAAATCTCACATTGTCATGCGGTGCCGAAGCAATAAATCGATGGTTGATATGGCTCCTTGTGGTATGCTAGGAGTTGTATGGCAGTGTTCTGGTCTTGTTCAGTGCTCATCTGAAGATTGATCCAGACATACTGTCGCTATGCCTCTATCTCATCTTTTTTGTTTTTGCTGCTTTCTTTTTCCTTTCTGTTAGATACCTGAAGCTGTATTGAAACGCTCTCGATATATACCCCGATTCCCAATCGCTGCCTATGTTGATATCATCTCGTCTTTTCCGAGTTCTATTCGCAACGCTGAATGTATGGCGTTCCGGATGTCATTTTGTTATTCCAGCGACCATCATGATCTGGCATCAGAATATTGTTGCAAGAAAAGCGAGGAGAGAAATAATAAGAAGTAGTGGAAGTGATAGTGTGATTTGAATATAATGAACAGAAATACTCAGATGACAATGACAACCCACTTCTCAGGGTCTTTATATACTCGCTGCACGATCCTTTTTAACCCCCTCAGCTGAAGAAACCAAGACCCTTGGCTAAAAATAAAAACGGCCTTTGGAGTCGTGGATTGGATGAGGATGGATGTCAAGTGTTTCAGGGAGCGCCGCCAAGAGGGACGAGGGAGTTGAGGGTGTCTACTGATCTATTTATATATGCCTCTCTCTTTCTCTCTTGCACTGCTACTAGTATTATTTATGAATTCTCTAGCTTGTGGTAATTATGGGCTTTGGTAGATTTGTTTATGGTGATGAAGGGAGATGCCAGTGCCAATGCTGGAAAATTACCCTCATTATGGAGGGTAGAAATGCTCTAGGTGTTTTTGAATATTACTGCCTAGGTATTATGAGAATAACATCATAAGATAGAGGTAAAATAGGACATTTCTATCTAAAATTCTAATTAGGGTGACCTGCATCATAGTACTTACTGTTGATAATAGCCTAGCAAGTCGGTGGGGATTTCGGGGATTTCATCTCATCTCCAACTTTCTCTACACTCTCTTTATTCTCCTCACTTTCTGTCCAAACCAAACCACCTTGACAGAATAACACCATAGACATTGACAATATGTCATCCCTCACTCACGACCAGGTCAAAGTCCTCGAACAATCCCGCCAACGGCTGGTGCAACTCACTCGTTCCCTGGCATCATTAATCGGCAGCTTAAACCAGAGCGATCCCCTTCCACAGTGGTAAGATACCCCCTCCCATCTCTTCCAGAGCAACCAACACAAGACCTCACCCCGAATTGAAGATAAATCGACATTAACAAAGAAATCCAGGTCCTCCCTCCAAACCCAAGCAACAATCATCTCCAACAACCTCGTCAGCGTCTCCGAACAACTCTCCGACAACCAAGATCTCTTCGGTTCCCTCGTCGCCTATCCAGGCCCTGAATACCCCGGGCGCACGCAAGCCCCCACCCTCGAGCAACTCCTACGAACGAAACTCGACCCCCGGGTCGACGAATGGGTATCGCGCGGTCGGATAGCGGGCGCGTCTGCGCTGGAGGACAAGGACGCGCTCAGCGAGCGGCATCTGGCGGAGTTGTGGGATTGGGCGCCTGTCGAGGCGAATCAGGAGGCGAGACGGAGGAATTGGGGTGGGGATTTTACGTTGGAGGAGAAGGAGATGGGGGTTCAGAATGTTGTTACGGGGTTGGTGAGGCAGTTGGATGATGACGATGAGGACGAGGAAGATGAAGAGGATGAGGAGGAAGAGGGAGAGGGAGAGGATGAGGAGATGGAGATTGTTGGGGGGGCGCGAAAGGTTGCTGGTCCTGGTGTGGGTGTGGGTGAGGTTGATGCGTCGCAGAAGATCGTGGCACCGGCTTTGCCGTTGGATGATATTTTGAGATTCATGACCACTGGGATGCCTCCGAAGCAGCGGTGATCGTTGACATGTTTATACACACGATTGCAAACTACGTCGGTGTCCAATGGCCCGGCTCAAGCTAGATATTGTACGATGCAGACTTACAAGATATCTTGCGACATCAAATGCGAAAGCAGCTTCACTACTGCAATACGATCTACAAATCACATGAACAACTCTTGAAACCCGCAAATTAAAAATATATTAAAAAAAAATATGCAAGAAATGTAATCTAACCCCGTCGGCGGGTGGTGGGTGTCTTTCCAGACGGCTTGGGAGACACACCGGAGCTCTCTGCGACAGGTGTCTTCTCCACCGGTCTGGAAGTGCGCTCGGCCTGTTTGGCCTGCTTGGGCTTCGCAGGGCTGTTCCAGTAGTACAGCATCTGCGCTGCCAGGATCATATTCAGACTGAAACCAGCAACGAAGCTGTAGAGGATGAGCTTGTCGTCGACCTCCTGCAAGGTAGTGAAAATTCGGGACAGAGAACCGGCGAGGTAGTTGAATACCTAATCAGAGAAAATCAGTTAGTAAGGTATAATGGTTGCGATACCACCAGACTTCACATACCGCGAATGCGCTCAACTGTCCAGTGCCTCCCTCACTCCAAATAGTGTAGATCTGGGGTGCCTTGCTGGCCAGGCTCAAAGCTCCAGCACCAGCCTGCAGGTATGCCATGGTTTGCGCATCCACCAAGGTCTGGTCGAAGAGCAACGTGTACACACTGGCAGCGACAACAGCAACAAAGGCCGCCGCAGCAGTTGGTCGACCGGCGAAGCTCAGGACCAAAACGCCCACCACTACATCCTGAATAGCGATCAAGGACGACTCTCCGTATGTGCTGAAGGGGAACTGGTTGCGCACGCCGTAGGAGAGTGTGATCAACAGACTGGCAGTTTCCAGAGCGTATGACACAAACGACACACCGGCTGAAGAACGAGAGCTGATCAACTTCAGGATCTGAGGGACCTTCACGATCGCACTGGCCCCAACGATGGCCACTCCCAGAGCCTTGGAGATGGCAAGAGATGTGCAGGCAGGATCCTTGGTGACATCGAGATCCACGACCAAGGCGCTATGGCACGACGATCCGATCAGCGAAACAATAACATCGTGAACGGGTTCGGGGAGAGAGGAAGCGACGGGTCGCAGCAGCGGCTGGAGAGGCTGGATGACGGATTTCTGAAGAACCTCCATGGTGAGTGCGATAGTCGGGGGAGCGACCAGAGACGAAGTGCTGTGTTGGCGACGAGATATGTACAAAAATAAAAATAAAAAAGAAAAGCCAACCGCAGCGCCGAGATTCATAATTGCATGTGTGGTCGCTGCCGCCCGCCGGGGAATTCCCCAACTGCGGCGATCGAGGATTCCACTTCGCTTTGCACTGCGTCTTTCCTGCCCGGCTTCATCCCCTCCTCTCCATGCGCTCCCCGCCATGATCCCCCTCCGATCCTCTCTGTTGAGGCCAGGATCGGCTCGGGATTCTTCGATTCTGTGTTCTCGATGCTTTGGGCGTCTGGCTCGCAGCGTTCAACCGCCCTCCGTATCCCGCGGGTTCCTTTCGTCCTCCCGTCTGAGATTGGGTTCTGGAGTGGCTGATGGCCAATCTCCCTCGGTGACTTTTCATAAGGCTTATTTCTCTGCAAATCGAACGGCAGATGGTCCATTGGGAAAGGATGGGTTGCTCTCGTTTTCCGCCAATTCCACCACTTCCTCCCCCGCGAGTCCCGCCGCGTCGTCCAACGAAACCGTTTCAACGCCCAGCACCGAGAAAGCCAGTTCAGAGGAATTGCCTCATCGAAGGAGGAAACGCTTAAAGGAAGAATCAACAGGGAACAATGGCGCAGAACCCGTCATTCCACCAGATGCCTCTGCGCAATTGTCGTCCTTTTCGTCTGCGCTCCCCGCAACCTCCCTGCGCCGTAAATTGGCCGCTTTCCTCGCCCTCACAAAGCCTCGTCTTTCGTTCCTGATCGTTCTAACGACGACTTCTGCCTATGGAATGTATCCTATCTCCTCGCTCCTCACCCTCGACCCGTCCATAGCTCCGCTTCCTACTCTCTCGACCTCGACCTTGACCTTTATCTACTTGACCACGGGTACATTTCTGTCTTCTTGCAGTGCCAACACATTGAACATGCTCCTCGAGCCCAAATATGATGCGCAAATGTCACGAACACGCAACAGGCCGTTAGTTCGGGGTCTTCTCTCTCGCCGTGCGGCTATTTTGTTTGCCATTGGGACTGCCGTATCCGGTCTCACGCTGCTCTATGTCGGAACCAACCCTACGGTGACAGCGCTCTCGGCCAGCAATATATTCCTTTACGCCTTTGTGTATACGCCACTGAAAAGAATTCATGTGATCAACACCTGGGTGGGTGCTGTTGTGGGTGGTATCCCCCCACTAATGGGCTGGGTCGCTGCGGCAGGCCAAACAGCGACTACAGGCCATGACACATGGCGGGATTTCCTCCTGAGCGAAGATAGCATTGGTGGCTGGCTTCTTGGTGGTATCCTCTTTGCCTGGCAATTCCCGCATTTCAATGCACTGTCTCACGTCATTCGTGATGAGTACAAAGCGGCCGGATACAAGATGATGTGCTGGACAAACCCCGCTCGGAATGCTCGTGTTGCACTCCGTTACTCCGTTCTGATGTTTCCCATCTCCATCGGTCTCTGGTGGGTCGGTGTCGTCGGCCATGGTTTCCTCGTTGGAAGCACAGTTGCCAATGGTTGGTTGGTGAAAGAGGCATACCGGTTCTGGAAGCACCAAGGCGCGAACGGAACTGCCCGTGGTCTGTTTTGGGCCAGTATCTGGCAACTCCCCATTCTCCTGGTCGGAGGCTTGGTCACGAAGAAGGGTCTTTGGGACGGTGTTTGGAGAAACGCTTTTGGCCAACCGGAAGAGGATGAAGATGATTATCTCTACTATGAAGACGAAGAAGAGAACGAGAGCCAGGGCAGAGCCATTGTCTCCCGGTAGTCTGCCCAGTAGATTACGGGCTTCCTTAATCCCTTCATATCAGCGACATGTTTTGTCAGCTGAAATGATAAAGCTGGCGAAGAAAGAGATACTGGAACAGTCAACGCGGCTTTCTTCACTCATTTTATCATTCGTTTATCTAGATTTACCCCTTCCTGTTTCGGCTTACAGGAAAAGGTGGTGGCGTTTGTTGTACAACAGGTGATACGATTTATTCATGGATTACTCCTATCTTTGATCAAATGTAGATATATATAGCACTTTTCTTTTTTTGGTGGACACACAAATCTTGTATCTTTGAGAAATTTGAAAAATTAACCTTGTTTTATATTCATACACCCAACTATTATACAACATGAGATGAGACTGGGTATCGCGTCTATAATGAAATCGTACAACCATAGTCCTGCTCCAGTATACATTTGATCCTCGAGAACTTCAGGTCTTGTCAAAGTCTCAGAATCAATTCTCCCTCAAAAGGAGGTGGTAAGTCTCCAGCGCTTCCTCAGTCATGGGGCTTGGAGCCTTGACCATAGCATCCTCGCCGCCCTTTCCTGTCTTGGGGAATGCGATGACATCCCGCACAGACTCCTTGCCCAGCATGACAGCAACGAGACGGTCAAATCCGAGTGCCAATCCAGCATGCGGCGGACAGCCTGCCCGCAGGGCGTCCAGCAGATGCGTGAAATCAGCCAGTCGCTCGGGCTTCATCTGGAGAATGTCGCGGAGGATGAACTCTTGGACAGCTGCGTCGTGGATACGACGACTGCCACCGCCCAGCTCCACGCCGTTTACCACAAGGTCATAATGATCAGCCACGGCTTGGGTGGGGTCAGTCAAGAGCATGTCGACATCTGCGGCGGACTTGGGGGCTGTGAAGGGGTGGTGGGTGGAGGATATGCCCGCGGCACCACCTTGGCCTGGTTCCGAGTCGCTGGAGGGTGAAAAGAGAGGGAAATCGACGATCCATTGGAACTCAAATCCCGTGGGTGCTGGCTTGAACTCAGAGGCGACGGCGGCCGTGTGTAGAGCGCGACGAAGGTCGCCAATTGGCGTTGAGCCGCCGGAGAAGGGGGCATGTTTGCGTGCTTGAATGACGATGAGGTCACCGTGGTCAGGTTCGAGTAAATCCTCAATGTGCTCCGCGGCCTCGAAGCCGAAGGGTTGCAGGCCACAAAGGGGCTTCTTCGCATCATAGACGAAGATGCCTGGTCCGCCTTCGGGGTTGTTGTTGAATGGCGCACCAGCAGGCGAGTCAAGGAACTCACTAATGAATTTCGAGGTGGCGGCGGGGTCATTTTCGCTGTTTTCGAGTTTGAACATCTCTACAATCGGTTCGGTCAATGGGGTAATCTTGTTGACAAGGTCAACAGGAAGAAGATAATCGATTCGAGAGATTTCCATTCCAAACCGAGTGTCGGGTTTGTCAGAACCGTATCGGCTCATGGCTTCTTGATAAGGTACTCTCCGGAAGGGACCAGATGGGACAGGGTCTTTCATGAGTGTTGACCAGAGTCTGCGGATAACACCTTCAACGGTTCGCATAACATCCTCGCCAGTAGCGAAAGACATCTCTAAGTCGAGCTAGCGCAGAGGTTAGGGAATGACTATTCACTAGACAGTACAAGGATCGCATACCTGAGTAAATTCTGGCTGTCTATCAGCCCGGAGATCTTCGTCTCGGAAACAACGCGCAAACTGGTAATATCTCGGGATTCCGCTGGCCATAAGAATCTGCTTGTACTGCTGGGGGCTTTGTGGCAGAGCATAAGCCAAACCGCGCCTCCTAGTTGGCACCAAAAATTCACGAGCACCCTCTGGTGTCGATTTGAAAAGCAGCGGGGTCTCAATCTCCACAAAACCAGGCCGGCATTGCTCCAATTCTTCCTTGCAGACATTGTGCACCTGGGCACGGAATCGGAGGGCATCGCGCAATTCACTGTCGGAACGCAATTGAAGATACCGCTGCTCCGGTGCAAATACCGTCTCGGGGGGTTATGATGATATCCTTCGAGAAGTCATTTAGAGGATGAATTTCCTCCACATGAACCTCCCACGCATCGCTCTTCTGCGCATCCGATCCTTTGCCCTTCTTCGCTTGGACCTTTCCCTTCACTGCCACAGGGCTATTTGCGCCGAGGGCCTTGAGCTTCTCAAAAGCGTCGTTCTTGGCGAAAGAAACCAGCTGAACATTGTGTTTCATCGTAGGGTCTGTCAGGCGTACAAAAGACAGCTTCTTGGAGAGGTCCGCTCGGTTCCCGAGGTAGCCGTGAAGGATGACCTCTTGGCCTGCGGCGGCCTGGGAGAGGAAGGATTCGAAATCATGGGTGGCCGGAGGGAATTCAACTGCAAATATCCAGCGTTAGCATCTCACTCACAAATAACAAATGCAGAACGATAGAGAGCATGCATGTGCGTACCAGCTTTTTTGTACTGTTCTAACAAGGACTCATGGGATACAGGAGCCTTGGGCTGTTCCTTCAGACATGACTGGCCATGGAATGCCCTGTATGAAGGAAAACGAGGTCGTAAGGATGCTGTTCGCCCGCCGCGGAGGTAATTCGAGATTCCGATATAAGTGGAGCGGAGACGAGGGGAATGGCGTCCCACGCTGCCCAAGAACATTCTGACGTGTATTCGTGGGTGTATATAAAGTCTCCACACTCAATTGATTATCCACCAGCTAGAATAAAGATAGACGATGACCTGCTCTCCAGCAGAAGCAATTGACAAGATGAAGCTATCCAAACGCAGATTCCACTATCGAAAGACGATGTGGCAGAATAATGCCGCCTCCCATATACAGACTAGCGCGAGAGGGCCCACTACAAAAAGAAAAGGCGGCGGAAAAAGCGAAGCTTTTCTTTTCTTTTCTTCTTTATCCTTCCAAGTTTTTACTTAAATGATGAAAGCCTAGCGTGTTATATTTGATATCGATCTCTCCTCCAGGAGTCCTGCGGCTCTCCCTTCGGGGCCTAAGGGCTTCAGGACTCGGGATGGAGGGAGGATGATAAAGGCGTTCGGCACACCCACCTTGTTACTTGACGGACGCGATGAAGGCATCTCTGATCCCAACAATTACTTGGCTGGTGTTTCCCTTGCGGACAAGGGAGTTTGGGCATACACATTGAGATGGATCCTTGAGGGGTGTTTGCTGTCTCCATGAGGGATTGGCCACTTTGATGATAAGGGTTTTCTCAATGTCAGCCGCGATTTTACTAGTTAGCTCTCAGATGCTCTTGGTTGTTAGCCTGGGCCTGGAAATGAAATCATTCTGAAATAAGTTGTTCAATTTGGTATCTTCATTCTAGTTTGAAGTATCTGTTCTGTTGACCCAACAATTTAAAACCCATAAAGCTTACAGTGCTGTACAAATGAACAAAGCCAAAGTAAAAGACAAGAACCCGTCTGTCTCGAGAACGTTTTTATACCAAATCACCCATGCCTCCCATGATCATCTCTTCCACAACATCCCTCTCACCACTGTTTTCCACCAAGTCCCTGAACACACCCCCTTCAATCGCCATGAGATCCTGAGGACTTCCAAACTCAACAGCCTTGCCGGCATCCATAACCAGGATACGATCGAAATCTGCAATGGTACTCAGTCGATGCGCAATTACCAACAATGTTGTCGCGTTGCGGCCAAATTCAGCACGGATAGAGCGTTGAATCATAGCATCAGTCTCCAGGTCGACGGCCGAGGTTGCTTCGTCCAAGACCATGATCTTGGGCCGCGCTACAATGGCGCGTGCCAGACAGAGAAGCTGCCGCTGGCCCTGAGAGAAGTTAAGTCCTCCCTCCGACACAGAGGAAGACAAGCAAGAGAACAAGCCGCCATTATCTTTCGGGTTCTCGGGATTGATCGATCCCAGCGTTTCTGCTGTGCTCATCGGTGTGGTCGTCCTTGTCATATGGCCAGGGGCCGTCCAGCTGGATGCCAATGTTTCAGTGTCTTCGAAGAAAGCCAGGTTGACTCGCTCCAGTGCATCATACAGCTCAGTGTCAGTATGTTCGTTGAATGGGTCCAAGTTTGACCTGATAGTCCCAGAAAACAGCACTGGATCTTGAGGAATGATGGCGAGACGACTTCGTAGATCATGGAGCTTAATTTTCGACACATCAACACCGTCAATGGATATGCGGCCTTCGCGAGCTTCGAGGAAACGGAATAATGCCAATGTCAAGGAAGACTTTCCGGCACCTGTCCGTCCAACAACGCCTACCCTTTGGTTCTTTTCTGCAGTGAACGAAAGCCCGTTCAGTACAGGAGGAAGCTCAGGCGCATACCCAACAACAAGATCTTCAACTTCTATTCTTCCCTCATTAGGCCAAGCAGCAGGCGCACTCGCGCCGTCCTGGTTCTCAGTCTCGATATTCGAATATTCAATGACACGCTCTGTGGCATTCATGTCAAGCTCAAGGTTGGCATATTGGCGCAATACCATGGTAACAGCAGAGTTATACTGCAGGGCGAAGCCCAGAGCAAACCCTGCCAGAGAAGCGGATATGCTTGGTACGTAAACCACGAGACCAGCTGTGACTGTTGCGAAGAGAGCTCCCACAAGGTTCATTCGGAAGTCCAGCCATCTATTGAATAACCACAGGTTCCATGAAGCTTGTGCGTGACGGCCGATCTTCGAGTACATAATACTGACATAGTTATCTGCCTTGCTGAAAGCCCGAATGGTTATCAAGCCGCTGAGACTAGAACCAAATTGTTCAAATATCGGGCTTTTTGCGGTACTTTCCAACCGTTTGAGTTCGCGAGCAGCCGTCAAGTAGGATATGGATAGCTTCAAACACAGAGCGAGTAAAGTAATTGCGAAAATGACGACCAGGGGAGAAACAAATGCCCCAGCAATCAAAATTCCAACAATCTCCAATGCCTTCAAGGTGAAAAATCCAACGTCATAGCCAAGTCTTGCATCGATCATGTAAATATCGGATGTGAGTCGGTTGACGATACGGCCCAATGGAACTGTGTCCAGCCATCGTAGAGGTGCCCGCAAAACAGTCTGCATCAAATCATTGAACAGATTTTTTGAGGCTTGGATCGAAACACACATCAGTAGGTAATACTTGACGGACCCAATAACACAAGCGGCCAGTGATATGCCAACATATACTCCAAGGTAAAGAGGAATATTGTCATCCCCTTGGACCACAATCGCCCGGTTCACTTGGTCCATAACAGTAAGAACAGGGCCCGGTTGCTTATCATTGTCGGCCGAGCTGGTCCAGACACTGACCCACCATGACTGCTCATGAAATTAGAATTCAAATGCTACTATGAAGCAAAGAGTGCCAGGCTTTGTTAACTTACCCGTATAACCATCAGAATGGCATAGGTGACATACGTCATGAGCACAAGGGCCCAAATCCATGCCTTCCCGCCCTTCTTGAGGTAAGTGGTATAAACAGAAAGTGGTATCGACCCTGTTCCGCGACTTTCCTCTTGGACAAACTTCTTCACTCGGATATCATCAGATATCTCTTCATTGCTCGTGAAAGCGGAGCTTCCTTTACTGAAAGCATAGCTCCGGTTGCTGAAGGTGGAGCTTCTTTTGCTGAAAGTCGAACTGCGTTTACTGTATGTTGAACTTCTCTTGCTCAGAATCGAATTCCTATTGCTGATGATAGAGGTCCGTTTGCTCGACTGGGAGTATCGTTTGTTTTGTGGCGTAACGGGAAGGGGTTGCTCGGGTTCCCTAGCTTCAAGCTCGACAAGACCCTCTAGCTCAGCTATGCGGCCCTGTAAAATGATATCCTCTAAGTTGTTGGTCCTTCTCAATTCCTCGGTTGTACCAGCATATTTGATACCCCCATTCTCGAGCAAAACAGAATAATCAGTTTGAGGCATGCAGAGTGAGACGTGATGCGTAACCAGGATTCTGGTTCGGTTCTTGCAGATCTCACCGGTAAGACCGTGCTCATAGACGTGGCGGCCGGTATGAGCATCTAAAGCGCTGAAGATGTCGTCGAAGATCAAAATGCCGGCTCTGGAATAAAGAGCTCTGGCAAGGGTAATTCTCCATCGTTGTCCGCCACTTAGATTCACTCCATTTGCACCGATGTCAGTCAGTTCGCCATCGGGAAGCATGTCAAGATCCTTCTCAAGCGCAGATGCGAAAAGAACTTTGCAATATCGCGCAGGATTGAATGGTAATCCGAACAGAATGTTGTCTTTTATAGTCGCATTCTCGATCCAGGGTATCTGGGCAACATAAGCGATTGCAGAGTCGATGACCCAATTCGCACCGGTAGCCAGATGATCATATCGATCTCCAATGGATGGAGGAACAGGGGCTCTTATCGTACCGCCAATAACGTCGCATTCTCCAAGGATAGATGCGAGAAGAAGGCTTTTTCCGGAACCAGTTCTACCAGAAATAACACTAAGGCCTCTCAATGGGAAGGCCAGATTCAGATTTTGTAGAACAAAGCGTTTCCCATCGTCACAGTCGCCTTGACCATCTGCAGGCCACGCCACAGAAGCATTTTCGAAAGAGATCTGATTTCCTGGTAGTATATTTGGTGTTTTCTCTGGTGAGTCCATGTACTTCTCGATCCGGTCAGAGCTAATTTTCGCTTCCAAGACTCTTGACAAGAGATCCGGCAAGCTGGCCATGGATAGTTCCAGGGAACTGAATATTGACATGGCAGTGAACGCCACGGACGCTGTCAATTCTCCGTGGATCAATACATAAGCTGTCAATGAGGCAGCCGAAAGCATAAGAGGACCAAGTATCCAGAGTGAAACCAGTGCAGTACTGTAAAGAAATGATGTCCACAGCGAGTCGAGCTCATTATTGCGCTTCTCACTGATTCTGTTCTGCCATTGTGCCTCGAGTGCCGAGAACTTGATTTGTCGAATTCCCTGGAGTACTTCTGTTACTACCGCTATCTTCTGATCTCTAAGTTTCATGAGAAGATCTTGGGAATTTGCATATCTTTTGGCAAGACGAGCATTGACTGGAAGAACGACTGCGGACACGGCGAGCCCTGCCAGAAGACTCCAGAACCCAATCAGACTGGCCAAAAAGAAGCATGCCATGAGAAATTTGAGAATGGCAGAAGGGATGAGGTAGTTGTAAGTTGCGAAATCGGCGATACGTTTGGAATCAACAGCCGCATAGTTGATGACGCTTTGACGACTCTTCTCGAGATCCTCCTCGTCATCGTTCTCCTCTTCGCCGTTGTCGATCAATGGAACTGATGGATCTGGGTTTGAACTTCCTCCTCCATTAGACTTTTGCGTTTCCTTCACATCTTTTCGTCGCATAGATTTGGCAAATATAGTTGCAGCCAGCTCTTCGTAAACGGGTATACCGATTTTTGAGTAGATAATCCAGTATAGCCACGAATCAATGCTTGATGACAAGACCATCAAACCACCCAAAGCTACAACCCAGAGCCAGGAAGCTGAAGAATCACCTAATTCCATACCACGAGTTTCCAGCGACTTGAGAATCCCATACAATGCCATCTGCGGTCCAAAGCTCAAAACACATGAGAACAGAGTGAGCATAAACTGGACAAGAATCGGCCGGTAGTGGGCAACAATGAGGGCTTTCCATAGTTTTCGACCTTTTCTGGCCTGTTCAAATCGCGCTCGTAGGTTTCCAGGTCGTGCAGCAAAAGGCAATTCAGGTAAATCTTCGATTCCCACACATTTGTTTTGTGCCGTATACTTCATCAACTCATTGACCCAGCTGAACGTGAATCGACTGAAAATCGATGCCGTAAATTCCTGGTCGACTAGCTTTCCATTCAAAAATACATCCGGTCGGCGCGGGATTATGGTACAGCAGATCCCACGCAGGAATGCGATGGCAACTTGTCCAGTCAGAAGTCCAATTGATGTTGTTGTGAGCGATGGGGCATAACCGGCAGACCACGAAAGGCCAATTTCGATACACGGCGTGGAAATTGTTAGAACACTTGCCCAGAATGAAAAGTAGCTCAGTTTGAATCGTTCGGTGTACAAGGGTTCCGTGAAAAAAGCGACGGCTTGAATCGTCAGTAACACCTAAAGTGGTTTATCAGCACTCCAAGCCTTCTTCTGGCTTATTCTGTTAATCTCTCACCCAGGTAGCCACTTGAAGCCAAAACTGAACCCGATAACCATCTCTACCCCCGTTTAGTGAGCTAATAATAGCTAGCGGTAAAGATACAAGCAATCCTAGCTCGGAGAAAAGCGCAATCCCAAATCTCTGCCAGTTGTCTGAGAAACCCATCATCGACTTCTTTGACGCCTCGCCATCCTCATCTTGGTATCGTATTCTCCTGGTTTGTGACCCACGATGCCAGTTCGATGTTGTCTTGGTGCGAAATCGTCGTGCAATGCTTACCACAGCGGGTGTGCTATCCAAAGCCACCAAAAGCAACCCCAAAGAGCCCGTCACCACAGATGCAATTTCCGGATTCAAAATCATCACTCATAGGTCGATCGACAATTGCTTCCGGTACCTGCAGCTTGAAGATCGAATGTGCAGGCAGGTGGGCGGAGAGGATGCAGGTGAGAAGGACACTGCAGCTGGATGCTTCAACTTTCTCCAACGTTCTGGACGCTGCAGAGCACAGATCCACGGGGGGTGCGTGCAGTATGCATCCCACGATCGCTAAGGCAAAGGAATGGGGCTGCTTTTGCCTCCCTTGCTTCCGGCTTCCTGGCTGTCAAGCAGGGCAAAACTGTGATTGCCCTGGCATAGGGGGTTGCACTGGCGGATTCCATCGCCATATTCAAGGGATAGCACAACAGCCTGTCTAGAGCTTAATTCCGGGTCTCTCAGCTAGAGAGCCAAGATGCATAATGCCGTGAATGTGGTTGGACGATAAGCCCTCGTGGTTGATTGTCAAGGCGAAAGGGACGTTGAAGGGGCGAAGTTGGGTGATTGGTGGTTTCTGTCTCTTGGATTCTTTGCAGGGCGTTGGTCCATTCCGGTGACACAACACAACCAGTCAAATCGTTTCATTTATTCAGCATCAGACAGATTCTTGAAGAGTTATCTACTCCTTGAATCCAGGAATCGAACACTGTTCAATAATCCTCTTCATATGTTTGGGTTGTTATCCGTAGCCGTCAAATGGTAACACACAATGGAACTCGTGATTTCTTGATTACACACCCAGCCCTATTCATCATTTTATTTCTTTTCCTAGCATCTATCTCATTTTAGAGTCGTAAATTGATTATTCTCTACCATTCTGCCTTGTAAGTGTCTCGTCCCGCAACCCGAAGGGAGAGGGAGGCACTGAGAAGACATACCCAACAACCACGTTCAAGTTCCATGCTCTTTTCACTACTCTAGACATATCGAGCATTCCCAAATTATTTGAAAATTGATAATTTACCTTCAGGATTTTATATCAGATCTAGACATATCCTTGTCGTAGCAACAGTTGGTGTGTCATACAAATGAGAGAATGAACACACTGTGTAAACCCTCTTCAGTCTAGATGGCCTACATAGCAATATACAGCTTTCAGTCGTGCGTCCTTTTGCAAAAAACATCTATGAATATTATAGGATGTCGTGCTACTCAATTATTGTGAATCTCACTGGGTTGTGTGGAGCAGAGTCAGAACAGCATTTTATTCATGGATATCGGATTGAGTCTATAACATACCCATCAAGTACGCAAGACATTTGGAAAACCCAACTATAGCATCCATTCTCCGTTAGTTCGCTTTGGATGTGGCGATATTTGTTCTAAATATCTGAGCAGACTGGTACCATAGGGTATAATCGATAAGTGCGATCATGCTCTGGTTCCACAGTAAGGAATCCAGGATGGTGAAGGCTTCAATGCTAGCAAATATATAGACTTAACCTCAGCCCGCTCCCACTCAAACAAAATTCTTGAATTTATACTCGAATTACACCCAGGATAGTCTATTCAATGATCTTATTTTTTACTCTTCGAGCATTTGCCAACAACCTGTTCACTTAAAATGTTTACACGATTGTATAGTTGCAAATTGACCAATCAGAGTGATTCTCGTGACGCTAACTCCTTCGAGAAAACAGCTCCGCATCAACAATTCTCCGCCGGGGCAGAGCAGCCATCTTCTTATCGATGGCGCAAATCACAAGATTAGGAATCATTCCCAACCTTCCCTTCGATCCAATTTATAGTCAATCGCATCTTCGGTTGCCATTGATTAATTTTCAGATCTAATAGGTCCAATGTGGCCTCATCTAGGGTCCCTTCCTCGCGCCGCACGCCTTCGCATCCCGTCGATCGTTCCTCCGTCCCGGGCAGCATGCGGCGCTCGCAACTATGCGCAAACAGCAGATGCTGTGTGGACAAGAACATTGCTTTCTGAAGCTCGCCGGCCATACCTTGCGGGACAGAATAGTGGGTTTGTCTTGGAACAGAAGAGATGGATTACACAAAAATATGTCCGGAGGATGCAAGACGCGCAGAAGGAATGGGCAGGTTTTGCGGAGGAGATCAAGGCAGGGAAGAGAAAAAACTTCGCACAACACCTTGAGGACAGAGGTCTACTTCACGATGTCGTTGGGTATATGAAATTACCTGATTCTTGTTTCCAAGCCGTGGGCTGATTTGAACTGGGCAAACTGCAGAGAACGAGAAATTCTACACAAATTATTCACGGAAAAGAGAGTCGGATTGTACGCCGGTGTAGACCCAACCGCACCGTCTATGCATGTTGGCCATATGCTTCCCTTTATGGTACTGGCATGGGGCTACGTTTGGGGATTGCCTGTCCATTTTCTGGTTAGTGATACTAAACTCTAGATTGCCTGGAAGGCCTAGAAGTTGACTGACTCGAATCAGCTCGGAGGTGCTACTTCCCGTGTAGGTGATCCGACAGGAAGATTAAAAGGAAGGGATCAAGTGCATTCTTCTGTCCGGAAAGCGAATATGGCGAGCATGCACATGCAACTGAAGAAGCTGGGCGCAAGCATCGAGGCGTATGGCAAAAGACATGGATACGACAACAAAGTACACTGGAGACGATCGTTGACAAACAATAACACCTGGTGGAACAAGCTGCCGTTCATCGAGGTGCTTCGGGATTTGGGTTCACACGTTCGACTTGGCCCTATGCTGGGCAGAGATACGTAAGTCTATATTTGTTTTTGTGCTTTGGTACCCCGTACTGACGTGTGGTGGCAGGGTCAAAACTCGTTTGGCGAAAGGCGACGGCATGTCGTTTGCTGAATTTTCCTATCCTCTCATGCAGGCATGGGACTGGTGGGTTCTATTTCGGAAGGGTGTTCAAGTCCAAGTAGGAGGCACTGATCAGTACGGAAACATTCTCTTTGGAATGGATGCCGTCAAGTCGATCAGCAAGAATAGCGTCATGCAGGAGGAGCAGAATCCTCTGGAAGATGACTTGGACAAGCCTATTGGGCTTACTACACCGTTGCTGACAGCACCATCTGGCGAGAAATTCGGCAAATCCGCCGGGAATGCAATCTGGCTTGACAAGGACATGACATCTACCTTCGAGCTCTACCAGGTCCGTTAACCTTCTATGAATGGTAGAGTAAAATTACTGACCAGCCTCTAGTTCTTCGTTCGGACCCCCGACGACGTTGTCGAGAACTATCTGAAAATGTTCACCTTTGTGCCTTTGCCCGAAATCGCAAACATTATGGAAAAGCAGAACGAAGACCCTTCCAAGCGCGTGGCTCAGCATGCACTCGCGTTTGAATTCGTCGAACTTATCCACGGAAAACAGGAGGCCGATGCTGTGGCCCTCCAACACCGCCAGCTATTCCGTTCACGAAAATCCACTGCTGAACCAACACCGCTCCCCCGAAATTCGAGCCCACCTGCTAGCCATGCAAAATCCCCAACTTCAGGCTTTGATAACCCCCAGTCCGGCAATGAGTACGCCCCCAAACCAATTTCGCAAACATGCAAACCCCCCATGTGACTCTTCCTCGATCCCTCGTCTTCAACCAGCCATTCAACAAAGTCCTCTGGTCTGCGGGACTAGTCTCTTCTAAGAGCGAGGGACATCGCATTGTTTCAAACAAAGGTGCCTACGTCGGAAGTCGCCCGGGCGATAGCGGACCCATGTCGGACGATTTGGCTTTCACCCCCATCAAGACATGGCCGGCTGAGAAGACACAGGAATTCGTCATCAACGACGATTTAATTTTGCTGAAACTGGGCAAGTGGAAATTCAAGATGGTGAAGATCGTTAGCGATGAAGAATTCAAACAACTCGGACTCACAGCCCCTGGGTGGGAGTCAGAGCCTGAATCGACCCCGGGGTCTGGGGAGAAAGAAACCCCAGCAAATTAATCACGAAGAGTCGGATCCCATTATTCCACCATTTCATGTTGTGGACAGGCATAAATGGCTTATGCGTGTGATCGGATGCCCGGGGGAATGGACCCGCTATGGATCATGTCTCCACTCATGTTGTATTTCTAGAACTGTACCTACACATGTACCGCTAAGGTACCTGGATTTGTAGATAATAGATATCCTGTATTATGTGCTGACAATGATAGATATTATTAGCATCTGCATGTCTAGGCTTCCACTTTTATTATTTAATGATTCATGATGAGCATCCAGCCTTGATGTATGATCATTACTCACATTGGCGACCGAGTTACCTTTTATGGTATTTAGATTATCCGTCAGCCTCGTGGTTTGGCCCCCAACCACAGAACCACAGAACCACAGATGATTACGGATGATGCATCGAATAGGCAGATTCATTACTTATGCAGTGCTGCATCACAAAAAAAAACTTTGGTATTGTTAGATCCGAGAAGAAATCTACGGTTGAGGCTGTCCCCAGAAGAGTATCTATTTAGAGATGGGAATCGCCATCCAAACCACTTGTGAGCCATCATCGTCGTGAAGCATCTCTACAACCATGATTCTTCTTCCTTCTCTCCTTCTCTGTGCCTCTTTATTCCAGTTGGGCTATTCGAAGCAATACCTACCTCCACCCCTAGGACCATGCAATGTGCAAATAACCCCCGCCGAGTTGGTCGACACGTCTCGGGTTGACCCATTTAGCCCTGATCACAGCAAACGAGCTATCATGGCCAGTTCTTTTGTGCCAGTGAATTGCAGCGAGTCCCAGTACATCCCCTACGTAAGCCAAAAGGTAGCGGCTGTTATGGACCAGATGCTGCAGTTGGTTGGGATTCCCTTCCCTAATGGAACCTCGAGCAAATTCATGGTCGAAATAAAACCCAATGGATCTCACCCATCGCTTCCTGGGAAGGAGTATCCTGTCATCATCTTCTCTCCCGGCATGGGTGCTTTCCGTTTCATCTATTCTTCGCTGATGCAGTCCGTTGCCAGCATGGGATTCGTGGTGATTTTGGTCGACCACCCTTATGATTCAGCCATCGTGGAATTCCCAGATGGTAAAGCCATCGATTCATTGGGTGTGAAGAAGCTTACGGAAAATATCTTAACGGCCCTGGATACTCGCGCGAAAGATCTCTCCTTCACATTGGACCAGCTGGAGGAAACACCCAAGCTCATTCCTTCCTCCTTCACCGGCCGTCTCCAACTCGACAAAGTGACTGTTATCGGCCATTCATTTGGCGGCGCAGCAGCAGCAGATGTGATGATCAACGACACCCGGTTTGCTGGCGGCATGAACCTCGATGGTGCTCTGTGGGGATCTGTATTGCAACAGGGGCTCGACCGTCCCTTCATCAACTTCGGGGAAGGCAAATCTCTATATATGCTCAACAAAACTTGGACTGAGACTTGGCCTCATTTGCGCGGATTCAGACGAGAGTTCAAGCTGAAGGGTTCGTACCACATGACGTTCTCTGATCTGCCTTTGCTTGTCGAAACTGCGCCGATTTCTTTGGAGGCGAAGAAAAATGCGACGGCCGCCGTGGGAAATGTGCCTGGATTGCGAGTTCGGACCATTCTGTCGGACTATATCGCTGCTGCTTCTACATACTTCAGCACAGGCAAGAAGTCTCCACTGCTCGATCGGTCATCTGCAGAGTATCCCGAGGTGGTGATTGTGCGTTGATTGAATGTGGCTGAATGTAACAACAATCAACGAGGTATATGAGATAGAATAAAATTCTAAATAATCAAAATTTACAAATGTCGCTCATCGTGCCAGGAATGTCAGCAATAAAATAGAGTAGAGAAAACGTCCGTGATGAAGCCTCCAAGTCTGGTTCGGAGCAAAAAGCACTAAACGCGTCGACGCGATGCGTGACGCCCTCCTTTATCGATCAATCACTTTTCCGCCCTGGCAGCAACCGATCTTGCTTCTCCCACATCCTAGCTTTCCATTTGTTTGATTAGCCATTGCCATTCGTTTTCTTAGAAGAGAATAATTGCTTTCCAGCATGCTTTGATTGAACCCATTGACTATTTTCTACTATCTGTTTTCTAGATTATTCTTATCCCGCAGTAATGGCCAAAGGAACCTCCGCATCCTCTCCCACGACCGCGACGCCTCCCTCCGGAGCGTTGAAACGCGCGACCTCCAGCGCGCAGAACATGAGAAACCAGAAATCCATTTTGGGGTTCTTCCAAAAGTCCTCGCCTTCCACACCGTCTGCGGCTCGTAATGCCGAACCGGCGTCTTCTCCTGCACAAAGAGTTTCAGAGTCGCGTGGGGCAAGTGCTGCTGCCAAGGAGTCATCGAAGAAGAAGAGTGTCCCAAAATTCACGCAGGATTTGACTCCGGTGCCGAGTAGTGATTTGGTTATTCCTGAGGAAGATGAGAACCAGGAGGATGGGCTTGAAAAACAGGCAAGTCCTAATGGACAGGAAGAGAAGACATTGGCCTCTCCCTCTCGCAGAGTAAGTCGGATGGCACATTTCATTGGTTTCAGTCTTTAAGTCAGATACTAATAATTCGTTCTTCAGGCCAAGAAGCAAGTGAGTTACGCCGAGTCCAACTCGGAGGGCGAAGACGACGACGAACAGATTTTTCGACCAAACAGGAGGAATGGCAGAGCCAACAAAAGGCGAAAGCCGTCCCCTGAGAGCGATGACGAGTTTGAGGCGGCCGGGGAAGATGATGGAGGATATTCAGATGATGGTCAGTCAACGAGTACCCCAAGTACTTACCCGCGGTTAGAGATGTATTGACAATCGCCAGAAATGGACGATTTCGTTGTCGCCGATGACTCTGATGAAGAAGCCAAACCCTCGAAGAAGCGCAAGAGACCAGCAAGCAAGCCAGCGCACAAACACTCATCTCTGCCGCCTCCCCCGTCGACAGAAGAAGATCTAGATATTGAAATTCCGGATTCGACTTCCGGCACAACGCTGAAGTGGACGTACGACCCTGAGAACTCAGAACCTCGTCAACCCCGAGCTGCCCCAGTTTCCTCTTCCAAGCCCTCGTCTAATCCAATCAAGGAGAAGGCACATCTTAAGGAACCCGAACAGCGGTACCCTTGGCTTGCCGCCATCCGGGATATCGATGGCAATGCTCCTGGTCACCCCGAGTACGATCCGCGTACTATATATATACCTCCGTTGGCATGGTCCAGGTTTTCTCCCTTCGAAAAGCAGTATTGGGAGATCAAACAAAAGTTCTGGGATACTGTTGTTTTCTTTAAGAAAGGCAAATTTTACGAACTTTATGAGAACGATGCTACTATTGGTCACCAGCTGTTTGACCTCAAACTCACTGACCGAGTCAATATGCGTATGGTCGGCGTTCCCGAAATGAGCTTGGATCATTGGGCCAATCAATTCGTGGCAAAGGGTTACAAGATTGCTCGCGTGGACCAATCCGAGTCTGCCCTGGGTAAAGAAATGCGCGAGAGGGAGGACAAGAAACCTAGTAAAGAGGACAAGATCATCAAACGAGAGCTGTCCTGCGTTCTTACCGCTGGTACCCTGGTTGAAGGATCGATGCTTCAGGATGACATGTCTACTTACTGTGTCGCTGTCAAGGAAGCTATCATTGAAGACCTTCCTGCTTTCGGACTGGCCTTTGTTGATACGGCAACTGGTCAGTTCTTTCTGTCTGAGTTCGTTGACGATGCGGACATGACAAAGTTTGAGACTTTCGTCGCTCAGACACGACCGCAAGAATTGCTCCTCGAGAAGTCGACCATTTCTCAGAAGGCACTGCGTATACTCAAGAACAACACGGGTCCCACTACTCTTTGGAACCACTTGAAACCAGTAAAGGAGTTCTGGGAGGCCGATATCACAGTCAAGGAACTCGATGCTAGCGAGTATTTTGTTTCCGAGAACGATGAAAACGTAAGCGCATGGCCCGAAGCCCTCCGTGAAGCCCGCGAAAAGGAATTGGTGATGTCTGCATTTGGGGCCTTGGTGCAATATCTCAGAGTTTTGAAAATCGAGCGTGACTTGATTACCATTGGCAATTTCTCATGGTACGACCCAATCAAGAAGGCCTCCAGTCTGGTCCTGGATGGCCAGACGCTCATCAACATGGAAATATTCGCAAACTCCTTTGATGGTGGTATACAAGGTACTCTTTTCCAGCTTCTGAACCGTTGTATCACTCCGTTCGGTAAGCGGATGTTTAAGCAATGGGTTTGCCATCCTTTAATCGATTCGAAGAAGATCAATGCCAGACTTGATGCCGTTGATGCTCTCAACGCTGATCCAACCGTCCGAGACCAATTCTCTTCGCAATTGACTAAAATGCCAGACCTTGAGCGTCTCATTTCTCGCATCCATGCTGCCAACTGTAAAGCTCAAGATTTTGTGCGTGTGCTTGAGGGCTTTGAACAGATTGAATATACCATGAGTTTGCTTCAGGATGGCGGCGCAGGTGATGGACTCATCGGACAGCTTATTAGTGCAATGCCCGACTTAGGAGGCTTGCTTGAATATTGGAAGACTGCCTTTGACCGCACCAAGGCTAAGGAAAATGGCATCCTAGTGCCTAAGCCTGGAGTCGAAGAAGATTTTGACAATTCCCAAGAACATATTGAGCAGTTGCATCGGGCCCTCGATGATCTTTTGAAGCGAAGTCGTCGCGAACTTGGATCTTCAGCTATTTGTTACAGGGACAACGGAAAGGAAATCTACCAGTTGGAGGTGCCAATCAAGGTGAAGAACATCCCGAAGGACTGGAATCAAATGTCTGCGACGAAGCAAGTCAAGCGGTATTATTTCCCCGAGTTAAGATCTCTCATTCGCCAGTTGCAGGAGTCACAGGAGACACACAGTCAAATTGTCAAGGAAGTCGCTGGTCGATTCTATGCACGATTTGATGAACATTATGCAACCTGGCTCACGGCTGTCCGGATCATTTCCCAGCTTGACTGCTTGATCAGCATAGCGAAAGCTTCGTCGTCCTTAGGTCAACCGAGCTGTCGACCTGTTTTTGTTGATGATGAACGGAGTGTTCTTGAATTCGAAGAACTCCGCCATCCATGCTTGCTCTCTGCTGTTGAAGATTTCATCCCGAACGATGTTTGCTTGGGAGGCAACAGAGCAAACATTGACTTGCTGACTGGAGCCAATGCCGCTGGGAAATCCACGGTCCTTCGAATGGTGAGTCCCCTCTGTCTGTTGATAATCTAATGTTCTCTAACCGAATTATCTTTTTTTAGACTTGTGTGGCTGTCATTATGGCACAAATCGGCTGCTATCTTCCATGCCAATCTGCTCGATTGACCCCAGTTGACCGTATCATGTCACGTTTGGGTGCCAATGATAACATCTTCGCGGCACAGTCAACTTTCTTTGTTGAACTGTCTGAGACTAAGAAGATCCTCTCTGAAGCCACTTCTCGATCATTGGTTATTCTTGACGAGCTCGGTCGTGGAACCAGCTCTTATGACGGTTTGGCTGTTGCCCAGGCAGTACTGCACCACATTGCGACCCACATTGGAGCGTTGGGATTCTTTGCAACCCACTATCACTCCCTTGCAACTGAATTCGAAGGTCACCCTGAAATCATACCAAAGCGCATGAAGATCCACGTCGACGATGAGGAGAGACGCATTACTTTCCTTTACAAACTGGAGGATGGCGTCGCCGAAGGCAGTTTCGGAATGCACTGCGCTTCCATGTGTGGTATACCCCAAAAGGTGATCGACACAGCCGAATCTGCTGCCAAACAGTGGGAACACACGAGTCGACTTAAAGAAAGTCTCGAACGCAAAAAGGGCGGCGGCTTCATTGGCCTTGGCTGGTGGAGTGATGTTGCCTGGGCTCTTCGCGAGTCAACCGGCAGCACCGACGCCAATGCTGGTGAAATATCTGACAGAGGCTTGGAGGTTCTCCGCAAAGCTATTGAAGCTTTGTAAGATGTGATAATTGTCGTGGTTTTCGCACTTTATGATTATATTCTGCAGTTACCTTCTGATTTGTGCTGTCTTTCGTACCGTTTTTACCAGATACTTGATGGAGTAAAAGGACTGGAGTTCTCGTCAAGACCAAGTATGTTTATGTGAAAGAGAATTTGAATGTTGGTGCTAGGATTTAATATGCTCAGCTTTGAGCGATCTCGGTTATATAGCCATGAATAATAGAAAAAAATGAAGTTGAGCCGTGGTCATTTCTATGTAGTATCCTGTTTTTTATTCCACATATGATACCTCACTCTTGCCTCACTTTTAATGGTCATTCACAACCTTACAACCACGATCAGGCAACAGAGCTATATGAGATGTGTTTCTTTTCTTTTCTTTTTTTTTTTTTTTTTTTTTTAATAAAATAGTAAGCGATGAATGCCTTCAAAGACAATTATTTGAAAATGAATAAAGTCAATTGCAATGTTAATTAAAGAAACTCAAGGTTTCCCCGTCACGATCAACGTGTACTTGCCCCCAAAATTAAGATGGAGGTAACCTGTCGAATATGCTATCACCTAGCCCATCCGTTTCTCAAGATATGAAATTATGCCAGCCTTAGATAAACGAAGAAACAGAGGAAAATCTAGTAACGAAAAAATCAAAAAAGGGGGCCGTGAAATATCGCCTAACCGTCCAAGTCAAGGCTGTATGCAGTAATGCAATCAAGCGACAAAAGGGTCCTCGTGCTTGACATACACCGGAGTGTCATCCATGGCGTCAATTTCTGCTTCAATATTGGTGTCGTCGAGATCCTCGTCCATATCTTCTTTCTTGACAATGTGGTTCTCAGTCTGAGGGTTGGCTTCGGCTTTGACGGGGGTGTTATCGTCGTTTCTGTAGGTAGTTGGTGATATCATTAGCCTAGTTCGCCAACAAATGGTGATAGTGTTTGTTTCATACTCTTCCTTCTCAGCCTTGACAGCAGCAGCCTTCTTCGTGGGGGCCTTTCTCTGGCGCTTCGGCTTGGGGGCAGCAGTTTCTTCTCCCTCTGCAGCACCGTCAGGCGAAGCAGCACCCGAATCAGCTTCAGCTGCAGCTGCCTTACTCTTACGCTTGGCAGGAGCTTTCTTGGGGGTTTCGTTCGTGATCTGGCCATCAGCGGTAGGGGTAGCAGAGGGGTCATTGCTAGCCATGTCTGCACCGTGAAGTTCGACCAGCTTGCGTCTCGCATTGCGGTAAGTGGTACTGGCAGAAGCAGCGTTCTTGTAGCCTCCTTTCTGAGCAAGCTTTTCGTAGTCGATCTGTGTTTTTGTCAGCTTGGTGAGGAGTCCCAGTGATTGGGCTTCTTCATGTCTTTTGAAACAAGCAGTGGGCAGACTGACCTTTCCTGGGTCAAGGAGGGTTCCCAAGATGATTATCCTTGCATCGGCCATCGACAGGCCAAGGATAGTGTCGGATTTGGCTTTGGGTGCCATGGTTGATGTGTTTGAGATAGGAGACAATGTTTTGAGAAAAGGTATTCGGAGTAGGGAAGAAGATTGGAAGGAGGAAAAGTTGATTAGGATAGGAAGATATATGAAACGGAGAATGGTTGAGGTTGGCAGGAGAGTTGGAGGAAGAAGAGTGAGAGGGAGAGAAGATGGAAGATATAGAGCGAGGATCGTAGGCAGAGGATCTAGTGAGGGGAATTGTGAAAGAACAAGAATCCCAGGCAGATGAGGAACACTGAGAGAAGCAAAAGGAAAGTGAGCAGAAGCTCCTCTCTCGATCTGACTGCCTGGCTGTATTTTCCCTCAGTACAGCTCAGTGAATAATGAGCAGTGAAGGAAAGACCCGGCCTCCGAGATGAAATAAAGACTTTGTGCCAACAAAACAGACGTGTTGCTTTGGAATTCGGCTATTGAACACTCTCCTACATGACAAGAAAAGTAAAAGATGGTTGACTAGATTCTCATTCGGATTTAATTTTTCTTTGATGACCCGGGGTTGCGTATCTGCTTGTATACATGTTCCCACAACTCGGGATAGAATGTCGTTGACGTCCTCCCAGGTTTACTTTTATCTGACGTGTAGAATTCCCGGAGCGTTTTCCCTTGCCACCAGGGAAGAGGAATGGGGTTTTTATTGCGAAAGCTCACGGGCCGTAGCATCGACTTCCCACGAGCGAGATCTCCTAATCGCACTTCCGTCTGCCGGGGAATAGTGGTGAACTTCATCGTGTTGATGTAAAGAGTGGCCGTCGGAGGGAGGTCTTTCGCATACTGAATAGCTTGTTCGCGCGAGCGTCGAGCAAAGATCGGGAGCGCAAGGTGAACGAAGTTGACAAAAGGGGCGGATGTGTAGGAAACAAAAAGCATAGGCAAAGCACCACCAACCACCACTATGAGGGCAACATTAGCATTGATACCCCAGAGAAAGACAAGGAAACAGTAAACTTACCAGCAGGAGCTATGTACCACGGATGTTCATCGGCGGCGAATGCTGGCGCGACAATGAGAACGGACACACCAAAGAGAAATATGGTGGTGAGTCTCAACATCCCCAGAAACATGGTATTCCCCGTTCCTCCATGATAGATCAATATGCGTTCCGGTGGTCCTGTATATTCAAATTCAGTTCCCGATCGCCCAGCGCATCACCGGCTCATGATCCATCGTACCTCGTCTAATGGTTGTCTTTGCGTGTGCCGAGGGTGTCGCTGGATTCCGCGAGGCAATCACATTGGGATCCTTGGGCTTCAGCGAGGCGACCTCATCCTTGGAGGATCGTAGGGGTTTCTGGGTTGTCTTGAAGCGAGTAAACAATCTGCTGTTCAGATCTCTCCGCACGGCTCGGGGCAGCGATGTGCGCAACTGCGGGTGCAACAGGACCTGCAACTTCATGGTTTGTGGATATACGAACTGGTGGTATCAAAACAAAAGACTGGATTTTATGATCAATGACTCAAAACCACCAATCAATGGATCTAGCAAAGATTCATGGAGACAAAAATGAGATGACGGAATGGCGTTGATCTCCAAAACGTGACCGACGGTCTTGGCGCTCCGAGTCTCTTTGTCTCCCTGGCTTTCGCTTCTTTCTTCTACGTCGACTGTTGCTTCAGAACCATTGATTTAATTATTCACTGCTGGCCTTGTTATCTGGGACGTCAGGGTAACTGAATATTCTTCCCAGAACGCAACCTGCGGGCCATGAACGGCTTGTTGATAGAACAATAAGTCGCCATGTCCTCGGCTTACGGTCGCCTTCTCCGCCCTCTCTTGTCGATATGCATCACTTTACTTCTCTTCCTGCGGTTCGGACAAGCATACGAATCTATTACAGATGAGACTTTGAAGGGACTTTCACGACCGAACGATGATTTCGATATCCATTCCGGCGCGCTGCTATCTCCCATCTTGAGGACCCGTGTCTCCGGCACCCCGGGCTCTACCGCAGTTCTCAACCACTTTGCGAACTTCTTTCGAACGGCACTTCCAGAGTGGAAGATTCAATTCCAAAATTCTACTTCAAAAACACCTGTGTCCGGGGACAAGGAAGTTCCCTTTGTGAATTTCATTGCCTCCCGAGATCCTCCGTGGGCAGCAGTAGGTGACGTTGGAAGACTCACGCTCGTTGCTCACTATGACAGTAAATATGAGCCGGAGGGATTTATTGGGGCAATCGACAGCGCAGCACCATGCGCGATGATAATGCATGCTATGCGGAGTATCGATGCGGGATTGACCAAGAAGTGGAAGGCTATGGAGGAAAATGGTGACATGGATACGTCGCTGGAAGAACACCATGGAATCCAGGTCTTGTTTTTGGATGGCGAAGAAGCATTCAAGCACTGGACCGCGACGGACTCGTTATATGGAGCACGCTCTTTGGCAGAGCAGTGGGATATGGAGGTGCACCCTGCCATGTCCACGTACAAGACCCCGCTTACGTCCATCTCGTTGTTTGTTCTTTTAGATCTTTTAGGTGCCAAGAACCCGGGTATCCAGTCTTTCTATAAGACAACCCACTGGGCCTATCGAAAGCTTGCAGATCTGGAGACGCGCTTTCGAGACCTAGGCCAGTTCAAGTCATCTCCCGGTGGACCTTACAAAAAGTGGTTCATCGACGGATCGAAAGATGAGCATGAGCTCCTTCCTTTTGGTAGTATAGAGGATGACCATGTACCCTTCCTGGAGCGTGGAGTAGAGATTTTGCATGTCATCGATGCGTCTCCCCACAAGGGCTTTCCTAAGGTTTGGCACACTATGGATGACGATGGCGAGCATCTAGATATGGACACTGTGGAAGATTGGAGTATGCTCGTGACTGCATTTGCGGCCGAATGGATGGAGCTTGAAGGATATATGCAGTCCATCGACCAAGCTTCATCCTCATCCCGGTCGACGTCGGGCCAGGAAAAGCGTTCGGCGCAATGGTCAAATAAAAAGACTGAGTTGTAAGCTTTACCTGTCTTTTATAACCAAAACATCTGTACCATTTATTATGCATATTGTGCTGCATCTTATCATTACATGAGCCGCGCTGATGTTTCTATTTGCACAGCTTTTGAACAGCGGTTAGGAATTACGTGTACATTAAGCGTCCTTAAATCTCTGGGCGTCAGTTATACCATGGCCAGGCAGCATGGCCCTAATTCAATGGAACTCAGAAAAGGCCCAAGCATTTCATATCATGTTTCCCAGCATATAACCACTCATCTCCGCCAGACCCCATGTCGGTTGCAGTACTGCACGCAAGATGGCTGGTCCCGGACACACCCCTCGTAAACCCCAGGCGAGACCAAATGCTACTGCACCGCCTAAAAAGCGCCAGTCGATATCTGCAACAGTGGCTGTGGGTAGCCTCCAATGCTCTGCCAGTGTTGGTTTTGTGGGTTTGCCTGCCTCATCTTTTGCATTTTGTCCTGGCTTTGCAGACAGATACGTGAGAAGCGATGGGCCAATTCCGAAAAGAATAATGAGGGCCAGTGAAGGATCAAAGCGCGAAGGATCTGTTAGAAAGGCGAAGAATCGCATCACCTTTGCTGAGTCGGCCATTCCGGAGATGAGGAGACCCAGCCCGAATTCAAGTCCGGCCAGATAAGAAAAGATTGTCCTCGATTCTTCTGATTGGGTGAGCACTCGAGGGACGATGAAATGGTTGGTGAGAAATGTTATAGCCGTCGTACCGGCTATGAACACGAGCTCCGGTGTTGATGGGTATGTTCGAGTGTAGCAAGGAATATCAGCTGCACATGGCGGAATATTCTGTCCTCCAGCAACAAAGTTTGCCGTCAGCAAAGCGGTCGTGAAGAAGACGGCTGTTGCAATCAAAGAACGTGGTGAGAGGCGGGAGAGACCACAAAGCATGTGGCCAGAAGTACAACCTCGACCATTCTTGAGGAAATTATGTCCTGTCAGCCTCTAGCAAATTCGGAAGGATCACGCATTTCATGCTACCTTTGTTCCCCAACCCAGCAAGAAACCCACCCCAATTGTGGACGCAACAGAAGCCAAAGAGGTCGGAGCAGCTGGATATGCTGGTATCAACGATGGGGTGAACAAGTAGACCGGAACCACGCTGGACACGAGCCCTGCGATAATCGGAACGTTATCACGATTCGGATTGAAGACGCATCCCGACAGAAGCGAAGAGATCCCGAAGACAGCACCGTTATGAATGAGGAGGCCGGACGAGCCTTGGAACAAAAGAAGAGCGCCTAGGGAGGTGTGGATAGGCGTAAACATCTTGGGTGTGCCACCAATTCCCAAAGCTTGGAGCTCAGTGGGCGTCAGTTATAATAAGTAGCCTCCTAGAAAATGAATAAATGTAAATGAATTAAAGAAGTGAAAAAGAAAAATTATGCTTTAATGTTTGGCTATTGCTTTTATCTCGGGCTGGTTCTGTTCCCCGAATCGAGGAGTCGGGGACCAGATGGCGTCACTGATTTGAGTTGATGATCCCCGATCTCAAGAACGTTGCGTGATGAGGTATGAAGTGGTACCTGGTATAAATGCTGCTGTACAATTAGAACATTCAGATATATAGAGTATAAAGATCTATAGAGACCAAATGACATCTGTTGAGTACTTTGTGGTATCCTCTTCAAATGGAGGTCAAGGATGAAAGTTGGAGGGAGCCAGGAACTGCTGCAGGAACACAACGATCGCCGTCTTACCGGGGAATTACCAATATTACCAATATTTCCCCTGTCGATCATGGATTGCGTGTATTTTGATTACATACAGGTCGTCTTCCACCCAGACCAACAACTCATATTCATGGTATTCACTCTCTGATGAGGCAGAAAGAAATATTCGTGCTCTTGGATATCAAAAACTTTTCTTTGCGGAAGCTATATCATCGAAATGCTTTGCTACCAGTCTACCAGAGGGCCAGAGCCGTAGACCTTTTCATCCTGGTCCCCTGTTGCTCGACTTCTTCACCCATCTCGACTTCATGGACATTCTACCTCATATATCGCCCTGGCTTTTCTATACCTTATTACCTACTATTCAACTGCTAACACTCTATATGCTGATGCCAGCTCCTCATAATTGTTAAGGGCCAGGCCAAGTGCGAGGGCAACACGATGCAAACCACACGAGCTCAATCCTTCGGGCATAAGTCCCCCTGGATCTCAGAATCTCTACATGAAGGTCTTACCAGTTGATCAGAGGTTAAAATTCTTCAAGGGATGGTCTGGTAATCTGGTTGACTCGTGGCATGGAAGCCGATTCAAGGGGTGGACAATGCAAACAAATGCGTGCTCCCAAGAGAAACCCTTGCATCCTATTTTGACTTGTCATGCAATGTCAATAATCAATTGGTTCTCCCAAAGGATCACAGTCAAGTCAGTCAGAGAAAGCATCCTCGTGCTTTCTAGCGATATTCCAGAATGGGCATCACGGCTAGCTCTACCGGACGTGACTGTTTACTGTCTGCCGTTGGGGGTAACCCAGCTCTCGTTACGTTCCATGGGGGTCTTCTCCAAGGGGGTCTCCTATATCAACCACTCGCAGTGCAACCATATAACCTCAACTGGCCTGTCACCCCCATTGCAGTCACCTTCCCCAAAACATCCCAGCAAGTGGCGGAGATCGTCAAATGTGCCGCCGACAATGGCTATAAAGTTCAGCCAAAAAGTGGTGGGCATAGTTATGGAAATTATGGTTTGTGACTATATCCCAGGATTGCCCTTCTTCCGATAATAATGAAGCTTTCTGACGCAGTGCGATGTAACAGGACTAGGAGGAACGGACGGTGCCGTCGTAGTTGATTTGAAACATTTCCAGCAGTTCTCAATGGATGAAGCCACCTACCATGCCACCATCGGAGCGGGAACTTTACTGGGAGATGTCACCAGTCGTCTATACAATGCAGGAGGGAGAGCTATGGCCCATGGGGTCTGCCCTCACGTGGGTGTCGGAGGTCATTTCACGATCGGGGGCCTTGGTCCGACGTCTCGACAATGGGGAAGCGCACTGGATCATGTCGAGGAAGTGGAAGTTGTTCTAGCAAATTCCAGTATTGTTAGGGCCTCAAATATGCAAAATCCAGACGTTTTCTTTGCAGTTAAAGGCGCCGCCGCCAGTTTCGGGATCGTCACTGAATTCAAAGTACGAACTGAGCCGGCACCGAGCGAGGCGGTACAATATTCCTACACTTTGAACCTAGGAAGCGCAAATGAAAGAGCGAGGCTTTTTAAGGACTGGCAGGCTTTTATATCCAACCCAAATCTCACTCGGAAGTTCAGCACTGTACTCACCGTCCTTGACCATGGTATCTTGCTCTCAGGGACATTCTATGGATCTAAAGACGAGTATGATGCACTGGATCTAGAGAATCGGTTCCCACTCACTGATCCTGGAGAGGTGATTGTGTTAACCGACTGGCTTGGGATGACGGGCCATGCCGTCGAAAATCTTGTTGTGGGCATAGCTGGTGACGTCCCTTGCTCCTTTTATGCTAAATCCATGTCCTTCACGCCCGACTCTCTCATCCCATCTTCGACCATAGATGATATTTTTAACTACCTCGATACCGTTGATAAAGGAACCCCAGCTTGGTTTATTTCTTTTGACCTGGGAGGGGGCGCAACCAACGACTACGCTGTGAATGCTACAGCGTACTCCCATCGAAATGCACTTTACTGGCTGCAATCATACGCCATCAGCCCTCTGGGCCCAGTTTCTGACACGACAATTGAATTCCTGAATGGAATAAACCGGCTCATCGCCAAATCCGTGCCTCAGGCCGATTTGAGCGCATATCCGGGATACGTAGACCCGTTGATGCGGAACGCCCAGAGCGCATACTGGGGACCCAACCTCCCACGACTCCAGGGAATCAAAGCTTCTATTGATCCTAAAGATGTGTTTCACAACCCCCAAAGTGTAGATGTTGCAAAAGGTTAAACAGAACTTCTCAACATTTACAGGCCGTTATCAAAAAGTTCGTTTGATTGCGGGCTCCGAAAATGACTTTCGTGGATATATTTGGTACAGAAACCTTCAAACTGGCTAGTCATAGGTATAATATAATAGATTAGTACTTTTTAATAAGATAGAATGTGTTAAAAAAACATTCGACAAGAAAATAGGTAGTTATGTGATGCCACATGACTAAGCCTTGGTCGACGACGTCCACCTTCTGTTGTTGACCTTCGACCGTTCTACACCCTCCCCAGACATCAACGTTTTATCTGCCTATGTTAATCGGCTTATCATACAGAATCGGTATTATAAATTGGCAAAGGAAGACTTATTCGATGTCAAGACAGCTACATTGACATCATGAAACACAGTCTTGGCTCCAGCAGCCAAGGCTCGCCCAAAAGCGAAGATAATCAGAACCGAGAGAATAAGGGCAACACCCCCATTATCTCCAGTTTGAATGAGCCCGTGTCACCTCCTAGGCGACGCTCTACAGTCAACAAAAACCACAAGGCGCCATTATCGCCACATCCAGCCGAGGGAACAGAAACCCATACTCAATCACCACCAAATCTTGCCTCCATTGAAGCAGGCCAAGTCGAAGTCACTGACCATCTGGGTATCTTCTACTCACAGCTAAGCCAATATGTCCGTCCAGCAGGATTTTTGCAGACACCACGTCTTAAAATCGCCGACTGGGTAGACTTATATCGTCGCAATCAACATCCCCACGGAAAACACTTCCTAATCCACCAGCACGATCATCCTGTTGCTGGGCCTCATTATGACCTCCGCCTTCAGTTCTCTGAAACTAGCTCTGTGAGCTGGTCAGTGATGTATGGAATGCCCGGGGATCCTAACAGTCGACGGTTGAATCGGAACGCGACGGAAACAAGAGTGCATTGTTTGTGGGTATGTCTACGATTAATTTCTCGATAAACGCCGATTCTGATGAAGTGGTGGGGAACATGCAGAATCATCTCATCGAAACAGCATCCCTAAAAACAGGCAGTATGATTATCTGGGACACGGGGGAATATGAGATCCTCCCTTACCAGATAGAACACAAGCAACCAGATACCGACGATTCTCGGTCAGAGGTCTCGGATACCCCCTTAGACGAGAAGACCCAGAGTGAAAAACTTTGGGAAGCATTTCAGAATGTATGTTGTACATGCATTGCTATTGCTGCATTGATTAGATTGGTTATGCTAATTGTACCATAGCGTAAAATCCGACTTCGATTACATGGATGCCGTCTACCCCCTAACTACACCATCATTCTCCGTCTGGACAAAGCATCGAGTTTCACAAATACGCCTCATGTCCCCCAGAAGCGACGAAAGCGTACTCAATCCTCGACCCTCGCGGCCAAAAAAAGACAGGCCACCCCCTCATCCTCGGGTTCATCATCTCCAGTGCCATCTGATGGAGACTATCAAGATCCTACTTCTGATAATCGACCTGCAGACCTAAGTCCAGACATATCTAAAGTCGATGAAAACCAGGACTCAAGTGATGAAATGGATTATCAGATTCGTGCGAACAATGCCTATCCTGGCTCTATCAACTCAATCGGGTCTATCCATCAGCGACGCTGGTTTATTACTATGGATCGTTTGAACTCTGGGTTCATCGAGGAGACGAGCGCCACACCGGGGAGGAAGAGATGGGTATTAAAACGGGACCCAGAGACAGGGCATATAGTGACTGGGTTTGAACCGTTTTATGTCCGGGGACCAGACGTGGAGAGGAGTGTGGTGACAGGCCGGTTAGGGAGAGAGGTCCTGGAAGACGAAGATGTATCGGGATTTTTACCTCGACGAGGATGGAGACCTGTGCTGCAGTAGGTAAGACTATACATTGGTGATTGTTTCAACTTGACTCTCTTTATCTGCCCTTTCCAAGTCCGATCACTAACTTGAATAATAAAATATGATTGATGGTATATTCCTAAATTATCTATCTTGAACACATCAATGCTCGAAAACATAGTACTATCCTATCCAACAAATATCACAAAACTTCGCCAAGTGATCAACCAACATAAACTTGCAGACTCACCTCATTGCTCCATCCACTATCCAATCCCATTGCCTTCCATGCAGCCAGGACATCTATCGCCAGGACCCTAGAATCTTCCCCGCCCTCTTTCCACACGGTCTTCCGCGGCACTCCCCGCTTGGAAATCATAACCATGAAATTCTGGTCAATACTCCAGTCCTGCAGATCAGAGAAGTAGATTCCAAGCGTTCCCAGAGCCTTCAGACTGATATCGAAACGAAGACGGCCTTTTTCTGTCACAACGATGTTTGAATCTACCAGAGCTACTGCGCCAGTCATCTTTCCTAGCAGACCAAGGACTGCAACATGCGTGGGGTTATTCTCGCTAGAGGTGCCACCCCGACTCTTTTGCAAAGTAAATGGTTGGGTCGGATAAGCCGTGAGAATCTCCCATCCCTTCTCTTCCAAGACGACTGTCATCAACGAGTTTTGACCCGATGGCTTCAGAGGGTCTGTTATTATACCGCTGGAATGTGCGCGGACAACGTGCTGTACATCGGGGCCCTGGTCGATACCAGGTATATCTTTCAGAGGAACAATGCAAGAGGCTTCCCCGGCACGAATATTGAACAGGCCTAAGATGCCAGTTCCTGTAGTGGCTCTTCCATTATACGTACCCACGCGCAGGATGTGGCGTTGGTTGTAATCGTGATACACATCAATTGTTCGGCCCACTACACTGGGACGAAGAATAACTGTCGCGCCATGCGTTGATGGAGCAGTCATTTGGTCGAGGACGGCCATGTCATGCTTTCCCGGCTCATCGGTGATATAGATAGGGCCTCCAGAGATGCACCTTGCAGCTGCGTGGAACGAGGCATATGGATGATTGGTTTGAAACATGTCCCAGTCTGGGATGACATTGAGAAAACGAGTCAAGAGCGAGTTGTGAGCGTTACAGAACACATGCCATGGATGGGAATCCGCAACATCGGGGCAAAAATCGTCTGAGTTACGCATCAGGATAGTTGGTTTGTTGGTTGGTAGCTGTGAATGGAAGATGCTCTGAGGAAATTGTGACATGCACGAGATTGATCTCGCGTTGAAATATCTCAGCGAAGCAATGGACCAGGCATCCTGATAGGCAGTTATAAACCGCCGCCGATCCTCAGGATTCTCCAGCAAATCCAAAAAGAACTGGGCATCAGTTTTGACTGAATCGATTCCCACTGATGTGAGGAACCTATAGAAGTTCTCATAGAATCGATTGACATCATCTGGGTCAATTGCCAGCAGTGACCCTCGATCGAATGCACGTCCTATTTGTCCGCCTGCAGCAGGGTTTGTGATTTTGACCTCTTTTATTTTATATCTTCTAGTCAAATCTGATTCGGGCGAAATCCCACCCCAGTATCCAAACAGGGCATGCCAGACCGCGATATGTTCGATATTGGGATTACTTTGGCGGATTGCATCCACGGCATGCTTGAGACCTCGTGGGAAGGCTTTGGGGTTTGCTTCGAACTGTTTCCAGCGTCGCGTGAACTGATGATCACCCTCATTGTCTAATGATTGCCAATTATCATCAATTATAAGATTGGAAATGTTGATCCCATTCGCTTTCAAGGCATCTAATGCATGGAGGATCTTCTCCTCGGTGAGATCCTGCCCCAGACCGTTCCAGGTGCAATAGGTCAAGCCGTCGTACCAGTCTGTGAGCCACTGCACCTCCGGGCCCTTTTCAACCATCACATAGTCGTGGCCTGGAGGGGATTTTGGTGGTGTAGGGTCTTGGATAACTGATCCTTTGGCATAAGATGAGACCAACTTCCGTGCTTCGTAAATAAGAGCACTCAGCGCTTTTTCAAAATCATCTGAAGCGGAGGCCAGGACTTGAAATCGAGATGTCTCTTCATTGTCACTCTGGGCTTTGATCACCAATTCCCCGTTTTCGCCAGATTTCAGCAGCGTCAGGGTATTGTTAATTCCGGAGACTGCCAGAAGGATAAAGTTCGTGCCGTCTTCCCGGAGAAAAGAGCAGAGAATTGCATCCTCTGTCAATCTGAATGTCTTGGTGCCATGTCTGGGAACAAGCCATGGTGTCCACACCCGTGCCAAAGAGAAATATCTGACCGTTGAAGATGGGACTCCAAGTGTAAGAGTTTTTACTGCAGAGTGTTCTCCTTCAGCTCCATCTATATCCCCGGAGATATGCCATAGAGCTGAGCCGGGGACTTGACTTGCCCGTGACTCTACATCTACTTCAGACGTGATGTTCCCGATGTATTTACTGATTCCGTCTTTGTCGGCTCGTGAGAGCAACTCCGGCTGATCATGCGAGTCATGGGTGGAATTCTCTGCAGCAATGAGCAATTCACCATCGCTTACAGAATGTAGCTGGTTCACCCACTGCCAATCTGCATCAGGGCTGGTCCGGAATCGGACGGTGAATTGCGCATGGCTTCCTTTATTTGGTAGACTGATTTCTTCTGAAGACACATAACGATGATACTTCTCCCCTGAGCCACTACCAGTCATCAGAGGGGCAGTCGAAGGGTGGCATCTCTGAAGCGGAAGAGCAGTCCAATCCGAACTATCAATGTTGTGCCAAATTTGAGCTTCCCATGTCTGCTCGGGGAAAGCACTGCTTGATTCTATCACAACCGTGAAGCGAAGCTACCGATAGGATTAGCCATTATGATGAACATGACTGGGCAAGATAATCTCATGTTCGTCCAAACAAAAGTGGTTACACGAAAAGAAATAAGTAGGCTCACTGTATCATTGTCTGTATCTCTAGACTGTTGGTTACGAAGACAAGTCACCTGCCCCAGAGGCGGATAGGATGTAACTCTGGTAAAATGATTCATTTGGTCCGTGGAGATAATCAGCCTATTGCGCTGGTCATCTGATGATGGGGACAAATGATGGATCAATCCCAGATGTTGGTTGCCTTTTATATCAGGGAGATAAGTTTATTATGTTGGGGCAAAGCCACCGGGTTATCGTTGAAATAAGCTCAACAGACACGTTGACGATGTCTGATTCGACTCGCGCTTCGCCTTAATGGTGTATGATGAGTTGTGGTGGCGGCGATGCGGTCAGCGCTCGTGCGGGGTGATTGTCTATTCTTGAAAGAGTAGGTAGATACGCAGATGCGGAATTGAATATTACCATGAATGTTGTTTGTTGAATTCAATATATGACAGAATTTAGTTAAATTATACCAACTAAGAAGCACTTGTGTTACTGCGTTATAATTATATTGCCATAACATGTGCGGGGAAGCTCATTAAGGAAGAAAGAGTCCGTATTATGTATTCTTTGTTTGAATTTATATACTATCGCTAGCTAAACATTTGGTCATGAAACATAGCCATTCCTTCAGTCATTATGTTATTTAATCAATCTTGATGGTCAGCTTTCCGAAGTGCCTTTGAGCCCACTACATCCCAGATGGTTAGCATCAAGACCCTATTAATCATTATTTAATAGCACGATGGAGTACTCACCATGTATTCGTAGGCCTCCTTGGTCTCTGCCAGAGAGAAGACCTTGTCATCGACCACAGGGTGGATATTGTTCACTTCGATTGCCTTGTTCATGTCGTTCATCAAAGCCTTGCTTCCCACGTAAACACCACGAACAGTGCAGATGTTGCTCAGAGTGTCCAGAACGCTAGGCTGGCCTCTTGGGTCGACACCACCGAGGAAACCAATGATACTGATCACACCCTCAAACTTGATGCACTTGAAGCTCTGAGCAAGAGTGCCAGTACCACCAACTTCGACAATGTGGTCAACTCCAACGTTGTCGGGGGTCAGCTTGCGAGCGGTCTCGCCCCAGTTAGGGTTGGTCTTGTAGTTAATTACATGGTCGGCACCGAGCTTCTTCAGCTTGTCTGCTTTGGCTTCAGAAGAGGTAGTGGCAATCACGGTCGCACCAGCAGCTTTAGCAAACTGAGATAGGAAGTTAGTATGACTATTTCTTTTCTTCCCGTTCTGGTTTCTTATTCTGGAAAGCATACCTGCAACGCGAAAATGCTGACACCACCGGTTCCCTGCACCAGCACGACTTCTCCGGGTTTCAGCGGCTTCAACCCGTACAAAGCATTCCAGCTAGTAAGGGCAGCACAAGTCAAGGTGCTGGATTCGAGGTAGTCGAGGTTCTTGGGGGTCTTGACTAGACCATTTTCGTTAAAGACACCGTATTGGCGCAGAGAGCCATCGATAACACCACCAAGACCAGTTCCAGCGGCTTTACCATCAATAGGACCGTACTGGTGTCCCTGGTTAAACAATGTAGCGACCTTGTCGCCTGTGGTAAACTGAGAGACCTTTGATCCGACCTCGACAACTTCACCGGCACCATCGGAACCAGGCACAACAGGGAACTTGAGGGCAAAGGGATACATTCCCTGTCGAGGAAAGAAATGTCAGTTTTCAGTGATAATGGCAAACATAAGAGTATCCACATTCATATGCTCTTATTCAATGAGCTCAATGGGCTTACCTTGGGAATAATGAGGTCACGGTAGTTCAGAGATGCAGCATGGAACTTGACCAAGACTTCATTCTCACCGACTTTGGGAACAGGTGCATCGCCAAAAGAAAGGCTATCGAAGCCATTCTCCTTGTCGAGCACAGTCCACTGTTTCATTGTTGACGGAGCCATGGTGTGTGATTAGTACTTGAAATCCAAACGAGACGAGTTCGAGATAAGCAATAAAAAAAAATATGGTCTTCTTCGACCGAGGGGCAGAGCAACATTTAACACTACCACTCCTTGACGTAAGTTGGTGGTGAGCTCCACAGGTATGACGGTACCCTTCGTTAGTTGGAGACGCCGAGGCATCTCCGGCAAGTTTTTTTTTTTTTTTGTGACTCCATCAACGAATCAGGTTTTCCAATGAAGGGAGAAATCCCCATTCCTCGGGCACTTTTGAGGAATATTAATAAGAGAGGATTAATAATGATGGGTGGATTGAACAGTCAAAGACCACGAGGTCTGAAGATCATAGCAGTTGCACCGACCGCCAATTCATGTTGTTGCAGGCCATTGCCGTTGTTTTTCGCGTCGATCATGGATGATCTGTCAATCAGAAGTCTTAGCAACGGTTGACGTGGCGGGGTACTCTGTATAAGACTTGGACTTGAAGAAGTTGGAGTTGAAGAAGACGAGGAATTGGACGTCCATCAAAACTGCTCTTGTCACGTGGCCATGCAGTGAATGCATCAACCCTGCCTATTCCCTGTTGCTGCTTTCTTCACGATTCTTCGTCTTGCATCTTGCATCTGACTTCTTTTTCTTTCTTCTTTTATTGATGCAAGTTTGATAATATCAAGGATGAGCGCTCTGAGGTCTGCAGATCTCTTGAAGGCCCAACAACTCAGTGTCCTTGTTCAGAGTATACAATGCCTCGAATGACGCAGATTAACGACAACTTTACCATGACCTTGATGGCTTAGGACATCCCATTTGGTGTCATTCAGAGCTCATAGATACTCAAAGGCATGAGATTAACAATATTGGTGATAGCTACCATTGGTCTTGTCGGAACACACAGAATGGTCTCCAAATCGGCCGAAACATTAGACAGCACCACATATATTTCTTGGGGAGATCTTTACAATAAAAACAATCCATCGAATATATGCCTTTCATTATATTAATACTGTTGATAGGTGTGACACTGTTTTCAAGTCGCAATGTGCAACAAATGTGCACAAGGATCGCGCAATATGGCATCACGATTAGTTGACGGCAATCAAAAGGCCCCCAGTGCCGTCTACCAATCACCAACAACAATTGAATGCCATCAAATACACTAGATCGTTTAATAACGGCGTTTCTCATCGCTTGCGCAAGGTGATTAGATCTATGTTGGGATCAGCAGTGTGGTGAGGGGTAATCTGGCAAGGTCTGAACGCAGATTTATTATCCCCTCCATCGCTGCGCTCAACGCTCCTAGTTTACTCTCTCAATTCAATCAATCTTCTGCTGTATTTTTGTTTAGAAATCCCTCTCAACCACGCATAGTAATCGTCATGTCTCTGGGACGTACCTTCAAGCTCAACTCGGGGCATGAGATCCCTGCCGTCGGTCTGGGAACCTGGGTAAGTGACTCATCTCATAAGAAATGGTTCAAATACCAATATACAGTAGCTCTCCAAACCCCATGAGGTTGAAAATGCCGTCGAGACAGCTCTACGCTTGGGATATCGCCATATCGATGCTGCTGCATGCTATCTGAACGAGTCGGAAGTGGGCAACGGCTGGAAAAAATCCGGTGTTCCTAGAGAACAGATCTTTGTAAGCTGGTTCAGAGAGATAAGTCCTTTGATGGCTCAATTAGGATTCTCGCTTACTCTTTCGTGGTTTTATCCGGTAGATCACTAGCAAACTATGGAACACTCATCACCACCCTGAAAACGTGGAAGAGGCGCTCAACAAGACTCTGAAGGATCTTCAGACAAACTACCTTGATCTGTACCTGGTACGGTCATTGAAATATCTTACAACAACAATACACATTTCTGACTTTAGCCATCATAGATCCATTGGCCAGTGGCATTTGAGCATACAAATGAGACTCTCACTCCCACGGACCCGGTCACCAAACGATTCCGAATTGCAGATGTCCCCGTCTCCGACACATGGGCAGCATTGGAGAAGTTTGTCAAGGCAGGCAAGATCAGGAGCATTGGAATTAGCAACTTTACTATCGAAAAGACCCAAGAACTGCTCAAGACCGCGGAGATCCCTCCGGCAGCGAACCAGATTGAAGCCCACCCTTATCTCCAACAGCCAGGGCTCACCAAGTTTCTGATTGAAAATGTAAGTCATTCGGTTCTAGACGGCTTAGGAGAACTGTTTTCATTGACCGGTGGTGTAGAACATCCTTCCTGTCGCCTACAGCCCCTTGGGAAATAACATCTATGAACTTCCACGGTATGGCACAGGCTATCATTCGTTATTCGGCTTGCTAATGTGTTTATCAGCGTTGTCAACGACCCTACCGTCGAAGAAATCGCGAAGAAACTGGGAAAAGACCCTGCTCAGCTGTTGATCTCGTGGGCTGTTCAGCGCGGTACAGCCGTGCTGCCCAAGAGTGTCACCTCATCGCGGATTGAAAGCAATTTCCAAGGTAAGCACCTAGCTGACGTCAAGTATTCACTGCTTAGATATCAAAACTGACCATGTGTTTCCTGCTAGACTTTGTCGTCCCCGATGCTGATCTCGAGGCGCTCAACAAACTCGACCGCAACCAACGATACAACTATCCCTTCCGCTGGGGAATTGACGTTTTCGGTGAGCTTGGGGCTGATGAGGCTGAAAGAAGGGCAGAGGAACATGCTGTGAAGTTGAGACAAGAGGCGTCGTAGTGAATTGTGATCATCGATATACTTGATATGCAGATATATATATATGGTTGAGATACTCTACGAATCTCCATCTAAGAAATACATGAACGAGAATCAACATAAATTCAAACCACAAGTCATTGATTTTGTAGAAACTATCAAATTCGGAAATATTTAGTAGTATGCATACATGTAAGAAGTACTCCGTACGGAGTAATTATCGCAACGAGGACCTTAGGCCAAAAAAGACGCCTCCGACGCGCCACCAAGAGAAAACCACTCCTCATTCTGATCAATCAATTCATCCATTACCACATTTCTAATCCCACAAAACCCCCTCATTTGATTTTCTGATATCACATCCAGCTCATTAGAGCTGTATTAAAAGTGATTCCGCCATCAGTTCTCCCCAAGATCAAGATGTCATCGTCCGTCAAGAGTGGTCGAGTGTCCAAGACCAAAGTGAAATCGCCGTCGCAGCTCAGCCGTGTCTTTTCGAAACAAATGGCAAAAGAACAGAGAAGTGAGTGATATTTCAGTATTTAGATGTCTTCTGCTTGGCTATCTTGTATGATCTGTGGTTTGTGCTCGATGAATCAAGGGTTGTCTTGTGTCTCAAGTTTCCTACTCTTGCATTTGAGGGCTTGGGTTTTATTTGCGTGAAAAGATATAAGATTTGCCGTTTCTTTATCCCTGTTATTCCTATCCTTTATTTATGACCTCGTCCGAGCCTGTCGCCATCATTTCAACGTCTATAAAACGCGTCTAACGCGTCTTCTAGAACCCAAAACACTTCCCCTGGTTGAGCGCACCAATCAGCTACCACTCGACCAATTCGTCTCATCTTATGTGCCAGAGTCTCTGCTTAAGTTAAATTCAACGAGGTCTTCAAGAAAGACTCAAGATGCGAATGATTTAAAACCAGATTACAAGCTGGACATCTATACGGCAGATTCCATCCCTGACGCAGACTTCGAGGCTTGCTTCAAACTTGTTGAGGGAGTATCCGATGACTACGAGAAACTAAGCACAGGATGGTCTCCATCAAAGAAACGAAAGGAGATGCGGCTGCCTGACATGAAATATATGATTTTGCGTCGACGTTCAACACACGACGTCATCGGGGACGATGACGTGGAGTCTCCCCAGGAAGAGGGGGAGGCATTGGGATTCACATCATTCATGGTCACGTACGAAGATGGATACGAGGTGGTCTATCTATATGAAATCCACTTATCGTCAGCGGTTCAAGGACAAGGGCTAGGGAAACAGCTGATTCTCAAACTCGAAGACATCGGACGTCATATTGGCGTGGAGAAGATCATGTTGACCGTTTTCAAGTCGAATACAGTCGCCATGGGGCTTTACAATCGAGTTGGATATACCGTCGATGAGTTTTCACCGCCGCCAAAGATACTGCGGAATGGGACAGTGAAGGAGTCCAGTTATATGATATTGTCCAAGTCGTTGCGTATAACGTCTGCATATATGAAATAACTGAGCACCAACCCCTTCATCATGGTCAGTTGTACAACGCACAACGCATTGAATTGACTTATCTTTGGCGCCCCCGAAAGGCTGATCATCAGCTGAATGTTCAGCTCAGCTTAGTTTTGGGCTATGAAGCAGATTTATGAAATTCCTTTACCTCAATAGGCTCATAGCCCGTCTCCATCACGCGACAGCCCACGCACTAAACATTTGAGTGCCTCGAGTATCTGCACAGTAGATAGTTGATTTTATCGGCTACTCGTCCTACTGTGAATGTGTTGCCACCCAATGGCCCAATAATCTCGCTATGGGGGAGTGATATATCAGATACGGAGTTGATGCTCATTCACTTACTGCCCTTGCCGAGCCTCGCACAGTGGTATGCAGCCAATGGATGGCTGTTTACAGATCTTTCTCAGGCGACCTCGATTGAGATCTCAATGCTCCCCTCAGGCCTCATCTCCGAACAGATTCTTATAACGTCATAAGCCGACTTTCCTTTTCCGGATCAGGGCAACCGCACTTCAGCCATGCCCGCTAGAAACCCCACTTGAATCCTATCTATTACGGGGCGCTAAGGTCTTGTCCCCTTGCTCAAACCATGCTGTCAGATCGACAAAAGTGATGGCGGGGGTCGAGGAAGAGCATGTGGACGACGATAGGGGGATTTACTGGACCATGATCAGAATGACTCTGGTTCTGAGATGATGTGGTTGATGAAGGAATGATGATGATTACAATGTTTATAAGGCAGAACTACCTTTGATGAATAACCATATTTGAAAATGAAAATGTGTTACAGCAGTCACAGTTTACTAGTAGACTCCCATAATTTGAAAGGAAGCTATGTGGTGAGGGCTCAATTAAAAATCAATTCTAAACTTGTTTCACATCTTTCCCTTGCATTTCCGGATTCTTCTGCTCCCACTCATCTCTGAGTGCAGCAAAGATGGAGTCGGCCAGTAAGATGGAAAGCCCAAGACTCCAAACAAGGGTGATGGCATAGAAAAAGTTGGCGTTACCTGATCCGGCGTAAATCCATAGATGATAGAATGCGGGACCGAGGAGAGTAGCGTACAGAATGGCAGAGATTGCGAAGAAGGTGTAACGCATCACTGTGGTTCGTTAGCCAAGGTCAATGCATTTGAAGTGCGTAGTGTGAACTTACAAGGGAAGAGATGTCGATAAAGTGGGAGTAGTGCAAAGTATAAGGAGACATCTGATATACTAGGGTAGGGCTTGAAGATGGCGAAGACGCCTAGAAGAGCGGTGATGATAAAGAGAGGCTGTCGCCGCAGCCGCACGGTCAATCCTCCAACATATGCGGCGAGATGAAGCCAAAAAACACCGAGGAAGAACTCTCGGAATGAATCAAACATCTCAATGAAGAAATACCACCACAAACCGACATTAGGTGTCAAGTCAGGGACGAGTAGCTGGAACCCGTACGTTGCGGATATGAATTCCCAGAAGTCCCCAATGATCAGACAGGAGATTCCAAGGAGACCCGTGATGCCACCTAGGAGAATTCCGAAATGTTGTACAGCAAAGAGTGCGGCACTGGAGGGAGGCTTCGTCGACTGTGCGCGCTGATCATAGCACAGGATAACGAGCGGGATGAACAAGAGAACCGGGTAGATGGAGAGGTACGACGCAAATCCCAATGCCAGCATGGAATTCAAGCTATTTCCCTGGACAGCGCTAGATATGGCGTAGAATATTCCGGTAGTGGTAAACACGGTCGTCGAGCGGCCCAGACATGTTGCAATAGTAAAAGGGTTGAAAAGGAACCTTTGGGCATTGTCAGCAAACTGCATCCTGCAGAGCACGCTTGTACATACCAAGCTGCCACTGCAACCCCATCCCATTTAATGTTCTTTCTCAATGCCGAGTGTAGTCTCCCTGATACAGACTGTCCCGAATTGGATATGGTGACCAACGCGGTCGCATTGACGAGGTCGATCAGCGCGTAGAAGATGGCGGTCGGTAGAGGAAAGTCTTGGGCATTCGGGAGCAAAGCAAATATCGGAAGAAGCAAGGGTGCCTATTTTCAAGCTGGTCAGAGACAATGGCCCTCCAATGGCCTGTATGTGTAGGTATTCCGTACCTGATGATAGACACCGCCGTCGTAAGGAGAGACATTGCGAGTATAAAGAAAGAGACCTTCTTGCACTGCAGACACAAAGTTAGCTCACAAGTTCACCCCGATGACCCCCTTCTCGACACTTACATCTCTTGAAGCTATTCACTGGTGTCGACACCTCGACTCGCCCCGTCAACAAGTTAGGCAGTGAGGGGAAGAGACCGAGGAGCAGTAGTCGTAAGATCAAGGCCGCACCGAACACGGCAGCCTTTCTTCGATCAACCAGCATGATGACTAGATGCGATGAAAATATACCAATCAAACCAGACAATATTAAAGATCAACAGGCCATATCGGTGGCCGTGAAGCACTCCGCATCGCCTCCAAGTGTCCCTTTTCCCATCGACAATCACCGACCGCCAAGACTCCGCGCATTTCCCTTTTCCGTAACGCACGGGCCATCGGAGCTTAGAAAAAAAAAAGTAGGAAAAAAAAGTTATCGAGAAATTTTTTGGTTATCAGAGAAAGTCTCCATCCACCACCACTTGATCATCCAACACCAGACCATTCGACAAGATGGGCAAGATTAAGAAGAAGGGTACGAATCGATTGCTCGTGAATTGGAAATTATTGCGTTACTGATATTTCTTTGCAGGTACTTCTGGCCAGGCCAAGAACTACATCACTAGAACTCAGGCTGTCCGCAAACTCCAGATTTCTCTGCCGGACTTCCGTCGACTATGCATCTTCAAGGGTATGTGGGATTGCGCTTTATATTGAAGAATGGAATTGAGGATGCTGACTGTATTGGTCAATTATAGGTATCTATCCTCGTGAGCCCAGGAATAAGAAGAAGGCCTCCAAAACATCAACCCCCAACACCACCTTCTACTACACAAAAGACATCCAGTACCTCCTCCATGAACCGCTGCTCGCAAAGTTCCGTGACCAGAAATCGGTTGCAAAGAAGATTGCTCGGTCTCTTGGACGTGGAGAAGTCAGCGATGCTTCCCGTTTGGAGAAGAACCATGCGCCGAAACTCACCTTGGACCATGTCATCAAGGAGCGTTATCCCACCTTCATTGACGCCTTGAGAGATCTTGACGATGCTCTGTCGCTGCTTTTCCTCTTTGCCAACCTGCCATCTACCGCCCATGTGCCGCCCAAGACTATTGCGCTCTGCCAGCGTGTTACTCACGAGTTCCAGCACTACCTGATCACCACCAACTCCTTGCGCAAATCGTTCCTTTCAATCAAGGGTATCTACTACCAAGCGACTATCCAAGGACAGGACATCATGTGGCTGGTCCCCTACCGATTCGTGCAGCGAGTGAATGGAGATGTCGACTACCGTATCATGGCCACCTTCGTCGATTTTTACACCACCTTGCTGGGTTTCGTCAACTACCGACTGTACTCTTCGCTGGGTCTGAGATATCCTCCCAAGTTCGACACAAGGAGTGACGAAAACGGAGCCGAACTCGCTGCATTCACTCTTGAAGGCCGCACAGTTGGCGAGGCGCCTAAGGCCCTCGAAGCCGGCAACACAAAGCCCAGCTCTGTGGCTAACAAGGAGGTCTCCCGCGAGGTTCAAGACAAGGTTGACAAGGTGATCAAGTCTGCCGGTCTCGACAAGGCCAAGGACGAGCAAGCAGTGCAGGCCACTGAGGAGGCGACTGATGCCATTGACAAGTTCGAAACCGCCGCCCCCGAGGCTGACACCCTTCCCCAACCCGAGATGAGCGGCAGCGAAGCTGGCGCGCTTTTTGCGCCATTTACCGTCTACGTCTCCCGAGAAGCACCTAGAGCTCCGTTGGAATTCCTTCTGCGCTCTTTCGGCTGCAAGCGAATTGGCTGGGACACCGTTCTCGGTGACGGCGCTTTCACTCATGACGAGACAGACCCCCGTATTACACACCAAATCGTTGACCGACCCCAGCTTCCCGAGTCCGCTCTCCCAGCTATTCCCGCGGCTGATGGTGCTGCACCCCAGAAGGTCAGACCCGGAACCCGGATTCCCGGCAGAACATATGTCCAGCCTCAGTGGGTTTGGGATTGCATAAATGAAGGAAAGCTACTCCGTCCCGACTTGTACGCACCGGGCGCCACGCTGCCTCCTCACTTGAGTCCGTGGGTTAAGCCTAGCAAGGGTGGCTACGATCCTCGTGCTTCTCTTGCTGAGCAGGAAGAGGAGGGCGAGGCTGATATGGCGGCCGAAGAGAGCGACAGTGATGAAGAGATGGAAGATACCGTTGAGGACAAGAAGAAGTCTGATACGAAGACCAAGGAATCCGAGGAGTCCGAAGAAGAATCTGTCGATGGCGGTATGGACGTTGCTGGCACCGATGATGACGATGATGATGAAAGTGGAAGTGGTGAAGAAGAGGAGGAAGAATTCGGTGGACTCGAAGAAGAAGCTGCCTCTGAATCCGAAGACGAGGAAGAGTCTGCCCGCACACAGCACCAGAAGGAGCTCGAGGCGGAAGCTGCTGGCCTTCCCTTCTCCTCTGGCGGCGCCGCCGGTGAAGCAGCAAAGAAGAAGTCCTCGCAAGCCAAGAAGATTGCCGCCAAGAAGCGCAAGGAGGAAGAAGAGCTGGAGAGACAGAAGATGATGATGAGTCGGAAGAAGCGCAAGCTGCTCGAGAAGATGATGTACTCGAACAAGAAGCAGTCCGACGAGGCCGCCAAGCTGCGGTCCAAGAGAAGAAAGGTCGAGAAGGGAGCCGAAAAATAAAAAGTTAATTCAGTTTTGGTGATAATGTGATATCCTCGCTTGGATTTGAAGACATTCAATTACATGGCGTCTTGATTTGTTCTATATTCTGCATGCAAATGGTTACTGAGACTGTAAATTGCTTCCGAGTCGTGGCGCTTTGTAGACATACACATTCTTTTTGAAATATAGACAATGATCATTTATTCAATTCAACTCGATATATACTCCATATGACTTGTTTCAATCTTTTGTGATCCATCCACGACCCTAACAACTGTGGAAATATCACGTGACATGATACTTTTTTTTCTGTCGCAAATTCTCGTTGCTGTTTTTGACAAATTCCTGCTTTCATGTCCAAGTACAACTTTCAAATTTCAGTCTTTAAAACATCCAGACATATATGGAGACGCTCTCAAGTCTACTGCTCCCTTTACTCAACGGATGCTGCTGTTGATGCCCGCAGAAAAACTTGCATCTATCCCAAGCTCCGCAAAAAGTCGAATTTCTCCGATTGTACATGCCCAAGGGCACTGCATGTCAACGGAAAATATATCGTCAATGAACATCTAAAATAGATCTTTTTATTTCTTTAGCTTCGGAATATTGAGTTCATCGCTGAAGCACTCATAAATTCATGATTTCTGAGGCATGTCCACTTTCTCGGACAACCAGTCTCCACGCTTCAGCCCCCCTCAGTCAGCTCAGCCATATAGGTCACTATTTGGAGGCCCGAGCAGCCAAGATGTTGATCTGGAACCATATCCTGAGCCGCAGCAGGATGCGGACGAGAAATACCGGGATGAGCTTGATATGATCATGGGAGAACCGCCGTTGATCGAGCAGGATTTCTCCGATGATGCTACCTACATAGAAAGTGACGGTGATGGGTCAGCATCAGATGGCATGGACAGCGATGCCAGTAACAGTTACAAGGCGCGAAAAAAGAAGGAAAAAAGCGCGGCAGCCACACTTCCCCAGCCCGAAAGAGAGCCACCTAGTTCGCCCCCGTTACCTGACTATCGACCAAACAGGTTCCGTGGTCCTGAGTCTACATGGAGGAAACTTACTGTCGAGGATAGACAGAATGCTCAAGCGCTGGAGGCGATTCGGGCTAGGGATCTTGCGGCGCACCTGTACAATGCGTATGCGCTTCGAGTAAGGGCACGTGAGATAGCAAGACGAGCCACAGAAAATGATAGGCTACAGGACGAGGCAGAGGCTTTTCATCCTCCTAAGAGATGGACGGCGTGGCCAATGCATGCTAGTGAGGTTCCCCGGGTAGACGAGCATCTCAGGCGGGAAGAGGATGATGTATGGACCTTACGAATGCAGCCCGATCCGAGACCAAGCGGCGAGCTGGAAGAATCTATAATGGCGATAATGCTCAAATCCGCGAAGGAGAGGTTTGAGGCTAGGGAATGGGAAACTAGGCATGCTGGCTCGCGGTCTGTCTCGCGGTCTGGAAGAGCAAGTAGAACCCAAACAGAGGATTATGACGCAAGTACAGGCAACGAGGGGGACTGGAGAAGTGATGACGAATCTGTGGATGATGCGCAACTTCGACCTGTTGTTCAGGCAGATGACGATAAATCACGGCGGCAATTAAGGCCTTTAGCCCGCAATACGATTACCTCGCTCGATCAGCTCCTTATGGGCCTCCATCATGCCCGCAAAGGTGGTCTAGCGGTGGACGATAGCTCAGCAAGTGAATGGCAGACAGAGACAGAGAGTGTGGTTTCTGGGAGATCGTCATCCCCCAGAAAGAGGAGGGCACCCAGAAACACGGAGAGAAGTCAATCCAGAGGCAGAAAGCGAACTCGCCGGTCGTCTCATTCGGCTCGACCAGCAAACGAACGTTCCCGCAGTGTGCATGCATCCAGCGGCCCGCCTTCATCCCGTCAAACATCCCAACATACCTCCGTGTCACGACATACATCCCGATCTCGGGGAAGGTCCATAGGCAGTGATCGCAGACGATCTGCTAGTCGGATCCGGCATGGCGTTCGAGACTGGAGCGAGGTGTTAGGGATTGCTTCTATGATGGGCTGGCCGTCCGCCGTGGTGATGCGCGCAGCAAAGAGATGCAGCGGACTTTTTGGCGAGGACATGACGTTCCAGACCATGAAGGAAGGGAAATTGCAGCAGGTTGAGAAAGCAAACGGCAAGGCCTGGGAATATGCCGAGAGCGAGTCTGAAGAGGAAGAGGAAGAGCCTCCCACTCCACCGCCATCTCGACCTTCATCTAAGCGATCACGTTCCCGCGCGGTATCCTCCAAAGCTGGCTCTGTCTCCCGGCCTTCAAGCCCTGTTTCTGGGACTCAAGACGATACGGGCTCCCGGCCCAAGGGCAAAGGAGACCATCGGAAGTCGGACCTGGTGTGTCCCATGAAGAAATGTCGCCGGCATAGGAATGGGTTTTCTCGGACGTGGAACCTCAATCTACATATCCAACGCATGCATCCAGGATATCGTCCCAGAAGTACCGATATGAAGCCAGCGGGTGTTCAAGACCAGATGGATGATGAACGAATTAATGATACGAGATAGACTATAGACAAGGTGTCATTCTAGATTTTAGCTTTGTATTATATAAATGAAGACAGTGAAATGAGAAAATAGAATAACCATAGACTTTGAATTTGTATATCGTTAGCATAGAACATCTCGACTTTATGGATCAATACGATATCTGTATGGCGATGTATTATCTCGGTAGTTGATAAGTCGCTCAGATGTCCTATTGGATCGAAAAGCCGATATCTTCCCGATAAGGCTTCTGAGTGGCTGCTTGGACCGAAGGCGGTATTATAAATACATCTTGATACACGGTTTGTAAAATATCATTCTTCAAGTGCAACAAATGGATTCATTTTCAATTAGAATGACTATGTAATAGAGAACTTAGATATCATGAATACCATCGCAATCCCACTATATCGATATAATATTCACAAATTGAGTGGTTGCGTTGCAGAGAGAAGATGACGTAGTCCACGTGACGCAGAGCTCCCCGCTCGATGATCGAAGTATGAGAGCAGCTCGGAGCTTCGATGTATTTATTCTCTGCCTTTCGCCGCGTCATTTCCATCGTTGGATAATCAATTCTGCTTTCCTCGGGACAGCAGATCAATCATCTTCCAGTCCAGATAAAAGGAATCAAAGGAACCTCCGGGACGTTCTTTTGGCCATTTCCACTGCTTTACTGTCTGGATCGGAGAAGCTCCCCACATCGCATCATTGGAAACGCATTTATCAGCTGTCTCCTCCTTCGCCTTTTCCTCCTCTTTTCTTCATTTTTTTCCTGTTAATTCATTTCAAACTCGCTAGCCATGGAGAGACTTATTCGTCCTGTCTCACGGCAATTGTTGCGATCACGTCCACGATACCCCTTTGCCATTCCTCCACCCATTTATACCCGACGACTCTACACCATGGGCCACACCGTGCCAAAGGTGAGTGGATAATTCGGAATTCATCTACTGGAGACTTCATGGACTAATTATGATTATCTTGCAGCTCAAAGACCAGTCGCTCTTCATTGAGAAGGCTTACGTCAACGGAGAGTTCGTAGCTTCGCAGTCGGGAAAGACCTTTGAAGTCCACGGTAGGTCGCAGGCAATTGATCCTCACCATGCAAAAGTATTAATTGGAATTCCCAGATCCCGCCTCTGGAGAGCTCATTGGAACATGCCCCGAGTTTGACGCCGCCGACACCGAAAAAGCCATCCATGCCGCTGTTGAGGCTTTCCCTAGTTTCCGTACCACTCTCGCCCGAGAACGCGCCCGTATGCTCCGTCGGTGGTACCAGTTGATGATTGATAACGCAGAAGACCTGGCAACACTGATCACATGGGAGAATGGCAAGCCATTGGCAGATGCTAAGGGCGAGGTGAACTACGCTGCCAATTTCTTCGAATGGTTCAGTGAGGAGGCACCCCGCATTTACGGTGACACAATTCCCTCTTCCGTGCCGGGCAACCGTATCATGACTTTGAAGCAGCCCGTTGGTGTTTGTGGTCTTATCACACCATGGAACTTTCCTGCGGCGATGATCACAAGAAAGGCTGCACCTGCCCTGGCGGCAGGCTGCCCCGTGGTCGTCAAAACTCCTGGAGAGACCCCCTTCACCGCGAATGCGCTGGCTGAGCTGGCAACCCGCGCAGGGATCCCCAAGGGTGTTTTCAACATTGTTACCGCGTCTAAGAACACTCCGGAGGTGGGTGAGGTGTTGACCACCCACCCAGAGGTCCGCAAGGTGTCCTTCACTGGCTCAACCAATGTTGGCAAGCTGCTCATGAAGCAGGCTTCTTCGACTATCAAGAAGGTGTCCTGGGAGCTTGGTGGAAATGCACCATTCATCGTCTTTGACGATGTTCAAGATATTGACGCTGCAGTGACTGGAGCTATCAACTCCAAGTTCCGTAGCTCCGGCCAGACCTGTGTCTGTGCCAACAGAATCTATGTGCAGCGGGGCGTTTACGATGAGTTTGCCAAGCGCTTTGTCGAGAAGGTCAACACATTCAAGTTAGGTGCAGGCTTTGGAGACGGAGTCACTCACGGTCCCGTCATCCATGAACGGGCTGTTGCCAAGGTCGACGAGCACGTCCGCGATGCAGAGTCCAAGGGTGCGAAGATCGTCGCCGGTGGAAAGAAGGTTCCCGAGCTGGGCTCTAACTTCTACCACCCGACTGTCCTGACTGAAATGACCAAGGATATGTTGCTCGCCTCGGAGGAGACATTCGGCCCCGTGGCTGGATTGTTCCCCTTCGAGACAGAGAAGGAGGTCGTTGACCTGGCCAACCGCGCCGAAGTCGGTCTGGCAGGCTACTTCTTCAGTGGAAATGTCCAGCGCATTTTCCGTGTCGCGGAGTCGTTAGAAGTCGGTATGGTGGGAGTCAACACTGGTCTCATTAGTGACGTCGCCTCTCCGTAAGTTAAACCGAAACATACTTTTTGATACCAAGGTACTAATTGTTATAGATTCGGCGGTGTTAAGCAGAGTGGATTCGGCCGTGAGGGCAGCAAGTACGGCATTGAGGAGTTCCTAACAATCAAGAGCGTGACTTTTGGAGGCATGGGTGAGCCTCTCCAGTCGTGATGGCAGTTACAGCGATGAACATGATGATACCTACCCCGTAGATACGACCCATTTCTATATATCTATACCATATAATCTATTGATTTTGTGTTTTCACTTCAGCATTTGACAGCTCGTAAGTCAGACAGAGAGTGGTGATTTTATGTACAGCTTCATCTATCATGCTATGTACCATCACTCTGTCCGCTCATAAGGCAGTTCAACATATCCCTTAACCCCGGACTTCTCAAGCTCCTCATCAAGCGTCTTCAGACTCAAATCCGTCCGCCTCAGTTCGAATTCCCCAAAGCAGTTGGCCTCTGTTGACATTTTATGAAACCCAAGACCCTCGAACAGCGCCAGACTGCCTTCATTCGCTTGCCCAATCTTGACACTCAGACAGGCAAACTTCCGCGACTGGTTCGTCGCTTTAGCCATCGCCTCAGACGCAAAGGAATCACCTTTGACAAATTCTTCCAAAATCTCCACTTCATGGTCGATAATATATCTCAAAAACGAGAGTATACTAGCCCTCCCAAACCCTTTCCGATGATTCACCTTCTCGGCAATCATCAACTCCACCTCTCCAATAATCTCTGGGTTTTCAGAGCCCCCCTCCTCTCCATCATCCACACGAAGGAATAGGTTAATGTCTCCCAGCATCCTATCATCATCGTCATCCTGGATGGTGAGTTGTCGCGGAAGAACCCCATCTTCCAATCTGGCAATTGGCAAGCAAGTGATGAATGTCAATTTGTCCGCGTCTTGACGCCAGCTTTGCTGCATATTGTATTCCTCCTCTATGGTGAGAGGTTCGGAAGCGGTTGCTTCTTGGATTTCCTGTTTGTAGAGTGAGCATGGCCTTTTCTTTCTTTCTTTTTTTTCTGTGCAAAAAGAAATATGTATAACCTACCTCATTCTTCATCCATTCATGGTATCTAGGAACGTGCCATTTAGAATACGGGACTAGAAGTAATGGTGATGTTGAGATAGCTGCATCAGCCCTATGCAATTAGTGTGATTTCTGGCGTCGTTGAAAACGCAGGACCTCCATGGGCTGGACGTTACCGGTTTTGGCGTTGAGTAACATGGTGTGGTTTAGCGTCTTAGATAGGGTTGAGGGGGAATTTTCCGAAAATTGAGATAAATTCCATATGATGGGTTAACAGTGTATGCTTGGGTTAATTGTGTGTGATGTTTTTGTTGATGATGATTTGGAGATGAGATGGAAGATGAAAAAGGTGGGATTCGTGACATTTTCGTGCGGGTCTTGGCGTTGCCGATGGAGTATATAACTACCTAACAGCAGTCATGCTGGATTATCGACTACATTTCGTATTTAGAATACACGTGCAACTGTTGAAGAGATATAGATTTTTGATATGGTTATTTTCTCTCCTCCTGTCCGGCAAATGCCCCGAATTTGATCACTTCGACTCCCAGGGTTTCCGTATCCACCAGAAGAAGTTCCCCGGTTTCATTGAATTTTGGAATCGACAAAAGACGAACACGAGGACCAAGGGAGGTATCTGCATCAGACATCTCCGTATCTGCTCCATTTAGCCTCAGTGGGGAGTCTCCCTCGATGACTGTTGTCTTGAATTGCGGTTGGTTACCCGCAAAGAAGATATGGGGGCACGATTCCATAACAAAAGGATCGTGTGTTTGGAACGGATAAGACCCTAAGAGTGGATTAACACTGGTATTTCGTAAGATGAGGATAAGACATACAGATTGTGTCTGGTGCAGTAGGAACACCACATCGCCATCGCATCATGGCTTCCATGACCTTGATGCCAGCCTCGGTGTCCCCATTTCTGTCATCATCATCGGCAAAGGTCAAGTATCGGAGAACATCGTCCACATTCTGGCCGCTAGTACCCCAGACCCGCCATCCCTCTACATCGCCTTCCCAGGGGTTTGTTACGCTGTCGAACCAGCCCGGTTCGGGCGTTTCACCTGCTGCCGGGGGTGCAGAGCAGTATGATCTGGCTCGGGGAAACATCGCCCGATGGATACCTTGTTGAGGGAGAGAAAAGTTGGCTGGATCTTTCTCACCAGGCATGAGAGTGATAGGTATACTGGGGAGGATTTCGGCGAGAAACGAGTCAAGCTGAGTAATGGGTGAAGCGTTATATGAGGAAGCATCGTAACCGTATTTCTTAGGCCCGCTCTTCTTCTTTGCAGCTGCTTCCGCGCCGGCTGAGGCTGCATCGACAGTCACACTAGATCCAAGCGAATTTCCCGCAATGATGAGCCTTGTGATGGCTGAGGCATCTGGCGGCGAGGTACCATCATTGTCCGTCGAAGTCCCCGTATACCCAAGAAGATACTCTGACAAAAGCTCCAGCGCGAGCGTATCACTCGATGTTCCAGTAATACCAAGTCCACTGACAAAGGCAATCTTTCCTTTACTGACTCCATGGCCATTTTGTTTAGTTCCTGGGGCACGATCTCTCTCCCACCGGCGAGGTTGCCGAGGCAGATCTGGAACCTTAATGTCGATAACTTCAAAGTCGCCATTTGCGTTTTCTGTTCCCAACGCAGCAATAACGGCTCCTGTGGCTAATTGTGTTGATAGAAGCAGGCTTCCCGTTAAACGCAAGCGGCCCGACTCGTCTTCCATCATGAATTGGGTCAACGAAGGATTGGATTGATCGATATATGTGGGACGAGGTGGAGGAGCCAATGTATAATTCTAAAAATTCAACATAAGCATCAAAATAAACCTGTGGATTGAACGGATTGGTGCGTACCTCTTTCGTCAAGTCGTCCAGGATATTTGGCTTCAAAGGCAAATCCATGTAAATGGTTCCCGCAACCCAGCAGAGCTCTCCTTGTCGCACGTCAAGCACTCTTTCCACACGGCGAGCATGTTCTCCTGCAATCTAATGGGATTGAACAGTGGTCAGCGGGTATCCTTGTCTGTAGCTTGTTCGTTTCCGCCATCTGTACAATCACACTGTATGACGCTGACCGGCATTCAACGAAAAGGTATTCTTACACTAAATCCTTCCCAGGCCTCTGTTGCAATTTCTTCAACGGCAGGCTTCAGTTTCGCAAGTCTCAAGAAGTACATATCGCCATATTGTTGTTGGTAGTGTCTCTCTTGACCGGTCGGTAATTGGAAGGTGTGCAGGGGGTTGTAATGAGAGGCTTCACGATATACCGGGGCATTTTCTTCATCGCTATAGAAATTCAGACGAATATGCGTCAGCCACTGTATATGTCATAGTTGACGAGGACCAGCTTGGTCGATGATCGCGGGGAGCAAACCTTGGAGGGCGCAGGAACCCGTACTCTGCATTAGAAGCCATTTTATAATAGGGTCTCGTTTGTATGGATTAAATTAATAGACTCATTTGCCAAACGGGAAATAAAAAAAACGAGAACCCCAGGAGCTGTGGTGTTGGCAGAAAGTTGTTGTCGTCGTCGTTCTGCCGCTATCCTGCCTTTGCGCCGCAACGCGAAATCACGCGTCTTTTGGCGTCCCTCGAGCGGCGTAATTACAATACCGCTTTGGGCAGAACTCCATCGCTGTGATGCGGAGATACAGCAAGCACCATCTCTTTTGTCTTCTTCTTCTTGATATGTGAAGATGGAAAGAAGATTCTGATAGCTATGGTAACGATGGTATGGCACAGTGCATTGGATCGAGTCCAATCAAGTCAATCATGCTCTACGGTGGTCAACCGCCATCGTTGAATGACCTCATGGCAGTCAAGCCATGGCATTCTTTTATCAAAAATAATTATTCGATGATCCTTTTTAATCCTTCACAGATACTGAATGGCCGGCTTTATCAAGGAATCACCCAGTGTTCCAGGGAAGACCATTGATCCATGGGGGAGGTGTCCTTGACGCGAAGTCATGACCTCCAACTTTCCCCTCTACTGGATTAATATTGATGGACGACGACGATAATGGACCTGAAAAGGATCTTACACAATGGCATCTCATCGTTTGGGTGCCTTCGCTATAAACAAATATCTTGCCAAACGAGGGTCTCAGTTGACAATTGTGCCGCCATGCTTGTGTCAGAAGATGGAATGCTGAACAAACCAAAAAAGCACAGGACTATCATGACAAAAGACATGAAATACCAGTGGCATATATTCGACATGCCGTTATCCTTCTAATATTCTTCTGGAATTAAGGGGTTTGTTATCGATTTGTGGTGGAACCATCAACAACAGAATCCCTGGATGCATACCGATCCTCGTTCCACATGCCACATGCCACATACCTAAACAGATCTCGCTGTCCTATATCCTGAGTCTTGCGCAAAGATTTATTTCCACTTGGGGCCTCTTCTCCGCTGTTCCAATTTTTATCTTCCCCTTGGATCGTGGAAGGTGCATTCGGGTGCGATGGTGGGAATGCACTAAGAACAAAAATATTAGAGTTTATCATTCTCCATACAAGGCATGTCTCTTATGAGTATGTTCTTCGAGTGTTGCCGAGCTTTGTTATTTTTCTGGCGCAGTTCATATTCTTTGTTTCCCCAGATATTGTTTCGCTTTGCGGTTTCTTTCGCCATCACTTTGCGCAGCGGACTATCTCACATCTCCAACGATTATATCCTGATCAAAATAATTCGTCATCACCAGTATGAGGGTGGTACCTCATTGCTTCAGTAGCCTCCTGGGCAACTTCATTATTACCAGTCTGCTGACATGCATGCTCACCTCCGCATTCGATATCAATTTCTCCCCGCGCAGCCTCTCATCCTATTTCTTCAGACGCAGCATACCAGGATCTTTTGCCACTGCCCCTCAAGGCGCAGTGGGCTACTATCAGCCTCCTCCAGGTCCTGTCATCGATAGCCCCCCCACCGTCGCATACAACGACAGCTGCTCCCCAAGAACTTCATCATGAACTGAGACAAGAACCAACTTCGTCGGGCACTTCTTTGGCTGAATATGAGTAGGTTTACTCTGTATACTTTTTGGAAATCCATCAGAAAAGCGACTGATTGTTTGTTTCCGTTTAGTTCTCAAAAGATGGCCACTGTGACAACAACCAAGACAGTCGTTATAGAGACATCGGGGGCAATTGCTAGCAATGTTATTTTTTCCACATCGAGTCTTTCTCTTTCGGCCCTGTTGTCTTTATATCTGTTATGATCGCTCATATCGCTGGGGGAAACGTTGCGTTGACATACGTCGAATGGACTCTTTCAGGTCGCATAATGGATTGGGTTGTACTGTTAGGACCTGGATTCTTTGTTATTATTAGCCTTGATTGTATATACTCAGCTTTGGGGTTTGATGGTTTCTAGCGTGTTAGATAGTTGGTGACAGTTTTGGATTGTGGCGAACAGCAGCCGACAAGGATGTTGAAAATCCAGTTTCATAAAATCAATGCATTCTCATGACCTGCATAACCTCGAATAGCATCATCAGATGATGAAGATCTTCAACAGATCAGCATCGATCGAAGCCGAAGACGCGCTGCTGCCAAAATGCCGAGGCTCGGATTAGCTGGCGGTTCCGCTTCCCCGCATTTATTTTCCCAGCAGCATCGCAAAGATATGCTTGACATAAATCGTCTTGTGCGGAGGATTTGAAGTGATGAAGGGCATTGCCTTAGTACTAAAGTCCCTTGTTCATCTCAATTGCTCTTAACTCTGTGCGTGACTTCTTTGGCTGCCTTGGAGACCGTTGGCTAGAGCTTTCCGAGCTGTAAGATCATAAGATGTCTCCGCTCCCATCTTTACTTTTTTTGGTCTGCTAACTAATAATTTCTGGTAATATATAGTCTCTGAACAACTACATCATTTCATCCTTCTACAAACTTCTCTACCGACCGTCGTAATGTCTCTACAAACACCCCTCACCTCGCTCCTTAACATCCAACACCCCATCCTGCTGGCAGGAATGGCCAAGGCATCAGGTGCACCCCTCGCCGCTGCTGTCTCCAACGCCGGCGGCCTAGGAAGCGTGGGTGGTTTGGGATACAATCCCAAGCAACTATCCGAGATCTTAACTGAGCTGAAATCTCTTTTGCGCGACCCGTCACTCCCCTTTGGAGTCGACCTCGCCCTGCCCCAAGTCGGTGGTAGTGCTCGCGCCACGAACCATGACTACACGCACGGTCACCTTGACGAACTGATCGAGGTCGTCATCTCCCACGGCGCAAAGCTATTCATCTCCGCTGTCGGGGTCCCGCCCAAACGGGTAATCGACCGACTCCATGGCGCTGGCATCCTTATCATGAACATGGTCGGAGCCCCGAAGCATGCGGAGAAAGCGCTAAAGCTGGGCGTTGACATCGTCTGCGCACAGGGTGGTGAAGGTGGCGGACATACAGGGGACATCCCGTTCTCTGTTCTCATCCCGGCCGTCGTGGACGTGGCGAAGAAGTACAAGAGCCCGTTGACCGGTCAGCCGGCGCAGGTGGTTGCCGCGGGTGGTGTCAATGATGGTCGCAGTCTGGCTGCGTCGCTGATGTTGGGTGCGTCTGGAGTCTGGGTGGGGACGCGGTTTGTGGCCTCGACGGAAAGCAATGCGAGTGATATGCATAAGAAGGCGGTTGTTGGGGCTCAGTATGGGGAGACGAAGCGTACGCTGGTTGTCAGTGGGCGACCGCTGCGTATGCTGCCCAATGAGTATATCAAAGAATGGGAGAAGCGACCAGAGGAGATTGCTCGGTTGACGGCCAAGGGAGTCGTTCCCATCCAACATGACTTTGACGAGGGCAAAGATGTTGATATACCTTTCCTGATGGGCGATGTTTCTGCCAGCGTCAAGGAGATTAAACCTGCTGGTGAAATTATCCAGGAAATGGTTCAGCAGGCCGTGGATGTGATTAACCAGGGAGGATCTTATATCAAGCCAGCGAGCAAGCTGTAAACGGCACTTGTTGCATTTGGATAAATATGTACATACTTTTTTTCTATTGTGCCGATGACCCATGAATAGTTTTTTTTCTGCTACAATGTCCAGATAGAATTGTAATGAAACAATATCGTTAATGGATACGCCTGGATAATATGGCATGTACTAGTACAATAAGACATTTGAAGAAACGGACAAACAAGAAGAATAAAAAAAGAACCATGACTTGCGAACCAACTGCTGCAGATATGCTCATTGCAGATATAGGCTACTTGACAGCAAGAGTCGTGTGTCCTGGTAATCCATCCAAGAAGCCCTGGTGCTACGAGATTTGCGTACAGACACAGCATGCACTTCTCCCAAAAAATAGTCCAATGGCACTGGACTTGAACACTTTGTTTGTACATTTCCCTCTCTGTGACTCATGTTTTTGTTTCTTTTTTTCTCTCATTTTTCCGGTATACCAAGGCATAAAAAAGAACATTTGCAGAACAATACTCGATCAGACAGGAGAGTCAAAAACACACGCACGTAACATCCGACCTAGAAGAAGCATTAATGGCATCCATTAATCATGGCCTTGTTTCCATTGGCCCGTGCTTCAAGCAGGTTGGGTGGTGGTGGTGGTCCAAACACTGGCTTTTCGGGTTGTTGCTCAACACCTCGGCCTCCGTTGATCTCACGGTCCGGGCTTTCCAATTCGTATTCATCGTCACTAATTCCTTCGTCATCTTCCTCGTCTTCATAGTCCTCGTCGTACTCGCTTTCTGTCCCCTCATCATCCCCCTCTAATTCCGCAGGGAGGCCTTGACCCCGACCCTGGGCTTGCATGCGACGGCAAAGTGCTTCCAGATGATGGCTCTTCTTTCGCCACTTTTCCAGCTCTTCGTGATTCCGTGTGCGCTCTTCGGCCATCTCGAGAATGTTGCGGTTCGTCTGATCGTGCTTGCGGGTGAGGGTAAGGTTTTCCTTTTCGAGGCGCTTGGTTTTCTTGGACATCTCCTCCATTTCTTTGCGGAAAGTGAGAAAGAGTTCGTTGCTATTGTTAAGCGTATCCTCCACCTAGAATATTATTATTACCGGCAGGCCAAAATGGGAACCGGAAGTTGCACCATACCTGCTTGAACTTTTCCACATAGATGTTTAGCTGGCTGCGCAATTCAGCTTCCGTATGAGAAAACGTAGATACTTGCGAGCTTAGGGCACGGCAGCGAGCGGCTTCATTTTCGGCGGCACGGCGCTGTTCCTCGTACTTGGCAGTGAGACACTGTATCTCTGCATCTTTGCTGCGTAACAGGGCCTTGTAATGCAACTCGCGCATTTCGAACTTTTCGCCAATGGTTTTGATCTTAGCACGTAAACTGTTTTTCCAATGTCAGCAAGCAATGGACCGTGGCGTTCCAAACTGGCGGCTTACGCTTCATCTAAATCAATATCCACCTTCTCGCTGCGCGGGTTGCCTTTGGCTGCCATGACGTCTTGAATATCGTACAAAAGGGAATCAAGGCGCTCGTTGACGATCAGCCGTGCCTTCTTCTCGGTTTCCTCCAGCTTTTTATTTTCGTCCTACAAGGACAGGTTTATCAGGTCAGCTTTGTCCTGGGCGTATCAAACGAGTTGAGTCATGGCAACCCACCTTGACCTTTTTGTTTTCCTTTGTAAGTTCCCTACATAACTTTTCAAGCTTATCCTTCATTGTGACTGTCTTGTTTAATTCTGTTTTGCCCTTGTCTTGGTCCTTCTGCAGTTGATCAGCCCGCTTTTTGCTTTTGGCATAGTCGCGATCCAGCTTCTTCATATCCGCAAGAAGTTCGGTGTATTTCTTATGGACAGTCTCGAGCCGGGTCATTGGGGATTCGATATTGCTGAGGAGTTGGTTCAGGTCCCTCGTAGCTTTCTTGACCTCACGCTCTGTACGCAGACACCGGTTAGTACAAGTAGTCCCCCACACACAAACCAGGTCAACGAGAAGATGCAACCACATAGCCAAGTGCAGAGCAAATCACGCACCAATTTCCGCTTCTTGATCCTTTTCTCCGGCAGCATCCTGCTCCAGTTGCGAGATCTTGGCGGCTAAGAGCTTCGACGTCTCATTCGGGTCCGCAACCTTCTTCCCCTTGTTCTTTTTCGACATTGCGGCGGACATCGCGAAATATCACCTGGCAGACAATCGTAACGGATGGGTAAGGCCTGGAGTCTTGAAGACAATGGTCGCGTGGCCAATCCACGGGAAACCGAAAAGTGCGAAAGGCGGGAGGTGGGTTCGACGTAGGAACTGGTCAATCTGTGGGATTACCGAAACGATGGCGCAACAACGGAATTCCAAAGTCGTAAGTGCCCCCAAGGACAGTAGAACCTCCACTCTAAAAGAATATTCTGCTCGGACAGCGGTGAGAACCTCACGGTCAAGACTGGCGGAGAACCTGGGTGGCCTTCTGTGCCAGACTCGCAGAACTCGGGAGACGATGATTCCCCAGACCCTAAGCGGCTAAGATCTGGAAATCCAGAGCAAACCTCGGGGGGAAAGGGGAGGCAACGGTGAATGCGGACACAAAAGGAAAATCCTCGATCACGGCGAACAAGTCGACAGAGTCTAAAAGCTCGATGCTTCGAGGATCTTGAACCGAGAGGATCGAATCCAGTCGTAAGAGGGGATGCGCACTTGACCAGCACTAGCCTAGTTCGAAATCTTCTCTTGGCACGCCGGCCAGGCAAATTGTGTTTGAGAATTATCAACCATCCGACTTCAGCCAACGTCTCTGCCAACTCTCCTGCTTCGGGCTCAGTCTGTTGGTCTTTCTGCCAGCTGATATTCTTCGATTTCCCGAATCCAATTCTCCGCGGGTTGGGTTCGTTTCGTTGTGCGACTTGACGCTTAAGCCCGGTCCGCCCGGTCGCCACGACTTTTGGTACTGATTTCCCCCGGTTCCCTTCGGTATCCTTGGTTGGAAAAGCAGTGCTTGCGGAGGGACGATATATATTCGATTCCATCACTTTGGAAAATCCCTTTGGATTTCTCGTCTTTCAAACATGCACAACGCCATGCTACGCTCGATAGGCAAATGCCGGGTGCCTCTACGCCAACCCTGGCCGCGGTCGAATTACACTCTTTCCAGATGGAATCAGACACGAAAAGCTTCGACTGTTACGAGCCTGGACAGTTTTCCCAAGGAGGGCGAGAGCCTTCACGGGTTCACTGTGCAAGAGAAAAAGCATGTTCCAGAGTTGCATCTTACAGCTATCCGGTTAAAGCACGACAAGACCGATGCGGATTATCTACACGTGGCAAAGGAGGACCAGAACAATGTCTTTGGGATAGGATTCAAGACGAATCCTCCAGATGCGACTGGTGTGCCTCATATTCTGGAGCATACGACACTATGTGGTAGTGAAAAGTAGGGACGACCCGTGGCTAATTCCATAACTAGACCGCTAATCAATCACGATTATTAGATACCCCATCCGCGATCCATTCTTCAAGATGCTCCCTCGATCACTTTCCAACTTCATGAACGCATTTACCTCCGCCGATCATACAACATACCCTTTTGCCACCACCAACCCTCAAGATTTCCAGAACCTTCTCTCCGTCTACCTCGACGCTACCCTTCATCCATTGCTCAAGGAAGAGGACTTTAGACAGGAAGGATGGCGACTGGGACCAGAGGACCCTCGCGCCCTTTTGCCCCAGGAGGGACAGGCTGAGGCGAACCCGCAACCGGAAGACGTTCTATTCAAAGGTGTTGTGTACAACGAAATGAAGGGACAGATCTCGGACGCCAACTACCTCTACTACGTCAAGTACAGGGAGAATATTTTCCCTGCCATCAACAACTCCGGTGGCGACCCCCAGTACATTACGGACTTGACACACAAAGAATTGGTCGACTTTTCGAAGCGAAACTACCACCCCAGTAACTCCAAGATACTGACCTATGGTGACATGCCCTTGAGCACCCACCTGAAGCAGATTGGTAGTGTGCTCGATGGATTTGAGAAGGGTGAGGCCGATACGGAGGTCAAAATGCCTGTTGACCTCAGTCAGGGTCCCCTGAACGTGACTGTCCCGGGACCTATTGACACCTTCGCCAGTGAGGACAAGCAGTTCAAGACATCCACTTCTTGGTACATGGGAGATGTAACTGACGTGGTTGAAACATTCTCCGTCAGCATCCTCTCGTCGCTGCTTTTGGATGGCTATGGGTCGCCCATGTATCGGGCGTTGATTGAGAGCGGCTTGGGCTCCTCTTTTACCCCCAACACCGGCCTTGACCCCTCCGGAAAGACTCCTGTTTTCTCAGTCGGTGTTACTGGCGTCAGCGAGCAAGAAGCGCCTGCCGTCAAAGAGGCCATCCAGAAGGTTTACCAGGAATCGCTTTCGACTGGATTTAGCGACGAAAAGGTACAGGGCTTCCTGCACCAGCTGGAGTTGGCCTTGCGACACAAAACAGCAAATTTCGGAATTGGTATCATGGAGAAAACTCTTTCCTCCTGGTTCAATGGCGCAAATCCTATGGAGGAGCTTTCGTGGAATGAAATCATCGATGAGTTCAAGAAAAGATACGAGCAGGGAGGTTATCTTGAATCGTTGTTGCAGAAATACCTCGTCAACGACAACTGTATGACCTTCACGATGGTTGGCTCGCCAACATTCAACAAGGATTTGGACGAGCAGGAATTGGTGCGGAAAGAGCAGAAGTTCGCCCAGCTCGTTGAGCAGTATGGATCGGCTGAAAAGGCCATTGCTAAGCTCACCGAGGAAGAACTTCAGTTGCTCAAGATCCAGGAAGAAGCACAGAACTCCGATCTGAGCTGCCTGCCCACCGTTCGCGTTAATGACATTTCCAGAGAGAAAGAGCGCAAGCCTGTGCGTGAATCCAAAATAGAAGACATCGACGTTGTCTGGCGCGAGGCTCCCACCAATGGCCTCACGTATTTCCAGGCGCTGAATGCGTTTGAGGATCTGCCCGATGACCTTCGATTGCTGATGCCGTTGTTCAATGACTGCGTCATGCGCTTGGGCACTGCGAATAAGTCTATGGAGGAATGGGAGGATTTGATCAAGTTGAAGACCGGTGGTATCTCCACCTCTTCCTTCCATGTGTCATCTCCTACCGAACTGGGCAAATTCAAAGAAGGTCTTAATTTCTCTGGCTTTGCTCTGGACAAGAACATTCCGGATATGCTTGAGATGCTCTCGACTCTCGTCGCCGAGACCGACTTCACTGGGCCTTCTGCCCCGGCTATGATTCAGGAGCTATTGCGGTTGACCACTAATGGTGCTCTGGATTCTGTCGCTAGTACAGGCCATAGATTTGCGTTGAACGCAGCTGCAGCCAACCTCTCTCGCAGCTTCTGGGTTCAGGAACAGCAATCTGGACTTGCACAGTTGCAGGCCACCGCAAACCTTCTCCGCGATGCTGAGTCTTCCCCCGAACGTCTTGCAGAGCTGATCGAGAAGCTCCGTCTGATCCAGTCGTTTGCCATCTCACGAACATCGAACATGCGTGTTCGCATGGTTTGTGAGCCGAATAGCGCAAGTCAGAATGAGGCTGTGCTTCAGAAATGGCTTACAGGCATGCCTCGAATCAGCTCCCCTACCTCCACCCTTGGACTCTCTGGTTCAAACTTTGGTGTGAACAAGGCTTTCTACGACATGCCCTACAAGGTCTACTACTCCGGACTGGCTATGCAGACCGTTCCATTTGTCGACCCCTCGAGTGCCCCGCTTACTGTCCTCTCGCAGCTCCTCACGCATAACTACCTTCACCCCGAAATCCGGGAGAAGGGTGGTGCTTACGGCGCAGGAGCTAGCAATGGACCCATCAAGGGTATCTTCGCCTTCACCAGCTACCGGGACCCCAACCCCCTCAACTCTATGAAGGTTTTCCAGAACAGTGGTGTTTTCGCTAGAGATCGTGCTTGGTCCGAGCGGGAGCTTGACGAAGCCAAGCTTGGAATCTTCCAGGGACTCGACGCACCAATGAGTGTTGATGAGGAAGGAACCCGCTACTTCATGAGCGGCGTTACCCACGAGATGGACCAACGCTGGAGAGAGCTGGTGCTGGACGTCACAGCCAAGGACGTGAACCAGGTCGCACAAAGCTTTTTGGTTGAGGGCTCTCGACGATCAGCTTGCTTGCTGGGTGAGAAGAAGGACTGGGCTGAATCCGATGGCTGGGATGTGCGAAAGCTCTCCATGAATGTCTCGGGTGAGCCTGGTGCCGAATCCCTGGATGCCGACGCTGCTGCTGCGTCCGCTTAGCCGGATCGACCAGACTCTTCATGGTCAATGTCTTTCACGACTGCATCGGTTTTTTGACTGTCCTTTGGCGTCCGGTTTTGGAAAGGAAAATAATCTTTGGTTCTTTTCAGGATTTCGTCGATATATCCTTGTGTACCCCATATATGTATAATATTCATGTATTCCCATCCATGTTGGCACAGACAGTCCTGTATATAAGTCTGCTTGTACAATATCTGATCCTCACTCATCCTGTCTTTTTCTTCTTCTTTTTTTTTTTTTTTTTTTTTTTTTTTTTGACCTGAACTCTCTCAACCCACGCGCATCTCAAGAACAATAAGAGCTTACCCCGTCTTCAACCTCCACCTCCATGGTTGCAGATGGCCGGACCTCCTGTCCATCAACGGACAAGGAGCAACGCGCAAGAACAAACCGGAATGTGAACCCACGACAGACCTTGATGGCTCTCATGAGGTACACTTCTCATCTCCGTTTTTCAGACCCGCCCTGAATATTAATTTTCTGTCAGCCTACGCAGGGCGGACTAAAAACGTGAGAACATGAGTGGACCTGGACTATACCAGTTGTTCTCGGACGAGAACTGCTGCGAGTTTGAATGGCAACCCTTCAGCGTAGATCGTACATATTACACAATACAATGCAAAGTTGAATAGCTCCTCTAATTAAGAATTGCTTCAGTGAACTATGACGGTGCATTCCCAAAAAGCACGTAGCAATCGGAGCCGAACCCCGACTTGAGATAAATCCGACTGAGCCATTTAACGTCCTTGACCCAACTTCTCCATCAATACCATCATCATCTTCGTAGTCAGCCCAACCACCAAAAATGCTCTCCTTCCTACGGACCAGAATCCCGCGCACAAAAACAGTAACCAAAAACCCAATCTACTTCGACGGCGGCCGCTCCTCCATCGAATTCAAATCCCCATCAGACCGCTACCTGGTCATCAACCGATGGCCGCCAGCATCAACAGAAGCAAACAGAAACATTGCCCTACGCCCTCCACTCCACTGGCATCGTTACCAAACAGAACAGTTCCATGTCCTGCACGGAACGGCCAGATTCACCTGTGATGGTCGGGATGTGTTGAAACAGGCGGGCGAGTCGATGACGATCCCCATGAAGGCGTTTCATACGTTCTGCAATGCGAGCGAGTCTGAGGAGATGGTGGTTGAGTTGGTTCTTGAGCCGAAGTGGAGGGATAGAGATGAGGCTTTTTTTCGTATGTGTTCTTGACTGGTGTAGTACCTAGCTAGAAGTGTTCTGGAACTGACAGGATAGGTAATGCGCAATCGTATCGCGATGACTGTCGCAAAGCTGGAGTCCCGCGGAGCCTCCCTCAGGTGTTGCTGTTCAATTGGGCGGGAGGCGTGGTGCTTGCTTTGCCAGGGCCGGTATTCATCGCAAGGCCATTAGGCGTGTTGATGAATTTCTTTGGTGGACTGGTACTTGGAAAGTGGATTCTGGGATACAAGGACTCGTATCCGGAATATTGTCCATCATGATAGAGCGAGATGCTTTTTTATTGTTGATTACAATGATATGATAGTAGAAATAGAAGCAACCCGGCATGCCCCTGTCTTAAGAGGTGTGAGGTGAAGATGTATTGTGCCAGATGATAATAGCTATTTACACCCAGTACACGCAAGATTCTAGTCATCTCCATCCGTATCCAGTAAATTGGGTATATTAAGAAAGCAAAGGATCAACATCATGAGTCATATCGTATTATACAACGTTGTAGGTATCACCGCCCAAGATCAAAAGATTGTGTCGGTGGCTTGATTCAAAGCCCGGTATTCATAAGCCTCATGTCCCAAAGAAAAGTGGTTTGACCTGCAAACCAAAAGAATTGTAGAGCTGGTGGTGTTTTTTTGGTGGAATATCGCCTGGATGCCTACCTGTTCAACGTAAAAGAAAGCCAAAATCACAGATTCTAGCTTTCCCCAGGAATGATTGAGATGAAAGAGTAAAGATCTCATCTCAAGCGAGTGTCCAGTCTCGGTTTACTGTGACGACTTGTCTCCATTAGCACCAGGTTGTTCAGAACGTTCAGTAAGCCCCGGGTGTAGACGATCGGCTGGCGACGGTGTCAGCGGAAATGGTGGGAAAGGTTCCGTTTGCGAATGATCATCTGCGGATTCTCTTTCGCCTGCCGACTCAAGGGGTGTCTGGCCGGGAGATGAAGAATAAACAGCCTCTGTGGCACTTGGAGACCGTGCTGAGAGAGATGGTGATGCCGACTAGATGGGTTTTCCGTTAACCTTGAAACGCTATCAATAGATGCTGACTCGTCGCATACCTTGTTATTCTCTTGATCAAATCCCCGGCTTAGAGCCAGCTTGTGTGCTGCTAGTCGTTTCCTCACAATTTCTGATTCCTCTTGAAGAGCTGCTCGCTCGTCCTCTTTCTGCAAATCGGCCAGGGAAGGTGCTTCGATATCACGAGTGACTTCCACAGAATGCGGAGACTTCAATCGGGTGCCCTTCTTTTTCATTTTCGACTCCCGCGAAGCAGATGTCTTCAAACTTGGGGTTCCTGATGCAGACCGCCTCAAATACCCAGGTCTGCCTAGTTGGTCATCTGAATCCAATCCAGTTCCCCGGCGACTGCCTAGAGCCATGGCAAACTCGTCATCCAAAGGAACCGCATCTTCTTCCTCGTCACTAGGGAACAAATCACCTCGTGAGCTCAACGAATTGGTGGTTTCACGTGAAGATTGTGTCCCGCTCCGATCTCTCCCATTCTTTCCCTGGGAAGTCTGTCTCTCGATCTCATCATCCTCCATAAGCGGCTCATCCTCATATGCATGTCGCCGGAGCCCTTTGGGATGCTCCTGCAGATCAGCAGCGGACGGTCGGTACTTTATCCCTCGCGCCCCAAATCGCCACGGGAAACGCTCCAGAAAGCCTAGGAAAGACGAGCTAGGTATAACTGTAGGGTCATCACGAGTATCGGGGACAAGCACACTGTTCTTCCTCCTTGCGCCACGGGTGCCATAGCTCATGTTCCGCGGCCTTCGGGGTTGCTCGGAGGTCCCGCGGGTGGCCAGACCACTTCCTGCCAGCAGACGATCGAGCTCATCCGTACCCCAACCTAACAGGCTATCGTTGGCAACGTCGTTGTCCCAGTCATCGTAGAAATCGAAATTGGCTTCTGCACGACCACGCCTTCGACGTCGAAGCTGCTCCTCACGGCTAGGTAGACAGGGTGCGGCACATGCGTAGAGGCAATTCCCGACGGACGCAAAGCATGGTGAGAGATAATTATGAGATAAGGTGTACAGGCCTTCTTGGGCAGTTTCGTTTGCAGATTCGAGGTTGTGAGAGATTTGATTAATCGTTTGACGGATTCGGGGATCTCTTGATCGCATCATTCTGGATCAGAAGGATTAATTATTACAGTGTACTCTGTAGGTGGTAAGATGCGGTCGGCCACGCAGTGGAGAGGGGTGTCTGCGCCAGTCACTTTGTCCACCTAGTTCACGACATTGGATTGGCGATGAAACTGAACTCTGAGGTTAATGTTCTCTTTCAGTTCCAAGATAATGACAGAGTGTCTGGATGAGGAAAATGTCGTCGAACCTCCCCATACTTTGTCGCAGGAAGAAACGCCCGCTTCCACGATGTCATTTCGGCCTCAGGCGTGGAGAGTGGTTAGTCAGCGCGCACGTGCCGATCACGAGTCTGTCTGGGGTAGAAAGAAAAAAAGAGACAAGGTCAAAGCAACTGAAGGGACTGACAGTCTGGAAGGCTTTATTGCATTCAGGAATTAATCAACTCTCGCTGATCTTACTCTACGCATCTTGCAGTCAATTGGTGACCATGGTCTACTATATCCGTTTTCTCAAAACTCCCCGGATCCAGAAACAAAAGGCCGCATCCCTCACCATCTCTGCTCTTATTTGCATCACTACGGATTTGGGGGATTCATTCCTTGCTGAAGATGTGGATTTATGTGCGACTCTAAGCGTCAATCAGACGGAAAAAATCCTGTATCAGGAGAAATTGAAATGGACGGCAGGCAAACGAGAACTGCCCATCTCATTGGGACCATTTCCTGCACAACTTTCCCAACACACCGTGGTCCTTGGAATCAGTGCTTCTGATCCTCGACAGCCTCATGCATCCTCAATAGATCATCTATTGAGAAAGAAGGATGTACAAGTACCACTAGTAATTTCAGGCTGGAGTGCACCCTTTGGGGGTTCCGAGGCACTGGTGGCCGAAAAGCTGGTCGAAAGGCGCTTTGGCCCTAAGGACCGATTGGATCTGAAGATATGGGAGGAAACAGGAAACAGCATTGCCCGGCACATCTGGTGAGACACCATATCCCCTCGCCTCTTATCTACAGTTCTAAAAACAGATCGTGGTTCTTTTCCCTCAGGGATGCGGCCCTCGCATCGGTCATGTATATGCAGCAGGCAATTCAAAGCGGCCCAGACACCGCGGGGCCATTGCAGGGGCTTTTACAGAACCAACGCAGCTCACCCCTCCATGTCATCGAGTTGGGCTCAGGATGTGGCATTGTAGGCATTGCCTTGGCACAGATGCTGTCTCGGTGCTCAGTTTTGCTCACAGACCTTCCCGAAGTCGAGGAAATTGTAAGGCAGAATATCGCTGCGACCAGCCCAACCCGGTCGTCTGAAATTGAGTATCAAACCCTTGACTGGGACGAGAAGGTCCCGGAGGACCTGTTTCCCGATGGTCCAATTGACTTGATTCTTATCTCGGATTGCACGTACAATGCAGACAGCCTTCCCGCGCTGGTCTCCGTACTGGATCAATTGATACACATGTCCCCGTATGCCATTATTTTAGTGGCGCTGAAACGACGGCATGATAGCGAGACCATCTTCTTTGACTTGATGCAGACTGCGGGGTTCCGTAACCTGCACCAGGACAGCATGGAGCTTCCGTCGCAACATGCACAGGTAGATCGCATTGAATTGTATTGCTATGGGAGATATCCCTCGACACGGCCAACCGTTGCCTAAAATAATCACCATTTCATTCGCCATACATGAGTCATTATTCAAGTTCAGCTGTTCAGGTGTGGCTAAGATTTCCCTCTGTTGGCCCGTGCCAGATGGATGTGGCAATACGATCCTTTGGTGTGTATTCGACACTAGGGTCCAATTCAACAACGTCATGTCAGGACCTTGTATCGTTTATTACAGGGAATCAACCACAGTGCCCAGAATCAGAAAATAGTATACGAAGTCCAGCATTTTCTCTTTTTGATCATCAGGGGAAGTGGACGATGAGTGGCTGTTGGTGACCGCTTCTCGAGTCATCAAGAGCCAGACTCTTCCATTGCAGCCTCAAGAGACAGGTCGATAAATGGAATGATATAAGCTCAGCATCTGCACAACATTCGACGGGATTCTGGCAAATGAGAGAGATCATCCATCTGCATGGCCACGCACGTCCAACTACATTATGCATACATTGTACTGTGGTAAACTCGAAACTCTGCCGATCGAAAAGGCTGGCTGAATAAATGACCATGATAATACGACCAAATGGATTGGATGTATCATGTATGTAAAAATCTGTCCTAAGACACAGTGTGACTGTGACGAAAGCGAGAGACTCCAACCATTGTTTAGGCACATCCACTGAGGAACCCTTCCGTCCCGCGGATGCCGTAAGCCCGCGAATCCGGTGAGCTCTTTTTTTCTTCCCCACGAGACCAATTGGGCCACCGTCATCTCCATCCATCCTTTTTGCATCCTGTCGTCCTTCTGTCATCAGAGATTCCAGGTAAGTCGTTTTATTGTGGTTCCTTCTTACTGTTGTTGCTTCTATTCCTTGTTTTCTGCTTTGGCCACGGCAGCCTAGAGTGTGTCTGGTCTCTTTCCACCACGCCCCTCACGTCTAGCCCAGTGCCCTTTGCCCTAAGCTTCACACGAGGCCGTCGTCAAAAATCTCTGCACGCACCTCGTCCCCTACCCAACACCACCCCCCCTGTTCATCCTTAAATAAATGCCTCGTCCATTCTGGCCGAATAATTGAGAGCATATATAACTGACCGCTCCTCGCTCGTGTCAGGGTCGAATAATTCCCTCTTACTATTCAGCTCCCCTATTCTTTGTCTGACCCAGCCTTTGGACTCGATCGTTCCAAAGGCACCAGCTCACCACGGCTCTCGTAGCCTCCAACTTGGTCCTTCGTCAAATTGTATCTCCTCGACGCCCCCGTCTCACTCTTAACAACATTCCACCTCCTGCTGCTATCGACTCCCGAGCCTTCGTTCCGTGCGCCATTTTTTAACCCATTGACGCCCGTCGACCATATCCCCTCACTCTCTGAGCTGCCGCATAGGACTTCTCTGAAGGTTCTTCCTCTTAAGGAGGAAGGGTCTAGGAGGCTTGGTCCAGTCAACCTAGGTTGCGAATCATTTCGTCCTCCTTAACACGCAGTCGCGTAAACAACAATCTCTCTTTTTTTCAACTTTTACTTTTCAAATCCCGTTCCTTGTGCTCGTCGCAGCGCACATGGTTATGGCACCGACTGCGTGTGTTCCCGTTGAACCAGTATGCTTGACAACGAAAACTTGTCAAGAAAAAATCGACTATAGTCGTGATGACAATAGTCATATCAATATCGCTGGAGGGGACGATCCTTCGCAAGCCAGGTTGGCTGCCAAGGCCCTTGTCTTGGATGTCTTGAAGAAACGTGCCGCTGAGGTCAATACCGACCACTGCGGCCCCGGAGACGAAGATGCGTTCTATGTAGCAGACATGGGTGAGGTCTACCGCCAGCATCTGCGCTGGAAATTGAACTTGGGTCGCGTCAAGCCCTTTTTCGGTAGGTCTTGCCTTGTCTTTGGTAATCGCCACTCGTGGGATTCTAGCTAATTTGAAAAACAGCTGTCAAGTGCAACCCCGACCCAGAGGTTATCCGTCTTATGGCTCAACTTGGAAACGGTTTCGACTGTGCTTCCAAGACGGAGATTGACCTGGCTCTCGAGTCAGGCGTCGACCCAAGCCGCATCATCTATGCACAGCCCTGCAAGACCAAGTCCTACCTGCGCTATGCTTCCAAGATGGGTGTCAAGCAGATGACCTTTGACAATGCCGACGAGCTGTACAAGATCAAGGCCAACTTCCCCGATGCGGAGCTTTACCTGCGCATCCTAACAGACGACTCTACAAGTCTGTGCCGCCTGAGCATGAAGTTTGGCGCTTCTATGGATGTTGCCCGCCCGCTCCTTGAACTGGCCCACCAGTTAGAACTCAAGGTTGTTGGCGTCAGCTTCCACGTCGGTTCGGGAGCGGAGGATCCTCGGGCATTCCTCAAGGCTGTTCAAGATGCACGTTTGGTCTTTGACCAGGCAACGGAAGTTGGCCACGAGCTTCACACGTTGGATGTTGGTGGTGGCTTTAGTCAAGATACCTTTGAGAAATTTGCTGGCATCCTCAGCGAAGCCTTAGACACCTACTTCCCTCCCAACATTCGCATCATTGCTGAGCCTGGCCGGTACTACGTGGCCAACGCTTTTACGCTAGCAGCGAACGTGATTGCTCGTCGCGATGTGCCGGACATCGAAGACCCGTCAAACGACTCATACATGCTGTATCTCAACGACGGTGTCTATGGCAATTTCTCGAACATCATCTTCGACCATCAGCACCCAGTGGCGCAGATTCTCACTTGCGCAGGAGATCCCAGTGCATGCGCTCCGAATGCTGCGACTTCGGAAGGCGTTTCCTACTCCATCTGGGGCCCCACCTGCGATGGCATTGATGTTATCACCCAGAGCATCAAGCTGCCTGGTCTGTTGGATGTGGGCGATTGGCTCTACTTTGAGGAGATGGGGGCCTACACCAAGTGTAGCGCTACCCGATTCAACGGGTTCTCCGACAACCACGAGGTGATTTACATCTCCAGTGAGCCCGGAGCTTCTGCCCTGCTAGAATATTAGCGTCTTTCGTTTTCTTTTCTGTTGACTTGTATCGTTGGTCTGTCTTTACACTTTTGATCACCATGTCGATCTTTGATATTTGTTTGACTCGACTAGAGTAGTTGCAATGTTTGAACTTGTCCATTACTTAATGAAAGGCCCGTTAGCATTGCGAACTTTGTTTATTTATGCCGCTTCAGCCTGGGATTCTGTCTTTCATACAAGGTAGAGATGATTAGCGCATTCATTCTGCATAGATTTATATAGATGCATGTATCATTAACTGTAAGGGTGGCATGTGAGCAAGGACATGATTCAATTGAATTTCCAGTCGCAATGTATTGATGACGTCACTCTTAAAGATTCTGTAAGGGGTAGGCGCAGTCTATCTCAGTAATATCTACTCTACTCTACTTCTATCCAAGTAAATTTATATACACAGCACCGCTTCGTATCTGCATCAACTCACGATACAACAAAACAACCCACATCGCGCCATGGAGCCAGCTCCAATTCATGCATGCATAACATGTTAAATAAGTCTAGACAAGGCGCTCCACGACCAATTCGGCCTCATCGTTGGCCTCGGCGACTTGCACCAGACCACCGGCTTCGAGCTTCTTCTTCCACTTGGCGGATTCGTAGCGGGCCAAAATTAGAGTCATGCGGGCTACAACGCTGAGGTCTGCGGACTCGGCGACAGCGGCAGAGGGGGTGAAGGTCCAGCGACCAAATGCCCAGTTGAGAATGTGATATTGGGTTGGACCGGTTTCGGCGGATGGAGCTGAGGTTGGGGTGGCTTTTTCATCGTTGGTGTTCTCTGATGAGTCGGCTGGGGGCGTTTCTGTGGAGCACCGGAGAATGCCTTTGATGCGGTAGACTTCTTCCTTGGCTGCGGAGAGAAGGAGATGTTCGAGGGAGGAGACGTTGACGGTCTTGTGAGGCTGTGCGGATTTGAGTGTCACCGAGAGAACCTCGACTTCGGATTGATGGTTGTCTTTGTGGTCATGGTCGTGGTCGTGGTGGTCTGTAAGACGCAGGGCATCGGCACCATGTTCCTTTGCGAACAACGCCCCGTCAATGCCCAGCAAGACATCCTTATCCACGCGACCCTTGTTCGACTTCACCCACGGTGTCTCAACCTCCAAATCGCCAACCCGGTCCAAGCAATCATCGAACCGCCTCTCCGACACCTCCTCCCACTTGTTGAAGATGATGAGATCCGTGTACTTAGCCTGCAGTTTCGCCGTGTAGGAAGTATCTTCGTAGCCCTCCCAGTTCTCCACATCTATAACACTAATGACACCATCCAACACAAACGCACCACCCTGTTCCCGCGCAAGTCGGTTCACCTCCATCGCCAGTGTAGCGGGGAAAGCACTGCCACTAGTCTCGATGACAATACGGTCGGGTTTAACCTCAGCGCGGAGCTGGTCGAGGGCATCGCTGAGCTGTCCGACGAGATTGCAGCAGATGCAGCCGTTCAGGAGTTCACGGACGCCGGAGATGGATTGGGTAGAGGCTAGTTGGGAGTCGATAGCGACGTCGCCGAATTCGTTCTTCAGAAGGGCCAGACGGTAGTCTTTGGGGAGTTGGGGGATGAGGTTGAGGAGGAGAGTCGTTTTTCCTGATCCCAGGAAGCCAGTGACAATGGTAACTGGGATGGGAGACATGGTGATGAAGATGGCAACAGTCAATTCTATACAACAGCACCACAGACAGACATGAAGCAAAAGAAGTTGAATCCAATTCGATCACCGGCGGTTATCGGCGATAGCGGCGGGGCAGTGCGCTAGGCCGGATTCGGCGAAGCCCTAATTCGGTGAATGATTTTTATAACAATTTATATATTATTTACTTCTTACTATTTATTATTTATTTTATATAATATATATGTATATATATACATATTGATTTGTTTATTGCGTCTAATATTATATTAGAATAGATGTCATGTTTGTGCTGTGGGTGGTTGTATGGCATTGAACATCGTCAAGTCTGTTTGAACTACATCTAACAGACCATGCCCTCTATCAATATAAATGAATATTAAATACGAATAATAGATATGATATTCATATGTTATTATATAAATATAGATAGACACATGTAGATACATCTGGATAGTATCTCCGTAACTACCAGTTTGCCTCTGCCGAGTCTCTATTACATCAGTTTGCTCCAAATATTCAGCCCAACGCTGATCATTCTATCTCGAGTAACTGTAAATCAATCCATTTATTCAACCATTCATCTCCTGATCAATCAGAATCATCCATTATTGTTCATTGTCCAGGGCACTTTCTCATTCTCCACTGCTGCTCCATAAGGCTGACGATGATATCATCCACTCCGTTGATGTCATCTGCCCTACAGCATCAGATTTATTAGATCCGATCGACCATCTTCACAGTTCACCTCCTTTCCTCTCATCTATAACCCACTCATGCATGATAATTGTTATTCCATTCATCATGACTTCTCCAAATGACTCGATAAACGAACAATCATCCCAGACATCCACCGACTCCAACAGCAGTTTCGTGCAAGACATGAAACGGCGTCTGAACAGCTCCGCCTACGGAACTGCCATTATCGACTTTGGAAATAACGTCAGTGTTCTCGCAGAAGAATCGTATCACGATATCAGACATCGAGTCGATGGGGTCTCTGCTAGTGATGTCGTCCAGAATATTCGAGGGAGGATTCAGTCGTTCACATATGGAGATCAGCAGGGGAAGGAAGAGAGTCCAGAGCAGGGTTCGTACGATTTTTTATTGGATTATTTGTATGTTTTCTCTTCATGTATGATGCTAATATACGCTATGATAGATACTAGGCCTGATGCTGAAGAGATCGATCGCATTAATAATATGGACAGAGAGAGAATCGTGGAGTATCTCCAGGAAAGGCACAAAAGTACTGCTCAACGACCTACCACGAATTAATGAAATGTATTATATCAATTCAAAATTATATCCATCGTAGACTGTTCCAGTATAGTACAAGTGAAGAAATACATCTACAACAACGCCCGGAATCCATTGTCCAACCTCCGCTGCAGCCCCAGGAAGTCTACCACCTGGCCCAAGTGATCAATGCCCCAGAATCCTTCTGTCTTGCCCTGGGCGTTGGTGCATTCAAACCAGGGAAGGCCAAAGGCACCAGCCTTGAATGCCCGGTCTGTGTTGGAGGCCACAAGGGCCTTGATTTCTGGTTCTTTGGTCTGTCACTCTGTTAGCATGGCAGTTCCTATCCGTAAGCCAATCCAGATATGAGATGCTTACAGCCCTGATTATTGCGTCTGCATCATTCTTTCCCAGTACCCCTTCTAGGACAGCAGCGAGTGCTGCTCCTTGTCCAACCTTCATATTACCATGAATCCAGATCGAGCGATATATTTCTTCAGTGGCACTGAGGATCTTTTCGGGGATTCTCTGGTTGATGGCACATAGAGCACGCTGTGCTTCCAGTGTCATTGGTGGAAAGTCTTCGGGGAAATGCTTGATCATGGGGACGTCGAAATAACGAGCCCAACGGTCCCGTTCCTGGTTAAGCCATGTGTCCTTGTCTGAATCACCAAGATTAGTTGGACAATCCTCCGTTGGAAAGACCAAAATGGGTGATTCTCACTCTTGATCTTGATAGGGGGAGTGTTTCCACAGGCATTCATCAAACCGCCCAGCAAGATTGGCACATAGCTAATTTCGCATTGGGCAAATACGGGGGATTTCTGGAACAGTCAGCGAGTGTCTTAGTAGCCCAATATATGGGCTCAATTGAGGTTCAAGAGCTGTGTCACTTACTCGCAATACATGGAATGCGAGATAGGCAAACGGACTGACAACGTCAAAGTACAGGGTGATTTTGGCCATCATTGCGCTGCAGACAAGATGCCAATCAATTCGAGTGTCTTCCTTCTAAATTACTTTTCAGATTCTTAGCAGATAAAAGTCACTGGATGCTCTTGCAGTGGTTTGAAGCTGAACTGCCAGCAAAGACCCCCGCAGACAGTCTGCTGACTCAGCATCCCAGTCCCGAGGTCGTCGGCTCAACGCTCTCTCCATCTGTTCATCGCTTCTCCATCGTCTCCAACTATCTGTCTAGGATACTGCTCTATACTGAGGGAGCTGAAGATGCATACAAAGAGCCCTGAAAGGATATCTAATTACACGGTGCCAATGCGGTTGATGATTCCTACACTGTTCTCCGTGCCTTCCACTTGGACACAGGAATTGCAAAGGAAACTGCGAGATGCTCGTTCATCAAGAAATTATGCTGGGTTGCTAACCAAAGGATTTCTACTTACCTGCAAATCTTACAGTGCCTCACTTATTTCATTTGTTTATTTGGACGTATAGTCTATCATGCTATCCACAGACATGTCGAACCTCTCCATGGACTCGTCAAGTGACAAAGAAAACGCGTCTCCCGATACGCCCAAAATAAACAGTGCATCATCATCTAAATCTAGCCGTTTTCCCGTGTTTGCTGGTGACTTTGAGGATGAATTGGACTGGAGATTCTTCCAAGACTCCATTGCCAAAAGACGTCGGCAAGGTGTATACCGCCATCGACCTCCGGTGTGGTGTCTGGGGCCGTATCCAAACCAACAGCTCTCTGCTACATCTGAAGGCTGCAGTCTAGTCTGTGATGGACTTGAAAAGAATGCCTGTGAGAATGACTGTCGTATCGAGGAACCCGATCATCGCCATCTATATGCATTCCGGTCTAGGGACACCACTGACTTGAAACCGTACACTGGCCAACATACGAGATTTGATTATCCGTCCATTCTCAAGTCGAAAAAACTAATTCATCCGACTACAAACTGGGAGCAGGAAATATTATCTGAGGTGGGGCCCGCTGCAACAAATGTTCAAGCTCCTGCAAAGGTTTCCCTGTCAGAGCCAAGCCCGGAAATCCCAGTGCGTGAGAATCCATGATGTATTTTGATATATCTCACCCTAATTATCCTTCCAGAAAGCCCTAGGTCGCGAATGTTATATGAAGAATCGACGAGATTCGACTCCCACGGAGGCCGTCGATGTGTCCAACTTTGGGTGGTCATTGAAGAGGAGTTTGCCAAACCGATCATCCCTGCACCGTTCATTTCGCCAGACGAAAGCAGGACTTTGCACACGACTACAATCATACAAGGATATCCGACTAGGAGAAGGCGAGAAGTGGGCAATCCAGGAAGGATCGCTTGTAGTTTGCATCGATCCATTATACACACATTTGGATCGCAAGGAACGGCATCCAGATGAATTTGAATTTGCCAGTGGCGACTTCTATATTGTTTGCCGATTATATGCTGACCTGTGGGCTCTTTGTGCGAAGGTCTCTCTTGCATCTCACTCAGAGAGCCATTACGACGGGGCTAGCGATAACTATGATACGCATTTTGCATTTCTTCCTCTTTGCACTGTGACACTGGCAGCAAATCTTAGTGCATTCATACAAAGATGCTCCAGGTATACCCAAAGCTTCCAACAGGATACCAGGTATCCTGGTAACGGGCTCCCTGTCACCCCTCCAGAGCGTTCTCACAGTCTCAATGCAAGCAAGCAGATTTTTCAAACAAACACACTGCAGATGGAAATGCCGCCCATTATTCTTGATTCTCGAAGTCATTCTGCGGATAAAACAGAGAGGGATTTTGTTCCTCTTGACTCTACCTTGGAGCCATTATTCTCTAGGTTTGGGGGTCGCAGGGAACGCGTGCATCAACTTGGAAGACGCATGTCCCTTCGGAAACTCTGGTACGGTGCAAAAAATCCCGAATTACGATTGGAGGGTGAGATGGATGGTTTAGTTCGATCCAAGCATGGCTCATATTTTTCATCCCAAGGCCGAAATTCCCAGGAATGTGAGGATGGTCAGGATCCACGCCAAATACCCAGGAGAACAGAGAGCTCTTCAACAAGTCAGAGGCCCAGGTGGCTACGTGGAACCTCGATTCGAAATCAAGTCAGAGGGCAACGGAGTATACGCAATTTTATTGTTAATGGAAGCGAGTGGTTACGGGGCAATTCACGTAGCAGCTCCACTGGATCAGATCCTATGTGCTATTGAATACCTCGCAAAGGTTTAATTCCATAACAGACTCTGCATGATCTCTTCAGGGTTGAAGTTATTCGTGGGATTATTCCAATGCACAGAGAAACAGTCAGGGGCGCAAACAATGGCAAATACTCTGAACACCTAGTACAATGGACATTCTTGGTTATTCTTGGGGGCTCCTTGAACATTCTGTTGCATCACATACTCCTCATTATGAGGTCACCTTGGGGCGTTGTTATCTCTTTTAGCCACCCATACTGTTGAAGGCCAATCTTATGGATCCAATATAAAAGTTTCCAATCATTCAGTTTCCAATCTTAAACCAAAGGACACCCTATTGTACCAAGTCATAGCACAAACCCTTGCATTCAGTGATGTCTATTCGATCTGCCAACCCACCTGCCGAAGAGGTAGAATTCAGGCCAGATGACGAACAACAACAAGACCAGAGCATCTCAAACATCGACCGTGATATCATGGGAGTGACCAGTCGTGGCAGAGCGCCCCGAGTTTCACGCCGTCGACGATCCGAGTACGCTCGATCCTGGACACGATCAAAGTCCCGACCTCGCAAGGGCTTGACAGGATCCAGGAATCGATCCAGTTCGCGACATTAATTTATTGGGTGGATATATATATATATACTATTTTAAATGCTATGTTTATAGTTCTAGGATAGAGTGATTAGGGCTTAGGGTTTATCAAATGCCTGTGTATAGTATTATGCAGAATAAAAGTGCAAATATTAGTGAATTCTATGCTTTGTTTTATATTTTCTTGTAGGATATTAATTGATAAAAGTCAATACAATTTTAAACTTGGTTTAGTAGAAAAGATCACATGCATTTTGCATTCTCGTGATGATAAAATTTTGAGTTTGCGTATACTATCGATGTCGAACATATATATGCGTGAACTATACACGAAACCCGCCACCACAACAAATGCAACACGCAGAATAAAGCCAAAATGAAACCAGAAATCCCTACCAAATGAGCACTAATAAACCTCCCTCACCATATCTTGCGTAGTTTGCCGCGACGCGGATTCTCAGAACTCGAGTGACGGGCAATCGTCGGTTGTTGTTCCGATGGAAGAGACTCCTCTAGATGCTCGTAGAATCTAGAGGCGCGTGGGACCTGTCTTAGGCTCATTTCACCCTTTTTCGACCTAAGTTCAGGGCGGGCCTCACTGTTGATTCCGTCCTCCGGATCATCGCCCTTGGTGAATCTTTCTAGGTCGTCTTCGTCTTTGAAAAAGGGCCAGCGCACGACATTTACTCGCTTTGGGTGGACGATGGAAGAAGAGTCAGAGTGCTGCGGGCCATCATCCTCATCGTTGACTGTAGGTGAAACGAGCTGATCACGGACGCGATGAAGCTGTGACGATCCAGGTCGCTCGTTGGGATCACCTACCTCCACATCCTTGTATAGCGGATAATCCTGATCATTGCGCAGATCAAGATTACAGAGGACCGTCCGACCAATCTCAGCGTATGGGGTACCCGCATCGACCATTTCTGTCACCGCGCATTCGAAAACCCGGTCACTGTGATACAGCACATTTTCGAGGAGCATACCAATCTCGCATGCTGTCAGACCGGCTTGAACGAGCGAGACTAGTATTTCTGGTAGTACCAGCGCCTCGTCAAAGCTCCATTCACCGAGATTGTCATTTTGTTCCTGTGACGTGGAAGACGATGCAGGGCTGTTGTCTGGGGTAGTCAACGGAGCGGTGGAGTTTGAGACACTCGATGGTCTTGACTGTGATGGGAGGTGATGCTGTATCAGTGCACGTAGGGATTCAGGTAAAGTCTGAAGACGCTCAGTTAGTGGGTTGCGATCGAGACGGATGGCGTTGGATCTTCGGAGTCCACTTACAGGAGTGCCAGGTCGCTGGACGGGCACAGATCTTGCGTGGAAAGGGGGTGTGGTGGGTTCGAGGACCTGCTTCTTGTTAGGCTCGGCAGGCCTTTTGCCAAAAAGACGTTCGGGCATTTTGGCAATGGGGTTTGGATCGAAGATCGTAAGGTGGGTTGTCAAGTAGATGTAAATTGAAGAAGGCTTTGGACGGAATTGTTGATCTTTAGATATTCTCTCTGAGAGGAATGGGATCGTGATGGGAAAGATCTGGAGATTGTGGTCTACGGCCTGGCATTTATACTTTGAAGAAAGTCTTCCAATGAGACAGAAAACAAAGGAATAGACCTGGTGACTTTGTTATCTTTCTTTGTACCATTGTCAAGGAATGGCATTCGTGAACACGATCAAAGTCTTTCATCCGGGTCTGATATCGAACAAAGGGCTTGTACGATGGTACGATCCATATCAGCAGAATCTGGGGAATGGTCGATGCCGATATAGCAGTGTCTAGTCAAAGAGCAATGGACATTCATCTCCACGTTAGACATCGAAGATGAAACTGATTCTAGAGAAAGCCATTCAGCTTCAGTATAAAACAAGACATATTTCCATCATGGCTTACCTCAAGAGAGATACCAAACCTACTCTTTGAGCAATGAATGTTGAAAGCGCCCAAAGGCCAACAGGATGTTCATATCGACATTGATTACAACTGATAGAGAATATATACAGACATTGGAATGATTATGCACAAGAATATTAATAAGACAAATCAAGTATTAAAACACGCGCTGAAGAAAATATGCCCAGGTATAAAGCAGTCTGTCATCGACCAAAAGCGATCTTCAGAAAAGGGGTATATATGCAAGTGTAGAAGTAAACAATGTAATATCTCGTCCGAGAAAGAAAGGCATTGACGGTGCATGGCTGAATGAAAGAAAGGGAAAAAAAAGTAAAAATAATAATAATGCGAAGGGAAAAGCAGGTCGGATTTAGAGCCAAAAGACCCATCTGATACCAGAGATTGCTCCACGTAAGACGCCGCGCAGGAGTTTGAAGGCCATGACAATCAACCAAACCCACCACAGCATTCCAACAAGAGCCCATTCGAGCATGACAAAGCCTGTACGCCGCAGCCAGCGCAGTCGCCGGCGGCGTCTGCGAAGCCCTTTGTCGAGAGTATCACTCAACTGTTTTACTGCCAGTGTACTTGTCGTATTGAGGTGGACACTTAGTTGTTCAGCATCTGCTGCGGCTGCCTGAGCACGTGGTGTAAGAGATTGTTCGACCAAAGCTTCAAGGCTGCTCAATTGTGACTTGAGAGGGGAGGAAGTCTCAGTGGGAAACCGATCCATGGATTGATGGAAGAGGTACTGCGACTTTTCGAACCGTTGTACCAAGCTCTGAGCTGCCAAGTCGAACTCATATAATCGAGTAACCCGTGGAATGGAAGTGTTCGGGCCTAGAGAGCTCTGAAGAAATTCAGGCGGTGGGTTGCGCACACTCTCAGCACGACGAGTGATCTCCCGAGCCTTGATTCCTGAAGACAACAGAAGAGCTCGTGGACGTTCAATTTCTCGTTTGTCGGGAATGCCGGAGTCGGCCAACGTCGTAATGCTCCGATCCGAGATGCTCCAAGTACGTGATGTGCCCGACAGGGTTGGGCGCTTTTGTTGGGAAAGTGGCACTGGAGATGCCCTTGCTTGTGCAAGGCCAGTCACAGGCGGATTTGTCAGGCTGAAGGGCACGGATGGATCTTTGATTTGATGTTTTTTGTGGTGGCCCCGGAGGTTGTGCAGCGCACCACCAATACCAGAACCATTGGTATGTTTATCCAGTGTATAGGTGTCGAGTTTGTTTCGTGGAGTGGCTGAGGTGTCTTGCGAGTCTTTCCCATGATCACGGGGACTATTAGTCTCAGACTCTTGACCATGTTGTCGGGATGGAGATGTGAATGCCGGAAGCGATGGCTCTGGGCCTTTGGTAACTGGTTTCTCTGTGTCTTTGCGGGAGCGACTGTTGTCGTCTGAGAATGCTGGAAAATGACGTAGCAGAACCTTGGGACCTGACCTTTTATCCCCTTTGACATCCTCGTTATCATCCATAAGACTACTATCAGATGAAACACTGGACGCAAAAGATGATTGCCGAGAGTGCGGCTGGTGATCTTTTTTCTTTATGTAGTCCCCCATCTTCGATACTTCATTGCCCACCTTCCCTGCAATTTTCCCGGGCCCTTTGAAAATCCCACGTAATTTAGATTCCTGTTGGGACGAGCCTTTGGATGCTTCATGTGTTGCCTGATCTTCTCGATAAGAAGAAACTCTATCTGGGATAGGGCTTGGCTCAAGCTTGCCTACCCGATCCGGAGTGTCGGAAAGGCCGAGTGAAAAATGTTTGCGTAAGGCTTCGTTGTCCAGGGGGCTATCCTCAACGCGATCACGAGATTCCTTAGTTCGATGTTTGCTTTTGTTCCGCTCAGGTCGGTGGACGATCCTGCGGGGAAATGCTCTCTTTGACGGTGAAGGAGAGCGGCTTGATGGAGGGGATAAATTGACCGCAATGCTGGGAAAATATCCGGGGTGAGCAGCAGGAGAATTGGGTGCTGTACTGTCCATTGCATCCAAGGACATCCGTGGGATATGTGGGTCTTCATAACTCGCTACGGAAGACATGGATGCTCTCTTCTCATCATGCCTTGCCCAGCCAGATCGATAAGAAGACGGACCAGAGCTTTGTGCAGGCATTTGATTTGGGTCATCGTCATTGTCCTCCTCTGGGAGCGGACTTGGCCCCTTTGCTCGCGAGGTATGGGGGCTTGGGAGCCGGTGTTTTCCTGAGAACTGAGGGCTGTTCATGTGGGAATTCCAGTAAGAGCGAGAATCTTTATCATAGGAGTGTCGATCATCCACCATAGAGATGTTGGAGGAACTGATTGACCGCTTCCTAGTTTTATGGCGCCCGAAGTCCGTGTCTTTTGTAGACACACTGCTGCTAGGCACAGCATTCGAGGGGCTGCTATACCTGTGTAGTTGTCGGCCCCGCGAGACCTTTTTAGACACCTTTGAAGCCCCACGTTGAGAGTCAGAAAAAGAAGTACGAGACGCAGGCTGTCCTGTGTCAACCGAATCACGATTCGCCATGTTCTGTCCGGTTTGGGGGTTGGCACCAGGAAAAACTAGCTCTCCTGGGTCTGGGTACAGATGATTGCCATCTTTATCAACAATCTTGCTTTTGTTCTGAGGGTCTTCCGTCCATGCAGCATCGCAGAGAAGCTCGGCCGGGGGGATTTCCCAGTCGAATCGCGGCCTGCGTGCCTTGACACTGCCAGTCCGACTGACACGCCTCAAGCTGGATGGAGGAGAACCCGCGAACATTTCCACATCTTCTGACCCTCTTGGAGAGGCTGGTGTTTCCCCTACTTGAAAGATTGGGAGGTTCAGGCACTCGAAGGGACTATGAGTCTGGTGGCTGTATTGCCCCTCGACATTGTTGATCCATTCATGAACTTTTCGAACATCATCCCAGCCCTCCGCCTCTGTATTGATGGGTCGCTTCTCTCGAAATCTGACTTTTCGATTGCGGATAGACTGAAGAGGATTGTACACACGGTGTGAATTGGCCCGGTTACTTTGTCCTGATGGAACATCTGAAGAGGTTTCTATGGTACGCTGCTTGAGAGGAGGCAAAGAAGGAAGAAGCCGTAAATACTCGGAGAACAGTTCGAAATGACGACGAGCCTTTTCAGCTCGAGCCAACGTGCTATCCGAAAACTCGTACGAAAACGCATCGTTACCAGCAGTGTTGGGCAGTAAACTCAACACGGAAGTAGGCCCATTTAATCCAGGCCGTGCACCCGGGTCGTCGAGAGACCTATGTGCCTGAGGGGCACGCTGTCCAACGCTTCCCACAGCAGTTGGCGTATGGCTATTCGCATATGGAACAGATGATGGACCAGAAGCAGCCCATCGTCCAGAAACACGATGTGAGGCGGAACGGCCCAGGCTGTTTCTTTTCCTAGAGTCGCTCAAATTCAAAGCCAGATTGACAATTTGAAGAGAGTCCTTGTCCAAGCCTATTTCTGCTGGATCTGCGTCCTCCGTCGTTTCTGCTTCATGGGAGTCTCGTTGCTGGTACACATCCGACGGGCTCGAAGGAGACTGTTGAGAAGCTTCAGATCCTGCAGTACCAGTTGCAGATAAATTTCCTCCCTGGGAATTCTTATTGCGACTCCATGGAAACCGTGACTTTTTCTTAGGTACCACGATCTCAGGTTCGGGGGCGCCGCGCTTCTCCTTGCGGTCGGTCGGTTCCGATCGACGGGGGCGATGACCAGCCCTGAAGCTCCTCGATGACCTGGGCATAAATGAAGAGTCAAGTAAGAAGCCACTTGAGCTCGGTGCCCTGCGCGGATGATTTTGACCCCCATCTCGAGAGCTGCTGCCGAGTGTACTACCCTCCAGCTCTCCGCTCGCTCGACCTTCATTCATTTGTATGTCCACCCCCCGATCAGTCCTGCCATCCGAATGAAATCGATATGAAAGGATATTCGCTGAAATTTCCGGTTTCTTTTCGTCCGCCGTAAACCTGGGATATGGTGTGTTGGACTCAGTCTGCTGCAACATCCGAGTCGAAGGGACGGCGGAGATGTCAGTCCCGCCAGATAGAAGAGGGACGTGGTTTGACGACAAATAGAACCATGGAGGCAGTCTGGGCGATTAGAAGAGCTAATAAATACCCCACCAGAGACAGGAAGCCGTAACGAACCACAGAGATGGACGTACCATCACTGCCGCAATGCCTTGAAGATAGTCTAAAGCAACGGCCAGATGCATCATTGCGGGAGTAGCACGTGCAGATGCAAACATGGCAAACACTCCTATATTGCCACTGATAATCATCCCTGTCTGCAGAAAATATAGAAAACAGTTTCTACGCCGCTGCGAAGAACCGAGGTAAAGATGTAATGAATAACAAGCACAAAGGCTACTCATGGATTGGTAATTATAGAGAAAAGTTGAGGACAAAGAAAATATTTAGCATTGGGTCTAGCAACGCAAAGTACAACTAGAGGTACAAATCTTGTAGATAGGAAAATTTACGGGAAACAAAAGCGATCGCTGGTGTCATTTTGTCTATTCAACTCTCAGGCACTGGAGTCGAGCCTCTGTCTCAATGACCTAGAAAATGAATGTTAGCTTGGTCATAACAAGTGGTCGTGGGGAGAGAAACTTACCTCGAGAGCCTGTTTTACCTCAAGGACCCTGCGCACATCACCAAGCCAGTCCTTGCTCAGGATCTTAGCCCATCCCTGGAGAGAGTTCATCTCCCGAGCAGCAGCATCAAGGTTACCCTGCTTCAAGAGGTTCTCAGTCCGGGTGAGAACACTCTCAACATCATCACCACCGTCGGCACCGTCCTTCTTCAGCATGACCTTGCTCAAAACAAAGCTGGCAGCGTGGCTGGCAATACCAGCATCCTCGGGCAGAAGGCTAGCCTTGCGGACCTCGTCGGCCACGCGGCGGAAGCGCTCAATAATCTGGGGGTTAGAGGGGATACCACGCTGGTAAGCGGTGGGGTTGATAGAGGCAATCGCAGCCTCGACAACCTGGTCGTCGGCGGCCAGCTCCTTCACGGCAACGAGCTCGCGGACAAACGGCCGACCAATCTCAGAGCGTTCAAGAACAGATCGGACGGCGTCGACGGCGACCTGGAGCTGCTGGGTCCTGAGGTTGGTGTCAATGACATCTCTCCAGCCGGTGGTGAGCTTCTCAAGATCGCTGACGTTCTCGGTCAGCTCATTGAGCTTGCTGAGACGTCCGTCGCGCTCTCTCTCAACCAAGTCCTTGACATCGTGCAAGTACTTCCGGTTAAGCTCGATGGCCTGCTCAACCAGTTCATTCTGCAGACGCTGCTCGGCGACTTCTTGAGCAATCTTCAGTTCGTGGTTGATCTTTTCCTGATAAGCACGAACCAGCTTCTCACGCTCTGCCTCGAACTCCTCGCGGAACTGAGCAGCGTCTGTGGCGCGAGCATCATCGAAGCGACGGATAAGCTCCCGCGCAGACTCATCGAAGGTAGCGTGAGCCTCCTGAATCTCGTTCTGAGCAGCAGCACGTGCCTCGTTGCGGACGGCCACAATCTTCTCACCGATCTTCTCGAGCTCTTCCTTAGCCTTGGCAATGGGTCCAGAATACTTGCCGCCGTTCTCATCGGCACTGATAACAGTCACAATGTCGTTGAAGGTCTTGACCAGCTCCTGCACGATAGCTTCATCTCCCTTCTCAACCTGGGCAAGTTCGATGGTAGGTAAAGGAGCAGACTTCTTAGGCTGTTCTTTGGGCTGTTCCTTGGCCTGTTTAGTTTCCTTGGCCTTCTCAACGGCAGCGTTCTTTGCTTCAGGGTGAGCACTATCGGCCTTCATTTGCCCTTCCCCAGCTTTTTCAGTTGCACTCATGTGAGGACCCTTCTGTGACACATCAGCTCCAGAGGGCTCCTCCTCAGCAACCTTCCACGAAAGACCGCTCTTGCTGGGGATCGTAATCTTCTTGCCTTCGTCCTTTGGTACAGAGGTAAGGCGGTTCGGGTTTCTGGAGGCATTCGGGAAACGGCGGTAGAAGTCACGCTCCTCGAAGTAAAGAACAGATTCCTCGCCGTAAGGGACGTACTCGGTGAAGAAGTCGTGGAAGTTGTCCGACTTCAGAGCAAGGAAGATACCACCACCGTAGGCAAATCCAGATGTCAGGATCAAGTACAGCAGGAATCGACGGAAGCGTCCTGTCCTGCGAGCTGGGGCGGGTGGAGGAGGCGGAGGTGTTTCGGAGCCTGCATGACACTTAGCACTGAAGCTTTCAGGAATTCAATTTCATGTTTGAAGTCGCCGTACCTTTCTCACCGGGGGATGGAGTCTCGGGAGGCACGCTCGATTCGGTCGAAGGGGAAGCGGGAGTAGGAGCACCAGGTGCGGGTGTCTTGAAATCGGCGAAGAATCTCTAAAATTCCATGGAGAGCATTAATTAGCATGCTTGGGGCGTCATGACGGCGCATTGCCTTCATACCTGGCCTGAGAGCCGGCTGCTTGCCCCGGCTCTAGACAGCCATTGCGACGCTGTCCGTTGGCGAGCGGGGGTTGACAGCAACTGTCGGCTCTGCACAATAGAGGAGCGCAGCATGATGAGCCGCACTACCAGAGAGAGATGCGCGGAAGGCGGGTGTAGTTAGGTGGGATGGTGTTGGAGGGAAAGAAAACGCGGACCCGGGATTGGGATGATGCTTTTACGATCCGCTCCGAGGATCCTGCACCGCCTTAGTTGGCAGCTGTGGCTCAGCTCGGGAGGCTTCGGTGTGCACCGCCAAAGGTCTTCTGCCACTCCACCATCTCCACGAGGCCAAGTTCGATGTTAGTGCTTTGGAATTTATATTGCATGATGGCTGCAGAATTTCTGCCTTTGATTCAAAGCTCACTCTGTGTTTTGCGATTGATTGGTAATATGTGTATTGAGATCTCTACGTGACCTAGCCACACCCTAGGATATACCGATTATGTCATTGCGACCATGCCGAAGGCGTCTCTACACCTCCCCGAGGGATTGTCACTTGATGTTGCAGTCTAAGTGCGATAGCTGATCAATTTAAGTTTAACAGGACCATCAAAAAGCAAAATATTATATGAGCATGGCATACTGAGGATTTGTGGAGGTCAACACAACGAAGGGTAACAAACATAACATGAATTCAGCCCAAGAAAGGATGCAGACGCCGGAAAAAGAAAGTAGAAAGACAAAGCGGAATCAACAAAGAACAGAGAGTGGACCCTGTCGCATAATGTCTAGAGAGCTAAATTCCAAACGAACTCTTGGACAAGACTCAACTCTTCGCTCCCGATAATGGCAGTGAAAGATGTTGTTCAAGCATAAAGAACAGGGGGAGAAGAAAGGGTGACCGGGGGATAAAAGTAATTCAACCACCAAGCTGCAGCAGGAGGTAGGATGATATCCATCCAGTTCCGATTCGGTCATGGCAATACCATTAAAACATAACACAACGCATTCCGGTCCAAAGAGCGGCCGGTACGTCACAATGTACACCCAGTATCACCAAATCGCAATCAAGCCAGAAGTGCACCTATCGTATCTAGAAGCAATGGAAGGGAACAAAGAAAAGGAAAATTCACGGATTGCTGGGCGTTCAGCAGTTGCATGCGCCAGCACCCTGGGTGCCAGGTGCTTCTGGCCGCAGATCAACACCGGGACGGGGGGTTGTCCGCAAGTTTCGGGGTCCAGCCTGGTCAAGAGGAAGTTTCTTCGCAATGGCCGTAAATAATTCCCGGACATTGGACGAGGTCTTTGCAGAGGTCTCAAAAAAGAGCAGCCCAGCTTCACGTGCGTAGGCCTCGGCGTCAGCGGTTGGGATCGCTCTCTTATCGGGATGCTCGGTGACGAGATCGAGCTTGTTGCCTGCAAGGGCAATGACGATGTTCTCATTGGCTTGGCGTTGCAGTTCCTTCACCCACGATTTGGCCTTATCCAGCGATGACTATTCCCAAGGTTCCGCGCATTAGCATCCTATCATCAGAACAGAAAGAATGAATCGAGACAGGTGACCATACAGCCTGGGTAATGTCGTAGACAACCACTGCGCAGTTGGCATTTCTGTAGTACATCGGAGCCAACGACTTGTATCTTTCCTGACCAGCAGTATCCCATATTTCGAACTTGACTGTCGTGCTTTCGTCCAGGGAGATGGTCTGTGTGAGGAAGGCAGCGCCAATCGTCGACTCTCGGTAGTCATCAAATTGATCCTATATCACATCAACCACAATCCATCTCGAATACCTCAATACAGATAATTTTCCCGCGGGCGGAAAACAGCGGGTTGGTCAAAACTCACTTTGACGAATCTCAACACCAGCGAACTCTAGAAGGTAGCAGCAAAAGTCAGCGACCGACAAAACAACAGACAGTGTAGAATCTTTCAACCTTTCCGACAGCGGACTCTCCTATACAAAGACAAATAAACCAGGTCAGCGCTCCTCAAATTACAAGAACAAGTGGGGCAGGGGGGAAACAGGGTAGCTAACCTAGCAAGACAAGCTTGAACTGGGCGAATCTGGCACCGGGACGGGCTCCTGCTGGCGCTCTGGAAGCCATGATATAATGCGTAAGCTCGGAAGAGCGACTTTGTCAATGAAATAAATTTATTTTGAACAAAGATCCGACCGTATCGGCTTGGCCGGGGATGCGTAAAAGCAGCGAAGAGAACTTGCGATGGAGAAGGCGGATCGGGGATGGGGGAGGTTTGGGATGGCGGCCTGTAGTAGTCGTAGTCGTAGTTAGTTGGAGAGCGAGAGAGGAGAGCCAGAGTAGCAGTAGATGACGAAGGGGCCCAGCCACACTTGGCCCCCAGCGGCCGTTTTCTTTGGCCCTCGTTGCGGGGCGGTGTGGCGCTCTCCTTGCTGCCGTGTATCACCAGCTGGTGTAGTAGTACCGGTTCCTAGGAGAAGCATCATCCTCTCCAGGCTTCCCGAGGTTCATTTCTTTTGGCTTTCACGGCCTGTGTCTATCCTTCTGATTAATCTGTTTTTCTGAACCTCTGGAACCGCATTATGTGTTGATTTTCTTTCCTCCCCACGCTCTCTTATTTTAACTACTTCTGTACTCCTTTTAATCCGTCTGCCTTCCCTCCTTCTAGCACCGCACCGTTCCTCTCTTTGTGGGTAATCTTCCAACCATGGCTCCTCCTATTCTTCCATTCCGTGATATCAACTTGCATGCCTCGCCATCTCATTATGCGTTTACCTCGCCATCTTCTCCGAATTCCCCGTCCCTGGTAGTGGAACGTCCCACGGGTGACTTGCGCCTCAACGATGGCACTCTGTCGGGCGCGAAGCGGATCTCCAGCATTGCTGGTATCCTGGGTATCATCAAGCTGAAACTAGGTATTTGTTACTCCGGAAAGACCGTTTGATTCTGCACTCCGCTAACTGTTTATTGTGTCGCAGACAAATACCTCATAGTCATCACCAAGGCTCAGCCCATGGGGAGGTTACGTGGTCATATGGTTTACAAAGTTATCTCGACCGAGTTCCTGCCTCTTCGCGAACGTCCGCTGCATGACTACGATGAAGATACATATCTCGCCCTGTTGAAAGAATTAATTCGGACAGGGCCTATGTACTTCTCATACTCCTTGGATTTGACCAACAGTTTCCAACGTCAATCGCAAAGCGACCCCAATATCCCTCTGTGGAAACGAGCCGACGACCGGTTTTTCTGGAATCGCTTCATCCAGTCAGATCTGATTGACTTCAGTCTTGGAGAGCATGACACCACCGGCATTCGTTATGGCCCCCAACCAGGAGCTGATCCATACATCCTGCCTGTGATGTTTGGAATGCTGCGTATCACTCCGGCCAAGGTTAAGTCGACTTCGTTTACATTCGCGCTCATCACAAGGAGGTCTAGACATCGTGCTGGCACGAGGTACTTTTCCCGCGGCATTGACGATCAGGGTCATGTTTCGAATTATAATGAAACAGAACAAATCGTCATCTTGAATGATACAACAGGGGGGCTGTCTGGCTTTGCTGGAGGGCAATCTATGAAGGAAAAGGCCAGCGATCCGGGCCAAGAGCTTCAGGTTCTCGCCTTTGTGCAAACTCGAGGCAGTGTACCCGTATACTGGGCTGAAGTAAACAACCTCAAGTACACCCCCAAGCTCCAGGTCCGCGGAGTCGAAACTGCCATTGATGCCGCGCGCAAACATTTTGCTGAGCAGATCGAGCTTTACGGAGAGAACTATATGGTCAACCTTGTCAACCAAAAAGGGAGGGAAGAGAATGTCAAACGGGCTTACGAGCATCTGGTTCGCACACTAGTATCCTCATCGGCTGAGACGACCGAGGCTGATGAGAAAACCTCTGAAAAGGTGCATGTTCTAGAGTCGAGCCAGAATAACAAGGACCTGGATCGTCTTCATTATGTTTACTTTGACTTTCACAACGAAACCAAGGGTCTCAAATGGCATCGTGCGGAGCTGTTGTTAGATCGCTTGACCGACGGGTTGACACGTGGTGGCTATTTCCGTGGTGTTGAAGCCCCAGGTGTCTCTGGTGGACAGTTGGAATCGCGCACAACCCAGACAAGTGTCGTGCGGACCAACTGCATGGATTGCCTGGACCGCACTAATGTGGTTCAGAGCATGCTTGGGCGCTGGGCCGTCACTCGGCAGCTTGTTGATGCAGGAGTCCTTCGCCAAGGAGAAGCTGCAAACGATGACCGTGAATTTGAGAATATGTTCCGTAACATATGGGCCGACAATGCAGACGTGGTATCGAAATCGTATTCCGGTACGGGGGCTTTGAAGACAGACTTCACTCGTACAGGCCAGCGCACACGGGCTGGAATGGTGCAAGATTTGAGCAACTCCATCACCAGATATCTGCGTAACAACTTCATGGACGGCCCTAGACAAGATGGTTTTGATGTGTTTTTGGGTGCCTACCTACCCCCTGACTCGACACTGGGTTCATTCCAGCTCTTCTTCGATCGGAGACCCATAATGATCCAGTCAATCCCTTACATCTTCGCTGCTAGTATCTTCATGATCCTTGTCTCTATGCTTACGAAGCGATTGCCTGATTCGACTGTGTGGCCTCTCCGTTTGTTTGTTATTTTCTGGATCGCCGTTTGCGCTTGGTGTGGGCGCTTCATCCTTGCACATGGAATGCTCTACGTATGTTCCCTACAAAATAGCTTCACCTTCCATATTTTACTGACGAGTTTTCTCACAGGTGAATTGGCCAAAATTGAATACACCGTCTGCTGGCTCAGAGGGCTACCAGGACGCACTCGGAAAGGCACGTTCAGACCCAGTCATTGGCCGGTGGCTTCCTGTCAGAAAGCACCAAAGAGGGTACAGTAATGCTCGTTTGGGCTTCCTAGAGGAAGGAAAGACAAGGATAGAGTAATCATTCCACTTTTTCTATATCACTGCTACTTGCTCTTTTTGTCGGCACTCCAGTGATGTGTCTTGTTCACTATTTATGTCTGTACTTCTACTTTGCATAAATCGGCTCTGAATGCCCAGATCCTGCTCTTTCTTTCTTCAGTTCTTTTCATTTCCCATCGAACTTCTTTTCAGCACCAGACTCATAATCCAATGTTACTTCCATGTGTCTCATACCCTTTACACTGTCATGTTCCATCTGAAAAGCCGTGTTTCTTTTCACTAGACTCCAATAGAGATAACATATTATGTCGAGCAACCCTGCGATTCCCACAATTCAGTGCCCTGTGCAGTGCCTTTGATGATGTTGTATGGTTAGATGATGTTGTATGGTTCACTGTAGCTGCCTTGGGCTCTTCCTGAACCCCACAGATCATACAGCGGTAGAACATAATATAGCTCACCACGGCTACCTTGGTCTCATCACCAATACATTGTCCTAAAACTGACCCGGAAATAAAAACAATTAAGTCATCTTTTGTCAATTAAACAAGTGCTCACGTGAGCCCACTAGCCGATAAAAGCTCCGGAGTCGCAGAAAATCTCCGGCCTGCAGCGGCGATACATCGACGAGCTTAAATTGGACCTCTACCCCTCAGCAACACACGTCTTACTCGGCCGCCGGCATTGCAGTGACCCAGCTTGATGAGGCTCTTTCGTATATCTCTACCCGTTTGGAAGTATCAATCACTGCGCCGATTTTCCTCGTCCCCCGCAATGTCTCGCAATTATGAGGTACGTCATGCCCCTCTCGTCGTGATTTACGTCCTTCGTTAACCCGGAGTTATAGGATGCGATTGCAGCGCTCAATTCGCTGCAGTCCAACTTTGCGATCATTGAAAAACTCAAGAAGCAGCAGACCAGGGAAGACATGAACAAAACATCGATTCCAGAGATGGCTGACTGGCTCCGTCGCATCGGATATCAGGTTCGCAGTCCATCCTTGCAGTGTGTCGAGCGGGATAACAATTGTTAACGCAGATTCCTGCCACTTTATAGCCCTCCGACTTGGAGCGTATAAACCCCGTCCACGTTGCTGGAACCAAGGGCAAGGGATCAACCTCTGCCTTTGTCTCTTCCATCCTGTCCCAGTACACCAAATCTAACTCCCCGGAATCGGAGCTGTCCTCCCCCAAACTCAACAAAATCGGCACCTACACTTCCCCTCACCTGCGGTTCGCTAGAGAACGTATTAAGATCGATAATGCTCCTATCTCGGAAGAGCTGTTTGCTAAATACTTCTTTGAAGTGTGGGATCGACTGGAGGAAGCCGCGCGGGTCGAGGGAGACCCTCTCGACCCGAGACCCAAGCCTCAATACTTCCGATATTTGACTCTCATGGCTTTCCATACATATATCAGTGAAGGAGTGGATGCTGCTGTTATTGAATGTGGTATTGGAGGAGAGTATGACTGCACCAACGTGATTGCGCAACCAGTCGCAAGCGCAATCACCAGCTTGGGTATCGACCACACATCTATGCTGGGCACTACAATTGAAGAGATTGCGTGGCATAAAGGCGGTATCATCAAGCCTGGTGCTAAAGCTTTCAGTGCTCCCCAGCCCGGTAGCGCTGAAAAGGTCCTATCTCAGCGCGCAGAGGAAAAGGGAACCCAGCTGGAGATCGTGGGAGGCCTCTTGGACGGAAGTGATGTGAAACTTGGTCTCGCCGGTGACTTTCAATACATGAACGCAGCAGTTGCTGTTGCAACTGCGGCAGAATTTCTCAAGAAGGTCGGGATTGAAGATGTGTCACAGGAACTCTCTAAAGGAGCTTTACCAGCCAAGTTTCGCAAGGGACTTGAACTCACAAGTCTGGGGGGTAGATGTGAGACAAGGCTTGAAAAGGACGTGGCCTGGTACATCGATGGCGGCCACACTCTGGAGAGCATAAAGCTGGCTGGCCAGTGGTTTGCCTCCCAGATTCAAGCCAACTCTTCGTCCAGTACTGCGGCAGACAAGAAGCTCCGCCTTTTGATCTTCAACCAACAAACTCGTGATAGCGATGCCCTTGCCCGTGCGCTCTATGGAACTCTGGCTGCGGCTCTCGAATCTGGGTCGCCATTTACCCATGCGATATTCTGTACCAATGTCACATACCGAGACGCGGGCTACCGCCCTGACCTTGTCAGCATGAACACAGACAAATCCGATGTGGAAAAGCTGAGCGTTCAACACAGTCTCGCTGAGACATGGCGAGATGTTGACCCGAAGGCAGAAGTTAAGGTCTTTGCAACAATTGAAGAAGCCGTTGACTTTGCACGAGAGCTTGCTGCCAAGGAGAAAGACTTGCTATCTGGGGATGAAGCTCCCGTGATGACATTTGTCACCGGTAGTTTGCATCTTGTGGGTGGCTTCCTCGATGTCATTGAAACCAAACCGAGCAAGTAAGCCTAGGTCAATTCTCAGTCTTCCTTTTTCACTGACTATCCGGCATCTATATTTGAGTCTTAACATCTCCTTACTTGACTATGACTTTTCAACAACGTACCGATACCCGCAATGATCCTGGCTTTCGTCACTTTTTATGCTGGGTGACTTTATTTATCTACTTTTTCCTGCTTTTTAGCATCCAGAGGCGTTCGTCCGGGGCTTCAACAAACCCTTTTGCTCTTTATAATAATGGCACATTCTTGAAGTATCATTTTTCGGTGGGCTTTGTTTTTTCTTACCGAGGTAAACATTGTTCATGAAAGCCATATGATATATCACATCAAGGGAACATTATACTACAGAACCATTATATACATAGAAAAAAAAAACCAATAATTTCAATACTTAGCTTCGACACTATTTCTTCAAGATACTGTATTCTTTTTTAAATCAAAGTTATCTCTGTAAGCGCGAATAAAACGGGTCGCAAGGCCGATTACTACTACTGTTCCTCAGACACCCCGCGCAACGTCTCTGCGGTGACGTGGGGCTGGGTTGGGAAATTCAACACCTTTCCCGCACCGACGCCCGTCTCGAGATCTCGAACAATCCTTCCTTCCACAACTCCTCCCTCCACGCCATGTCGGACTCGAAGGACATTGACGATAAGGCCACCCAGGCCGGTGCTGCCAACACCTCGAAATCGGACGGCAAGAAACCCGCCAAGGCTGGAGAGCAAGGCCAAAACAAGATGACGGCCAAGATGGCCGAATCGTTGTTGGAGATGAACCCGGCCCTGAAGAACGAGATGGCGGGAATGGACAAGGGCAAGGCCGCTGAGATTCTGCGCAATCTGGACCTTTCCGATTTGCTGACGGGTATGTCTGTCGGTGGAAAGAACCAGAAGGACATGGCCTCGTACAAGTTCTGGCAGACGCAGCCCGTGCCTCGATTCGATGATAAGGAGGAGAGCATCACGGAGGGGCCGATCAAGAGAATTGACCCGGCAAAGGTGTCGAAGGAACCGGATGCTTTGATTGAAGGATTCGAGTGGTCGACTCTTGATTTGACGAATCAGGAGGAGCTCCATGAGCTGTATGATCTCCTGACAAATCACTACGTGGAGGACGACAATGCCATGTTCCGGTTCAATTACTCGCGGTCCTTCCTTCACTGGTAGGTGCCTACATAATGATGGAGATTTTGGGGCAATTGTGACTGACGTACGAAACGTAGGGCCCTGATGTCTCCCGGCTGGAAGAAAGAATGGCATGTCGGTGTTCGCGCCTCCAAGTCGAAGAAATTGGTCGCATCCATCTGCGGTGTGCCTACTGAGCTGCGTGTTCGCGACAAGAAGATCAAGGTGACGGAGATCAACTTCCTCTGCATCCACAAGAAACTCCGGTCCAAGCGTTTGACTCCCGTTCTCATCAAGGAGATCACCCGTCGTTGCTATCTGAATGGCATCTACCAGGCCATCTACACTGCTGGTGTGATCCTCCCTACACCCGTCAGCTCCTGTCGGTACTACCACCGCCCTCTTGACTGGTTGAAGCTCTACGAGGTCGGCTTCTCGCCTCTTCCCCCTGGATCTACCAAGGCCCGTCAGATCACAAAGAACCACCTTCCCAGCACTACCTCAACCCCCGGTCTCCGACCTATGGAATCGAAGGATATCGATGCCGTTCACGACTTGTTGGAGCGTTACTTGGTGAAATTCAACCTGAACCAGGCCTTCACAAGGGAAGAAATTGAACACTGGCTGGTTCACAAAGAGAACCCTAGCCAGGAGCAGGTTGTCTGGTCATACGTGGTGGAAGACCCCGAAACCCACAAGATTACGGACTTTTTCTCGTTCTACAACCTGGAGTCTTCCGTCATCCAGCACCCGAAGCACAAGAATGTGCGTGCCGCCTATCTGTACTACTATGCAACGGAGACAGCATTCGGCGATGACAAGAAGGCCCTCAAAGAAAGACTGCTCATGCTCATGAATGACGCCTTGATCTTGGCTAAGAAGGTAATGGAGCCAACTGTCCCTTCCCCCGATATCACCCACGAGACTAATAAATTTTCGTAATAGTCCCAATTCGATGTCTTTAACGCCCTTACGCTTCACGACAACCCTATGTTCCTTGAGCAGCTCAAGTTTGGCGCCGGTGATGGACAGCTTCACTTCTACATTTATAACTACCGCGCAGCCCCTATCCCTGGAGGCGTTAACGAGAAGAATCTGCCGGATGAGAACAAGATGGGAGGTGTTGGTGTTGTCATGCTGTAAAACCCGCGATGCGTTCGAGTCAATATTACATTCAAATACCCAGAAAAGTGAGTTTGCTCGATCTTCTGTGTATTTATTCAAATGATAGTATAGTTAGCTAGAAATATCCATGAAACAAAAAAAACCTATAAATATTATGACAAAGAGAATGTTCTTTTCGTATTCGTGCCACTGGGGAGAACCCCTTGCTGCCTGAGGCAGCAAGGCACTTCCGTTTCCGTGACGTCGTCAATCACATGGCAAGGTCCAGACCTTCTTTTCGTCTTGTCGTATGGGATCCCCATCGTCATCTTCATCCCCAGGCCACTTTTTTGACCGTCTGAATCATTCGATCGTCTCGGAGATTATCCAGGGATTTTAGCGTGTTTGATCGCTTGTTTCTGCAGTTTAAAAGTCATCATTGCGACCTCCGGGATTCACCCGTCTCTCCCCGCTTTAGTACTCGAGCAACGCAAACATCCAAATCAGGCATCGAATGGTTCCGGAACACACACTCAATCGACTCTCAACTGAGCAGAAAAAAAGACACAAGAGGTCCTGGGGTGTTACACTGTTATTTCTGTGCTTTGGTTCAAAATCGCCGTTTCGCTGTTACACCCATTGAGTGACAATGGGAGTAGGTCAATCCACAGAGTATGCGGGCCATGCGTCTACACCAGGTTAGTTATCAATCAACTATTTCGATCACTATCGGTCATAAGCTATGCTAGTATCCACTTGGGAAAAAAGGGTAAAAGATCTGACATGGAAATAGAGGGCCTGAGCTACATGCTTGCCGAACGCTTCGCAACCAAATGTTTCACTCCGTTGGAATTAACCCACTTCAAAGACATCTTCTTCTCCCGTGCGACTGATCAGGGTGGCATGAAGTATTGGAATGAGAAGACTCTATCTGATTTCCTGGGGATTCCGGATAGCAGTGATTCTCAATGTCCGCTCGATGCGGGTCCTGTCATCTTTCGCATGGCGTCATATCTAGGGGCATTCCCTTTCCAGAATACCCTTGCCCCAAGTGTTCTGACATTTGAAGCTATGGTGAAAGTGGTTGTCTTGTTGACTGAACGATATGGGAAGGTCTTGAGGCGAGGGCGCAAAGACCGCATCAAACTATTATTTGGAAGTCTTGCCGATGTTGGAAGGAAAGATGTAGGGGAGTCGAGATCTTCGGAAGAACAAGTTAAAAAGGACAACGATGCCCCTACAACTACCAATTCCCATGCTGCTGGCTTCTCGATTGATGAGCCGGCTAATGATGACTACGAAGATGATGATGATGATGACCTCGCACTTGTCGCCTTGGAGTCTCTGGATGCCATTGAAGTTTTCAAACATGACCATCGCATTGATAAAACAGTTTACGAGGCTAGGATTTCTATCAGTACCTTCCGTCGACTTCTGATGCTGTTGGTTGTTATCTCGCCATTAAAGCCACTTGAATCCGTCGAGACATATACTTCTGACCTGAGCACAGAACGTATGGAGATGGTTCGAAAAGAAGTAGACAGCATTTTGGATGCTTTCAGTCCAGAAGAAGCAGCTGGTGGTATTAGCTATAAATCGTTTGCCCAGACTGTATCCGGCTCCCTTCCTTATCTTTTCGACCCTTTAACGCCATTATTTGAGCACCTACTGTTCAGCAGAAACCTCGATCTCTCTCAGAGGCGGAACAGGACCGATTCTACTTCCACAGAGCCAGTCGAAACCCCGTCAGAAACCCCCTCGCCACCACCTACTTCAATTATGCTCCCGGGAAGCTTTGAATCTTCAATTCTCAACTCGAGCGTTATTTCTCATCTTTCCTTTTTCCTCCCTTCTACGACCCACAACTTGAACTTTCTTCGCAGTGGCGTGCAACTGCACCCAGTTTTCTCAACAGCAGCACATGGTTCATCACTTACATCTTTCTCCCATTACGTTCTTACCTGGCAATCGGCTACGCTGCTGTTGCTTCAGGGCGCTCCGGCTGGTTCATCCGACGAGGGGGAGAACATGATAACTCTTGGGGCATACCTACCCCACCCTTGGAAATCTTCTTCTTCAGCCCATACCTCCTCCAAACCTCCCCATTCATCGCTTCTTCCATGCCTTTTCCAACTCTCTCCCAAGCACGTGCTTTTACAGGGTAACGCATCCTCCTCAGCCAACCAACCCAATACGCCCGCTGCATACTTTTCTACGCATTCTGGTATAGCAATTGGCTGCAAGATACCCCCTTCATCGCGGACACAGCACTCCACCCCCACACCACACGGAGCTGGTAGCCTCATTATCGATCCTAGCCTCGAATGTGCAGACTTTAGCGTCTCCCCTGTGGGTCATAATGGCGTTTTCCTCCCTCCAGAACCAGCTTCACCTGAGCAAGGCACCAAAAAATTCCATATTGATATCTACAACATTGAGATCTGGGGAGTAATCCCTAATCCTGTGGAGTCTGCTGCTTCCGACAAGGCTCAGAGTGCCGTGGAATTGCAACAGTTGAAGTGGGATTTCGAAGCTCGGGAAGCAGAGCGAAGAAGAAATGTGAATCTGAATGCTGGCGCAGGGGGATTCCGCACTTGAAAGTGCAAGATGGCTATTAGAGACGGCTGGACTGGTTGGCAGTGGTAATGGTGGCCCTGGACGAAGCGGAGGGAGTATTGGATGATGGGTTTATAATGCTTCGAAGCTACCTCTTGGTTGATTGAGCTCTTGGATAACAAGCATATGCTGAAAGGCGTAAATGATGATTTTGATATACTGTACCCGGCCGATGGTTTATGTTGCGGTATTCGATCCATAAAGCAGGCTAGACAACTAAATCTAATCGCTATGAACTATCAATATAGTATTACCCTTCTCAGACACTCCATAAAGGAATGGACCCTACACAACCCGTTCCTTCTACAGTACAACCCGAATACAGACGGTATCACGTAACCCACTCTGCCCTTTTCAATCAGGCAGCCACTCTTCCCATATAACCCATCTTTGCGTAATCCCCCAACAACCCAGGGTGACTGTGGTGCAGTGGTCTGGTCGCCTCGGCGGTTTGCCCTGCAACCGTACAGACAGAAGTCCTGGGTTCGAACCACCAGGGGGACTTTACGTTCTCCGGGGGTTCGTCGAATATCCCCTACTGCTGGTATTTCGTAGCCCACCGTGCAGCTTCCACCTTAGAGGAAGGAGGCTGGTTCGCGGGTTTGGGGTGAGCTTTTTTGGTTCTTTTATTAGTAGTTGGTTGTATTTTATTTGTTTCTTTTTTAGTTCAGAGGATGTAGCGATACCTTGGCGGTTTTGAAGCTATCTATTTATCTGTGAGCAAGATGCAATTAAACTGAGTCATTTCTGTTCAGGTCATCTAGATTGTTACAATATTTAAAACGAAATAGCTCAGGGCTAAGATAATAGCAACTGGGGCACACAAAAGCGGCGCAATTCATTATAGAATACGTTAAATCCCAAGGGGAGTAAGCCCGGTAGGAGGTCCGTAAAAGTCTTTCAGCTCTTCCTCTTCTTCCTCCTCTTCCATTCCTGTATTCTCAGCACCCGAGTCATCCTCGATTGCTTTCCCTCTGGATGGTCGATTGCGCCCCCCGGCGTTGGTCGGGAGTGCAGGAGTGTCGCCCTTCTTGCTACCCTCTGCTTCATTCTCGTCATCTTCCCTTTCCCGAGGAAGACGATACGCCAAGAAGCCATCCGGCGCGCGCTCTGCTCGATCCATGATTTCATTCATGTACTTGCGTACTTCTTCTGGAGGCTTTACAACCCGACTTAATGGCTCGAGGACTTTCGGATTGGCGCTGTAGATGCGGAAGGTGACCGGCTGGTAATACTCTTTCAAGTTGGATTCTTTCTTCACCTCTTCCGGCTTGTCCTTTTCTGGCTGCTTGCCCGTGTCTTCTTTGCTTGGGGTTGCCGCTGGCTGATTGCTCTTCTCGGCCTGGTCAGCTGGTGGTTTATCATCCCCCTGGGTCGGAAGTGGTTTGGAATCGGCAGCAGGAGTATCCTGGTTTGGTGTAGGCTGTTTGGTGTCCTTTGCCTTTCCCTTCTCTCCTTCCTTTTCAGTCCCCTTATCTTTATCCTTTGCTTCTTCAGCCGCTTTGTCCTTGTCCTTATTCTTGCCCTTTTTGGATTTGGATGACGCCTTCTTTGCCCGTGGGTTGGCAGTATCGGATGCAGTTTCTATGGGGAACGGCGCGTTCGGGTCTACCTTTCGAACAAGCAAGAAGGAAGCAAGCATGGTATTTCCTCCCGGTAGCCATTCCAATATCGAATACTCAGGAAAGAGGTAACGATCTCCAGAGCCCGCATGCCCCGAGGTGCTGCTTCCGTACGGCGTGAGCGGTGATGTAAACTCAAAGACCACCGATTTGTAGTTGAGCCTTGGGGGCGGCGGTGGTGCAGGCGAGCGGTAATATGGTGCCGGTGAGCCATATTGCGGCGGGCGAGACTGGATTGGAGGCGGATGTGCTCCTTGATACGGTGGCTGTTGATAAGGGGGGGTATGGAGGTCCTGGACGTGGCCCTGCCGCCTGTTGCGGGGGAGGAGGGGGCATGGATCGTACTGCAGGACTCGGCTGCTTTGTTTGTGGTCCAGCAGCAGGAGTTAATGGCGGTGGACCTGCGGCAATAGCACCAGGAGTGGACGTTGCTGGAGGTTTTGTCTCTGAAGATGGCGCCTGGGTCGTTGGAGTAGAACTTGGAGGAGCTACACCGGGTTCTTGCTTCACTTGTGGTGTCGCATTAGAGTTCTGCGTAGCTGGTGTTTGGGGCGGATTGGCTGGGCTCTGCTTGGGAGTTGCAGGCGAGGGATTTGTAGATGATGATGGCTTAGGGACTTGAACCTCCACCCGCGGCATTGGCTGTGGTTTAGATTGTGGAGTTGACTTTTGTTGAGGTTGTGACTGAGGCGTTTGCTGAGCCGAAGATTGCTGTGCTTGCTGTGGACCTGGCTTTTGTGGTTGTTCCGGGGCTTTTTGTGACGGCGTTGGCTGTTTTTGCTGCTGTGCTGCCGGTGGCTGAGCGGCTGTGGGCGTTTGCGCTTGTTGTCGCTGTTGCTGTTGTTCCCTCGCTCTAATTATGGCATTGAGCTCATCAATATGTGCTTGGAACGCCCGAAGCTGTTCTTGTGATGCTTTACTCGATGCCACCACTCTCATCAATGCCTTAAGTTCGGGATCCGAAGCAGCTCTGGTAGCAAGCATTTGGATGACTGGGTCCGGACTGGGTTTGGGAGGATGAGGCGGAGCATGTTGGGACGGTGAAGGTCGCTGAGCATTTTGGGGAGTCGGAGGCTGCTGATGAGGAGGAGCATGGTGAGGAGCTCTAGGCTGATTGGGAGGAGGCGGGGGTTGGTTCCCTGGCTGGTAACCCGGTTGAGGGGGTCCGGCCTGAGCAGGAGAGTATTGAGGCGTCTGTGGCGGAGGATGAGAATGGGACTGTCGTGCATGCGGAGTAGGGGCTGGATGAGGATATGGGTGGTATTGCTGGAAGTTATTGGGAGGGCCGTAATGGACCATCGGCCGCTGAGGGGGGTGTATTGAATGGGAGGCGGCGCATTTGGGTCCTTGACGGTGTACAGCATCGCGTCGAAGAGATGAGGTCCAACCACAATGTTGCAAGGCCCAATCTTCGACATGGACTCTTTCGGTGGGTTTTTCCCTTCAATCTGTTCCCTTTTTGTCTTCTTTGGCTTCGTCCAATATCGTACCAAAATACCATCGCTAAGCCATTTCTTCTTGGACCGTTCCAGGGAGGCTAAAAGAACCGCACTGTAAAGATAATCGTCAGACCTTTCTGCCATTTCCATGCACTCCATCGAGGAGTATTCCATCAATCACCCACCTTTCAGCAACCGACTGATACTCCTTGTCTGAGAGGGTCTCCGGCTGTGGTGCCGCCACCACCGGCAGACCCTCTCCATCCTTGATCTTGGTCGGCAAGGGATCCTGTGCAGGCTCTGGCGGAGGCGGTGGAGGAGTAGGAGCAGCAGCAACAATAGGAGTTGAGGCTTTCTTCTTGGACGGAGGTTGAGTTGGTGCTTCGGAGGCTCGTCTCTTCGCGGCAGGTTCGCGACGCTCGCGCGCGTTGAGTTTACGCTTCTCGGCCATGGCGGCGATTAGGGACGGATGTGTCGAGATAGCAGAATATGAGGAGAGCCGAGAAGCATCCCTAATGGTTGCTGCAAGTCGAGAAAAGGGATGAGGGGCGGACTGGGATGGGTGTTTTTCCCTCTGCGGAGGTGGAGGAAGAAAGAAAAGAAGCGCGGGAAACTCGAAGCGGACGACGTAATGATCAGCTTCACATCTGCACGGCAGCTTTCTTTTCACCAGCTACACTCTTGTCTTTCTCTTTTTTACCCTTGAAGCACTTCGTAATTACATACTGGATGATTGTGGACTCTCATCACCGCTAATTACCTTTCCCTTTGGTCCTCATCATGGTTGAGCTTCAATCCATCTTCAAAAAGGCCTACTGGTCGCTGGCCGCCGGTGGTCTCGCATATGTGACTTTTGTATTTGCCATGACATTTCCTAATGTCCAGCGGTCGTATGTATTCTATGTTCATCTAGATACAGTTGAATCCTTGCTGATTACCCCTTCAGACTTCTCTATGTGAACAAGGTCAACCCGACTCTCTGGGAGGACGTCAACAAGGTCGAACCGTTCGGATTCATGAGTATGTCGAAATGAGCTGGATTCCATGAAGCTGGAATTAATTCCAATAGAGACGCAGGTTCAGCCTTTTAATCTGAAGACTCCCGATAATGAAACGCTCTACGGGTGGCATCTTATCCCTTTGCATCTGTGCCACGAGCATGAGGATGAGCTGAATGCAAACGAGCCTTCTGGTCCACATGAAGATTATACCCAGACATCTGCTTTCAAGCTTCTAGCCAAAGACCCGAATGCCCGGGTTGTAGTAAACTGTGAGTATTATCCTTTAAATCTTCAATCTATTGTGTATGCTCTGGCTAAACGTCTCTGCCAACCAGTCCATGGCAATGCTGCCCATCTTGGTTCTGCCCAGCGACCAGAAATCTACCGCATGATCCTGGGCATATCCACGCCCTCCGACCCTGTGCATGTCTTCTCCATCGACTACCGTGGATTTGGTCTCTCAACCGGCGAGCCCTCCGAGGAGGGCCTCATCACCGACGGCGTCTCACTCATCAACTACCTCACCTCCGGACCGTTGAATATCCCACCCTCCCGAATTGTCATCATGGGTCAGAGCCTTGGAACTGCCGTCAGCGCTGCCGTCGCAGAACGCTTCGCCTTCGGGTCTCCTGACCCTACCGCTATTCAACCCGCCATCAAGAACTCGGAACCCTTTGCCGGTGTCATTCTCTTGGCGTCCTTCAGCACCCTGCCTAGCCTCATTGAGTCCTACAGCTTCAAGGGAATCACTCCACCAATGCTCTCCCCCTCATCGGCTACCCTCGTGTACAAAAGTGGGTAGTAAACCACATCGTTGACCGCTGGGACACAGCGGCGCGTGTAGCACGCTTGGCGGGAATTGGCCCAACCGCTCAAGAAGACTCTATCGCTGGCTATGGGGATAAAGATCTGGACCTGGCTATTGTACACGCTTCGAATGATGTTGAAATTCCCTGGTACGAAGGGCGGCGCGTTTGGTGGGCTGCGACTGGCGAAGGCCAGCCAGATGCCCCTGGCACCCTGGCCGTTCAGAAAAAGGACAAGGACGGCGAAGTGAAAATCTGGGAAAACAGGTCTCAGGACTCAAAGGGTGTTAAGAAGGTTAGGTGGGAACGTGTGGGTTACGGCGGTATGTATCAAACCAAGAACTCAAGTCACCTCCTTCATGAAAGCTTACTGTTCTCATCTCAGGTCATAACCGTGTTGCAACCTTTTCTGTTGCTGCCCTGGCCGTTCTGCGGGCCTTTGAGGGGTGAATCTGAACAGACATATCTTCATAGCCTATTGTTTTCGATAGGATTCCTAGGTTAAGCAGAAGCGACGAGCATTATACGAACATCACCATTACGACTATAGTATAAACATATCTTTCCTTATTCATTCTGGATCCAGCAGACATACCGTTACGAAACACATCAATAATTAGAGAGACCGTTTCATTTCATAGTCTATGAGGGGAGAAGTGATATAGTATAAACAACCAAGAAATTAAACAAAAGTGCGGAATATGAATACAACCCCGAATCCGATGACCTTGAAAACAACACCAACACTTGCTTTTGTAATGCTCCGATGACATGAATTGTTTAGAAAGAAAGCATTGCAAAAGTAATTTAGAAAGCCCACAGGGTCTGTCTAAACTGGAAAAAATAGTACATGGCTGCAAATTATTGGAACATAAATAAATGAAAAGCAAAGGCTTTATCTGGTAAAACAGGTGGAGAAGGTAAATCGGTAATATGATATGGAAGCACCTGAGCGACTCGTGATGCTTGCTCGCAAGCCGAGGCACCGATCAAATCCAAAATCAATCGGGGAATCGAGTCGTCAAAGGGCGTCCACTTCCCCTAGCAACCTCGGGGCGATTGAAAAGCCATGGCTTTTAGGAGATGTGGTTATTTCAGACACGTTTATTTCTTGTGTCTGTCGGCCTGGGCCTTCAGGTACTTCGCGATGAGTTCCTTCCTGTACGGTAGTCAGTATCAAGATCATATATAACAAGGAGGCTCATGAAATGTGAGGGTGTGGACATACTGCAGTTGCGGTGGTGCCTTCTCGTAGTGGCTGAACTCCATGGTGTATTCACCTTTACCCTGGGTGGCGGCACGCAGATGGGTACTGAAACCAAACATGCCATTCAAACTGCAGTCGGCATACACAGTGAACTCGTCAACGCCAGTCTCAGTGTCATTGATGGTGGCATTGCGCTTGTTCAAAAGCGAAATAACGTCACCCTGGAATTCGGACGGCGCGGTGACAGTGGTCTTCATCAGAGGCTCAAGAACAGAGGGGTTGCTCTCCATGAATGCCTTGCGGAAAGCTTGCTGAGTGGCGTTCTTGAAAGACATTTCAGATGAATCAGTCATGTGGGTAGCACCATCGTTGATAACCATCTTGGATCCCAGAACCTTGTGGCCGATCAGAGGGCCCTTTTCGCAAGCAATGTTGAAACCCTTCTCACAGGCAAACAAGAACTTCTCAGAAATGCTACCTCCAACAATCTGCTGTTCAAAGGTGTTGTCCTCGAGCTTTTCGCTAGGTTCCATCCAGCCCATAACACGGGCGTAGTCACCAGGACCTCCCGACTGCTTCTTGAGCAGATGGTCAAAGTCGACCCTGTTGCCGATGGTCTCACGGTATGCGACCTGAGGTGGACCAGTCTCACAGTCAACCCGGTACTCACGGCGCATACGCTCAATGTAGATGTCCAGATGCAGTTCACCCATTCCAGAGATGAGTGTCTGCTCACTCTCCTGGTCGTAAGTCACACGGAAGGTGGGATCTTCTCTCTGGAAACGTGCCATGGCCTTAGAGAAGTTGGCTGCATCCTTGTTGTTCTTGGGTTTGATGGAGAGCGAAATGACGGGTTCAGGAACGAACATGGACGACATACTGTAGCCAAGCTGGCCATCAGTGAAGGTGTCACCAGAAGCACATTCGACACCAAAGACTGCACAGATTTCACCGGCTCCAACCTCACTGACATCCTCCATCTCATTGGAGTGCATGCGAACGATGCGGGGAATCCTGACCTTCTTGCTGTTTCGAGCATTGAAGACGTTGGAACTCTTACGGAGAGTACCTTGGTACACTCGAATGTATGTCAACTGTCCAAAGTTGCTCTCTTCCAGCTTGAATGCGAGACCAACAAATGGAAGAGCGTTGTAAGGCACAAGCTTCACAGGAGCCTCGTCACGCTTCTGGTCGAGAGCAAGGTTTTGCACCTCTGAGGGGTTGGGCAGGTAGTCGATAACACCATCGAGCATTGGCTGGACGGACTTGTTGGCCAGCGCAGTACCCATGAAAACCGGAGTGAACTTCAATCCAATGGTTGCTCGTCGGATCGCTGCCTTCATTTGAGCCTCGGTGGGTTCAGCCTCTTCCAAGAAGAGCTCTGCCATCTCATCATCGACATCAGCAAGGGTCTCGATGAGCATCTTCCTCCTTTCAATGGCCAAATCCTTAACCTTGTCGGGGATTTCATCTGTCTCGATGATCTCTTCGCCACTAGCTCCTGCGTTGCGGAGCGTTTTCATTCGAATCAAGTCCACAACACCCTCAAATTCATCTTCGGTGCCAATGGGCACTTGGACAGCGGCGGCAGGGATCTTGAGTTTGGTGTTGATCTGGTCAACTGCCTTGAACGGGTTGGCACCCATACGGTCCATCTTGTTGACAAAGGAGATACGAGGGACATTGTAACGTCTCATCTGGCGATCGACCGTAATCGTCTGCGACTGCACACCTGAGACTGCACACAGAATCATGACAGCTCCATCCAGAACACGAAGCGCTCTCTCGACTTCGATGGTAAAATCAATGTGACCTGGTGTGTCGATCAAGTTGATATGGTAGGTCTCATCCTTGCCCTCCTTGTCCTTCTTCACCCAGTCACAGTAGGTAGCAGCAGACTGAATGGTGATACCCTTTTCACGCTCCAGGTCCATAGAGTCCATCTTGGCTCCAACACTGTCTCGACCACGGACTTCGTGGATAGCCTTGATACGGCCAGTGTAGAAGAGAACTCGTTCGGTACAGGTGGTTTTACCGCTGTCGATGTGGGCCTACCATAAGAACAGATTAGACCTGCGGATGTCGTATTTGAGTATGTCGTAGATTCCATTTGCTTACCGCAATACCAATATTTCTGACTTTGGAAAGTCGTGCTGCCTCAACAGGGTCGAGGTTGTCGATGATAGCATCCTGAGACAAGGTCTCCGGGGTGGCCGCAGCAGCCTCGAGACTAATTCACAAGAGCAATTAGCAACAAGCTCAATTCATTTTTAAACCAAATCCATGGATGTCATCAGGCCGTAACTCACACTGCAGCAGCGGTGGCAGAAGCATTTCTTCTTTGTTGGTGATGTCTGTTGACGATGGACTGATAAGTCGGAGCAGCGGTAGGTAAACGGAAGGCGGCCGTCGACGCGCATCGCTGCGAGAAGAAGTTCTGAGTCTGAAGGCGGACTGGCGATCTGGTCAGGCCAGAGACGGCACGGTATTGCAACCGTGCGAGAGAAGGAGACCTCATGGCTATCGTCCACCCACGCCGGAATTGGTCGAGTACGAAATGCTTCTCGTCGACTTCTGCTTTCTTCCTCCGGCGGAGTCGCGAAAAAAAGTTCGGGGAAGCCAGGAACGCATCACGTGATAAATCACCGGTGGCCCCGGGCCTCTCATCGCGCTTGGATTATTGTTCAATTCATCTTCAATTCTTTCTTTACAATTTCTCAGTTACGAACTTCACTACTCATTTCGCTCGATCTGCGTTTTCCAGGTCGAACCAGTCTATGTCATTTTAGCATGCCGCAGAGCAATGTCAGGTCTCCTTGATGGACAACAACTTAGGGGTCTTCCAACGGACAGAATTAATTGCATTAATACGGGGTACTCGAGTTAAAACCAAATCAGTCAATCGCCAGCTGCACAACTAGTTACTACAAAAGTAGTTCGCTGCCACCACGGGTCCCAGTTTCATCTGCTTCTCAAGCGAACTCAAATCGTACTTTACTCTTTGCGAGATCTTTAGCGTCTTCCCGCCCTCCGGCGCATGATCCGTGGCCTGAAACCCCTCGGGCTGTTCGTATAGGAGGAAGATATATCGATGAGGTGAACTCCCGGGTGGAGGCTTAGGGGGCCGTAATTGATGATGACGGAGGTTTCAGATGTAAGAATGGTTTGCCCGGTGGCTGTGGTCTCCGATGAGGCTTTCAGGCCTGGCTGGACCCAGTGCATGATGGGGCCCAGGAAGCTGAAAGATGGGAACGGGGCATCGGGGTCAAGGCAGATTACGATATAATTGCCCGTCGGTTCGCTGAGGGATATCTGAGGTGGGTTCTTGGCATCTGAATTTACTGTTAGCGATATTGATGCTATACACTCATATATCGCGGAGTGCTGTCAAAAATGGACGCGCGCTTGTGTGCGTTGACTCACCTGCTTTGGGGATCACTTGTCCCGGTGTGATTTGATGCTGGCCGATAGTGAGGCCGAGTATCTTGGACTTGTCATTCTCGATAAGAGACAAGCCAGCCTCCAAGGATTTTGCTGTCATGGTTGATGGGTGATTTCTTAAGTAAGGGAATTGTACAAAGACAGAGGATGATAATTATGATGGTAGTTACACCGCTGATTTTAAATGGTTGTGATGAGATCCCTGAATCCAGTTCAGCTCGCTCAGCGTTGGTCCGCTCAAGGTTTCTAGATATCCACGTTTCTTGTAATCCAATTACCATTCTCTACACCATCGTTCACAGCACCCCCAAAATTCTATAGTTAAAGGTCAGACCAAGAATGCTAAAGCCAGACTGCTATGGAATTAGCTTTGTGTCCTTTTTCCTCGATTATCAGGCTTTTAATATGCTATTTGTTGGCTGTATTGATGGTATAGACATGACAGAATGCGTTGAGAAAGCCATGTAAATTACCGTTTGTGGTTAGGCAAAGCAATAGTCGAATTGTGATGATGCTTGCTTTTTTTCTTTGTCCCTGTCCTTATCTCATATGAGGGGATGATGTCGGAATCGGAGCCTTTTGTTGATTCGCCGATTTATTTCAGTTAATTATCCTTATGTAGACATCAGATAACAGACCATTTAAGTATGTTTTTGTTCTTTTCTATTTACTATGAAGTCCAGACATACTTGCTGTCGATATGCATCGCAACTCCACGGGTGTATTGTACAGTACGTGATGGTAACTTATATTACATTACACAATCATCTTGACCGCCTTCACTTCCGCCATCGTCAAGAATATCACTAACTGGTGTACTTTCATGATGCTCATTATTATTGAATTCTCTCCAACTCGAGGCTTTTATGACATGCCTCTAGGAAGATGCGCTCTTCATTGAAATTGCTGGCCTCTATTTCCCGCAGCCAGCCGTCGAAGCTCAAGAAGCCGGCTGTTAGCTTAGACCATGTCAGTTACACTGCAGTCGCATTACTGAATAGCTTGCTGATATGATAGTAGTTTATCCAGAGACAACGGGTTCTTGGTCTGTGGCGGGAGATTGTTAGAGCTTTAAATAGTCAGTTTCCCCGTTTTGGATGAATGCTTCAAATGCTAATTAGTATCCAGAGGTTCCCAATTCTCCAACAAAAGATGAATTGCACAGCTATGCTCGTGATGAATTCGAGCGTCATCGCAATGTGACTGACTTGGTTGGTTGAGGATTTCTAAGGCTATCTATTACTTTGAGCTAACTAATTTTTGCTTCAGCAACATATTCGATATTTGCTTTCGGTGAGTACACTCCCCTTTTCTATGTTATGAATAATGCGTTTCTAACAGTTGACAGACCGGCAAGTCGGAGTTTGAAACCATGAGACGATATATCGATGAGCAAGTTATGGGTTGAAGCATTACTTACCCTTCCAATGAGGTGGAACTCTGAACAAGAATTTTTGATGTGTCAAAATGGACGACACCTTTGGGCTGATAGCAGCAGCCGACATACAAGGCGGTTCGATACTTTGACTCATCGCCAACGCCAGGTATAAGAGAGAAGAATTGCCCGTGTTTATACCAACAAGTGAACATATGTACAGTATAATATCTAACCAAAAATTCAACTGAATCCCCATACAATGCGTACTCCACAACTCTTCTTTTAATTTTGTCTCAACAACATTTCCTTCACGGCATCTAATACGCCCAAGGATCGCTTCTCATCAGCAGGCTCAATAGCAGCGCGAGCAGCATCCTGTTCAGGAACCGGCTTCGCCGAAGCCTTCTTTCCAGCCTCCTTGGCGGCCGCCTCAATAGCCGCATGGCGCTCCCTCCAGTCCCTATCTTCCTTGTCTCGGATCTCCAGTTCACGTAGCCATGCGTCTCGCTTTTCCTGGCTCTTGCGAGCCTCCACTGCCTGCTCGAATTCCCGACGCTGCTTTCGTTCCGTCTTGAAGTACATGCCACCGGCGACGAGGGCGAAAAGGGTAAAAGCCTGAGCATAAATACGGGCACGGAACATCCGGTTCATTTCAACCGAGTCACCGACCTTCATCGATCGGTAGGCGCGGAATAACGCATAACAGGTGGCGGCACATCCTAGAATTGAAAGAAGGTATGATGAGATCCCGGTGGCTTTTGCTTCTCAAGGGGCACAGCGCCTCTCTCTTCTCTTCTTTCACATACCTAGCGGAATAAGTGGCTCCTCCTTAAGTCTTCTGCGGAACTTCTGAAGTGAGGTCTCCTCCTGGAATTGACTGCATAACCGGGTGTATCTGTTAGTGACCCTTCCTCATTCCCCGCATCTGTTGCGATGGGGAAGCATCATGTAGTGGGTTCTGCACGTACGGGCTGTCCTCGAAGGACGAAGGAAGAGGGTCGCCGCTCATGTTTAGTCTTCAAGTATGACGCTTAATAGAATATGAAAAGTCGGGTTACTTGATCGACTCGACCTGAAGGGTGAAAAATGAGCAAGTTAGCTTTCCGAGCTTTGCGGAGTTGGAGATGAGACCGGGGATCCGCCGCCCCCGTATCTAGTTCAAGCCCTTGAAAGGCCAACCAAGGCGGCTTTGGTTTTTCAAGGAGGACCTACTTGTCAATTTTCCTTTTTATATTGCTACCGTATCTTCTCCCTTCGAGAGGCGGCGGCAAAGGTGACGTGCTTTTGCCTGAGCGTCCGAAACATGACGTCGGCAAAGTCCTGCAGTTGCCAAGTGATATTTTTCATAACATACGGTATTGTCACGGTACGGTATCAAACACCAAGCGTGTAAAGAATTCCTGCCATCGAGTAGATATACCCTGGACAGTTGCAACCTTCTTTTACGAGAGCATCTGAATGATTAATTGCAATAATAATGGTCTCATTGTCCCACTTTCGAGTCATATTATTAGCCTATATAGATAGGTTTTTTCGGGGTTCGAGAATTATTATCCAATGCAAGACACTATCTCGCGGTGTGAGATGAGCATTTAGTATTTCGTTAGATCTATATTTCTATATACGCCGTGAATCACATTCTATAACCTAAATCTGCCATCAACTCCATGAGGATTTGGAGTCTATCGCGAGCATCGCCAACCTCATCCTCCCAAAAACGAAGCATATCCATCGTACTGAAGACGGCCTCCTTCCATCCTTCCGGGACGAGGTCTTGCACATATTCGCTATGCGAGGCAGCAAGCAAAATCAAGGCGCTTCGCGTACATGAGCGGAGCATCAACCACGCGCCATGGTGACGGTGGTAAAAGCCAGGCTTGTTTTTATGGATGCGCTCCACGGACATGGCCAGTCCCTTTGTAGTATATTCGTCGAGCAAAGGGTCTCGTCTATTGAAGTTGATTGCTTCGAGCATGAATGGAAAGTACATCCATTCGTAACAGTCTAGGAGATGACCGCGAAGCACGAATTTCAGGACGTCGTCTTCCGCTTCAGGTGTTGCTAAAGAAAACATTGGAGGGAGTGAAATCATCCTAGAAACACAATTCGTCAATTTGAGCATAAAAAGAAAACACTTGGGATTGGGACTAACCAGTCAGCCGCCTGCTTCTCAAAGGCAACAACGGAATCCACCATCAGGGAGATTCGAGAAAATCTTCCCTCTTCTTGGTTCTGGAACAGATGATAGAGAACTCGGTTTGCTAGTCGCCTGAGTGCAATCTCAGCAAGATAGTAATACCAGGCCCTCGCGGCATCCTCTTCTAGATTCTCTAACGGTGGACTAGGGAAAGATGTAGGGTAGGAGAGATCTTGCAGCCCAAAACCAGGAAGAGACAATTCCATGCGAACTTCCCTATTGTTCAGATAAGTGATGATTAGCACAATTTCTGATGAGCTTCACCAGTCTATATTAACTTACAATTCAGATTTTAAACATGTCCAGTATACGCTTTCCTGCGACACCCGGTCATGTCTAGCTCCGGTCAATCCTTTGTTCTCAGATTGCTGATATTTTCTTGGGAAGTCAAATCCTTGTGAAATTGCAGCCGCCTGAACAAAAAACCTCCAGGCTGCCATTGGCTGCTGTAATGTCATTAGATAGACACCTGAATAGAAGAAGCATTGGGCTTCTAAAATTCCATTTCGGCTAAGTAAAAGACCAATGCGCTTTTGAGAAGCCTCAAAGTAGGATCTCGCCATAATGAAGCTAGAAGAGTTTCGGGAGAACATCGAGTTGCTTTGATGCTGAGAATGAAAGGCTTCTGCGATTGAGCCAAGTGCACACACGAGGAGCTTAAACCCAAATTAGCATTCTTTCTATACGGGCAACTTCAACGAGCGCATGAGTAGGAAATTGTGACAGAGTCTTACCACAAGACAAGACGGCGCATCCCACTGAATTCCGCTGACACAAGCTTGTTGAACGTACTGACAAAGTAGAGGGACATCCAGGATGGGATTGGCAGGATGGACGTGCTTGAGGAAGGTATTCAGCAGTCTAGTATATGCACCAGGCTCGAGTTCCTTTGCCAGAAAGCTCTCAATTGGTGAATTAACGATTGCGCTTGGAGCATCCAAAACCTCATGGTTGAGCAAAGCTTTCAAGTCCAAGCGTGAATCAAATCGGTTTTGGAATACAGGCCATGATAACACGGTTTCGATCGTAAAGGTGCTAAAATCAGGGCCATTTGGTGAATTCGATACCGGGGAGTCGATATTTGCGGGAGAATCTTGTTCCTTGCGTGTGCTCTCTCTTGGTGTCGATTCGTCCCTGGGTTCAGATCTCAGAAACTGCTCGATTCGATCAAGCCGTTCAATGATCACTAAGCTGGCTGGATCGAAGCTAAGCAACAAACGATGCCGTGTTAGCTTCTAGACCCTGTAAAGACACACTGCAGATCTCACTCACGATGAAAAGTCCGTTGGGCCTGTTACACATTTTGCCCCAACCTTCTCACAAAACGAGCACGACGGTTTCTTATTGTCGCATCGAGTTCTTCTTGATCGACATGTCTCACACGCCTTTACGGCACGTCTTCGAGGATATGCGGCAGTCCCCCGTGGTGCAGGGCGTTTTCTCGAGGTTGAAGCTGGGGCGCTCACACCAGGGACTGTGGAGTTGGCTTCGGGGGTGGGAGATTCTGACTCCACAACATCTTGAAGCAAATGCTGTAAAGAAGTAGTCATGAGCCGGTTCTGACAGGAAAAGCGCGGCGGGGAATTGACATTAAATGGATAATCACCCAAGATTCCCAATAAGCGGTGGATCGCGGAATATCGGCGTTGTCGTCAAATTGGAGAAGCCTGGGGATTTGGTTGCGAGGGATTCGATTATGCGGGCGACTGGTGCCCCGCTTAGACTGCTGACGAAGGCCTCAGCGCCCTAGAAGGTGTTCTGTCTCTTTCATCTCCGCTCTGAGCGATGCCGGCTTCGAAATAGTGGAGTAACAGACGGCAAATTGTGGTGATAAGCAAAAAAGGAGAAGATGGAGAGTCCTCAATGGGTCTGGGAACACGCCAACCCCACAAAAATCCTGGGCACGTTTGGATCCCCGGCATTTGCTGCTGAGAACCCCCGCGAATTCCCCTCGTGGCTGATGCAGAACTTCTATGGGTCGATGAAGATTTGGCCAATTCTGAGAAGTGAAATGGACGTCAGATTTATAATCACGCATTTTATGGAGGATTTTCATGACGACTGACCAAGGTACGCATGGATTTACCTGTCGTTGTATTATCAAGGCCCCAAGTCTGACCTCTTGGTTATTTCTCTCCAGGCTCAAGCTGTTTACGAATAAAACAACATTTTGGCATGAAGCTCAATCATCACGGCAATGACCAAATACTCCCAGGAAGATACGCTGGAATCGCATCTGGAAAATGTTGACAATGGCTTCCATCCCAAAACCGCAGTCGGGCTTGATAATGACATCGAGCATCAACTGTCTTTATGGTACGTGCTTTGCAACCATAAAGCACTAGTTTGGTGGGCCTTTTTCTTCGCTGTTAGTGCGATTGGATGGTATACCAGCCCGTTCCTTTTCTCTTGATCTGCTATCTGGAACAGTATGGCTAATTTATCTTCCGTGGGCTCTTAGGGGATTTGATGCGCAGGTGAATAGTTCTGTAATATCCATCCCGGCATTTCGAAGCCAGTTTGGTCATATCTACGATGGAAAACCTACTATTCCTGCGGCATGGCTGAGTGCATTCAGCATGATTTCGTCTGTCGGTCAGTTCTTTGGCGCTTTCTTATGCAGCTTGGTAATCGACAAGATTGGAAGAAAGTTAGGACTGGCAGTTGGAATCGTGATCGCCTGTGGAGGGATCCTAGGAGAGATATTCTCGACAACTCGAGTCGCCTTTCTGGTTAGCAAATTCGTTGTGGGATTAAGCTTGGGATTCTACCTAACAATCGGTCCTCTCTATTGCTCTGAGGTATGGCGGTCTTGTTCATGAGTCGTAATTTATGCACGCACTAACAAGAGTACATTCAACTAGGTCTCTCCAGTTGTTCTCAGAGGGATCACCACAGCAGGTATTAATCTCGGTATTGTATCGGGGCAGTTACTTTCCAATGCCGCCATTAAAGGTTTTGGTAGCCGGGCGGACACTTGGGCTTACCGGGGTCCATTTGCAATTCAGTTATTCTTCATTGGTAAGTCCATAGACCCGTTTTGTATCCTCGTTCTCATTCATCGTGCTCTGTCTTACAAGTACAGCCTTCTTCGCCTTAGGTTTACCATTCGCTGTGGAGTCGCCATGGTATCTTGTTCACTGCAACAACATTGATAGGGCCCGAGCAGCCCTGCAGAGACTATATGGCACAGATGTTGAAATTGAAACAAAACTGACGGCTATTCGAGAAACAATGGTATATGAAATGTCGTTGAAAGAGGCAACTTGGGCGGAATGTTTCCGTGGTCAGGATCTTGTTAGAACGGGTATTACCTCCGGGGTCTTTATTGCCCAACATTGCACTGGTATCATCTTTATTCTTGGATACTCGACATATTTCTTTGAACTAGCTGGATTCCCAACGTCAAACGCATTTGATCTTGGTGTTGGAGTAACTGCATGCGGAGTTGTTGGGACTATACTGTCTTGGACGGTCGTCAACTCGTACGGTCGACGGAGAATCTTCCTAACTGGAATGATCAGCCTTACAATCTGCTTGTTGATGATTGGGATACTGGACGTCATTCCATCTGCGGCTGCAATCTGGGCACAAGCATCGTTCACGATAGTCTATACTCTGATATACCAATCCACCATCGGAGTCATTTCGTTTGTCCTTCTCGGCGAAGTCTCTTCCCTGCGCCTGCGAGCAAAAACGACTGCTCTTGCGACAGCCACCCAGTCAGCCCTAGGGATTGCCATGAATGTAGCTGTGCCGTACATGGTCAGTCCGGATTCGGCCAACATGAAGGGAAAGGTTGGGTTCGTGTTCGGGGGACTTTCGCTACTTGCTACTTCAATTGCATTCTTCTACATCCCCGAACTGAAAGGCCGTACATTTGCAGAGATTGACATGATGTTTGTGAGCCGTGTACCACCGAGGAAGATGGGTGTTTATGCGATAGATGGTGCTTCAATTCTAGTTCCAGACGGCTGACATGCTGTATACAACACATCACTTACCTGAACATCATAAATCAAACTGAAACCTTCTTGTTCAGTACATATTCTCAGATTATGCATTTCCAACTGCAAGCTAATGCCAGGCACTGCTGCTGCAGCCAACCTAGGGCTTAGGGTCAGGGTTGATGACATAACCAACTCCGCTCCGATCCCGGAGTTATTTTCTTTCCCGAGCGGAAAAGAAAAGAAAGAAAGGTTGAATGCGAGGAATGCGAGTCTAGTGCTTCTTGCGTGTGTCATCGGCGGTTTTTCTTTTTCTCGCTGCAAATCCCTGACTGCTTTTCCTCAACAATAATAATCCTTGATATATCACCCGGTCGTGATTCCAACCCGAGTCCACCATGTCCGACGAGCCGTCTACTAATGGCACTGTAACGCCTGTTACTCCTAAGAACCTGGCCCTCACCGAGTATACCGCCGCTCCAACCCCTCCGTCCGAACGGGTAGACGATAAGAGCAAGATGTTGGGAATGCCGCCAAATTGGGGTATCCCCGAGGCCTTTTTGCTCCCCAATGGATATCCAGATGTGATAATTCCCATTTTATTTAATAAAATGCTATTGGAGATGCTAATCGGGTCATTATGAATCTAGTATCTCCGATTGATCTTGACATCACGAGTTTACGATGTGATCAACGAAACACCTCTTCACCATGCCGTCAACCTCAGCAATCGCCTGGAATGTCGAGTTTTACTCAAGCGGGAGGATCTGCTTCCCGTGTTCAGTTTCAAGCTCCGCGGAGCCTACAACAAGATGGCTCATTTGAGTCCTGAGCAACGATGGAAGGGTGTTATCGCATGCTCTGCCGGTGAGAACGCTATCCTCTTGGGAAATAATCCATTTGGACTATTAGCTTATGCGTTGACGATTCCCAGGTAACCACGCGCAAGGTGTTGCCTTTTCCGCCAGACATTTGAAAATCCCCGCCACTATCGTTATGCCTTCCGGTACCCCCGCTATCAAACATTTGAATGTCGCTCGAATGGGCGGCAGCGTGGTTCTCCACGGAAATGACTTTGACTCCGCCAAGGAGGAAGCGCACCGACGTGAGAAGCAGCATGGTCTTACAAACATTCCTCCTTTCGATGACCCATACGTCATCGCTGGCCAAGGAACTATTGGAATGGAGATCCTGCGCCAAGCGAACCTGCAGAAGCTTGAGGCTGTTTTCTGCGCTGTTGGTGGAGGTGGACTGATCGCTGGTCTTGGGGTTTACCTCAAGCGCATTGCACCACAGGTTAAAATCGTTGGTGTCGAGGCTTACGACGCCAATGCTATGGCTCAGTCCTTGGGCTCTGGTTCTCGCGTGTTCCTCAAGGAGGTGGGTCTCTTTGCAGATGGTGCCGCTGTCAAGACAGTTGGGGAGGAAACCTATCGCCTCGCTCGCGAGGTGGTCGATGAGATTGTGCAGGTTTCGACCGACGAGACCTGTGCTGCGATCAAGGATGCTTTCGAGGACACACGGTCGATCATTGAGCCGGCTGGCGCTCTTGCTCTTGCTGGTCTCAAGAAATATGTTGCTATGAACCCCAGCCCAGACATCAACCGGGAGCTGGTCGCCGTCACATCTGGTGCAAACATGGACTTTGATAGGTTGCGCTTCGTCGCCGAACGTGCCGCTCTGGGAGAACGGAAAGAGGCGCTCCTCAGCGTCAACATTCCCGAAAAGCCCGGTGCTTTTGCCAAGCTGGTTGAGGTCGTTCTTCCCCACGCCGTGACTGCGTTCAGCTACCGTTATGCCCGTGACGAATCCGCCGATGTACTGATGGGTATCTCTTTGTCCGCCCTGACTGGAAGAGAAGATCTGGCCAAGATCATCGAGGAGTTGACCAAGGGTGGTATGACGGCAAATGATCTGAGCGATGATGAGCTCGCCAAGAGACATCTGCGTTTCTTGGTCGGTGGTCGCTGTGATGTGCCGGATGAGCGTCTGTTCATGTTTGAATTCCCCGAACGCCCTGGTGCCTTGGCCCGGTTCCTCACCACTCTTCGTCCTAACCAGAACATCTCCTTGTTCCACTACCGTAACTACGGAGGAGATGTCGGTAAGGTGCTGGCGGGTATTCAGTGCCCCAGTCCCGAGAAGGACGAACTGGAGGCCTTCCTCCGGGACTTGGGATATCCCTTCAGCGAGCACACTGACTCCCCTACCTACAAGACATTCCTGCGTCACTAAGAGGGTCATTATTGCTTGAATAAAATTAATTGTTGATTATTACTTTGGGAGTGTTGATTGTTCTATATGAAAGGGAGGTCCCCAGTTTGGCGTTTGGTACTGTGCATGAAATAGATTTCGGGCTGGTATCTACTGGTAGTGATATTATGGGATGCATATATTAATACAAGAATTGATTTTGGTTTCTATATATGAACTTTTATTTTTTCCAACTCGCTATACCCATTCTCTTCTAGTACATTCTTCTGTGTTACCGTTAGGCCAACCAGAGCCCAGTTGATGTTGATAAATACCAATTGTACACATGATAATGAACATGCATAATTCATCCAAAAGAGGTTACTCCCTCCCTGCGATTCTTCCAAGAGCCAGAATGCTCTCCAACACAAGACAACTAACCACCGCGATAGACATAATACTTCTTCGATACTCTCAATGACCCAGCTGTGTCTGAAGAAGAATATACAGTCACCCACATTTCAAGACGACGTCAAGACAATCCTCAAACCAGGGACAGGATCAGAAAAAAAAAAAAAATACTACCAATGCTATCAAGCAGATGCTCTGTACGACTAGGGATAGTAAGAAAGGTCATTCGGACAGACAACCTTGCGTGCTGATACTTGCACGAAGGATCGTCATTATTGCATTGATCAGGGAATCTCTGTGCAACTTGACGACTTATTGGCTTTGACCGACTAAATTTGACTGTTGATGTTGGTTTGATGCTATTGCATGTCCTACGTGATACTATATATCTTGACCAACGGCAATTTGATCTTATCAATTCGCTTACTCTTTGAATTTATAATGACTATCTCCGCGTCTCCAGTGTACAACCCATCCCAATTCAATTTTACCCATGATGTCGTGGGCTACTGGGGCAAACAAGAACACGGAGATCCAGTTGCCCTAGTCTGGAATCCACCAGGCAATAAGCGGCCCAGAAATGCCCAATCTTTCCATTTCAGCCATTTCTCACACCGTGCGCGAAGGATTGCACTAGGTCTGCGACGCCTGGGGATTGAAAAGGGCCATGTCTTGTTTTTGATGTCGTCCAAGACTCCGGAGTGGTAGGCATCAAGCGTATCCGCTCATCTGAAACGTACAGAACCTAGACATTAACACATCCAATAAAATAGGTATGAAGTCTTTTGTGGCTGCATTCTTGCCGGCGTAGTCGTCTGTCCCTGTTCCCCAACGTTGCCACCGTCCGAAATCACGAACCGCATAGTCAAAGCTCGAGGATTAGCCTTTGTGGGGAATGCAAAGCAGACCAAATGGCTGTCAGAAATTCAACAACAAGAACATAGCAGTACTGGTGTGCGGTGCATCGTTCAGTTTGGTGGTGAGACAGACTGTTCAAGGACAGACATCCATTCCTATCAGTCTCTATTGGAATATGGAAATTTGGAGGATAGTCAACAGGCGCAATTTGACACCCAGTCAAGTGATCCTTGCCTTTTATACTTTACTTCTGGAACAACAGGCCAAGCCAAGATTGTTCAACATACACATGTTTCTTACCCATACGGTGACTCTATATCAACCCCAGACATGATTCATTCGCTAACATGACAAGCACACACTGTGACCGGTGCACACTGGCTGGACTTCTATCCGGGAAAGTTGCTTTGGAATACCTCAGAGCAAGGTCAGTTAGATCCTGGCCCTGTAAGAAGAAAAATATACCAACATGACTGACTCATCTTTGGATGGACAAAGGTTGGGCAAAAGCAACATGGGCCTTTTTTGGCGCATGGACCCAAGGGGGATCCCTCTTCCTCGACGCAGATGAAGGGCCATTTGACCCCGAACGAGTCATCCAAATTCTGGGCCAGTGCCCCATCACCGCTTTCTGCGCGGCCCCTACTGTCTACCGTCAATTGTCTACAAGAGGAATGGACGAGATCCTCCAGGCACACCCACCCAGGGCCCTCGAGCACTGTCTCTGTGCGGGGGAGAGTCTCAGCGCACAAGTGATTCTCAAATGGTCTGAATTAACCGACGGACTGATGATCTGGGATGGCTACGGCCAGTCTGAGACAGTGACCCTCTGCGGGAACTACCCGTCCATTCCTCAGAAACTGGGCTCGATGGGGAAACCACTCCCGGGAGTTCCCTTGCATATCCTGAACGGGCAACGGCAGATCGTATCCCCTTACGAGGAGGGAGACATTGCAGTGAAAATACCAGCGGGCCAAGACTTCTTAGGGCTCTTTGCTGGATACATCCAAGATGACGGGTCTGTCATCAGACCTGTGGTTGAAGACCAGGACGGCCAAGAATGGTACTTGACGGGGGACCGAGCCCATTTCGACGATGAGGGATATTTCTGGTTCAAGGGTCGTGGGGACGATGTGATCATCTCCTCAGGCCATCGCATCGGTGAGTGAACTACAACAACGCAAGGAGAGCAATCAGCTGAGCAGTGTGCGTGCGCATGATTTTAGGCCCTGCTGAAGTCGAGGCTATCCTGCACAGTCACCCAGCCATTGTGGAATCGGCCGTCGTGGCGTCACCGGACGAACAGCGCGGCTCGGTCATCAAGGCTTATATTGTCCTTCGACGAGACTGGCGACCATCTTTGTCAGAGGCCCAGCTCAGACAGGAGATTCAAAAACACTGTCTACAGTACAAGCCGGCATATTGCTGTCCACAGAAAATGGAATTCGTGGCGGATGGTTTTCTGCCAAAAACAGTCAGTGGCAAGGTCATCCGGAAGCAGCTTCGCATGTTAGAAATGGGATTCGAGAAGAAATAATGGGGGAGCTTAGTTTTTATCAAAGCCATTCTGCGATAATTTGACTCCCAGATAGAATTAAGATATTTGACTGCCATTCACCCATTCCACCCTTTATTCATGTTAGTAAATTTGATTTTTAGTCTTTTTTTTCAAAGTATCCCTTTACAGACCAGGGGGTTATTTTCATGGCTCAAGTATAAGAATATCATGATGGTGGCTGATCAGTCGGAGTTGGGAGTCTTGTAGCCTTCGTCTTTACGATTAATCTGATACCTGAGGTCGTTAATTCAAAACCAATATAGAAACAGATAAAACACTGTGTTATATTCTGCTAAACCGCCTAAGGCCTCTGTGATATCAAGCAAACTAGGCACTGGTATCACCGCTATACTTCGAATACAGCCGTCGCGCCGCTATATGTCCAAATGCATCCAAGGACGTCAAGCTAGTAATTTCCAATATGGACATTTCTAGCCCTAGCTTATGGCGGCACCAATTGCGCAACTCAATGGCCACCAAGGAATCCACTCCGATCTCGGCTATCGACCGTGAGGTATCGATATCATCTGTCGGTAGAAGCAGGAAGTCATGCAGAGTCTTGCCGATTTCCTGGGCAAGCAGCTGAGCGCTTCCATCTTGAATGAAGATGGGTGGGTTGACCTTCGCCTCGGTGATAAATTGGAACAATCTGTTGCTGGAACTGTCAGTGCTTATCTGTGTGTCCGAGGCCTCGAGATTGTGGAAGATGGCGAGCTTTCTGTCTCTGGCTGAGAGTACTCTGGAGGTTGAAAAAAAAATATTAGCGGAGTGTTAAGGCTAGATTATGGGTGTACTTCGTACCTGTTGCTTGAGCCCTGTGCCGATTTACTAGTACCAAGGGCCAGCCCGATCTGAGTACAAGCCCTGGTGTTGCGTTCCTCGCTTTGTTCAGCAGACCCGGATAAAATTGCCAGGTGGAGGGCCTCTAGGAGGTCATTCTCTCCCAAGGATCGAGAGCTGGCTGCCTTGAATAGATCGTGTACTTTTTTATTTGCGCTGACATATCCAATCTATGGCCTGTTAGCAAGAGTAATGGGACCATTCAAATCTCTCCCGATCAAGGACAAACACACATCCTCAATAACCCCAATGTCCAGAACCGAAGCAGGTAAACCGATTGCATGTCGGTATTGGACAAAGGCATCCAAAAATGTGTTCGCAGATGCGTAATTTGCCTGGCCCCGGAGGCCCACGATTCCAGAGGAAGACCCAAAGAATACCATGAAGTCCAACGGAAGACATTGAGTTGCCTTGTGAAGATTCCACGTTCCATCTACCTTGGGCTTGACAGCAGCCTCCCAATCCTCGATTGTCATCTCACCGAGAGAGACGTCCTATTCGGATACGCACCTGTTAGCACGTCGATTGGCCACATTGATCTCTTTGGATCACGATGAGAATAAAGCAGAGACTTGTGGAAATTTCTGCCTTACCTTCAGAACCATTGACATCTGGATCACACCGACAACGGGCATCGTAGCGCCATGGATCGCTCTTTGTACATCGTTGAGACAAGACACACTCCCCGAAAATGCCTGAGAAGAGCAACCTAGTGACTGTAATTCTTGGAAAAATTCCACATCCTCGATAGTCTTCCCAGCGCTTCGGGAAAGGAATACTAGATTCTTTGCCCCATACTCGGCCATCCAGGTGGCCACTGCGCGACCTATGCCTCCGAGGCCACCTACCAATAAATAAGAAACATCTGGCCTCAGCTTGGGTTTAGGCTTCTGAGGAGTCTCGACGAGTGTATCTGGGTCATCAGGGTATTCAATCACAATCTTCCCCATGTGAGACCCTTTCTGCATGAATCGGAAAGCTGCCTGGATTTCTGTTGCTGAGAAACATGTCACCGGTTGAATTGGACCGACGAGCCCCTTGCGGTAGTAGCCCATGCATTCCTCCAGGAGTCTGTGAAGCGTGAGCCAACGGTGATAGTTTATCTTAATATTGAAAAAAACGTACTTGTGGCCCCATTCAGGCCGTTCATCACGGATGCGTTGCGCATCTACACCAAAGAAAGCCCGGTTTGGTGCAAAGGTCTCCATCTCTAACAAACCTCTACCAAAGAAGTCCCGTTTACCGAGCTCCACCATGCATCCGTATGGAGCAACACATTTCCAAGAGGCATGTAGAAGTTCTCCAGAAAGAGAATTGAGTACAACATCAACTCCTCGTTCGCCGGTGGCCTCGAGCACATCTGGCAGGAAGGTCGAGTTTCGGGAACAGAAAATATGATCACGAGGAATGCCATAAGTTTCCATCAGATACTGTACCTTTTCATCTGATCCGACTGTTGCATATACCTAGTCTTTTTAGAACATGAAGCTAGGTAAAAGATATAGTTACTCACCGTTGCACCTATCATACGGCTGATCTGGATGGCCGCATTTCCGGTTCCACCGCAAGCAGAATGGATCAAGATAGCCTTTTGGGCAGTTAGCCTCGCTTGTCTCTTCGTCACAAGCACAATACTTACCTGGCCTTTCTGTAGCCTTGCAACGTGAACTAATGAGTGAATGACTGTGGTGTATACACATGGTATTGTGGCGGCCTCTGTAAATGAGAGATCCGGGGGAATTGGCACGCAATGCTGTGCTGTTGTGAGCAAGGCAGTTGAATGAGCACCTCCAGCAAGCACCATCACACGATCACCAACGCCAACATCATTTACATCGGGCCCAGCCTCAACAATGATGCCCGCACATTCTGTACCGAAATCATAACCGTCGCTGGAAGGCGCAGCCACGATCCCTTGGGCCATCAAAAGATCCTAAAGAGGGAGGTATCAATGGATATCCCAAGTGCATACAGGGCGAAAATACATACCACAAAATTCATACCAACTGCTCGCACTTCCACAACAACTTGGTCCCGTTCAGGAGCCGGTAACGGCTCTGAAGTCCATCCTAGACTATTGAGAAATCCTAGATTTCCAATACCAAGTCTTTTACTTGTCTGTGAACCCTGCGATTTCACCTGTGACAGCTCTTCCGACATCGAGTACCAGTGGAAACGGCCGATATGAAGCTTGCCAGCGCTTAGAACCCATTCAAACTCGGGATCGTATGGTTCACTGCCAGTCTCCCGAAGGTGAAATTTGTTCCATACCTTGGTAATGGCATTGGCAGCATCTTTGTCGCAGTTATCCAGCTCAAGAGTCGCCATGTCAACAGCTAGTTCGCTTCGAACTGTTCGCGCAAAACCCAAAGACTGCGCCCACCGCGGGTCCTCGCAGTCTACCTGTGATGCTCGGGTACACCAGAGAATTCCCGAATCTGGATCAATACCTTGTAGAAATGCCACTAGACGCCGGAGTTTCTCCTCGGTGATGTTCTCGAAGAAGGGATATTTCACATCTAAGAATGAGATGATATCCTGCCCTCGTGGGGGAGTATCCTTCAGAGTGCAACGCTGCACTGCAAGCCCATTGGTTTGAAGATCACTCTCGACTTGGTTTACCAGTTTTAACTGGTAATTGGACTGGTCGCAGAGCAAGGTGACCCTCTCGGTGGCTGTTTGGTTCTTACTAGCCTGTGGGCGCGTGATGAGGAGGGCATTGGTTTGATATGGTAGCTCATCGTCGAATGTTACAGTAGGCTCAATGAATCCGACTGCACGCATCTCCTTGGCCCATCGATCGGGAGTCACATATGGCTCCCATTGGCGGTTATCCTCTTCTCCAAGCCACCAACCCGATAACGTGCCCATGATATAGTTCACTGTTTTCATGGTTGAACATACCTCATCCAAAATGAGGTACCCATCAGGGCGAAGTAGTCGGTGAATATTCTGAAGAGTCGAGCTCAAGATGGGTGTTGCGTGTAGGACATTCGACGCAATAACGACATCGTAGGACCCGAGAGCGAACCCCTGGTCGCTGGGATCCTTCTGGATGTCCAACACTGAGTATTCAACGTTGGAGTATTGAGAAAAGCGGTCTTTTGCTGCAGTAAAAAAACCAGCCGAGATGTCTGTGTAATGATAGAGGCCATACATGCGTTCTCCTCCCGGCAAGGAGATATGCGGTAACACAGTGGCAGTCGTACCACCTGTTCCTGCTCCAATTTCAAGGAGCCGGAGCCATGGACGGGCATGACTCAAATGAGTGAAAAGATCATGGTAATCCCACTGCGCAGAATTGTCATAAATCTGTTGCAGGACCTCATCCTTCATGAGTATCTCGAGTGGATCCTTTCTTCCGTGGAAGATATCTACACATGAGTCAAACAATCGTGTTATGCCAAGGGCCTGAGCTTTAGCAGGACTATCTAGAGCCTGTTTTAAATGAGCTTCGATCTCTTTAATTCTTTGTTCTGAAGTGAGGGACACCAGCGCTTCAGTTCCCTGGAGAACTTCATGTCCCTCTGCTGCCACACGCGATGTTTCTCGCTGGAGCCACGCTCTGTATTTGTATAGATGGGGCTGCGATGCGGATAAATTTTCCAATCTATAGCCGCTCTCAATCGTACAGAGAAGGGCCAATCTTTCAACAGGAAGCATATACGGTCGTAGAGATCCCTGATTGTAAGATCGAACCAATGAAGCGAGTGGAAGAAAGTCAATATCAGGCTTCCATTTCAAGTTAGAAGCCAAAGGTGGCCCCAGAGACTCTGTGTTACTCCCATTTTCCAGGGTAGTGAGCTTCAATCCCTGGACCTGGAAAACAACATTCCCATTTGATGATTTCCCAGTAGCGTTCCCTGTAAACCCTCCCCTTGAGGTTTGGGGCACATGCGCAATCACCTCGAGATCTGTCTCTGTCGGGGCGATATAGAGCGACTCAATGAAAGTGGGTACGGATGCCGCCCGAGCGCGGCGAGGCAGCCCGTACGCCTCAGCGGAGGCCAAAAGTTGAAAACAGTTATCAATGGCTATTGGATGTACCTGGTATCCCGATTCAATAGGCTGCGACTGATTGGACACAGTCGCCCGAGCCACCATCTCCACCGTTCCAGTGGTGATGTTGCGAAGACCACGGAACCGGGGCCCATAGCAGATGCCCATCTTCTGAAATGTTTGATAGCATCGTGCAGTTGAAAACCTTCGGGGTAAATCAGGATACTTTGGTGCCCTGGGTGTGTACTCAGAGCCCGGACGCACTTTGCCAAAGCAATGTTTAGTCCATGTGTTTCCGCTGTAGGACATAATAGAGAACTCATAGGCGGTAGAGTCAAGAGTTGTGGTGAGGCGAACAGGTCTGAGCGACGTCAACACTTCAACCTCACTAGCCTCACTTAATATCATCGCCGATGCTACTGTCACCTTACTAAGGGTATAGTCTTCAAATCCTGTCACCTGGCAGACAGCCTCCCCAACAATGGCCACATAGCCAGCAGCGGGAAACACCACGTTAGAGGAAACGAGATGGTCATTAATCCATGGCACATTCTCAAGGCGCAGCATATTTCTCCACAGAGGCTCTAATCCAGACCCTTCCGTAACCCTACTCCCTAGGAGATCATGATGCTTGAATGGGTTAAAGCGCCACTCTCTTGTTTGTCGGCTTTCGTCCCAGTACTCAGTATCATGGTTCCACGGATATGGCGCCAAGTCTGTGAGCACTTGCCCCGGGGTTAGGGCATTTATGTCTACAGCCACTCCGAGGACAAAAAGCTGGCCGAGACACATCATGAGAGCCTGTACTGCATGCATATTCGGGATCAGGGTGGAAATGTATTGGGCGTCGCTGACATTTTGTGCAGCAAATATCTGGCGCAGAGGGCCTTGAAGCGCAGCATGGGGACCAACGCCCACAAACACTTGACTCCCGGACGCGTCCTTGAGGAGAGATTGAACGGCAGTGTAGAAGAGCACGGGAGATGCCATAGTACGTCGCCAGTAGAATGCGTCGAGATCCTCTCCATTTGACATTAGAGTTCCATTCACGCTGGAATAGAATGGAAGCCGGCCTTTCTTTGGGGTGAAATGATTCTGTATGCGTTGTTGATACTCTTCCGCAACTGGTTTGATATACTCTGCCCAAACTCTGTCAGCTAACATTCACCAGAACTAAGTACCCAAAAACTCAGTGTTTCTCACCCGAATGATATGCCCTGTCTACCTTGATACGCCGTGTGAAAGCATCCGGGTGCTTTTCCTGGATGTCCTCAATCACCTCCTCAAGGCTCTGAACATCACCGGACAGAGTGACATTTTGGGGACTATTCTCGCAGGCAATCACCACTCCCTTTATCAGAAAGGGCACCACATCTTCTCTTCCAAGCCCAACTGACGCCATTCCTCCCGGGCATGTCTGGATCTCGGCGACCAGACCTCGGTAGAAAGCTAGGATAATTGCCGCTCTCTGAGAAATAATGCTGGCTGCATAAGCGGCGGCAATTTCGCCACTGGAATGCCCAACAACAGCACTAGGTGAGATGCCCCAGGACTGAAGAAGGTTCACAGTTAAAATTTGAACAGCTGTGCAAAGCGGCTGGGAAATCTCGGGCCTTTGGAATCTTTTTCTCTTTTCAAGGAGGCTGGTGGCATCTTGCTCTCCGTTGTTCCCTAACAATTCAGCCTCCAAAGACCAAGGTGGCCTGTCTGGTAATTCTTGAAGAACTGTATCCAGGGCGCGGACCGTCTGTAAAGCCTCTGGATATTCTTGGAGAAGCTCTCGTCCCATTCCGAGCCATTGCGATCCTTGACCGGAAAAGACGAAGTTGACCGTTACTGGTTTGTTAGATGCCGTGCCCGCTGTCCCATCAATAGGGATGTCGCCTGTAATACAGTACGTTCGCCACGGCAAATGCTCTCGGCGCGCACCGAGAGTGTAAGCCAAATCTATTACACTATTGGCATTCTGACCTAAGTATTTCTTTGAATTTATCACCAGTTGCTGCAGTGAGTTGGAGTGGTTTGCAGAGAATATCAACAGTTGGTTTTTTGGCACAAGTGACTGCTGGGTGGGTTGAATCGTTGGTTGTGATGGCTTTACACCAAATGATGCTGCCGACTCTAAAACCACCTTCGATCAGTGTCAGCGAACAGCTCGTATCAAAAATCCTGGAATTGAGAAAAATGCTGGAAGAACTCACGATTGAGTTTACACCACCCACACCGAAGGAGTTCACGCACGCCAATTCAGCACGATCCTTGGGCCAAGGAATAGCCTCTGTTGGAACTGTGAGTTTCTCGAATGGAACTGGTGACTCCTCTGTTAGTAACTTCATTGCATCACACAAGATAAGTTAGGGGCTCAGTACTCTTGGGATTGGGCGTTTCAAAATGGACATTGGGTGGGATTGTCCGCTTCTGCAACGCGAGAACGCACTTGATGATGCCAGTGATACCCGAGGCTCCTTCAGAATGTCCAAAATTTGGTTTGCACTATTCTAATGTTAAAGGGCTTTATTCTCTCCCTTTCCGGTACTCTGGCATGATCTTGATGTAGTAGGGCAGTCTTACAGTTCCAATATAAACTCCTTTTTCTCGAAAGACATTGGCCACCGCTTTAGATTCGATAGGATCGCCTAGATAGCATTAAGTATAATGTTAAAAATGAACTTCAAACCGCATATTTGGACGAGATGCATTTGTCCTCAAAGGGCCTCACCAATAGCTGTACCAGTCCCGTGGCACTCGACAAACCCCATCAATCCATAGTCACTCAAGCCTGCCGCTTTATGAGCGGCGCGCATCAAGGCCGCGTGGCTTTCAGAGCTGGGGTGCGTAATCCCCGGTGTTTTCCCATCAAAGTTACTGGTCGTGGCGCGGATCACAGCCTGGATAGGATTTCCGTCCTGGATTGCCTCGCTTAGAGTTTTGATATACAACGCATTGATGGCTTCTCCTCGCCCATATCCGTCAGCCCGGGCGTCGAATGTTTTGCTGATTCCATCCGGTCCCACGACACCTTGTTCGCACATGGCGATGGTCATTCTTGGGGAAAGAATCATATTTGACCCTGCGACAATGGCACCGGTACATTGCTTGCTCGCGATAGCTTTACAGGCCATGTCCAGAGCAATCATCGAAGCTGAGCATGCTGTCTTGACAGTAAGACTATGCAGCCAATCATCGTCAGGCAACTTTTTTCTTTGCTGGGATTAATGTCTCGCTTACCTTGGACCCTTGAGGTTATACTCATATGATACCCGGTTGGACAAAGCGAACTGCGCAAAATATCAGATATTTTCTGTGCAAAGATATTGTTCAAAGCAGTATTTCATACATCGCTATACCCAGCCATACGATAAGTGCCCGTATCCTGGGTGTCCTGGATGTGGAGGTTATGCCAGTCATCTCCAAAAGTTCCAACGTAGCATCCAATCTCTTTTCCCGACCAATCAGTCTCGCCAGCATTTTCAAACGCCTCGCGAGTTACTTCAAGAAGCATTCTGGATTGTGGATCCAGTTTCGCGATCTCGGAACGTGTCATGGAGAAAAATGACGGATCGAAATGCTGGATATTCTCTTGCAGGAAATGTCCGTACTGAGTCCTCAAGGTACCAGCCTTTCCCAGGGCGTTATAGAATGCATCGACGTTATAACGGTCCTCTGGGACCCGGACACGACCATCTCGCTTCTCTATGAGCATATCCCAAAACTTGTCGGCTGTGTTGACTCCACCTGGGAGACGCATACCCATACCTACAATGGCAATGGGCTCTTTGGGAGCTGGGCCATGGCGGTTGGTGCTCTTCACTGGAGTGATAGTCATATTGTTTGGATTTCAGATCAGATAAACGAATTCTTGTGGAATGGATAATTCTGCGTGCTATATCACAGATAGATGAAGTGTGTTTTGAGTATTTATAAAACCCACGGCAATTTCCCCGCTCCTGCAGATTCAGAGATCCGGAAATGATATCTAATATCTGAGACCCGGTGTCTTACCCTTTACACCTTATCTCATCATTCCTCTCAATCATCCCTTGCACAGCTGTAGCAATGTCCGGTGACCTTGCACCAAAATGCAACCCCTCATGGATGCGCCTATAGAATGAAGCCACTGGATATATTTCACTTGTCTGCAGGACGCAACAGTTGGTAATCTGGATTGTAGCCGATCAGTCGCCGCAAGAATGGGTGTCTTTGGTTTCTTTGAAGCTGGTGTTGAGGTTGTTGTCGTTCGTTGGTAGTGAGCAAATCAGCCTACGACAGGCCAATGACCTCCCATGTGCAAATATCATAAACAGCACATTTGATTGAATAAGTTATGGTACTCAGGAGAATTTCAAATGTGTGTCCCTTAGTTTTAGTAAATAGGTGATACTCACATGACGATTGCGGAAATTTCTGTACATGAGGTCCGCACTAGATTTCCTTTCGGGCTACATGATCTGCGGGATTTGAAGAATGCTATATTTTGTAGTCGATTTGGTTAGAAGGGGTGATTCTGCATGGAAGAGTACAGCACTGTGTATTATTTTCCATGCTAGGGTTGGTAACTTGTGAACCTTGCAAGAGCTGGATTGTAGATATGGTCCTTGCTACATATTAATATGCATAATCTTTTAGTGCTACTTTCTGCTGATTGAGTGATATCATGATATACATAGATAAGTGGTACAAGGACCAAGACTAACTGTCGGTTTGTATATGAGGTTTTATTGTTAAACTTTGTTAAATCCTACCAATCCCATACACATTCCAACGATCTAATATCTCTCCTTACTTCAGAGATGACCGAGTAGATATGCAAGTCTACTCCCAAAACGCACTCAGCCTGGCCTTGGCCATGGCCAGGGCAATAGCGATGATAACACGCTCCTTCTCCTCGATCTCAGTTTCTATTTCCATCTCGAAATATCTGTCGAGGGTTGTGTCGCGGTGATCCCTAATAATAATATCGTGAGCCCGAATGAGAGCGATGATCTCCTGCCAGAAGCGGGGGTTCTCTTTGGATGGGGGAACCGCGTCGAAGGTGAAGGGGTTGGAGGTGCGAGTACGGACATAAACGTAGTAACGAGGCATTTTGGCGATAGGGTTTGGATTGTCGGTAGATCTAGTTGCAGCTGTGGACAGATGAGTGTTTAGTTGTAGTATAGTTTCAGTGGATGAAGAAGATGAAGATCTACTCTGGGTAGACTCCACGGTATTTATCTTCGAGGAGAACAATAACTGGATGATGATGAGACAATATCGATTCTTTGTTTTCCTTTTTCTTAAAGCACGCAATGAATTATACTCGATGAAACAGGTCTATTGCTTTGTGAGTTCAAGTCATTCTTTGATTCCTGCTGATGGTGTTAGTCCGTCCTTTGTATGGGCCATCCTTTGTACTCGCCATAAAGAGAATTGAAACATGTCGACTACTTCTTTCAAAGTGTGTCTTTATATTCTCGAATCGAAAGCCATTGTTCGGGATGAAGACATCTGCAGTCTATCGTGGAGGAGGATTGCGTTGTCTAAAGAGATAGCCTTTCAAAACAGCAATTAGGGCATACAACTAGGGCTTTCTCTGGTCACCCCCACCCCTGGTTTTATCTCTCTGCCTTCTCTACCTGTACGGAAACAAGCACTCAATCAAATTCTCGATTTCATAAGCTATTCAGATAATCTCTGTCCTGCTTTGAGTTTTACCGCAACGGTCCGGCCCTCAAGCGTTACTTTATTCCTCGAAAGCTCGGACAGAAAAATTATCCCATGTCTCTGGCAGTTTGAATCGTAAACTAGTGGGTTGAATTCGAAGTTTAACGCCTCTCTGGATATCCTTGACGACTCTCTGGCGAGCAGCCCAGAAGTGAAGCAGCTCACTCCATAGATGCTGGCTGTGGATGACGTCGCCCCGTCCTCGTCACGTCTCAAGTTCAATTTCCTAACCCTCAGAACCAGCTTTGCTTCGTTTGTGAAATCATGACCCTTGGTGGCAGGATTATAGACATCTAAAAGCAACTGGAGAGCATGCATAACTTAATCAAGGCCATAGCACCTTTACCTGCGGATTTTGCCGAAGATGCTGAAAGCACCACGGCCAACCAACCTACGCACTCGTCCAAAGAAGACCTTGACAATATTGCCATGTTACTGTGAGGCTACATCTATTACTTCGATATTCCTCCTGGAACTCAAGCTATAGTCCGGAACTATCCCAGAGATAATCTGAGTCTGACAAAAGGTCTTACCAGTTGGATGGAAGGCGCATACTGCCAGAGTTACATGCGCGTGCTCGAGGGGTTAGTTGGGCCGAGGAAGCTTGGTGAATGCCATGCATTGCATACATAGATCAGCTTCATGATCAAGAAAAATGAAAATATGGATTTTACATCGTACTTAAATCCAGGCGAAACTAAAAAGTAAAATAGTGATTTCAGGATAGGGGAATGATAATTTTCTTGTGAAGTACGATTGAGAAATCATTCATGGATATATCTGATAAAATGAGCTCATGTCAGTATCACCCATTGTAGCCTTTCATATTTAGAGTATTTTAAGCTATCCATCATAACATCAGCTTTCTTTTATCTGGTTATTCTGTCTTTTTATTCTCTTTTCTATCGGAGGACCTTGTGATCTATAAGGTATTCTAGCGATCTTATTGGCTGATCAAGTGAGCCAATAATGTCCCCTCGGCGTCGGCAACACAAAACTCCGACTTTTCCTCCGGGCGGAACAAACGATGGATATGATCGAGTCGCTTGGTCGATCGTGAGCGCCTCTCTTCAATCTTTCCAGAACACTTGTTGCCGGGAGCAAGGAAAGATACAAGCAGACCGGTCCGTTCTGTCTGCCTTTTTCGCCATGTTGTCCTTCCGCTCAGTCCTCGGTGCCTCGACCGGTACCCTCCGCCAATTTCTCCCTTCGTTATCACGACAATCATTTGCCCGGTCATTCTCGCAATTGAGCAGATTATCGCTCACGAACGGTCTTCGGAGTCTGCGTTCCCGGAAGGACTCGACGGATAATGTTCGGATTGCAAGTGTTGGGTCGGCTGTCAGACAGCTCGAGCAGGTTCGGGGAATGAAGACACGGTCGTCCGTGAAGAGATTGTGCGATGGTTGCAAGCCCGTTCGAAGAAAGAACCGGGTTTATATTATATGGTAATTATATTCTGTGATGGGTTTTCTTGAGACTGGATGGGATGCTAATGTCCTTCGTTTGTGGCAGCTCGAAGAACCCGAAACACAAGCAACGACAAGGCAAATAGATACACATACACAACGGAGGGATTGTATGAACAGCATCCAGCGATTGCGATTATCTTGAACGATTCAACCCGTCGGAAACCCTGTATACCGGTGCACAAGACTCCAGGTTGATTCTCAATGCGGAGACGCTCCAGTGGATATACGGTTTCTCTTCGACTCTTGGGATGTCTTGATCCTTTTTCATCATCATTATTATTATCTGTTGGGACTATACCAGCTGGTTGGTTGCGGCGCTTATGTTCTTCTATTGTACATTAGAAATATTCATGTCATTGTTTCTGCTTTATGGTTCGATTGTTTGGACACGGAGAACAGTAGATGAAGATCAACGGAGCTAGAACTTCGACTTCAGCCCTAGACAGATGTCAGTGTTCTGCAAGATCCTCTTTGCTGTACATTTACAATCCCTCTTCTTGCAAAAACCCTCCTCTTGAGTTACTCAGGCGGTGTTCCTGCTGCATGTCTGTGCATGCAATGTGACAGTCGCTAGAATTCCCCCTCAAGGTTCCCAACCACCAGCCACCCAACCTTTGTCTTGCATCCCACCAGGTGCCTGACTAGGATCGGGCATTTCCTCAACTTAATCGATCAACATTCCATCCATTTGATTAGATCATTCTTTCTAGTTTTAACTATCTCCATCATTTCCAACAATGGTGGTCCTTCGTTCCACCCTCACTGCGGCCCTGTGCCTCTTCGCCGCTACTTCAGCCACGGCGTCCTCAGGCCAGATACCTTTGTCGTTCGACGACGACACCCCAGACTACCACGAGTTTTCTCACGGACGAAAACAATTCTCCCAGAAATTTCTGGATGGTTATAGTTTTCTCAAACATTACGGCGGCCTTGGGCCCTACTCGGACCGCGAGTCCTATGGCATCGATCGTGATACCCCGGCTAGCTGTGAAGTCGATCAGGTGATCATGATCAAACGCCATGGTGAACGATATCCCACAACTAATACGGGAAAGTCCATGGCGAAGACTCTGCGCAAGCTGGACGACATCGACGTCTCCAGTAGTCATGGCGATCTAGCCTTCCTCAAGCATTGGACTTACTATGTCCCGTCTGAGTGCTACCTCAACGCGGAGACTACCACGGGCCCATACGCGGGCTTGCGGGACGCTTTCAAACATGGAAAGCAGTATCGGAAGCGATACGGCCATCTGTGGGATGGGGAATCGACTGTGCCCATCTTTGCGGGTGATTACCCGCGTGTCATTGACACCGCCCATGTGTTTGGGGAGGGATTCTTCGGTCGCCATGCGTACAAGTCCAAGGCGGCGATGAATATCATCTCCGAGGATGTGTCGCAGGGCGCGGATAGCTTGACGCCTGGGTGTCCTAGTGGCAACAAAAATCATCCTTGTAGTAAAAAATACCTCTTGCCTCAGTTCGCTGTAGCGGCGGATCGGTTGAATTCTCAGTATGAAGATCTAAACCTGACTGCTGCTGATATCCAGAACCTGATGAGTGAGTGGCTACTTCATCATTGCTTTCCAGGGTGGCTAACATTGATTTTAAGGTGTGGCGGCATTTGAGCTGAATGCCCGTCCTTCTTCTCCCTGGGTTGACGTCTTTACCCTCGACGAATGGGTAAGCTTTGGATACAGCCAGGATCTGTGGTTCTATTACTGTGCTGGGTGAGAGTCCCCATGGTATCCATCTTCAAAGTCAACTGAATCACTGACCCTCCTAAGCCCCGGAAACGACTACATGTCCGCCGTGGGCTCGGTGTACGTGAATGCCAGTCTCACTCTTCTCAACCAAGGCCCATCAGCTGGACGTCTATCTTTCAACTTGTATGCATACCCTTTTTCACATACCCTAACTACAATACAAATCTAACATGAATTCAGCGCCCACGACACCAATATCGTCCCAATCGTCACTGCATTGGGCCTTGCTACCCCCACCGAGCATCTCCCCGTCGACCGAATTCCCTTCGGCAACCCATTCTCAATCGGCAACATCATCCCCATGGGAGGCCATTTAACCATCGAGCGTCTAACCTGCGACGCCACCCCCATCTCCTCAGCCGGTACCTACGTGCGTCTTGTCCTAAACGAGGCCGTGGTCCCGTTCCACTCCTGCCAGTCAGGTCCCGGGTACTCCTGTCCGCTAGACGAGTATACGTCGATTCTGTCTGAGGGTTTGCCAAACTACGTCGACAAATGTGGTATCCCCGAGTCTGATCCGCAGTATCTTGATTTCTGGTGGAATTATAGTGACTCGAATAAGGATAATTTCCTTAATAAGACGCAGCCGTGTCCGTGAGCTGGCTGGGATATGTGAGAATCTTGATGGGTGTGATAATGTTGTTACGTCAAGTTAAGAATATATATAGTTTTGGGTAATATATTAACATTAGGGTATTTTTTAAACAAACCCAAGGGGTAGATTGTCAATTGCAATTATGAACATGCATAATTATTTAGACAGGAAATACTGAAATTCTTGGAATGTAAAACTAGACTACTAAAGATAATTACAGAAAGTCAACTTATCTGTCCAAAAATACAATTGAGCTATCAGCTAGTCTCTCTACCTATAACTAGTTCTCTCGAATATGCACCTCGAATCTTCCTGCGTGGTCTGTCCAAACCCAGTTGAAGAATTAAAGAGATATCCACAGAAAGACCCGAGATGGACTATCCAGCGTCCATTCACTAGATTGGCGTTAGTAAGAAAATCATAAAATCAATATTGAAGCATTCAAACTTACAGGAGCTAATCACAGGTCGGCAATGGTAGCCATCCCAATCTAAGCGTTGAACATGGCGGGGCCAGGCATGGGGTAGCTGTCGAGGGAGCTGTAGATATCGAACTTGATACCGGCGTCGGTGTCCTTGTACAGCTTCTCACCGAGGGTACCTTCAGGCTCGGCATCACCGCCACCAGTGACCTTGATGTTGACACACTGGACGTAGTTCTGAGCACCGTCCTTGTTGCCGGCGGAGTGAAGGGCAATGATCTCATGGCGGAGGACGTAGTTACCATTCGAGACAGCCTTGGGGATGGTCAGGGTCCAGGTGTTGTTGTTGTTGATCATCTTGTCGGTGGCCCAGGTGCCTGGCGGGCTGCTGCCATCGATGAGACCCTTGGCGTCGATCTTGAAGAACTCCAGCTTGGTCTTGTCGACGGAGGAGCAGTCGCCATCGCAGGGGGCGAGGTAGGTGATGATGGGGCCGTGGTGGCTGTCGGGCCACTCGGTCCACTCCATTTCGATCTCCGAGCCAGCGGTGACAGGGGCAGTCAGGGCACCAGGCTTTCCATCCTTGTGGCAGATGATGTCGGGAGACTGATACTCAGTGCCGTCGACGAATCCAAGGTCAGTGGCGCTGGTCGACCAACCGATGGATTTGGGGGGTTGTCTGAGTAGGAGTACTCGTTCACGAGGTATCCATCGTAGCTGTGAGGATGTGTTAGCTTCGACTTGCTCTGTTACTATATTCACATCTCCCAAAACGTACTATTTTCCATCAGCAACAATGCCAGAGACGTAACCGTGGCCAGCCACAAGCGAGGCAGAGGCAAGAAGGCCAGCAGCGATCTTAGAGAAAGACATAGTCGGAAAGTATAGAATTGAATTGAGGAAAAAGATTGTAAAAAGATATACCAATGACAGAAGAACCTGCGTCGATCAAAGGTGTCGGACAGAGAATGAGCCCGGAGAATATAGAAACGAAAGTTTTCAACGGATTTGAGGACAGTGGACAGAATGAGACAGAGAATGAAAAGGCATCGTGAGAGAGCCCTTTTATAACCATTCTGATGAGTCGGAGGCCCTGTCTCTATCCTATTCCTAGCATCGTTTCCATATCCTTGGCATTGTTTCGACTTGACATGGTATAGATGAGATTATCGGAGTGCAGAAGCCATTCGGCATTTCTCCATTCTCTAACCGTCGGACTTAGATCCGCTTCTTCAGTGGCCGTTTGTGGGAAATATGGAGACGAAATGCCAATAGGGCGATACACCGGTTGCTTTCTATAGAATATAGATAGCATCAACCATGCGTCTGTCCATGTGAGGCAGCCCGGATATTACTTGCTTCTGTACTCACTAGAATGGAGCAGATATTCTGGACATTGTTTCGATACTCCTAATCAGTCTTAGGGCTATCCATATGGCAAAAGGATGCCGAAAGCCCCGATCCCCTTTTTTCCTCCGGGTGGAGTATTGCACGATCCAACGGGTTAAAAAAGGGAGGACGCTGTGCCTATTTCGGTCGAGGCGATGGATTCACCTAGTAAAGGTAGACATGGCAAGCACCTTAATGAGAAGCCGTTGAGTCACAGTGTTTCCTTTTGATGGAAAAAAGACCAGCGCCTGTCAGGCTGTACTCCCTGCAAGTCTGTAAATCCAAGACCTTCTGAGCAGCGACGATGATCCCCCAAGTGGTTCCCGGATAACAGGCCAACGGTAATGGATAGCAATGTCCATTCCCTGATCTGTCACCTGGAGTCCGTTCCTGATTGAGAATTCCAGTGGGTTATTTGTGGTTTGTCGAGGCTAAATATATAATTCAATATAAAAACGGTAATATATCAGGAACTGCCTGTAACCTGAATAGAAGTGATCAGCGCCTAGTGGTTCGGCGGCTTCTGTGATTCGAGGACTCACTCACTGCTTTCATATCAACCGGTCTCGTCCCTGTCCCACCTGGATGCTTCTAACCTCCGTCTCCTCCGTGCGTATCGCGGTGAAATGACGGAGTCGAATAGACCCTGCAGTTGGGGCGGAGCTAGATCTGCCATCAATGGTTTCGCGAGAAGGATCCATGGCATGACAGGTCTTCTTTCTGCGACACGTTGGAAATTGAAGAGGTTGTTTGGTGTTTCATCGCGGGCTGCCAAGACCTTCAAGAAGAAGCTGTGATAGAGCCTTATTCCGCAGGCAGTCCAACAGAACATCAGCTTGCCAGTAAAATTACTAAAATGGTGAGATATTGTCGCTGTCGTACTAAGAAAACACCCACCCTGTCCATAACGACCATTCCTTTGCTACTAATTACTACTACTGCTGGAGGTCTATCAGGGTCCAGATGGGATCGTCCATCTTGTATACAGAACGGGAAGATCTTCCCCTGGTAAGTCCCACATGTCTCAACCCGAGTCAGTCGGCGTCAAGCAGCCTGCAGGATCAAGGGAGTCTGCAATCCTATCGACCAGGCACGAAGGTAATTGATTAACTAGTTTTTTGCTCCAGTATGCTTCTACTTGCCCAAGTTGAGATAAAGTCGACATCACATGGGAATCACGACAGTGAACCCGACGCCGTACTTCTAGTCCAGAGGTGGCACAGGACTTGCCCATCAAGTATACGTTTCGGTTTACCAGAAGAGATCCGTGGAACTTTCAACTGTTTTTTTCATTAAGTTGTAGAACCCAGGAAGCCCCGACAAAGCATTCCTATTATTAAGTCCAGCTAATGCAGGTCGTCTGACCGGTGGAAAAGTGCCGTGTGCTTGTCATCACAGCATCCGGTAAACAGACGCAGGAATGTCCAAGCCATCAAGCCATCTGAAGATACTCATTCACTTGTTCAATCCAGTGTCGGCCCGCAAAAGTATTCATGCCCATGCCAATTTCGGTTTGATAGTTGTATCATGTATCGACAATCGCACACGCGGCACTCTGAACCCAGCTCATGCTACTTCCGTCCGATGCATTTACTGCTTCTTCTCGCCACCATTGGTGACATCCTCGACCTTCAGGGCTGTGGAGGCATTGCCAGTCAGCATAGGTTCTGGCCCGGTCCAATCGTATTCTCTTGTTTTCCCCGCGGGAGCTCCCTCGCATCCTTCATCCACATCTTCCATATCTTCCATATCGAGAGAAGTAAAACGCACCTGGGGGCAAGCTCTGCTTGAGCTTGTCGGCCTTGTCGGACTCCTTCAGGGTGAGGGAGTAGACGAGACGGTGGCAGCGGACCTTGAACTTGACCTGCTGGCTCTGACGGTTGCGCTTGATGCGGGCAGCTACAGGCAGTCGAATATGGTTAGCGATGATCCATCATGAACGGCCCTTCTATCGCTTTTCCGGGTATCGGTCGTCCGGTCGGAGCTGGCTTCAATGGCTGAACAACACCCCAACTCCAACCCCAATCCGAACCCCAAAACAAGAAATATGGGGATTCACATACAGGACGCGTCCTTGCGGCGGCAGATCTCAATGAACTGCTTGATGTCGGAAACTTCACGAGGCATGATGGCTAATTTGGGGGTTGATAGAGTAGATCGTGAGGAGGAGAGGAAGGTCGAGCCTCAACAGCAGCTGCGGGCGGCTTCTGTGCGGGTTCTGGCAACTTAGGGTTTAGCCTCGTGGAAACCCTTAGCGCTGGGCGCCACACTTACCGGGAGTGGCTGGAGCTGTCTGCGTCATGTGGCGGTGCGGCATCTGGGGCTGATATCCGGGGTTTTGCTCGACATCAGACAGTAGATGGGGCGATTGAGGCCAGGATAATGGCTGCTGCTGCTGGTTCTTGGGGGTGATGTGCAGTCGGATCTTGTTTCGTCTCCAGAAGGTAGTCCTGATGGCAGTCAGCGATGTGCTTTGACGATAGAGGTTGTGCTCGTACACTTGAATCATGCTGCTGACGAATACGAAGAAGAGTGAAGCAGCAGAGACAGCCAAAATGGCCTGTAAGCGTTTTTCAATTGTATCACCACGCCCTGCCATTGGAAGGCCATATTGAGGAAGACCAGGATGGAGAAAGGATGGAGCCATGGTGGATGTTTATGAATATGAATGGATCAATAATCAAATGATAGACGACTTTCCAGGGGTTGTGTTAATTATAAGGAGGAGAAAGGTGCTGTACATTGAGATAGATATAATTGCGAAATAGAGAGAGGAAACGAATTTAATACAAAGAGCATTTTATATATCGTGTTTACAAGACAGGGAACTGCATCCATGCCATTACTTGATAATGAAGATAGAAGGAGCATACCGGAAGCAGCAATACGTCAGATTATATGGAATCATTTTATCATTAAAAGAAAACCATCCAAGCAAGTGCTATCCACACCAAGAATAATCATCACGATAGCTTCCCCAGATTGTGGCGCATTCATGGATTTGCGTGGCGGTGCAAAAAGTCTAGGCGGCCGTCAATACTTCTTAAAGCTACAGCTTAATTCAACGCAACGTGGCCCAAGAATCGTAACTTTATAAATTCTCCATCATTCCAGGTGAAATAAAATTATTTTAAGCATCATTAAGTCAGGATTTATAATATTGAAAATGCCCACCCCCTTGGATCGAGCAATGAATTCAAAGGTATATAAATGTCACCATGCATTCAGTACCCAAGCTAATATTCCTCCATAGAACCTCTTCCTTGGTATATAATTTGACAAACTAAATAACACACGTCTAATTCCATATAGGCTTCGCCGGGATGGTCACAGCAGCTGCGGCCTGGACAATCTGGGGCAACGACGTGTTCCCTGCAGAGCCAGACCCGACCGGAGGTAGATATTATGCACCTTGAATCCGCAATGTGATGTTGACCTCGATCTAGATCCCGAAAACTGGACTGCTGAAGAGATGAGGAGGTGGCTTCGCGTGGTATGTCCTTCATTCGTTCCCTTTCCCTTCTTTATTTCGTAAGATAAGCAGGCATGCCACAGAATTCAACTTATAATGATCTCAGAGAGGATTATTGCCCAGCGAAAAATCCACACGTGCCGAACTGCTCGAGCGGATCAAAGCAAATTTGCGCGTACCACGCAAGTCGTCGACTTGAACCCAAGCACTGGTACTCGCTCACTTTATGTTGGAATTCGGGACAGGTGTTCCATCCCGGACAAATAAACGACAATGGAAATTCTTCCCCATTCTCCATTTTTATCCTGTAACTATCATTCATCGTCGTATTTTATTTCGTTGTTATCATAGCGCATTCATTGATTCTTTTGTAATCGTACCCAGAATGCCCTGAACTGTAGTCCGAACACTGGGACAAGACCGAGATAAGCACCGTTTCGTGTTTTGCGTTAAACAACAAGGCGGAAGTTCTGGGTTTGGACAAGCCACTCTCTTCTGCGTTTCCCCTTGGGGCCATCTGCAGAAGGATTAGGCACCAGCACGAAAGTCTCACTGAACCCTCGTTGCGGGAGATCCCTAGACTCCCCAAATCGCACGTATCCACTGACAATCACCAAGATAGACATATCCTTGATTGTTGTCTGGTTGGGGAGCTTGACACCACCACCCACCGTGGGAGTGGGATAAGCGCGGTTGATGATTTGACAGTCAAAGGACTGCACCTCGTAATGCGCCGGTGGCATCTGGTTCACAAAGATTTCCTGAACCGCATTTCCATCTGCGACAACATTTCCGTTGAAAAGGATCGTGGACGTAGTTTGATCGTAGAACGAGGCTATTGCTGAGCGGTTGTTTTGGAGCGCGGGGTAGAATGATTGGACGAATTCGGTGGCAGCTAGAGGTACAAACCAGTTAGAACATGGATATCAAAAGCAGGCATTGCGCTGAAAATACCATCCGTAGACACTTTGGTCAGATTGTCTTCACTTGCAGTAGCCATGAGGTGAGGAGTTCGGAGTCAATGCGCGCAAGGCGAATATGACACAGTTATGCGCAGATGGCGTTGGATTGACAGTAGCAAGAAGAGGTGAATATGCAAGACTGGGACAGATGGCAGCAGCTAGACAGCCAAAATATCTATCTGCAATCCAAAACCAAGTAGAGGCAAAACGTCGAGATGTTGATGCTGGAGGAACCGCCGGAAAAGCAGCAGAAAAAAGATCGGGGCGGAGAGGAGCTTGGACCACCCCGGAGATTGTCCAACGCCGAGCAACACGCCTGGCTTTTGTCCTCTTCTTCTTTTCCTCTGCTATCCTTTCCATACTTTTCTCAATGGCAATGCGCAGGGGAGAATTTCGTGCTGTTTCATGGGCCACACAATTCTTGGCCTACAGACGGCCATCGTGGAAGTGTGCGTCCTGCAGGAATGTTCGTCCGATTAATGTCCTGCCGCGCCGGTTTGCAACGGCTGCGTCTACAGAAACATCCAAGAAGCCTTACTATGTGACGACTCCTATTTTCTATGTCAATGCTGGTGAGCTATATTTCCATGTTGCTTTAGGGTAGACGATTTGCTAACTAGTTCGTCTACGACAGCCCCCCATGTCGGCCATCTATACACCATGGTCATCGCCGATATCATTAAGAGATGGCAGGTACTTCTCGGTGATAAAGACGCACAGCTATTGACCGGAACCGACGAGCATGGCATGAAGGTATGGGAATGATTGATTGTGGAGGTATAATACGATGTGTCTGACTCGGCGGAATAGATTCAACAAGCAGCGCTTGCGGCCGGGATGGATACACAAGCGTTTTGCGACATGAACTGCAAAACATTTGAGGTTCGTCTTTTTTACCCAAGATTGTCAGATAGAGGAAATGTTAAACGCAGCATAGGCCCTAGCGAAAGCTGCGAACCTGGACAACGACCATTTCATCCGCACAACAGACGCGGCGCATAAGGAGGCAGTTCAATATTTCTGGGTGAGCAGTGGTAGACGCTTTCGTTGGCTTATATCACGACTGATTATATCAATAGGAAATGCTGAGCCACCGGGGCTATATCTATACTGCGAAGCATGAAGGCTGGTACTCTGTCAGCGATGAAACCTTCTATCCTCAAACACAAGTGCAAAACGCCTTGGATCCATCAACGGGTAGAAAAAGAATGGTACGCTTCCTTCCTTTACTTTATTTTGCAAAGATACTTACAGATTCAGGTTTCAATGGAAACTGGCAAAGAAGTGGAGTGGTCCTCAGAGACAAACTACCATTTCCGCCTGTCTGCATTCCAGGACCGCCTGCTGGAGTTGTACAGCAAAACTGATTTCATAACACCCAGTAACTACGCTACAGACGTAGTGAAATCTGTTTCCTCGGGGCTTCAAGACTTGTCGATATCTAGACCTGTAGAACGGTTGAACTGGGGCATCCCCGTGCCCGGTGATGAAACCCAAACAATCTACGTCTGGCTAGATGCCCTTGTTAATTACTTGACGAAGGCTGGGTACCCCTTCCCCCCGGACAAGAAGGTCGACTTGGATGGCCGGCAGATGTTCATGTTGTGGGCAAGGATATTGTCCGGTAAGTTTTGTTTTGTAAGAGGGGTTTGGTTACAAGACTAACAGTATGCCAGCTTCCACTGCGTGTATTGGCCCGCTTTCCTCATGGCCCTTGATCTTCCTTTGCCCCGTAATGTTCTCGTTCATGGTCACTGGACCATGAATCGGGAAAAGATGTCGAAATCAACCGGGAATGTGGTGAACCCTTTCTTTGCCATCGACCGGTTTGGCGTTGACGCGATGCGATTCTTCCTTGCTTACCAGGGAGGCCTAGCTGGAGACGCCGATTACGACAATTCCTACATTATTCGCGATTACAAGAAAATGCTCCAGTGGGGAATTGGCAACCTGGCACACCGCACGATCGGGTGTGCCAAGGGAAACTTGCGGTCGTTCATTATCGACGCTGCGTCCGACAAGCTTCCGCTGGCAACCCCTCAGGACCTTGAGCATCAATTGCTTCTGGAGCAGACTCCCGCCAAGGTGGCCGAGCAAATGGCTAGCTTGAACCCGCGTGCCGCTCTGCAGGATGTCATGAGCATAATTGAGAAGGTCAGGGCAATCCATCACCTAATAGATTTCGCATTGATTCAACGTACTAACTTAGTTTACCTCTAGACCAACAAATACTTCCATGCAGCGGAGCCGTGGAAAACCCCAACCGAGTCCCAGCGTGTGCTCTACAATGTCGCCGAATCCCTGCGGATCTCCGCCATCCTGCTGCAGCCCTTCATGCCTAGCAAGTCCCAAGAGCTCCTGGATATCCTCCGTGTAGACAACACAGACCCATCTAAGCGGAGATTTGCGGCCGCAACATTTGGTTCAGACCCAGATTATGGAGAGGGTGTCAAGAAGAGCGTCCTCTTCCCCCTCTCATTATCGAAGAATAGTCGTCATATGGATTTTCGATTTGATAAGAAGAACGGCCCTATCGCCAATCAGAGAATAGCGTATGAAACCATCGTGGAGGCTGATTAGAACCGGCTCCGCAAGCGCAATGGTCACCCTGATTGCTTTTCCGTTTTCTCTCACCAAAAGATCCAGTTTGGGAGACTGCTTATCCCACCGGCCACCAATCCCCATCCCTATGAAACAAGGTTAATGGCTGGGTGTGGGCCAATTGAGTGCTTTTCGCATTTCCCCAAGGTTATCGGCGGAAAAAAGGGGGCGTCTAGAAGGGCGATTCCACTGCAACCAGATGTGACTGATATCGGGTCGGGAAACTCGATGGTTTTCCGCGGCAAACCATCTATGGCGCCCGAAGGACTCGTTTGTATATCAAAACATTGGCATTTCGTCACGGTTTGTTCACATATCATTTTTATTATCAGTTATCAGTGTTTAATAGGGCTTTTGTTCTTATCATTCATCAGGCATCCGCGGTGACTCTCGGCTGCCTTGGTTTATCTTTGGTTCTCCTTGTTGTTCTTATACTTCCGTCACCAACCCTTGACCGAAAGATCTTGTATACTACTTTCCACCAAATCATACTCTTCTTTTTTCTTCCCTTCCTTATCATCTTTATTTTCTTGACATTTCCCATCATATCCACCATGGGAAGCATCTCACCCGAAGAAGCGAAGCCCATTTTCAAAACCCCATGGATAGAGACACCACTCGTGGAATCAGCCTCGCTTTCCCGGGCAGCAGGCTGTAGGATCTTCTTGAAGCTGGAAAACGTCCAGCCCAGCGGATCCTTCAAGTCCCGCGCTATGGGCAATCAGATTCTCTCCCATCTCACCAAACCGGAGAATGTCAACCGTGACGTGCACTTCTTCGCATCTTCAGGCGGCAACGCCGGCCTCGCTGCTGTCTGCGCGGCTCGCAGCCTGGGATACCCTTGCACAGTGGTAGTACCACTATCTACGAAGCCTTTGATGGTGGAGAAGCTGCTCACTGCGGGCGCGGTGGACGTGATTAAGCATGGGGAAACCTTTTCCGAGGCCGGAGAATACATGCGAGAGGTAGTGATGAAGACTAAAGGGGACGACGAGGGTGACAAGGACGTGGCCAAGATTGCTCTCCACCCCTTCGATAACGAGCCCATCTGGGAAGGAAACAGCACAATCGTGGACGAACTAGCCACTCAACTTCCCCCACCCACGGCTGGTGATGAGGAGGAAGAAGCCGCCTACCGTGGCAAACCTCTCCCAATGGACGCCGTGATATGCAGTGTAGGCGGCGGCGGTCTACTGAACGGTCTAGTCATGGGCCTAGAAAGATATAGAAAAACACAAAAGCTCGCAGCAGCAACAACAACCACCTCCACGAAACAAAACCCAACCCACCTCCTCGCCATCGAAACCGAAGGCACCGACTCTCTCGCCCTCGCCGTCGCTCGCAAATCCCTCGTCTCCCTCCCCAAAATCACATCCCAGGCTACATCTCTAGGCGCTATTCGTGTCTCGGAGAAGACATTCCAATACGCTACCTCCCCGCCTCCAGGCATTGCCGTACACAGTGCAGTTCTCTCCGATGCTGATGCAGCAAGGGGTGTTCTCCGTCTTGTCGATGATGAGCGACTGCTTGTTGAATTGGCGTGCGGTGTGTGCATTGAGGCTGCCGTTGGCGATGCAGCAACAGCAGCAAAGCCTCAGGTCTCGTCTGGACTAGAAGCGAACGCAGAGCCAAGCAGGAAGCGCAAGAGGGTATCTTCTGATAAACAACCCCCCAGGGATGAAGGATACGGGGATGATCGATCATCGTCGGAGGCAGATATTGATGATGCACCTCTATCAACCTCTGCCAGTGGGTTGAAGTCCAAACTGAAACAACTTGTCCCTGAGCTGGGACCGCAGAGTAGGGTGGTGATCATTGTCTGCGGTGGCAGTAATGTCACCATTGACTCGGCAGTGGAGTGGAGAGGGATGCTTAAGCAGGGATGGGGACAATAAATAGATGGGTGGGGATTTTATTCTACTATCTTTTAATGATGTGGTTGACGATGGATGCATTTATACCTTTGCTACGTTTATATATCTCGGTTATGGCTATTAATATTTACTATCTTTTACGAATCCAAAATGAAAGAAATCTTTATCATAATCTTACCATCATGATAGGCAATGACAAAAACTCCATACAATAAAATTAAATAAAAACATCATGCCGCAGCAGAGACAGCGGGCTGTGTGGACAGCATCTTAATCCTATAATCCCAATAATTCTTCCGGATAGGATCATACTTCTCCTTGAGGAGGGTAAGCATCCTAACAGCCTCAGAAGATGCCTCCTCGGCATAGACATCCGCCATCCACTCAATAGCATGACTGCTCTTCACCTCCACACCACCATCCTCCTTTTCCGCAATGAACTTCTGCGCAAACTCTTTCCACTCCGATAATGGTCGGCCAGAGGCATGCAGCACGCCCCGTGCGTATGACCACGGACTACGGTTCTCGGGGGCGTAGAGGATTCTCGACTGCGCATATTTCAATTCTGCATCGACAACGTCCTCGTCGACGACAGCCAGCCTGCCCTTTTCGGACGACGGGACGTTGTTGCTGTTTGACATTCCGGCGTCGAACTCATCATCGCCACGTGGTCCGAATCGCAACATGAAGCGATGGTTCCAGGCCGAGTTGTTCCGGACGTCGGATTTGAGAAGGGCCTCCACATCTTGGATTTCCCTGGGCGCATCCCAGAGTTTGAAATGACGGACTAGCCAGTGTCGGTAGGTCCAGACATGGTAGTTTTTAGAATCCTGGGCGAACATCTCCATGAGGAAATCTAACTCTTTGGCTGGGATGGTTGGGAAGTGGGTTTGCGATGACATGAGAACTTGACGGTGGTGCCTGGGGTTGTTCTGTCAGCGCTGTTCTCGTATACCTCTCTCAGAGTTAATGTACCATATTTGATAATTCTTAAGATATTTCAACGAGACCCCATTCAGCCACTCAAGCTCCTCAATGAGATCTTTCTCAAGAGCAAAAAGTATCTTTGACCGGTAAATCCTACAAACCCCAATTAGTCAACCGCTCTTAACCAATAGCCGATATCCCCACAAAAGAGGATGAAGACACTTACCATACAGTATAATGGGCCGGATTCATCGAAATCACATCCTCAGTCAGCTTCAACGCCCTCTCGGACATCTCGTTGGCCGCCATCACCGCCCGGAGATAGGAAGTCGCCTCGAGATATTCCGCGGAATAGGCAATGGTCGCCAGGGGGCAGCGCCCGAGTCAGAGCCATCGTTCAGCTGGATTGGCTCGATAGAAGCCCATTCGGGGTCTGAGGAGTATTTCCCGTCCATTTTGAGGAGACTCTCCAGAAGATTAATCGCAGCAAGGGGCTATCAAATCGCAATGACGTTGGTTGCCGTCGGGAAGAATGAGGGGTATATAATTGTCTCCAAACACTCTTGGATCAACCGATTCTCGAGCCGAGGGTGATGGTAATCAACTAGGATGATGGAAGCAGGAGATGATTGATCTGTGTTCTCTCTGCTGAAAGATGCGTGAGCTGTCGTTGTTGTTGAGGATGAGGAGCAGTTAGTATGATTCTGCCAGGTGGGGCAGTTGCAGCCTGAGGCACCCAGGGGACAATATCCTACAGAACAATACGAAAGAAGCATCAACAATAGCAGCGAAATGCGAGTTCTTTTGGTCGTGATTACATTATTAATACAGTGATTATCTATTTACATCATGTCTATTTGTGCTCCCGGTGATTCCAGAGCCGTTTGCGCTCCTGCACCCACCACCGACCGATCTTGTCGGCGTCCTTCACCCAGTCCCCTGCTTCATCGCCATGTGCCCGGCGAACTTGGTAGGAGAGTTGATCCAGATCCCAATCGGAGATGATTGCCAGCTCATTGGGATCTTTCTCCAAATGCGAAAACTTGTACTCAAAGTCTTCCGACAGTGGGAGGATGATACGGTATGGGACTGCAGCGGATCCAACGCTGAGCATAGTGCCTCCGGGGTTGATGATACCAAAGTTCCACGCCTGGCGACCATTATGGATCGCTTTGTATGGACGGATGAGGGATTGTCCTTCATATTCGTTCGTCAAGTCGCGGGCAACGTCCGCGTCCTTCGTGTTCAGAGACCCCGTACTGACTAGAAGGTCCAAGATGGTGGGGACGATAGACAGTGATGTCGCATTGGCGTTGATCTGCATACGCGGCAAGTGAGGATGACGGAAAACCAATGGAACACGGGAGTTGCTAATATGACCATTCTCGTAGGTTCCCGAGACTGGGGCATCTTCATCGAATGCTTGTCCACTGGATGGAAGTCAGTGATTTATCCACAATGGAAAAGGTTTTGGTTCATGACTTACTGATCTCCAACGAAAACGACCAATGTCTCGTCGGAAATGCCCGTGTCTTCCAGCAGCTTCATCATGTCACCCAACCAGGTGTCCACGTAGCGTATTGTGTTCAGGAATTTGTTCATGTGTTCATGGTCTGACAGCAAGTTGTCCTCATTGAAGTACTTTTCGTCTTTGTATCCCGAAGGTGTGTTCCAGGGATGGTGAGTGGTACTCGTGAAATGAGATAGAAAGAGCCTAGTGTTGCTTTCTTTCGCATCTTCGATTACGTCTTTCAGGTAGGGATAGACTTCGGGCTCAGGGTACCTGCAAGCTAGTCAGATTCGACAGTCCAATAGAAGAGTGAAAATAGACAGGAATTCCTTACCCAAAGTAATTGATCTTCTCCATGTCCGAGTGATAGTATTTAGCACTGGATTTGAAGATATCCTCCCGGTAGATGCTCTCATTGAAACCCATCTTCTCGTTAAGAACATCCTGACTGTCATACAGTCCTGTAATGGACTGCGCAAAAACGGACTTCCATTTGCGATCGTGGACTGGTTTAGCAGAGTTGGCCTTAGTACTGTCTGACGAATCGCCTTTCAACCGATTGAACAACTCGAAGATCTGCATGATGCACGGCTGGTAGATATCCGCATGGACTTCATCCATGAAGTTAACTGGTAGCGGTCCTACACCGCAGTGATTCACGACAGCACTTTTGAACGAGAGGCTGCTACCGGTCGTTATCCCACCAACATTGATACCACCCATTCCAGATTTCGCTGTGTCTTTCCATAGCCCTTCTGGTAGGTTGATGTTGCCTGTGTTCGAAAATCCACTGGACTCGCCGGTAAGTTGCTCTGAGACGGGCGTCATCTGTGATAGATTGGCGTTGACTTGTGCGATGGTTTCCGAGTCCGTGTTGCCATACGATTCAATAATCTTATCGTGAAGGTACGACCCGGATTTCAAAGGGAACACATCTTTCCGGGTGCTTTCCATCATGACGAGCATAACATGCGTGATCGGGACGTGGTGTTCTTTTAATGCCTGCTCCAACGGATCCAGCATATCGAGATCCAGGTTCGTTATTCTCAATGGGTCGGACACGGGGTTGTAAAAATTAATCGGTTCGCTTGCATTGCCATTGTCGACACTGGAATTGTTCGCATTAAGATCCTGATCGGCCCATCGTTCAAACCCGTCAGGCAACTCGCCGGAAGCCCAGTTAGGCCGGTTGTTGAAATATTCCTCAGCATAAGGGAGACCATCAATGCCTGGAGCCCAGCCTTTATAATACCCATGAGCAGATTCCCATAATTCCTCTCGAACCAAATTCGGAAACGGAAACGTTACGGCGGCAGTATGATGCGATCCGGGGTGCGGGCCAAGAGCCTGGAATAAAGTAAATGGAAGGGCGCCTGAGATGTGTTTGTACGGTACCGAAGGTCGAATCAGCCATAACACTATCGTTCCTGCAGTGGCGCATCCAGTCCAGAATCGGACCGGGCCTCCAGTTGGGAATCGGCTGTTTAAAAACGCGCCTGGCAATTGTTTGCTCGAATCTTCAATGTCGGCCCGAGTAAAAAGGGCGGTCATCCAGTGGGTCATTAATCCGTAAATGCTAGAAGCTAGTAACCACGATGCGATCAGAAGGATTACAGTCGCGACGAGAACAGGTCTCAGGCCGCTTAGCATCAGTTTCCTTCCCTCCGGATCATTGCCGACGCTTTTGGCGGCATCCCAACGGACTTCATTGCCAGTGACGGAGTAAAAGCCAAGCTGGGACGAGGCAGCGAACAGAGTAATACATCTACAAGATTATCAGCCATTTGCGCACTGCGACAGTTGATATGTGAGTCGTACGCCAGTATTCCCGAAAAGACAGTTGCTAGGACGTTTTTGCCTCCGGAAGTCTTTTGTAGCAAAAACCACCCCGCGACGAAGAGAATCGTCTCCTGGATGAAAAAGGTGGTAAAATAGACGATAAAAAGAGAGGTGGGAACGGAGTTCACATGCTGCAATAGGTGAAGCAGTTTAGAAGAGAGAGCTGAAACAACGAGGACGGAGAATAGAAAAGGCCGTAGAAATTGAGACCGAGGCGCGAGCATGATGGGCTGTATGTGAAGAGAGAGATAAGGGAAAATCAATCGATGATCAGATCATAAGTTTAACGGCCAGCGTTAACATCATGCGACACGCGAAGGTGACGCCAAAGTAGAAAACAATAATATCAGAAAGGGGGAGGAGTGAGGAATACCAGACTGCGACAATGTCTGGTAAAAAGAATGATAGTAAACGAAAAGTCGACTGTTAGGCCCACGAGGTCAGATTACATGTAAGAAATAATCATCATTGAGTCAGAAAAGAGAGGATAGTTAAAGGACTCAGAAATAATAATATGGCGCAGCAGCATACGGTGGGCTGTCGAGCCAATGTGTCCATTTACGGAGAATGCGAATTGCAGATGCAGCCCTCTTTAGATCATCCAGGGTGGATCCGTCCAAGATTTAGGGTGAAAAGTCAAAGCCCTGCTGCCCTTGATGGCCAGCAAATGCAATAACAGCACAGGCAACTGGGTGGAGCAGTGTTGTACTGTACAATATTGGCCACTTCCGAGGCGCACATCAATGAAGCGATCTGATGAGCCAGGGGGCCGCGGACGTGGACAATTTTAGAGCTAAGACTCCCAGGACACGAGACGAAAACGAATAATTGTAGCCGATGAGATTTTGGCCCGCAAGCATTATTGTAGATCTCTATTGTGGTGGCCAATGACACCAATTCCCATCCTGGTAGCCAATTTCTTTTTTTGTTCGATGAACCTACTCCTCGGCAGTGCAGTCCTTAGGCGAAAACAGAAGTAGGAAAGATGTCACACGATCCAATCTGCTGGACGATAATAATAAACTCGAGTCCAATGCGAAGATACATGGCTCAAGGCTCAACTACTTAGTGTGGCCGCCACCACAGGGTCCAAGGGTCCAGGGAATTAATTAATTGGAGTCTCACTCTCGGATGATGGCGGCCGGTCATAGGGGGAACCATCCACAGAGGACAGGCACAGCCCAAGTCGTAATTTCATATGTCAGCATGCACGACTTGTACATTAGCATGAGCTTAGCCTTTTGCTATGACTTATGACTTTAAGTTATGAATTTTTTTCTTTTTTTTCCCTCGCACGGAGGTTCCGTCGGAGGCTCCAGTAAGGCTGAGAAAATTTTGAATCAATGAATCATCGTGTCCGTTTATGATTGGGACTCTGGTCATTCTCCAGGGGGGCCTAACCGCCTAAGGCATATTGGATGATTTATCCTTGGTCAATACACGAACTTAGTCGGTCGCTGTGTCGGATGCCAGCTGGGAGTGCCTGGAGGCTCCATTATTGAAAAATTTGACCCATCAAATTCCATACCACTGTCGGATGCGGTAAATGTGCACACGAGAAATCCACACGAGAATCCAAAGGCGGGATGGGAGATGGAGTAGCATTGAGTAGCTTATTGGAGACCCCTTGCATTTGGAGGAAATGAATGGGGTTTTTTTTTTTTTTTTTTTTTTTTTTGGTAAATTCGCCCCAAGGTCACAGCGAGACGGCTGAAAGTGCCTGGAACAGATGTTCAGTTATTACTCATCACTCTGTATTATTTCAGAACGTGGAAGATGTTTTAAACGCATTCCCACCTCGTCTATGCCGATCTGGAGAAATCTCTCAGGATTTTAGGAACGCGTCGTAATCCTTCCATCAAAGTCGAGTGTTTGCTGATCGAATTTGAGCACTGCACGCCTAGCCGCCGACGATGAGAGAGGATCACAACCCTGACCGTCAACATGTGGGACTGCAAGTGTGGATCAGCTGTGGTGAGATAGTAAAAATTGAAGCAAAAGATGGCATGATCGATGACGGAATGATGGCATCGGGGCAAGAATGGAGACGATCTTATTTTTAGGAAGGGGAATTATTGAGGTCGCAAGGTGGAGAATTTTGTGTTTTTTTTTTTTTTTTTTGGCGGAGAGAAGAAAAGGGGAAATCATGTGGTTTCCCAAACGGGCATGACTGCATCACAGAGCGACAGCAGAGGACAATAGTTTGTATTGCTTCTTCGTGCTTGTGACGGTTATATGAACTAGAGCTGGAATAGATTGGAATAATCAATGTCAATCAATGCCAATCAATGCTTATTCGGTGGATTCAATACAACTGACACGGTCTTGCTTTGATTAACCTCGACTCGTTGACGCTTAAACTACATGCAAACAGCCTAATGGAGTCACAAAAGACTCAGAATCAGAATCAGCATCAGTATCAGATCAAAATCATTAGATCAGAACTGACCTGTCTTCTGCTTGATCAAAGCATACTATTAATATGACAGTTGATTTCTTTAAGCATGATCGATAAACCTTGTCGGTTCCTACTCCATTCGACCAAATCACAAGCAAGAGACGAACAAGAAAGACGACATGCGCAGAATCATGGCTTTGAGCCAATATCTTCAATATACTCGTTACTGCGGACAAGACTATATATACAGACTGACGAAAATCAAATAACCCAAACAGGAAAACATTCCCAGGTCGCTTAGATGATTTCTTCCCCGCACAAAAACCAGAATCGCCTTCTTCCCCTCACAACATTCCCCAGAATGCTCCTCATCATCACCATCCTCTATCGCTCGAGGCTTTTCTCCATTAATAACCATCAAGTTTCCTGTTTGAGGCATGAGACGAGTCAAAAAATCCCGCACTGGATGTGCGCGCTGCAAAAGTAAACGGGTCGGTCTGATCCATCCCCCATCGTCATCGTCGTCGTCATCATAACCCACCATATACAACACAAACATACTAACGGATAGCTTCATGAATAGGTCAAATGCGATGAAGAGAAACCTCACTGCCATCGCTGCACGCGTTTGGGTGTCAAGTGTCCGGGCTACATTCAGTCTCTCCGTTGGGTGACCAAATACGAACAGCCTGATAACAACAATAATGAAGATAACAACGATACCAACTCAATCGATCTGCCGTCGGAAAGCAGAGTCTCACCGAATTTTCGGTCGTTTCCCTCGCCCCATCCATCAGAAGTTGTCGATCCTGGGCCGTCCCCCGTGGAGTTCAATGCGGTTTTGGATCCTACTGCCACTACCGACCACAACACATCGCAACCAGCAGTAGGGGTGGAACAAACAAGTGCTCTATGCGACAATCTCTGGGATCTCCAGGGAGCAACGACCCTTCCAGAACTGATCGATCTCTGTCCTCCATCGCCGACCACAGCGACAGCAGCAGAGGGGGCGCAACAACGAGACTCGCCCTTCGAATTCACCAACTCGCCAGATACGTCATTTTTGTTATCTCTGGCAGCTCCTGTTCACAATGACCATCGCACGTTCCAGGGATTCTCCCCGTCTACCATCGTACGTAGCTATCCGCCAGCGCCTTCCAATTCCTTGCAGCGCAACCACATGTCGATTTCTCGACCCCTGAATAACCCATCATGGACCCTTATCGAGTATTACTTCAAAGAGGTGGCTGCATTGTTTTCGAGCTATGACAGTCAGATGAACCCATTCCGATCTACGGTTTCCCGCCTCTGGGGATCCTCTTTGGCCATGTGTCGAACCATGCAGAGTATGGCGGCTGCAACTCTGGTGAACGACTTCCCCCAGTTCGGCCCGATCGGCTTGAATATGCGCAACGAAGCCATCGACATCATCACCAAGGAGTCCGAAATGGATGACAAGTCACTATTAGCTCTGCTCATGCTTGGACAGACAGCCAGCTGGCACGACCCCAAGGATCTAGGCATTTCCTTCTTTAACCTACTCCGGAAAAACCTCAACGCCATGTCATTCAACAATTCCGAGTACATTTTCCGAGGCAATCGCAGCAACAACCACCGGTTTTTCGAAGAGGCTCTCGTTTACTGGGAAATGCTCCTGTCATTCGTCGCAGACAACGATGCGGTCACCGTCACAGCTTCGGGCATGGAAGAATCCATCGTCCTGCAACAAGTGCCACATCCATGGACTGGTATCGCCCGTGGCACACAGTTCATTGTCAAGGAAGTAGGAAGGTTAGTCCGTCGTGAGAGAAAACGAGTTCGCTCCCGCAGCTTCACCTCCCAGGCGGACATCACACAGGCGCAGAGGGCCATTGAGCAAGCGCGTGCATTCGAAGAAAGACTCCTCGACCTTGCCCATCCGACTGAGGCTGAAATCGTGAGTCCCGGTGATGACGATACCCCCGTCTGGCATCTCCTCACCATGGCCGAAGTCTACCGTTGCACAGGTCTCATGCAACTATATCGCGCGTTCCCTGATTTACTTCGTCGTCGATTACCCACGCAAACCCCATCCTCACCGCTCTACCAGTCGTCAGCGTCAATGGCCAATCGCGATCCATTCCTGTCCATAGACCCGGATCCCATCATGGACAATTTGACCGGCTTTCTGAACTTCGAGAGCACGGACGATACTGTACCACCACCATCATCAGACACCTACTACGATAGCTGGCTGACCGAATTCGCCCTGACCACCCTCTCCCGCCTCAAAACCATACCCTTGGAATCCCGCACCCGATGCCTCCAGCCGTTTCTCCTCGTAGCAGCCAGCAGTGAACTGCGACTACCAGCACCCACGCCCTCGTCAGAGCTCAACCCAGATACCAATAATCCAACTGGCATCTCGTCGCATGCCATCGAGGTCTCCACCACCCGTAGGTTCGTCCTTGGTCGACTCACCTCTTTCCTGCACGTTCTACCTCCAAAGCCAATCAATGTGTGTCTTTTGCTTGTGCGGGAGATGTGGAAGCGAATGGATGCTGGGGAGTCGAACGTTTACTGGATGGATGTCATGATTGAGAATGGCTGGGAGACTACGATGGGCTGATGGGGAGGTGCAAAGATGTCATCAGTATATATATAATGACGCCGCTACGATTTTTATACCCAGATTTATTCATGTACCAAATTGATATATAGTTTTGCATCATTATCATTCTATTTACTTTTATATATAGATGTTCACTTCAAAGAACACCGTTAACCGAATAAGAGCCCCGAAATGAGAACAATGCAAAAGCTCTGCTTTTTGGTAAGCCTTTTTTGGGGTAATTAGGAGAATGGAAAATAATGATTACCATTAAAGTATCAAGTCCGAAATAGAAAGGGACCAATGGTATACCAGCAAACAGTGGTTAACAAAATGTCGGACTGAAAGAAGGGAAATAAAAAAGACAATAGTAGAACATATGGTGGTAAGAAGATTAAATGCATATCACAAATCAAAGGTCCCGAGAAAGTCGAATGTGTTTGAAGAAACATGGCTCTTAATGTCCATGGGATTTTTAAGTTGTTGGTAAGCCTCATCGAGTCGCACGCTTCCAGAACTTCCAGCCTTCGCGCCTCTCTTGGACTCCGACGCCAACGAGTTGTTCGATACCTTCGGTACCGTCTGCCAGCTCGAATTTCTGCTGGTCGATCTCTTCACCACCCTCTTCGTCGCTGCCGTTACGGAGTACTGCAGGGTAAAGAACACCGACTCCGTCTCCTCCCAGCGTGGTCTCAAACTTCCCAAACCCTTCTTCCTCGAAATGAGTTTCGAGGTCCTTGATCACACCCTCTTTGGCATCCGGCCGAAGTAGAGTGATCGCACAACCACCTCCTCCAGCACCAGTCAGTTTCGTCCAGCCGATATCGGCGAAGTCAACAATTTCGCGGATTCTCTCCAGGCGAGGGTGAGAAACGCCCAGCGAAACTAGGAAGCCATGGTTGATGCGAAAGAGGGCCCCTAGGTGGTCAAAGGTCTTCTCAGAGAGCCCATCAAAGTCGGGGCTTTCTACAAGCTCTTCCGCAGACACAGTGACTTGATCAATGCCGTTGAGAATCGACTCAGTCACCACGGGGTGGTCCTCCCTCAGCTTGCCAACCTTTGCTACTTCTGTAGCGGTGGAACGCGATTGTCGGGTGTCGACGAGAAGGAGAGGGAGTTCAGGGAAGCTGGGAAGCGATTTGACAGAGGGTGGCTTAGAATAATCTCCCCTGCGGAAGATAACGGCCTTACCGCCTGCAGCGACCGTATTGTCCACACCACTAGGGTTGCCATGAATACACAGCTCTCCAACAAACGCCCAGCGATTAATTCGCTCTATCTGCACCTCAGCCTCATCCGGAGGTTGATCGGGATGGGGACCCGCCAGAGTACGGATCTGAAGAAGCAGCGCAGCACTCACACAGACGTTGACACTGGCACTGCTTCCTAGACCAGCACCGGTAGGAATTGTAGATCGAAGGGTGTAGATGGCCCCTGGACTCTGCGGAGAACCCAGGGAGAGGAAGAGGTATAGGAAGGAGGATGCGGAGTTGCGATGGATCTTGCGCTGCTCGGGTGATGCGTCCGGGGAGACGGCGTCCACATGCGGTTGAATGGCAGCGACAAGCTCGGGGTCGAGGGAATTGACCAGATCGTAGTAGAACTTCTTCTTGGAAGGATGGTGGAAGATCGCCCAGGGCAGGTCGTCGATGTTCCAGGTGTGGTTCAAGCCAATGTCTCTGAAGTTCAAGGTGACTGTTCTGTGCGATTTGGAGAGCGTGGTGACGAGGAGGTAGGATCGGAGGGAAATGGCCGCAGCCAATGCTGCCTTGCCGTGGACGACAGCGTGCTCGCCGTAAACAATGACCTTGCCTGGCGCCGACACCATGAAGGCGGGCGCCATAGGCGATGAAGCCTTTCGCGTCATGTATTTCTTCGGGTCCTCCATCCTGTTGGTAACAGGCTAAGGAATGGTGCTGTTGTAAAAGTTGTTCCTGTCGTTGTCGTCGTTGTAGGCAGCGATTATAAACTGGGGAGGAGTAGGAGGGCGTTCTTTGTATTCTTTGTAAGATTCAGACACTAGTTAAACGAATGTTCTTGGGGCCATTAGTACCTTTTTCAACTAGTAACCGGAGGCTTGAGCGTTTTACATGATTGTTCTGGAACAAAGCGGGGAGAAGAAAGGAGGGGGTTGAGTGAGACTACTCCGTACCTTGGCTAGTTTATCTTGAAAGAAAGGAGAGAGAGAGAACGAGAGGACGAGAGAAGGAAAAAGAAACAGAAAGAGAGACTGCGGCAACAAGTGACGAACGGGGATGCGCAAGATTAGGTATTAAAGTAGACTGGCAACATCCATGCCGATCCAGGCCAGATTGCATGAAGAAATCAGCCCAGAGTTGAATAAATACCGACGATAATGAAGCGACGCAGGCCAGATGGAGGAGTTCAGCTGGCGGCGGAGTGCCGTGGGCCAATGGCAGGCGTGGAAATGGTCACCGGGAAATTAATTGCACGCGAGCTGTTCGAGGCAGAATAATAATAATAAATAATAGTCCTAGCAGAAATAGAATCCATAATTGGCATTAGCCGTTCATTATTCTCGTTTGCGACTCGGCAGTAGTCTGATCGTCGAGGCGTTAGAGAAAATCCTCCGTGCCGTTGCACCGTTGGCATCATGTGTTACCCAATTGGGATGTTGTGTAACCAGCCCTCACTTGCGGAATGTGTACTACACCTCTATCTATCAGCTGACAACCAGTTCTCCCTGGCAAACTTGCGTTATCAAAAACACTCCATTGGAAAGAAATAAGGTTTGTTGTCTATATACGCTTATATGCCCAACGATAATCGTCTATCTTCATCTCAAAAACATCAAATGCGACATAATAAGATCCGCTTCAACGCTAGAGGTTCATCGTTACAGTCATACTATTGCTGTGGACCAACAAACAGGGCGGCAGATCCTGCCACAGTACGTCGAGGTTACTTAGATAATTCTCACTCGCCTCCTCACTTTGCGACGTGCCTTCAAAGGGCGATGGCAGCGTCGTAAAGATAACGGCTGTTTCGCTGCTCTGTCGGGCCATCAGCTCGTTGAGGATCAAATGCTGTGCGCGACTAGGAAGATCATTGAACGACAGTGGTATCGAGGCTTGGCTGGGATATCCAGTGGCCGCTTTCTTCGCCTTTGCAGTCGCTGAAGATGAACGGTGCGCATAGATCGACTCGGGAGGGTTGGAACCACGTGTGGGTGATGAGGTAGCAGCAAACATGATGGACGGACCCACCCCTTCGTCCGTGTTTACTCGAGCTTCAGGAATTGGTGCAGAACTGAAACGGTTGCTGGATGGCCGGCGACTCGCAGATGGCCGTCCAGCAGGGGCCTGGTTCTTGGGTGGGTTCGTCTCGCCGGTTGTGAGTATGGTTGGGATCTCTCGAGATCGGGAATTTGAAGATTCAGCAGCTCCAGCGGTTGGGTTTCGCTCCACAGTCTTTGGACTTAGGCTGTCTTCACTTGCTCGATTCGACCTTTGCGGAGGCTGTAGGCCCTCAGATTCGTCTTCCATTTCAGCGCCTGTGTTGCTTTTCGCGCTAATGGTTTTGCTATCATCACTCTCGTTATCGTCGTCGCTTTCATATGGCTCAAACTCGCTTTCGTCACTACTACTCTCACTGGTGGTGTCTATGACATCGTAGTCAACAAAGGCATCAAGGAGACGGTGAGTCTGCATGCCCAGGTTGATGCCCCGCATTGCCCGGAAACTCGAGATGGACCGCTTGCGCCTGGAAGACTGGAAGAGTCTTTTCAAGTCTCCAACCATGTGGTTCTGCGGCCTGTGTCCACTTTCGAAACTAGACGGGCCCTGCCAGCTGGACACAGGCTCGTTCTGTCTCACGGCCCTGCCTTGTTCTCGCGATATTTCGCACTTGCGGGCAGTTTGAATGTCCTGCCACCATTCCTCATCCTTCAGGGTAGCATAAACATAACTCTGGGAATCCTCAGTCGCGGTAGAGGTATCGCCATTGACAATGATCCGATATGCCATCAAATCACCACATGCAAGCCAGAATACCATGACCTCAGCTTCGATCCTTAGCTTCTCGAGAAGAGCTTCAACTCTTATTCGCTCATCCTCGACATCCGTCTCGTATTCGACAAAGACAGCTACCCGTAGCTTATATGTCTTTTTCCATGACGGTACTGTATTGAGGATGCATCCTAGCTGGAGGATCAAAGTGTATGTGTCAAAGTTGGTTGTCAACACATTTTGCTTGATTTCGCTATCTGCCCCGAGTTCTGCAGACATTTGGATGGGCCAGAGATCAATGTATTTCTTCTCATTTCGTCCATCCGATTTGGGCAGCTCGAGGTCTTCGAATCCCTTAGCCACTGCAACATTGATACGCAGTTTAAAAAGAAGATCCTCAAGAACCGTCACATAGCTTTTACAGTTCATCGGCGGCCCTTGACTGACATGGTCTGAGCTCTCATCGTTTCTTTCGTGAGAGTGAGATGATTTGCCACTGGAGCTCTTTCTCCAAGTTTCAGCCAATGACTGGTCCCTGCGGTACTGGTCAATGATAACGATATTCGGTCTCATTCCTCCCAGACCAGAATTCAAGACAATATTACGGATCCCCCATTCCGCAGAAGGTGATATGGTAATATTGACAAAGGCCTTGACTTTGGAATACTCAACAAACTTCGTCCACGCGCTGTGTTGGCGGCGGGCTTCCGGGACAGCAGCCGAAAAATCGTCCGTCACAAGGACATGCCCAAGTACAAACAAGGCTCCTTTTTTCAGTGAATTACAAAATGAGACCATCTTGAATTGATCGTCAAGGTTGTTCACAAAAAGCAAAATCTGTGGACGCCAAAATTTGACATGCTCCTGTCGAAGGCGAAGCAAGTACTTGCGTACTTGGTGATAGATCAAGCTCTGACTGACATCGCCCCACGGTTTAGGAGGCGAGCTGTAATGGATCAACAAGAACAAAAAGACAAGGATGCTAACACAGCCTGTGGCATAAATTCCATCCACAAAAAACATGCTGGCACCGCTCACCAAAGCACCTGCTGCGGCAGTCTTCCAATTGAAGTAGTGGAAGGACGGCCGGAAATTTGGTGCAGAACCAATTTTCAAGAAAAAGCATGCTAGATTGGTCACCAAAAACGTCATGAGATAAGTCATAGTAACGAATGATGCAATCCGATTGATATCGAAAAGCATTGTGAGTTGAGCTAGAATAAATGTCACAATAATAGCATAAACCGGCTCGTCATGTTTCTTGGTGCCTTTGCTGAAGATATTTATACCAGGGAGAAGATCATCTCGAGCAATTGCTTGAAGAAGCTTTGCAGAGCCAATCACGCCCATTAAAGCAGAGAAGAACGACGTTGCAAACTCTCCAAGGAGGACAACTACCCCCGAAAGATTAACCTTTATGAATTAGCAAATGTTGACATTTCTATGATTGACATCGTGTAACCTCACCACTTCAATGACATTGGTGTTGTTATAGAACGATTCCCTTGTGATGGAAGCCGCCATTGAAAGGACGACAAGAGTATAGGTGACAAACGTCAACGCTAGCCCAGAGAGTGTGCCCTTTGGAATCGATTTGCTGGGATTTTTCAAGTCACCAGACATGCTGGCGCCACTATTGATCACTTAGTTGGCTGCTGAGTAGATAGAGGGAGAATATACATACGCGAAAATTCCTCCGGTAGCAGGAAACAAAATTCCGAAGAGATCTTGAAAATTCTCCTTCTTGCGAAGTTGGCTACCAGCGGCACCCTTGGTCAGCCCGGGTTTCAGATTTTCCAAAAATGTCTGAAGCCGAAGACCTGTAAATTCCACCCCATGCTGTGGGATGCCGAAAGGCTTCATAACAAGTGCGGAAACAGGAATACTGAAGGTCGCCACCAGCAAGATTACGAGAAGACCATTGCTTGCTCGCGAAAAAATTGAACTTCCAGCCAAGCAAATTCCAGTGCAGAGAATCAAGATGATAGTTCCCCAAAGATATTTCCACCAGAACCCTTCCTGAAGAAAATTGGACCAAGTACCAGTTTCTGACCCGAAGCTCTGTGTGAAACAATCGACGAGACCGACAGCATTCATTCCGGTGTTGAAAACGTAGCCCAGATAGAAGACTATACCAATAGAACCGCCGAATTCTGGGCCCAGCGATCGAGAAATCAAGTAATATGCACCACCCCCTCGAACTGTTCCGTTTGTTGCAATCGCAGAAAGAGACATTGTAGTCACGAGATTGATCGTATAGGAAACCATAAGCAGTCCTCCAGTGTCCTGTTCAGTTTTCATTCTTATAGATGGTATATCGATCGAAATAACTCACCCATAGTTCCGAGAAAGCCACCTTGTCCAAGAATGAAACCAAAACGAAGGAACATGAGAATACTGAGCACATTCAATGTTGTGGGTACAAAGACACCTGAAAAGGTCCCCAGCTTCCCCGAATTGTCCACTGATCGAGACCTATGCTTCTTGTCATGGTTGGACTCGTGTGGCACCCTTGTGGCACCTTGAGCTCCGTTGCCTTGACCCTTTCCCCTCCAGCGACAAATATTACCCAAACAATTCATAGGCGATAGCGTCTGTCCCCAATTTGGAGAGCTGCGTTCCTCTTCTTCATGCCCATTCACATCGTTATCGCCTGAAACCAGGTGGTGTTCATCTCCTTCGGTAGTTCGAGTGCAGACGTTGGGCCCTCTCCCCGGCAAGGACTCGGATTCGTGATCAACCAGATCGTACGTCATTTGATATGGTTGAGGCTGTTTGGACGCGGGGCAGCTTCTGTTTCTTCATGCGAGAATCCCGGTCGAAAACTGCCAACGGGATCAACAATAAGCTACACCGTATTGGGAGGCAGATATAATAAAAAATAGCTATTCTTCAATCTCCCTGTGGCAAACGGGAAAAATCAAAACAAGTAATAAGTCAAATCATAGCCAAATAGAATTTAGTAGGAACCAGCCAACAACGCGGGTCAATTGGTGGTGGTGATGTTGTTGACTCGACGCCGTTGATCCTCGGCGATGACCTCACTGGCGGGAGACAAACAGTGCAAATCTGCCGCTAGTCTCGCTCCCTCTTGCAGCTGACCTCCCTCGGCCTTCTTCGTGATCGATAACCAGGGCTGAAGTCGTCTTTTTTGAGCTTTCGGCATGAATCAAAGGCGATAAAAGACAGAATTTCCCTAGTTGATGGCTATATGTATATTTATTGCAGTGTACTAATCCTTATCTTCAATCCTTGACACTCCTCACCTTCGCCTTCACCTCTCCCTCTGCTCTGCCTGTGTTCGAGAACGCCAGGAGTCAGGCTAGGAATCGGTGAAGAACTCAGTTTATCTGATTATTCTTTTAACTGCTTGTGCTGCATTGGATCGAGTTTTGCTTTAATAAAACCGAAATGGCATCTCCCAAGCTGTCAGATAACGGTGAGGGTTCTTCTAGGGACCCTCGATCACCGCCGATCTCGACCTCCCTAGGACGTTCCGGATCTCCTGTTCCAGAGGGTGGGATTAGACAAGCCTCGATTGCAAGACTGGCTTCTCCAGTGCCTTCTTTGCCGAATTCCTACTCGTCGAGGCAATTGCCAGTTCCAATCCAGACAGCCACGGGCACAGAACAAGACTTGAGGAAATCTGACAATCCATCCTCTCTTACGGGACCCGGGCAATCCATGATTGCATCTGCGCTTCAGGAAAACTTTGGTCGTTCACCTCCGAGATTTGGGACCCCTCCGAGAATTGGGACTCCCCCAAGATCTACAGGGTCGCCCGCTTTGCCGAATCTAGATAAGCCGGTTAGATCCAACTACGGTTCGTTTAATAACAACCAAGGAGGTGAAGGGTCGGAATATTCTGCAGGTCCGTACGAGGATCCAGAAGTTGTGAAGAGACATTTGGTACAGCCTCAAAACGCTGAAGAACCGGGTTTTTCAGCGGATTCTGCGACAGGTCAAGGCGATGACGAATTCTCCAGCTTGCAGCTCCAGGGAGGCGATATTACAAGGCAGGTTTACCGATGGGCAGAGGAGGCCGATGCTGAGGGTAACGGACGCAAACCTCTCCGGAGCAAGAGTTTCAGTTTCAATAGACCTGCGCCGCGGAACGAAACGATGGACATTAACTCGATCCGAGTGCCGGGAGGGTTCCGCAGAGACTATATACGCAGAACAGCAGGTAGTCCTCATCCAGGAGCTGTCGAAAGTCATGGGACGCATGAAACTTCGGCTCAACCTCACCTTCCGACCAATAACTTCCTCGAGTTCTTGACCCTGTACGGTCACTTTGCGGGTGAAGAACTTGAGGAGGACGATGAAGCTTTGGGACCAGACGAATACTTTTCCTCTTGGGATGAAGAAAGGGAGCCTGGTGAAGACTCGGCCCTACTTCGACCAGAGACTCCCGGCAGGAGAAGACGTAAGCCAAAGCCACGCGGTGGGACAGGGAACAACACAACCACCGGAGCAGCTCTCCTTCTGCTCAAGTCTTTTGTTGGCACCGGTGTCCTTTTCTTGCCGAGAGCGTTCTTGAATGGTGGTATGCTTTTCAGTAGCTTAGTCCTTCTTGCTGTGTCGTCACTCAGCTATTATGCCTTCATTCTTCTGGTCAACTCTCGACTCAAGATTGAGGGTTCGTTTGGTGATATCGGTGGTGTACTTTACGGGAAGCATATGCGCCGAATTATCCTCGGATCCATCGTGCTGAGCCAGCTGGGATTCGTGTCTGCGTATATCGTGTTTACTTCGCAGAATTTGCAGGCATTTGTCCTGGCTGTCAGCAAGTGCAAATCTTTCATTGATATCAAGTTTATGGTATTGCTTCAGTTGGTCATTTTCCTGCCACTTTCCTTGATCCGCGACATTAGCAAACTTGGGTTCACCGCGCTCATTGCAGATTTGTTTATCTTGTTGGGGTTGATCTATATCTATTACTACGATATCGGCACTATCGTCGAGCAGGGCGGAATTTCGGATGTCAAACCCTTCAATCCATCCACCTGGACATTATTTATCGGAACCGCTATCTTCACATACGAGGGTGTCGGCTTGATCATCCCCATTCAAGAATCCATGAAGCAGCCAAGAAAATTCCCAGGTGTCCTTGCCGGTGTCATGGTAGTCGTCACGGTCATCTTTCTTTCCGCGGGTGCTCTTAGCTACGCGGCCTACGGATCTTCTACCAAAACCGTGGTCCTTCTTAATCTTCCTCAGGACGACAAGTTGGTGAACGCAGTACAATTCCTGTACTCCTTGGCGATTCTGTTGAGTACCCCATTGCAACTTTTCCCGGCCATTCGAATTACCGAGAATGAGCTTTTCACACGCAGTGGCAAGTATAACCCAGGTATCAAATGGAAGAAGAACTGCTTCCGATTCTTCCTTGTCCTGATCTGCGCTTTTGTTGGCTGGGGTGGCGCAGATGACCTTGATAAGTTTGTCTCGCTGGTCGGAAGTTTCGCGTGTGTGCCGCTTATTTATGTTTACCCGGTACGTTTATGACTTTCTCCTTTCTTGACAATTTATCTCGCTGACTATTAACGATCACAGCCTCTTCTGCACCTCAAAGCCTGTGCAAAATCACGAAAACAGAGAATCGCCGATATTGTGCTTGCTTGCTTTGGAGTGATCTGCTGTCTCTACACCACCTCGTTGACAATCGCCAACTGGATTGGTGGAGAGGTCGAAAAGGCACCTGGATACTGTGATTCATGATTGGTATGATGACGATAGATGATGGATGGCTTGGATTTTCTTACGATCATTACTTGACGATTACGTTCCTTTTTTTTTCATTCCTTATCGACTGGGCGTTTCTGTCTAGATGTGAACTACAATGCATTACCCTAGCATGATGCTTGGAAGCGACTTGATTTATCTTTTTCATTCATTTCGGGTTAAGTTTGTTTTGTCTGCTCCTTGTTTTCGGGGTAGATTTCTGTTTATGTGTCTCCTAAGTAGGTAGATACGATATCCTGCGAGCATGCCCTGTACTCAATTCAAACGTCGGTGTATAAAACAGAATGAGGCCTTAGATAATTTGGAATTTAAAAAGCTTTCTCACCATTCCATTTAATTCTTGAGCCTAGTAGTATTTACATAAAGAGCAAGTAGCTGCACGAAATGCCTTGACTGGAACACTCTAATTACCAAGATAGACACATTAAAACTACCTAATAGGACTCTCCGTCCCTCATAGGTACATAGATATCTCCTTTTACCGGGATACATGGTATTTGTCACTATGTACTGTTCGCATTCTTCTTCCATTTGGCCACTGTTTTTGTCTAGCGTCTACTACAGGCTGCGGTATGATAAACAAGATATATAAGAACAAGATCTTCAAGAAGCAAGAAACACACGGCGGATCCAAACGATCATGTCGTTTATGCGCCGGCTTCGGTAGCTTCCTTGCCTTGCTGAGCACCCTGTGCGGCGAGAGCGGCTTCACGGCCTCCCCAGCTGCAAAAGAATATTTGTCAGTCCCATGATCACAATTAAAACGGGATATGAGAGGAGAGTGTGTGGTCAGAATGGCACTGCTTCTAAACAAGATTGGGTCCAACATACTTCCAGTAGTTGAGGTATCTGTATCCTTGGGTGAGCTGGGCGGAGAAGTTGACCGCATGGCAGGCGAAGAGGAGGTAGTTTCTGGGCGAGACGGCGAGGGCGTAGCGCATGAAGGTTCCAGAGTAGATGGTCAGAGCACCAGTCATCTGTCCAGAGATGCTGTTTGAAAGATCGATGTGTTAGTTGGGTTCTGTCTGCATTGTGTCTCGATGACATTGAAACGAGGCAATCCACCGTTATACGTGGCCACAGGAAAGGAAATAAGAGGTAAAGGAGAGGTAGCAACGTACATCTCAGGGTCCTTCTGAGTGTCCATCACAGCGGCAATGGGGATACCAAAGTTGGAGGCAGGGCCCCAGAAATCTGGAATTCAAGCAATCTGTCAGTTATATGTCCCTTCTAAAGGCCACGGCCCTCAATATTCTTCTCTCGGGTCAAATTCCGCTTCTTGTCGACCTTCGTCTCATGTCGATATCTCCATCGCAGAGCCTCTTATCCGGGGCCGACTTCGGTGAAGAACATGAATAAGGAGCTTCGGGATTGCACGTACGTGTTGAGCAGACATAGTCCAGAACCTTGTTGGAACGGATCTTTGCGTTAATTGCCTTGATAGCAGCAGCCATTGTGGAAAGAGAGGAGATGCTTGTGAGGGATAAGAGAGGAGGTGCTCGGATGCTTTGAAAGGCCGTTTTGCTTGCCGTCACCGACGGCGGAATCGCGGAGTTGACCGGGGGAGGTCACGTGAGCATTAAACCTCGACAAAACTACAATGGAAACAATTCCAGAAACAAAGACATATTATGATTTCAACTAGTAATAGAGGTGCTCGGAAAATATCTAGCATACTTCTGCTGGTCTTAAAATGTGGTGATCGACCTTTGCTCTCTCGCTCGGGGACATGCCCTCACATCCGCACGCGCCGCAACGCCTTTTGCCTGGTAGATATCGGTGTGTTGTACCTATTCATTGGACGACCAACTGAATAGGGTTGGTTTCTAGTATTCCGCTCTTTCTTTTTCCCAACTTGATAGCCGGCTGCGCTTCAATCCACGGTCGGAAAATCGTATGCAATCACGCTTCTTTCGATTATTCACTTCACCGTCCTCCGAATCCCGGCGGGGGAATCCTCGTCCTTGGCCAGGGGGCTGGAATCCCGGTGGTGGCTGGAAAGCACCCGCTATAGCAATCGTAAGTTAGCAAGTAGTGGGCGGAGTATGATAAACTAAATACTTACGAGGAGCACCTGCTGGCGCAAATCCTGGGGGGGTCCAAAGCCAGCTAAATAAGTAAATTAGTCTTCGTCCTCATGATCAATCTTCAAGTAGCCCAAAGGCAGTACTTACGGGGTCCTCCGGGGGTCCTCCACGTCCAGCAAATCCTGGTGGCGGAGCTCCGGGGAAACCACCTGGGGGGAAACCTCCGAAACCACCAGGCGGGGGTGGCGGTCCTCCAACACCGGCAGCAGGGCCACCAAGACCAACTGGGAGGCCTCGTCCAGCGGGCTTGCTAATACCAGGGCCTGCGGCAAGAGTGGCCGCGGCGGCGGCGGCACTGGGAACGCTTGTTCCGAGACGAGAGGAGGGGTCGGCGGGGGAGGTCCATCAACGGAGCACGAAACGACGTTGGTACCGCGCACGATGGCAAGTCCAAGAGTTCGCTTCTCCTCTGCCTCGACGAGGGGGCGTTTCCGGGGCCAGCAGCGGGCTTGGATTTCCGCTTGACGCGACGGAACTCTTCTGTGTCTGCGAGAACGAGGTTCATGTGCTGGAGATCCCTAGTCAGTAACAATGAAACCGTAACCAGGTAGTCCAATCAAGTATCAAGCAGTACCTTGTCAAAAGCAAGCATTTGTCCGGTCATCTGTCGGCCGTCATTGAGAGTCACTCTCATCCGGTAGTTGATCTGTATCGACGTTAGGCTTCAACGGGGAACTCCGACTTGCCACAACACGGAATATAAAGCTTACGAGGTTTTGCTATAGACCACGAGAAAGAATGTTAGCTATGAACCCAGCAATGGAGACAATCCAGATGCAAATGATCTTACCATCTTGCCTTGCTTGTTGGCAGCCATGTTGACTGAAAGCGCGCACGAATGCGACTTGGGTAAAACCAAAGAATAGTAGTGAGACGGTAGAAGAAAACAACCTCTACCAGAGCTTCACTTTGAGCCTGTCCGCTCGTCTGGATGAGAAAATAAGCTGTCAAGCTGTCTCTCTCGCTGTCTCCGCTCTATCTCTATCTCGCGCTGTCGTTCCCGACGCGGCTCTGCGATTAGCGCCAAGCGACCGCCAAGCCGCTAAGGGCTTTCGCTTCCCACTGTCAGCCCACACATTCACTTTTGCACACTTTCCGCATCTTTGAATCTTCCATCCATCGAGTCGACCAGATCACGCACCCATCACCATGGTATGTTGCCCTTGATCCCAGCAGGAATCCGGGAAAGACATAAAATTTTCTAATTTTACGATGCAGTCGGACGGAAAGGACAAGAGCGCAAACCCCATGCGCGAGCTGCGCATCCAGAAGCTCGTGCTGAACATCAGTGTCGGCGAGTCTGGTGACAGACTTACCCGTGCGGCCAAGGTGCTTGAGCAGCTGAGTGGTCAGACTCCGGTCTACAGTAAGGACGCCCGAAATCGAAACCTCGTCTTCTGAAAACGGAGGCAACAATTTTTTATGCGACAAGTGACTGAGACGAAATTTTTTTGTGACTTATAGGCAAGGCCCGTTACACCGTCCGTACCTTCGGTATCCGTCGTAACGAAAAGATCGCCGTCCACGTTACCGTCCGTGGCCCCAAGGCTGAGGAGATCCTCGAGCGTGGCCTCAAGGTCAAGGAGTACGAATTGAGAAAGCGCAACTTCTCCGAGACCGGTAACTTCGGCTTCGGTATCAGCGAGCACATTGACTTGGGTATCAAGTACGACCCCGGTATCGGTATCTACGGCATGGACTTCTACTGCTGCATGTGAGTGCATCTTTTACACCGTTGAACGACGAAGATAGGAAACTGACAAGGTATAGGACCCGCCCTGGTGAGCGTGTTGCCCGCCGTCGCCGCTGCAAGTCCTCGATCGGTGTCAACCACAAGATCAACGAGAACGAGACCATCAAGTGGTTCAAGAACCGCTTCGACGGTATCGTCCGGTAAACGCTTTTCTCGAGGGAAAGTGTTGGTGAGGAGGGGTTGCGTTTTATGATTTGAAAAAAAGGAACCACGAGAAGCGGGCGTTTTTTCCCAACTGTTCGCTCAGCGGTCTTCTACCACGGCAGAATGACTAGGCGTGATAGAGATCAAATACACAAATTTTCAATGCATCCACTTTTCACAATGAAGGCTTCACGAAGGGTGATGTTTACCGCATAACCATTGATGAAAAGTATCCATGATGCTGTCCATGCACCTCAGTGTGTGGACTTTGGCCTTTTGACTTGATTGTCCTTGTGGGGTTTTCAGACTGAGCAATCATTTGATTGTCTTGGTCTGACCCTGACTGTTGGGTCTATCTACGGGGTAGATATCGCCAGAGAGCAGCAATGGTATGTCTACAGTACCATCTCGTAGTGCTGTGGCGAAGGTAAGAGTAGGCATTCTGTAATATAATGTAGACATGCATCTTACATAAAATTGCCGCCCTTTAGTTGGCCAATTACTGGATAATCACCGATCATCCAGTGGATGAGAAATGTTAGCATGCCCAAGGTTCTACAATCTTTCAAGTATATTGACTATCTAATATGGCAAGTACATTGAATTATTAGAACTATTAACAAAACCAATTTTCAACACAATTCGATGCAACACATGACAATCTGATACATTGTTCAAAGTCATGAATGTCACAGAAAATCATTTATTACCCTTGGTATATCCATCCCACCACTTGGAAAAGAACCCACCCCGCTGCATCTGGTCATTATAGCTCTCCCGCCTCTGCGCAGCATTTGGGTCAGTCGAGTTTCTTTTCTGGGTGTTCAAGTTGGAAAAGAGAGAATTCGAGTTGGTGCTCGATCTTCTCCTCTCTCCAACGCTGGGGGTAGTTGGAGTGCCTGCGTTGGCGTTGGCATTGGAGGAAGACGATGATGACATGTTGGACGTGGTGGAGGCCTAGAAACACCATTTGTTAGCACGATTGATAGTCAGAGTCTATATCATGGTTTCTTGACGCATACACGTCTGTCAGCAGCGGCTCTTTCTGCCTCGGTTGGGGCAGAAGGTCGTCTTCCTGGAGCGATCTGGGGAGGTCCTCCTCTGACCCAGACGTTGTGATGCTCGTAGCGATCACCAAAGTTGCCGTGCCAATGACGGGGAGATTTGTCGTCCATGATTGTTGATTGACTGACTTACTCGGATGATTTTATCTGATGAGAGTGAGTATTTCCTACTATCTGAACCGTGGTGGGATGAGTATAAGAGTCAGACAAGGGCACATGCCAGGTGAAGTCAAAGACGTCATGGACCTCGATGGTCCAAAGGTAACTTACTTTGTCTTGGATGACTAGCGATGGGTTTTCCGTCGAAGAATCAATGTTTCGTAACTTGCTTTGATGGCGAGAAGATGGAAATATCAGCCTGTGAAAGTCTCGCCCTTCCAGGATTGGGACTGGGATCCTATATAAGAGAGGGGTATCCGACATATGACGATGATGAACCAGCCTGCGCAACCACCGCATTCGATGCATCACGATTGTCGATGGCAAATCGAATCATCTGGCCCCGGGGAGCAAAAGCGGAGATGATCCATGGATGCTTAGCAAAAGGACTGCGTTGGTTGAGTGGCCGATTGACGTCAGATGATGCGGAGATGCCAAAACCAGAAGAAAGAAGCCACGGCTTGTTCGTATTCAGGATGGATCGAGTCGATTGAGTTTGCTTGTTGGTGGTGCTGTGATGGTGGAAATATGTGGTGGGAAACGTGGTGGAAATAAGTCGAGGATCAGAATAGGCATGAAGCTATTCCCATTTGCGACTCTTCCATCGTCACGTTTCTTCCCTCTTTTCCATCTCTTTTTTCTGCTCGTCTTCACACTACAGTGCTAATTTATCTCGTCTTCTTTCTTTCTATCTACCTATCTATCTCTTTATCCTCGGATCGGCATCTACTTCTAGCTCCGATGCATCTACCCCGCAACACTCATCGCCAGGCCATCTCAAATCACCAACAATCTTCTCCAATTCCGCCCCTCCAAGAGATTTGCCGACACTATCGCTCCTCTGTCGGCTATCTCCCTATCACCTCATCATCATGATAGACGACGGGGGTGTATATAAACACAGTCCTTGATTCCGCCCTCTCTTATCGCCTTCCATCCTTATCTCTCCTCACCTCACCTCTCATCTCGTCTCGTCTCGTCTCTCTCTCTATATCAACTTCTCAATCCAGAAACATGGAAACATCTCAACATCCCCATATCCAATCCCTCGCCCATAGAGGCTACATTCAAGGCACCACCATCGTTTCCAAATCCACCAATTTCCCTCTCTGTCACTACTTTGGCGGTCTCCGCTACGCCCTCGCCCCCCGTACAACGATGGCGCAGAGCTCACCCCTTGCCGTCAAGTTATACATACGGAACCAGGGAACAGCCCGGTCAGTATGATGGCAAGGCCGGCGTCTGTCCTCAGCCTGGATTTCGAGGCCCTGCAGATGAGACCGGGTGGTCCGAGGATTGCTTTCAGTGTAATGTTTGGATTCCTGTTGGAGAAGCTCCGAAAGAGGGTATGTTATCTTATATCTGTTAGGGATTAGTTTGGCAATGACTAATAGATTGTGCTAGGATGGCCGGTATTCGTCTTTCTCCGTATGTTTTCACTCCCAATTCGGTTATTTGCATTCATCTTACTGACTAATTTAGATGGCGGTTGGCTGCAATTCGGCACCCCAAACAGCGTCTCCCTGTCGGCCTTGTTGAGTGAGACGGATTTCAAATCCATCATTGTCCTACCTGCCTATCGTCTCAACGTCTTTGGTTTCCTCTACTCGTCTGAGCTCGAGCAAGACGCTGCCTCTGCTGGTGAGACTGTCGGTAACCATGGCTTCTGGGATCAACGACTGGCGCTGGAATGGACCAAGGAAAACATTCATCTCTTTGGCGGAAACGCAGCCAATATCACCATCTCGGGATATTCAGCCGGTAAGCCACTATCCTCTACATTACAGGCTCACACATCCTTTTTAACCAATAAAATGCAGGCGCATACTCCGTCTTCCACCAGTTAGCCTACGACCTCCGCCTGCCTAAGGATAAATCCCTCGTCAAACAAGCCATCATCTGGTCCAACGGTCCCGCCGTGCAACCCAAAAGCCCCTCCGAAACCCAGCTCCAATTCAACCAATTCCTCTCCGCCCTGAATATCCCCTTCTCCCTCCCTGCCTCGGAGAAAATAGCCCGTCTCCGCGCCCTCCCCGCCAAGGCCCTCCTCTCCGCGGCCTCCAGCATCGACATCCATCAATTTCGCCCCACCACTGACTCCGCCTTCATCCCCGCCTCCCTCTTCCAGTCCCTGGATAACGGCGACTTTGCCCGGTGCGTCGCTCAGCGCAACGTCCGCATTATGCTCGGCGAGTGCCGCGACGAACACTCCCTCTACGGCATCTGGTACCCCCCATCTACTAACTCCCTCCCTGCCCTCCGTCAACGTCTCCTAGCAGACTACCCACGTCGTGTCGTCGACACCCTTATCAACCACTACTACCCAGATGGCCGACTCCCCGCCGACTGCAAGAACTGGGACAGCGATGCCTTTGGCCGCATCTACGCCGATATGCAGGTCCACAAGATGCAGCGCGGACTCATCCACGCCCTTGTCGCGGGCGGTGCAGCCCACTGCCTCTACCGGTATCGTATCGAGTACCGGCTGAAATGTGCCGACCATACCGTCCCCCCGAATGGGGCGTCACGCACGTCACGGACATGTATATGTGGTTCTGGGGTAATGGGGATGTTCTGGAAGCTGGGGAGAAGGATCTGGTAAAGCGGGCCTTTCTCGATCCTCTGTCTAGGTTCGTTCGGGGTGATGCGGAGATCAATTGGGGTACCGGTAGTTATCGGGAGGTGAGGACCCTCAAACCCGATGGTTCCGTGGAGATCTCCAACGACGCCTTGTGGGACGATGCGCTGCGGGTCTGGAAGGCGTTGCGGGAGGTTGGAGAACCGATGGAGGCTGCCAGTGCTGTTAAATTATGATATATTAGTTAGATAGATGGATAGACTCCGATAGACAATATCGATCGCATTCTCAATAAAAATCGCAACTTTTATTCTAGAAAAAAAGGTCATTGAAATAGTAAATTCATTCATTCAGTTGGCTGATAAACCATATTTGAGGATAAGAAAAAAGGATATAAAACCACCAAAAACCAAACCAGCCCAAAAAAGGAAACGCTTTAATCTAAAACAAATCATTCACATCTTCGTTCCATTATGTCTGCATGTTGTAGTTTTTCCCTATACAGCCAAGCGACTTTTCGTTTTGTGCGTTCTTTGCCTTGTGTGTTTTCACATTTATGCCTTGCTGATCTTGCAGATGAGGTCCTGACTGTCAACGGAGTCACCCTCCTTGACAAGCAGGCTGGAGACCTTTCCGCTGTGGGGTGCGGAGATAACCATTTCCTAAGAGGTTCTGTTAGTATAAAGATCAACTTGAGAAACAAAAGATAACAACTTACCATCTTCATGGCGCTCAGAACGGCAACAGGGTCACCCTTCTTCACCTCCGAGCTGTCGTGGACACGGACCTCGACAACAACACCACTCATGGGGGCACCGACCTGGCTGCTGTCGCCAACCTCGGCCTTGGGGCGAGAGGTGTTCTCAACAGAGGCCTTGTTGTCGTCGACACTGACCTGTCGGACTTCACCGTTGACCTCGTAGAAGACCTCACGCTGACCGGTCTGCTCGGAGAGAGGACCGATGGCGAGCAACTTGAGGATCAGCACCTTACCCTTCTCGAGCTCGACGTGGAACTCCTCGCCAATCTCGGGCTTAGCCAGGAAGAAGCGAGTGGGCAGCACGGACAAGTCACCGAACTTCTGGACGAACTTGCGGTAGTCCTCGAAGACCTTGGGGTACATGGCGTACGAGGCAACATCGCACTCGGTGGCAGCACCGAACTTCTCACGAATGTCGTTCTTGATCTTAGCCAGGTCAAGAGGCTCGAGGTAGAGACCGGGGCGCTTGTCGAGCTTGCGGCGGTTACGCAGAGCGTTGGAGCGCAGGGGCTCGGGGAATCCACCGAACGGCTGGCCCATGAGACCCTCGAGGAACTCCAGCACGGATCCGGGGAAGTCGAGCTCGGCGGCACGCTCAATGACTTGCTCGGCGTTCAGCTTGTTGGAAACCATGAACTGAGCCAAGTCACCAACAACCTTGGAGGTCGGGGTGACCTTGACAATGTCGCCAAGCAGGTCATTGGCAGACTCGTAGGCCTTCTTGGTCTCGGCCCACTGCTGACCCAGACCGAGCTGACTGGCCTGGAAGATGAGGTTGGTCAACTGACCACCGGGGATTTCGTGCTCGTAGACCTCAGGGTCGGGACCGGTCAGACCGGCCTCGAAGGGCGAGTACAGCAAGCGCAGCTGAGCCCAGTAGGTGTCGATAGCACGGACCTGGGCGAGGTCGAGCTTGGGGTCCTGCTCGGTGCCCTGGAGCGAGGCCAGGATGGCACCAACGCTGGGCTGAGAGGTCATACCAGACAGACTGTCGGTGGCGGCATCGATGGCATCAGCACCAGCCTGGGCACAGGCAATCATGGAGGCCACACCAGTACCGGCGGAGTCGTGGGTGTGGACGTGGATGGGGAGGTCAGGGTAACGCTCACGGATGCTGCCGATCAGCAGACGGGCAGCCTGGGGCTTGAGTACACCGGCCATATCCTTGATACCGAGCACGTGGGTACCGAGCGCAACGATCTTGTCGACAAGAGCCAAGTAGTACTCAAGGTTGTACTTCTTGTTGGGGTTCAACATGTCACCACTGTAGCAGACGGTGGCTTCGACAACACCACCGGCGGCGTGGACGGCCTTGATACCGACCTCGAGCTGGTCAACGTCGTTGAGGGCATCGAAGACACGGAAGATGTCAACACCGTACTTCTTGGCCTGCTTACAGAAGTGGTAGATGGCGTTGTCGGGGAGAGAAGAGTAGGCCACACCGTTGGCACCACGGAGCAGCATCTGGAAGGGGATGTTGGGGACGGCCTTGCGGAACTTGCGGAGACGGTCCCAGGGATCCTCGTAGAGGAAACGCATGGCCACATCGAAGGTGGCACCTCCCCAGCACTCCAAACTGTAGGCGTTGGAGAAGGCGTGGCTGGTTTCGTGGGCAATGTTCAGCATGTCAATGGTACGCACACGAGTGGCCAGCAACGACTGGTGGGCATCACGCCAGGTGGTGTCCATGATCAAGCAGCCCTTGTTGGCACGCACAGCCTTGGCGAAGGCAGCGGGACCCTCGCGGTCGAGGACCTGCTTCCAACCCTGCTGGCAGGGAACAGAGACGTCAATGGGCTTGCCAGAGGCATCCTTCAGCTCGGGCTTGATGATCTCGCCCTTGAACTTGGGCTCTCCGATCTGGCCCTTGATGCTGCTACCGTTGACAGCGACATCACCGAGGTAAGCCAACAGCTTCTGTGCACGGTTCTGACTGCCAACGAGGGCGAACAGCTCAGGAGTGTCATCAATGAAGGTAGTCCAGCAAGTGCCGTCAATGAAGGTGGGGTGACTCAGCAACGAGGCCAAGAAAGGAATGTTGGTCTTGACACCACGAATACGGAACTCAACCAGAGCACGCAGCATCTTACGGCGGGAAATCTCGTAGGTAGAGCCACGGCAAGTACACTTGACCAACATGGAGTCGTAGTGCGGGGTGATGATAGCACCGGCGAAACCGTTACCACCATCGAGACGGACACCGTTACCACCGGCGGAACGGTAGACCTCGATCTTACCGGTGTCGGGGGAGAAACCCTTGGAGGGATCCTCGGTGGTGATACGGCACTGAATGGCAAAACCACGAGTGGAGATGCGGTCCTGGGTCAGACCCAGCTGCTCGAGGGTAGCACCAGCGGCAATCTGAATCTGAGCAGCGACGATATCGATACCAGTAATCTCCTCAGTGATGGTGTGCTCGACTTGGATACGGGGGTTGATCTCGATGAAGTAGTGACGGTTCTGCTGGTCAACCAAGAACTCGGCGGTACCGGCGTTGCGGTAGTTGACGGACTTGGCCAGCTTGACGGCATCCGCGAGGATGCTGTCCCGCACTTCAACAGGCAGGTCCTTGGCGGGGGCGATCTCGACGACCTTCTGGTGACGACGCTGAACGGAGCAGTCACGCTCGAAGAGGTGGACGACATTGCCCTGGTTGTCACCGAGGAGCTGGACTTCAATGTGCTTGGGCTTGTCGAGGAAACGCTCAACAAAGACAGTACCGTTGCCGAAGGCAGTGCGGGCCTCCGAGGTGGCACGCTCGAAAGAGTCCCGCAGCTCGGCCTGGTCGCGGACGACACGCATACCACGGCCACCACCACCGAAGGCGGCCTTGATAATGATGGGGAAGCCATAGGTGTCAGTGAAGCTCTTGACCTCCTCGTACTTCTCGACGGGACCCGGGGTACCGGGGACGACGGGCACGTTGCACTTGATCGCCAGCTGACGGGCGGAGACCTTGTCGCCGAGGCTATCGATAGTGTCAGCGGTGGGGCCGACGAAGACCATACCGGCCTTCTCGACCTTGCGGGCAAACTCGGCGTTCTCTGAGAGGAAACCATAGCCGGGGTGAATGAGATGGACGCCGTGCTCCTGAGCAATCTTGACGATCTCATCGATAGCCAGGTAGGCACCGACAGGGGTATATTGGCCGCGACGGCCGATCATATAGGCTTCATCGGCCTTTTGACGGTGCATACCCAGACGATCTTCATGAGAGTAGATGGCAACAGTCTGGAGGGAGAGTTCGTGGGCAGTACGGAAGATACGAATGGGGATTTCACCACGGTTGGCGACGAGGATCTTTTGGAATTGCATAATGGTAGAGTTGGCCCGCAACCGGTGGTGGACGGAGTGTTGGTGGTGTTCATGGTGATCCTCATGCATCTCCAACTCGACATCGTCGATGGCCTCCTCGACTGAGCGGGGGGCAGCCATTGTGAAAGAGAAGAAAGAGATGGGAGGAGGAGGAAAGAAAAAGAGAAGATAGAGAGGTAGAGATAGGGAGCTAGAAGTCGAGGTGGGGAGTGAGGGGAAGGAAGATTTATAGTTTGACAGATAAGAGCCTGGAAGGATGGAAGAAGGCTGGAAAAGAGGAGAAGAAGAAAAGGTTTATAGACAACCCCGGGACAGAATCAATCGAACAAGAGACCGAATGAGTCACTGATCAAGAGAAGGGAAGCAAAAGAGGAAGAAAGAAGCAGGAAGCAGGCTGGTTCACGGCGGAAACGCGGGGCAAGCAGGAGGAAGAAAAAGAACCGGTTTCGGCACGGAGAAGAAGCCGCGGAAAAGGGTGTTTAAACGGGGAATTGAAGAGGAGAAGAAGGAGAAGAGATGGAGAGAAGATTGAGAGAAGAAAAGAAGAGATGAAAGACGAAAGCTGAAGAGGAGGAGAGAGGATGAAGATAAAAGAAGTAGGAGGGGGATGTAACAATACGGGTACTGGTAATACGGTACGAGACGGTAGACTGTTCACCGGTACACCGGGGTGGGATGGAGAATATTTCTTTTTTTTTTTTTTTTTTTTTTCCCTACCCTTTCTGCCTTGATGTTTAATATGATGTTTAATGGATTGGATAAAAGCAAGAGTCATAAAAAAAAAGCAGGTGGTTGCTGGTGCTGCTGTGATTTGCCGATCGCCCAGAATGGGTCCGATGTTGGATTTATTATTCATTCCATTATGATATGATGATATGGGGCCCCATATTCTACTTCTCACTCCATAATGCCATCACCAAATCTTCACCTAATAGCATCACCTTTTCTGGTTCTGATTTGGTTATTATTATTCAATCGTATACTGTATTCGGAAGATCCAGGCCAATTCTTTTTACTCATTCAGCCTGTATACCATTGTTACCTCGGGTGTCGGGCCTTATCGTCTCTCTTCACTGTCAAAGCAGTGTCATGAATGATGTGATGCTCCGCTTCCTCTTCGCCTATCGACGGAAAAAAACCAGACAGCTGGGCATCCATCTTGGGACGACAAGCTGAACGGAATGGGATTTCCCCTCTTCTCGCATCAATTCTATCTGATTCGGTTCTTCTTTCTTTCCTTTCTTTTTTTTTTTTTTTTTTTGATCGACACATCCAGTTGGCACAGCGGTTTCAATAGTAGATCCTGCCAAGATCCCACCGTCTCATCTTGTTGCTGTGCCCGCTCGGGGGAGGTTATCCCGACCAGCAGCAATTCATCCACATGAAGATTATGCCATCAAATGATCAATCATGGCCGATATGATCTCCCTTGGCACCGACGCCGGGACAAGGCCGACTGTTCCCCGTCGAGTTGACCGAAAAACCAGAAGAGCATCTGGATTCTTTTCCAGGTCAGATGACCCCGTCTATCTTCCTTGCCAAGGTCCTTGGGTGTCACGTTAATACGGTCGATCTTACTGGTACTATCCAGATCTACCCTTTTAGTTACTGTACTATAGGTACACTCAAGATAGTCATGATAGATAGTAGACAGTAGAGTAATGATAAATTCTTTCTCCTCCACGTTTCTCTCCACGTCATCTCGTCCAAATTTCAGCTTCATTCCTCTTCTTCTCACGGAAAAGTTCTATACCCTCCTGGCCCGGCTCAAGTCTTTGCCCCTACGTCGACTGCTCTCCTTCCAGCCGACCGAGAGTCTCTCATTTATCTACTATCTATCTACTATATAGCAAGGTGGTATCTACGCACGGACGGTATGGTGGAACAATGCATTAACGGTAAGGGTACTGCTGCAGAAACCAGGAATATCTCAAAGCGTATCAAATACATAAGCACAGAAGAAAATAACCGAATTAAAAGAGAAAAAAGAAAAAATAAGAAATTTGCCGTCAAGAATGCAGGACATAATCAAATGACCCCGCGTTGCTGTCTCGGAGTGCCATCAAATGATCAATATCACCCCCATCTTTTTTAATAAACTACCCCTTTTGTTCATGCATCTGTCGCACTAAGAAAAAAGGCCAGCCGCAGATCGTTTCATGTTATACATACACTCAAAAGGTTGCAATTATGCAATGTCACAAGAGAATTTGTTGCTAAGAAATAATTGGATATCTCGACGTCTAGAACCCACGGAAGCCCGTCGCCTGCGGTGTAAGCCCGTTAGCCTGTCCATAAGGCGCCGGGCTGGGTGCCGGCCCTGGCCCCTGCGTCAGCATCAGCCGCGAGCCGCCCAGGATCGGTGCGTTGTTCTCCTCCGTCTTGTGTGTCACCTCCCGAGACTTGCGCTCCTCGTTGTCTTTCTTGAGCATCTCGATCGACCGGGTCTGCTCGCACAGCATGTTGATCATGTACGGCATTGTGAAATCGTTCAGACCATGGCGCCACGACAGCTCCAGGATCACATCAGGGCGGATCAGATCGTAGCACGCATACAGCATGCCCACATAGCACTCTCGGCTGCCAATGTCCACAAACTAATACATTGTTAGCAATATGTCCCAAAAAAAATACGATTGACACAAACTTACGTAGCGAAGGAGATCCTCAACCACATCGGACTTGCCGGAAATGGCTGAGGTCTCAATGGCATCTTTGTACAACTTGTCCTGCTTGGACAGCGCAATCGACTTCTCCCAGCGCTTGTTGTTCCGGTAGATGTTGGCCGCAACCTGGCGGAAGAAGATCAAATCGTGCTTCTCCAATCGCTGAGCAAGCTCCACGGCATCAAAGTTGTCGTAGTTGTCCACCGAGTCGCGCAGAGTCTTGTAGTCCTCCTCCTCGATCAACAGGTCGTTGATGGCATCGTTGACAGCCCGCTTGTTCTGAGTCTGAACGTTCAGCAAGAATGGCTTGATCAGCGGGATGTTGTCCGAGGTCTGGAAGATGCGCACAACACGGTTGACATCAATCCGCGAGGTAAGGACCTGGAGTAGATCCGTGAGGAGCAAGGGCTGCTCTTGCAGGTAGAAGTTCAGAGCACGGTAGTAGATTTCCAGGTTGGCAACCTTGACAATGATGTCCTTGAACGAGTGGTGCTCCCAAGAGTCGGCAGCACGCTCCATCATCGCCAACGCGGCGTTGTCCCACTCGTCGTAGTGGCAGTACAGGAACACAAGTTCAGGCCAGAGGTTTGCTTCCTCACACGCCCGGATCATCTTAGGGATGTTAATACGAGACCAGAAAAGCTTGAGGTGCTCCATAGTGCGGTCGGGGTGGTACTTGGAGAGCGCGATACCCAACTCGGTGAACATGCCCATGTGAGCCCGCTCCAGACCCAGACCAGCCTCCAGAACTGAAATCAGCTCGTCAAAGTAGCCGTTGCGCTCGTACTGACGGACAAGGTCTTGCAGTTCCTCGGCGTGAACGATGAGGTTGAGACCGCAAATCTGGGCAAGACGGAATTCCTTCTTGCTGACGCATGCCTCGTTGACCTGCTTCCAGACCTTGACACTGTTGGCCTTACGTGCACATTCCACGGCGGCTTGGTAGTCCTCCAAGTGCACCAGGGTAGTGGCCAATTTAGCCCAGTTGGAGATGCTGGTGTAGAAGATCTTAGCAGCCTGGTGGTAACCTTCTTCATAGGCCTTGTCACCAGACGCTTCCACATCGGCAACATTGGTAGATCGCAAGAAGTCCTCCAGCTCTGAAAGCTGGTCGAGACGGGCGTAGCAGAATGCGAGGCCAGTATCAATGGCTGGCTCACGCAGGGTCTTGCGGGCCATCTTCAAGTACTTGACGAGATCCTCATCCTTGCCAGCGTGGGTTGCGGTGTCAATGACTTCGTTGTAGTTCGACGGGTCAGAAGCGTGAATGTAAGATTCGATCGAGTCGGATACACGAAGGCCGTCGAGCTGTGCCTTTGCGACCTTGCTCCATACCTCGGGCAATTCAACACGCTCAGCGTATTCCTGTGCTCGGTCAATGCTGACAATGTTCTCAACAAGGACATTGACGGCAGCACCGTGGTTGTTGACTTTCTTGTAAATCTCGAAGGCCTCCTCGTACAAACCAACAGAAGTGCACATCTCGGAAATCTCATCGGGGCTGAACTCGGTGAGTTGGTGGATGTAGTCCATCAGACGAGACTTGTCAGCCTTGGCGGCAGTCAACATCAGAAGGTTCTGCAAGCTGCTGTTATCGCTGAAGGGAGATGGCTCAAGGATAATCTTCTCCAAAAGCTCAATCAGTTCACCAGGCAGATCGGCTTCAAGGAAGGCCTTGACAGCAATCGACACCTTGTCGGGCTCAGTCGACTCAGGAACAGCGGTGGCAATAACCTGGTCAACCATCGACCGTCGGTGCTCATTGTTCTCGCTCAGAACAAACGACCAAATTTCGCTGTCAGCACGCTCAACGAGGTATCGAGCCTGGGCCCGGTACATGGAGTTTTCGTTGGTGATGTTGATGAGCTCAAGGTCATTCTGACCCTTGCTGTATGCGATGTACGCCAGGTTGGGGTCCCGCTTCTCGCAGTACTTTCCGACAATTAATGTGTCGTACATGTCGTTTTCCTTGAGGAATTTCTCGGGATTGTTGTTGCTGTCAATGTAGATCTTTGCGAGGGCGTTGTAAACAGCCTGCTGCTGGTTACCAGTAGCGAGGGTTGCCTCGAGGAAAGGCAGCAACAGCTTGAGTCGGTTCCGGGACTCCACCTCAGAAACGAGCTCATCGATCGGAATCACAGAGGGGTCGACAGTAGACAGGAGGTTCTTGATAATACTCTCATCGCAGTCAACATCAAGCAAGCCACCGATGACGGCGGGGGTACGAGAGGGGTTGACACGCTGCACATAAACTTCAATAGACTTGTACTGCTGGTTCTTGTAGAGGTACAGAACTAAGTCGTGAATGAAGTTGAATCGGTCGCAGACAATGATGAGTGGGAGCTGCTCGGTCAACTGGGCTTCCTTCAGGAAGTTCTTCACCTTCTCGGCGTTGTAGTAGTTGCTCTCACGGCAGATACGCTCAACCTCGGTGAGCTGGCCCATGGCAGTAGCAGCCTCGATATACTTGAAGTGAACCTCTGGGTCCTCACTGAGGTTGACGATGCTACCGAGATAGTAGTAAAGACCCTCAGCCGTACGGTACTTCTCCAAAAGGCTGATAAGACGGGTAGGTCCGACGAGGTCGGAGAATTTGGTAGCGATCTGGACAACAGCCTGGAGGTTCTGACGGATGTTGACTTCCAACATGGTGTCCATGCAATCCAATGTCTGCTCGACCGAGAGACGACCGAAGTAGTTGATGAGCCATTCGGCGCTCAGCATGTCGGTACGGACAATGTTACGCTTGATGGCTGCGGGGTCATCGGTGTTCTCAAGCGCACGCTGGATGAGACCGGCATTCTCACAAAGTTGGGAGATCCTAGTTTGATCGTAGTGAGTGAAGATTTCATTGCCAAGGATGGCATCCGCGACCTGCGGGGCGTTCACGAGGTTCATCTCGAGCAGTCGTGTCTGCAAGTGGCCGTGCTCAGGCTTGTTGTCCTTCAGCGCATCAAGCAAGAAAGAGGTGGCCTGCTGGATCATGTTCTGGGACAAGAACACGTCCACGACCCGGTCCAAGTCAATGAGTGCACCGGTCTCTTCGTTGGCAAGCTGAGTAGCGAACTCAGCACCCTTCTCGGGGTTGACACGGACAATGTGCTGCAAGAGCGAGGTGTAGTCAGGCTGGTAGCCAACCTGCTTGGAGTAGGCAAGGATCTTGTCAAACTGACCAGTCTCGGCAAATCCAGCAATAACCTTGTGGGGAACGTTTGCTTGAAGGTAGATGGTAAGGGCGAGGTTCATGTCGTATGGGCGAACGATATCTCCGAGCTCCTCAGAGCCCTCCAACTTGTTCTCGCGCATCCACTTCTCCAGCAGGTGCTTCCTGTTCTGCTGCAAAACAGGTCGAACCAATTCAACACTCTCATACTTGTTAAGGGAGCCCTTGTCCAGCAGCATGCCGAAGTACTGTAGGATAACAGACATCTGCTGACCACCCTGGGGGGCATTCTTGAAGCGGTTGATGGTCTCGGGAGTTCTGAGGAACCCACGAGGCGAGTTTGCGGCAATCTTTGCGGCTTCGCTGTAGTTACCCTGGGCAACCAGGTTGTCGAACTGCTGTTGGTAAAGGTGGTCGGCACCAGGAAGTCCGGCCTTGGAGGCAAGCTTCACAGCAAGTCCTGACATGGCAGGGTTCTCCATCAGGTACTGGATGATTGTGTTCTCATCGACGCTGACAGAAAGAACCTGACCCTTTCGGTTCACACCAACTAAACCAGCACCATCCGAGTCATTGGCAGTAGTGAAGATAGTCTCGCTGGAGATTCTGTTCATGAAGATGCAGGTACCAGTCTCGAGGTCATAGAGGTGAATGAAACCATATTTCGTGACAAGGTAGACGACGTCATACCTCCTGGACACCTGCATCGCGACGGGGAAGTCGTTGACAGCCTCCTGAGGGAAGTAGACCTCGACAGCCTTCTTCTGGAACCGAGGGTTGGGCTCTTGGTGATCGATTTCGGCGATTTGCAGCTTAGCACCGGTCTGGGTCCGAACGGCGAATGTGAAAAGCTTGTGTTCGAGGGGGAGCCCTCAACTCGGATCGACGCGAAAGCAGCGGCGTGACCTTCGATGAATTGCGATATCCCACGGTCCTTGGAGTAGAGCTGCATAGATCCCACAACACGTCCCTGCTGCTGGCTGATCCCGACCACCACCATCCACTTCTCGTCATCGTTGACACGGTAGTTGATTATTTGGCACCCCTAAGCAGCAATGATGCGTCAGTCCACGGAACATAGCAGCTTAATGCCAGTATTACATACACTCAGGTTAGGAAGTCTGTCAAAGATCTTGAGTGGCTGAGACTGAGTGGGGTCAAAAACATCCCAGTGGTAGACGGAAGTCTCGGTGACCAGGCCCAAGCTGGTTTCGCTGAACCACTTCCAGTAAACAATATCTTCATTCATAACGGCAGACTTGAGCTTCTGCTTAGCTGAGAGGTCGAAGATCTGGACCGTTCGGCCTTGGGCCTTGAGAGCGATGATGTTCTTGGACCAGTGCATGATAGCACTGTCCGCATTGATCGGCCGTTTGATGACTTCATTGTTGTTCTTTAGGTTAATGATAATGACCTGAGGCTTATCATCTTCGTTGAGTTTTTGTCGGACGCAGACAAAGTGATCCGATTCTAAAGTCTGTCATACAGTAACAGTAGTGGTTAGCGGCCTGGGCTAGTAGGCGGGTCAACCAACACCCCTCCTCAAGAGCTACTCACACATGAATTGAAACCAATCGAAGTCGGCTGTTGAAGCTATAGTGTAAGCAAGGAGTTCCGATTATTCAAAGGTAGGGAAAGCGCGACCGATGCACCGGCGTGGTACACCACAGGCAGGCAGCGAACGGAAGCGACAGGACATTGGCGACGAGACATACCGCGATTTCAGCATTTGTCAACTGCAGGGTGAAGAAAGAGGTGTCAGTTTCCCGTATAGGTAAGAATCAATAAAGGAGAGGGGCATACATTGATAAGCTCCGTAAACTTGATGGGAAGAGGAGCCATATTTACCAGGGCCGCAGTACGACCTCATCCACCCAACTAAACGCCACGCCAATAGAGAACCAGATTTCAGAGAAAGAAAAAGAAAGGACGGCAAATTGAGGCTGTAGATGAAGAAGAAAAGGAGTAAGGAAATGAAGAAGGAGAAGAAGAAGAAGGTGGATCAAACAAGGAGAGGGATTCGTTTGGGATTAGGTAGCGACTGGGGAAGCGGGAGTGACCTCAGGAGGCCGGCGTTGCTGAGGTGTCGCTTATGAGCCGTCACGTGCACCAGGGGTGCCTGAGGATTCGAGGAGAGAGAAGAAAAAGAAAGACTACAATCAGATTCAATTGAGGGCATTTATTTCAATGGGACGGGCTGTGAATAGAGCAGAGTGCCTAATCCTCTACTTTGGATTCACATCTCATTCCAGATGACTTTACTATGAATTCACCCGTCTGTCAGTATCCGCATGAGGATGAAGACATACAGAGATGAATGAAAAGTGATCGATTCCAACGTCAGTCATGTCGCATTATTCTATCACTCTCGTGAATCTTTACTATCATCCAATCCATACGCATATGGCAGATAGCACTCCCAGACTCTATCCCAAAACGCCTCGAGTGCCAGTTCATCCATCTCAAACATGTCTACATTATCGGGTTCCTGGGACGAAAGACAGTCCGTCGCCTGCTCCCATCTGTTTGCCCAGTCTAGGCTGGATACTCTTCGATTATTCGATCTGGATGCATCAATGTCTGCTGGACGGTGTTGATAAGGGGTGTAGGTACTAACCCCATGCGCAAATCCACACGGACATCCCAACCAGGTCCACTATATCCCACGTTATTAAAGGGGTCTCTCTCCTTTGATGTAACTGGCGTACCTCGAGAACCAGGCACGGTCATTGCCATTGATTCTATTCTTCTGTATTCTCGTACCGCTTGTCACTTTGTCCTCGTGGTCTTCGAAACTAGTGTCGGATACGGTCGATTCATCGTCGACATGCACTTGTTTTGATGCTGGGTGGGGGTTCAACTGTTGCAGCTGGGAGATGCTACGATAGTATCAGTGAATGCTAGAGCGGCCAAAATGGTGATATATCAGGCAAAAGACAGTAACGTACCCTCTGCTACCCCTTACCACCTCCAAGTCATATCTCGAATCTTTATTCGCACCACCGCAAACGATGCCATTCACCAAAACAAACAGTATAAAAAGTCCAGCAAACATGTTGAAAGGTGTCGAGGATAAAATAAACTCGAAGCTGAAACCCCACGCACAGCAAGGTGGGCTCGCTCTAAGTACTCTGTACTCGGACAGAGCTTGTGAGACACCACATCCTGCTACAATCATGCATCCATGCTTGATATTAATAACCTCGTTCACCGTATGCACCATCTCATCGTGAGCAATTCTCCGGTGTTTCCGGAACTACCAAGGTGACGTCAAATGATTGTCGTACAGGGTGTTATCGAGCCCAACCACGGCTCTATCTGAAGCAAGTGAGGCAGGGTTTGTCTTGGGAAGCATTCTAGGTCTTCAATATAATTGTTTCTTGCTTTTTCTGCCAACGTGGTATTGTGGATGTTGCAGGTGATTTCTGGCTGTGTTGGAGATAGGAGTGGGGTCAGTGTTGTACATAAATTAAAGTCAAATAGAGCATGCACGATCAACAGAACTATTTGGCCATTGAAGCATTGGGGTGGCAATGAACGGTTGCAGTGCATCGGTGGTGTAGATTAGCCCTTGTCTGATAGGACTGGCTTGGTCAGTTATACTATGGAATATGCCATGCCAATTGTACATAGACCTTCCAGGTATAGCTATGAAAACAGTAGTGTATGAATACATCTTAACAATAAACTTGATCCTGGCAGCATTGCATATTGACAATTTGACCGCTGGTTTAGACCAAAATAGTACTGCTGTATATCCGACATGTGACATGTGTAGAGCACTGCTTGTATTGATGCAAGGGAGGGCTGTCAAATATGCACGTTGCGATGATCATTGATATCGTCAGTCTGTCGTGTTCTACCAATCCAATCCAATACCCTGGTTCTGGTGGAATTGAGTTGACGCGCATTCCACGGTTCCATGAACAGGAACGAAAAAATAAAATAAATAACCCAAAATTTGGATTGTTCCAGGAACAGACTGTAAGCATCGATTGTGGAGAGGAAAATATGAAAAAGAAAAAAGAGAAGTGCTCACACGCGGATTTGAACCGCGGACCTCATGATTACTAGTCATGCGCTCTACCAACTGAGCTATACGAGCTGTTGTTGAAGAACTCTGGCATTGTGTGCTTTCTGTTTGAACACAATTTTAATGAGCTTCCATTGGCCTTCTAGTTAGTTGCTGCTTGCCTACCCGATAGGTGTGTCCAACTACACGCCCAAGGTACCTACATACAAGCTATGAAGATATAAATTACAGGAGATAAGTTAGCTGTTTTAGATTACTCCATATCAGTATCATATTATGGAGTATGAATAATAAGTAAATACTCTGTGTTCTCATAACTGCTACTTGGCTATGCAAGACTGTCGATCGGCGATGTATGCATCAACTCTACTGCTACGACGAACCCTGCAGGTCAATCCTGTCTCTCAACCACGCACAGTCTACACAACATAAGCCTTTGGGTAGTGATGGTTATTTTCTTATGCGCTCTAGTTTTCATGTGTGTGAAGCCAGTTCGAGCCATTCTGACCAACCAATGCATGCTTATCTGCTGCAACAAACAGATATATATATAGAAGCAGTCCTCAAGAGGCAGAGCGCAACAACACGCGGACAATCGAATTGCACACCAATACTTTTTGCAAATGCGTGCCCGACTACTGAGAAGTTCTCGAAGACAAATTACCAAGCGAAAAAATGGGTTATTATGATGGGGGAGATGGGCGCCCGAACAAACAGAGACCCAAACACAAGGAAATGAACTATGCCACACCTGTCAATTGTGAAACATGCAAACGAACGAGATACTTACATAGGTAGCAGCCCGTTTACCCCGTCAGACAGAATAGCCCAATGCCTATCAAGCCATCAATGGCACCTACATCATCCTTCACAGCCACACCCAAACACCAGGGTACCTTCGTATAACAAGACAAGATAGAGCACATCCCCTGCAAATCTTTCTTCAGACTCCTATAGCACAAGATCGAAACCCCACCATCCAATCAGCTCGTATAGCTCAGTTGGTAGAGCGCATGACTAGTAATCATGAGGTCCGCGGTTCAAATCCGCGTGTGAGCACTTCTTTTCCACCAGCTCGTATAGCTCAGTTGGTAGAGCGCATGACTAGTAATCACTGCAAAGTGAGTTGCAATCATGAGGTCCGCGGTTCAAATCCGCGTGTGAGCACTTCTTTTCCACCAGCTCGTATAGCTCAGTTGGTAGAGCGCATGACTAGTAATCACTGCAAAGTGAGTTGCAATCATGAGGTCCGCGGTTCAAATCCGCGTGTGAGCATAGCTTTTTGTATTTTTGGCATCCTGCTGTTGCTCAATTGGTGTTGCTTTTTTGGCCGTTGAGTGAATGTGGTTGACGTCGTGGTGGAGTACATTGCCCGGTTCGGGTGGTTGTAAGTAGGGTTTCATGGCTGGCTTTGCCGTGTTTCGTCCTTTTTTTTCGACACTTTGAAAACTTTGTTTTCTGGGTCGTTTTCTCTTTACTTTGATACACAGAATTACATCGACAAAAATACAACACAACAAAACCGGGGAAATGAAAGATAACGTCCTGCAGAAATGATATCGATATCAGATTTTTACGGATGATAACAGGCCCGCAACATAGACCGCTAAATTGCTGTACCTTTCACCAATCAATGCCCTCTTAGCTCAGTTGGTAGAGCGCATGACTCGTAGGCCTACTCGGCTAAGTCATCATGAGGTCTGCGGTTCGACTCCGCAAGGGGGCATTTCTTTTTCGTTTTCTACTTTGTATCTCGCAGCCTTTTTTTTTTTTTTTTTTTTTTGCTTTTTAACTCACGCATGCAATGCAATAAATTAACGTCTACCCAAGTCTCTACCAGAATGATTGAACTTGAAAACGAATTTATTCCTCTATACCTAACCTTTTCTGTACGTACCAGGCGCTTGCGCACATTAAACGCCAACACATGCCGTGAAACCAATTTTCATAAGTTGCTTGCTCAGCCATACTAGGTCTGTAGTTATAAAGTCGTGAAAAGACTGGACGGACATCATCACATAAACATTTTTTTTTTGGCTTTCTTACTCTCAATCTACACCCCACATCTAGTGGTGGAACAGACGAGTGCCCTGCTCAACGAAGGAAATACCGAGCTGCTCAGCAGTAGAGAATACAGGTGCGTCGTTCTGGCTACCGGTGGGGGCAGCAATGTACTTGACACCCGAGCGAGCGGCACGGAAAACGTTGTCAATGAAGGGGAACTGCAAGTAAACGGTTAGCAGGAAAATAACACAACAGGCAAGAACAGAGGAACATACGAAAGCATCCGACGAGACGGCAACCTCGCTCAGCTTCGAGAGCCAGGCGTCACGCTCTTCCTGAGTGAAGGGAGCGGGAACCTCCTCAAAGACACGCTCGTACTCGACCTTCTCGGCCTCGTTACGAGGAGTCTGACCCGAGCAGAGCAGGTCAATGGCGTTACTCTTGTCAGCACGCTTGGTGCCCTTCTTCCACTGGATGTTGAGCACACGGTCGTGGAAACGCATCCACCAGTTGTCAGTCTTGTCACCCGCAAGACGAGTGCAGTGGATACGGCTCTGCTGGCCAGCACCGAGACCGACGACCTGGCCGTTAAGCGCATAGCAGACAGAGTTAGACTGAGTGTACTTCAGGGCAATGGTGGCGACAGTAAGGTCGCGGAGAGCGGAGTCGGGAAGGGCCTTGTCCTTGGGGGTGATGACGGTGTTGAAGGTCTTCTGGGGGGAGATGACAACGTCGTTGCGGTGCTGGGTCACCTGAACACCGTACAGAGTGCGGGTCTCCTCAGCAGGGGGAACGTAAGACTCGTCCATCTGAAGAACAAGATACTTGCCGCCCTTCTTCTTGGAGAGAATCTCCAGAGCCTCAGGAGTGTAGCCTGCGGCAATAACACCGTCCGAAACCTCACGAGAGACAATCTTGGCGGTGGGGACGTCAACGACGTCACTGAGGGCGAGGATGTCACCGAAGCTGGACATACGGTCCGCACCACGGGCACGGGCGTAGGCCTGGGCCAAACCGGAAGATTCGATACCGGCAATGTCGTCAACCATGTAGACCTTGCGCTCCTTCTCGTTCAGAGGGACACCAACGGCAGCACCGGCGGGGGAGACGTGCTTGAAGCTGGCAGCAGCGGGGTAACCCAGAGCCTGCTTGAGCTCCTTGACGAGGGGCCAGGCGTTGAGGGCATCCAACAGGTTGACGTAACCCGGGGAGCCGTTGAGAACCTTGAAGGGAAGCTTGCCCTGGGCGACGTAGGCGGAGGCGGGCTTCTGGTGAGGGTTGACACCGTAGCGCAGAGACAAATGCTGCTCGCCGCTGGAGTACTGCTTGCGGAAGAAACCGGAGATGGCGGAGTCATAGTCGGCAGTCTGCTCAAAGGCCTTGAGGGCGTACGAGTTGCGGCTGGTGGCGTTTATGTCACCGGCCTCGAGCTCCTTGAGGAACTCGGGGTAGTCCTGGGGGTCACAGAGGATGGTAACGCGGCCGTGGTTCTTGGCTGCAGCGCGGAGGAGAGTCACACCACCGATATCGATCTCTTCGACGGCCTCGGGGATGGTGACGTTGACCTTGTTGACGGTCTCCTTGAAGGGGTAGAGGTTGCAGACGACGAAGTCGACCTTGTCGATCTTCTGCTCGGCCAAGTCCTTCTCGTCGGACTCGATGTCTCGGGCGAGGATACCACCGTGAACAGCGGGGTGGAGGGTCTTGACACGGCCACCGAGCATCTCAGGGGCGTGAGTGATGGCGGAAACATCCCTTTGAGTTGTTGATCCAGTCAGTTTTGGCTGACCATGCCAGAAACCAGACGTCACCAGATCTAAACGTATGGAGAAAAGACTCACTCAACGGGGAATCCAGCCTCGCGGATCAACTTAGCAGTACCGCCGGACGCAAGAAGACGGACATTGTGCTTGACGAGACCCTTGGCCAGGTCCAACAGACCGGTCTTGTCGTAGACGGAGAGGATAGCTGTTGGATCATATCGAATTAGCCCCGGTGCATTTCAATGAGATAACACAAACGCCAATTGTGGAGAAGATTCTATAAATCGACCACTTGGCGAACCACCGACTAAACAGACTGCAGGATAGATATATTGAACAGGGAAGGGCTCAGGGAGCAATATAATACCTGACTTTTGCTGAGACATGATGGAACCGACAACGGAGGTCACTAGATGTGGGAGAAAAAAAAAGTTGTCAGAGAACAAGAGCCAAACGCACAGAGGGGTTGCAAGTAAACCAGCCCTCCTCACCAATTGATGAGAATATAGGGGAGGGGGATAAATACCTGAGAAACAGAGGACTGGAGAAGGAAGAGTTCAACAACAGTGAAGGGGAGTTCTCTCGTGCTCTCGCTCTCCCTTCCTCTCTTTCAGCTCTTCTCTTTTCCTCCCTCCTCCTTCTTGTCCCGCCGCGGGGTCGCCGCTCTCGGCCTGCCAGCCAATCATGTGCAGCGAAAAGCTCGCTTTTTTTTTTTCTTTGCCGGTCACCCCGCCCTATACCGGATGCAGACTAGCTCTATCTCCAGCCCAACGAACCGCTGAGGTAAGCGAGACATCAAACCACGTGACCAGAAACAGACACAAAACCTCTGCGCGCGATTTGGCCCCCGAAATTTTTCTCTTTTTCTTTTTTTTCTCCATGAACAACGCAAAAAATCACATTCTTCAAAAAGCGTTCCTACGAGGATAATCTTTTACAGATGGCCTATGAAGTACGGAAATCGTCATACAGAATGGAGAGGAATGTGGGAGGTAATCCCATATAGGGTCGATCTTGGGTGCAGTGCCTGCCTTATACATGGCAGGGACTGCAATGATTGACTGTACATTCCTTTTTCGATAATCAGTCTTTATTGATTGGATATCCTAAGAGAAAAGCAACTAGCTATTGTAATCCTTGAATACGGCACGGCCGTCTAGACCCTGATTCCATGAAGCTTTATGTATAGCGGTCGCGGAGCAAAACTATGCAGAATGGTGAAAGGAAAAAGAACATTCGATTGTCAAAAAACAATTTTGGAAAAATCGGAGTACAAATAAGGCCTGTATGCTGCGTGCATCGGCTGATCTACGACTTCTGTGGTTCCCTTCGAGGTCCCCCAATGGCAAGCTGTCGTCCAATGTTTCCAAAGCACACACATGCGCAGAACAGGACACTGGCAATCCAGGTCCTGACGGCAATTCCCTCCTGCGTCATGCCCATCGCCAGTCCTTGTTCACCCCCGGTATTGTTGAACAGCGTAGTGATTGTGGAACCTTCAGCTGCTGAGGGCATCAGCTCAGGCTTCAGTCCCAGGACTGCGCCCATTCCAACCAGTCCGACAATTGTCGATAGGAGAAATCCCGTTGTTGTGGAGTCAATAAGATACCAGAGGACAGGGTTCGCGAGAGCAAGAGTCACCGATGCTTGTGTTGTAGACTGCCAGGGGAGTCGTCGCTGTAGACAAAATAAAAGTTAATAATGAACATCTTCAGACAGACTATGGAGATCACTTACCATGGCAAAGGCGATTCCAACAAAAGCCCCAACACTGCGAACCACCGCAACCCACGAAGGTGTCCGCTCCTCACCATCCTCCTGATCGGTGCCCGAACGCTTCAGCGGCTTAGCGCTATCACGGACAGCCTCTTCAGAGAAAAGGTCCAGCCAGGGAAGCACATTCCCCAACGTAATTCCTACCACGCCCCAGAAACCCAAGTATTGCCACGAATCGTACTGTTGAATATTCTCCAACTTGACCGGCGTAATCCATTGATTCTCGTGCAAGTGCACTGTGATAACTCCATATACCACCCCAAAGGCAAACAAAAGAGCACTTCGAGCTGCGCGGGGCAGAATCACACCACGAAAGAGGCCATGGTTGAGTCGCGACCGGGCCATCTCCAGAGCATACGCATCCGACTCGGTTTTAAAATCAAACTCTGGGTTCTCGAAGGCGGGGGTCTGGCCTTCGGTGCCCCAAGGGCTGTTCTCATCTCGCGTACTGTCGAATGCCGTCGGCGAATAAATGCCGTACAGCGTGGAAGTGGTCAAGTTCATAACAGAACCATTGCGGCTAACACTAGTCGAACCTGCATCCTTGGGGTTGGGGCTCAGGAAATCGGTGTTGTTGACCGGTTCGGCCGGTTCGGCCGGTGTAGAAGTTCCGGACGACTCGTTGGAAGCAGGCGTGAGGTCAAAGACTCGTCGCGGACGCGGACGAAGGACACGAGGCTCGTCCGACATTTCCGGTGAGGATAAGTATGGGACTGACAGGAAAAGATGCAGTGGTACAAAAGGGGAGGTCAGCGTTACAAACGGACCGTGACAACGGCAAAGACAAGCAGTCAATGAATTCGCTTTCAGCTCAGAATGACTCAGTCCGAGTTAGAGAAGAATCGCTGTAGCTCAATTCCAACAACCTGCTGATCGATAAATGCCAGCCGAACGGAGGACAGTCGCCCCTAAATGAACGATTCTGCCAGAAATATCCCAGGGCGGAGAAGTGGAGACGCAATAACTCGATGGAGCCACTCGGCACGCAGGAATTAGCTGCGACGAGGAATGTTGCACGATGCACAGACGCTTGAATAACACGGAGGCTGGCAACTTGGCGTGTCAGAAGACAGACCAGGAGCAAGAGAAGCGTCCTAGATCAATGCAATTAAAAATTGGTTGTTCGCGCGGCGGTGGAGAAAGCTGCTGCGGGATTGCAGATCAGCGACTCAAGCAACTGAGGGGAAGGCGTACGGATACTGGATAATGATGAGGACGAAGAGAGTGGTGATGATGATAATTAAGAATAGAGAGATGGCATTAAGTCTCGACAGATAGATCCGAATAAGAAGAGGAATGAATGATGAAGTCACAGACAATTTTGAAGACAGAAAAGAAACGAAAGACAAAAGCGGAAGAAGAGCAGAAACAGCAAAATCACATGCAAGCGGCAACAACGCCTTCCGGTGTCTCCCCAACCAGAGTCTCTCTCTCCCAGCCAAAAGAAAAGCTTCATGTTACGCCATTCAAACGTACGAGGAGATTACAATAGATATACTGCACTGTCTTCATCATCATCTGGTCCAGACTGCAAATACAGATTCTACCGAACAACGTTCAAACAGTCCGTCGGAGAGAAAAAAAAAGTAATCATGGATAGGGTGCCTGGGTATACATATCCAAGTCACCAACGCAGCCATGCCGTGCGGATCAATTGCCTTCTTGATAATCGCGCTGACGGGGGAACCCCTGGGATGCGACTGGACACACCATCTTCAAATCCCCGCAAGTTGAGCTTTGCTAGGTCTGCGGATGACCTCATAGGGCTTGAATGGCGCTGAACGATACGGTGAGACAGGCGTTGCTAGGAGGATTGTGGGCATCTGCACTCCACCTCGCCCATGACGGCATGGGAAGAAAGCGATCAGTCTCATGAGGCATATTTGCATATGCATCTACACAGTGTTTTACCGAGAGGAGAAAAAGGTCAAGCATGGAAAATATTGCTATAGCTACACTAACCCATCATCCGTTGTAGTCCTGAAATCCTGGGATGACTCTAAAATAGAAAGACATGAGAAATGACAAAAGAAGAATGAAAGGAAAGAATACATAGTGGTAAGAAAAAAAGAAAAAGAAAATGTAGCCTGCAGGCAAAAAAATTAAACAAAAGCAATGGGGTCAAGGATAGACAGACAAAAAACAACCATCTAATGTTCTAGACCACGCCTATTCATACTCATACCCGGCCTACTGATCTTCCATGATCTCGTCTGCTTTCGCTACAGCCTCTGGCTCAATGTCAGGCTCTGCTTCCGGGTCGGCAACTTCCCCTGCCACAGAAGAGCTCTCGCTGCCTGCATAGCCATTGGCCCCTTCGTAAGTCGACGAGTTGTCGTCAAGGTCATCGTCATCAGCTTCATCGTCTGACGACAGTGCCTCGGCATCTTCGCCGATGTAGCTGTCTTCGAAGCCGGGCTCGACAGGGCGAGAGACATGGGGATCGTGTGCTTCCTCATCGCCACTTCCCTCACCAAGGAGTTCCCGGTCAATGTCATCGAGTCCCTCCTCGCCTTCGATGTCCCCGTCTTCGTCCCCTGCCGGTCGGTCCTGCGACCGCGCCTCAAAGCTGTCCTTGGCAGAGCCAGCCGCCGTCGCACCCGCGCCTCCAGCACGGTTACCACGATTGCGATTCCGATTGGGTCGGGGGCAGAAGAGCCGGTTTGGTCTTTGGGTGTAGCCGCAGCGGCAGCAGCAAGCTTGCGTTTGGCGTTTCGGGCGGCGCGGGCTTTGCTCCGAGCTGAAGATGGGACACGTCCACCGAGCTCTAGAGAATTGTCCAGTGCCAAACCACTCTGCCTTGCCTTTTGGCGTTCTTCTCTCTCCTTCTTCCGGTCCTTTCTAGGCCCGTTGGCATCCTCGTAGTCCCATCGGTCGAGTCGTCTTGCGGCCTTTCGGACCACCGACAGGAAAAAGCTGGCACACTCGCCGAAGTCTTCTTCCTCTTGGGGGTTGGGGGTTATCCCTCCCTTGCCCCACGAATGCTCCTCATCGTCCGTGTCATATCCATCGGGGAGATTTTGCAGCATACGCCCGTAGCGTGCGAATGGGATTTCACTCTCCCGCTTCAAGCGGAGAATCTCATATGCTTCATTCTTCCGTTTGGCCAGTAGATACTCGATCCGCTGACGCCGGTTCTGTTCCACTGCCAGCTGGTGCTGGGTAAGAGGCCGAGGACGACGGGCTGAGCTTGGCTGAGACAAAGATGGCTCTGTAACAAAACGATTCAGGATTGGATGTCCAGAGCCTGGTGGTGCTGGAGACGCTGCGTCGGGAGTTTGCTCCATCTTCGTTTTTAGGATGAGACGCTGCTGGCCCACCGAACGGCTTAGAGAGGATTCTCGCTTGGGTCGCTTGTGCTTTGACCGCGCCGATTGCCCGGGGGTTTGCTCCTCATCCTCATCATCAAGCGGATGGCGCTTGCTAGACGGGTGCAACGGAGTTGACATGCCGAAACTCATTCTGTCACGGCCTAAAGAAAGCTCTTAGTAACTAGAAGAAAACCCAACGGAGCTAGGATGCACATACCGGAAGCGATGCCCGAAAGATCCCCTGAAGCTTGATCATCATCATAACCGTATTCTTGCATGCCTATTAAGACGTTAGCGAGGTGCAAATCCAACCGTAGTAGACTTTATAGTTACCCTTCTTGGAGCGCTTTGTTACCCTAGGCAATGGCTCATCCTCTTCCAAGATACCTAGAAAGGAAAGTTAGCAAAGAGAAAAGAGAGAAGATGAGTAATGCGACTCACGTTTGCGCTCCAGACGCTTTGCTTCTCCATATTCAATCTCAGACTGTGTGTCCACATTCTCCTCGTTGGCCTGCTCCTCAGTAAGGCTCTCAAAGTTCGGCACCTTGATGGGCAATCCCTCGGTGCCTTCACCTTCAAGACCCGGGCCAAACGGATTGTTGAGGGCAGCCTCTTGCGAGTGATCACTCTCCAGGTACCACCACATCAGCCAAAGAAAAGCCTTTGCACGACTCTTGCTACTGAGTGTAGCTCTCATGACAAGATCGAAGAAGTCGCGAGGCGGAAAGAAGTGCAGTTCTGACACCTTTGGTGCATATTGAGCCAGTACGAAGATGAGGTTGACGGGGTTGGTACGGGGGATGGGATGACGCTTGATTTTCTCCAGAGTATTCGGCTGGTCAACGTCCTCCGAGGCACCCTTGAGTATGGACTTGAGACGGGGCGCATCTTGAAGTTGTTTGTATGCATTGGGATCTTGGTGTGCTTGTAACGAAGGGATGGAGTGGTAGGTCCGCAGCTGAGCACGCATCTCAGGGAAAACTAGAAAAAAACCATCAATTAGTTCCAGAGCACACTTTATGAAAAAATGGACCAAAGGAAAGGAAGAAAGACATACAGTTAAGCGTAGTATTCATTCGACCAAAGTTCACCAGCAAACAAACCATAGCCATGCTAATAGCAGCCTGCTTATCATTCTGTAGCTTGTCCTTGAGGATCTTGCTCGTCTTGCTACTCCTCGCCATAGCATCGATATAGACATCAGCAAAGTCCATGTTCTTCTGCCCATCCGAATAGCGAGTAAAGACAGGCGTCTTGTCCTCAAACACCAGCCTCAGGAACTGGTGCTGGATGTCCTTGCGCCAGAGTGGAATCCCATCCTCCTTCTTGAGATGTCTGATCTTGTTTCCCGAATACACAGATCCAATCGTTCCATTTGCTTGTCGTCTCGTGCCGACGGTCGCGCTGACGGTCGCGCTGTGCGTAGGCTGGTCATCGGGGGCTTCGGACTGCGCGAACGACTCGTCCGCGACGGTGCTTTCGACTTCGGCCATTTTGTGTCGGTATTATTATTAGTATTATTATTTCCTCTGTTTTATTTATCCCTTCCCCACGAGATCGAACCCAAGGCCACAAGAAAACTCGAACCCGAGATTTCCCTTGGGACAATGAGGTCTTGATCGCCCCTGGGGGGTTTATCCAGACAATGCGAGCCAAGCCGCAGGAAATTCGATATCGTTGAGGATGGACGAACAAGTAAGGCGATGGATGGTTGTTGACAGGTCAAAAAGAAACGGAGAGTGGATGGGTTGTTGAGATTGGGGGAAGTCCAGTAAGATGGGTGAAAGAGGTTTGGTTGTTGCAAAGGTTTCCTGGTGCAGGTTCTGGATCCGGGATATTTTGCCTGCCGCCGAGTCGCTGTCGTTGTTCCGTTTCTCCCTGCGATCGCAGGATATGGAGTGATGATGGTCTGAGCAGTGCCCCGCCTTATCTTGTAATTTTCTTATTATTCTGTGGGTGAATGTGGTATTCAATCAATTATTGAATGTGGTATTTATTTGATATTTAACAATGGATTGAAGTTGGATTCTCTTTCTCTGTCTATACCAGTCCGTATATCTTGGGAATTGCCTCACGTGGTTGGATGACAACTACGCCTGAATCCCCGCGATCTCTAACCATCATAGATAATCACTTTAGATTCATTTACTGATGAAATAGTGATCACAAAGAATCTACTATGCACGATGCACCTACAGAAATTCATAGAACCGTATTAAATCAAATTCAGCTACAGTAAACGTAGACCAGAAGACTTTTTTTTGTTGTATGGAGAGCTCCCTTCTCTCGAGACCCAAAGGTCTCCATAAGCCATGCCATAAAAGGGCCGTCTTCGGCATCTCTCGTCGTGCCAAAAGCATTAACTGACATGAGATGATGATGTCGCGCGGACCAGCAAATCCATAAAGCGCCAGCAAAGCAGCTTCCCATCCTCCACGGATCCGAGAAATGAAAACAACAAAAAGGAGAAGAAAATCCCATTCAATGTCACTCCCCATGGACCCCAAGGCAGAGAATATCGTGTGGACACAGCAGCTCAAGCCAACGCCATGTACAATGCAAATAATTCCATCTATACCACCCACGTGAAACTTTTGTTGATATGCACCGTTGACCGAATATACAGTGCAAAAAGAAAAGTTTTCCGCCGAAGAAGGCCCACAATTGAAAAGAAAATAAGGAAAATTTTGTCTCCACTTCCTTTCCCGATGCAAATCCGATTTGAATGCCGGAGAAAAGAAATGACAAAGCTCGGAGAAGAAAGCACGGTTTTTTCGGAGAGAACGAAACAAAACATGCATGGAGCAAGACAAAGAGATGGAGAAGAAACTCGAGAAGGCCCGCCATTAGATACCGAAACTGTAGAGATCTATGTTGCGAGACACGGTCGATGCAGTGGCAACCACACCGAGCAGATGAAAAAAATCATAAAAAGCACTTTTCTCAAGACGAAAAGCCGGCACTCCCGCTCGGCATACATCTTTCCAAGCGTACCTTCATAAGCACGCTTGAAAAAACAGTAAGGGTATCTGATAAAAGCGGACGCAGGACAAAACAACGCAATCTATGCTATTCATGCAATGCCGCCCAGGATGCTCATGGTTATTGACCCATAACCCGAAGCAACGAGATGGAGGTATTGGACTGCATCGAATGCCCATGTCTAAACAAGGGATGATAGAAAAAAGGACAAAAACCAGACGAAATTGCAAAATGCTCAGCAAATGAAACACCTAAACATGAAAAAAGGAAATTGAAAAACAAAAGGAAAAAGTCGTGGCAGTCATGACAAAGCCGGTCCTGAGAAAGAACACAGAGAAGAAACACTCAGGGCTCGTTCTGATCGTATCCGTAACGAAAGGCAAAAGAAAAAAGAAAGGAGCCAATCAGACCCGACAGCCTCGTCAGAGACCACAACCTCTGATCTACCACCAGGAAGAGGGTCCAGTGGGGCCAGAGGGGTTTCCGTAACCACCGCCGCCGCCGTAGCCGCCGCCGTAGCCGCCGCCACCACCGTAGGATGGGGGAGCACCGTAGCTGCTGCCGCTACCAAAGCCGGGACCACCACCGTAGCTGCCGCCGCCAAAGCCAGGACCACTGCCCATGCCACCGCCCATGCGACGCACATCACGAGTAGCAGCAGCACCACGGCCGCGACCACCACCACGGCCACCACGACCACCGTATCCACTGCCTTCACGAGCAATGCTCTCCAAGAAAGAGGGAACCTCCTGGTGAGCCTCCTTCAGGAGGTCGATCAGGTCGCGGACGACACCACGGTTGCCACGGTTGAAGAAAGCGGTGGCAATACCAGTGTTACCAGCACGGCCAGTACGACCGATACGGTGAACGTAGTCGTCAATGTCGGTGGGAAGATCGTAGTTGATGACGTGGGTGACGTTAGGAATATCGAGACCACGAGCAGCAACGGCGGTAGCAACCAGAATAGGGCAGCGGGCGGAACGGAACATCTCCAGAGCGCGCTCACGCTCACGCTGGGTACGGTCACCGTGAATAGCGGTGGCAGGGAAGCGCTGGTTGATGAGGAAGTCCGACAGGGAATCGGCCATGCGCTTGGTCTCAACGAAGATCAGAGTGAGACCGGTGGTACCGTGGGTGTGGAGGATATCGAGCAGAACGGAACGCTTGTCGTGGTCCTCGACGTACTCAACCTTCTGGGTGATGTTCTCGGAGGTGGAACCAACACGACCAACCGACAGGAAAACGTAGTCCTTCAAGAAGTCGCGGGCAAGCATCTGAATGTCACGGGGGAAAGTGGCCGAAAACATGAGGGTCTGGCGGTCGTTGACGTGGGGCATGTCCTCACCCTCCACAATGCGGCGAATCTGGGGCTCGAAACCCATGTCCAACATGCGATCAGCCTCATCCAGAATCAGGTACTTGATGTTGGCGAGAGAGATACGGCCACGCTCGAGAAGGTCGACGAGACGACCGGGAGTAGCAACCAACAGATCGCAGCCACGCTCGATCTGACGCAGCTGAGAACCAATGTCGGCACCACCGTACACAACGCAGGGGCGAACCCAAGAGCGGTAAGCGAACTTGCGGGCTTCTTCGTAGATCTGAGAGACAAGCTCACGAGTGGGAGCCAGGATGAGGGAGGTGGGGTAGGCCTTGCGCTGACGGCCGTAGCTGAAAGAACCGGAAGCCTGGACGGGGGTAGCAGAGGGTCCGTTCTGGTAAGCCTGGGAGAGAATAGGGAACAAGAAACCACCAGTCTTTCCGGAACCGGTTTGGGCACATGCCATCAGGTCACGACCGTTCATGACGATGGGGATAGAGTACTTCTGGACGGGGGTGGGGACGGCGTATCCGGCGAGCTTGATGTTGGTGATCAGGTGGTCATCAAGCGGGGGGTTGGTAAAGGCATTGACGGCCTCGGGAACGTTGTGACCGGAAGCTTCTACGGGGATATCGTCGTAGTTGGCAAAGTTGATACCGGTGTTCTGCTTGGATGGGTCGTTGGGGAGACCGAAAAGTTCACGCTCGACACGGGCATTGACGGGACCGGGAATGTGCTTGCCGTCGCGCCACTGGCCATCTCCAGAACCTCTGGCTTGGCCACCTCCGCTGTAGGAGCCTCCGGTGTTTCCTGGGTTTCCGTAAGCATTGGGATTAAAGGGCCGGCGTTGACCTTCATGGGAGCTCCAGGTAGGGTTACCATTGGGGCGGGGGCTGAAATCGGGAGCGTTGGCATTGGCCCAGTTGCCACCACGGGGGGCTCTGGAAGACCCTCTTGTTAGTCAAAAGTTCAACTTTATTCGATTGAAATCGCAACGCAATCAGAAAGAAACAAAATAGGGGGAATCAAAAGTACCTAGGACCACTCCAGGCGCCAGGGCCGCCAGCCGGGGGAGGGGCAGCGCCGTCCATGTTGGGAGCCATATTGCGTTGACGAAGGTGAGGAGGAATGTAGGCAGCACGTCCTTGCTGAGGGGCAGCAGGCGCATGCTGGGATTCATTAAGGGAAAGGTTTCCCATCTTCAAACCGTCGGCCATATTTGCGATATGTAACGGACTGTTGGGAGCAAGACGACACCAGTTCAGTATGAGGCAAGAAAGAGAATAATCCGAGATGATTTAACAGAGGCGCACGTACAGTTTAGGTATTCGAGAGTGATTTTTGATTCGGAGAGTCCAAATGAGAGTACAGACAATCTTGGGAAAGATGGTCTGCTGTCGGCAAGAAAAAAAAAGTGGTTAACGAGGGGTTCTTCTGTTTAAATAGGGCAAGAAAATAGAAGAACAGGGAGAAAGAGAATGACGTGAAAAATCCAGAAAGATATTCGCAGACTCTTTTCTTATGGGGTGGCGATGTATGTACCAGGTAGAAAAAAAATAAGATCACAGCAAAAAGACCTTTTTTTTTTTCGGGAGGAGAAACGAGAAGAAAGGCGGTCTCCCAGATCTAACGCTCTATTAAAGTGCGAAGAAAAAGGAAATAAAAAAGGCAAAAAAAAAAGAAAGGAATAAAGAAAAAAGGATATGAAGATGAGTGGAGGTTTCAAAAAAGAAACGGATGAAAAAGAGGAGAGGAGAGAATGGGAAGAAGGGAAGAAGAAGAAGAGAGAAGAAGAGAGGAAGAAGACGAGGGTTTGTGGGATGGAGGGAGGCAAAAGTGAGTGTGAGCAGTGAATAAAATACTCTTTCTGTATTATTGGTTCCGTCCTTGCTCGTCCACACACGGCGTGTTCTTTTCTTTTCTTTTCTTTCTTTTTTTACCAGCTAGATATGTTTCTTTTTTCTGTGAATTTATTATTCACTGTTTTATCTTGATTACCAGTCAATCTCTCTTATTTGCCGGGGATAAGGTCTGTGTTATGGAGTTTTTAGTCGAAGATTTTTCTGCCAACAATCGTACTGGTATTACTATTACTCTCTCCTGAGTATCCTACCCCCATATAGCATCCAAGACATCCAATTCAATATAGACAGTCCATCTCTACTCTGTATCCAATGTGAATCACTGTTTTATCGTCTCCATCATCGTCTGGATAGCCACTGAATCGGGTGAATCACTCAGAAGCTACTGCATATCATCCAAATAGTCCTGGTCGTATGACATTTTACAAGGCAAGGGCATTTCTTAAAACTCCGCAATAATGTGGAGGTGCGACTATCTATTAGACAGTATTAGACAATATTTAGCCTTGGTCTATGCTGGAACTATTTGTCTGTTTCTTGTCTTCTGGACGTTGGCTTCTGATATCATGAGATGGAGAGCAGATCATTTCTGGGAGGAAGAAGAGCAGTCTAGATCCCAACCCAACTACCCACGTATTCCATACGTGTTCCATCACTTGTTCTACACCGTTCTTTTGGTTCTGCCAACAAAGCTTTAGAAACTTGGCTATCAGCTTCTTTCTTTCTCTCTTTCTTTCTTTCCAGTTTACTGCCCGTCTCGTTTTCCTTAATTCTTCTCTTTAATTCTTCCTTCTGACTCGCCACATCTGTGCTCAGGTCATCCGAACAACTTCGCCACTGATACATGGAATCCTTCGCTGACCGCTCGCTCAATGACAGCCATTTCTACTATTCAATGCAGTCATACAAAACTCAAAACATCTACCGGACTTATATACCCTGTCAATACCAGTTGATCTATTTCTGCACGTCTCTTTTGTCAAACTAAAACCCTCTCATACGGAATCTTCTGCTTCGAACACTCTTCTCCGCAGCTCGGATCACCACCACCACAATCGCAATGATGATAAGCAACACCACAATCTTGCGCAACGATTCACTCATCGCCAAGGACGGCGATGCGATTTCCGGCTGCTCTCCGTAAGGGCTCCCCTGTTCAGCCATGGGTTCCTCATCTTGGTCTTTACATATCCATCAGCACTCTTTTCTTCTCGAAGCGGTAGCAACTACCGAGGAGTGACCCGGTACAGATCTACAGGTCCTCGTGGCCGGTACCTTTGGCATCGGTTTCCAACTCTCCACTCTTGGCAATCTTGACGGCATCCTTGGGCTTGTCGCCGGGGTTCGTGGGCACGTTCTCAATCTTCTCAACAATATCGTAGCCCTCAAGGACCTCGCCAAAGACGACGTGACGACCGTCGAGCCAGCTGTTTAGGAATATTAGCTACTATCTTCCATCTAGTGGATTAGAAAGAGACTCACGAGGTAACGACAGTGGTGATGAAGAACTGGGAGCCGTTGGTGTCCTTGCCGGCGTTGGCCATGCCTGTCACACTCAATTAGTTTCAAGGTATAGTTATCTTCATGTCCTAGTTGACATACTCAGAAGACCCTTCTTGGTGTGCCTAAGCTTGAAGTTCTCATCCTTGAACTTGTTGCCGTAGATCGACTTGCCGCCAGTGCCTGGACATCAAACGGTGAGCCTCCACGCTATTTGAACCCAGTATATTTCCAAACTTACCATCGCCACGGGTGAAATCGCCACCCTGGATCATGAAATCCTTGATGACACGGTGGAAACCAGAGCCCTGATATCCGAAGCCCTTCTCACCGGTAGCCAGAGCGCTAGATAACGGGTCAGCAGGAGTGATAGGCGAGTTAGATCGAATGATTATAGTAACCATACCGGAAGTTCTCAGCAGTCTATAGCGTAAAAAGTAAGCAAATGCAAGTCTTGAGTTATCCGTAAGCACAGCGGTAACTCACCACGGGGACAGTCTTTCCATACAAACCGAACACAATACGGCCCAGAGGCTTGTCTCCGTGTTCGATATCAAAGTAGACCTACCAACCAATTGATCAGTATAAGATTGAGCAGGCCGACACGAAGCCGAACAAGATAACCAGCTACCGTACCTTGCTAGTGATCTTGGGGCCTCGAGGCTCCTTGTTGTCCTCAGCGGAGACCAGAGCAAGGCCAACCGCGAAAACAAGGAAGAGAGACAAGAAAATGTTCTTGAACTGCATGGTTGCTCACAATGCCGCTGATTCGACAGAAATCTTCGGCAATGGCTGTTGGTTGCAGATGTGAACAATTGAAGGAACGGATGACAAGGAATCAAGGCCAGCTTGCATTGTCCATGGCGTGCGGAGATGCCAAGGAGCCGCAGCGTATTTCTCAGTGGTAAATGACGGAAAGATACATGATCGTCGACTAAATGTGGTGAGACTTCGGGTAAAAAAAGTATAATTTGTTTTGAAAAGCCGGTCGCTGCTTTAAAAATAAACTGCAAATGTTGGTTTTGCAGACAAGAATAATTCGGAGAAACATTGTTACTCGTTGATTTCTTCCGCGCTCCGAAGAGCGACTGCGGCCGATTACCAGCTGCGGCGACGTCGAGGTGCAATTCATCATTGAGGGAACAGATAGTTTGATCTGGTCAAGATGGTAGGTCAATACGGATAATTGATTGAAAATCCCCTATTGGCAGTCCCATAACTAATAACCATCCAGGTCTTCATTCTAGGCGTGAACTTCCCTGAGCGGAACCTCCTCAAGGCAAGCAACCCAATACACCAGCATACTATCCAGAGACCTTCCATCTAACATTGGCCTCTTCGACCTTACAGAAATCCCTCCAGTCCTTCTTTGGAATTGGAAACCAGACTTCCTCGCGTCTCCTCGCCCGCTTCTCCATCCACCCAACATGCAAAGTCGGCGAGCTCGCGAACAAGCAGGTCCTCGATATCACGGCCGCTCTGTCAGATATGAAAATCGAGAATGACCTCCGGAGAACAGTCCTTGATGATATCAAGCGCCTGAAGGAAACCGGAACCTACCGTGGTCGACGTCATGCTTTGGGATTGCCGGTTCGCGGACAGAGGACAAGGACTCAAGTAGGTTTCCCCGTCGGGAGTTTCTGGAGGGTGATGATAGTGGTAATGGCTAACACGATTGTTCAGACCAAAACTGCTGTCAAGCTCAACCGTATGGAGAGAAGATTGTAGATTTGATCTTCCTATGGTTGCTCTATTCGTTGATTGGGTGGACCTCACATCCTAGGTATTTCTTGTGAGGGGCATGGCACGGCGTTCATCTTTTATTTATTACCCCCTGTAGTTGGGTTCTTATTTCGTTTTTGAAATGTACTTTTGACATGTATCATACTTTTATAAAACAATGATGGAAAACGGAAAAACGACTTTGGCTCAACTGGTCAATTCTAGGCCGTCAAGAAAAGAAAGAAACTGTATACAGCAAGATATGGAAAACCACCAACTCTTTAAGATACCAGGTCAAAGCAGAAAAGACATAACTATTGTAACTTTTCATCCACACAAGAAAACGCCAGGCCCATATGTGCAATTTACTCCTTTGTCGAAGACAACACACCCTCTCCCCGGTTGATCTGAATCCTCTTGTCCTCACCCGCACTGACAATGCCAACGGTCGAGTCCCAGCCGACGCTGAAGACCTTGACGCCCTCTCCACCAACTCGCTTGCTGTCGCCCTTGCCTTCTTCCTCCAGACTCTTGCGGGGGATCGAGTATACACTTTCTCCCACCACACCGTCCTTGTCGGTCTTGGTGGATCGGATATCCCAAATTCGACAGGTACCATCGTGACTTCCACTGATAAGACCGTAGGTACTATTGGGGTCGCGAGCCAACGAGACAACTGCGTTTGTGTGACCTCGTAGTGTCATAGCCGACAGGGTTGTTGCAGATGCACGGGGGTCAATGAGTGTGATATGACGGGCAGAAGTACCAGCAGCAAGGAGGTTAAGTTCGGGAAGGTGCTCCAGAGCAAGAAGCGAGTGGGATGTAGTACGGGTATCCACAAGAGAAGCGGTGACAAGATCCCATGTACGCAGCGAGTGGTCCCACGAAGTCGAGTATCCGACAGTCGAGTCCTTCGCATCAAAAATGGCAGCGGACACTGGTGCAGTGTGAGAGGACAAAAGAGCTAGAGGTCCCTTTTGGGGAACAGACACGGACGTGTTCAACTTTCTCCTCTTGGAGGTCCTAGAGGCAGCAGATGGGAGTAGGTTCTCGGGAGCTGACGGAGCCTCTGATTTCTTTGTCGACCAGAAACCGACGGTGTGGTCTGACGAGGCAGAGAGCATGCGGTTCGAAGGCGCATGCACGGAAAGGGAATTGATTCCAGACTTGTGACCGTAAAGCTCGAGCTGAGGAGTAATCTTACCAGCGAAGCCACCCTCTTCTTCAGAGTACTTCCACAGGCGCACAGTACGGTCAAGGCCTGCCGATGCGATCTGCGTAGGGGAAATGAACTTGGCGGCCTTGATAGATGCGGTATGGCCGCCATCTGCGGGCGCGGCCGAAGTTGCAATCGTCTCAGATGACATGTTCCACACACGAAGGAAGCCATCGTAGCTACCAGAAAGGATTCTCTCCTGGCCGTTAGGAATAGTTTTGGATGACCAAGAGGCAGCGGCCGAGGTTGCAGAAAGTACATCAGTCGAGCTGACCCAGTCGTCGTGCTGGAACGACGCAATGTGCAATGGAGGAATCAATGCCCTGACATACTCAATCTCCAGTGTTGTTTCTGCAGAGATACCATTGGCAGTCAAGTACTCGTCGATCGAAGTGCGAAGGAAAGTTCCGTTGATCAAAAATTCGAATGGGATCGGCTTTTCGCTACTCAGAAGGTTGTTCACCAGCGTCGAGAGCGCATATCGGCGCAAACCTTCACAAATTGACGTTAGTATCAAGAGATTCTGATGTTTTGAATTTGTCATAAGGATTCTCACCGGTGGGAACGAGAATTGGCCCAGTGTTTTCGGGCAGTGCAATATCTTCATTCTTGCTGATGAGCTGCACACGAACCTGTCTCTGCGCAGCTTGGGCCGAGGCAGCAGCAGAATCAGAAACCTGGTCCACGTCCATTATGAAGAATCAAAAATGCGAATCCAAAAATGCGTGGTGAAGAATAAATCTATTTCCCACCTGGTCGCTGTCGCAGTTTTGATGAAACCTGCCGCTGGTGAGAAAAAAATACGGCGACCGATGCGGCTACTTATGCAAAGCGCGGAGATTCCCCCGCGCCTACAGACAGCGAGTGTCTAAAATGCAACAACTGGGATTGTTGATAATGAGATTTATCTAGTATATACAGAAACTTCACGTCAAGCATGCTCTAGCCCCTGGACACTCGACGAATATCCGCAATGGCCTTGCGCCGGTAGTCAGATTCCGCGAAAAGGGCCTCAATCAAGTCCACAACCTCGTCAGGTGAAAATTCCAGGCGCAATTCTCCTTCAGTCCAAAGAAACTTGATGTCGGCGAGTGAGCTTTCAAGGATGTTGATGAGGTATTGGAATTTGAGCCAATTGCGAACGTAGACTGCAGTCATAGGAACACCATCGCCGCTGTCTGTTGTCTCGGGCGTGAAAAGATCCTCTAGTCGGGACACTTGGTTACAGAATGACACCAGTCGTTGGGACTGAGGCTCCGAGATATCGCCTAGATCCTCAATATCAATGATGATCTTGTTGATAACCGTCGATACCAAAGACCCGGTAGATTGAAGCAATGCGGAATGAGATAGAATCGGCCGCCACTCTTTGTAGACGTCGCGAATTCTGTCCACAGTCGCACTGACTGCATTTTCGCACTCTCCAAGGAACGGCTGCTCAGAGCATTGGCTAAAGCCTTGTACACCATCGAGTAAATCAGTGACAATGGTGCGCTGAGTCTGCATTTCTTTGCCATATGCCAACTTCCCGAATTTATCGAGCGCATCGATATCACTGCTGAGTCTCGTGAGTTGATGTTCCTCGACTATGCTTCGTATCTGATCGGCGAGATACAAGCTATCATTGTACAGATACATCTGGCCTGCGTTAAGTTTGAGACCATAGAACGAGGATGCTGTGGCCTTGAACATGGCTAAGATCAGTGTGGGAAGCGCGAGAAGACCGGCCCCCGAAGAAATAACACGAGAGTTGGGGTGTCTAGAAAATTGTTAGCTGAGATGCAAAGTGCAAATTTATGACCAACTTACGCAGGTTGTGATATGGCTTGAGAGTCCGTAATTTGCTGCAGAACGATTTGGAGAATGGAGTCTGGAATGTCAGTTACGGTATACTGTTCTTTCAGTGTCACCTCTCGCGGGGCGGCATCATGTGCTGCTGCTTTTCCGTTCACAGGTTTAGCAGCGGCAGTTATTTGAGGCTGTAGATTATCATCCTGCTGATCTTCCACTTCATCGTCGCCCCAGCCCCAGGCATCGTCGGCATCATCATCTTCTTCGGCAGGCACATCTGGCTTTGTTTCCGGCTCATCTTCCTCGTCATCCAGACCCCAGGCGCTGACATCTTCCTCTTCGTGATTTGCTGCTGATTTCTTATCCGAGCCCTCTTGGGTTTCTTCATCCCAGCCGGCATCCCAATCGTCAGATGGAGCTTTCTCCAGTAGAGCCTCATCTGCTTGGGAGACTTCTTCTTTTTCTACCCTTTCCACTTGTTTGGTGGTACCTTGACTGGCCGCAAGGACTTTGCGTACCTGATCTAGAGAATCGACCCTTCGTCGAGTAAGCCAAAGTCGGGGGGCTTGGTTGACCCAAGAAACAAGCTCTTCTTGGCCATTCCAACCAAGCGACTCTATCGTTTGAGCGAACTTCAGGACATGATCTAGTGTTTCCTCAAATTCACTCAAACTTGAAAGCTCAGTGGGTATAGCGGATGACAGCCAGGATGCAATGATCCTCGACACGAGAGTTGGAATGAAGAAACTAGAAAATGGAGTTAAGATCAATGCCGGAAGAGATTGTCGTAGGTAACCTAGGACGCTTGCGATACGGTCCAAAACCTCCGAGACAGAGACTTCTGATGGCTCTGGGTCGATGTGAATTCCGGTGTCATCAATACGTACTCCCCGGCTATATCCGTTGATACTGGGCAATAGTATCGGGCCTACTATGGCGCAAAGAACGTCTTTCTGGAATTTTTCGTTGGCTGGAACGAGCATTTCCAATCTTGTCAAAGCCGCAATCGTATCCTCCAGTGAAGATTCTACTACACTTTTAGTCATGACCAAATCATTCAAGAGAGATATCTTACCCCCATTCTTAGGGACCAGCAATTCGCCTTTTTGTTTGTCAACTGCTAACTGCTCAGACCATCGCACACGTAAGAAGTCCACAATTTCCTGTCGTAGCCCCTCAATATTCTCCAACAATATGTTCATCACATTAGTGTTTGTGAAGAGACTGTCAGTCTTGACAATCCTTTCCGTTGTTTCCAATGTGTCGATAGCGGCCATGATCTGGCCCTCTTGAAGAGTCGCCCGCCCAGCATCGAGTTGGTGACAGAGCCTCTGCACTTCCTCCAAGGTATCGGTGACGGCCTGGTTAAACGTAATTTCTGTCTCGATCAATTCAACCTTGGCCGCAGCATCTTCGACCTTCAATTCCAGAGGCTTGGTATTCTCGTGCTGTGCAACGATCTCCCGCGCGGTGAGCCGTGACCGTTCGATATCCGCATGAAGTTGTTTTGCTTGTGTGATCCATCCATCGGCATCAAAGTCAATATCACGACTCAGTGAGCTAATTTCAGTCTATGTAGTACGAGACATTAGCATTTCCGATTCAATTGACCCTGATTGAATATGCGGCACTCACCTCCACCTGCTCCCGGGCCTTGGTGATCAGTTCCAATTCCTTTGCAAGTCCTGATGTAGGAAATTCGGATGCTATCACGCTCTCTGACGCTGGGTAAGTCCCCTCGGTGATGAAATTCAACACCGACTGGCTTACATCGTCGTCCGAAGCCTTTTGGGCCATGACGTCTCGTTTTGCGACAATCTGTCTTGATCTCAAACAGTAAGAGAACACAAACAAAGCACCAGCTGTAAAGACCAAAGTCCTCTGCAAATCCCAAGACCCTGCTGAAGTCTAGGATGATCTTCTCTGCAGCGCTGGGTTGAAGCAAAAGAACGAGCTGTCAACAACAGCGGAAATTCCCCATGTGACTTGGCGTCACCGCCCTCAGGCTGGCCGCTCTACGCACGTTGGCAGTGGTTATTCCTCTTTACAGGATACTTGAATATAGTTATAATCAATTTAATAGTCTGTCTCCTTCTTCTGCTGTATCGACTCATCCCCTGGACTGTGATGTTTGCTCTTAATTGGCCATCTGTCTTCGTGGTCCTTATTCGATCTTTGTAAGGAAAACGGGACCCAAACTCCACTCCAGCAGCACCTCGAGAGTTCCAGCTTCAAGGACTCGTCAACTTCCCAGGAGACCAGAGCTAGACAATCCTGTGAACTCTCAATCCATCGTGTTGTCTCGGTTTGCCCTGCGAGGCCTGAGTTGGGCAAAAACTACTCAGTCTATGTGAGTAACCATCTGTCGTCGATTCACTGCTACATTTAAAAAAGGAAAAAAAGAGGGAAAAGAGAAAAAAAACTTCCCCGCCATCAACGACGTCAATGCCCCCATGTCGGTGTACCGTTGGGCTTCACATCCTCGAGTATGCCTCGTGGACCTCAAACTGCCGTTTTTCTGTCTCTTGTCTTTTTGTTTTTGCCCTTTTTGAGTCAGTTTCTCAACGGGTGCATCTCCCTGTTTCTTTTATTCGAGTTTCTGAATAGAATTCGCACATGCCTGAACAATTCTCTTGCTTTCCAAAGTACTTTCATGCAGCAATTTGCTGACCACTAATTAGACCATCAATCTTGAGAAGAGACGTGATCACCACTTCGTGGATTGGGGCGAACGTCAGAAAGTCCTCAGCATCATTCACCAAGATGTCTTCTTCAGGCCAACAAAGCCACTTTAAACTGCTTCAGAAGTTCAAGCCCGAGTACTCACCTAGCGAATTCATTCAATATGAATCTGAGCGAACGGGTATGAGAGTAGTGGTCATCGACCAAAAGGGTCCCAAAGTGACTGGATATTTCGTGCTCGCCACGGAGATTCTCGATGACTCGGGAGCACCCCACACCCTGGAGCATCTGTGCTTCATGGGTTCTCGCAACTACAGATACAAGGGTTTCCTTGACAAGCTGGCCACTCGGGTCTACTCAAACACAAATGCCTGGACAGCCACAGACCACACAGCGTATACGCTAGACACAGCTGGTTGGGAGGGTTTCGCCCAGATTCTGCCCGTGTACCTGGAACATGTGATTGCACCTACTCTGACGGATGATGGCTGCTACACTGAGGTGCACCACATCGATGGTTCAGGAAACGATGCGGGTGTGGTCTACTCGGAAATGCAAGGAGTGCAGAACAATGCCGCTGAGTTGATTGATTTGACCGCTCGCCGGTTAACCTACCCTCATGGTGTGGGATTCCGGTACGAAACCGGAGGTATGATGGAGCAGCTCCGTGTTCTTACTGCAGAGAGGATCCGGGCGTTCCACCGGGAGATGTACCAGCCCAAGAACTTGTGCCTGATTATCACGGGAGAGGTGGACCATGCCAATATGCTGGAGACATTGGATAAGTTCGAAGATACCATTCTGGACGTCATCCCAAGCCCCGAGTCACCATTCAAGCGACCTTGGGTGGATTCCAACCAGGCCCCAGCCTTGGAGAAGTCGATCATCAAGACCGTGGAATTCCCCGAAGAAGATGAATCTTTTGGTGAAATCGAGATCCGATTCCTGGGACCAGACTGCACTGACCCAGTCCAAAGTAAGCTCCATCCTTGAATTATTGGCGACTTATGCTTACTGCTTCATAGCCGGTGCCCTCAATGTTGCATTGCTGTACTTAGCTGGATCATCTGCTTCCCTTTTGGAGAATGTCCTCGTGGAAAAGGAGCAGGTTGCCAGTGCGGTGTACTATCTCACTGAAGACCACCCAAGTGTCGAGATCCGCTTCACCTTGACCAGTGTAGAGACAGAGAAGCTCGCGCAAGTGGAGCAAAGATTCTTCGAGGTGCTCAAGGATGCAATGTCCAAGGAGATCGACATGAAGTACCTCCAAGAGTGCATTGACCGTCAGAAGCGGACCTGGAAGTTCTCCACTGAGAGCTCTGCCTCCTCGTTTGCTGAGTACGTCATTTCCGACTTCTTGTACGGCAAGAGAGATGGCTCTACTATGCTGGACGTCGCTACTCTTAAGGAATATGATGTGCTGGAGAAGTGGAGTGAGACCCAATGGCGTGACTTCATCAAGAAATGGATCTCCGATGCGGCCCATGTCACTGTCCTTGGTGTACCATCACTGAAGCTGTCTGAGACATTCAAGAAGGATGAGGAGGTCAGAGTTGCAGCACAGAAGAAGAAACTCGGCGAAAAGGGATTGAAAGAACTGGCCGACAAACTCGAGAAGGCCAAGGCTGAAAATGATAAGGAAATTCCCCAGGAGATGTTAGAGAAATTCCAGATTCCAGGAACCGAGTCAATTCACTTCATCGAGACCACAACAGCCAGGTCCGGCAGTGCCTTGGAGGCCGGACGTCCCAACCACAAGGTCCAGAAGATCGTGGATGCCGATGGTTCAGACCTGCCACTCTTCATCCATTTTGAGCATATCCCCAGCAGCTTTGTTCAGCTTTCTCTTCTCATCTCGGCCCAGTCTGTACCGGTTGAGCTGCGCCCCCTTCTGTCCATTTTCACAGAAGCGTTCTTCAACCTCCCGATTGAGCGCGACGGAAAGACTATCAACTTTGAGCAAGTCGTTGTGGAGCTGGAGAGAGACACCGTTGGTTACTCGATGGAAGGTGCCCGGAGTCTCGGTAACTCGGAGATGCTGCGTATCTCCTTCCAGGTCGAACTGGAGAAGTACAGCACCGCCATCGCATGGCTCCAGGAGATTTCGTGGAGCTCGATCTTCGATGTCGAGAGACTTCGAGCGATCACCAGCAGACTCCTTGCCGATGTGCCTGATTCCAAGCGCAGCGGTGACGACATGCTTGCGGCCGTGCATGTGATGGTTCACTACGCCCCCGAGTCCATTGTGCGAGCTCGCAGCACTCTGGTCAAGGCACGTTACCTCAAGCGCATCAAGCGGCAATTGGCTGAGGAGCCAGAGCTTGTTGTTGCACGCATGGAGGAGATCAGAAAGGCGCTCTTCCAATTCGAAAACATGCGTGTTGTGGTCATTGCGGACCTGGAGAAACTTTCCAACCCAGTTTCCGCTTGGAAGCCATTTGCTGAGCGCCTGGGCGCCAGTGCTCCTCTCAAGGCGATCACAACTCGCAGGGAATTGCTGAGTGACGCGGGCCGGAACCTCGGTGGAAAGTCGTACATCGTTCCCATGCCCACAGTCGATTCGTCCTTTGCCTACGCCACTGCCCGTGGTCTTGACTCCTACGACCACCCTAAGCTCCCTGCGCTGTTGGTGGCGATTGCCTATATGAACGCTGTCGAAGGACCTCTCTGGGTTGCCGTTCGTGGCAAGGGTCTGGCCTACGGAACCAACTTTGCTCACAACATTGACACTGGATTTGTCAACTTCGACGTGTACCGGTCTCCCAACGCACACAAGGCTTTCGAATCAAGCAAGCAGATTGTCGAGGACCATGTCTCCGGTGCTATTCCATTTGACCCTCTGATGCTGGAGGGTTCGATCAGTAGCATTGTTGTCAGCTTCGCCAATGAGCAATTGACCGTTGCCAGCGCTGCCCAGGGCAGTTTCATCCGCCAGGTGATTCGAAACCTGCCCAGCGACTACAAGGAGAAGGTGCTCAAGCAGGTGCGCGCCACCAGCGTCGACGATGTCAAGGGAGTCCTGAGAGAGATCATCCTGCCCTTGTTCTCGCCCAAGACCGCCAACATTGTGGTTACTTGCGCCACTGTGCTCGAAGAGGTATGTAAATGACTGAACCCTTTTAAGAATAAGATAATGCTGACGCTGTGTGATTTGCACAGACGATCCAGAAGGGTCTCCAGGAATCTGGCTTCACCCCCGAAGTCAAGGCACTCAGGGAATTCGAGGACGACTATGGATTGAAGAACGATGGCGATGAGGATGACGAAGACGACGAAGACGAAGACGAAGACGACGAGTACGAGACAGAATCGGAAGACTCCGACGAAGAAATGGAAGACGATGAGTGAAGTATAGATATACACACCCATCATTGACTACGACAGGAATCGCTATGAAAATTCGATGAACGCAATGCCCATTAATACCATAGAAAAGAACATAAAACGAATGAATCAGGATTAGTTTACAATGCAAGAGACCATCAGCGGAAAATAGATGGTTGGTTATCTACATCGATACAGTTTAGATCGTGTTAAGGAGCCAAACTGCTAGCAAAATAGCTTTGTTTATCAAGAGAGTTCGGATTTATAAAGGCTTGTTTCTGTCGGGATATCTAATGATTTAAATAATATTTGGTATTAATGTCGATGGTTTCGGATATGTTCACTATAAAAATAAGCCAGTAAATATATAATTGAAATAACACAATTGGCCACTCATTGGAAATCGCGAAATAAATAGAAAGAAGACCATACTTTAATATATTAAGAGCGAGTCGACATTGAAATACATATTTAGACATACCATGTGTCGTAAGATACTCAATCTGAACAAAATTGCAAACATGATACCTATCTATGTATGTATATGGTACACTACAGGAATAAAACAACCATCCTGTTGGCTTATCGAAATCACAAAAAAATGCCTTTCCTTTCTTACATGCATCCTCCATCGAGCCAATTCTCATATCGAAATAGAAAAGACAAGAACCCAGATAGTTTGACACCTATTAAGGCAACGCAGCATTTCTCCTTAAATAATACAACAATGCACTTAGTAACTCAAAGTCTTCCTTCCCCGGGCCCTCCTGCGCATAAGAATCTTTCTCCCCCACGCGACCGCAATCGTGCCAGGTAGCCGTGGCGACGTTTCTGCACCCTTCGCGATGGGTTGTAGGTCGATCGCTTCCCGCCCAGGGCGGCACTGGCGGAGAACGAACGGGTCTGTTGTGCCGGGCTAAAGGCCAGCGCGGGGGCGGACGTTAAGGGTGTGCGAGTAGAAAGAGAGCTCTGGATTGACTGGGTCTGTTGGGGACGAAAGGAGGGGGAGATGGCGGAGGAAAAGGTACGGAGTGGTGATGCGAAGGAGAGGGGTGACACTGAGGATCTGTTTGGGGGGTTAGCTATCGTGTATTTCTTCTTGGAAAGAAGGAGCAGTATCCAATTGACGGTATATCGTACCTTGTCATCTGGGACATGGCGGTTCCTGAGGACGCATATGTCCTGAAGGCCGAGGGCAGGGCCCGGCAACGGAGGCAGAGCATGGTGAACAAGTCGATGGCACGATGAATCCGCGGTAATTGATTCCTTTTCAAGAGACTCACCCCAGCATCCGACGCGGGGGAGATGATGGGAATGGACAGGTGACGATGACGGGGTGTTGAAGCCGGCGTGGACTGCTGGAGTGAACTTGATCGGAGTCGGACAGAAAATTGAACCTCCGGCGCCGCAGAGAAGCACGGACCCGCAGAATTTCTTTTGCAACTTTTGAGCTTCACGATATTTCCTTCTTTTTGTGCCAGACACTGCTGGGAGAGAACCGCCCGTTGGCTTGGAATTTTTGGTTTCTTCTTTTCTAAACTCTTCTTATATTCTTGTCAAAAATTTGACTGCATAAATTGATCTACTTTCCCTTTCGGTCAACGAATTCTCTGCTCGATCGCAAATCGATCAAATCACGATATACAAAAAAGAAAACCTCCAATTCGTCTATACAACGATTTAACCTTCCAAAATGACGACTCAAGGCCCCTCTCCTCTCCCCCCAACAACCATCCTCTCTACAACCCCCCTCTCCCAATCCGCAGCCCACGACTTCCTCGCCGCCTACCTCGACCGTGCAAACACAGACCCTGCCCTCCAACCCAACGCAGGTATCAGCGAGCATGGTCCTATTTCGCGAACCACCGCATCAGCACCGAACCTTATTTTGCATAATCTGAAGCGCGTCCAGGCTGGTCTGGCTGGAGAGGTGTTGGGACGGGATTTGGCGGTTGCAAAGTTCAATGCGGACCAAGATGGTGATGCGCAGGCGTCCGGTAATGCAGGAGGGGCAGCTGGAGAGAACAATGGCGGGTGGGAAGATGCGCAGAAATGGCAGCAGGCGGATGAGGAAGAGCCTCCCATGGAGGTGGAAGCTGCTGGAGAGGCCGATGGGGCTATCGATAAGGAAGAAAGAAAGCGCTTGAAGAAGGAGAGAAGACAGGCTGAGAAGAGGTCCAAGGCTAAAGGTGGTGACGCTTAAAGAATTCAAGATATATTGACTGGATGGCTGTCTGTTTTTATTTTTCTGGTTCATTTGCATCGATCTTCGGCTGTTGGGTTTCTTTTTGTCTTCTACGAAGCATACTACCACTGGCGCATTCTTGGACGACATGCCTCATTGGAGGCTGATCAGGAGTTCTTCTTCTTTCTTTCATTATTCCTATGATCAAAAACAAAAGTTTAACCATTTCCTTACTACTATATCCGAAAGCCTTTCATATCCAAACGACTCACACCACCACAAAACACCATCAAAAAGAAAAAAACACACAACTGAGATGAAAGCTTACAGCTCTCGGTCAGCAGCCTTGACAGGAGTTTCACTGTCCTCTTCCTTGAGGCCAGTGACATTTCCACCCGTCCAGCCAAGCGCCTTGAGTCTTTCGGAAAGGATGGGGTGGGAGTAGTGGTAGCTGGCGTACATCGGGTCCGCATCCATGGTGCTGAGGTTCTGGATCTGGAGCTTAAGCAGGGACTGAGCGAGCTCCTTGGAGTATCCGAGCTTCACAGCAAAGGCATCTTGAATTGTGTTGTTAGCATCTTCTCATCTAGCAGGAGCAAGGACACGAATCATACCAGCTTCGAATTCAAACTTGCGGCTGAGGATGTTCATCAAGAGCTTGACAACAGCATCCATCGGTGCCAGGGCATCCGAGAACAGGAGGAAACCAATCATAATAGGCATTTCGTTGTGGAAACCAAAGGACGCGTACAATGATTTGTTGTTGACGAAAACCGAGAAGAGCGCAAAGATATAGAACATGTGAGACTGTAATCAAAGTCAGCAATTCATCCTGATCAGCTGCAAAGAAAACCCTCGTACCTGAGCAATGGCGAACAGCTTCGTAGTGTGGCTAAGGCTCCAGTGGCCCAATTCATGACTCAGAACAGCAACCACCTCTTCCGGTTCACTTTTCTCAATCAAGGTATCGTAGATGACAATGTGCTTCTTCCAAGGGAGACCGTAAAAGTAGGCGTTGCTGTGAGCGCTGCGCTTGCTACCATCGATGACATGCAATTCCTGAAGGGGGAACTCGAGCTTCTTGGCGAGGCTTTCCACGCCAGTCTTGAGAGGACCGGGTTCGAGGGGCGAGAGCTTGTTGAACAAGGGCAGGATCACAATCGGGTAGATTGTGATAGCAAAGACCTGAACGAAGATACCAAAGAGCCACAGATAGTAGAAGAACGAGTTGCCGGATTTCTGGACAATCTTGAGCACAGCGCTGATAATCGGAGTACCCAGCACAATTCCCAGCATTTGACCCTTGAGCATGTCCGAGATCCACAGATTGAAAGTCTGCTTGTTGAAACCGAACTTCTCCTCGAGAACGAAAGTGCTGTAGTACGAAACCGGGATAGACAAGATAGTGCTAATTATGTTGAAACTGAATACAAAGACCAGCGTCTGGGTGATTTCACCCTGGAATCCGGAGGGGAAGTAGCGTGCCAACAAGAGACCACTGACGCCCCAGAGCTTGGGGAGGACATCACCATAGATAAACGCGAGATTTTGGATTTGACCGTAGAGACCAGCGACGAAACCGAACTTTGCCTTTGCGCGACCGTATGCCTGTAGGAATCGATGCCAATTAGCTTGACCTGCCCTAATCGCGAAACGTGGCATGCTTGGTGCTATACCTGACTTTGATCGTAGACCTTCTGGGAGACTTCATTCTCCAAAACCTTAGGGGGCTTTGTACGCTGCAGAACCTTGTATTGCCGGAAAGAGAGGATACCTTCGAGGATGTATTGACCGAGAGAAAAGCCCACGAGCACCGTCTTCCATGGGAAGAGCGGGCGATCGAGGATAGCCGCGAGTTTCTACAGGCGTGACGGCAGGAGTCAGCAAGCTTCTTTAATGACCAGAAACAAAGGAGCAATGGATATAATCGAGATGACCTACCTCGAGTATATACATGGTTGAATAAACCACGCAATAACACGAGATCTAAAGTGATGCTGAGGTGTTGTTGTTCTGAAGAAGAGCAGTAGCTGTCCTTCCTTTCGGCCTTAGTCAACAGCCTTTAGTGGCAGTGCTCAGTCAGCTCTGGAGACCAGCCACAAGGGCGATAAACAGACATCCATAAATAATTTCTTTACTATCGATATTGTTGTGATATGGCTAAATAGAGCTGGATTAGGCTGGAGTCTTATTTCATACTGTTCTGACAATTCTTCACTTTTCCATTGCATCTCATCGTTTACCTATATAGCACCGTCTACATAGGCCTATGCAAGCAAATTGAACAATAAAAATGAAAAAGAACAAGAAATGGGGGGGAAAAATGTCCACAAAGCAACTTCATAACACACATCAAGGAAGTAGATTCGTCATTCCTACTAAGCCAACGTCACTCATCTCCCAATCCTCCATTCATCCTGCCTGCTGTTCGACATAGTTGCGGCCTTCGTTGTCGCTTGAGTCCCGTGAGACATGGCCGTTGGCGTGTACAGATCAACGCTCCCTTTATTTCAAGCCGCCAGCATGGTGGATGGATGGATGACTGGACTTCCTGCGTTCTCTATCCAGGGGTAGTTCCGACGCTCTCATTTTTCTCTTTCGTTACCGTAAAAAAACTTTTCTTTTCTTTTTTTTAATTCCTGGCCTTGACCGCCTGGATATGCTGTCAGAGCCATGGAGAATATCATCATTCGAAGTCCTCAACATATCTCGTTCAGCGATCTCCGGGCCGGACTGAGCTAGCAGAATCCTGACAAGCAGTAGCTTGTTTAGTTCAGGATGGGCTCGAGAGTGTTACCACTATTAAAACGGTCAGATTCATCTTGATTATCAAAGAGGGGAGAAAGCAAATAAACTTACGCGACAATGTTTGCCCATCCGATCAAACGCCAGTGCTTCTCGATTCTTCGGCTGATGGCAATCTTCTCACCAACCTCTGTGCAGGCGGGGCTGGTCAAGCTGAGCTTGGCCGCATCGGCCTTAACACCAACAACCTTAGCACCAGTGGCGGTAGATCCAATGTTAACCATGAGAACCTCGTTCTTGGTCAGCTTGGCAACCTTAGCCTGCTTGCCGTCGGAGGTCTTGACACCCAACAAACGGCGCAGCAAGAAGTAGTTAACCTCCAACTCAGTGTAGATGGCAGGGAGACGGCCACGGTGACCCAGGACGAAACCAACGAGACGATCGGCACGGCAGAGAGTAGGGTCGACGCGAGTACCAACACCAATCAGACCACCGGGGACGGCGAACTTCAAGTCGTTGTGCTCAGCGAACAGGGACACAACACGGGAGAAAATGGGGCGGCACTGGATCTTGCCATGCTCGTCCTTGGTGACGAGACCAGGGCGAATTTCAATCTCGTCGCCCAACTTGAGCACACCAGTCAGGATGGAACCACCAGCAACACCACCCTTGAGCTCGTCAATCTCGGCACCGGGCTTGTTAACGTCGAAAGAACGGATAACCATCATGTGCGGCGAGGCAGTGAAGTCACGGACGGGGACGGGGATGTGCGAAACGAGGTACTCGTTAACGGCGTCAATGTTGTACTTGAGCTGCGCGGAGATGGGGATGATAGGAGAGCCATCAGCAACAGTACCACGGATGAACTTCAAGATCGACTGGTAGTGCTGCAAAGCTCCATCCTCTCTCATCAAGTCAACCTTATTTTGAAGGATGATGATGTGGCTAAGCTTCATAATTTCAATGGCAGCCAAGTGCTCCGAGGTCTGGGGCTGCGGGCAGGTTTCATTTCCGGCAATCAAAAGCAGAGCGGCGTCCATGACGGCGGCACCTGACAACATAGTGCTCATGAGAATATCGTGACCGGGGCAGTCGACGAAGCTTTTCGAATAAATGTTAGCAAACAGACAGCGTAAATTGGAAGAGGAAATCCAAAATTCAGGGTCCACCTACGAGACGTGTCTCAACAGTCTATACCGGCCACCACACTCATTTCTCTCACACGGCGGGTCGACCTCCTTCTCACTCTTGAAACTCTTGAAGCATGTTGGTCGAGGGCACTCAGGGTTGTCGCACTTGTAGATCTTGGCGTTGGCGTAACCCAGCTTAATGGTAATATTCCGCTCCAACTCGTTCTTGAAACGGACAGTCTGCACCTCGGAGATGGCCTTGACAACAGTCGATTTTCCGTGAGCGACGTGCCCGATGGTACCGATGTTGATAGTGGCCTGGCGCGCAATAATCTCGGGGGACAACGGGGTCAAAGTCGACAGGTCGATGGTGTCTGGTTCAGGCTGCTCGGGCAGCTCTGGCCGCTTGGGCTGGGGAAGAGGGGGCACATCCGACTTCTTCATGGCAGACTTGAGGGGCTTCTCCTCCTGGTCGAGAGGCTCCTGGTCTTCAATGTCATCGTGGCCGTTCGCATTCAGCATGGGGGAACCGGGCTGGGATTCGTCGTCGGAAAAATCGCCGTTGGCAGCCATGATTGCGATAGAAAAATCGTATTCAGCAACGGTTCGAAAATAAGGATGGCCTGGGAGGGGCGTTGGCGGGGAAAAGCAGGGTGGAGGGGAGGTGAGGGTATTATTCTGATGTTGAATGAAATTTGCTGCTTGGAACGGAGGCGATATGATATGGTTTGCCAGTGGGGTTCTGATTTGTGCAGTGGAGTGCGAGTGGGCGGTGGGAGCCTCTCTTTGCGTCTGCGGGCAACTGGATTAACTATGATTCACAACTGCAAGAATATCATCTGTAGGTCATATTTTGGATCTAGATTATGTGAGAGTTGCCTTGAAAGATTATTTGTTGTAAATGCTGGTCAAGATGGTGGTGTAGAGTCGAAATCTGCATTTTTGCCTGTCGACTGCCACAAATCTCGGTGACTCACACCGGTTGCCCTTCAAAACCAAGACTCAGGCTCATGTTGATGGCATTATTTTGTTATTATGATAGTTACTCATTTAATACGAATATCTCCTACAAAAATATGGGTTGATCTACCTGGGTTCAAAGTTGGTGGGTTTAGGGTTGAGCCTCAAATATATCGTTACATTCTTAACTTTTCTCTCTATCAACATGATGGGTATATAGGACAGGTAGTCGTAGATCAAGCATCATCAGTGATGTGCCTCTATTCAGCATCGCTTTCCTCACTAGAAGACTCCGCACTCAATCCATCATCGGATATATCATCACCCTCAGAGTCTTCAAGTGTCGAGGGATCCTCAGGAGCCAGCATGACGAATGCCTTGAGACAAGTGATCCGATTGTTCGTTTCATGAGTGCTCAAAAGCGCGCCCACTTGACGGACATCCGGAGAGTTTTCATCCTTGGACTTGCTGCCCTTCTTCTTGTTCTGCCCCGTAAGGTCTTTTCCACTCAGCTTCCATACTCGCACGACACCATCACTGTTGCCGGTTACCACCAAGAAATCGTCTTTCCTAGCAACGGACTCGTCCCTGAGGCTTAGAATTTCAAAGTCCTTGACTCTTCCTGGTAGGCCAGCCGGCTTGCCACCAAGCTGAGCAACAGTCTCACCATAAGGAAGGGAACATTCCTCTTCTTCTGACTCTCGTACTTTCTTAGTCGAGAAGAAGATAACCCTGCCATCTTCAGTGGAAGCGGCCAACAACTCCTCTCCATCTTCCGCTGATGGGTCAAGTGCGACATATTTCATCTGGTGAATTTTACTCCGAGGGCCTGGCACGACCCTGCAGGTTGGGGTTGAATCCTGCGAAGAGAAAAAGTTAGATAGACTATTTATCACCACAGGGGAAGAAAACTTACGATTCCAAATACAACAGCTCCCCATTCAAATGCAACGGCAAACTCATCACCCTTGGAGTTCCACAGAATCCTTCTGCCTTCTCCGGTGCTCCATTTGCCCTCTTTGACGCCCTGTAGCATGTCCCTGCTGAAGTTCAACACTCCAGCTTTCTTTCCTGTAACCAGATTCCAGAGTCTCATGCACTTTTCTCCTCGTCCAACACTCAACATCAGCTTCATGCTGGGATGTACCGCAAAATCATTGACACCCGAGGGTGCGTCTCCCGGAGGCGCCGTATCACCACTGGGTCTTCCCTGAACCTTGGGGCGAGGAGCTTTAATCGATGACACCACGGACCAATCACGAGTCTTGGTAACAGAGATGGTGTTATCACCGGCACTGGCCATGAACTTGGAGCGCGAAGGGAAACATAGAGCGGAGATACTGGAAGAGTGGTGCAACAAGGAACCCAGTTCGCGGTTCTTGGGGTTCTCGAGAACCTTGTTGCCAATGAGAGTCGCGACCGATGGGTATTGCTCATTCACGGCTGCAGGTGAGGCAGACAAAGAATACAGGTTGATGCGTTCGTCTGTTCCGCCACTAGCTAGGATAACTCTTGGTGGTTCTGTCGAATCCTTCTTTGGGAGCGGGGACAAAGCGAGGCATCGGATTGCAGAAGCGTGGGCTTCAAACAAAAACGAATCCATGAATTCCACAGAGTCATCAGAAGCCGATTCCTTGGTTTCATCAGATGAGAAGCAAGACGAAGGAACTCCTGCAGTGAAGCCATGTAGGACTCGCTCATATGAGCCAGTGACTATTTGCACAGTGACTGCAGGACTGCTGGAATTCGAGCTTTTTGTTGTAGATTTGACCACCTTGGAAGGCTTCCCAGAAACCTGGGATTCCTTGACAGTCTCGTCAATCTTGCGCTTACCCATGATTGAACAATGAGGTAAAATTATCTAATAAAACTTGTCGTGGTGAGCTGTGTATACCAACTTCAGTCCCAGCGGAATCGACCAACTTTTTTTTCTGCCGGAGCTAGACCGTTATCGCATGATGACTAACCCAAGCGGTGAGGAGCCAGCAAGCCGGCAACTCTTGGCGTGATTCAAAGCAAAGAAACGCCCGCCTCAGGCATCCCACAGAATCCGCTCTGGTATTTGGGGAGGCAAGGGAGTTTCTTCCTCTTTCTTGCCTCAGGCCTCAGTTTTTTTTGCCCCCTCCAGCCTAAGTGATTCTCTCACTTTTTTTTGTATGGCGCTGCCTCCCTGAACCAAGTCCGTCTCTCCCTGCTTTGCGCGCGCTGTTCCCGGCACTCTCCCATATCACCACGCAGTCACTCCTAACCAACCAACCCGTACTACCCGTCGAAAGTCACATTTCCCCCCAAAATCCCTTCAAGTGAAATCTTCGCGTCTGGTTTTCTGCATCTCGTAACAGCACAACACCATCTATTTTATCATTTTTGAGCGATTTTTTCCATCTGGATGACTTCGCTCAACCCATCCCCCTCGTTTTTAGCGCGTTAATCGGATGCTGTGTTCGCGAAATAGACTCGATGCTCCGTGACGAGCTCCTCCGGTCTAAGAACGATGAGATCGCGTAAGTATTTTTTTCTTTTTACCCCACTAATTTAATCTAAACTGCGGACACGTATTATATCGAATTATTGCTAACCTAGAACTCTCAGACGTTGTTTGTTGTCGCGGAAGCGCAAATTGAGCGAGCTCTACTTTGCGACCGTGGGCTTTGCGGGCGCGACCGAGGGCGCTCCGGCCGACTCTCTATATCAGCAAAAGGAACAGGCTTTTCTGGACGCCAACGACCTTTCTAAGTAAGTTCTTTCATTGCATTACTCTACAGCCTTATTGAACTATGTTGGATTGCTTTTTGTTCATTCTCATATGCTTCTCAACATGTTATAATTGCTTTACTGATTATCTATTAGAGGTCGCTACTTCAATGAAGCCACTCTCCCGCCCCTGCCTGACTATGCAGCCATCGTACCGCGCCCTGAAGCTAAGGAGACTGTGCCACCGGCAGCAGAACCAGTCTCTAAAGGTCAAGATGGTGCTGATGTCAGTCAAGCTAAGAGAGTAGAAGCTAATGTTCCTCAACCTGAGCCTGTGAGCGTTGACCAGCCTGCAGCGACGAGCCAGCATGTAGCAGAGGAGAAACTTCCCAGCACGGAGCCTGCGCAGCCAAGTGTGGTACCTCCTATTCAAACCAGCGCGCCTGGTATCACCCCGGAAGTTTCACAGGAAATCGAAAAGTCTACTTCCGCGGCCGTACAGTCGCCAAGGTCTGAGCAGAAAGCCAACGCTTACGCGCCGAAGACACCTCTGAGCAGTCAGGGACATGAATCTGCAGATGCTAGTGTGTCTCCAAATCGGAAGGCTCTGACTCCCACAGGAGCCCCCCGTCACTTAAGGCCCAAGAAGTCTCCTCTGCTCAGAAGAAACATGACAAGCGCCCTTCTCTCGTTCTGGGACCTTCTGCTCAGTTTACCGAACAGCCCATCTCTCCAGCCTCTTCCGCAGGCCCTTACTCGAATAATACCCCTGTCCCTGTTACTGCTTCTCCCGATACTAGCCCTGCTGAAGAGGTAAATGAAGCTGCGGATCAGCTTCAGGGCTCAAGCCATGGCAAGCCCACGCAAGCGCCACCGAATTTGGTTCCATCTACGCCGGATGAGCAGCTTCGCCTAGAGGAGGCACAGTCACTCCAGCAAAGCACCGTCGCCGCGAGCAAGTCAATTGGAGATGGCATTAATGGTGGTTACCCTTCATCACATGAAGTCATCCAAGAAAATGTCATCCCGCCAACTGCCGCCGAAGACCAAATAACAGATGCGCAGGAATTGGTACCACCATCTACTGCGGCTGAATTGAAGAAAACCGATGAGGCGGTTGAAGCGCAAGTCGCAGAACCTGTAACTCCAGCGCAAGCACACCCGGAGCAGACCATTCCCTCAGTTGAGACAGCCGCTAAAGCAACGCCTTCGACTCCTACAGTAGTCAAGAAACCTCAAGCAACTCCTGTTCAGACTGGGCCGACGCAACCTGAGCGGATGACCACAAGAGTATCCTCCGGTGCCATTCGCCACAAATCAGTTTCTGAGATCCTCGGGGAGACACCGAAACCGCTCTCACACACTGAGAAAACCCATGCTGAGAAGCCTGCAGAACCGACGAGGGCTGCATCTTTTGATAAAGGCCAGCCCGAGTCCCCAGCAAGGATGCGCTTCAAGGACAGAAAAGAGCGAGAAAAAGAAAGAACCAAGCTCTCCACGGTTGTTTTCCCCAAGCAACAGCAGCAACAGCAGGAAAAGAACGATCTCATGGACATGGTCCGCCAGAATGCTGGCGATCTAGTCAGGCTAAACGACGAGCAAGATTATCTCTTCACTTTGTTCCAAAACAAGGCCTACGCACCTCCGCGGGGAACGAACCTCAACACACTTCTTGCTTCGGCCCACAAGACCTTGAATACCGAGAACCATCTCTTGGAATACCAGGAGCAGATGGATTGTCGTACACTCCGCCGCATCTATGCATTGCAGAACGCGAACAGGTGGCCCCTACGTCAGTTGAAGCGCTCGGTCGAGCCTCCTCGGCAGGGGACTCACTGGGATGTACTTCTGGATCATATGAAATGGATGCGTACCGATTTCCGAGAAGAACGAAAATGGAAAATCGCAGCGGCAAAAAGCTGTGCAGATTGGTGTGCGGAGTATGTCAATAGTGATGAAGACCACCGGGCATTACTTCGTGTACCCGTCAAGGTTCCTTCACCAAAAGCTCAATCAGCCAACGACCAAAAGACGAACATGATTTCACCCCCAGAAGAATTGGGCGATGAAATGATGGGTGTCGTTTCTCATCCTACCCCAGATCTCGTACCTTCAACTGAAGACGATTCAATGAGCGATGGATTTAATGATGAACCCCGTCATGATTTGTGTGATACAGTCGCTCCGGCTGCTATCTTCTCTCTTGGATCAGATGAATTCACATTCTCACTTGACATGACCCCCGCTGCGGAGAAGCTGCTTGACGAACTGCCAATATATTCCCCTGTTACAATCGCACCGGGCACAAACATGCCGACATTCAAAGAAGCCCCAGATTCTGCATGGAAAACGGAGATTCTTCCCGTCTCGAAGTACGCCTTTGGCAAGATTAGTTTCCATGACGGCGAACCGGCGAGGAAGCGTAGCCGATATGATTACTCACAATATGAGCCTGAGCCGGAACAGCAAATCTTGGATCTTCCGCCTGAACAAACCAATGTCGCACTTTTTCGGCCGGAGAATAAGCATATTCGTGACCGAATTCACCCAGGGCATTCTTTCAGACCCCCAACAGAACATCCGATGCCGTCCGTTGGATTTTTCGAGTCAAGGCAATCGTCTCAGTGGACGTATCTGGAAGATGACGAGCTCCGGCGCTTAGTAAAGGAATATTCGTACAACTGGTCCCTCATATCTAGCTGCCTTACACCGTCGTCACAATTCACCTCCGGTGCGGAGAGACGCACCCCCTGGGAATGTTTTGAACGCTGGATTGGGTTGGAAGGACTGCCAGCAGACATGTCGAAAACCCAGTACTTCCGAGCTTATCACCAAAGGCTGGAAACTGCTCAACGCACTGTGCTGGCCCAACAACAAGCTGCCCAACAGCAGCAACAACAACAGCAGCAGCAGCAGTCGCAACAGGGCAACAACCCCCAGCCCCAGCCGCCAGTTCGCCGAAGAACAACCCAGCCTGTGCGAGTTGACCGGAGAAGATCTTCTAAGCATCTTGCATTACTTGATGCTATGCGAAAATTGGCTAAGAAGCGAGAGACAATGCTTCAGAAACAGCAGCATGGTAAGAACCGAAACTGGCTATGACAAATTCGCCAATCGACTGACAATTTATTTAGCTTCTCACTTGGCTTCTCTGAGGAAAGCCAACGAGGCTACCCAGCCCAAACCGCCAATTTCGTCTCCCGCTGAATTCAGTCGGCTCAAGTACGACCGGGAAATGAAACTGCAGGAGAGGCAGGAGCAGTACCGACAGCAGATGATTGCTCAACAAAGGGTAAGCTTCACTATGAATGATGTTGGCTTGAAAAGTATCTAACCCTGCTTGAAGGCGAGCTTGGCTGCTCAGCGCACTGGTCAGATGCCTAATCAGCAGCCGATAATAAATGCTCCTCCCGGACGGAATCCAAATGGCATGCCTAACAACCCTGGAACACCAGCCATGCCTGGTAACTCATCAAATGGGATTCCCAATGGGATGCCGCCTGCTGTTGGCGTTAACCAAGCCCGGCCGGCAGCTATCCAGGGTATGCCTAATGGCGGCCCCGTTAATACTCCCCTGCCTCCTAATGCGATGGCAATGAAGATGATGCCTCAGTCCGGGATGCAACAGCCCAACGGCGCACGACCTGGTATGCCCATGCAAGCATCTCCGGACAATGCACGGGTTATGCGGGAAGCGAATCGTCTGCAAGAGCAGCAGCGTATCTTACAATCCAGGCAACAGCAGCCACAACAACACCAACAGTCTCAACCCCAACCTCAGCAGCCTCAACAGCAGTTCCACAACCAACAGCAGTTCGGACCGCAGGGTCCTCACTCTCCGAATCTCAACATGCCCAATGTCAACGGCACGCCGAATAATCCGGCTATGATGGCTGCTCTCCAGGCTAGCGGTGGGATGCAAAGCCCATCTTTCCACAACAGCACTCCCCAGGGAGTTTCCACACCCTCCCCTCGAATGGGTCAACCCAATCCTCTATCAAGTGGTGTGGTCCCGACCATCAGCAGCATCCAAAGCCAGATCCAGCGGAACAACCCCAACATGACTCCAGAGCAAGTGAACAAGCTGGCCACGGACCGGTTACACCAATACCAGCAGCACCGCATGTCCCAAATGGCCATGAATGCTGCTTCGGGCAACATGGCCTCTCACCAAGCCAACAACTATCAAGTGTCGCATGACGGGAATTTTCAATCTCCTCCTCAGCCTAATATGAATGGCGGCCCTGGGATGCAAGCTCCCCAGGCTCAGGGATTCTCCCCCATGATGCGTGTCCCGCAGCCCGCCCAGCAGAACCGAGTGGGCGTTACCAGTTCACCTGCTGTGAATGGTAATGTTCCTCAGCCAAGCCGAAGCGGGACACCGCAGACACAGCGCAGTGGAAGCTCCCAGGCTGGTCAAGTGCCGGGGCCCAACAAGAGTCCCCATCCCCCACAGGCTCAGACAGCGAGCGGCTAGAAGCTATGGGCGAAAAAAACATACCCGGTGTTTGTGTGCACACATTGTGCCTGATTTCTTCTACTTCACCTGTAAATATTCCTCTTTCCCCGTACCTCTCTTTTTATTACTCCCCCAGTTTTCTTCCCGGCTAATTTCCCGATGATATGCAATGTTATGCTCCCCTGACGCCTTTCATCTCCGTCACTTCACCTGTTTCCCTCCCCTATACCTTCTCACATACTTCCGCGAATCCCGTTGCTATATTCCTCTTTTCCCTCTTTTTCATTTTTGATGTTTTATCAGCGTAAACGCTGGAATTTTACCCGATCTGCTGGCATGCATGGACATGGAGCCAGGAGTTATTTCGGGCCATTTTTTTTGTACTACTTGTATTGATAGGATGGATGCCAAAGTACTGTTATGTACTCAGGGAGGCTTTGTTTTCTTTTTTATTGGAATGGATGAATCCATAAGGGGATTTCAATGAACATGGATTGTACGATTAGTTCCGTTGAATAATATTTCCATATCAAAGGGTGTTTATTTTTTCTCGTAGATATCGAGGTCATTGTCTCATAATTTCGTGCATAATTCTTCGATGCAAATGCCATATTGAATTAAGCGCGCGCTTAGCATTTGCCACCCGTACCGCCTCTTTCATGCAGGTCTCATGGACGGCGAATCTTGACTTTGACAGCGTCGAGCTTGTCATTTCCTTTAATATAACCAGAAGCTTTTGGGATTCTTGGTGGTCACTCTACCTGAGAAACAAACCCCAAAGCAAGGGAAAGTCGCGATGTCCTCGTCGCGGGAAAACAAGAAGCCATTTTCCCTCTCACTAGGATCAAATGGGCCACCCAAGAAGGCCTCCTTCAACTTGCAAAGTTCAGGACGAGCAAATGAACCCTCGAATCGAACCCTTCCGCGCAGACCCCACCAGCTCCACGACGATGATTCCGAAGAGGAGGAAGGCGCACCAGTTCATGAAGCCGTGACTGGCTTCGACACAAACACGGGCAGTGTCATCGCCGCCGATGGACAATCAAGCAACGAGAAACAGCCACTAGTAATCCAGGTCGCGAGTGGAAACAATTGGCGGGACCGAGCTGGCACAAACCACCGAAGGCCCAAAGGGAAGAATCTATTACCAAAGGAGGTCCAAGCTTTGCAAGAAGCCCAGAAACGGGGAGTAAACATCGGCGATAATGTTGATAAAGAGGGACCGAGTATGTCGTATGGACTTAGTTTTGCGAAACCCAGTACGGACGAGGCGAGGGAGGACCGCGATCAACCGATGCAAGACGCAGAGCCCGCAGCGCCGCCTGCAAAGCCACTCACGGAAGATGAAATCGCACTGCAAGCGCTTATACGTGACACTAAGGGAGAGACGGAAGGAAGAACAGACCTCGTTATTGAATCTTCCAAACATGACCAGGATGAAGAAGATGGTACCGGCGGGCGTTACGACGAGACGAGCTCGTTCCGGACTGACGTTGCCTCACGCCCCGAGCCTGCGTCGTTGGACCAGTATAATGCGATCCCGGTGGAGGAGTTTGGAGCTGCCTTGCTGCGGGGCATGGGCTGGAAAGATGGCCAATCAATTGGGCGAGGTAACTATGGCAGTTCTGCAGATGCTGAGAAAGCGAAGAAGCCTCGCATTCCTGAACGACGGCCTGGATATCTCGGAATTGGTGCGAAGGATGTATCTGGTGGCAAAGGAGCTGAGGCAGAGATTGGTGCCTGGGGGAAAGCTGCTATGCGCAAAGGTGCCAGGAAAGCCGGGGAGGGTGAAGAAGGAAAGGGTGGCACCGAGGGTGTCTATATGCCTGTTATGATGAGGAACAAAAACACGGGCGAGTACGTTACGGAAGAAGAACTCGCTGCTTTGCAAAAGGAGGCCAAATCAAAGAAAGACGATGATGAATGGCGAGACAGACGGGATCGCAATCTGGAAAAGAGCGGTCGCGATAGAGATCGGGATAGGGATTCTCGAAGACGCGACTACGACAGAGGCGATGAGAGTGACCACTACGACAGACGCAAGGCAAGCTCATCACGGCGAGACAGAAGCTCGTCTGGAGATCGCCATTCCAGACGCAAGAGGTATGATGATGAAGATAGAAAAGACGATCGTTATTACCGGGACCGAGACCATGATCGTGAACGTCGCCGTGATAGAGATAGGTCGCGAGACAGGAGCCACAGATACCGTGATGATGACCGCTACAGCTCGTCAAGACATTCGTCCTCTAGAAGGGACCGAGACCGTGACAGGGATCGAGACAGCGACCGCGACTCTCACAGGAGAAGAAGGCGTGATGATAGATAAGTTGAAGCAATGTTCATGGGAGCTTTTGGAATAGAAATTTAGACCTGGATGTGTGGATTTGAATGCGTTGACCACAGCGTTTGTATTATAACAATAGGATTTCTTGATACCCTTAGTGATCACAATTTGGGTCAAATATAAGAGCCTGATGCCTTTATGAATTATGATAGCCATTTCAAAGTAGTGAGCCTATCTACTCGGGCAGTTATTGGAATCAATGGACGAAACTGCATCAGAGTATGGTTCGAGTCGGACTAGTAAAAGAAGAGGAATGGCCAGAAGACAAATAACATTCATGATATAGCTTTTATATTTCCCTCCCAACGATTAATTCAGATGCAAATGCAAAAAAAAGACTCCCCCAAGAAATGCGCCAGTATTTCGCAACAGCCCGAACACGCAATACCTTGTCTATCAGTACAGAGGTTCTAACTTGTTGTTTCTATACACCCAACATGACCACGTCCTTCTCATGCTCCGGCACTCCATCATCCCCATTGGAAATCCTCAATCCTCCAAGTCCGACACCGCCGTCCATCTCTCCCAGCACCCACTCAACGAGGTAGCTCTCGTCAGTCAGCTCCTCGACTCGGCGGTAATGACGCTCCGTGTACACTGCTAGTGCCTGCAGGATGTCCTTCATTCCCGCGGCAGTGCGACTGTCACCGCCGCGCTTAGCCATGCTAGCAGTTGCGAGTTCGACGAATGTCGATGCGGGGTACGATCTGAACAAGGCGAAGAGAATGCGCTGCGAAACACGGGACGTGCGAGCGTTGGTGTTCCAGTCCCGTAGTCGGAGCAGCAGACTGCGAAGGTTGTTGGGGTCGAGGGACTGAAGGACCTCGTCGATGGAGGGGTCGCCGGTCAAGCTGTTCTCGCGCGCGGATTTGTCTTCGGCTGTGGAGTATGGGTCATCCGCAGCGTCAATCGCTGTTGTAAAGATGGACAGTAGTCGACCAGGGTGGTTGAGTTGAAGAGCCAACGTGATGGCTTCACGATAGGCTCCGGCTCGAATGTAGTTCTGCAATTGTTGATCTTGCTCGACACGGGCAGAGTTGGCGCTGACTGCTGCGGTGTAGGTTGCAGATGTGGTGTCGGTCCAGAAGGTGACAGTAGAGTCGGCCGAACCGGAGGCGAGAGCGTATGGCGAGGAAACGTGCGAGGACGATGACTGGGCATCAGTACGCGTGCCAGATGGTGTAGGGCTGGCCAAGGCCCAGACTCGGTCTTCATGGTTGTCGAGAGTGGTCTCCAGTTCACCTGTATAGGGGGACCAGACCTTCACCAGGCCGTCCGCAGCAGCAGACGCGACCAGGGGACGGGCTTGCGCCGATGCATTGTGCGATGCCTGTGCATCTTCATCCTCGTCGTCGTCGTCGTCTTTCTTGGACAGATCAGGGGAGGGAGCCACAGCACCTTAAGGACACTGTTTGTGTGGCCCTCGAAAGTGAGAAGACAGCTGTAGTCGGAGAGACTCCAGAGTTTGACGGTCTTGTCACCAGATCCAGTCAGGACCATGCCTCTATTTGAGCCGCTCGGAGCGCTCGAGTTGATTGCTGGAGTGTCTTGAGGAGAGAAGCGGACAGACCAAACTCCTCTCTTGTGTCCACGAAGAATACCCACCACAGAGCCATCCTCTGCAGACCAAATCTTCACGGTACGGTCCTGAGAAGCGGAAGCGAACAGGGTACCTGAAGGGTTAATGTCAAGAGCATTGATATCTTTCTCGTGAGCCTTCCGGGTAAAGATGGCTTTCGTGGAGTGGGGGTTCGAAGACTTGAGAGGGGCCAGCTTGCCAGTATCCCATCGCTTGATAGTGCGGTCTTGCGAGCCAGTAAGCATGAAAGAGGGAGGGTGGTTCAGAGGATCATTGCGCGCAGGGGTGTTAGCTGGGGGTGGCACTCGGGGAAGACTGATAGCTCCCAGGGACTCAGCATGACCCGTAAAGACGGCAAAGCAGGTGTATGAAGATGTCTTTGGTTCGAGGCGCCACAAGCGGGCTGTGTTATCCTTTGCACCAGTGGCTAGCCAATGACCAGACCAGTCCACATCAAGACAGATAATAATGTCGTCGTGACCTTCTAGGTAAGTGACATCGGCACCAAAGAATTCCTCTGCCTCACCAGATGCAGAAGGCCGGTCTGCCGATGGGCCTACCGAGACCACTCTGATGCTCTCAGTGTTGGTGGCCAAAGCAACCATTGATCGATCTGGACCAACATATGCCAGATCAATAATTTCGTCGTCGTTTCCTGAAATACGTCTGACGGTTGTCAAAGGCTCCAGGGTAGAACCAGGCTTGTAATCGGTCAATGTCTCCAATGAATGTATTTTGAGAGTCTGATCGGCATGGACTGTCATTGCGAATGGCATGCCAGGGGCATATTGGATGGCCACCACGGCCTCGAACTCCGGACCGGCTTCTTGTTCGTGAGTGATCTCGCTTCCTCGATTGCAGTCCCACACGCGCAGTTTTCCATTTTCTCCTCCCACCAAGCACAAACCGCTGTCGGCGACAAAAGCTGCGGCTTCAACACTTTCCAAAACAGGAATGATTCTGCGTGTTTTCCATGTGCGGACATCCCACACGATAACGGTCTTGTCTCGACTGGCAGAGAGCAATGCGTTCTCTGCAGGTGAATACGAAAGGCTCCGGACAACAGAAACATGAGATTCGAAAGTTGCTATAGGCTTGCGTTTGTTCAAGTCCCACACTCGCACCTTGCCTTCCTCGCTTCCAGATGCAAGTCGAAATCCTGCTGTGGTGTTTACATCGCCCATGTTCTCATCGTCAGAATCATCCGATCTCTTCTTCGACTTCTTTTTCTTAGAGCTAGATTGGTCGGCATCTTGGGTGGAAACTTCAAAGAAGCACAGTGCCGACACGACACCTCCGTGGCCGTGGAAAGTGTGGGTGACATAACCACCTCTGATATCCCAGACCTTGATGGTACCATCCGCACCACCAGTTGCTAGCAATGTTCCGGTAGAGTCGACTGCAGTTGTCACAACGGGAGCTGTGTGGGGCTTGAGGGTCCTGGCGAGTTTCGCTTTAAGAATTTGTGAAGATTCGTCGAATGGCGTCAGAGAGTAAATGCGCATAGACATGGATCGCGAGCAAGCAATGACATGGGAGGCCGATGGCGTGACTAGATGCGCAGTCAGTATGATTAAAAGAGAGACCTGTAAAAGCAATGATATAGAAATGCATACTCGCTAAGCTGGTGATAACCTCTCCATCCTAAGCAGGCCGGTCAGTAATTTGCAACCAGACAACAAAAAAAAGGAAAACGCACTCCTTCAAGGCTGGTGAGCTGGTCACCAGTCTCAAGATCCACCACGACTGCATCCTCACCAATACAAGTCACCAGCAAACGGCCACTTGCATCCAGCGCAGTACTTCCTCCGGTGTATATGGGACGAAGCGTGCGAGACGCCTCGAAGGTCGTTTTAACGACAGCTTTGGACATGATTGCGGGGTATTTCGACGGCAGAATCACTGGGAATCTATCGCGCCATCGTCTATTTGGAAGAATCTGCACGAAAACCGGATATTGGACCGTTCAATCTCGTCGACAGCGTCCGTCGCACTGCGCTTCATTCGGGAACTTTTCATCTTTTTTTGAAATGTTTGCTTTGTTTGCACAGAAAAGATAAACGTTGGCCCGTGCACCCAAGCGCGGCTGCCGCAGCAGGCGACCACGTGATTGCCACCGCTCCTTTTGGCACGATCGACGACGACGAGGACTGCGTTTGATTGCCTTTTCTCTCCATTTTCCCCTCCCAACCAAGTGGACGCTTTGGTTTTTGTTTCAGGCCATCTGGTGCTCGTAAATGGCATTGTGACGGGTTACCGATGACTCGAGAGCATAGTTGCACGCAATGGGGCGACAAGCTTATATGAATCGGCTCGCTCTGGTAGGCTTCAAAACTCTCTATTTTCTGTTTAGTATATCGATGGCTTTGGAGTCATATGTTACTTGATGTAGTTTGGATGTTTGTTCATTAATGTTCTTACTTTTCTGTCGTTATTTGGATTTTAATGTGGACTGTTATAACATGCGCTCTGCTACGTGTCCCTAGTGTATAGTACCTGTACTGGCTATGCCTCTCCCTCAAAGCTTCAATTTGCTCTTTATTCTTTTTATTTAAGATATAGTATTGACTAAATTAAAGGGCCGATCGCCATACGAAGCTCCAGAGCAGCCAGCCGATTCTAATGGTGAACAATCTGGTTCGGTACAGCGCAGGGTCTCGCCTCTCCATACCGACGACTATGTCCAGCAATATGATGAAAGAGGCCATCCTGTTAATCCTGAATCGAAGATATTCGGGAAAGACCTCCGCAGAGCCAAGAATGACATTCTCTCTACGATGGGCATTGTTGTCAGTGGCGAGGATGGCAGTGTTGGCATTTCCAACGAACAGCAGAAAATTGACCTGATCGCCGCTGAGAATGACTACGGGCTGGTCATGGCGACGTTGGACCAAGTCACAGTATTTCTCGGATCATGGTGGACGTCTTCGCTCACGGGGCGAATACAGGTCAGTTCTATCTATCCTCACAGGAGTCGTGGCTAATGTCATTCAGACCTTCAGGAGATATACCCATGCCCCGCTCATGAACATCATAAGCTTTGAGCGTTCTTCTGTTGGGATACTGGGGTTCTATTTCGCTGGAATTCCTACCTGGGCAGTGTCAACATGCCTGTCAATTTGTCGACATCATCCTCTGGAGCGCTTGGTCTGCTTTTTGCAGAATCAACTTCAGGATCCTTCTTCCGATAGCGTCTACTCTCGGATTATGCGGTCTTTCTTATTCGTGTTTCATTCTGCGTAAGTGTTTATGCCACTCATATGGAACTGGTAACTGACCAATTCACAGGGCGAGAGGAACACTGCTTGTTGTCGCTGTACAGACATACATGTACTCCCTTTTACAATCCCTTCATCTAGTCCATCCGTACGCCATACCGGGTGCTCAGCTATTTATTCCATTCGGAGAACTTGCCTCGGTGCAATTGCCTCCTCTACCAACAGATCTTTCTGCTGGCTCTTTGAGCGCATTTGCCTTGGGATTGGTGAAAACACCTGCTCTCCTGGTTTATTTCTACGTCTACTTGCGTCCAATACTAGAGATAAGGCTCTACAGATTAATCCGTCGACGACTACCAAAGCCCAGCCTTGCAGATGAGCTGTCTATCAGAGTGGCCTTTGAAAACGACCTCATTGACTGGATGGTGCCTACGCTTGGACGTAGATCAGAAGAAGAGAACCGTCGCAACCATCTGACCTTTTGGGAAGATGTAACCTACGAATTGTCTGTTTTCCGGGGGTGGGTATCGTCATGGTTTCGTTCCTGGTCTAGACAAACGGATCAGCCAGCCGCCCCTCCAAAGGAGGAGAGAATAGAATCTCTGCGTCACTGCATTGAAGAGCTGCAGAGCGAGCTGGGCGCCGCCCAATCTCGAACCCATTTGTTGCAGCAACAGTCGAACGAACCCCCACGAACACCCGAACAGGCTCCTCAGGGCTATGATGAAGGTGCTCGAACTAGCTCTCCTGGGCCAACAGTCTCTGTACAAACGCCCGAGCTGGGCTCGGTTTTCAATGGGGACCAGCTCTTGTCGAACGAAGAAAACCGCATGTCGCATTCGCCCGATCAAATGAGTGGTGACTACTTTTCAGAGATGGCTCCGCTGGGGCGAGCGAGATCTGCGCCTTCTACGGGCGATGCCTCTCGTCCACCGACCAACCAGGGGCCTAATCGGGGGGAGGAGGCTGTTGGAAGTCGGCGAAACTCTCGATCGAATACACTCTTCTCTCGCCCGTCCTCTCCTGAAACCTCCCCTCCTACATCACCTCGTGTTCGAGCTTCGTTGATTCATCAAAACTCGGACATCATCACGATGCAACTGGAGCTCTTGGGAAATCGCAATCCCCAGAACCAGAACCAGCTTAATCCCAGGACTGGTAATGAAAATGAAGGGATACGCCCCACCGGATCACCAACTGACCGTAGGAGGTCAATCACCGAGTTCCTTGATAATATTTTGTCCAATCAAGGCCAGAATCTTTCTGCTATTATGAACTCGGACGCAATCGACAGCGATGGTCTATCTAACCTGACAACTGGGGCAACTCCAGTGGTAGGGGATAGTCTTGCTGTCTCTGAAATTCAAAGTCCGCACCCAAGCACAGTACCAGAACAACCACCCGTCGAGCCTCCCAGTGAAGCACCAGTTTCGAATCGTGCCAACATCCTACCCAACGGTGTCGAGGAACCAAGCCAGGAAGAAGCCCATGACCCAGTTCCTGAAGAAACAATATTCGACAACCACTCTGAATTGGAACAGCGACCACCCACATCGAATTCCCACATTCCTCAACAGCCAACGACAAACGTCCCCTCTCTTGCTCACAGGGTGACAATACTTTCATCCCACCCGGTCGACTCTCTTGCTTCTCATCTCGCGTCCATGATCACCACAGTGCTCTTCATTCCCCTCGAGTCTCTCTATCTTCGTTCCCTCGCTTCGTCCTACCTTTCGTCGACCGGATCCTCTGCACTTCTGCACTCTGATGTCCGTGGGCTTGGAGTATGGGGCGGGGGTGGCTCTCGATCCGATACTCTGGCATACATGGGCAAGCTTTCCCTGATGATGGGCGTACAAGCGGCAGTAAATGCAAGCGTATGGGGAGTGGTATCAGGAACAGCCATTAAGATTGGCCGGAAGTTCTGTGGTTGGGGGACTCTATAGTCATAATTCATAGTCGGGTTGGTGAAACTACATGTTATAATTACGCGATCCTCTAAGCTTCTTGTATAGTATTATTCCGAATCAAATCATATAGACTACCATAGACAAGTTCATATAGACAATAAAAGATCTACTCAAAAGCGTCAAAAACACCGTCCCAGAACTTGCAATCTTCGACACAATCATCATACTCCACCATCCTTTCTTTCAATCTCCCCAACACAGCCTGCCGCATTTCCTCCTGCTTCTCCTCATCCCCAACACTCCCAGGAACAATCACATCCAACTTCTCTGCAACTTCACCCATCATCCACACCAGCACCGCCAACCTCCCCAACGAAGTCGCAACCAGTCCCTGATACCCATCCGCATGGTCCCACCCATCAGGATCATACAGCGCCACCTCCCCATCCTCCCCACCAACCATCACCATCCACTGATCGAGACTCGCGAAGTGAAACGCAAAATTCGTAGGCGGGGAGTCATCGTCCGGATACCGCAGTCCGTAAAGCTCATCTGCGTCAAAGGCCTGAAGAAGTCCCCCGCCTTTAAGATGCGTCGAGTCGAATCCGCTCGTCTTGAGCTTGATAGCTGGGAACCCCACGGTGGTGAGAAACGAGCGAGTGCTGGGATCGGTGAAGTCTCGTGGGAAGTCGGATTCGGTGGGTTGCCAGAGGGAGTCGATGCCAAAGTGGGATTTCATCCAGGCGTTGTTTGGTGTGGTGGGGGCTGGGATGTTATTCTATTGTTTTAATCAGTAATGTTTTCTTTTCTTAGTTGGTTTTTTTTTTTTTTTTTTTTTTCTCTATGTTTTGTTTTTCAGTGTGTTGGATGTGGTTTGGGAATGATTGACAATTATGGAGAGGAAGATGTTCAGACGGTCTTGAGGACGATTCAGGATGCGATGCAGTTGGCGACATGATCGAGAGAGATGGAGAGCGTCGGTGATGCATTCCAGTCTGAGATAGATACAGATGAGGATTTCATGGGGACAGTATAGAATATGAGACATGATTCAGTCGATGATATCTGAGAAGGTCTGGTAATTATTCTTGTATTTTGATGCCAAGATATTATACGAGATGAAGCAAACCAGACAAAATGGGGGTAGATGATCACTAGACAGATGAATTTATTTCCATCTATCCAAGACGATGATATTATGGAATGGTGCAATAAAATAGAGCTGGTGCCTAAACTTGACCTTGAATAACCTCATCATCTCATCCTAGTCTATCTTCCCCTCTCTCATTCCCCAAAGATGAAGCTTTCTTTTCTTGTCAAATCCCAACACAGAATATGGAATATCGAAGTAAACCAATCAGTCTTATCTACTTTACAGAACTAGTATCAAGGTATGTCAAGCCGCGAGGTTTCTAGTGAGTGTCTCTGGCTCAGCATTTGGGGTAATCATTTCCAAATCGTCCCCAATGCAGGATAGTGACAGACCACTATGAAGAGTTAGGTCCATTCATATTGATAAAGCTGGGAATTCTACCGTATCATGCTGGTTGAGTTCGTAGAATCTGAACTCCCAAGGATCTGTTAAGATCCGAAAGATGCTGTGGTTCACCTTGACCTCAATCTTCCTCGGGCAGGCCAGCATGCTATATCACAATTCACTCACCAAGACATCCAAGAAGGCCAAAGGCACCACCTACCCATGTAGACAAGTATTTGCGCCTAGCCATTGCCAAAATTCGCGCGTTTCTTCGCTTTGACGACAAAAAAGTTGCTTTCAAGGCAGTTCAGGCAGCTCGTGCAGCTTGTGCTGCCGTACCACAGTGTGTAGTCGGCTATTCGACTGTTTCTCGTTGACGAAAGCCGAGCCACATTCTTCATGCTGAGCCGAAGCTCATATCGGAACTGATGACAGATTGAGAGAATAGAATACGGCAATGATGAGGTGGTTTCCTGTACGAATTTATATTGAGCGCTTGAGGAAACGGCTTCACCTGGAGTAATTCACATGAAGGATTCTACTTAGCTGTTGAATGTAGTGTAGGGGTGAATGTTATCTGGAATTCAAACTATGCAGGAAGAAAATTGCAGTCGTGGCGAGAGAGAAGGGACTGGAGACCGTGTGGATATATAGACTTCATGATCATAATTTAATTATACAGAAACGATCCCTAACGCCTGATTGTATAGTGTTGGCATGTATGAAAATTCCAGAAAACCATCATCCAAGACAATGTACATACACCTCACACTTCCTCGCTCTACTTTCCAGCCGGCTTCTTCCCCTTGTTCGACTTGCCAGGAACCTTTCGGCGCTCCCAGACCATAAGGTATCCTTCTCGCGTGAACAAAGTCTCGCTCTCGGCCCGTTTGACAAACAGATCCTGAATCTCAAGCCACTCTGGTCCTCGGGGCTCACCACCACGTTCGCTCTGTTGTCGCTGGTTCTCCGCCCCCACCGCTTTGTCGTGTAGCTGGACAAGCCAGGAAACCTTTTCGCTACCCGCGCCAGCCCCAGATGCCCCAGAGGCCGCGTTGATGCCTTTGTCGGCCGCATCTTCGGCCGCTCCCGGTGCTGCCACAGAGGGGTCGAGGATGACGTTGGCAACAAGGTCGTAAAGGATAGGCTCTCCCGGAGGCCAGATGTTCGGGTTTGGTTCCACATAGGGGGACATGTCGAGGGAACGAGGAGATGGGAAAGTGACAATGGTGGGGTTGCGTTCGGAAACAAATCGGTTCTTGCTGAAACGTTTGATGTGGAAGAAGAGATAAGGAGGAAGGGGGTGTAGCAAGCGGTGTCGGACACGCTGAGCAAGCTTCTCTGATGCAGTAATGCCGTTGTACTTGTTCAGCAATGTTGTCAAAGGAATCTGAGGAATGATGGACTCGCGGTTTGAGGATTGGAAGAGAGGTGTGGGTGGCAAGTCAAGGGTGAGAATGAGGAACGGAGTGACTTGGTTATTGATGGTGCCTGACTCGGTAAACACCAAACGAGCGTTCTGGGTATCCGAATGCGCTGTGATGGCCTGACTTTCAATTCGGAGATGCCCTTGAAAGGCTGCCTGGATTACACTTGTAGGAGTAGAAGACGGCCTTTTGGAGCCTCCCAGGGAGAGGTGCAGATTGTTCAGGAACCAAGAGAGGAACTCAACCGGGTCTGACTGTTGGGTGAGAGTGAAGCGCTTCGACGACCGCAGAGCAATTTCTTGCAGCAATTCGTGCGGAGACACGTGTGATCGAAAAGCTTTGGGGTTCCAAAGCTTCCGCACCAGTGTACTGAAGCGAAGCACCAGCTCCGGTGTTCCAGGGACCGGGAACTGATGCAGTAGGAAGAAATTGCGAATAGGGAAGACATGTGCCAGGAGCTGAACCACGACGTTCAGGTAATCGTTAGCCTTGATGTTGTTCATGCCAACAAATCCTAGTATATATTAGCAAATATCTTCCGAAGTGGCGAAATTGGTGTCCTACCAGGTCTATAACGGGATCCAGCGAGATCCCATGCATCATGAACCTCCTTGTCGAGCTTGCCGACATCTTCCTTGCTGTAGTGCGGATCAACCACGTATTTGATATCATCCAGACTCTTGTTCTTGACTTCATATCCCTCCGGCAAAACATAGACCTTCTTTGTCCCGATATTGATGAAAACGTGGTGGCCAACTTCGAGGGCGTGATAATAGGCATGCGATTTGGGCCCCCTTCCCTGGAAATATTTGCCACACACCAAGCAAGCATACACGTTGATATTCGATAGAGTGACCGAGCAAAGCTTTTCAAAGTCGAAGTCAAGCACCCCGCGATTGATCGTGTCGAGGTACAAGTCGCTATAACCTTCCATGGGCTGGGTTTGGCGTTTCGGAGCCGCGAGCGCTGGTGTATCATCGTCGATATCGGACGACTCGGACTCATCCTGTGCAGCTTCATTCAACGCCTCTCCCTCTCGATCCGATGCCCCAAGAACATTTTGTCCTTTGCGGTCATGCTGTTCCAGTTCCTGGTCGCTGGCTCGTTGCGCAGGCACTGCTCCATTGCGGGGATCGTTTTCTTCCAAGTCTTCCTCCACGCGGGCTTTTTTGGAGACAGGTGAGCCCACGGCGGGATCTTGCTCTTCAAGCGACAGCTCCGCTTGTCTTTTTGACATCATCGCAATTGAATCGGGCGTTCGGGACCGAATGCTGCTGGGTTGATGAAATGCTCGGCGCAGAAGCTCAAAAGACGCGATGGAAGCGGATATGCAAACATGGCAAACATCGATCCAGCGTCACCGATATGCATTACTTGCATTACTATCAGATTGATGAGACTACATCAACTGCGATTCTTACGGCTTGGAATATAATTATTTATTGATCATCATTTTCATTGTCTCTACTCAGATTATTGGAGACCACGAACGTAAAAGTCATGGAAATTCCTGCCATGCAACCGATCTCCCGAACTGAGTCTCGTAAAGAAGAAATATGAGGAAAATGGTATGATACAACAACGCCATTCCAGGCTTGACGATCACAGATTACGCACTAGTGACTTGTTTGCTATTATCAAAGTCTACCTCCCGCACACCGTCTTTGCTAATAACCTTGACCAGAACCTGTGATGTTGGTCAGAAAATGATTAAAAGTATTCCAAGTTGGAGGATAGAACATACGCCCTTGTAGTCGATCGGTAGTCTGCGCTTCAGCTCGTCTGTGCACATCTCTAGGAGCTTCAGACCTTGGTCGAGAGAGATATCAGGGTGGTGGTGTTTGTCGAGGATGGAAAGGCAGTAGAATCTGAACCGAATTAGCTCTACCCATTTACTCATGGATTGGACCACTTACTGGGCATAACCATGTGCGGCGTAAGGCACAGGGGCCAACGATGCCAAATAGTCTACCCAGTAGAGACTAGGTTCTAGTGAGATAGGGTCTACTCCGCCCAGCAAGAGGTTGACTGTGTAAGGATTCCGCGATCTCAAGCTCCGTGCCAACTCTCCTCGAACAAAGCTGCCCACAGCTTTAGGGCCGAGTTGTGTATCGTTTCGCATCGTGTATAGTTGGATGTTTGCTTGGATGTATTCGGCGAATTGCACTGTCCATTCCAGAGCCGTTAGCCATTTGCCCTTTGTCCCCACTTTCACAACCAGATCACTGCGTCCACTAACCTGTGTCTCCCGCCTCTCCCGAGTAAGCCATGACAGTGTGCTTGTTAAGCTGTCTTGTCTTGTCATCTTCAGCCTTGATGATCGTTGGTCCCCTCATTGTGGCCTTAGACGCCGCCAAAATGACGAAGTCCTTGCCGGTGATACCCAGTAGAACCTCCCTAGAATCGTGTTAAATGAGGTCATCACACTCTCCATCTCCACCAGAAAAACTCACATCTTTGCTCGTAATTATTCGAAGTGATATGGAGAAATTAAAGTTGTTTTATCTGACGGATGGAAGAGACAGCACAAAGGACGATGAGAGCTGGTGTCGCTCAGGCATGGACCGCGCGGTGAGCTTGACGCCTGGAGCTGAGTTGGAGCGGAGCTGCCCCGCTGAGTCAGCATTTAGGCGCATGGCTTTTTCCGAAGCGTCCTCCGCACGGACCAGCGGCAGAAAAAAAGTGAGCGTCAAGAGCGGCGGAAAGAAAGAAAGAAAAGTCCCGTTCGACTTCAGCTCCGACTGCGCACGTTGATTCCGCCGCCAGGTATTTTGCAGTTTCTGTTGCTGGTGGTGCTGGCTAGTCGACGCCTTTTGTCAATTCGTCGCCATGTCCTCTTTTTTCACAGTGCCCGCGTCCCAGCGCAAGCGGAAGAGGGACGATCGCGGCGCAGCTCCGGGATCGAAAAAGCGAGGTGTTGATGGCAAGGGAGATTCCGGCGCCAAGGGTGGAAGCAGATTGAGAGATCGGGAAGAATCCATTTCTGGTAGTGATTCGGAAGAGAACGAGGATGCGGGCAGTGTAGCATCAGGCGAGTCTGGATCTGAGAGCGGTTCGGAATCGGAAGATGGCGAGACAGCCGCAGAGCGAAGATTGAAACTCGCCGAAAGATATTTGGATAATGTGCGGGATGAGGTGGATGTCGCCGGCTTCGATGCGGCTGAGATTGATCGCGATTTGATCGCAGAGCGGTTAAAAGAGGATGTGGTATGTATTGACGTCCTATACTTTTATCTTGGTGGATAACTGACATTGGTATAGGACGAGTTCAAAGGACGGGCCTACCGTCAAATAGCTTCAGATTTGTCCTTCTCGACCGCATCGCATTCGTTCTTCCGGGCAGATACCCAGTCGACAACGTCCATTGCGGCCCACGCGCCATATGTCTACACAGTGTCGAAAGATAAAACTTTGGTCAAGTGGGAACTTGCTACGCCTAACAATCCGAACACCTCTGAAACAAATGGAAAGCGGCGGCCGCGTCCGCAACGGAAGAAGCCTAAGCAGTTGAAGTTCGTGCGGGGTGTGCAGCAGCCCTCTGAGGAGGGCGACGAAGAGCAAGGCCATTCTAAGAGCATCTTGTCTGTCGCCGTCTCGCCATCTGGAAAATACGTGGCTACTGGTGGAGAGGATAATAAATTAATCATCTGGGATGCCGAAACTTTGACACCCTTGAAGACCTTCACACAACATCGCGACTCGATCAGCGGGCTTGCATTTGTCAGACATATCTCTAGTATGAACTCTGGTGAGCAATTGTTCACTGGGTCTCTTGACCGAACGATCAAGACATGGTCACTGAGCTCCGCGGGTCACGCCTATGTTGAAACGCTTTTTGGACATCAAGACAACGTGGTGTCGGTTGCTGCCATGACGACTGACCAATGTGTCAGCGTCGGAGCACGAGACCGTACAGCAAGATTATGGAAGGTCGCGGAGGAATCCCAGCTTGTCTTCCGTGGAGGAGCTTCGAAGTATACCCCATACCACGAGAACAACATTGATTGCGTGGCTGCTCTACCTCCTAACCATTTTGTGACTGGATCCGACTCCGGCTCTCTGGCTCTCTGGTCCGTGCACAAGAAGAAACCACTTCATACAATCCCTGCTGCCCACGGACTGGATCCCATACCACCACTGGATGAGCTATCCTGCGAGGTTGACGAAGAGACCGCTGCATCCAACTCCAAACACCTCCGCCGTCTGCCTCGCTGGATTACCGCTTTGGCCACAGTCCCAGGTACCGATATTGTTCTGAGTGGCAGCTGGGACGGCTGGATCCGAGCATGGAAGGTCTCAGAGGATAAAAAGACGATAATCCCCCTGGGCCCCGTCGGCCAAGGAACACCAGGCTCCTTAGCACCTGATACTCCCTCTCGACAACTGAACCAGAACCTTGCCTTTGACACCCCTGTCAAATCAGACCGCATGGCCATCGATGAGCCGGAAATCCAAAGGACTGAAAGCCCCAAAGAAGATGCCGAGCCCCTCATCAAGGGTGTTGTGAACGATATTGCGGTTTTCGAGCGTCGTTTCGACACCATCAAGCCCGGCCAAACCGTCGAATCCAAGTTGAAGTCGAAATCGGAGGCCTCCGAGTCAGAATCCCGGGGTCTGTGCATTGTTGCTGCTGTTGGAAAAGAGCATCGTCTTGGTCGCTGGAAGTGTTTTGCCAACAACTTCCACGAGGGAGCTTCCGCTGACGGCCGAAACGGTGCTGTCGTTTTCGAGGTTCCATTTAGCTCGGAGAGATCAAACAAATCCGAGGCATAATAGGCTACGATGCGGCGCATATGGATTACTTGTAAAAGTGGTAATGGGATAGACCATTGGTGACTCATGTTCATGTTAGTATTTTGCATCAAAAAGGCTTCTTTCAACTTGTTTCTTTCTGTTTGATTTCTTTTTCTTTTTGGGGACTCCAGGCGTTTGGAATCCAGCTGGGTCCATCTGTATGTAAATATGTGCCTATACATCATGACATTCTGGGTAGAAGATATACTCAGGACGAAAAAAATATGAGGTTAAGAAAATTATAATTTGCAGTATTCTCCGAATAATTGCCAAGGGTTTCATGCTACGAGGGCTCCAAGTTCCATCGAATGTTTTCGTTTGCTCATAAGAAATCTTGAGCGATGGCTTATCATCAGTGCCAGATGGAATTGCGCAAATTGCCAGTGGTGCTGCAATATTTTCGAGCTTGTTGCGGCGAACACGGTTGATCTGGTTCTTCATTGAACGCCATGACCATGAAGGAAATACGCCGTCTTTGGATGGACTTCTTGGTATGTAATTTCCATCTCTTGCTGCCTAGAAGATAGCTTGGTCGAAGATACGGTATGGTAAGCCAAAATGATGTTTGTTGCCGTACTTCTTGTTCATAATTCCTGCAAAGGCCTTGAGAATGTCATATTCAAAGGTCAGGTTTCTTTTAGTATAGTCTTCTAGAAGCTCATGATATTCCATCCGGAAAAAGTAGCCTGAGGGATATCTGAGTTGCACTAAATGCTCGTATTTGACGCTATTGTCATAAGAGCATTCGTAGATAGCCCCTATTTCTGAAAAGAACAACAGTCTCGGTGAAAGTATGGCTTCTTGGAATGTCCATCCTCGACTTTTCCAAGGATTGCCGGATTATATCCAAATGTCTCGTGGGTTTTGACCAGATAGATACCTTGCGCGTCCAAGCAAGTGGATGAGATTCTTTTTATACAGATATACCGGACAAGCCGTGGCGAGCGTCTTCTTCTGCCAGCGCCACGAGTGTGACAACATAGTGACTGTAGATATCTCCCATGGCATTTATTTGGGCATATTTTTCTTCTTTTGCATCTTGCAGGATGCAGAATCGGTCAAACCAGAGATATTGGATGCCAAGCTTGGTACACGCAGACATGACATCTTGAATCGTTGCTGGTGGGGGCTCTGGAATAGATACCCTTCTGTTTCGAGCATGACGATGTTCTTCGTGGTTGCTTCCTGCTGGTCGTCTGTATCTGTTGGACTCCCTCATACATAGCTCAGCGTGGAATACTTGCAGTTGAAAGGTGCGCCTGTGATACACCCTCTTTGAGTGTCAATGACTCGCATCCCAGGTATCTGCTCCCAATCCTGATATTCATTTCAAGAGTCACAATCCGATAGCTAGGAAGAGATAACTTCCCAATTCACTTTTCTGAAGGTTGCAAGGGCAATGCATTGGTGTCGCTGGGAGATTTTGTCTTCAGTAGAGGAATATCAAAACAGGCGCTTTGCTCCAACTCTGTTGAACCAGATATTTCTTCTTGAATGCCATCTCCGATGCTTTCTCAAATAGTGGATTTGGTACTTACTGTGTCAACACGCAACTCGCCCCAACACAAGATTCGTGGGAATTTGCCTAACTGTGATAGCACAGAAAGACTTGTAGTACTTGCCTGTGGGATATCAGTTGTGTAAAATATTGGCAAATCTGACAGTGTGCAGACCATTTCTAGATAGCCGGGAGACATCCAAGATCAATTCTAAGTCCATAGAACCCTTCATAGGCGCTGTCCGCACTCAACTTGCCCTCGCCAATAGCATTCCCAAGCATCACACATCGCACGATATGGCTCAGTCTCATGTGCTTGCACACTTCACACAAGCGTTCATTGCTCAGGTCCGGGTGGCAGCCTGTATGAAAGCACAGTGTTTAGTAATACTTTGAATGTTTTTGAAGCTGCCCCAAAGTTACTAGTGGTACTTGGCACTTAGTGCAGCTGTCGTTCTGGCTATCCATGGCGAGAAAGAATTTGAACCTCCTTTTTGATTTGCATGTGACAGACTGTCTCGACTGAAGCAAGATCCGCATAAGATTGAATAGTTCACTCCTGGATAGGCCTGCCAATGGAAAAACCTCTCGGATTCGTGGCTTGATACCATTGGCTTCTCAAATGCATGATAAGACTGACCTATTTCTCCCGCATATTTCTTTTGCTGACTGCCCGTGCTGTGCAGTCTGCCTCATACCTAAGTGGTCAGGTTAAGTGGTAATAACCCGGTACTGTTGGTTAGCTCGATTCACAAGCAGACATAAACTGTAGTTACAGAACAGAAGTTGAGGTCTTGAATCATAGAATACATTCTGCTTTCCTAAAGCAATTAAATAAAGTTCGCTATGGCCCTGCTACCCAAATCATAAAAACAAAAATAAGACAATCCGTAACAATGGGGTATTTGCGATGGGTTTTTTGAGACTGGATTGTCACTTCGAATAATAGAATAATAACGAGTATAAAATCATTTTCCCCGCCTGAGCGCCATAATGCTTGAATTCTGAAAGAGCTGAAGAGGATAACACAATGTTACCAAAAACATGATCGAATGTCGGCTGTAAACATTCGCAAAGACCGGATACTGTATCAACCAGAATGGGTGTCTTCGAAACGCCTTCACTGTGTTGATTCATTTTAACGAGAGACAGGAGATAATAATAGAGTGGATAACCACTCGTAATTGGAAATCTGATGCGTGCAGTCGGAATCTGCGAGTATGTAAAAGCATAAGTTAATAGGCGACACGCCCGCAGTTCCTTCTATCTCTTCCTCGCCGCGAAGGTCCAACAGGGCCCTCGTCAGAGTCCTCGTCATCATCATCGTCAAGACTTATTGCATTGTTCGCAGATGACCCAACTGAACGCGGAGTTTGGACGGGATTTTCAGTGCGAGATCTGTTAATCATCCGGGAGTGCAGAGTTGGTCTGAAGCCGGATGGGTTGCCCTGTAGACCGAAGCGCTGGGTATTATACCGTCGCGGACCATTTACGGCTGGCCGTATTGGCTCTTCGTCGTCATCGTCATCGTCGTCGTCATCATGGTCCTCATCATCTTCAACACCCTCTTCCGAGTCATCGCTTCCATCGCCTTGTTGTGACATCGGAACATCACTGTCCAGTTGCGAGGCATCGAAGCGATAATGCTGGGGCTCGTGGTAATAATCTCGTTCATGATACTCATTATCACCAACCACCGTCGACCGGTCTGATTCGGAGTCATAGTCATTCCCATCAACATGTTCGTCATCATCGATAAAAGAATCCATCTCAGCATCATCGTAGTCTTCTTCCTCTTCCTCATCTTCGCTATCGCCAATTTCGCTATCGCCAACGGCAGAAGACGGGTGGTTGCCAAACTGCCATTCATAGGGATTATTGGCAAGAGGCAGCGGGAAGGGAGGGTGAAAATTGCGGCGGTTTAATCCATACAACTGGGGAGGTATTCCAAATGGCAGATGGTCAGGTGGTATGCCGCCTTGCAAACCTTGCCAGGCGTATTCGTCAATCTCCGCAAAACCATCATCGAGCTCATCGTCGAAATAATCGGTCATCTCCGAGTTCTCGTCTGACTCACTCAGTCCTGACTCAGTACCGGCCAACGAATCAGGGGGCTGTCGGTATCCGCATTGAGCGCAACCCGAATCATCTTCGAGTTCCCACGAGCAATGGGGGCAGCGAACAACATCGTCTTCGAGGTCAACAATGGGTTGTGCAACTGGGGGCTTCTTGTTGAATGTGCCTCGGAATAAACCTCCTTCTTTTGGATGTGTATTTTTCTTGTCATTCTCTAGTCTTTCGGCTTCCTCCTGTTGATGCTGCGTGTGTTCCGCAGTTGTCTCTCCTTTCTCCAAAAGCTCTGCACGACTTGTGAACATTTGAACCACCGCACGAACCTATCATAGTACAGAGTCAGTATTTGCTTGCAATAAAAGGTGCAAAAGACTCACGAGATACGCAGGCGTTGGCTGCGATTTTACCGGTGCTCGACAGTCCGGGCATGTTTTATTTGTCCTCCCACCGGTGAACCATGATGTTAAACACTACCAAGGTGTCAGGAACTGTTGGAGAAGGCATTGTCATAAAGGAGATGGACTGACGCTATAGCAGAAGGTGTGCCCGCAGGCAAGAGTAAACGGTTCGTAGAGTGGCCTGATACAGATTCCACATTGTAAAAGAGTGCGAATGTCGTCAACATGTCCCTGTAGTGTATTCGAAAGCTGCATTGAATCCTTTAGTATTCCTTCGACCAATATCAAATAGCCTTAGAATCCAACTTACCCCCGATGCGTCGCCCCCGGACCCTGTTTCACTCGTCATGATCTTCGCGCTGGTGTTGCTAGTCGCTGCAGCTCGCGCCGAAGCCGGTTTGGGCATTGATGATTTATTCCGTATACGATAATCAAAGACCGAGATCAGGGTCGGGAAGAGTTTTCCGGTTCAAACGTGTGGTAAAAGGTCTAGGTAGTGGCGAGATGTGAAGTTTTAAGTAAACGAGGGACCCTCAGGACTTAAAGTGGAAAACCGCATTTAGGCTTTCAATGACTGACGCGAAAGAGAGGAGCAAGGAGCCCAGAAAGGATTGACGCCTGAACAGCAGAGAAAAACCAGTCTCTCTCTTTCCCCTGACTTTTAGAAAGAGCGCAGCAGCCAGAGATGAAGAAGAGGAACACTGATCACCCCAGGGCGACGTGAGCATTACTTTGTCGCGCAAACCGAACAAACACGCCTCGAATCTCCGACGGGCAGCCGCCACTAGTCAGCAGCCACGCTAGCCTGTTGCGGGTTAGCGGCCTGTGATTCTCGATCCATCTCCACTGACAGTCCAACAGTCCCATCGCCGTCGTCTATCTCGTCATCTCGGAGATGAGTCTTGGTTCAACTCTCCTGGCCAGTGAATAAGGTTGATAGAACTCTTCAAAGCCTCTGATACGTCTCAGCTGATCATCACTGGGCCAATATGATTGATCAGTCACCTGGACTACAGGTAAATCAATGGCCTTCACTCCATATAGACAACCGTCTACCAGTCCAATTTCAGTGTTGGCTTCGATATCAATCCAAACATATCATCAGTGGTCAAGAAATACTCACTAGCCCTTATCAAATATCATGTCTGGGAACTTGCACAACCATCAGCAAAAAATTAATAGCCAACCAACACTTTTGAGACTACTGCATTTCTCACCACGCTATGTCTTCTGAAGGGCTGCCACAGGTAGACAATGCGGGATGTGCTTGGCACAGATACTTCGAATGCACTTCCAACCAACCGTCATACCTACGGGTACATTATCTAGGTCATATGCATATGCACCAGTCAGGCTGTGATACGTTCGCTTGTTTTTCTGCCGTGGAAATACCTGGTCTTGGATGGAGTCACTGCTACGTACACTAAACCTTGCGGCACTAAGAGGCAGCATGTGCCCACCCCCTCCCAAGGAAAACGATCTCTTCTATTATGAGGAACCTGGCCGGCACTCAAGTAGGCCTTTTAAGCCCCTTGGCTTCCAGCTCTTTACTCTGTTTCGATCCTCGGTCTATCACTTGAACCAAATTTATTTCCGCTGAAAGAACCTATCGAAATATTTCAAAAAGCCATGTAAGTCGTACATAGTGCTTGTTGAATGATAAAGGTGATACAGGCTCTCTCTGAATTTCAATACTTCATCGCTCAATGAACGTTCAAATCGACCCGGCTCGACCTTCATGTACTGTCCGCATGGTTTCTTCGCAACTGATGGATTCAAACACTACTCTCGATAATACTTGGGAGTTAGATACACGGATGTTTGGAACATCTCGACAATTTAGGCCACTTTCTCCTTTCCATTTGAAAGACCTAGATAGAGAGTTTTCATCGCTGATCAGTCACCAAACGTCTGTCGGACACAAATGTCCAAAGACAACCACGCAACAGGTCCCGTCAAATGGCCAAAAAGCTTAGACTTTATACGGAATTCACTTCCATCAAGCGGTTAAACTGCAAGAAATAAACGGTCGTTCAAAATCTATATCGCTAAATATCTATCTCAGTAAAAACACTGAACACCAATCTCCCAAGCAACAAACGCCAAAAGCACTACATAAACAGGAATGATCCAAGCAACGTCAAATCAAAGGGTCGACATTGAATGGCCCAGCATGCAACAATCTCTGAACCGCTAGCCCGCAAAGCACCAAGCAGCAAGAGACATTCGAATCATTATTATTATGTAGCGTTAGTCCAGGACCTGCCTATTCCACCGCAGACAAAGCACGCTTTTTGGATTTGTGCTTGAGGTCTTCCGAAATCAAGTGGCTGTCATCGGTGACACCTTTCTGGACCTTGTCATCATCGACAATCTCTCTTTCCATATGCTCCAAAAACTCAATCTGTTCACGAATAAACTCCTTCAAACCACGGGTGTGAAAGGGGCGTCTTGCTCGCTTCTGGTCACGCATGAACTTGTTTGCAGCTTGAAATCGGTCCTGGAGCATTTCAAAGCGATACTCGGCAAACTGGTGGTACAATTCTCCCAGGTCCGAGATTGGGCGCACTGTGGTGAGAACTGTATCGTCTTTGACCAAAGAGGACTGTGGCCGGAACGAGGTCACCATGGAAATTCTCTCCGTCGTTCCCAAAGCACGGAGGGCCTGGTGCTCAATGTATCGTCCTTGCAGGATAACTGCGGAACCCTGAGGATATTCCGTAAGCTTGTATCGGAGATTTTATATTCATCAGAGCTTACCATCTGCGGCCCTCGAACTTTAACGATGTCACCGTCTGCCTTTCGCAATGCGGTCTCTCCTCCAATCATATCAGTGCAGTCTGAAAGCATGGTCACACAGACAAATGGATAACTGTCAGTGTGCCAATCGACGATGGGCTTGTCACCTTCCCAAGGGCATCCTGAAACGCCCTCATCAGCCTTGCGGTTAATTTTCTCCATTGCGGCAGCTAGTGCCCTGGCATTTTCCTCTTCGCTGTTGACGGAGATGTTCACATGTCCAATTTCGAGGTCCATGGCAGGCACAAGGTCAACTCCGGCTATTTTGGAGATGATAGCGAGAGTCTCGGGGTTCTTCCAGGCATCATAGACAAAAGGCGCACATCTTGACGAGGAACGTTAGCGAGTCAACCGATAGCATGGTGATCTGGGAAACCCACTCCGACGCAAACCCCCTCAACTGACAAGGGGCCAAGTCACTGGAATACCGATGTTTGGCAAAAACTTCGGCACTCAGCACCTCGTCTCTCATGTGCTGAACAGCCTCAACAGAGAACAGTGGGAAAGGCTCAGAGACACCAATAGGAGAGATGCCACGCCTTTCAGAATACCCAAGCTCGGTCATAGTATACACTTTCGAGGGTGGTGTGAAGTTCAAGTGCTTGAAAGGATCGAAAGCAACGCGCTCAGACATCGAGATGGTCTTATTTGACTGAGAAATACCCTTTGTTTCGACAGGAGCAGCATGGGGCTTGCCGAACTGGAACTGGGCCGTCGAGGTTGGAACGGGGGAAGAGGTAAGTGTGCCGATGGTCGCCATTTTCTAAAGTCATGAAAGTGATTAGGACGAATCTTGAATTCACAGGAAATGCCCATGAAAGATGCTGATAGGGGCAAAGCTAACCTTGGCTGGTATCTAAGGGTTTTGATACTCCCAAGTGATATGAAATCAGACAGTCAGGGTCAACGTGCTGTTTGTATGACAGACACAAGTCTTGAATTTGAAAGGAGATCTTTTGGAGAAGAAAGCAGATGCCGAACCAAAGTATTTATGTCTATAGTTAGAAGCGAGCCCGATGAGACGTTCGATACCAGCCGCCGGAACAAGCCTTGGCTAACTGCAACCGATTCCTTAGTCGATACATCGGTATCATCAGGTACTGCTCTTTGTGTGGATGAATTGTTACCGGCCTATGCATCATCATGACATTCTTCCCTTTTCGCACAACATCCACATGCAAGTTTCGGTCATGGGCAAGCTGAATCATGTCGTTCACCCTACACAATCAAAGGCCATTCAGATATCAACAGTGATAAATGGCAGTGGGTCTGGACTTTGTTTTTCGGTGATGATGGAAACTGATCCTATGTTTGGTTTGACACCTAGGAGCGGAACTCCACCGTGTCCTACTCTCTCGGATGATCATTTGCCGCCTGGTGGAATCTAGAATTCATACTCCAAAACATAAATTTTCAACTGGGGCAAACCACGACAGAATCAAGGGCTGTCCTGGACAAGTCACCCTATAGGAGCGAGGACTATCAACGAGTTTGGAAATCCGGACCAGACAACGGAGGACCATGCTTTAGCATCTGGGACTGTGACGCAACTTCATTTGACGAGTTGAGCGCGATAACAAATGATTTGACGAGCGTTCTCCATTATTTATCGCACATTGGATGGCATTCCGGGTCTTTCAGACAAAAGGTGTGGAGGGCTAAAATGGCCGATGTCAGCTCGAACCGTTGGGCTCCGCTACCATGCCGCTGGATGGACTTTTTGACTCAATTTGGGATTCAGATTGGAGCGGATGTGTCCTCTTCGGCAAGCTATCGAAAGGAATCAAAACTGCACTTATCAGACCCTACATTCTATTCCATACCTCCTGGTCATCCTGCTTTCATACCCCTCTTGCTTGCTCCAGCTGTGTGCCTTGGGGTCATCATGGGCGGTCTTGCATTGCGCTCCCCGCGTCTACATCATCTGCAACATGAAAATTGTTTGTTTGGGCATCGATTCGAATATCAACACTCGGAAAATATTCATGACTGGGTTTGGTATACGATTTTGTTTGTCAATTCTACAGCTCATGGTCGAAAAAGAAAAGAGACCGCCAGGGTTTCGGAAGTTTCGAGCACAAACCCCCGGTACTAGTACTACTGGTCATTGGATTAATCTTTTCTGGGTCACTCCAGAGAGTGGTCAATGTGACACGAGGGGTTTCTCGTTTATAAATTATAAACTTAATTTTCCCTTTTAGCTAACATCAATGTCGAGCCGCAGATTGAAGAGAAAGCAGGAGGTATTTCCATACCAGGACTTACAACCTGGAAACTGTCTACTGTTATTGGTCGCCTACTTGCTCCCATCTGAACTGCTAACAATAATACAACTCTGACCAAAGTGGGGTGTATTGATATGAACATCACATACGGAGTACAAGGGATGGGTGGATGGGTGGCGTCTTCTGGGGGTGTCTTTGCACCGATTGATGTGTCACGCAGCACCGAAAAAATATGAAGCCAAGGCTTTTTGTTCCAAAGTCGGTATCTGTGGGATGAACTGGCTACTCATGCCTGAGGCCATGTGATGGATAATCCAGGCGAGAGGAAACGTTGGGTTTGATGGTGGTGATAATGAGGATCCGAAAAGCCCACCAAGCTCGCTGAGGGGTTGACCTTTGGGGATGATCGGAGCTGCAAGGGTGGGAGGGGTAAGCACAACAGTAGATGGAGCAGGTAAGGGTTGATAAACCAACCGATACTGGGGTTGGTTGATACTTGATAGGCAAGTTGGCGAGTAGTGGATTTACTCCGGATATCACGACCGATACACTGAATACAGATGGGTGTGGCTCAGAGATGTGGCAATACAGTCGGTGGAATTTGGTGGTTGTGAGGAGATCATAGATACGAAGATGCGATAAAGCAGAAAGCAGAAATCAGAAAGCAGCTTGATGATCCGCTGGGATCCGTGGATTGATGGCTTTATCGCGATCAAGACGATGCCACAAAGACTGGGAATAGCGCTATCTATGGGCGCTGTCGAATGGGAGATAGAAGCAGGATAAAGTTCTCGACTACAACAGCCAAAACATTTCCAATTAAGAGTTGAGGATTGTGTACGACAGACAACCGACCTAGAATAACCATGAAATAAAACAAACAATCATACGTGAATGATGCACCCCAAGGCCAGCTGGACTGAAACCATCCCCATCCGATCTCCGCGCCAAGAACTGCGGATCCCGGCTTTTCCTCGCTTCCCGTCTTTCTGCTGCATTCGTCCCCAGGCGATCATCCACAGCAGCTGTCAGCAGCTTGTCAGCTTTAGCTTCATCTCCATTGCTTCAGATCCATTTGTCTAGTGATCACGAGTGTTTCAAACATGGCGTCCGAATCTGACCAGCCACAGCAGCAGCAGCAACAGCAACAGCCTGCGGAATCCGATGGCGTCTGGGGAAAGTCTGGACAGAGATTCTCCAAGTGAGTACTACTTGATCATCGCATCACCATTTGATATTGCCTTCATTCTTTGTCTGTTTGGCTACCAAGTTCCACTTTGGCTGCATGGTATCCTAGTTTTTCCGTTATCGCCAGCATTGCTGAAGAATTATCCCTTTGAAGTTGATTCCAGTCCAAGGGAGATGCCGTGCATGCATCTATCCCCAGTATACCTTGCTTATATTTTATTGCAATTCGATCTCTATATGCAAATTCAATGCAGCTAACTCGTGATGTCTAGCAAAAATGCCAGCGAGTACTATGACCCCTGTCAAGAATTCGCAACTCGAAGTCTTCAGTGCATGAAGCGGAACGCCTTCGACCGGGAAATGTGCGGCGATTACTTCCAGTAAGTTGGATTTTTTTTTAATTCTTTTCATTCTTATCATGTCAATCTTGTAGTTTGTCTTTGTATTATTCGAATTTCTCGATGTTACAATTCTCGGGGTTGATCAGATGAGCGCAACGGCAGTTCCAGACTTCTGGTCGAGTTGGCAATTCGCACCTCCATTGGCTGCCGTTTCTACTATCTTTGACATGTTGCTGATTGAAGTCTTCTACAGAGCCTATCGGGATTGCAAAAAGGAGTGGGTGAGTCGTCTTTGTCTTTCATTTAGTTCTTGTCCATTTCATGCTGCTCAGACCGCCAGTCAATCTGGCAGTTTGCTATTATTTCTCCGAGACATGGCTGAATACCATCTCTATGAATATCCATGTGTTGATTATAACATTGGTTGAACATGGTACTGACAAGTATTACAGTTAACGAACAAGAAGCTTTCGAAATGATCTACCCAAGATACGGTGCAAGATGTCCTTCTCGCAAGGTTTCATCGCAACAACTTGCTCGAGTGATCAGCGGTGATATATGTACGGGAAGCTAATATGCTTCTCGGATGCTGCTAATACGATTGCACCCATCTTTGATTGTCGGATCTATACCGAGCAAGCTACCCTGTCTGACCCCCCAAAAATATGGATCCCAGAGCGGGAGGGATGCCTTGTGATTCCCATTTCTCTATACATTCATTGATGTTTGGCTTCACGAAGATGGTCAGTCCTCTGATAAGAAGCTGGATCGATTGGCTGTCAATTGCAAGCAAAAGTATACCGCTTCGGGTAAACGGGATCTATCAGCTGTCGATTGCCCGTTGGCTGATCTGCAAGATAAAGATAAGCACCTGTTCTCTTTTTGGATCCGTTTCCCTGAGTGTCTCCTCCACTTGCGACTTAAGGTTTGGTGAGATGGCCCTTTGGGGCGTGTATACTACGTGTTTCTTTTACCTGCAATAATATACCTGCATATGTTAGATGCTGCGTTTGTACTACGTCGATTTTTTCATGTGACTGATTCCTGTTGTTCTTTTCCACTGGTGTTTCACCCAATATCAATGCCCATGGGAAATCTTCTCCAATGTGATGCTTGTGCTGTGCTATACCTACCCCAAAATTTAGGAATCGATGTCCCTTGATTGAGAGGACTGTCTTTTAGCAAGACTACCGCTATGCCACTTCCATGGTGTCTAAAGTACGGTCCATATAGAAGTCAATCTTCCCGCTACGGTACAGTGTTTTCACCAAGGGCTTTCCCCACTACGGTATGAACATGTTGCCAGTTTTCTACCTGATATTACATCTCAAGGAGAATGGAATAAGACAAGTCCGGTCTCTGGAGCTTCTCCGAGCGTTCTCGGATGTCGTAAAATCTGCGAAACTTTCCAGTTTCAAACTACTGGTCCAGTATTTTCTGAATCAATGAAAGGCCATGCAATCTATTCTGTGAAGCATCTACTAAGAATAATAATAGCTATAGGGGTTTGTTTGTAAATATAACAACATACGATTGAGAATATTGCTGATGTAGATCTGCCTGGGATATAGCCGCCTGTAACATAGCCGTGCCCTGACATCACAACCCCATCCATCACCGCCTTCCAATTGCTTCTCCCCGCCGAACAAAATATAGAGGGGAATTAAATTCAATTGCATCCCCCATATTTTTTTATCTCTGCCGCCAGATCTTCCCCGCACGCGTGTGCTGGGCTCTGTCGCGCAGCATACGATCTTTTCGAACTGTCTCTCTAGGCTATTCGCCGTGTACTGTTGCTTGTCAGAGTTGATTCCTCATTCAACATGTCCACCAACGACGCCGTGTTTCATCGGCGCAACAAGCAGATTCAAGATGCCATTGACGGGCAGAATCTGAAGCAAGCGCTGCAGCTTGTTGAGAAACGTATGAAGAAGGGTGAGGATACGAGGTTTTTGAAGGTGAGCTTTTTTCTTCTTCTCTTTGCTTCTTCTTTTCATCGTCTTCTCTAAGCTAACCCTGTACGGATTTAATCATAGGCGTGGAAAGCACACATTCTTTGCCGCCATGCCGATGAAGCACACTACCAGCGCGGCGTTGCGGAAACGCTTGAGCTGTGCAAGCTCGAACCGCCCACCACGGACTTTGATACCCTCGATACCCTTTACCAGACGTTGCAAAAGATCGGGGGCCAAGAAGCAACCATGAGAAGTCTCTGGGAAAAGGCCTCCAAGGCCAAGCCCCAGGACCAAGAAATCCAGATGAAATGGTTCAGATATGCGTTTGAGGGTGACGACTGGAAATCAGCGCAAAAGGTCAGTGGATTCGATATGCATTTTTGACCTCGGTTTAAATACTGACCGGGTTATGTCCGACAATATACAGGCTGCCATGAGTCTCCAGATAAACTTCCCCAAAACGAGGAAGTACCACTTCTGGGCTATCTTCCTCAGCTATCTCATTGCGATCGATGCTGCGAGCTCGGAGGCTGATCGTAAACTTTTTGGGACATTGGCTTATCGTATGGTCTCCAAGGCTGCCGAAAGTGTTCCTTCTGATCCGGTATGCTCTTATATATCTTGGCCGCTCATCTAGGCTTGCTTTCTATGAAACTTGAGAAACATGCTAATAACTTTTTTTTATTACAACAGAAAGAATTGCTGAGCCCTCCCAAAGCCATACAAAACACCGAAGAGCTGCTGCTTCTCATCAAGATTTTCGAATCTCAAGATCGTCACTCCGAAATCGCAAAGATTCTCGACAGTGAAAACCTCGGAATTACCTCACGCATTGTCCAAAATGACTGGGCACTTGTCGGAGCCAAGATTCTCAGCCTGGAAAAGGCCGGGATGTGGACCGAAGGCTTGTCCTACACCAAGAACTTACTTAAAATCCCTACCAATGAAGCTGAAAAGAAGGCTTTGCAGGAGTGTGATGATTGGACTGTTTGGAACTTGCTTATCACAGCGGTCAAAAATATCAACACTCCGGAGTAAGTGTCCCCTTGGTCTGTAATGCGCTGTGACTGGCTGACATTTATCTCCCAGAACTACTACAGAGACACAAGAATATATCAAGGAGTTCATCAGCGCCGAGCCAAAGTCTCGCAATGCCCAGCTGGCACGTCTTGATCTGATTCATTGGGGCTTCCAGTCAGGCACACAGTCTACCGATGACTTGCTCTCTGCCTGCCAGGAATATTTTGACAACAACAAACACAAGCTTTACAGCTTCAGTGATCTTCAAAAGTATCTCCCAGCCCTAGACAATGCTGGTCTGTCAAAGTTCGTGGAGCATGCTTTGAAACCAGATGGAAATGAGGTAAGTTGTCAACGTGTTTTACGTTGTGGCTGTAAGCTAACTTTGCAACAAAAGGCAACTGGAAAAGGCGTCTCGAAAATCAACGCCCTTAAACTTGAATATTGCTTCCAACTATCATATGACGATGCCAATGTCTCAAGACAAAGAATTGAGGACTTCGTGGCCCGCTGTCTACAGGTCTACCGCGAGACAGATCGTCCCGAGAGAACCGAGGCCCCATCTACCATTGAGAGCGAGCCAAGTGATGACCTCTGCCTGCTTGCAGCCATGAGTCTGATCCGCTTCAGTGGAGCCTGGATCAATGGAAACCAAGACCAGGTTCCAGACACCGCACTCATTCGCGCAGCCGGCATCCTCGAGCGTCTCATCATTGATTCGCCCCATAACTACCAGTCCCTGTTGCTTCTGGTACGGATCTATCTGCGCCTCGGTGCGGGATCTCTCGCGTTGAAAACGTTTAGCAAACTATCTGTCAAGCAGTTGCAGTATGAGACTGTTGCCCACAACCTCTTCACACGTCTAGCAACAATCCACCCGCACTCGGCACCACCGATAGAGGGAGCAGAGTACAAGGACTTTAACCCACAATCAGCCTTTGTACAGGCACTCAATTTCTATCGCTCTGCCGACTTGACTACTATCAGAAACCGAACCAATGGTCTGGATTTCGGCAGCTATGTAAATGTGGAAGGAACTATCCAGCTCCAGAACCGCCTCAAGAACAGTATCTGCAGAAGGATGTGGGCACTGGATGTGAAGCGTATGCAGAGAATGGTTGGAGGCGATCCTATGAGCCGTTATGATGCTGTTGGTCAGTTTGTCACTTTTCAACACTATTTGGTTCTCACTAACATGAAGGTGATTTGTAGCAAAGGACACATCCCCAGTGTCTGACCAGCGAGTGTTTGATGCATTCATGAACTGCGAAGCTCCCGGTAAGACAACCGTTGAGGAGCGGATGCGCTTGGGACCTTTGCCTCGGGTAAGTTCTTTGATAGTTTGACTTGTGTCAACTGGCTAATATAGTGTAGGAACAATGGGTCAAGTCTACCCGGGTTACAGATCAGCTTTTCGGTAATCTCAAGAACATGGCTATTCAGAAGCCAGTGGCTTCACAAGATTTGCCCAGTCTTGAAGACCTTGTGTCAAACGCGGAGACCGAAATGACAGCTCCAGAGATCGAGAACACCAAGGTTCAACTGAACCTACTGAAGGTCACCTCGTTCATGAGCGGATCAAAGTCCGTCACGTCCGAAGATGTCGACAGCAGTCTCACGCAAGTTGAGGAGTGGCTGGACTCCAAGCTCAAGTATGTTTCCTCGGATGATGCCAAGCTCTCTCCGATTGTCTCGGGTACCGCAATTTTCCTGCATCCTGAGTCTCCTTCCGCTCCATCCTGGAAGTACCTGCACGAGGTTTTCATCATTCTTGAATCCCTCCAGGCTGTGTCTCGGGTCGGATCTCTGGCATTGAAGAAGGCCTCCAAGTCGGTCAAACTTCCCAAGGACCGCGTGGAACGCTTGGTAGAATCGACACGCAAGCTCCACGAGAGCGTGCGGGCCAACATCCGCGGTCTCAAGGCACGCATCTCCGAACCTGGCACTCTGGGAACCCTAATCGACCTCGTCATGATTGGCACTGACAGCGATGCGGAGAGCAAGCAGCTTCAGTCCGAACTGGAGAAGACGCTTGATGTCCCGGCACTGGAGATGCTCTGTGGCGAGTTGATGGAAAGCTGGGAAGAGGGACTGGATGGAATGTTGACGGTGACTTTGTGAGGATGAATTGATGGTATGAATGTTTGATATGAAAATGACTGTAGACATGATAGAGTCAATCCAGAATATTATTTATGATCCCATGCAATAACAGAAACCCATCTAAAGGGTAACTAGGAATATAATATGAGTATATAATTGAAATGTGCCATCATAAGTGGCTGGATGACTCGGGTGTTTGGACTACATTCTTCAAGTACTTGGATCACCATCGAAATACCCACTCAGATAATATTTTCTCTCATTTCATCATTGTCGATCAGGTTTGGAAGAATATCTGTCGTCTTCCATCGCAAACTGATTCCACCGTAATTTCGTTTACCCCGCTTGTCCTGGAGAGATCGACTTCGTCTTGTCCTCACCTAAACAGCTTCAACTCAACCTCTCCCCCTTCTCCTTTTCTCCATCCACTTCCCTCAAAATCATGAACCAAGACTATTCCGCCATTGTCAATCCAGCTCCCAGAGAGCCTCAGGAAGCGCTGCGGTTACTCCTTGATTTGTTCAGCGGGGTGGTCGATAACTACCTCAAAAGATGTCGTTCCTCCGCTGCCTCTGCCATTCAGTCAAGTCAACCAAGGAAAACCGCCATTGTCTGACTTTCCTCTTTTTCAGCTCCCAACGGAGCTATTAACGGAAATTCTTCTTCTTATACCCCGCGATAGCCTTTCATCGCTGGCTTTGGTCAACCGTGACTGTCTCCAACTCGTGCGTTCTCGCCGTTTCGCCAGTGTCGTTCAGGATTACAGCCCCGCCAGCTTCCAATTGCTATTCAAACTGAGCTTAGAAAACTCCGGGGCCCAGGCCCTTTCTGAGCACAAAAGGCTTCTACCATTAGGAGCCTGTATCCGACGCCTGACGGTCTGCACGGGTAGTAAACATGTCTCTGCGAGGCACAATCTGCACCTGGGCGATGAGCAGACTCCTCTGGATGTAAGGAGAAACCAGCTAGAGGACATTCGTCAGGCATACTTCTATAGTTATCTTCCCCTTATACTTCATGTTCTAAAGTAATCGCTTCCCCATCTCGAACTATTGAACTGGGAGGAAAGAGCAAATTTTGGCAGGGAATTCTACGAATTTCTTGCTCGGCTCCGACTTCCACATCTGAAGCTAGGAAGAAACATGTATATTGAGGACGAGTTTCAAATCGACTTGGGGGGCAGCTGGTTGTTGAATGGCCTTTACGGTCTCTGGACCTGGGCGTTTCCTGGTTCCCTAGAGAGTTTTCTACAGTTTCAGCTCTTCCATTTCACGTCAGTATTCTACGGCTCTGTGCGTCGACTTTGGAGTCGCTCACTTGGAGACTCGAATCCAAAGTAAATGGCGCCTTGGGCCGTGGGTGGGATCTGGTTCTTCGCCCATTCAAGAAGCTCCGCAACCTTCATGTCCAACTGAGTGATCTCCTCGAAGAGCCTGGGATCCTTGATAGCCTGATTCTTCCCGATGGACAAGGCTGCCTTCAGTCGCTACATATTCCAGTGTGCAGTGATTCTGCCGTTGCTCAATTCCTCAGTAGACGTGGGAAAATCACGTCTCCCAAAAGATTCGTCTGCGATTTCTACGGCTCAAAAAATACTGCCAGTATCCTGGACTTTCTGCAGGCAAATGACCAACTATCTACTCTGTCTATCCCTTTTGAGAAGCCAGCGGAACTGCTCAATGATAGCGTCTTGCCGCTTTTATCACAGTCTTTCAGCAGCTTAACCTCTCTGAGCCTCACATGGGCCGGGCCAAACATTGGCGAAACTGCTCTTGAACATATCAGTACACTGAAATAATTGACCCAAATTCATTTGAGTGCCGGGCACCAACTTGGCTCAAAGCACGACTGGTTCGCTGACTATGATGCTCTACGGCAAGCATTTGCCAATCTAACTAAACTGAATAAATTTGCTCTGTCCCGAGATACTTATGAAAATGGATTCTCGGGCACTAGTGATGATTCACCAAGGAAAAATTATTACTATTCTGTAAGAGAAAGTCCCGAAACAATTACTGCCAGAATCGAGGAGTTTGATCAGCACGGAACTATACAGAATCCTGACTTTCAAGCCCGGTTGAAGGAAATATGGGAGCGCAATCATCACTCCAAAATACTATCTGAAGCAGATAAGTACCTCGAAAAACTCCCTAGTAATGATATGGAGTGGATGTATTTTGGCGAAATTCCCATGGGCGTCAGCCGTGACGGCGAAAGAAGAAAAGCGTATCCGTTGTGTGAAGAGAGGGACAGCTGCTTTACACTACTTAAGCAGATATTCCAGTTCAACTCTTCTTAGACGGCAACCAGGGTTATCTCTATCTTGGGGGAAAGCCAGTCACAATATATCATTGAACCTCAAATACAGTCGGTTCGCTGGAAACGGCTTGACAAATGCGAACTTCGAGCAGCAAAGCTTTTATAGATGCCTGTCAATATTTTATATTCGAAATCATTTCGCTCGCGAATCGTCCTTTTCTCTTCTACTCCCATAATCTCGGATCCTCATCTAGCGTCAAGACGTCTTGTTTCGAATACAGGCTATATCCTGGTACTTTTGAATAAGATTGCCTGGACCATCTGATATGTCGTCATCATTCCCATCGTTGACTGGCAACTAACGGGACTATTGGTAATTTAGAGTCGGACAATGAAGCCATATCAATGCAAATGCAACGGTTATCCCGATTTACGCAACGCAAAGGAACGGTCCCGATGTATGTGTATCCTTTCTCTAGCGCTAATACTCCCATCCCAATCTGGTGACCGTTCCTGCTTTTATATATGTCAAATACCCACCCCTCTGTTACCCCAGAGTGGCATGTGAAGCAGTGTTTCTGCCCTTCATTTCCCAAGGAGCGTGACAGATACGGATGGATCCGAGGATCCGAGTCGCACAAGACAACACACACATCTCGTGCGTGTAACCCTGCATGATAGCTTAGTGTTCTGCACTGGTGTCCGGGTTTGACAGGGGATCGTGACAAAGCCTTCCATAAGCTGCAGGTTTTGCTGTGGCAGCCTTGCATGTGGATTTCTTCAGCCTACAAACATGATTGCCAAAAAATCGGCCAATTCTTGCTACATGGAACACCCCATCTTGAAACTCAGTTCTGCATTCTTAGCTCTTCCGGCCTGCTACTCGCCTTTTGGCATCTCTACGCCGGTGGAATCAGACGCTCTTAGGCAACTTCACTTCGGCTGAGGTTGCACAACCATATTCACTCTGCGGGAATTCTGGTCTATTCTTACACGAGGGACCAGCTTCAGAGCTAAAGCAGGAAAGCCCCTAATTTGATTGATGTTTTCGGTTTATGGCGATCTTTCCCGTGCTACACCCGCCTGCTCGTGTGGGGGATAAAGACCGAAGTATCGCCAAACAGGCCATGGTCATTATCCCCTTGCTGCTGCGGGGGTCTCATAAACTGTCAGCTTTGCCACTATCTATAGTATTTTTAATTCATCCATGGTGGATGTCCTCAATTCGGAATCATAGTGGGCCTCCGCGAGTGCATCACAACATCCTCCAGACGCATTACATCCCGAGATAGCCCTTTTAGGGCTTGTATTTTCTTCGACCTGGGGGTATATTTCCTTTAATATCTCTGTTTGATGATTATATCAAGATTTGCCTTTCTGTCAAGCCGTGTTGATTCACCATGGCTCCATTTATATACTCTCGTGATGATGATCCGATCCCCCTTTGGTATCAAAAATCACCACGGGTCTGGAATATCGTCACTGTGTCGACATGTCTTTCGATCAGTACCATCTGCGTATGTATGCGAATGTATACGAAATTTAGGATCATACGATCTCCGGGATGGGAAGACTGTATGTATCGAAACATGTGCCCATATATGCCCAATCCACTAAGTTACTTCAGATACTTGCTTTTTGGCCTGGGTACGCAACATGAAACAGTACCTGATATTTCCTTCTACAATGTTGCGCGCTCACAGTACGAAATTAGCTGGGCCTCATCGCTTATTCTACCTGTTCCTTGTTGGCCGACAAACATGGTAGCGGAGTCCATCAGATGGATATATCAGAAGGTGATATGAGGGAGTTCTCAATAGTGAGTAGACGTTCTTCAAATTCAGACAAGTCTTTTGACGTCAGTATAGCTGGCCAATGCCTCGCAAATAGTTTATGGCCCTCTGATCTTCATTACCAAACTATCCATCCTCCTCCTCTACCTTCGAGTATTCCGACCATCTTTCAAGAACAAAGTTTACTTTTTCATTCAACTTCTCATCTGGTTCAATTTCTGCTTCTATCTGGCAGATACGGTGGTGAAGATCTTCGAATGCACGCCTAGAAAGAGAATCTGGGATAAGAATACACCGGGGACTTGCATCAATATTAACATTCCCATCTTGGTGACGTCTGCCATCAATGTGGCTTCCGACTTTCAGATCCTTCTCTTGCCGATAATATGCGTGTGGCACTTGCAGATGCGTCCATCTAAAAAGCTGTGGATCTCTGGAGTATTTGCAGCTGGTCTTTTGTAAGTTTCGGTCATTCCAAGAATGTTTCTTGTCTTGCTAGTTTCAGTCACTGACTAGGAGATTAAAGCGGTTGTATCTCAAGTCTTATGCGCTTGATTGTCAGTGTCCAGAACAAGGATAGCAATGATAAAACATATGACTGGTTTCCAGAATTTCTGTGGACGTGAGTATTCTCCCGAAGTGTTCAACGTGTAGTAACTAAATCCGAGTCAATATAGAACTGCTGAAATCGCCTCCGGGATCATCGCCAGTTGTCTCCCAGCATTACCAAAGTTCTTCAGATTCTATTTTCGGAGAGCAGTGACTAAAATCTCCCAATTGAGCACAAAGGGCTCGAGTAATGAAGGCAAGAAACAGAAAAAGACACGTCCTCGCTCTTCGAGTCGTGCAATCCGCAATCAAAAGTGGTCTCGGGGTACCAACACGACTGAGCTTAGCAGTTGGGAGCTGGACGATACACCGATTTTTCAAGGTACCAGTTATACAACAACTGAAGCAAAAGCTGAGCCGGCTACTGCGACGGTGACAGATTCGATTGCGCTGACGACACTTGATGCTGTGCATTTGGATAATCATCCCAAAGGCATCTTGAAGACTGTTGAGGTAGACGTGGAGTCTGAACCAGGAGAACAGCGATAGATTTTGGGCATGTGGCCAAGCTGTATGATGAGAGATGACTGAACTGGTGACACACTGTTTATAACGAAAAATAGTCCATTGTATACTCCGTAATAATAGCTCTACAAAAGAATGAATACAAAGCCGTCCAAATGTAGTAATAATTGCCCGATCCAGTAAGTGCTGTCAGACTAACCCGTCTAGGAAGTCCCCAATGCGGCAACTCAGGTAGGTCTGCCGCCCTAGCCCTAAGCCCTACTCTCTCGCCTACGCACCAACGGCGGCGGCCAACCAAAACCTTGCAAACTCCATCGCGATTCCATCCGCACCGACGACCATCGACTCGACAACTCCTTCCAGCAACCACCGTCGTCGCCAACCGCAGTCATCAACCGTCGTGATGGCGCAAGAACGCTCCGGAATCGTGGTCGGCTTGAACAAGGGCCACGTATGTTGAATCCTTTTCCTCCCTGTCTTTTCCCTGGGTATGTTGTCGCCTTTTCAGTCGAGTCGAGTCGGATGGATATTGAACAGAGGAATTTTCTACGAGGACATGATGAAGGGGGGAATATTGTCGGGAGAAGAAATGCGTTATGAAAAAATGAAAAAGAAATCTCTGCGTCAAGCCCGATTTTTCCGACTCGACTTGGGCTGAATGGTGGATATATAAAATACAAATCATGGGAAATTGAAACTTCAGGAAATATTGAAACAGAAGACTGACGTTTGGATTTCTTCCCGCTCAACAGAAGACCACCCCTTACAGCACCCCTAAGAACCGGATCAGCCGTACCAAGGGCCAGTCCTCTCGCCGCACTGCCTTCGTCCGTGACATCGCCCGCGAGGTTGTCGGTCTTGCCCCCTATGAGCGCCGCATCATCGAACTCCTGAGAAACACTCAGGACAAGCGCGCCCGCAAGCTCGCCAAGAAGAGGGTACGTTGTTGAATGCTCCGGTTATTGATTGAATTTTCTACGGTCGCTTCTCGGGTTGAATTGGGTTGGTCGGGAAGGCAAATGGCATGGCCATGGGGTCGATTGTCATTTGGACCGGGTATACGTTTCGACAATTTGACTATTGTCGTTCTATTTATATCCCCTTTCAGTTTGTCTGTTTGGTGAAGGGAATGGACCAACGCAATTCAACCTACGAAGCGATCCTGAGAAACCAATCGTCCGGTTTACCAATTAAAACGAACCAAGCTAACATGACTTCTCCCACAGCTCGGAACTTTCACCCGTGGCAAGCGAAAGGTCGAGGACATGCAGAAGGTCATCGCCGAGGCCCGCCGTGTTGCTGGTGCTCACTAAACTCGTTTTTTTATTCGCCAAGGACGATATGACGAGATTTAAGTGAGTTTGATGGTTGCCGCGATGGCGTGGTGGGGAACTGTGGTGGTCCGCAAAATATGATTCAAAAAATACCTTTTGAAATGAAATGAAAAGGAAAAATAAACAATACAATGCCCCGCCCTCTCGGAAGCATCTTGTATCATCTTTTTTTTTATTTCTCAATGACTCCTTTTCTTTTGTCGGGCTTTCACCCTCTTCTGAGATAAGAGAGGGAGACCTACCTAAGATACGATACGATAGGCATGGACAACCATCAATGGATCATTTGATTCTTAATGCGATTTGGAAGTTTCTGGAGCAATTTTGTTCTTAGTATGGCTGGTTTCTGAAAATACTTGCTATGGTTTATCCCCAGATTTAAGAAGTAAAATCTCGTATTAGACTATTAGTCCGTTTAGGCCTTTTGTCTACTCCGCATCTAGGGTACTACTAATCTACGACTCTGAAGCATATATATATATAGTGTGGAGCAGATTGTCCTATTCAAGGTACTAACTAGTCAGGCTTATCTACATGATTTGTAGAAATACAGCAGGGATTCTAGGAAATGCTAAACTATAACAAAGACATGCAGCTCATTTCTTTCCTGGCAGTTTGAGCCATTTAGGCATACCGCCAGTTTTCCGTGTACTGGGTTTACCACCATCGCTAGTACCAAGTCCTGTCTTTGGCTTCACATCTTCAGAAGTATCCATGACGTCTGCGGGCTGCTCGACTTTTATTTCCTGAGCTTGGCTCCGAAGTTCTGGTTTGAGGAGGTTTGCTTTGGCAGTTCGAGCGGCGGATGACGCACTTTCATCCCAAGAGAAGTTAAGCAGAACTCGACCTATCAAGCCCACATGCTTGATCAGGAGGCTCTGGTCTGAATCTGGAATGGTATTTTTAACCTTGACGGCAGCACTGGCGAATTGCGTCAGGATGAATTTCTCTCCGACGAACGGCTCCGCAAGACAGCTTCTCACAAAGCTATATAGGCCCTTTCCTGTATCATCTTGTCCGAATTTCGCCACCACTTGACTCTGGTCTGGGAGTCGGATCTTCACATCCACCTCTTTGATGCCTGCCAGTCTCTCCTGTTCTGCTGCCTCCTTGGCGGCGATTTCAGCATCGCTGGGGAGACGGACGTTTTTCGAGCCCGTGTTGAGTAGTTTTTGGTGTGCCTTGGCGTGGTCGACTGTTGGGACATAATCATTTTCATTGTATGACATTTGTGCGGATTGAGGAGTGTTGTTGGTTGGAGGGGAGAAGACGGTGACAGGTCGAGTGGTGCCGGCTGGCGCAGATGGTTCGGTAGAAGTAGAAGCTGGAGGAGGGTTTTCAGATGGTTCTGGTACACTGGGGGGTTGAGTGGTGTCTTCGGGTACAGAGCTTGCTGGTTGCTCTGTCGGTTGGCTAGAATCAATCTCTGGGGGTGCTTGTTGAACAGGAGTAGGCGCAGGCGATTCTTGTGTCTTGGGAACATCCTCTCCGAGCGATTTGAAATATTCTTGAATCTTGGCCATCGCCTCTTCTATCGGCTCCTCTGTTCGACGGAAGCTGAGTCTCAATAGAATACTTCCGCCATTGAAACCTAGCTGGGCTAGTGATTTCTGAAGGTCTGTAAATGTCGACAGCTCTCTCTCCATAATCTGCAGGACGGGCATCTCATAAAGTATCCTTCCGGACCCTGTCTTGCCATCTGTAGAGGGGACTCCCCGCCCTGTGAGATTCCGAGTTGCCCCAGTTCCAGCAACACCAGCCTCGAACTTGCGCAGTATAAACCATAATGTTGTTGTGCTGGGGAATTTATCTAGGATGCGTCCGTTGGGGGCACCTCGTGCTTCTGACTCTGGCAGTTGTAGGCCGACTGTAACAACGGAGGGGGATCGTGATAACTGGACCAGCTCGAGCTTTGCGCCGGAACTAAGGCCCGATAGACGAAAGGCTAGGGAAAGGTCAAGCTGTTTGCTCTTGTGTCTTGAAGACAGAGTCAGCATATTCCATCTGAAATGTCTGCCTGGGAACTTCACTTACTTTAGTCCATACTGGCTGGCATCCACGCCCAGTTTGGTGCAAGCTTCCTGCAAAACATCTGTCAGATGTTTGCCTGGGGTAGTCTTGACAGTAGCTCGTCGAGCAGTCGAGTCTATGACTACGACGTGAGAGCTCATTGTAGTTAAGGTGGTTTGCCTTGATAGGGTATGATATACTGCGGGGCAAACTATTACAGAACACAGCTGAGAGGGAATCGATTTATCTAGTTCTTTTTCTCTTTCTTTTATTCTCCTAGAAGATTAAATAAGAATATAGAAAAAGAAAGAACCTGATAGAAACAAAGAGCAAAACAACGAGTGACGCTGGCCGATGGGGATGGAGGAGAGGAAGACGAAAGGCAGGCAGCGGGCGCAGCGTCATCCGCCCCGAAGCTCTGCGGCTCACGCGTTGCTGGCCGGACAGACCGAAAGCTCCCATCAATCAACCACCACCAGCTCATCCACCTCCACCATCACCTTCCGACCGCCCCCTCGCCACGGTTTGATTCTGACAACGCTGATAGAAGGACTGGGAGTTTTTTGCAGACAGGAACTCATCGCACAAGATTAATCATGGTATGTGAAACCACCCTTCTCTGGGGGAAGCCAACCTACCAAGCAACAGGCTGACTGGAATCATCGATTTAGAGCTCTCCTTTCGACATCAGTATGCCCCCCCGTCCTTTAGCTCCTATCTCCGACTCGGATGAACAGTATTGACTCTTAGTTTGCAGATGGCGGTGCCTGCGTTGCCATGGTGGGCAAGGACTGCGTTGCAATTGCCTGTGATCTCCGTCTGGGTATGCAGTCCTTGACCGTCTCCAACAACTTCCCCAAGATCTTCAACTACGCCCCTTCGACCTACCTTGGCTTGACCGGCCTCGCAACCGATGTCGCCACCGTTTCAGATCTCTTCCGGTACAAGGTCAACATGTACCGACTCCGCGAGGAACGAAACATCGCGCCCCAGACGCTGGCCAACCTGGTTAGCTCGTCGTTGTACGAGAAACGATTCGGTCCTTTCTTCGTCAGCCCCGTGATTGCTGGTATCAACCATACGACAGGAAAGCCTTTTATCTGCGGATTCGACAGCATCGGTTGTATCGATTTTGCAAAGGACTTTATTGTCAGCGGGACAGCCAGTGAACAGCTCTTTGGTACCTGCGAAGGTCTATGGGAACCGGATCTGGTATGTCGATGTGGATAATAATGTAGAATGTATTTGCTAATGTTATACAGAGCGCCGATGACCTGTTTGAGACCATTTCGCAAGCCCTCCTGAGTGCCGTCGACAGAGATGCCCTTTCGGGCTGGGGTGCCCAAGTGTACATCATAGAGAAGGACAAGGTTACTCAGCGGTTATTGAAGGGAAGACAGGATTAAGGCGGTTATGACTGCATGTTTACTCGTTTCTTAATGCCAATTCATTTTCTGGACTTTGCTGGTTGAAAGCAGTTAAATGGCGTACGAGGTCTTCCTACCTGTCGATTGATTTGGCAGAACAAAAAGTGAGGACAGGAAGAAAGGTGATGGGTCATTAGATTCTCCTCCTATTTTCCGTTTGCATATTTACATTGATCGGAATGGGCTCCTATGATACATCTAAGATGTCGACAATATATGCACGTCACTTGGATGTGACTTGACCTGCTGAACTTATCCTGGCATAAATCCCTAATAACCATCCTTTCCTGCTACGACATTATACGCCTGGCCCTGCTTTCCAAAGAAACCCCTCAAATCCCCAGCTAGTAGCTCAGGCACCTCCCACGCCGCAAAATGGCCACCAGCCTCATGTTCACTCGTCTTGACCACATTCCCTACCGACGAGCACCACAAAAGGGGCAACTTGACAATCTCCCCACTGAAATGCGCCACAGCCAATTTGACACTCTCAGGCACATAACCCGCCATCACCTGCGCCGTGGACAAACCCCCTCACCTTGCCCCCCATTCTCCGCCTCATAGTAAATCCTCAACGACGCCGCCGGCCCCGCGGCGGAAAAGAAATAAACACTCACCCAGGTGAGAATCTCCTCGTCCGTCCAGGGATACCCATCCGTCCAGGCGTGCAGTTTGTCGTAGATCCACGCAAGTAGGGCAACGGGGCTATCGTGCAGCGCGTACCCGAGCGTCTGCGGTCGAGTTGCCTGTTGACGCAGATATGCGTTGCCCTTGGTCATGTAGTCGCGGGTAGTAGCGAGATAGGCTTTATTCTTGGAGGAGAAGGGGATGGTCAGGAGGGATTGGAGGAAGATGAGGGGGTGTTTCCAGGGATAAGGGGGTGGGACGGGGACGAAGTTGAGGTGGACTGCTTTGATGTGTTGGGGGTAGAATTGGCCCATGACGCGGGCGATCATGCTGCCCCAGTCGCCGGCTTGGATGGCTGTTTTCGTTTGTTAGTTGGTTTTGTTATGGGGGGGGGTTTGAAGATTGTGAAGACTTGCTGTATTCTTCGTAGCCTAGAGATGTCATGACGGCGTGCATTGCTTCTGCATATTGGGCTAGACCGAATCCTCTCTAGATGGATCGATCAGTCAATTATTCTGAGATACCCAGGAGATAATATACCTTTTTAACACCCTGAGAGAAACCAAAGTTGGGCAAAGATGGCACCACCACATCAAAAGCCGGCTGCTTCTCATCTCCAGTAGTGAGGAACGGGATGAGTTTTGATGCCTCTAGAAAACTTCCAGGCCCTATCCTCGTCAATCAATGTGTATTATGGAATATACAGAGGGAGAATACTTACAGCCATGGATAAAAAGCAAAGGAATAGCACGAGGCGATTGACTCCGATGATGCACAAAGTGAATATCAAGCTGACCAAAGCCAGAGACTGAAACAGGAACGGTAAACTGGGCCAATTGCTCGTTCAGCTGGCGTTCTTTTTTCCGCCAGTCGAAGCCATCACGCCAGAAAGCTGTTAGTCGTTTGATCTCGTCGAGCGGGACGCCCATGTCCCAGTGGGCATCGTCGAGTTCATCAGGAAAGGTGGCTGTGGAGAGTTTTTGGTGGAGGGATTGAAGGTGGCAGTCGGGGACTGAGATGGTGTAGGGAGAGGGAGACATTTTTCTACGATAAGATATATTACTCCGTAAGCATAGATAATTATCAGATTCAGATTTAGATGTAATGGAATGTATTCTTATTCTTATTCTTATGGAGTCTACTAGTATATAATTCTGTTGGGATCCCCTCTTGTTGTGATACCTCGGTTGTGCGTGTTCATAAGTGCGTACGATTGGAATACTAAGTAGCAATAGGTATTCTATCTACTCTATTACGGTGTAGTATTCTACTTATTACTGTTCTTACTGCTATTACTGTCTGTAATCTGTATGCATGTGCTCGTAGTATTATAATTCCATATAATTTGCATCATCATATTCATACCATACATACACTTTTCATACTTTTCATATCCATGGCACCAGAAGCCAGATCTAAATGCCCCTGACAGACAGCAGAGATCTACCGTAATCTCATCTCCAAACCTTAGCAGCCTTCGTCATCAGCTTCATCACGACTAGCAAAGAGGGTATCCGCAAGCGTCACCGTCTGTCCTGTGCGGGTACACCAGATGGCGTTCTAGATCAATATCTTCACTGTGTGTGTCGGACTCGGCGGTGTTCCGTGCTCTCTCTCTCTCCATTCCATTTAATCATCTTCATAATATCCATCTCTGTCCATTGTTCATTATCCATATTATGATCATTGTTATCACTCCATCTCAATAATACAGCAGATCTTCAATAATCATCAATATCCTCTCTCGTTATTCGAATAGTGAAGACTCCTCATATCCGAACGCAGTTTCAGACCGACGGCGTCTAGACCCAACGATCTGCCAACTGGCCCCAGTTTTTCCCTAATAATAATATTATTATTATTTCCCCTCTTCGCCTTGGATCGTTGGAAATTTGTTCTGTTCGTCTTCACTTGCAGCCATCCGCCATTGGCTCTGCTCTTCTTCCACTCCTCTCCTCTCCTCTCTCCTCCTCGTCTCCATCTCTTCCTCCCCTCCTCCATCGATCCCGTCTATCCATTTCCATCTCTTCTGTCTCGTCTTTCCTTTCTTTCCCCTCCCTTCTTCTCTCCTCCCTCTCCTCCGCCTCCACTTCGACCCCCTCTGTCCCTGTCACTGATCCCTTGCCCGGCAATTTACCCTTTTTTTCCTGCTGTGGCTTTCCCGGGATCAGGGGATTCGTTAATCGAGGACAGAGAGTGAAGAAGAACGACAAGAAAAAAAAAAAAAAAGAAGAAGAAGATAAAAAAGAGAGAACTCAAGACAAGAAAGAAATAAAGAAAAAGAAAAACAGAAGGATAAAAAAAGAGAAAAAGAAAAAAATTATATTGCTATAATTGATCTGAGAATCATCATCGAAATTTCTCTCCATTAAATTCTCGACTTTTTCTTTTTCTTTCAATTTTTTTTCTTTTTCATCTTCTTTATTTCTATCCTTTTCTCTACCGGAATCTGGGGATTGTCATACCTCAAGGCTGTACGAAGCCGTTGGTTGATCCCATTCCAGACCGTCTGAATCAAAAGACTCAAGGGACTATACACCAATCTACCCTGCGCGGTCCCATCTTCATAATGACCGTCTAATACTTCTATTTGTCTATCTCGTGGAAAGTGATGTATGTCACCACAGCAGAAAACCTAGCCAAGAATGAAAAGTCGGCTCGACTTTGCTGCTACAAAGACCTTTTCTTTTGAGAACTACCTCTTCTTTTCTCTTCTCCACCGAGGAATTGATCTTTTGCCTGATTGCTAACAAAGTCGCTGTTGCGTCTTTTGCATCTCCAGATCGAAAGCCATGCTTTGTGTCCTGTTCAAAGTGATCTCTCGCAAATCCACCGTAGTATACTGGCGCCCTCCTATACCTATCCCATAAACCATCCGACATTCCTTGACGGTCTACGTTTGACGATCATCCTCCGCTTCGTCGATTTCCCTCCTTTTTATCTTTTTCCAATTCATTCCTTCGGTCTAGGCTCGATTGCTTTGGGCGCCATGTCCGATTCAGTCGAGCCAGAATGGTCAAATGCCTTCTTGGCCGGTCGCAATCTCTCGTCGCTCCCGTGCAAGTCTCACTACCTCCCCGGGGACACTCCTCCAGTCGCTTTTCCCCACAACAATGCTCCCCTCAATCCGCCCGCCGCCGATCGGGCTCAAAGCCCGGCTATCGAACGCCTTGTCACGCTTAAGCAGGAATTGAGAATTTTGGACTCGGATACGTTCTGGGCCCGGCTAATGGAAAACATCACCTCGATCTGCAATGCACAGTATGGTTTCGTGGCTCGGAGGGTCCTGGATGAGGAGCCCGTGGGTGAAATGGGGGATGTCGACCCTGTCTATTTGGCACCGCTTTCTATTACAACGATGGCTTCCAGAACGTCGGCATGCATCGAGATCGATATTTCACCGGGGGTAACCCGTTGTCTCACATGGATCACGAGAAACCCTGTCTGGTACCCGAGAACCTTGGATCTTTCACATCATTTGGGCCAGATAAACTCCCTTTTCCAGCGGAGGGTTATTTGGCTGTTCCGCTCTTTTTGGAAAGCAGATGTCTTGCCTATCTAGGTCTGATGTGGTCCGAGTCCGGCTTGCGCAAACGAAATCTCTCCTGGTCATTTCTGGAAATGATCTTATATTCTCTAGAGGATCTGGTCGTCCAGCGGATTCGTGTGGATGCAAAACGCGCGCTCAAGGCACGACAAAGAAGAGCTTCTATTACTCAGAAAAGTGTTGACGATGCGCATGCCACCCTCCTGCATGGCCTGCCTGAGTTTTCGACGCAACCTTTCCAGCCTTATGCTCGAAGCTTGTCTCACGAGCTTCGGACTCCAATGCAGGGTGTTGTCGGGATGCTCGATGTCATGCACGCCACTGTACGAGAGGCTATCGAAGGCAAGCCTTCTACCAAGACAGGAAATGTCTTTCAGTCCCTCAAAGAAAGCATCGAGATGGTCCAAGATAGTGCACGACGAGCGGTTGAAGCCGCCGATAATGTTGTCCATGCCTACGACCTCAACATGCAAGTCCCGAAAACCCCGCAGGTCGAACGGGAGAACCCTATGCAATCGCCTGTAACCAACTTCGAGACACGTCCGAACATATTCATCGAAGGAAGCAACATCACAGTGAACCCATACAAACGACGACGTAGTAACCCGGCAGAATGGTCTAGTGGGCCCCCACCGAAACACAAGACCATCCGGGTGTCTTCGCGAAAGGATCTTTCTCCTCGGAGCGAAGAGGTCAAAAATGCCGTCCATGAGAGTGAAAAGATCATACACGCCACTCCTGCACACCAAATCGAAGCAGTCATGGCCAATATGGTTGACCCGCGTCCTTCGCTTGCAGTCAGACGGTCGGCCCCTCACCTTCTTCTGGAGGGTATCAACATCAACCTCAAGGGCCCTGCATTAAGATTCACCAAGCTTCGCGATCTTCTACGTCTCGTGATCAACGAGTCCCTTCACGTCGGTGGCCGGCCTGATTTTGCGGTCAGTGAAGGCACCGAGCTCGGAGAGAAGATCGAGGTCCGGTCGCGTTCCTCCAACGGACAGGTCTATTCCAAGACAATTAACTGGTCTGTGGATGCTGCGCTGCCGGAGACTCTTCTCGTTGACGACCGGGATCTCGCAAAGCTGATTTCCTGTGTCTTCCTGAATGCAATCAAATTTACCAACACCGGTACTATCACTGTCTCTGCCACCGTCGGTCGCAAAGCAAACGATGTTTTGGTCTCCGTTCGAGACACTGGCCCGGGAATTCCTGAAGCATTCTTGCCCAAGCTTTTCAAGCCTTTCGCTCGGGAGGATGCATCAACGACACGAAGTAAAGATGGGCTTGGACTGGGTCTTTTGGTTGCAAAGGGTCTTGCCAGAAAAATGGGCGGTGATCTTATCTGTGTTCGTTCCAAAACTTCTGGCCCTGATCACGGCTCGGAATTCGAAATCAGAGTACCCGTCAATCAGCCTGACAGCAACAGACCCATCTCTCCTGCTGAGAGAATCCTCACCCCTCCGACTTTCTGCGACCCATCGCGGTTGAGTAGCGCGAGCAACAGCATTCTTGAACCCTCCTTCCTGTCACCTTCTACTCGTCGTCAAAACCAACCAATCCAGCAACCATCGCCCAGTCTCACAGATGACTCTACCTCACAGGCATCCACGCCAGCTCGCCCCCTGCCCGGCTCATCCAAGGCCGGTCGATCATCAATCAACGGGCATGCTTATGACAGCAAACTTGGGACCAAGTGTCCGCTCACTTTCCTCGTTGCTGAAGATAACAAGATAAACCGACGTGTGTTGGTGAACATGCTGAAAAAACTCGGCTACCATGACGTCTACGAAGCTTGCAACGGCAAAGAAGCCGTGCAAATAATGGAGGACATTGTGACGTTGCACCGGACAGACATACCGGATGGCGAAGACAGCCCAGATGGCACCCCTGTCCCTGAGCCACGCAAACACCACAAGAAGCTAAAACCCGTCGATATTGTCCTGATGGACCTCTGGATGCCAGAGATGGACGGGTACGAGGCTACATCCCGAATCCTGCAGCTAATAGATGAATACCACGGTCAGATCCCCCCTGATCCATCCGGTATCTCACATCGGGGCATCCGACGTCCGTCTCTCACCCCCAACTCAACAGAGATGACGGACATCGTCCCTTCTCCCCGTCCACTGCCCTCTCCCACAGTCCTTGCCGTTAGCGCAGATGTCACGGACGAAGCGCTCGGACGTGCATCCAAAGTGGGAATCAAGGGTTACATGACCAAGCCGTACAAGCTATCCGACCTTGAACGTCTGATCATTGGATTCTGCGGAGACACAACGGGTCAGACACCCGATCCGATGAATATATCATGAACATCACATACCTTTGCCATATTTGCAACGTCTTATTTTTTCCTCTTTGATCTCCTTCTACTCAGAACCCTTTTTTATTTTATTTTTCTTTTTTTTTGAAAGCCATCTTAATCACATGGAAAAGAAGGCGGGATTTTGCAATTAGATCTATTTTAGTGTCTTTTTGTTCTTTTTTTTTTTTTTTTTTCTATCTTGGTTTTGGTTTTGGTGCTTGATGTACTTATGAGCGATGTGCCGTTGGCTGGGCATATGGCATACTAATAATGATTCATGACTTGGAATTCGAAGTGCCGGGGAAGTATATACATACATGCAAGACACAATGAATAAGGGTGGTTTTTTCTGAGTAATTTGTTCATTTTTATAATAATTAGTACTATTATTATCATCGTGTAGTGTAGTTTGTATGCCTAGTAGTGGAGGTGTTCGTTTATATATCCGCAACACCATGCATGACACTTAAGCATAATTGAAAAGAACCAACTCTTGATACTATTTATAACGTTCCCGTTAGTTTAATTGAACGAAAAGTTAAATATACGAGATAAGACAACATGGAAAGAAATAGTCATTACATCCATATCAACATCTATATGACAAAACGCTGAAAACACCACAAAACATGGCACATTGCGGTCTGATTCTCCCAGTCATCCTGCCTGGATATTTCAACCATAAGGTAGCACCTGATCTTTTTCGTCATATTTCGACAAAAAGCCCGAGGTACAATGGCCAAGTCATACCGTCAACGAAGCCACTTTTAATTTGCATAGCTGCGAAACCAGGTAACGTATTGATTCACGTCAGAAATGACTTAAAAACATATAGAATCTCCATGCAACGTGCGCCGGATATTTTCTCCTTTGTATATTTGTTACCCCCGCTCATGTCAGCTTCTGCTTGATGAAGAAAGAACGGAGATGCGACAGCTGCCAGGCGCAAGCGGCGGACAGAACAACGAGCTGCATAATTGTCCAGCGGACAACACGAGAGTTGGTGGCCTCGGATTGATCACGGAATTCGGCTTCCCGTTCCTAAATCACAACATCTGGGTCAGTATTTGTCTATTTCAAATCAATTGAGAGAACAGCTTAACATACCCGCTGGAAGACCTGTTCCCGGCGAATGTCCTGCAACCGTCCGTTAAGGTCCTTGACCTTCTGCACGATATCCTGCATCTTGCCCTTGTCCTCGGTCTCGATCTTGCTGGTCTCTCCAATGGCCATGTCCAGGTTTACCTTGACACCGGCAGGAGGGCCACCGAGCCAACCACTGGTAGCGGCGTGTGTGTCGGGGGTAAGGCAGATCTTGTGTTGACCGGCATCAGCGGCGGAGAAGGTGAAGCGTCCAGAGTGGCCATCGCGCTTGGAGACGACGCGGTGGTCGTTGTCGAAGATTTCATCGACGGTAATTTTCATGTTCAGATTCGCATCGACCGAGTACCCGTTGGCCTGGGAGTTGATCACTTCGGTGGAGTAGTGTCCTGGTGATCATTGAAATCGTATTAGATAGGCTTATCAAGAGCATTGCAATTGCATCTGAATCAGTGATAACGCACCAACCACCAGAGTGTCCTTAGGGAGTTCCTCGAAGAAGCATTTTGTTTGTTGGCCGTCCATGTAGAAGTAGAGAGCGTTGGCGGGAATAGCGAGGGTGAAGATGGCAAACACGGCCAGGGCAGACGAGAGCCATGATGTCGAAGATCTGGAAGGAGCCATGACGATGGTGGTCTTCTTCTTCTGCGGTCCTAGCTGGGGGTCAATCAACGGAGTGGTCCTTCTGATGATGTTGACAATGCGGCCATAGGGGCGTGTGGTTTGGGAAGATCTGGCACCAACGGAGCGCCGAACCTCCAGGTCTTGGCGCGAATCGCCGGGTCCTTCGACAGATTCATCCGTCCGTCATTCTTCTCTTTCACATCCGCTCTGCATCTCCTATCGTGCCTTTTCATTTCGATAACTTCATATTTCGGCCTGACTGGTTGCTACTAATACCTGACAAATCTTGCTTCTATCTTTTTTCTCACTAGTGGCCGTATCTTGGCCCCGGAAATCGCCATCATGGCCGCCGCAGACGTTCGCGACATGCTGGATTTGCCCGCGGAGGGGCAACAACCTAGACCTCACAAGAAGCAAAAGGTGGTGGAAAAAAGACCAGGTTTGTTAGAACGGGCTTATCGCTATCTGATTTATTTATGGAAATGGAACAAGGAAAGATGAGTGGTGTCTAATTCATCTATAGAGGGTATCACCCGTGAACTTTACGCGCTCCTGGGTGAAAGAGCACCCCCGATCGCCATCAACGAGAATCGATACAAGGGGCGACCAAAATGGATGAGCAAGTTGAGAGTTCGACCATGGTATGTTCGAGAGCGTTGATTCGGTTTCTATGCGAAAGATAGCGGAGAGTTCGACTTGAATGTCAGGGAATGAAATTCTAACTCAGGGTTATCACAGGCAAATGTCGCCGTTTACAAATGATGCTCGATCGGACGGCCTGGTATTGCGACACTGGCAGAGACAAAATGAACCCAGCAAGTTACCAGCCCTGGAAGGACCGGAGATGGAAGTGGACGAGAAGAACGAGGAGGGAGCGCCAAAACCACGTGAGCAAGAATACTCATTCGCCAAATACAACATCAAGGCCAAGGTGCCCAAAAGATACACGGATGAAGAATACAACCGACATTTGAAGAGTGACGACTGGTCGCGACAGGAAACGGACTATCTTATGGATACTGTCGAGGAGTACGATTTAAGATGGGTCGTTATCGCCGATCGCTACGATTACCAGCCTCAAGCCTTGGACGCAGAAGCGAATGCCAGCGCCCTCGTACCCGCAAAACGATACCGAACGATGGAACAGATGAAGGCGCGTTATTACTTTGTTTCCGCATCCATGCTTGCCCTGGAACACCCTCCCTCCGAGATGTCCGAAGCCGAATTTGACCTGCACGAGAAAATGATGAAATTCGACCCAGACCGGGAGCGGGCCCGGAAAGAGCTTGCGGCTCTACAACTCAACCGTACAGCGGATGAAGTGCGCGAAGAAGGAATCTTGCTGGAGGAACTCAAACGTATCACGGCCAACGAACAGAACTTCATCAGCGAACGCAGAGAATTGTATTCCAGGCTCGAGGTACCGATCAGCGTGGGCAACACCACCATGTACCAGTCTAGCCAGGGCTTGTCCCAATTGCTTCAAACGCTTCTCCAAGCCGACAAAAGCAAAAAGAGACGGTCCTTGGTTGGTCCCGAAGGAGCCGCTCCTAGTCCAGCAGGACAAACGCCAGCTTCGAGCGCCCCGACCAATGCTCGCGAAAGTCGAGCAGACACCCCAAGCACTGCACCAGCGGCACCATCTAACAAGAAAGCAGCTGCTGCCGCAGCTGCCGCGACCAAAGATACCCCGCCTGCGGCCAAGACCCTTACACCGGCCGAAGAAGCCAGATATGGTGTGCAGCATCACGAGCGCCTGGCTCCTAGTGTGCAGTTCCGGAGTGATCGTGCCCAGAAGTTGACACAAGCCAAGTCGAACGTCCAATCACAGAAGCTGGCTGCTGCCCTCGCTGAACTGGAGATTCCGCCTCGACTGCTCATGCCCACAGAACGCGTCTGCAAGGACTTTGAGAAGTTGATACACTCGGTGAACTTGTTGCTTGATGCCCGGAAGGTGTCGGAGAAGGTCGAAAGTGAGATCCGTGTTCTTGAAGCCGCCAGGGAAGAAAGGCAGCGCAAGGCCAGCGAAGCAGGGGGAAAGAGAAGCCTGAAGTGAAGACGGAAACAGATGACAATCCGGTACCACCATCCGGTGAGCCATCTGCTACCGCTGTTCACCCGACAGATGCTGCCGCCAGTGTAGAACCTATGGTGGAAGGCCAAGCCGGATCAGCTGAAGTGGGTGACAAGGCCGGCACTGAAGGAAGTACTGCTGCACCATCCGCTGAGGCAGCCCAAGATCAAGGCGGATCGGCTTCAAATAAACGCTCAGCAAGTGTTTTGAGCAATTCTAGTGATAAGAGTTCCAAGCGGCAAAGAAGGTAGAGGCGATACCACCTCCATGCTCGATTTTTTGTCTTGTTTCAATATACCTCTGTACGATTATATGAACATGCCTTTTTTACAACTGGACTGCACTTATGCATTGTCACTACCCTATAATCAATTTTGGCCCACTATGAATAGTCCTGTTCGTCTTTTTGGTTTATTGAAACCCGTCCCCAGATGCAGCTATGAAAATCCTAGTCCTGGCTGTTGCAGTCCATACCACTGAACACAGGAACCATGATGCTTTAGTATAAGAGCCGTACCCTTCCATCTACTAGTTGGAGTGCTACGTCCTTGCCCTGATCTCGCATCATGACAACACTTGGTGCTCAGGACTCTTCCGTCGTGGATTTCTTACTCCCGGTCCGAAAGAATTTCCAGACAGTCCTGGTACAAACTGGCCCAATCCTCAGTAGTGATGTCCGAACCGGCTTGTTCAGAATACCTTGGGAGATCGGGATCAAAATCGAGGCCAGCGTCCATGTCAGGTATTGGGGCTGTGAAATCAATTGGAATATATTCACCATCCCTTGGACGTCCTGTTGTTGAACGATGATTTGAATGGCGGCCTCTGCCCGAAAATTCATGCGGAAACAAATAGTCAAGGTCAATGATTTCATTGCGATCAAGGCGGGACCCGCGAACAGTTCTATGCCTCTTAACTTTGAATTTGGCATTGGGTTCGTTTATCAGATCCAGAGAGGGGCAGCGGTACCCATTTTCAACACGATATAGAATCTCTCGGGCTTCTGCCTCCAAAGCACCCTCGAGCCCAGTTGTATTCAATCCCTGTGCTCGTGGGCTTTCTGATCGGGGTACTTCAGTATATTTTCTCAAAAAGCCTCCCTTGTTTTCTACACCAGCGAGCTCGTTGTCGTATGGGCTTCTCTCCCTCTCCGAGACTTTACTCAAATCAAGCCTAGAGTCATGACCATCGGTGGCGCATGTTGGACTTTTCGCATCTTTTCGACCTGCAAGTCTCGCCCATAAAGAAGAGTTTTCAGAATCAACATCGGTCCAGTCCTTGGTATTTGTCGCCCTTCGAAATGCAGTAGCACTAGATAGATTACGGAGACTTATACGGTCAATAATGTTTGGTATGCCATTGACAGATCCAGGGGCTTCTGTTAATGTCGACGAGGCCCTGCTATTGTTCCTTGGAGACACTTTCCGGACTATATTTCCAATCGTTAGTCTATTTGGAGTGATATCTCTCGTGCGGTTCTGAGGCGAGTTAGACCCCGTTGGACTCCCCTCTTCACTCTCTGATATCAAAGTATAGCCGTAGCCAAGACGTCGTCCTCCGGACATCCATCCTATACTGACTTTTCGAGGGATGACTAGGTCTTCGGGTTTTTCGCCACGAACAAATGTACCAACGGAGGCATTTGACCGATCCAGATCAAAATGTTCAGTGAATTTGCTTTTCTTGCCAGCAACACTGTGGGCCGCGCTTGGAAACCTTCTTTCTGGTTTAAGAGAGCCATGGTCTATTGTACCAAGACTTGGTGCTTGGTGATCGCCGGATGCAGCAGAAGAAAGGCTTGTCATCCGTGAATAGAATGAAGATGGGTTTTTACTGTGGCATACCAGGGGTAGGTCGAACTTCAGCGCCCCTTGACCCGGGGTTAATGACCTTTGTGAGTTCTGACAGCCATAGTTGTGGTATTGATCTGACACGCCCTGTGAAGTGAATTCAGCTCTCTGTCCGCTCTCGTCGAGCGATTGGTTCTGGGATAGAACACGGGGGGAGATAGAAGGAGATGCTAGCATCTTGGATATGTTCATATCGGTAAGATGAACTGAGCGAACTTCTGATGATGGTTCTCTAGTGGTTTGTTTTCGTTTTTTCGTAACCGCAAGCTGCGATGCGCTTCGCCTCAATGAACCTGAGTGCGTTTCTGGTATCAGGTTGTCTTGACAAGCCAAGCCCACACGGCTAACAGGCGTTGGATGTTGGTCATGATTCTCTTGGGAGACATCAATGAGTTCTGGAGGTTTCGATACCGCAACACCAATCCTTGTGCCATTCTGATCCTGCTTTGATTTGGATAAAGCTGCAGGTGGTTCTACCTTTTGTCCATAGACGGGGCTGTCTGACTGAGTTGCAACCATTGGTATGGTGTTTTCCATGGCCACAATACGTGAATCAGATGCGGTTTGCAATGCCGACGGGCTCCAGCGCTCATGGCCCAGGAAATCAAATGTAATTTGCGATCTGTTGATATCTCCATAGTCTGAATGTGGCTCATTCCCCATGGATTCATGGAAGGGTTTGCCCAACCAGTCTAGCTCTTCAACGGAGCATGTGCGCCCAAGAGGTGACGCATTCCTCCCGATAGGCGCTGGTGTCAAAAGAGACCGCTTGGTTTGCTTTGGGGTAGGGATAGACTGCGCATCGCTATCATACCCTCGCTCGCTCATCAGGCTGCTGCCATAATCGTTGGAGGCAATTGGACCGGGGGTGCCTTTAAAAGACCTGGATGAGAATGAGAAAAGGGATGTCCCCGGCCTGTCGGATCTTCTTGTTGGGTGCAACCCTTTGATGTCTCGAGAAAGGCGCCTGCGTAGTCTATTGGACAGCCCTCCAGATGACTCTCTCTCGGTCTCGCGGGTTGCATTTTCTGCTATTGGGGATCTCCCTGGGGATGTCAGAGAACAATCCTTATTACAAGAAATGACGGGATGGTAGGGGGTGACTGTTCTTATCACCTTCTGGAAGATCATCTGAAGATGACAGCGAGTCCGTTTGATCTAACTGGTACGTCCGTGCAAAGTCGGTGGGAGATGCGGATTTTCGGGACTCCCTGAAACGACGACAAAACAGGAAACCCATTGGGAATTAAATGAGAAATATTGGTATAATAGGCCGATGAATGCATCCCGAGAGGATATTTGCATGGGGAATGCATCCTGAGTCGAGTTGCAGCAAGCCCTCGGCGGGCGATTCATGCTGCGGGAAGGAGCAGTCTTGACGGCCTTGAATAAGGAAGCAGCATCAAACATGGCAATGGTCTGCTTGGAGTCTAGAGTTGGCATCCCAATGGTGTTGCCATCTTTGTTAATTGGGTTGTCTCATCCCACGCCAATAGTCGATCCATATCAGGATGACTCCTGTCATGTGTAATCTTTATGATAGGTATCATGGCCTCTATCTAGTCCAGGCCGTGAAAAGCTGAGCTGCACGCTGACATCTTTTCTCAGCCTGTGTCACCAGTTGGTGCTGTTCCTTCGCAGCTTGCAGGCATGAACTCGTCTATCACAACACATCTGTACCACCACATCCACTCATCGCAGACCTGAAAATACCTACTCGTCCTCGACCAGACCTAGTCGCCGATCCCGGAGAACGCAGCGGTGGGGCACGATGGCCAATCACAGCCGCCCCAGCGAAATCTCGCCAGCTCCAAATCACGCCATTTGGCAGGATCTGCTGGCTGTCACGGTATTACGCGGTACTATTGTATTTCCCCGCGCAGTCCTCGACATAGATTGTATTTCCAGTACACGCGGTGCCCCTCCATCAGGTGGGATTTTCCAGCCCCTTTCAGTTAGCGCCGTTGTCGTCCCGCTTCCCCTCCATTCATTCTTATTCTTCCTCTTCCCTCCTCTTCGCTCTCTTCTTCTTCTTTTTTTCTTCTCCATCCTCCTCCCCTTTTCTTCTTTTCTTCCTTTTATCCTTTGTTAGCAAGAAATTGCTGAAAGGGAATTATCTTTGTGTGATTGATTTTATCAACCATTCTCCCTCTTCTCCGTGTTAAACCCCGCTTTTTCTCCTCCTTTCACACACATATAACCATCAGGATGGTTCAATCGTATGCATTTCCCTCCCGCTATCAGTTGTCGAATATCAAGTTGCTGACGGGTTTCTAGCGCTGTCTTGGGTTTCCCCCGTATGGGAAAGCTCCGTGACCTCAAGAAGGCCACTGAAGCTTACTGGGGAGGAAAGATCTCTCGCGATGACCTTCTCGCTGAGGGTAAGAGACTCCGTCTCGAGCACTGGAAGATCCAGAAGGATGCCGGTGTCGACGTCATCCCCAGCAACGACTTTGCTTTCTACGACCAGGTCCTTGACCACATCCAGACCTTCGGTGTATGTATTTCTTTTCTAGAGATTCATTATCTGAACGCTAATATCTGGTCTCTGAATAGGTTATCCCTGAGAGATACAGCAAGTATGGTCTCCACCCCGTTGACGAGTATTTCGCCATGGGCCGTGGTCTCCAGAAGCCCGCCCAGGATGGCCAGGCCGCCATCGATGTTCCTAGCTTGGTATGTTTCTTCTTATATCGATAAACAAACAAATAAAGGACCCGGTTTTCTAACAATCAATTACAGGAGATGGTTAAGTGGTTTGACTCCAACTACCACTACGTCAAGCCTACACTCCAGGACGACCAGGTCTTCAAGCTGGCCGACCAGCCCAAGGCTGTTGTTGAGTTCCTCGAGGCCAAGGAGGCTGGCATTGTCACCCGCCCCGTTGTCTTGGGTCCCGTTTCTTTCTTGACCCTCGCCAAGGCCGACCGTGGTCAGACCGTCGACCCCATCTCCAAGCTTGACAAGCTCCTCCCCTTGTACGTTGAGCTTCTTGCCAAGCTCAAGGAGGCTGGTGCTCAGGACGTTCAAATCGATGAGCCCGTCCTCGTCTTCGACCTTCCTACCAAGTCCAAGCAGGCCTTCAAGCCCGCCTACGAGACCCTGGGTGCCCTCGGTGACAAGGCCCCCCGCATTACTTTGGCCACCTACTTCGGTGACATCGTCCACAACATTGATGTCCTCTCTTCCCTCCAGAGCCTCCACGCTATCCACGTGGACCTTGTCCGCAACCCTGAGCAGCTCGACACCGTCATCGGTGCTCTCGGCCCCAACCAGGTCCTCTCCGCTGGTGTCGTTGACGGCCGTAACATCTGGAAGACCAACTTCAAGGCTGCCATTGAGAAGGTCGAGCTGGCCATCCAGAAGCTGGGCAAGGACCGAGTCATCGTCTCTACCTCCAGCTCTCTCCTCCACGTTCCCCACACTCTCGCTAGCGAGAAGACTCTCGATGCTGAGATCCGTGACTGGTTCAGCTTTGCTGTCGAGAAGACCGCTGAAGTTGTTGTGATCGCCAAGGCTGTCACTGAGGGCCCTGCTGCTGTCCGTGAGGAGCTCGAGGCCAACGCTAAGTCCGTCCAGTCCCGTGCTTCCTCCAAGCGCACCAACGACCCCGAGGTCAAGGCCAGACAGGCTGCTGTCACTGAGGCCATGCACAACCGCCAGTCTGAGTTCCCTGCTCGTATCGCTGAGCAGAGCAAGAGCATCAACCTTCCTCGCTTCCCTACCACCACCATTGGATCTTTCCCCCAGACCAAGGAGATCCGTATCCAGCGTAACAAGTTCACCAAGGGTGAGATCACCCCCTAAGGAGTACGAGGAGTTCATTGAGAAGGAGATCCGTGAGGTTGTCAAGATCCAGGAGGAGCTCGACCTCGACGTTCTCGTCCACGGTGAGCCTGAGCGTAACGACATGGTTCAGTACTTCGGTGAGAGACTCACCGGTTACGTCTTCACCACCCACGCTTGGGTCCAGAGTTACGGATCTCGCTGCGTGCGTCCTCCCATCATCGTCGGTGATGTCTCTCGTCCCGCTCCCATGACCGTCAAGGAGTCCAAGTACGCCGTCTCGGTCTCCAGCAAGCCTATGAAGGGTATGCTTACTGGTCCCATCACCTGTCTCCGCTGGTCTTTCCCCCGTGACGACGTCCACCAGTCCGTCCAGGCCCAGCAGCTGGCTCTTGCCCTCCGTGACGAGGTCGTTGACCTCGAGGCCGCCGGTATCAAGGTCATCCAGGTTGACGAGCCTGCCCTCCGTGAGGGTCTCCCTCTCCGCTCCGGAGTCGAGCGTGACAACTACCTCTCTTGGGCTGTCAAGGCCTTCAAGCTGTCCACCGCTGGTGTTACTGATGGCACTCAGATCCACTCTCACTTCTGCTACTCTGAGTTCCAGGACTTCTTCCACGCCATTGCCGCTTTGGATGCCGATGTTCTGAGCATTGAGAACAGCAAGTCTGACGCCAAGCTCCTCAAGGTCTTCATTGACGAGGCCTACCCCCGCCACATTGGTCCCGGTGTCTACGACATCCACTCTCCTCGTGTCCCCAGCGAGGAGGAGATCAAGGACCGTGTCGAGGAGATGCTCCAGTACCTCCGCCCCGAGCAGCTCTGGATCAACCCCGACTGTGGTCTGAAGACCCGCCAGTGGCCCGAGACCAAGGCTGCTCTGGCCAACTTGGTCAGCGCTGCCAAGCACTTCCGTCAGAAGTACGCCCAATAAATTAATAACAATTTAAACCCATGATGGGGGCGACATTCAACCAGTCGCCTCAGAAACGAATTGTGGAGTTTCGTTTTATGATGAGTTACGATGATGATACCAAAAGTTCAACATAAGGGTTGGGGGTTTTAGATAACAAAATTTGCGGGTAAAGGAGTTCAACATTTACGATTTCAACATCGGCATTCAGCCAACATCAGTTCAGCGAGCAGCGGTTTCCTGGCCGTGTTTGTTTTTATAAGTTTCTTTTGTTTTGGGAACAGGAAGCATGAGCGCGTGATGTGGGTTGTTGCCGGTGGTTTTTCATAATTTCAACAATGTGTTTTATCACACTTTTTGAGGGTACCAACTTATCTCTCAATCTAATTCAATGAGGGCATTTGCCTTGAAACAATATATTCTTCCATCTATGAATGTAAACTCTGTAGTCTTCATGTCCTTGGACTAAAGTTTTCTGGGAATAATTATTTGATCAATTTCGCCCGATTGACAAGACTTGCCTGACCAACCAAGTAGATCTCCACATGTAGGTACAGTTTGGAGCCCAAGATATAAGGCGTGATCCACCAACGCCAGAAACTTACTATGTATGCAACATCCACTTGTCTAAAGCCCAGCAGTGTACCAAAAAGTAGCTTAAAAGTCCCCAAAAATTACCATAAATGATGTTGTAAATCACAACCAAGGACACCACGGAACAGCTGCACCTCTTCCACCGACAGCTTTCTCTCCGAATCTCTCCACATACCACTTCCGACCCCAGCGAGCATTGGGCAGCATAGTAGAAATCTCATTGACTAAAAACAACAAGCCAGGTAGAGACAGAGGCACATTGAATTTCTCCGCCAAGGCAGCGGCAGGAACAAGCCAGGGTGCAAGTCTGAATGGGGGAGTTGAGTAGGAAGGCGAGGAGATGGCAGATGGAAGGCGGGTCGGGAAGATTGAGGTGCCAACGAGAATGAAACCGAGCCATTCGACCCATTCAAAAGCGTAGTTTGGGTAAAGGATGGACCGGAAAACGCCCTGGCACGGAGGGATCACGTAGACTTTGAAGTATTTGTTCGTAGACTGGCCATTGTCGTTGTTGTTGTTGTTGTTTTTGTTCTGGTCGAGATCCTTTTTGGCCGCTCGCCTATCGGCTTCTTCGCGACGAAGACGGAATAGAGCTCGATCAGAGTATATATTGCCAATCATGCCAGTGAAAAAGAGGACCAGACCCAAGTATGGAAGGTACCCCGATCCCGACCCTCCCTGGGGAGATGATGGGATGCCCCCGTCCGTCTTGTATCCAATGGTAGAAACGTTGTACCCGACCACCCAAGACGCAATACAGGAGGAATTCACCCAGTTGAAGATAACCGCCGCAAACACGACAAGAGCATGGATAGGCGACATACTCGGCGCAGCGAACAGAGGCGAGATGACAGCTCGATTGGCATAATGGATGACATACAGAGACCCGACCAGCTTATTAGTAAGCGGGAGAGATGCAATGCCGAGCGTCTGTGGCAGTTTCCAGAGCACGAAGATGAAATTAATCGGTGCCACCAACTCCATGATGACCCAGCCAACACGACCGGGGAAGTTCAAGCAGGAGTTCATGGATTTCTTGCCGGCAGGGTAGAAAGAGAGAAGCCATTGGATAAGGGTGAACTGGTTGGTGCATGTTAGCTATGTGTCTGTAAAGCTCTTTCTGTAATTTGAATCTTACAACTGGAAAGTACTGGAAGCCATTGAGGAGGACGGCGTACGCTTCTGGTGTCGGAGGGAAGAAGTCAACCAGGGGTGGTAGAGATTCCACGCAGGACGAGATGATAGAGCCCATGTTTTCAGCTTATGGTTTCGAAAGGTAAGTTAATACTATCCAAAGATCCAATGGAAATGAGAAGGTAGTCGGAAGTTATTTGTCTGCAGACTGCAGAGCTACCTGGGGACCATGCAGGTATCCCTGTGAGAAGAAGTCGGTTACGTCAATTTTGAGTTTTCAACGAAGATGCTGAATCAATCAGGATCGAAGAAAAGATCTGTATAAGATGAATCCTTCCATATAAGAGCTGGATTCTGAGATGTGTGAAGAGAAAGAAAGAACCTGGAGATTTTGTGTAGCTGCTGTTGACCCAAAAGAGCAAGAGCGTGATGTCACGGGACCATCGGATCCCCACATGATCTGCGTTGTTCTTCAGTGAATGAAGGCTATTCCAAGAGCACGATACTACTGATATGAACTCGAGCTACAGAGTATTAACTAAAGGATCAGATATTATAAGCATATGTTGATTCTTGGCTCATGGTAAATGTCGCTCATGATATTCTGATGTGTGGGTTAATAACAACAAAAAAAAGAAAGCCCACTCCAATCCAAACAAACGTATAACAATAATCCCAGGCATATTGTCTTAAGCAAACCATATCTATCATAAATAACAGCTAGCACTATGTGCATGAAGAACAATCATCATGAAGAAGTATCCATCTTCTCGCCCTGTTCCGCTGCTGCTGCCTGTCTCCGCTCTGCTATTCTTTGTGCCTTGAACGCTTCGATCTTGGCCTTGAGTTCGGTATCTAAGTGAAGAAGGATGGTTAGTTTCCAGTCTGAGTGAATATAATCGGGATCAAAGGTAAATGCTTACCAGGCTTCACATCCTCCATCTTGAGTGGAACTCGGTTGAATGGGTCATGAGGATCACTCAAGAGATGAGAACGCAGAGTCGAGCGGTCAATAGACATTCTGGAGTTGGGCAGGATGACAGGGTCTTCCATCAATGTGTAGATCAAAGGATCTAAAGAGAAAATTGTTAGTCAACTCGCGCACGAAGAGAATCAATCCTCGAAACATACCCAAGAACTCGTCCGGGACCTCTCCAAGGTCCTCCTCCGCTTGTTCATCAACCGCCCGAGCCTCCATGACCTTCTTCTGTAGAATTTCCCACCTCCTCAAGTCTTCTGGAGATTTGAGGCTGAATTTGCGCAGGATCTCCGCGGCCTTTTCAAAGTTGACCGGCTTGTAAGATCGACCATCCCGTGCAACGGCAAAGATAAAGTTTTCCTTGTTCCTCAAGTTGAGGTACACGTCCACAATCTCACTTAGCAAGGCCCGTGGGTTGAATCCGTAGTCCCGCAGGTTTTCCACACGCAGGTTGCTGCTTCTCGGGCCCACCATAGCGTCCAAATTGTAGTCCAACATGTCTGCCAATCGCTGAACGATTTCCGGCATTGTGAATGAATCCGCCAGCGCATCGGTGAAGAGCTTAAGCATTGCGACGGTCTCATTCGTCAGCTGCATGTAGGACTTGGCATTCCGCTGAGCGGAAGCAAGTTGCTCCTCTCTTTCCTGACGCATGGTAGGGTCCATCGTGCTGCCACTTTGATTCAACTCCACCTGAGTGTTGTGGATGGTCTTGAATGCACCAAAGGATTCATCGAGCACGAAGGTCACGTCGTTGAGCAGTAGGTTGACGAACCGCACGAAGAAGTCTAGGTTCTGGTTGGCCTGATTGGAAAGCTTGTCACGGTAGAGAGTGTTGGGCCAGATGCACTTGACAATTTGGAAAATCTCAAATCGGATGTTGAATTTGTCAAAGAACTGAGTATGGGTCCCTGTGTGTTCAGCCTCGATGTAGAACTTCATAAGTGCGTGCAACAGGTGATCATTTGCAAAGGGCATGGAGTTCAGAAGATCCACGAGGACACCCCGAGCGCCACCGGGGCGCGGCCATGTTCCTCGAAATAGGATAGACACCAGTCCAGCCTTCAAGTATGGGTTCTTGATGTAAGCTGAACTCTCCAAGAATGTCAGGCAAAGCATGACCAGTTCATCACCCTGCGTAGCGGTGATGATCTGAGGCATACACCACATGATGAATTTGAAGTTGCTGACAACATCTTCCACAAAGTATTCGGGAAGGCACTTGAAGACTTCCGGCTGCTCCTGTGGCAGAGGCAGCTTGACCGGTTGTTTGGGAAAGTTACCGCCTGACACGAGTCTTAATAGCCAGACGATAACGTATCTCATGAATAGCATAGAACGGGCCTGCCATTGGTCGTCAAACAAGACACCCTGAAGACTGTATTTCAGAGCCAGACCCAAATCCAACTTGTCCTTGTACTTCTTGAGAGCTTGTTCAAACACCCGGAGTTGCATCGGGTTGTTTATCCATTTGTGCCGCTCGTTTTCGAATTTGACGATGGTGGACTCCATGTGTCGGAGGTCCTTTTCAAGTTGATCCAATTTCGAGGTCAACGATTCACTTCCATAGTGATGGGCGGCAACCGTCAGGAAAAAGATCTCGGTGATGAAGTTAGAGGTGCCTTCTGCTTTTTGGGAATAGAAAGCATCAGAAGCATGTTGATCGGCATTGATCTTGGTCTCGTCTTTCATGTCCACACGAGGGTTCCGATGGAGATACCCAGCATCGATTCTATTAATCTAGAAGAAAATTAGACCAAACGACACAGGCACTTGATAGTGTTCCAAAACTTACTTTGGTAAAAGATGCATCCATGAACGGCTCGCAAAGCTGGTCCATGCATGTAGTGAGGTTGAACATGAATCCATCAGACGATACCGTGTTGGGATCCACCTGCATTGCTCTTCGCTTGTGATTGATGTTCAACGCCGTGGCAAACCAGTCCAGGACTCTATCTCTTGCATCTTTCGATGCTCGAATCAAGTGGTTGATTACGTCAAGAATATCCGCGCTCAGCATCTGCTGCATCATCCGAAGAGATCGCTGGGCATTAATGATGTACCCCTGGTCTCTTGTCTTGGGGCTCGAGAAGTATGACATGGTCACATTCCCTTGGAGAGGAGACAACCGGAACCACGGTCCCAAGAGCGTGCGCTTCTCAAACAGTGCTGGGTCCCGAGACGCATTGAAAATAGACGACTCTGTAATCGCAGCGGCAATAACCGCGTGACGGACAAGATTCCGCAAGGCCTAAGAGCAAATTAATTGGTATAGGCCCCCTTTGACAAGGTGGTATTTCACATACCGTCACATAAGGCTTGTAGTCGTCATTGATGTTCATTTCAGCAAGCTCCTGGCTCAATCCTTCAACCGCGGCGATGAAAGCGGGCTTGATGCTCTCGTCCTCATCAAACCTTTTGACAGCTTCGCTGATGAACTCGAAATCAACACCTCTGTCCTCCTCAGGGTCCAAGAGTAGGTAAGGCTTCAACGGCGACTGATCAGACGGCTCGAGTCTAATGAGCATTAGAAATCAGTATCCCGTCACTCCAGCCAATGAAAGAGACAAAACGCACCCAAACATATCCGGCATCGTGATAGCAAACATGCAATAACTCGTGCACAGGCGCCGGGCCTCGCAGATAACTTGAAACTTGGGGTCATTGTCGCTTGCACGGCGGAAACCTTTGTACAGCCGGGAAATCCTCTTCCAGCATGGTAGTAAGTAATCCAAAGGCTTCTGATGGTGAACATTGGAAGCTGCTTCCAAAAGAGCCTGGTCCAGCACCGACGTCTCGATCCGCAACTGTCGGCCTTCGTCTTCAAGTTCACTCTTCAAACCAGATAGATAGATCAACCGTTGTCCGTGAATATCCCTCTGTCGATCTTCCCTCAGGGTAAGTTTGAAAACAGCGCTCAGAGTACGGTCCTCAAAGGACTCGATACTCTCCTCTGCTCTTGGTGTCGCGGAAACCGGCGTTCCAGATTGTGATCGATCCGGGGCTGGACTGGCAGTCCTGACGGGTGTGATTTTGATCCGCTTTCCTTCTGACTGCTGCAACTCGGGCCTCGGCGATGGTGCAGCAGAACTTGGTGCGCTGTTGTCTCGGCTAGCCTGTGGTCGTGGGCTGTCTGTACTCTGCGAAGGTGTTGTGGGTCGCTGGGCGGAGGCTGATTCTGCACTTCCCTCGACGGGCGAAGACGGGGATGGGTTTCCAAGCTTTGCGAGGCGCTTGTTACGGATCTAAAAGATGGGGAATTCAGGATTAGTTCCTGGATAATTGGAGGCTTCTTTCTAGCGACAGCGCCTGCGGCGTTGGGGGACACAACTGACCTTGTCCGCGTCGGAAAGAGTATCTGACATCTTTCAACGATAAGGATATGGCGACGCACAGAGAGCTTTTGTAGCGGGGCAAGGAATGCGGAGAGAAGAGCGGCTAGAAAAACGTAGAAAAAGGCTAAAGGACCGTCTCCCAGAGATGTCAGGCCACCGTCGTAAAACCCAGGAAAGAAAGAAAGAAGATCAAGAAACGAGGAGGAATGATTGCTGGCAATCACTCATGCTGGCGGCATTCGGTCATGGTCGCTGAGATTCGCCCGCATATTAACTAAGCGCCGCCTTCATTTCTCCGCCCCGAAGAGATGCATTATTTTTTCTATGGGTGATATCAAAGTGAGAATGCAAGTGAGATGATACTGATTCATTGTGTACAAGACTCATTTCATTTCTCGAGAATGGATAACAGTCATAGAAGTCCAATCACACATAAGCCCATGAGACGCCCAAATCCTTGTTTCGTGCACTATTGACATCTTAAGGAAGCGAAAGTCCAAAAAAGGAAGAAAAAAAGAGATTAAGTATAAGGGGAAAAGGGGATGATCAAGACAAAAATATCCCGTCTAGTCAAATAGCTAGTAATGCCGTCTAACGTCTCCCTTTCAAAGAATCTAACCGACGGCAACTCTTCAACTCGAGAGAGCGCGCCTCCTTCATCTTCTCTACATCAGGGAAAAACCAGCCTTGGGCATCCATCATCATTCGATCCCGGGCATGCATTTCACTCTCACATTCATATCGTAGTTTGGAGACATAGTCCACTTCTACCCGTTGATCCAACTGGCGGAATTTCCGTGAACTATAGTCGTCCACATCCGAAGGATTAACAAAGTAGTTGATGTTGAGTTTGGGTGTCGTTCGGTGCATGGTGTGAGGGGGAACAGCGGCATCAAAGCGATAAGAAGGACCGGAAGGAGTAGAAGAGCCGGAGAAAAGTGAAGAAAGGAGAGGGAGCACAAAGAGAAGGATGAGAGGCAAAAGTTGTTGGAACAGAGCCCAGCCGGACGGTGCAGATTCCTCGGCAGTGGCCTCGCGAGGCCTTCTCCGTGGCCGAGCACCTCCAAATTGGTGAACGCGGAATCCAGGGCCTCCTCCCATGTTGAAAACGAACTGAGGACCACCTAGAACGGATGAATTAGCAACGGTTCCCGTTAAGCTATGACGCGGGATATCACTGTACCGAAACCACCTCCCATACCACCACCAAAACCACCGCCGAAAAACCGTTGGAATAGTTCCTCGGGCGATATTTCATCATCGAATCCAGGACCTGCTGATCGCGGGAACCCACCACCACTGAAACCGCTGAAGGGAGAGGCGCCCGATGGCCCAGCACTGGGGGTGAATCTGCTATCCGGGTCTCCTCCAAACCTGTCATATTTGGCCTTCTTTTCTGAATCCGATAACACCTGGAACGCACGAGAAACCGCTACATCGCACGTCAGTCAAATAATCCAAAAACACCTATCGGCAGCCAAAACAAAAAAAACTCACACTTGAAAGCCTCATCTGCGCCCTCGTAACCATTCTTATCAGGATGTGTCATTAAACTCAGTTTCCGGTATGCCTTTTTGATTTCGCTATCCGTAGCAGTCTTCTCCAACGATAGAATCTCATAAAACGCGGTTGCCGAGCATTTTCGTATCCTCAATACCGCCGCCTTCTGTTCCGGAGTGTATTTTCTGTCCTGATTCCCTTGGTTGTGGTCGCGAGACTTGGCCGAGCCCCCGCCGTCTACCCCGGACGCTGTAGCCGCAGGCATGGTTGTGGTGGGGTGTATAAAACTGATATATCGGAGGATCTGTATTTCTCTCCAGGATTTTTGGCCCAAATGATGATGGACGGGGTGGCGCGCAGGTCGGACGGAGGAGGAGAAATCCGATCCCGCAGCGGGAGAAGGGAGATAGAGAGGGTTGGTTGAAAGAGCCGACCGTTCAAACAAAAAACAAGCGAAAATAAACCCCGTCCTTGGCGATGGAATAATAGATTCCCTCCCTTTCTAATGGGGATAGGGAAACAGTGGTTTGGTGCGTTGCGTGAGGTTCTAGATTCTTGGATAAAAGGAACTGACTGATCAACGTGGTGTCTTTCGGCGGTTCAGTTGTTGACGCTAAGCCCCGGTTGAGGCGTTAGTAAGTCGCCTGTCAGTGTCATCATCGTCATTTTTTAGGATCATACATCACTGCTGCTGCAAGCTCTGCATTTCAATTGCGCCTGTTAATAAATAATAAAATTGTCTTGTGAGTCTCTCAATTACAGTCGATTTATCTGTCTTACACTGACAATCCTTTTCTTCCTGTTCTAGGTCTCCCTTCATAATGTCCAGCACAGATACCACAGTCCAAAAAACAAAGCAGTCTCTCGTCCAGCGAGCAAAGGCATGGGGAGGTACGCAATTCTTCCTCTTTCATCCAATTCATATTCTCCAATATCTTCGTTAGTCTAATATCGCGACCAGAAAACTCCTTCCCTCCGACCCTTCTCGCAACCTTGATCACGGCGCAACATGCACGTCCCTTCCAAGTGGTTCCCATGCTTTTCCCTCCGGTCCTTCTCTTTACAAGCTATGCGAACCTCCAGGGATTCAAGGTCGATAGTGCCGGTCTCACTGCGGCCTGGTCGGGACTCTACCTGCTGCTTGCCGGTCGGCGGAAGCAGCCATTTATGAAGAAATGGGGTGTCCGGGGCGTTGTCCGCGGTGCGACTATGGGTCTCTGCTTTGCTAATTTGGTCGGTGGAGGACTGGCATACACGTTTGGCAAGAGGGAGGAAGAGGAAGAGTAGTTCTATCACATGGGCCGAGTGATTTATTATCAATGCTAGGTAATAAGGCACTAGCATGTCTGGTGGCGGGGTAGGCGTCGCCCAAGGTATGGTGTTCCGGATTCATTGCTTACAGTATAGTCATTGTTTGCTGCATGGTTGTATGATATGTCCCATAAATTTCATGAAAATGTCTAAAAGAGTCGTCGATCTCTGCCACCATCTATATTCTATGATCGCGTGACCAGCCGATCAGTTATCGGCATAGGGTTGCTGAGATGAGAGATAGCCCCGGACGTTCTCAGGGACCAGCCATTCAAGATCCTGGGGATTCCGTTGACTCGCCTCTCTGGCCAGCGTAGAGCTCACCGGTCTCTCCCCCGGCTTCTTCCCTTCTACGAACTGAATTCGATCTGCCCACTCTCGTTTACCACCTTCATGCTCCCTACCTCCTTGAGCCAGATTGAGGAGGAAAGCCTCTTGTTCTTCTTTGTTACCCCATTCATCGTTAGGACGCATGGTGACTCTCAGTCTGTGCTGCGAGATGAAGGGCTGGAGCGGGTGGAGCGTATGCTCCGGTGGGTAGTACTTTGTATCGAAGATCCGAATCAACGTATCGTAGCCCGTGAGATGAACCTGCTCAAGTGATTTTGGATAGACACCAGCGGAGTCGATTTCCGCCGCTTTACCTATAAAATATGGCATTTTGGTGACCCCAATGTCAATTTGCGGGGCAGGTTGGCTCGGCGCCGTCGTCTTCATATATGACAAGAGATCCCGAGCAAACAACTCCATCATGACGAGACGGTCCTCAAACGGCGCCGGTTTAGGTGGTTTATCCGCATTTTGCGTAGCAAGTAACAACAGGAGGCGAGGCGAATGACTAGGGTTTTCTAGCAGAGCGGAACTAGCGATGCGGAGATGGGCATGAGTTGGGGGATTGTAGGACGAGTCCAGCACATAGAGAACGTCTGGAGGGGGTGGCTGAGCCTCAGTAGAAGAAGGGACGGAGCTGAGGATTTCAAAGTTCGTGGAAGACGTGGTGAAACGTTTCAGGGATGGATTGAATTCAGCTCGACGAACCTGGAAGGAGGGGTTCGTCATGGTTTTGGCGATGCGATTGCGTCAGTTGAGTTCGATTGACAAGCCAAGGACGGAGTAGATGCGATCATGCGACAGAGGCAGTATCGAAGGACAAAAATAAATCGGATCAAACAGCGATGAAGCCTCGAGTCACGTCAATTCGGTAGCAGTGGAGTCAGGGCCTGAGAAGGACCAAAGTTGAGGCTGCGGGACGAAGAAACGCTGGGATGTGGATGAGGACGGGCGGCGTTGGCCCATCCACGGCACAGCACGGGCGGATTCATCCATGGAGATTTTCGTGTAAACACGGCAAGAATAGGAGGATGGATTTGATATTAATATCTAGATAAATATGTTTATGGCGATTCTGTAGAGCAGACTGCATGGTGGTAATGGTGTCCTGGGGAACCCCACCAAGGAAGAACCATGATGCTTTAATAAGGATGAAACGTGCATGGACATGTGCCGTCTATTATATTGCATGGAGATTAAGGCATGCATTTATGCCAGGTATATGCATGTTTATGTTGCTTCGGGTGTATCTCAGAGATATATACATGGCACAGTAACTAGTGTCTACCTCATCTAATATCAGAAGTAATACTCCGTAAGCCATAGATAAACAGGATCATGTTGATATCTCGGACGTAACCATCCGAGTCATGAGTTGAAACACTGGATGCATGTTATATCCGAGACTTACCCAAGTGGGTATACAGCACCTTGCAAAAGACTCCTATATCAGAAATTTGCAGCAATCAACCAGACACAAACCTCTCAGTAATTGATGCTATTAAGCTCTATTTCAACAGCTTTCTGGATACTTTGTCAAAGCTCTGTAGACATCCAGACTCTAGACTCTTGATGCTCCACTCCTTCTATTTTGCTAGAATCGAGCCTTTAAGGATCACCGCATGGATCGGCACTGTCACGAAGATACAGATCAGTAATATTACCATTCTGGTATCAACGGCTGGAATATTCCGAGATTCTGTCTCTTGGTTGCAGTCTTACCACCAGGTAGGATTCCAGTGGAATGGTCTAGAATAATGATAAATGAGCCGTGCCTACAGTAGGACAGATGCAATATTATATCGGTACGACATGATTTATTCCATATTACTCCGTACTGTTGCACGGAAAACAGGGAATGGCTGTGTTTTCCACTTAATTAATTAGAGTTGTAAACATGACTCCATCCAACCATCCCCCGTGGAGTGTAGATATTCTGTCAGTCCTTTCTGACACTCAGATTGTACTGTATATTATGATATTGGCTAGATCAGGTTGGATTCATTCCGTTGGATTAATCTTAATATTAATTAAATATTATAACCACAATCATAACATCGTGACACATGACATTGATATTATCGAAGGGGAAAAAAAAAAAAAGTGAATGAGATTACCCTGGTCCCCTCCACCAATCAGAATTTAGAGTGACTCCATGAAACGGGCCTTAATCTTCGGCTGCAGCAAATCCACATGCGGTGCCTGGACCCACCTCCACCCACGCTCTATGATTGGCCTGTCTCTATACCAAACATTACGCTGTATATACACCCTCAACCTCATATAAGATGAAACGATAAGCACGCAAAGGCGACTGGCAATACCAGACGAGACCAAATATACGGGCTGTCGCTGGCTCTGGCTGGTCCCTGCCCCACCCACCCAACGGACCGTTATGGATCTGGCCCTGTAACGCTGTAACGTACTGTATTCTATACTCCAGCATCGCAGTGAATCTTCCTGCTCATTAATTCCCCTCCTTAATTAATTAATCTCTGCTTCTCTTCTCTCTTCCTCTCTTCTTCTTCTTCTTCTCCTCCTTCTTCCCAGTCAGGCTGCTGGTTCATTCCTTTCTACTTTCTCTGTGCTAGAGAATCATCCATTCTTTTCTCCCCCAGTCGTTCTTTTTGTTCCTGCGAATCGATTTCGCACTTCACTCTCTTTTTGATCAGTGCAGCTGACTCTGAAAGAGACTTTATCATTCGAGTTTGTTTCAACGAGGCATTGATTGCTCTCATTCAGCTTCCTTCATCATGCAGTTGACCGGCAAGATCTCCATCGCCCTTCTGGGTGCCTTTGCTGCCGTTGGCGAGGCAAACCACCACGGTCTTCACGCTCGTCACAACCGCGTCCTCAATGCCAGAGACTACAGCGAGCCTACTCCCAGCACCTCTTCCGTGATGGTCTACCCGACTCCTGTGCAGCCCACCACGTCTTCCTCCGTGGATGCCCAGCCGACTCCTCCTGTGCCCGCTCAGCCTTCTTCTGTGGATGTTGAGACGCCTCCTGCTGTCCCATCTTCCTCCGTCGATGCTGAATCGTCTTCTGTGCCTGCTCAGTCGCCCCCTGCTGTGGTTGTTCCGTCTTCCTCGGTGACTGTTCCATCTTCTTCCGTGGATGCCCAGTCGACTTCCTCTGTGGTTGTCCCGTCGTCTCCTGCGGCCACTGAGTCGTCTTCCGTGGTCATTCCGTCCTCTGTTGCTGCCCAGTCGTCTTCCGTGGCTGCTTCGTCTCCTGTGATTGCTTCGTCTTCCGTGGCTGTGACGCCCTCTGTTGCCACTTCGTCATCTGTTGCGGCTTCATCTTCTGTGGCTGCTTCGTCCTCAGTCGTTGCTCGCTTCCCTTCGTCGTCCAAGGCAACCCCTTACTCTTCCAAGGCCACTCCCTCTTCGTCTAGGATCCCTGCCTACTCTTCGTCCAAGGCCACTCCCTACTCTTCATCCAAGGTTACCCCGGCTCCCGTTCCCCTCAGCACTGGTGTGCCTGCCGGCCCTCAGTCTAGCTCTGCTGCTGGCGATGGTGCTGATGGCTCTGTCTCTCACGTCATTGAGACCAAGACCACTACCAAGGATGTCACTCTCACCTACACCATGGGTGCTGGTACTTCCACGTCTGTTGTCACTACGACTGTCCACAAGACTGCCACTGAGCTTCACACCATCACTGTGGTAAGTCCAAAGAAACCCCCTTGTCAATGAGAAGGATTGAGTACTGATATCTCTCTAGACCCCCGAGCCTGCTACTACCAGTGTTAGCGCCAGTGCCACTGACGAGCCTACCACCACCATCTCCTCCACTTCTACTTCTACTTTGACTGTTGTGGAAGTCCCTACCCCCTCTTCTGGAAGCTCTGGTGACTACCAAGGCAATGGAGGCAATGAAGGAAATGACCACCAGGCTTGTAGTCAGGCTACTGTCACTGTTACCGACACCGTCACTGTGGTATGTCTTCAATCGCATTCCCAATCTAGATGGCAAGCTAACCTGTATCGATAGACTGCCACCCCAACCCCCACTGCCCAGCCCGGTGGCTTTTACGAGAAGCCGGACGACTCTAACAAGCACCAGTCTGCTCCTTCTTCCTCCACTGAGGATGAAAGCAGCCAGGTCCCAACGCCGACTCCTTCTAGCTCTGCCTCTGCTACTAGCTCTGTTCCCGCTGCTTCCTCTTCCGCTGTTGTTTCTGGCCGTCCTCACTTCGGCAACGGCACTCTCCCCATCAGCAGCGGTTTTGCGAAGCCCTCTGGTTTCCTCACTAGCAGCAGCAAGGCTTCTTTCCCCACTGGCTTCCGCCGCAACTTCTACTAAGCTAGACTGGCAGAGCTGCACGGGTCTCTGGAGTTTGACATGAGCCCCTGTGACTGAACTTTTCATTCTTCGCGTGCTGTGCGCTAGCTTTGTACCCGTTCGGAGGATATCATTCTGTGGATGGTGCAAAATGGTTGACTTCTACAAGCGTTCACTTTTCATTTTAGTTTCCATTTCTTTCCTGGCGGGACACCCATCTATTCCATGTCTTGACCGGCCTTTTTTCTTTCCAACATTTTATTTTCTTTCTATGCAGGGTCCTCTGAGATTCTACCTTTTTACCAACAAAGCCTTTTCTATTTCTTTCTTTCTATTTTATTTTCTCTACTTTTACCAAAGCCATTGTCACGATCCCTGTATGTCAGGCACCATTGATATGCTTCAGAAGGGAACCCAACGATCTCAGATACCTGTTAATCTCGACTGTACAATATGATTTTACCATTTCCTTTTTACCCAAGAAGTGAATGAATGGCTTGTATTATCATATTGGACAAAAGGATAATGACCCATAGACTAATGAGAGCGAATTCCATTTTTATTTTCTGATGATTGTCCAGTAGAACCAACGTAGTTTGTATACAGACAGTATTATTTCCAGGATCACATTATCTATCGATCATACTTATACAGGGTATCTTCAATCACGATCAAACTCCATCACATCCAATCCCTCCTGCCAAATTCGATGCCGCATAGCATGCCACTCCAACCAAGTCACACCCTGAAGCAGACAATCGGCCAAATCATCCAACTTGCCAATATTAATCGCATCTTCACCTACATCTTTCTTCTTCGATGATCGTTTATTCTTCCCTTGCCATTTGCACAAATACGCACCCACCAAATCCCGCAGCTCAGGACTCTCTCCTACACATATCTTCGAGGATGATGGTGTCTGTCCAACTTCACTCCCCATATTCGCAGCTAACCAGCCCCCAACCACATCAATCTTGATCTTCTTTCCCTCTTTTGAATTAGTTCTTTTCTTTTTCTTACTTGCCTTCTCCTCACCCTCGACGGGACCGCCACCCCCATCCCAAAACCTCGCTACACGCATCGGTTCCACCCCGCGAACAAAAGGCCCAGCAACACCCCCACCACCACGCTGCGCCAACGTATGCAGAACCGCATACAGCATCCCCTCAAACACACCCACGCGCAGCGTCCACTCCTGCACTGCACTGCCGCCCCCAGAACGAAACCGCTGTCGTTCAATGAGGATGTGCGTGGGTTGGTACGTTGCCAGTAATGAGGTGATGAGCGTGTATGCGTGTTTTGCATATAGAGAGGGGTGGAAGGCATCGCCGCAACCAGAACAACTACTGGTGTCTTTTGGACTTGCGGGGGATGGTGGAGATATGCCCGAAGGAAAGACGGACGACGCATCGATGTCTGACACGCCCATTCGTCGCCATGCGTTTAGCTGTACCTGAGGCGCTGAATACACTGACGTCGTCAGCGAAGGCGTAGAACTCGGAACAAGAAGATGCGCAAAAGCAAGATTCTGAATCCCCATATCGATGCTCAGAATGCTCATGCCCTTTTTAGCATGGCTATGGCTGCCAGCCCCGGAGATTGGGGCATACTCGCTCTGCGGGAGTTCAGCTTGAAGCCGATCAAGAAGGGCCGGTTTAGGGCCTGAGGATTGGATGCCTGTTGCTTGGGCGATGCGTTGGAGTTGGGCGGCTTTGAGGGATGTGAGGCGAGGATATGTGGATTGGAGGATAGGAGTGAGGCGCATGGTGGATACCAAACCAATATTAATTGATGTGGCAATCCACTGGTATTGGGGGGTGTATTATGTATGGATGTATGTGCGTATTTTATTGCTATAGCAAATCAAGCATGATGGCTGCGAGGTTGATGCATATTTAAGAGATGCGATGCTGAATTGTTGATGCTGAATGTAGATCTTATTTATGCAGGAGCCTGATTACGTAACCGTGCATATTTAACCAGGAATGGATTATGTATTACTGCCAAACTGCAGACAAAATACGATTATCAAAATCACATCTATGAAACATTGCTATCAATAAACAGAATGCCCCGAAACCAAACCCCAAATGCCAATATCCAAAGTAAGAGAAATAAGCCAAAAAATATATTGATAAAAAATATGCCCTTTTCCATGTGGACGCCATGTTCCAAAACTACCTATGCAAGACGCTGAACTGCAAATCAAGAAACACAAATTTTGCTCAATGTACCCCGTTCAAGGAGATTATAAATGAATATTCGACGGCGTTGGATCGTTCACCATATCGCTTGGTGTTACGCTATCGCGTACGTATAGAATCGGTGCCCAAACACGCCAGTGTAGGACACCCATGTGTGCCAACCGCATCGAGATTCGTTCAATGTCGTACTGGTGTTGGGCGAGTGTAGCTTGAGGATAGCTTCGTTGGGACTCGCAGATGGCGAGTGGAGACATGTTGAGATACTTTTTCGCAGAGGCAAAGGTGGCTGCTATCAGTTTCTCCTGCACGGAGTTCTGGAAGTACTGGAACAATTCCGAGTCATTCGATAGATGCCATTCCAGTGCTCGTTCAATAGGCACAATCACATCATCCGACACCACGGTATCGTTGCGACAGGCAGCGCATGCAAAACGAGCAATCTCCAGCGCGACACACCGTACATTCTGCAGCCATCGCGGTGATCCTCGGGAGCAGTCCTCGTTCTCCTCCATCAGTGATCCGATCCGAGAGCGGAATGTCGCATACGTTTCGACTGGCGCGGAGAGATATCGTTTTTGAGTGTGGATGTATGATTCGAAGATATACCAACTGATATCCAAGTTGATGAGGTTCTGCAGACTGGACCGGAGCTGCCAAAGTCGATCCGAGTCGAAGATGAAGGTTTCTGGGAACCCTTCTGGGTCATGGAACTGAAGCAACGAGTCGGACAAGCCGTTCAACATCACCGATACAGGCCAGAACCCGTCCACTGGCTTGGTTCTATCCATGTTGTGCAGCTCGTGTTCCCGGAGTTCTTGATACCAGACCCGCGAAGATTCCACGCGAAAGTTTTCTCTTTCGATTTTATTCTGGAAATATTCCTGAAGAAAAGGTACGGTGTCCTCGATGAGGAGAACCCGGAAGGCGCGGATTTGGTGGTTCGCAACATCCTACATAAGCCCACCCGGTCAGTAAGACAATTCTTCAAACACAACACTCAATATCTCTCACCAGTTTCATAGCTTCCAAGATGGCAAAGAGCGTTTGAAGGCCGCTGACGATCTCCAAGGAATTTTGCGATTGCGACCCAGTGCTGATCTGCTCCACCATGCGATCCGCCCACTCGTCCCGCATTGGGGCGCAATGGGTCTTAAGCAGCGCCGCTAGCCAATTCGCTAATCCGACCATATCAAGGACACCCTTCCTAATTTGTTGCATCAATAAAGATACCTCGAGGTTTTGCATGACGCTCGGATGATCGCGCTCGGGGACGAGCGTCTTGAGAACATCTTGTAACGTCTCGAACATCGCGGGGAGCCTGGGCTCAAAGGCCTGCCGTTGACCATCCTGATGTCCACCGTCACCGGCGCTTCCCATCTCAGTAGACGCGCAAAATGCGTAGACTGAGATCTCCGCTGCCATGGCCTCCCAGTAGTCCGTGGCTTCTCTTCGCTTGCGCTTACCCTTTTCGCCATCGAGATCGGGTTTGAAATGTAGATCACGATCGAAGTTGGCGTCCATGCGAAGGTTTATGTTGCTCATGATGCAAGGCAGGTCAAGTTCGCTAAGGGTTTTCTTTGTTACCGGGGGGTGTCTCTTTGCGACGAGTAACAATCGGTGTTCCCTGGCAGATAAGCCCAGGGCGCCAGGGATATCTATGGCTTCTGGTGATGGCGGGGGTATTCTGGAAGTTGACTGTGTAGTAGTTGATGCGGGTGGCCGGTGGGAATTATTATTATTAAAGGGGAAGTGGGTGGGTTGGCATCGTTGATTCATGGTCGCGGGGTCTTCAGCATTGTGTGATTCACGATGGTGATCAAGGGAATCGTTCTTAGGGGAGTCTTTCGAATGGCCGCCTCCATATGGCTCGAGGGGACATTCTGAACTCTCCTCCTGCTTGCTAGGCGTATCCCTCCTCGTCTCGTTGGCCTTTTGAAGATCCATCTCCATTAAATCCACTGAATCGGAGATGTCCGTATAGTTGGGAAGGTCGAGAATAAGATCGAGTCTTGCCAGGCTACTTTGGTAACCTAGTCTGTCGATTGCGGAAATGACCACAAATCCTTCAGCAGGCTAAATAACAAAGGTTATGAGCGTCTCGTATAAGGCGTGCAAGACACCATAGCCTCGTATCAGCCGGCAGATCGAATGGGCGATGGATGATGCCTCTTGCAAACACGAGTGTCAAGAATCGCCTGAGGCAGACAGGCTGACAGCGACTAGTTTGAAGGTTTGGGGCGACAACAAGACTGGACTTAGGGGTAGCCAACGATGATGGCCCAATCCGATGATCACAAAACTGGGGCAAGCTGGAGCCGGGGTGTGTCTAGGTTAGTGTTTTGACGGCGACAGTCCGAATAACCTTATGGCTGAAAGGAAAAAAGAGAAGGAAGGGTGACAGCAAGTAAGGCGGAAATTGGCAAGGAAGGGTCAACCAAAGAGAAGAGCGCGAGAAAAAGAAATGCTAGGGGGGGAACCCAGGAGAAAAAAATAAAATAAAATAAAATGGGTAAAAAAATAAAGAAGCACGAGGCGTTCGGTGCACACAGCTCAATGCTCTATGCAACAATGACAATGGAGCGCCAGGATGGGCAAACAATTGAAACAAACGACAGCGACTCAACTGCAATGCCGAGACAAGACAGATGGGAATGAACAAATAAATCGGCGAAAATCAGATTGGTAAAGGAACCGGGATGATGGTGTCTTGATATAACCAATGGCAGTCGCAAGCATGCGTTTTCAACATAACGGCATCCGGATGGGACCAGAAGAATGGTCATGAAACGACGAAAGATTACAATTGGGGATTGGAATGGATCATAATGGCGGGCAAAGAGGGAGGGAGATAGACAGACAGCAAGCAAACAGCGATGACCTTACAAGAATTTTGATTACAGATTGCGTCGAGAACAGCCTTGGCTAGTGGGGACGCCACTGCATTTCGCAGGAATTAAAAAAAGATGAAATGCAAAAGTGAGGCTGTTGTTGATCAGGATGCTTGCGGATAGCAGTCTACGTACGAGCTTGTTGGGCTCTGGGTCTGCGACAGGATGTGAACGGGGGCCGGCAAAAAGAAGATTAGAAGAAATCTTAGCAATACTCTCCGTATTTAGATTAGAGCATGATTGTCCCAGAACCAACGGCTCCTAGTCACATATTTAGTGAATGACGTGGGAGTGGGAGATTATTCTATTCCGGCGATCGAGTGATAGTGATATGCTGGGCGCAAGTACTAAAGGGAGAGGGAGGCCCCCTAGAACTCCCTCTTTGCGGCCCCCTTCTCCGGACTGTCCGCATGCTGCAATGGTGGGTAACAAAGGAGATGATCGTTCCCAGCAGTAGCGGCGAGGGACACTGCAGGCAAAGGCAAATTCCACAGTCGAAATCCCTAGAACTTTGTGCGGTTATTATTCCCCAGCATTCCTCACGATGACAGGGCACAGCATCGTGTACGATCCCAGCTGGCCTGTGGTGGGAGAAAAGGGAAATGCTGTTACCCGTAACGCGGAATTGTCCCCAAAAGGAGAAAGGATAAGAAACAAGGAAGGGTGTAAAAAAAAAAAAAAAAAATAAAAATTAAAAGATAATTAATTAAAAAAAAAAAAAAAGAAAAGAAAAGAAAGACACCCACGCCACCAATGACCCTTTGTCGGGTGTCGGAACACAGTATGTACTCCGTTAAAAAGTGAAGGCGAGTTCGTCCACCACAATAATAATAATAATAATAATAATAATGTACAGTCGAATGCAGCTTTCCGCCCCGCTGTCGTTCAACTGGTCGGCAATAGTGAAGTCAATCAATCAATCAACCCCCATGTCATGATGGCAATAGTAGTATGTAGTAGACCAGGCGAAAGATGAAGAGGGTATTCTGGATTGGGACATTCCAATGTTGAAACTCAATCTCTATCAGACCCGATTTTCTCTCCTTCCGAGAACATCTGGCTGGATTCTGGAGAATTCTCAATCGCATCTGAGATGGTTGCGTCTCTCACGATAGCAGTCATTGAAAGGGTTGTTTTCTTTTTCTGAGATGGTCACGGCGTTCCGCAGTAAAATCTTTGCTAAGAAATTGATTGCCGTGTCAACTCAACATCAAGGGAAATGACGATATGTACCCCATAGTTTCGACGATGTATCCAATTCGTTTTCGTTTTCGGTTCTCATCGTCTGATCGCCCTGAGAGCTTCTACTTCTTGATCGGCGGTCGAGATCTCCTCAGTCCTGTGGCTTTGTCTCCTTGGGAGGGGCCCACATGTGTAGATAATTCTTGTAAAATGAAAGGGGGAGCCCTGGTGGTTCGTGAGACGTGAATTCGTTCAACAATTCCACTCCCCTTATGAGTGGCCACGCCCCATCATTGCCTTCGGGCAGTGGATATGATATCTACTCCGTCCTTCATAGAACGAGGTATCTGGGGATGGCCGGACCCATTCCGTCCACCGACATTTCGGGACCCGCGATCGAGTCTCTGTGGCCGCCGACGGAATCTTGCGTTACAAGACCGAAGACTTGTGGCGACAAGTAGACCAGGTGCAGGGGACTTGAAAACTTTCTTTCCTTTTTGGACTTGAAATGTAGATCCCACTTGACATCCATCCCTGGGACGGAGTAGATACGAGATGAATACATAATAGATAAACCTCGATCAGGTGTTGAAATCGGGTTATCGAAGTGCTGCCTAGGTGCTATCATAAATAGTTAGTCGACCCCCGTGCAACAGACGCGCGGGATGGGAGGATTTCGCTATTGAAAATGGACGGCCGATCGACAGAGCAGTGCCCATATTCTTAATATTACTCCGTATGAAGCCTATGTATTCCGTTCTCCGTCCTGCGCCTGTTCAATTGCTTTCTCGAATATTTTTCCCCCTCCAAAGCGCCAGGGGTGCTGCCTTGATTCTTGATTCTTGATAGTTAATTCTGGCTTGACCATGCGGATAAGGGGCTGCAAGACATGAGACTCGCCTGCGCTTAACGCCTCACTTTGGCTGCACAGTGCGAAGTCGGTCATCCAACGCGTGGGCCGTGTGTGTCGCCTCATCTGACTCTGGGCCATGATAGAGTCAATTAAGGAGCCAAGAAATTCCAGTCAAAAGAGCGGTAACATCACCCCATAGTGGCATACGAGTACACCATATCAGGCAGCGATAAAGCCGATGGGGATGGATCGATCTCATAATTTCCTGTGCTACCGACCGGTAAGACCGATGGATCTGGGATAGAACAATAATCCATGATCCCTCAGGATAAATGATTGATAATCCGTTGACACCATCTGACGAGTCCAAAAGGTTCTCGTGATGAATAGCATCGTCTCATGATGAAGAGGTGAGACTGAAGCAGCAACCTGCAGCCCCGTGATGGCCCTAAACCTAAGCCCTATATCAGTCACCTGACCTAGAAATGTTGTTGGGCTGCATGCAGACAGCTTCGTACCTCCATTTTGGTATTCATGAGATGGTTTGAATTTTGGATGCTCAGTAATTAGAATTTAAACATAAATACTATTCGTGATATCGGCTGGCCCATAGTTTGTTGACAAACCCCCGGTTAAAGAGACGAGTATAAGAGTATTGATGCCTGAGGCATAAAGTATTACCACCCAGAAGAGAAGACAACATCTCGACATCCCACCAGAATCAACTCTCAATTGAAACACCTACAGAATGGCCATGGAATCATTTAACATGGGTATTATATTCAAATAAAGAAGACCCTTTGTCCCAATGCTTCGTCATCACCAGTATTCATCCTCAATAAGTTTCTCGTTATTGAGATCAACTTCCGGATAGCTTCAGGTTCATTCATTCAATAATAACAACCACCTCAATAACATTCAACCCCCATGGCTCATCCAAGCATCTCTTACATCACAAGAGAGTATCCTGGATCTGGCCAAGACAGAAGAATGGATTATCCTCCTTCACTCGCCTTCTCTTTTGATACTTGACTGAAGCAATTCCCAACCACCAGGCACAAAATGATGAGAATCGCTAGCATTTTGTCCTTCTTCCATGCTGTATGGGCTATCCCCATGGTTTTCAGGACACTTTTGACCTCACCGTCCGATATCTCTCAGTTCGAGGTCCATTCGCTGCCTGATGGTCCTTCTCTGGGCCCCAGCTGGGCTGGCCGGCTTCCTGTCCCAAACACGGAGGAGGGCAATTCGATATTCTTTTGGCTCTTTGAGACAGAGGACCTTGACTACGACGATCATATAATTAGTGAGTCTCTCCTTGGAACAAGTATACATTAGGAAAGATAACTGACAATAGATTTCTTCTCATAGTTTGGTTCAACGGCGGGCCTGGCTGCTCGTCTCTGATCGGATTGACGACAGGGAATGGCCCTATTTCTTTCGATAAAAACTCGACTCGTCTCATACAAAATCCAAACTCCTGGACAAAGCTAGGCCATGTCCTCTATGTCGACCAGCCCGTGGGGACAGGCCTGTCGACTGCAAGCACACCGAACCCCGTCACCAACAATGATCGAGTCATATCCGACTTTTACAGCTGGCTTCAGAACTTCTTTTCCCATTTCCCTCATCTACAGGAAAAGCAGGTTCATCTGATGGGAGAGTCATATGCAGGGATTTACATACCATATTTCGCATCTGCTATCGTCGACAACCAGGATTCCTTCCCCATTAATCTCCGGTCAATGTCAATAGGCGATGGAACCTGGGGCAACGCTGCAGCTAGTTCATCCGTCACAATAGGTGCTTATCTGAAATCTCAAAGCTCCTTGCTCCAGATACCTGATGATATCATATCGGCCTTTGCCAAAGCAGATGAGATCTGTGGCTTCGACTCCGTCATGGAACAGGCAAACACATTCCCTCCCAAGGGCAAAATCATCATCTCCGGGGATCCTGAGGGCATGAACTATAAACGGCGCCGTCGCAGCCAGGGCTCTATCTTGAGCGATACATGCAACACTAATCCTACCACGCAAGATGGGGTACTGTCATCCATCCTAAATTCCACCTGTCAGGGACCCTGCGCCACCTTTTCCACCGCCATGGATTACCTGAACACCGTGTCTGCCTCTGGCATCGGCAAGGAATGCTTCGACGTCTACGACATCAAAAATGACTGTAACACAATCGACCCGTTTCACCTGTTGGCCTCGTATTTCAGCCGTGCAGATGTCCAAGCCGCATTGAACGCTCTTCCTCCTGGCAGTGACAGTGGCGATGCCACTCTGTTCAGTGCCTGCAGTAATGACATCCTCCAAACCCTTGTCTCCGTCGCAGTTCCACCCACTCCACCGGCGTACTCCATTCTCCCATCACTGGTCACGTCGCATAGCCTTGCCCTACACATCTACTCCGGCGACCATGACATGCTGATCAACCATCTTGGCGCCGAACTATGTCTTCAAAACATGACCTGGCGCGGGGCGCAGGGCTTTTCCCAAAAGCCGAGCCGCGTGTTCTTCACCGATAATGCTACCCCTGCTAATCTGCCCATGCAGAACGATGGCGACGGCCTTGCAGAGGCAGGGATCTGGGCCTCAGAGCGCGGAGTGACTTTCCATCTTTTCCGAAATGCAGGTCATAGTGTGTTCATTGATAAGCCGCGTGAGATGTTCGCATATGTGAGGGATGTTGTTGTCCGGGGCTGATGATTTTTTTTTTTTTTGGTTCATCTGAGAATGGGGCTTTTTGCTTGGAGTTAGAATTAACTACTATATGGGAAATAGTATAAATTTAATCAATTGATCATATTCTGATTGTGGTATCTTGTATCTTGATAATATTAGAAGTTGTGACTTCTATCTCATAACATATACATCAATGGAACCACAGCCAGTTCCCAAAATAGTTTCTAGATTTCTTGTCTCTTTTTTTTCCCCGTCATCCATGTCATTCAATAGAAGAAACCAACGCTATGCAAAGTGTTCAAGTTTGAAACTCCATCCATCCTTGGTATGTCCGAGCCTGTCCTTTTTTGAAAAACCCCCAGGCCCTGAATTAAAACACTCGGAAGAAAAAAAAAAAAGGAACAAAACAAAAAAAAAAAAAAAAAAAAGAAGACAGTATGAAAACAGAAACCGAAACCAACAAACCATTCGACTATGGGTACATCATCCCAAGAAAAAGTCGTGTCCGCCTAGGCGTGACTAGAAGCGTACGTAGTAAATAAGCACAGCAGTAACTGTGTTTTTGCTCCTTCAAATCATTATTTTGTGTGTATGCAAAGAGTACATGCACAACAATCCTTCCAAGGAAGAATGTGATGCAAGCCCCCGTTTGAATACACATAGGAGCCACTTGCAGCCCCGGTCACAAGCAGAGACACCTGGAATTTATGAGATTTTATCCACGACACCAAGAACTTGGAATAAGCAATATGGCCTGTGGCGTTGCACAAAAGGCTGTATGCCGAGGAACCAAAGTCCTGGAAAGATGAGCGCAGAGCGGGGTCTCTCGTGCCACGTCACCGGCGTGTGAAAAATGGCGTTTGGTTTGGCATTGAAAGTAACGAGTCGGCTCTTTGGAAGACGTCTCCCTCAAAAAATTTGTCACTGTACGCACTTGCAGGTGTGGTTGGTATGGTTGCCTGTGCAGCAGGGCCAAGAGCAGCACTTAGGGGAGTCGCGGGGATGGCTACAGTCTGGGGGGGACAGACTTGAGTGGATTTGAAATCCATTCGGTGTGGACATGGACGACGGATTCTGCGAATGTGGTGCCTGCAGAGGTGGACCGTAAATGTTTGGTGGCGCATTTGCCGACGCCATGTCTGCAAGATACGACCAGGGCGACGTTTCAATCAATCGGCCGGCCTCCCTACTTGCCCTCTGAACTGGACGAAGGATGATGACAATATCGGGAGGGAGAAGTTGCATGCTTTTGACCTCTCGCATATCGGTCACTAGATCAACAAAGGACTGCATGAAGCCTTTGCAGAGTTGCCAGAATTCTCGATGGTTCCGCATTCCCCCTCCTGGCTCCTTGACCTTCATGTTGGATAAGCGGAGACCAAGTGCCTCCGATACTTCCAAGCATACACGGCAACGGCGGATGAGATTATTCCAAAGCATCTGAATGCCTTCGGATCCTCGAGCCTGTTCTGCCACCTCGAGACACCGCATAAACTGACGACGAGCCAGAGGTAGCGCTTGGAGAGCGGCCGTGTAGGCCGCCGTGAGCTGGTAAAAGATCTTCTCGAATATGCGTTCCTCTTCTATTTCGTCTAGTCCAGTCAGAGGGTTTATCCGAGGAACAACCGAGCTAGGTATTGGTGGAAATGTTTCTCCCGAACGAGGCGTTGCAAGTGAGGATGGTACCGACGTATTGATGAGATTAGATCTGCTGCTTGATCGACTTCGTTGTCCAAAGCTGAAGGGTGTAGGGCCAAATCCAGGTGAACTGACTGCGGATTGATAATTCGATGACGCTGGTAATGGACCATTCATTGTAATCTGAGGGTGTTGAACCGTTGTGTCGCTACGGAATCGGCGCATTGGTAACGAACTATCTCCCCTTGTTGGTGTCACTGTTGGCCCAACAAACCGTTCCGGGCCAGCCGGTTCCTTGTTTATTTCTGGAATAGGAAGCTTTCCAATGGACAGTTGTTTGCGGGGTTGTAGGGGAGCTCCAAGGCTTGTGCAGGCATTCCGTAATTCAGCCACACTGCCATACATGTTAAGCATCAACGACCGCACGTAGCGCGAGTCGCCGTTGGCAACAATCTTGTCAAGACTATTGCGGAGTTGCGTGCCAACATGAGTGTAGACCATGATGCACGTCATACATTCCTGCTTGACATTATCATTGGACAACCTCCTCAGGTCTGGGTCATCAGTCTGGTTATTTTCTGCTTTGTCCAGAGCATCATTGAGCCGCTCTACATGTGTGGAGGCATTGTAGAAAACAAGTTCAAGATTGTTTCCCCGAGAATCGTCACTTCTGATCACATTTATCAAAGCAGTCACATGGGACTGGACTTGAACAAGAGCAAATAGTATGCCCCTAGCGCAGTCAATTATGGGCTCCCCCGCTTCTTTCTCGCCCTTGTGCTCTGGTAGGCTTGACATCCGGTTGACGAATCCATCTTTCAAGCGCCTGCGATCCCTTGGGCTACTTGGGCTGGGGGAATTCGCGGATGGTCTTGTTCTCAGAAGGGAACCGTGACTAAGTCCCCGCAAATGACTGTTTCGGTATGGCCGTGTCTCGTTCAGAGTACCTAAATCAGTATTCTTCCGGATGACGCCCATGCGCTTACTGCGCGCGGCGAGGGAGGCTTGGATTATGCCCTCGCTATTGCTCCGATTGCGTTCATTCACCCCTGGAAGAGGGGTCACACCAGGTCGCTGGATGATGCTGTTTTGAAAGCTGGTACTCTGCCCAGAAGCAATGCGGTAATGGGATTTTATCGGAATAGGCGGGGGGCGTGACAGCGATGGTGACCTGGGACCAGAGCCGCCTTCGCCAGTGCTTGGAATCACGGGGAAACGGCTGCTTAATCCACGCTTAACTGGCTTGGGAGTATCCAACACACCCTCGCTGAAACACGATCGAGTTAGTTTACTTCGGTTTATAGTTGAAAAAGAAGGAGGTCCCATACCTCGCCTCGCTGCTACTTTCCATCTCAAGAGCGGCTGGCTGCCGGGTCTTCAAGAATTTCTTCAATTCGGCAGTGACTGCAACTTCTTTCTCATTGTCGGACATGAAGGATGGAGCAATTTCCGTTTCTGAAATTTCTAAGACCCGTCGCAGGGGGTACCGCAAAGGATTCCCAGCGACCTTCAGAATCTGCAACTTGTTCATATCAGAGAGTCCAAGCGGTAGTTCTCCTAGGCGATTTTGCATCACCGACAAGACACGCAGTGAAGTTAATTTCTTTATGTCTTCCGGTAAATGTTTAATCTTGTTTCCGCTGAGATCCAGTATTTCGAGGTGTGGTAATTTGTAGATCTAATATCAAATCAGCGCTCTGACGGGCAGGACTGAGATTCTTCACATACTCCTTTTGGAAATTCACGGAAAACATTTTCTCTGATGTTAAGGTAGCGCAGATGTGAGCATTCCGCAAATCTATGGGGGATGTGAAAGATATGGTTAGTCGACAAAGAGAGCCTGGATAAAGTTAGCTTAATGCAAGTATATCGAAGCCCTGCGCATTGCTCTGGCAGAACTGCTGTCAGCAAAAGGCAACGGGTTAGCATACCTTTCAACTTCGTCTTTGATGATATCGACCACCGCCTCGGGAATATGGCCCAGGTTGGAGTGGCCAATATTAATAGTCAGCTTCGGCTTGACGACATCACCAACGGCCTCGCTTCCCGCCAAAGAGCGTTTGGTCTCTTGTATTCCGTTTTCAACTGCACGGCGAACAAGTTCGATTATCTCCTCGGGCAAAAGCAATCTCGGCCCTGAATGATGCTTGCTGCTACCAGAACTATCAACTGTAGACCCATTACTTTTTATAGATTCATCTTCATTTCTAGGCGGCCCGTCATCATTCAACGCAAGAGAAGGAAATATTGGCTCTGGCGTTCCCCTACTCCCATCATCGTCATCGGTATCTCCACGGTATGGACGAGGTACTCTGATGGTATCCTCCGGGCGAACCATTGTGGACAACATGGTCAAAGGTAATTCACAAACGGAAGGCTATTTCGTCGAATTTCAGGTAGAAGTGTTGGTTTGATCCTATTAAAGCTCTGGATTTCGAGAGTTCAATCAGATGACCAGCGAATCTGCGAGGTGTGTACCAGGACCGATTGGAGCATGATCAAAGCACGCTACAACAGCGATTTATCGACGTGTTCAATCGTATTCAATCGAGTATAAAACCTTCATCCGAGTAGGCTAATATACGGGTAGAAATATCCGATTGTCCGGTTGAAGCGCGACGCAAAGTCCGGGGGGGTTTGTTGATTTTCAAGAGGAGGGAACTCGGTTGACTTCGGGCGGAGAGAGGAGAGGTCGACACAGCACTGATGATTCTGGAATCGAACTGACTAAAGCTGTCAAGGAGGGAGATCAGATTAGAGCACTAGAATCAATCAAAACCGACGCTCAAGATGCTACCATCTCTAGGAAGTGTGATAGAGGGTGTAGCGAGCGCGGAGGTGGTGCAGCTGCCAGACCAAATGCCACCAGCAGATCGATAGCTCTTAGAGATCGCAGAAAAAGACACAAAGAAGAAAAGCAGAAAATCAATTATTTCATAATTATCATGATATTTTTTTTTTGATGGAGGATGAGAAAGCAGGCCGGCTGTCAGTCAGGATGGAGTCTTTTTTGGGGGGAACGTCGATAATAGAGATGAATGGATGTTACCTTAGGCGCGATAAGTAAAGCAACAAAAACGGCCGTGGCGTTGCGGCCGTTGATTGGCCAACGACTGTGACATCCAGACACTAGAGCAGGGATAAAAATAGGGAGGAAAAGAAAAGAAAAAGAGGCTATGGCATCATTTTATCATCGTCAGAATATTTAAGGAGGTACTAGTCTATTGTGAAACGCACATCCAATTCAGTCGTGAATTGATCTTTTTATACAGTCTAAGATCTCATGTCCGGTAGCAAAGAGAAACCCCCATGAAGAACAGAAGAATAAAGTAAAAGAATAGACACAATATGAAACAGTCCTCAGTAGTATACATGGCCATCAAGTCTGTCGGGTATAAGTAAATGTCCCCGACAAAGGGATCAATCGATATTCGAATCCTCCAAAATTATCATTTCTAGGTTTACTGCGTGGCCCGTTCCTCGGTAGTGGCCTCAACACTTTCTTCACTGGGGGTTGCGACCTCAGGAGCACCGGTGAATGCGGCTGCTTTCTGCTCCTGTACCTGAGCCTCCATCTTGGCCCATTCCTTCCAGCGCTCGTATTCCTGGTTCTCGAGCTGCATACCCACATCGAGAAGTGTAGGTCCAAATGTTGCACCGGTCGCTTCCGCCTCTTCTGCAGCAACTCGTCGTTCAATGTCCTCCTGTAGACGGAGTTTGTAAAATTCCCGGCGCGCGATATCATAAGCAGCACTCTTTGTCATATCAGGTACATTATTCAGGAGCCAGAGCTGTCTCTGAACGACACTAGAAGGGGGAAAAGAAAGATATCAGTATATGAATACCCCACACCGCGTACAGGTGTATCAATTGCCTAAAAAAAGGCGCTTTGTGGCCGTCAACGGAAATATCAATACACACCTCTCACCATCCAGCCTCTTTCCTGGTTGCTGAATTCCCCGGCTCCAGTCATGACTCTCAAAGTCTTTGCCAGAACTTTCGATAAGAACGCGAGGTCTGGCAAGCTCCCAAGGATGATCGCGGAAAAATTCCTTTCGCAGCTGGTCCTCCTCGAATTTAATTTCCACGGGCTGAAATAAGCGGCTTGCCTTCTTCGGTTTCGTCCGTTTCTCTTGTGCTTCAAAGACGGCCTGCGTCTTTGAGGATCCGGGAATTGTCTTCACGCGTTGTCGGACGAGCTGGTGTTGCTGGGGCTGGTTCCGCACGAGGACCTGGGAAGGTGGGATATCGCCTAGTGCCTTAACCCATGTTGGCAGAACCTTGAACTTTCCGGTTGCTGCTTGGTTAAGAGCAGTCTGTCGAACCCGGAGGGCTGTGAGATTGTATTTGCCCATGGCGGAACAAAGGAGAGGAGCGCAAGGTCCACAGCCGCTGCGGTCGGGGAATCAGTATTGAAAAAGTTTCGTGGAGTGAGATTCACGGTCTCAATTATTCAATCCCAAGTAGAACAAACTTGACCGGCAGGAGATGAATTAGTTGAGCGAGCAATCCCTCGTCGTTCGGACCGCAGGTTTCCTGGTGGTTGAGAGCGCGGGTAGTGAAAAAGAACTGGATTGGCAATGCGCGCCTCCGATTGGCCCGACCCCGGCTCCGCTCCGTGCAAAGCCAGAGAGAGACACCCAAATAATAATTTGACGGGGGAGGAAAGCTTTCAACACCATCCACCGTTGTCACACCCATCCTTCGCAGTTCCTTTTTCTTTTTCTTTCTCGTCTTTCCCCACTTCGCTCGGCTTGTTTGGCATCTGGAGAGCTTTTTGCTCTATCCTGTCTTCAAGCTGCTCGAGACGTTCTCGGGACATGCATGGCTGACCAAATGCCACGATGTCTGTCGTCTCATGCCTCATTCCAATAGGTCCCAAAGCTCGTCGAACTTGCGATTCCAGTCCCCGCAGGGCTTGGATACGAGCTTGCTCTCCAGATCCAGTTCGATGCCTAATCCAGATTCGCCCGCATACAATGCCTCTATCAGAAGACTCGGTCCCCGACGTCCTCGCCCGGCCGTTGCGTCTATAGCGGACGTGTTTGTCGGCTCCTTGGTGATGGCAAGCTTTTGTCGCGAGCACTCACCTCGTGGCAGGGGGCTGTCTACAATGTCCATGAATGCTTCACGAGACCACATGGCACGATGGCGAAGGAGGAACGTGGGTAACAGCAGGCAGCTGTCGTCGAAGAGATGCCTGGAGTATCTGGGTTCTACGGCAGAGAGTCTGGGGATGCAAAATTCGAGGGCACAGCGTATGTTCAACAGTGGCGCTGCAGCACGCGTGGAAGAAGACGATGATGAAGGCAATACAAGGGGAAGACTTTGGGGTGAACCTTCGCTAGAAAGCCATAGCGAAGACGCGGAATTGGATACGAAAAAGTACCTGGACACGCCATCGCCGTTTCAATTATCAACATCGTTACCCAATAATGATTCAATGACGGATAACTCTATTCCTCTACCTGATCGGAATGACACTGCTCGCAGTGTCATTTCCCAAGGTACTGCTTCTGACGACCGATCGAATTCTGTCCCCAAAACACGCACATACCGATATCAAGGGAAGATTAGTCCCACCGCGGAAAAATACGCATCTACATCACAGTTATATCGCTCTACACTTGGTAGTAAATTGAATTGGAAAGAGGCGGCTGAAGCGGTGGCACAAGATATGGGGATCGGGTCTACAGTTTCTAGGCCGAAGCAAGCGCGGGATGCAACAGCAAATTCCATTGAAGCTGTCGATGTCCTATCGGTGGAAAGATTTCTTGAGGCGTTGTGGGATGAAAGGAAATCAAACCAATACGTTTTTCGACTTTACAGAGAACTCCCTTGCCCGGGAGTATCGCATCTATCAAAACGCTCACGTGGCGCCCTCCTGCGTCGATTCGCGACCCCTCCAAACCGGCGCTGGGTCGATGCTCGTCGCTATCTTGCATTGGTGGAAGACATGATTGCGGCCAAGCTGCCCATGTCTCGTTCCCTTTGGAGCTCTGCTATTCACCTGGCCGGCCGCGCATCAGGAAAGGTATTCAAGAGAGACCTGGTTAGGGCCATTGGTATCTGGCAGCAGATGGAGCACGTGGCTGGAGTCAAATCCGATGACGTGGTTTTCACTATCCTATTTGACATTGCCATAAAAGCCAGTCAATTCACGGTTGCTGATCGTCTTATCGAGGAGATGACGAAGCGCGGTATCGAATTCAATCGCGAGGGCAAAGTCTCCAAGATGTACTACCACGGAATGCGGCATGATGCAGATGGTGTTCGCCAGACCTACGATGAGTTTGTGTCTTCAGGGGAAATTGTGGACACGGTAGTTTTAAACTGCCTTTTAGTGTCTCTTATTCGAGCTGGAGAAGTCAAGACTGCGGATCAACTCTATCATCGCATGCTGCAGGCTCAGGCCACTGTGCAGAAAGAGATAGACTTCTATGGCGAACAGGTGGCGGAACATTTACCAATGCTATCGTCCGAATTCAATATCTACCGCAAAAGAAACAAAAAGTTGGGCAAGATTTTGAAGATTTCGGCCGCTCTGAAGGACAAGCTCCCGGAACACCATCGCACCATTCAAGATGCTTTGCCAATGGCCCCTGATACACGGACGTTCCATATCCTTCTCTCCTTTCACGCTCATCAATCCGGAAACTTGAATGGTTTCATGTCAGTGCTCGGAGACATGGAAAACGCCTTTGCGATTCCCCCTCGCGGCATGATATATCTGCTACTTTTTGAAGGCTTCGCTTACCACGGAGGGAGAAAAAAGTATTGGTCCGCGGATAGGCTTCGAGAAGCATGGAAAACATATCTTCGTGCTCTCTACGAGTCTAGGAACAGACTATACCATGAATCCCGGAGTAGACCAAGCGACCGGTTTTCATTGCGACGAGAACCACTTGTTTGGGAAAATCCACTCATAAATGGTACCGCATCGCGTGTGGGAAAGCCGGCACTTCCGAATGATATGCCAAGTGGGCTCTATACACCATTACCCTTAGGCAAGCCCGCTGCAAAGGATGAGGCGGACAAAGTTCAGGACGAGCATATAGAGAAGAAGGAAGAAACCAACCGTGAAGAAGCCGAATGCAGCACAAATGGGGAGGTGGTAGAGTCTCATGATGAAATTGACGTGGACGAGCTGTTCAGCGACAGATTGCGAAACCAACAGGCCCCGCAGGACGAGCTGGAGGAAATGGAGCGCCAAATCGAAAACGGCGTTTTCCTCGGTCGTCGGATGATTATCATCATTCTCCGTGCATTTGGCGCTTGCTGCGGGCCCAAAGAGGTCATGGAAGTCTGGTTGCAAATTGAGCGTATCTGGCAGCCATGGAAGCGCAAGGCATTGGATGTCCTGGCCATCAAGGAGGAACTGGAGAAACAAATGAATAGATCCAGGGGATATCGCTGAGACTAATGGGGATAATCTTTGGTGTGTGTACATTATAGACCTGTATATATATACCCTGCGGTGGGCATCGACTGTCATTATTATTTACATTGTAATTGTACCTCGATTGTCGAGATACTCTACTCTAGCACGTCCCTATTCTGTATATCATCCCAGATAAGGTAGGTAAGTGAAACTGTTCAGTTTGGATAGAAAGTTGAGACGCTGTACTTCCTGCTCATCTACTACAATTAAATGCACCTGCAGTTTCAAATCAGAAAATTCCCTCAGACCATCTCGACGATGGCCTTGAATGATTGCCCAGCATCATATTGCTCACGTGATATCGCGTTTGTCTTTCCGTTCTCTCGCGACGACGCGTTCTTTCATCTGGAGGAAAAAACGCACAATTCAAGTCAGCAGTATCTCATCATCTCTAGATCTTCTTCTTTCATAAGATGCAGAGATGGTAACAGATGCTTTCAAGCGTCGAAAAGTAGACTTGGACTTTTATTTGCATCGTGTATTCCGAAAGACGTCATTTCGGTTAGTACTTGCAATCTCTTTCGAACCGAGTCTAAAAATTAGCACTAATGCAATGGCTACAGTCCTCTCCAGCGGGAGGTGATTACGGCTGCTGTCGAAGGTCATGATGTGTTTCTGCAGGCATCTACATCGTTTGGGAAGAGTCTGTGCTTCCAGTTGCCTGCTGTGATCAGCCATGGCGGTTGGTCATCCTCTAGAAATTCCCTAATGATGGCCACCTGACTGAGACATTTTTGCTTTGCTTCGTATTCGTCTGGACAGTTACCGTTGTTGTGAGTCCTCTTCTGGCGTTGATGGTGAGTGCAGCCCTTATCGAACGTCTTTGATGACCATTTACTGAAGCTGTGTGCTTTGGACAATAGACAGATCAGGTCAATGCGCTTCAAGCCATCGGAGTACCAGTGGCAACCATCAATTCTACAACATCGGTGTCAGAAAGAAAAGCGATCAGGGAAGATTTGCTTTCGGGACACCCTAGAACTCGTCTTCTTTACGTGACTCCGGAATTATGCCTGACAGAGACCTTCCGACGCAGTCTTCAAATTATTCACTCTCAGGGCGAATTGACCCGGGTTGCCATCGACGAGGCCCATTGTATCAGTCAATGGGGGCATGACTTTCGTACGGCTTACAAGGAATTATCCTGGTTCAAACGTACCCTCAAAAACCCCACAGTCCCAATCAGTGCCTTTACGGCGACTGCAACTCCTCGAGTCCGCGAAGACATTATTGCAATATTGGGTTTAGATGTTTCTCAATTGAAGATCTTCAACACACCCTCTGCCCGTCCTAACATTCATTATGAGGTTAGATATCTCGAAGATTATGCTGAAGACCCATTATGTCCAGAAGACTTCCAGGTAGACGACCTTGTCTCTTGGCTGGAGTCCATTAAGAGTCGGCGGGAGGCCAGATTCGGCTCGGCTGCTGCTAATCTCCCTCCCATGTCAGGAATTGTGTACGTGAACTATCGTGCAACATCGGTGGATCTAGCCAACGAACTTTCAGAGAGAAGCGATTCCATCAACGCTGTGGCTTATCATGCTGGTCTTTCCACTGAAGACAGAATCCGTATTCAGGCAATGTGGATGTCCCCACAAACACTTTCAGAAAACTCAGACAAACCAAACCCAGCATTTTCCATCATTGTCGCAACTAATGCATTTGGCATGGGTATCGATAATCCCGGCGTCCGTTTTGTCGTCCATTGGACCCCCTCTCGAAGTTTCGAAGGTTTCGTACAAGAATCTGGTCGCGCAGGCCGCGATGGCCGCGCCGCCGCATCACTTGTTTACTACAACACCCAAGAACGCGATAGGGTTCTCGACCATCTTGAAAAGGACGTCACAAAAGCCAGAAATCGGGCCGGCGTAAGCAAAAGCCAACCGGGGAATGCTGACCACCGAGCAAATCTCCAAAGCCACAAAGCCCGACTAGAGAGCTTCCGGAACATGGTCCGATATTGCGAATCCACGACCCGATGCAGACATGAAATCATCAAGGAATTCTTCGGTGACTTCGAGCTGGAACAGATGGGCTCCCAGGTCCCACGCAACGAAGGAGATGCGCCAGAGTCATCATCCCCATGCGATTTCGCCTGCGATTTTTGTAAAGAAGGCCAGAGTGCTCTGGCCATACGCAAGGCGAAAATGGTACCTCCTAGTAACCCGGATGATTTTATCGAGATGAGCTTTCTCCCTTACATGCAATTTTTGTTTCCAAATGGGTTTCGTTAGAGCTTCTTCTGTCCACGGTTGGACTTTCATATACCCTGTCCCGCGTGTCCTTGAAGGAGTTGCCTTAAATTCTAGTGATACGCATCGCAGTTCCATTCTAATCAAGCACGCGAAAATGTGTATCTTCAGAGGCGTTTTTGTTCATTACCATTATCTATAGATCAGCATCACGATCCGAAAACTTAACCAATCCATCAATCCACACAGGGTTACTCTTCTGTCAGTTACGAATTGCGCAGTAGTTATTTCTTCTCGACAAAGTCAAAAACCTGAGTAGTCATGGCGTTCCATTTTGTTCTACAGGCGGCTGTCAGCCCGCAACCAAATTTCAAAAATATCAAAAAGGGGCATCAAGTGGAGAATGAGAGTTGACAGCAACTATCTCGCGCGTAATCAAATCAAGACGGAAATTCTTCTGTGATAGGGCAATTTACTTTGCAATTCACTAAAGAACTTTTACCAAACCTGTCGAGTTGACAGCAAGCATTTGAGAATCAAAGCCCCGGTGGCGGGGGAACCTAGATGGAATTAGCAAGTTTATTCGGTTGACCTTTTCTTAATGAAAAAGATGCTTACAGCACTGTAGCTGCCACCAGGCGGCGGCGGAGGCGGAGACCCAGATCCAGGAGGGGAGGGGGAGGAGCTTCATTGGCAGGCGGCGGGGGGCAGGGCTTTGCGATTGCTGCTGCTGTTGCTGCTGTGCGGCAGCGGCTTGCTGGTAATATTGATAGTAGGCAACATAGTTCTGGTAACCTCCATAGGCGGCGTATGGATCAGAGCCATAGTACTGGGCATACTGCGCACTGTAGTCAGTTGGACTAGCACTTGCGCCTGCAGCTCCTGGCGTCTGTCCGGACGGGCTTGCCGACGCCGGGGTCGACTGCTGATGATGGTGGCCGTGGTTCTGATTGGAATATCCACCATAACCACCACCATAGCTGTTGTCTCTGTTATTGTTGTAACGGTCACCACGCTGACCGTAGCCGCCATAATTGTGCTGGGGTGGGTTTTCTTTGAAGCGCTGGTACTGTTCTCGAACATTGCCCAACAAGTCCTCGCAGAGTTCTTTTGCGTTCTGCACCTCGTTTGGATCGGGACCACTGCATTCTTGTCAGACCGGAAAAATCAAAGACATGGCCGGTTTACTCACGCTACATGGAGATACATAGGCTCGTCGCTTTCTCTGCCGGTACTAGGTTCCATGAATCCAGAGCCACGCCCCTTAATCTGGACCTTGCACCGGGTCTTCTGCTGGATGTGCTTCACATAGGCACCGCCCTGTCCGACAACTTGAGCTCGTAGATTGAAACCGGGAATGGGGTCGAGGTCGATGGGAATCCGTTCCTCGGGCCATTTACGCTGCATACAATTAGCTTAGCCTGGTATAAGATATATCCGGTACAGTTTCATACACGGCCATATTCATCGCGCTCCACGGGCTCGGGCTCCCGACGACGGAATCGCCGCTCATCAACCAGGTTAGGAAGTTCCTTCTGCATAAGGTCGTCGATGAGAGCCACGGCTTTTTCAAGGCCATCCTTGTTGGTACTCGTAACGTGGAGGTATAAGGGAGGGTTCTATAGAAGAGACAAAAGACCGATTAGACAAACACACAGGATGCAATATCTCGTGGAAAGCCACGTTACAATAGAACACATACCGCTGCACTGGCCATGCTCTTATCCGGGTAATAGTTTCCGCGGGTAGTGACATCTTGAAAAGAAAAAGTTATGAGCTTCCTTCTTGTTGACAATAGTAGCAATAGTAGAATATGGAAAATGTGAAGGCGTACCGGCGCCAGTTTCTTCTTTAATCTATAAGTCACGCAGCGGAGGTCAGCAGATGCAAATGAGGCAGGGTGGAATGCTATGGGTTTCGATTATTTGGATAAGCTTTAGCCACGACCACAAGACAGAAAGCAGACAAAGGGAAGAGAAAAGGGCATGGCGCCGGGCAGTTGCCAGCTTGCGCAATGGTGCCTGGAGAATCAGCGGATACAACAGGAGTAATTACCATCTTCTGAGTAGAGCCTTTTGTCAGTGTGTAACGATTGCGCAAATCATTGATTTCGATATCTTTGATGTAGTCTCCATCTGCAACATAGATCTCCGCATTCAACTTCGCAGCATCGCCAGCGGACTCGTCGGGCTTCGGCGCGGGACTAGAAGTCTAAGTGGAAGAGGAAGTCAGCTTTACAGTTCTAGAAAGGCTCTAGTAAGAGATCTTTTATACTCACCGAACGGATTGGAGGAACATCGACATGCTGAATGCCTTTCTTCGCTTGCAGCTGGGCATTGATCTTGGCAGCCGCAGCCGCTGTCGTCCTGTCAGTCACAGACCTGGAATATATAGTATTTTGGCCATACCTGCTGCTGCTGCTGGGTCTACAGACCCAGACTTCTTTCCGGCATCTGCGCTCGGACTGCGCGGTTCACGACTGAGGGGACTGCGAGTTCGAGTGACTTCCGACTGTCGCGACGAAGGCGATCGAGAACGACGGTCAAAACGCGATGGTCGTCGTGGCTCCGGCTCCGTCTGATCAAAACGGGAACGTTTAGCCCGGCGGTCGTCGTCGGCCATGATGGATGGATTAGGAATTGACCGGCTCTGGTTGTACTTGGAGAGAGTCAGGAAGAGAAGACAATGGCCGAGGCGATCGGTGTGTAGGACTTTCTGAAGGATTTGGTGGAGCTCAGGCGATCAGTCCAAACGGACACTAGTGTAACAATGAAGACAGAGGCTCTGTAAGAACGAAGAAGTTTAAGGTGAGCAAATAGCCCTATCTCACGGTGAGGAGAATACGAAAAATGAACAAAGATCGGGTAAAGCTATGCAAGGAAAGAGAAAAAAGATAGTGAAGACAACAAAGAAGACGAATGAATCTCCATCGAACATCAAGCTGGAGATGCATTGCTGCTGCGTTAGTCCCAATGCGGTTGGCGGTACTGCTGGTGTGTAACGGTGTTACCGTACTGCGTACGGGTCTGGTACGGTACAATCAGACATAAGTCATGAGTCAGCAATGCCCCCGAGGTCGGACCGTCCAGTATAAAAGAGGAAAATGACCGCCTCGCCGAATCATGACTCCCTTTCTCCAGCCCTGTTGAAATTCTGCCTCTTCTCCCTCGCTTTGCAGGCCTTATCGTGTGGGCTCAAACCCGGGAGATCATGGCTTTTCGACGTCCTATGATGCTGTCTTCGGCAGCATCGTCTGCACCCTTCCTTTCAACAGCGAGCAAAACTTCCCGAGTGGCCGCTTCTCTGCCCCGGTTCACCTCATGCAGAGCTTCATCCAGTTCCACTTCGGCTCTGGCCTATAAGGCATTGCATCGCCGATCGCCTCTTCCTCTGCCTGTCTCCGATGCCTCGCGTCAAATGGATGCTCCCACTGCCGTCACTTCCATCCTTTACGAGACTCCCGTGGTGCCTACCAACCCCCCGAAGCGCCATGTCCTGAACTGCCTCGTGCAAAACGAGCCTGGTGTGCTCTCTCGTGTCTCCGGAATTTTGGCTGCTCGTGGTTTCAACATCGACAGCTTGGTCGTCTGCAACACTGAGGTCGAGGACCTGTCCCGTATGACCATTGTGCTGCAAGGTCAGGATGGTGTCGTGGAGCAGGCCCGCCGTCAATTGGATGACCTGGTCCCCGTCTGGGCTGTCCTTGACTACACTGAGTCGGCTCTGGTTCAGCGTGAACTTTTGCTGGCCAAGGTCAGCATTCTGGGCCCCGAGTTCTTCGAGGAGCTGCTGCAGCACCACCGCGAGATCACTACCCCCGGAGAAAGCCTGGATGGACAAGACAAGGCCGGACAGGCAAGCGGCAAGAAGACCGAGTTCCACCCTCGTCACTTGCCCCAGAGCCAGGCCCTGAGACACAAGCACGAGCATCTCGATGCCATCACTCGCCTGACTCACCAGTTTGGTGGTAAGGTTCTGGATATCAGTACCAACAACTGCATTGTTGAAATGTTAGTCCATACTTTACACCCTTCGCATAATTTTCCCTATCGAATAACTGACCCATCAATAGTTCCGCCAAGCCTCACCGTATCGATTCCTTCATGAAGCTGGTCGCACCATTCGGTATCCTCGAGTCCACCCGAACCGGTCTCATGGCTCTCCCTCGTTCTCCCCTGTCCGAGCCCAACGAGGAGGTCGAGAAGGACGCCGCCGATGTGGTTGATGTTAGCACTCTTCCTCCCGGCTAAATATCCCAATTTTCGCAATGAATTATACCGCCTAAAGAAGCAATTTCTGTCTCTTTTTCTCGAGCTTTATTTCCCCCCTTTTTTGTGCAATATTCGATTAGTATTGTAAAATCTGTTATATATCTTTTTAGTGAATACCGGGTTAGGATCTTTGATATAACGCTTTTTATGTTAATCTATCTTATTATTGTCAACCGTTTTCCAGGTGGAATTGTATAGCTTTTTTTACCCTTTCTCGTCCAAACTGCATCAATGCCGAGTTAGAGGATATAAATATCAACCCTAGCTTGCATTGACTTTTAGATGCAATTTTCTCACTATCTCCCCGGAAAGAATTGTATCATTCTGAGCCATCATTTATCAAAAGTTCACCCAATTTGCCCCTCAAACGCCGATATCTTGGACCTGCCAAAATATATATACCTAATCCAAGAAAGCATTCTAGCCCTAAAAGCAAAGAGAGAGAAAAGAAAAGGAAGCAAAACCAAAAATAAGCAAAGCCGCTAAAGCAGAACCCTGACTTTAGCTGCGATCCCGTTGCCCTTGTAGTGCAGGAGCTCTCTGTACTTTCCAACCCGAACACCGATATCCGCCACCACGTTCAGTTCCAGATCACCCCCGAGAGCCTTAACCAGAGCATCGTAACCAATTCCGCTCAAAACCAGATCAACTGGCAAACGCGGTGTGGGTGACAAGCCCGGTGGTATTACGAAGGGGGTAAAGTAGTCGATACTGCCGATTTTGGTTTCCTTCTCGTAAAATGCGGAGGCTTGAACCGAGGTAATCGCTAGGTTCGTTTGGGAAAAGGGGGAGTAGAGGATGAACTCGGCCGTCATTGACAACAGGTGCAGCTAGCAGCACACAGAAGTCAGTCACGTCTGTCGTCAGGAGGATCATCCTCTTTGTTGAAAATAGATATTGATGTGTGACAAAAGAGATACACGCTTCTCACTTGTGATGTGCGAGATAACATCTAATGTTCTTGAGGATATGAAGTGTCGATGAGAGTAAACAGTACCGTTGCATCTTGAATGAAGTGTGGCCGCTTCTTGGCCAAAATCGGTATCTGGACTGGGAAATCTAGTTCGGATAATGCCTCCCCAAGCTCTGGGAGCGCGGGGATTGTTCCCCGGTGGGTTTTGAAAATAACCGTACTGTTGACTCCTACGAGGGTGGTCAGATATAAAGAAAAAATATTGAAGGAAATCTCTTCTCACCTGAAACGTATCGCGAAAGCAGCTCTCGACCAGCACTCACCCCATTTGATCCACCTGATTCCAATGGGCTCCATGCAAGATCAACGTGAATTCCGGAATTGATACCGGGCACAATCGAGACGTCTCGAGCAGTAACACGGGCCACCTTGGTTGCATTGTACACCAAAACAAGGTCAACCAAAGGGACCGTCGCAGAATACTGTGTTGGATTTGTAACGTTTATCCTAGTATTCATAAGCGCAGAGGATTCGGTTGTGGACTCTATATCCATAGTCTCTACTCGGGGAAGCAGCTCGTCAATTGGGCCACCGAATGGGGCTACCCAGTGATCAGCTCATAATCTCAATACAACCTCCAAATAGAATAGATGAATACTCACAGCTGACACTAACGTTTCCTTCCGCCGGTATTTCACGTACCGCAAACCGACCCAGTCCTGTAGAGATCTCTGCATCCACGGCTGCAACGAGGTGGAGTTCCACTGGTTTCCCACCGAATATGAGGTTTTGTATGACATCGGTCAAAACCTGGCTGTCGGTAACTCGTAACGGTGCATCTTTCACGGCAAATTCCACAAGCAGTCCGGGAGAGCCATCAGTACCATTTACCATGGTCGAATTTGCTGAATGCCATTTGGGCAATTCCAGGACGCCAAGCTTATCTCCCTTATAGTACACATCTGCATTGGCACGAACATGTGGAATGTCCATGTGAATATTCACCTGTTTCGGTATACCAACAAGAACCTTCATCAAAGCAGACACCTTTGGCTGAGCTTCGGGCGTTCCTGGTTCCGCCAGGGGACTGGGAAGAGAGAAATGAACATTGGACGTGGTAAATTTTTTTGACAAGACCATCCAAGGCGTGTCCTGTGAATGGCAGTGGAACTGTAACACTGTTGAGAAGATCGACCATCCATTCAGGGGTGTGGAGTGAGGGAGCGTTGGCTCCACGGACATAGATTGTCGTTTTGAGACCATGAGTATAGCTCTTGACCAGGAAGTCCAGAGGCGAGCTTTTCTGTCCCGGACATGATCTGGTCAACCTATCAGACAAGCCCTGAACTAGGCCACTGACATTCATGTTGGTCAACTGCCCGGGAATTATTTGAACCTCTTGAGTCTTTGCGTCGGCAACAGTGATATAAGGCTCACCCGGCGAGCAATTTGGGACAAGAACGTCGAAGCCCAGTTCAGGAATTCGAAGTGTGAATGGAGAGTCAATTGAAGCAACAAGGGAGGCGTCAACTGCCATCCCCTTTCCGGTGGAAGAACCCATCTCATGCACATCAACATGGTTGATTTTGACTTGTGGCAGTGCAGGGAAATCACTCTCTACAAATTTCATGAGCAATTTTGATTCGAACTAGCAATAATAATTAGGGAATCGACAACGAACCTTCAAATGTCACATCATCTGACAGACTTTGTACTCCAAGATTCAATATACCGGACTTAAGATGCAATTGTGTCCGGCCCTTGATTCGTAGGCGGCCGAGTCTCCCTTCCAGCCAGTCCAGGGCCACTCCCCGGATACCATGGATGTCACCAGCCGACAGATCAGCCATAAAGTCGACGTGATTCTCATGGCCATTCCGGACATTCACCTTGATCGAGGGCAGGGTAGCAGTTCCAACGAGAACATTGCCATATTCTGGCAGGTATATCTGCACTTCCGACTCACCGGTTTCGACCATGCGTGCAATCCAGGTTACGAAACGGCCAATATTCCGAACAGGTCTTTTCTGCACCCGGCCAGCATCGAGCACCAAGTCACCCTGCACTCTTGTTCGAAGCCCATCTGCAGTTGCTGAGTCAATGGAAATATCCGTAGGTTGAAACACGGTAGCTTCCTTGACATATTGCTTCACTACTGCGGGGGCAACAAACGCAAAGACAAGAACTGCCAAAATCGCCAGAACTATGATGAGGGGCAAGATAATTGACCATCGTAGTCTATTCTTCTGTTTCTTACAACCTCTTTCGGGGGAGCTAGCTCGAGACGTGGGTGAGGATATCGGGATTGGCTCGCAGATGCCGTATGCCAACTCATTGTCACGACGTATCAAAAGCGGCGTGGATTCGGATGACAATTCAAACGATCGGGCTTGCTGATCCGGACGAGCAGAAGAGGATGGCCTCGTAGAGGATGGACGATGAGGAGATGGAGATCTGGAGCCTCTGTCCAGCAGAGGTTTGCCGGCCTCGTCAGCCATGATGGCTGGGACGCGGTGAAATGGCGGTATTTAACAGGGCTGCAATAGTACGGAGATAGCGAGTGGAGTTGGGGGCGATACGGATAAGAAAGAGGAAGATGGGTGGGAATAAATATATATACTATATAAGAAGATAAGAATAGAAGGATGAGTTCAATGACGAAGAGGGTGCTAATGACCAAGAGGATGATGAATGGAGGAGAGAGAGGATGATTCCCATCGACGTAAGTAAAGGCGGAGAAGCCCAGAGTGGATCTCCTCCGGGGCCTAAAGACGAGGTTATTTATTATCCCGCACCAGCAGATCACCGTCTCAATTATTTATGGTCCAGAATTTTTCGCCTGACTCGTTTTTCTTTCTTTCTTCCAAGTGCCAGGCTGTCTCTCTTCGCTTGTTCCTTTTCTCCTACTTCTTTCTCCGCCAATTGTGTCTGCTACTTTCCCATTGCTTTACGCAAAGCATCCGTTTCACCATGATGGCCGCTCGTTATGGCTCCAATCTTCGCCGATCCATTCCTCTGAATAAGGTCTCCTGGCGACAATATTCCTCTCAGACGACTCCTCTGACCTCTCCGTTTGCTCCCCGCCACCTCCTCTCCATTGCAGACCTTACACCGACAGAATTCGCTGCTCTCGTGCGCAATGCCTCCTCCCACAAGCGAGCGATCAAGTCGGGGACCATCCCCCAGAACCTGCTCGGGGCTCTGTCCGGGAAAACCGTGGCCATGATGTTCAATAAGCGAAGCACCCGGACGAGGATATCGACTGAAGGTGCTGTGACGCAGATGGGAGGACACCCGATGTTCCTAGGCAAAGACGATATTCAATTAGGGGTTAATGAGTCATTGTACGACTCTTCGGTGGTGATCTCATCGATGGTCTCTTGTATGGTGGCCCGTGTCGCTAAGCATTCCGACGTCGCCGACCTTGCGAAGCATTCGTCTGTGCCGGTTATCAATGCCCTCTGCGACTCGTTCCACCCGCTGCAGGCCATCGCCGACTTCCAGACCATGTACGAGACATTCGAATCCAAGGCCCATCATCTGTCTAGCTTGGGCCTTGAGGGGCTGAAGATTGCCTGGGTTGGTGATGCCAACAACGTCCTGTTCGATATGGCCATTGCTGCTACGAAGATGGGTATCGACGTGGCCGTTGCTACGCCCAAGGGCTACGAGATCCCTGCTCACATGCTGGACATTATCAAGCAAGCTGGTGAGGGGGTCACCAAGCCCGGAAAGCTGTTCCAGACCAATGTGCCTGAAGAAGCGGTCAAGAAGGCCGATGTCCTGGTGACCGATACATGGGTGTCTATGGGTCAGGAGGAGGAGTCGGTCAAGCGCATGAAAGCCTTTGAGGGCTTCCAGATCACCCCGGAACTCGCCAAACGAGGTGGTGCCAACGATGGATGGAAGTTCATGCACTGCTTGCCCCGACACCCCGAAGAGGTCAGCGACGAGGTTTTCTACAGCAAGCGGTCGTTGGTCTTCCCCGAGGCAGAGAACCGGTTGTGGGCTGCGATTTCTGCACTTGAGGGATTTGTCGTTAACAAGGGAAAGATTGAATAGTTAAAATTATAATAATGAAGGGTTTTTTTTGCTTTTTTTAATTAGACATGAAATAAAGTAGTATTTCTTAATCTTTTATGCATCGGTTTACATCACATCGCTACTTGCATCGTAATCGTAGACTTGCAGATAATCGGATATACATACAGGATAAATAAACATTACTTTATAACATAGGAAGACTGATATATGGAGTGAAGGAACATAGTATACTAGGTAGGTAGGTGCCATCGTGATGATTATATATTTTCGGTCTCCAATGCGAACCCTGAATTCCCCGCACTAAAAGACACCAACTCCACATAATCTCTGCCAATGTAGATGCGACAATATCAAATAAACAAAAAAATATATACACCTTGCGAACTGACCCTCAGTAAATCCTTTGACAAGCATTGAAGCAGGGAAAAATAAATTAGTGATCGGCGTTTGCCCGCTTTTCACATGTCAAAACACTAAAAAGCATCCCTACTTTCTCGGGTGGAGAAGCTCGATCCGACCTCTTTCCTTCATCTTCAATCGGTTGCCCATCTTTCACTTTCATCACACTCTTTACAATGGATGTAAGATTCCTGTCCATTTATCAGAGACTACAGTGTTTATAGTTTTTCTAACTGAATATAGCCCAGTTCTTCTAATGGCGGCTTTCGGTCTCGCCGCTCTTATCCTACATTGAACCATGTTTCGCTCACTCCCCTTACGCCTCGATTCCCCATCGACGACGACGTAGAATCCTTGGACTACTTTTCACCACGGCCCAACGAGCACTCCGGTGGTAATTCACCAGATGCATACAGCAATCAACACAGAACTTCATATCTTTCCAGCTACTCAGTTCCAGGAACTCCAGGCGTCCTTTCACAATCCCGCAGCGAATCCCGACATATCCGCAGCAAGAGCTCTAGTCGTACACATCTGAGTGACACGAATTTGCAAAGTCAGGATGTAGCCCAGCCGATTCATCACAGTGGAAAGAAGAAGCGATCCGTTGCATCGCGATCACAATGGTCTGATTCGGCCCATCGACGTTCCGACTCGGAGTGGATGCTTCGTGCTGGTATCGCGCTTGCGTCGTCGACTCGCGAGGAAAAGGGCCAGAGCTGGCTAGCGAAACGGGAGAGCTCCACTAGTCTCGTCTCGGAGACAAATTATGAGACTGGTGGTAGGAAAGGTAGTAGGCGATCTCGATCAGGGATGTCAACACCCGCCGCCAATACTCCATATTCCAGACGGGGATCACGATCCCTCGCGACTAGCAGGAGAGGCAGTCGACCTGATCTCGGCCTAACCATGACCGGCATCGACGTCAATAATTGGTTCCGCCATGCAAATTCCAACATCCCCAGTCCTGCGGGGGATGCCCGAGCCTTCGTCCCAGACTTTGTAGACGAGCGAATTCGTGCTGAGATGGCTTCTATCCAAGGTGACGAGTCATCATCTTTCTCATACGAGTACTCGGACTCAGAGGATGAGGTCGATGAATTGGAGTTACAAAAACTGACTCGGGAGCGGGGCTTTGGGCTGGGTAGTTGGATTGATCGTGTAGTGGAATGGACTCTATTTGGGGCTGATGAGGGACCACCATCGATTCCCCCAACTGTCCGTTTTCAAAACCAACCCAGTTATGAGGGCCGGGTGGCAGAAGACAGCCACTCTGTTTCCGAAGAAGACGACAACGATGATGGGTCTTCAGTCGGCACCATCGAGGACAACGACAGCACTTGCACGAAAGTTGAGGATGTTTCAACAGCGATAGAGAGACCCGGGGAGCAGGGCGGCTGGGAAGATGCAGGATGGCTGTTTCGAGTTGCGAAGAGGGCATTGTTATTGTGAGCCTCGAACTTCTAGCTGACTTCAGTTGATTCTTTTCTTGTTCGATCGGTTTGACATCGATATCACGTGTATACGACCTTATAATTGAATACCTGGCTGTGGTAGTAGCCAGTCTCATCTCTTAAATAGCGAAACAAAGATATAAACTGTCAATGATAAATATCGCTACTTGTAACAAATCTTATTTGGATTCTGAGCTATCTAATCAGTAACTTAGCCTCCACATATCATAAGACAAATGTTGGGTTTTCTTTCTCTTTTTTTCTTGTTTTCTTTTTACTTGACACATAACCTGGCCCGTGAATTTTGCAGTATATAGACGGATCCCCCGAGAACAAAATGGAAATTGCCGGCCGTAAAACAGAAAGAAAATTGGAAGGGTATTCAAGACAGGTCAATCGTGCAAAAAAACATCGTTGGAGTCAGCTAGCGCAAGATTCACGGGAGCTTCCAAGTGCTAGTTGCAGTCGAAAGGGGAAATATTAAAGCATAGGAAGAAAAAGAAAAGCAAAGGAGAATAAAGAAGGACGGGACGATTCTTGACCGTTTCGAAAACAAATAATATGGTGCAATCTGAAAGAGCAGGAAGACGGTAAAAACAATGCCCTTAAAAAAAAAACAATGGGAATCTAGGAAAGGATCGAAACGATTGCTTTGGTTTCCAGAAATATGACAACAAATAGAAAAGAAAAAAGATAAAAATAAAATATTCTCCTTTGCACACTGTAAACGCCAATCTGACCCTCAACTCTCTAGTTTCATGCAGTAGGTATCATGATCGTATCATACGTGGATGTGCGCGGTCGAGGATTCTGACCATAGCTTTTTTTTTTTTTTTGGAATGGGATGCAGAGCAATTTAATTGCCCGGGCGGTGGTGATAGTGGTGGTGGGTGATGGTGATTGTGGGAAATAAATATGACATGTCGGGTATGAATAAGTGGGCGGTTTCACCAAGGTCCGACCTTGACTGGAGTGCCGAGTCCATATGTTCCAGACAGAAGTTGCTCTCGGATAGATCCAAATTCGTTTCCAACGGGGTTCCCATAGTTTTGGGTATCCGGTCCATGCATCCATCCCAAACTGGATGCGAGTTCATTCACGGCCGCCTGCATCTTGCCTCCAGAGTTCTGGTTGTGTTTCGCCAGTTTCTGATCCCAGCCGCCGTATTGTAGCTGAATGCCGCCTCCGCGCTTGCCTGCTTCTCTGATCACCAGGATCCAAGCCTTGCATATTTCATCGTAGGCGGATTCTCGTTCTATGTTGTTGTGTGGCGTACTCCATCGAGGCAGGTTGTGGATAATATCGGTAGCACCATCCAAGTAGCTCAGGGAAACGGAAGCCTGTGACTCATGAGGAGGCAAGAAATGCGGCGTGAAATCACTCAAAGCATCTAGGAGGTCGCTAAGAGGCTGCCGTACTCGGTTGTATGCGTAGTCGGATCCAGGGCTGCCGCCCAGGGGGAAGGAGGACTGCAAAGTAGACTGGTAATTTCGTAGAACTTGAAGTGCAGAGCCGACGCTCGGTCGAGGAGATGTATGCACCACTTCGTCGACTAGATCGGGGTGACGCTCGCACATGGATCGTAGGACCCCTCGCAGGGCATCTGTGTCGAGGGTTTCGAGTAAACGGGGGAGAGCGAGAGGTCTGCCAAAGACATTCGGTCGGGCACGTTTGTAGATCCGGCCAGCGGGAAGAGCTCGAGGTGTGAGGGCGGGAGAGTTGGTAGGAGAAGCAGACATCCGTCCGTCATGATCGTTGCCATCATCATCGGCCTTCCGTTTGCGGCTGGAGGAGTAATGGTGGGTTGGGGTAGACACTAACGAATTTATTAGTTAGTCTTATCATTCTATCACAAGTATGTACACCTGGTCGAAGGACGACCAACGGCAACCCAAGAGGAAGATCCTTACTTGAACGAGAGGGAGAGAGACGAGGATGCTCGTAAAAGTGTGGAGGCACAGGTGGTGTAGCCACCAGGCTGTTCATGATGGCCCACAAACAGCTGGACAGCAGAGAAATAGGAGAGATGGATGAGTGAAGTCAAGGTCGGAGAGTCGTGAAGAAGGATAAAATGTACACGAGAAGGCGGAAGGAAAGGAAGCAAGGGAAGGACAGGATGGAGGATAAAGGAGAGAAAGAGAGTTGCAGTGGTGGGGAGAAGAGAAGAAAGTCAGAGAGAAGCGGTGGACGGCAGGCAAAGGCGGGTTGCGGGAGGCAACGCAATCCTTCAGTGCAGGTTGGGTGCTTTTCACAGCACCGTTTTACAAGAGATAAGCTGTGGATGTATCGATCGTCTAGATTATATTTTCATTTCTTTGCTGTTTTTTACATCGGAGCTATCGCAATGATGGTAGGGGAAGAAAAAAGAATACTCGTTCCCAACCAGGAGTGGCAAAACAACAGTACGACCAACAATGAGACCTTTTTATACCCAAACGCCAGGGGACATGCGACACCAATGAAAAGAACCACACAACACAGATTGTCTTACTACATGTGGATAATGATGGGGAAAAAAAAGAAATGGGAAAGAGAATTTTACAGGTACAGCGACTGAGCGGCAACGATGTCCCTGCGTACCTTGGTCAAGGCCGTCTCGAATTTACCCTCCAATTCTTCGCTGCCCATCACCTTGGCGGCCTGCGCCATCTGTCGCAGACACTCCTCCAATCGGCGGAAGACGCGAATCAAGCTGCCTTCGTAGACATCGGTCATTTTGCTGCAGTAACACGTTAGCTTCAGCGACAGGGCAGGCGGAATAGAGTAAAAAACAACGTACCAAATATCAGCAAAGGATTTGCCGTTCGCCCATTCGTAGATAACCTCCATCAGCTCCCAGTGGAAACTCTGCACATATTCCTCTTCATTCACGGCCAGCTTGGACTCCTGAGAGACCTTGGCGACAATTCGAGCCTGCGCTTGAATGTCCTTGAGTGGTTTGGCAAGCTCGTCCCTCGTCAAGGCAGGAGTTTCTTTCGACTTCTCCTCAAAGACGAAAACGCTTATTACCGATGCGACTTGCTCAGGTGTGAGCTTATTGAAGAAGCCGTTGAAAAGAAGCTCGCTAAGCATCAACTCATCGCCAGTACTGATTTCACAGGCAACTCGTGCCTTCAGTTGCACGACTTCTGCTTCGTTAATGAATCCAAATCGGCGAAGCACTCTCTTGCGACACTTGAGCTCATCAAGTTGCATAATTGACATGGCATCCGTGATCTTCTTCTTCGTAGCTTTGATATTGGTGCCCAATTCCACCTTCTCTGCATACTGCTCGTACAGTTCCGGCAACCGCGGCGAATTGTGCAAAGGATTGGACAAAAGACGGGACTCGATAACTTCGATTTTCTATTCCGTAGTTAGCATGGGATGACTTTTCCTGACAAAGACAGAAAATCACTTACTCTTAGTAGCTTCTTAAAATTCTCGCCTTCGATATTCATGTTCTCAATTGGGTCAAGCACAGGAACCCCATCGGGGAAGCGTCTGTGTACCTCATCCAGGTGTTTCCTCATTCCGTTTTTCGCGTCTTGCGAATGCAGATCTTTCGGCAGGAAAAGGCGGATATGACCGATGGCTCGAAGACAGCTGAGCGTGATTGGCACAACCTCCATGCGAGAGTTTTCATTATCCTTGGGCGGTCTGACACCCGCCGGAAGATCCTCAAACGTCTTGGTGCCTATGGACGCTCCGTCGGCAACCTTGAGTAAAACATCTGCAATGAACTTTTGATGAGCGGTCAACTCTTCCGCTGAGTTCTTCGAAGGTTTGCGTTGCTTGAAGTTGACGAGAATGCCCCAGCCAAAGTCTTGGTCTTTATGCTTGATGTGCACCAAACGTCCGGGCTGGAAAAATGATAGACAGTGGTCTGGGTGGCTTATGACTGCCTGGACGTCGTCTGTGAAACCATCAAGCTGCTTTCTAAAGTCATAGTATTCTCGGATGGTTCCTTCGTCGGCGATGCTCATGTTGGCTCTCTTGTCTTCCAATTCATGAAGCTCTGTCTCAGGTTAGTATGCATGACGCACATCATCGACCCGGAAACACACTTACCCTTTTCAAGGCCAGCCACACCCGCAGTGTTCTGGAACTGGTAGAAGCATCTCTCTAGCATGAATTCGGGCGAAATGCCTTCAACGCGCATAAGATTCAGAATCATGTTGTAGCCTAGGTGGAAAGCCGAGTTAAGTCGATCTTGTTCACCACGAACAATCTCCTTTGCCACAGCAGGGTCCATCTCTTCTCCAACCATCATGATGACAATACCTCGGTCATCGAGACCTCTTCGGCCAGCACGACCAGACATCTGAACGAATTCTGATGGTGTCACCCAGCGTTGACTGAACCCGTCGAATTTCCGAACACTAGTAAACACCACGGTCTTCGCAGGCATGTTGAGACCGATGGAGAACGTCTCCGTGGCGAATAGAACTTTGATAAGACCTTCTTGGAAAAGAATCTCAATGGTTTCTTTGAGAATAGGAAGGAGACCAGAGTGATGGACACCAATACCTCTCCGGAGAAGGGGAAGAATGTTTTGAATCTGTGGCAGGTTCCGATCCTCTTCAGACAGCATTTCAATCGCACTGTCAAAGACCTTGGAGACCATCTCCTTCTCCGAATCGTCGTTAAACGCCAGCGAACTCATATTCAGAGCACACGATTCGCACTCGCGTTTGCTGAAACTGAAGACAATGACGGGGTTCAGGTTTTTGATCATCACCATCCGAACGATCTTGTAGATATCAGCTGGCCCTTCCTTGCCACCCTTGTTAAGCTTCTTATCCTTGCCCTTTCCTTTCCGTTTGGCCAGTGCATCTGCTGGGTCATCGCCCTTCTTGTCTGCAATGGAACCCATTGCCTTCTGGAAGTTCTCCTCGCGGAAAACACCCTTCTCGTCAACAATGAGATGAATACCCTCAGCGCCTGCAGGGAAGAAGTAGTGCTGGAGGGGCGTCGGTCTGAAATCTGTGTAGACGACGTGACAGGGCTGGTTGTGCATTTTTGTAACCCACTCGGCGAATTGCATGGCGTTCGGGATTGTCGCAGACAAGAAAACATAGCGAACCTTATCTGGCAGAAGAATAATAGTCTCTTCCCAAACAACACCACGAGCTGGGTCCGTTGTTAGTAAAATTGGGCATCAGTAATAGCTGCGCTGAACTTACTGGCATCTCGCATGTAATGAATTTCGTCAAAAACCACCCATGCGACTTCACGCATAATTTCAGAGCCACGGTACAACATAGATCGGAGAATCTTAAAAGAGCGAAATAGTCAGTTGGAATTATCCCTGATGAATCTAAAAAAGAACACTTACCTCTGTAGTCATGACCAGGCATGTAGCTGTTGGGTTGATTGTGACATCTCCTGTCATCAGACCAACATCTCCAAAGTCCGCAGCAAATTCTCGGTATTTCTGATTGCTCAGCGCTTTGATGGGACTGGTATAGATAACCCTTTGGTTGTTTTTCAAACTTTGAGCGATAGCATACTCTGCGACCACTGTCTTTCCGGCACTGGTATGGGCTGAAACAAGCACACTCTCCTCTCTCTGGATTGATGAGACTGCGACTTGCTGGAACGGATCAAGTGTGAAAGGCCACACCCTTGCTGGGTCTTCAGGTTGTTTGTGTTGAGAAATCGGCACATATGGATAGTTTGGTGGAATGGCAACCTGGTGTCGAACCTGATGCGAAAGGACGACAGAAGATTCATCTTTGGTCGCCTGAAGGCCTGCAGATCCCGCAATCTCACGCTCTTGTGCCGTTTCGAATTCGTCTGCGACTATAGGTTCCGGTTCTGTCTCGAGTCGCGGCCGCTTCGTTTCGGGCTGCTGTTCATTGCTGTCTGTCACTGGGGCCTCGACTTCCTCCTGCTCAGCCTCTACAGCAGGCGCATCGGGAATGTCAACATCCTCCTTGACCTCCGGTGCTGTGTCATTGTCCTTCACATGTCCATTCACCTGGCGCTTCTTGCTCTTGTCTTTCTTCGATCGCTTGGGCGCTGCGTCGGAAGGCTTCACAGCCTGAGGCTGGTCATCGAAAACATCGAATAGCTCGTCCATATTCGGCCGAATGCCAAAATATTAGCCACGGGGGCAAAGAACTGACGAAATGATGGTCGGGCGCGCTTCTCTTTCTCTCCGAGAAATTTCAATGTTCCTTTTGAGGAAGGCGGCGTATGATTGGGCAGATGAGCATTAAGCGGTTTCCGCCGGAGAAACTTGCCAGTTCGGACCAGAACCAAGCCACGTGACACGACATCCGGAGAGCCGCTGAAGCTGCTCGATCCACGCCTTCTGCTCTTCCCTCCGTGCTGCCCATCGATTCCCTCCCCAGGATTACCGCCCTACTTATATCGCTGCTCAAGGTTCGTTTATTTGTGATTGTCAATTGGACCCCAATTGATTCTGACTTGATCCAAGATGAACGCTGCCGCCGCTCTCCGTGCCAGAATGGCCACCTCCTTCGTTGCCCGTCGTGGCTTCTCCACCACTCGTGCCCAGCTCGGTAGCCCGTACCACTACGCCGAGGGCCCTCGCTCCAACATTCCTTTCAACCCTCACACCAGATTCTTTGCCGTCAGATACTGGTCTTTCATGAGTCGGTGAACCCCCGATCGAGAGTAGGAGAAGTGTGGCTGACCCTAGACCATCTAGTTGCCGGTTTCGGTGCTCCCTTCGCCATTGCTGGTATGTTCCCGACTTTTCTATGGCTATTCATGTTTAATTATCTGACAATGATTCTCTTCCAGTCTGGCAAACCAACAAGACCCGCTAAATCCTCTCATGCGCTGTATATCTTCCGCCATGGCACTCTGGGGACTGGGAAAATAATCGACAAATGTATCCTCAATTCGCAGCATTCGGATATCGTGTATAAAGCTAGAGAATATGATTAAGTTTTGATCTGGAAAACATTATAATTGTTTGTAAATATAGCCGTTGTGGTTGAGCGAAGTCCGTTTGTAGATCGTGGATACACTTTGATATTAGTTTATGGATGAAGTCATTGGTCGAGCGCCCAACTTTTTTTCCCGGTAAGAAAATTAAAATCTTGGGGTCGGAGGTTTGATATGGTTGCAATTCCCCAGACAACACTACCCGGAAGAAACAACAAGGAATAGACAATTATCGTCCTGGTGGAAGCCTATCTTTCGGGCTGTTTCTAAATTGTTTTCATCCTTGCTCTTTTGCAGCGAGAGTCTCGTCGATTCATGGCGGCGGGGTAAAATATCCCTCTCAAGATGCGCAACCTGAAAAACGTGCGCCTCGCTGAGGTGCAACTTCAGAACGACCTCCCTCTAACAGCCACTGCTTGGGATACGACCTCGGATGCAGTCGTTTGTACATTTGGGCCTGCCCAGGATAATGCCGTTATTGAACTGCGGAGAAAGCGTCACGATGCCTATTTCTCGGCCCCGGTAGGCGCGGACGTATTTGAGTGCATCGCATCGTGGGATGCACCTTGTCCTTTGCCCGACTTGGCTTGTGACCGAGTCCTTTCTTTGCATTATTTTGCAGACAATCTCACTGCATGTCTGGTGCTGGAAGGAGGTGATATCATCATTGTTCGTGAAGAACCTCTTCCCGGCGAGGACAAGATCGAGATTTTGGGCTCGGTTGATGTTGGCATCACAGCTGCTGCTTGGTCTCCAGACGAAGAACTTTTGGCCATTACAACAAGAGCCAATACATTCCTTTACATGACTAGAGATTTTGAGAATGTTGCAGACATTACATTCACTCCTCAAGACCTCCAGGCATCTCAGCATGTCTCCGTGGGATGGGGAAAACGGGAGACTCAATTTCAAGGAAAGAGAGCCAAAGCTCTTCGGGATCCAACCGTACCGGAGAAATTTGACGAGGGAAAGCTGAGCAACAATGATGATGCTAGCACCACTATCACCTGGCGAGGAGACGGTGCTTACGTCGCAGTGAATAGTATTGAAGCAGGTAACCGCCGAGTGATTCGGGTCTATTCAAGAGAGGGGACTATTGACAGTGTGAGTGAGCCTGTTGATGGGCTGGAAGGAGCACTGAGCTGGAGACCCTATGGCAATCTCATTGCAGGTATCCAGCGGCTTGATGACCGGGTCGATGTGGTATTCTTTGAACGAAACGGACTGCGCCATGGGGAGTTCACGCTCCGTCTTACAGAGGAAGAGAGAACATCATGGGCTTCAAATATTCACCTGAACTGGAACATCGATTCGACGGTGCTTGCAGTCCAATTCAAAGACAGAGTGCAATTCTGGACAATGGGCAACTACCACTACTACCTCAAACAGGAAGTACCTGTGACGGTCAGCCCGAAGTATTCGACCCCATTCTCCTTCACATGGCACCAAGAAAAGGCTTTGCGTTTTGTGGCTGGTGCTCCAGGTAATTGCTGCTTCCCAAGTAACAATGCGAATGTGAACTAACGTATCCATAGCCTCGATGCTGGATGTGGACTTTGTTTTTGATGTTCACCATGGCTCAACCCTAGTCCCAGATGACGTTGGTGCAGTTGCAGTCATCGATGGCAGTAAGTGTGAATTGCGCTACAGAATACGAGTATCTTTCTAACCTGCCGGAGAAATACTGAAGTTGACCCCTCTGAGGCTGTCCGGAGTGCCACCTCCGATGGCACACAACGAACTGGCGCTGGACTCGAATGCTATCGATGTTGCGTTCAGCAAATCGGGGTCCCGAATTGCCGTCCTGATGGATGATCACTTTTCCGTCTTTCTGTGGTCACTCAAGAGCAAACCCATTGCCTGTCCCATACTGGAGTCGAGCTATCCATTGTCACCAGACAGTCGACCGAGGCAAATCGCCTTTTTGAATGAGAATGAAGTGTACGTTCTCAAGACTGGCCCGCTGAACAACGCGCAAATCGAGCATACGGCGCTAGAGAGCCGCCTGTCCAAGATTGCGTATGAAGCCACCGACTCCGAGCAACTGTTTACTCTCTTCCCATCCCTTGGTCATGAATCACTGTGGTTCTCTCACGTTAGCCAACCCGGACGGCCTATCTCATACTCAAGCATCACCCAGAAATCACCGGATGAACTTGAAGTTTCTCCTTGGGTTCTAAGCCCCACAGTTGACACTTACTGGGCTCGAGCTGCTCAGATATCCGAAGATGAGGTAATATATTCATGAGCTACATCTACTTTGAAATTACTAACTGTTGTAGCATGTCTTGATTTCCATGACAAGAACAGGAGCTCTCTATGCCAATAAAACGTTGCTCGCCAAAAACTGCACTTCCTTCGTCGTAACTGCGGCTCACGTTTTGTTTACTACTTCTCAACATCTCCTTAAATTTGTTCACTTGAACAACCCAGAGAGTAAGCACTGACTGTCACCCATTCATCTTAATTTGACTGGCTAATCATGCTCTGTATATAGACATGGAAGTCCCTGGCGATACCCCCGAAACAGATGAGCGCTGCAGAAGCATCGAGCGTGGAGGACGCTTGGTGACAGTGATGCCTTCGAAGTTTGCTGTTACCTTGCAGATGCCCCGAGGAAACCTTGAGACCATCTACCCAAGAGCACTCGTTCTGGCTGGAATTCGAGACTTCATTGATCGAAAGGATTATAGATCTGCGTTCCTTGCCTGTCGTAGTCAGATGGTGGATATGAATATCCTCCACGACTACGCTCCAGAGCAGTTCATGGACAACATTCAGTTGTTTGTCGACCAGGTGAAGAAAATTGAATTCATTGACGATTTTCTCTCTCGTTTGAGGTGAGTGACTGTGTGGTCATTCAGAAAGACCCGATGCTGATTGTAACTAGCGAGGATGATGTGTCGCAAACTCTTTATAAGGACACACTAAAGGTGTCCAAGCCTGAAGCGGTTGCCGCTGTCATGCTGAAAGGTAACGCTCCGGCTTCAACCAACAAACTACCCAGCAAAGGTAGCAAGGTCAATCGGATTTGCGATGCGTTTTTGGCTACTCTCGAGAAGCGATTGGATACCAATCTGCAGAATCTGGTAACTGCACATGTTTGCAAGTCACCACCAGATCTTGATGCCGGACTTCAGCTCGTTGCTCGTTTGAGAGGTAGGCTTATTACTCTCGCTGCGGTTTTTTGCAAATTATTGACCGAATCACAGAGAAAAGCTCTGAACAGGCGCAAGATGCAATCGAGCATATGTGCTTTTTGTCAGATGCAAATCGCTTGTATGACCACGCACTGGGTCTCCATGACCTCGAGCTCACCCTTTTGGTTGCACAGCAAGCTCAAAGGGTAAGAATTGCATTTAAAGATTTCCCACACATTTCATTCTAATAAAGTTTACTACACAGGATCCTCGGGAGTATCTCCCATTCTTGCGCAAGCTGCAGAAACTCCCCGAGCTCCGCCGGTGTTTTGAGATTGACAACTACCTTGGTCGCTGGGCCAAGGCACTTAAATATCTTCATGCGCTGAATGAATTCGACGAGCTGCGGGCGTACGCAATCAAGCATGTCTTGTATAAAGAAGCCATCGAGGCTTACAAATATCAACCCGAGCAACTACGAGACATGACCAACATTTATGCTGACTACCTCTATGACAATTCCAAGCACAAGGAGGCCGGCATTGGTGCGTTTCCCCTATCAAATTTGAACTACCAAATGCTAACGAGAACTAGCATATGAATCTCTTTCACTGTTCAAGGATGCGTACAAATGTTACCAGCTCGCCCACCTTTGGCGCGAGTCCTTGTACTGTGCTATGATGGTTCCTCTTTCGGAAACCGAGCTTAATGAGCACGCCAACGCTTTGGCCATGGTGCTTACAGAGGAAAGCCGCGACTATGTATCCGCTGCTCATATTCATGCAGAGCATCTGCACGACATCCCAGAGGCCGCCCAGCTCCTTTGCCGTGGTTCTCGTTTCGCCGATGCTGCACGACTCCTTGTACTGCACGGAAAACAGGACCTAGTCTCTGACATCGTTGATACGGGTCTCGCAGATGCCATGGGCTCGACAACCAACCTCCTTGCCGATTTCCGATCCCAACTGAATGCGCAAGTACCCCGAATTCGGGAGCTTCGTCAACGCCGCGCTGAAGACCCGCTGGCTTACTTTGGTGGAGATACCACAATTGGCGAAGGCGTGGATATCCCGGACAATGTATCACTCGCGCCCACAGAAGCCTCAACACTTGCCGGTAAGAGTATGTTCACAAGATACACAAACAAAACCACATCCTCGCGCCAGACATCGCGGACACGCCGTCGTGAAGAGCGTAAGCGTGCGCGTGGCAAGAAGGGTACAGTCTATGAAGAAGAGTACCTGGTGAACAGTGTCCGACGATTGATTGAACGAGTCAACTCAACAGTGTCCGAAGTTGAGTCTCTTGTCGATGCACTCTTGCGGCGGGGCATGCGAGAACGTGCCGCTGCTATCGAGAAGGCACTGCAGGATATTCTCAAGTTGTGCGCCGAGTACCGTGAGGAAGTATTTGATGTCTCTGCAGATGAAGCTGCGAAACAGCGCGAGGACCAAGATGGTGAAAATGCAACCGGGGATGCTACAGAGGACAATTATAAACCCACTGGAGGACAAGGTGTGTTTTGGGAAAGTGTTGCTTTGACAGGAAAACCACGCGAAGCACCACCGGTTAAGGATATGAAGAAGTCAGACCTGCTGGCCTGAGCTGATCCGTTTATGCCTAGATAGCTAGTTTACTCATGAGAAGGAAACAAAAATTCTATTGATTGACGTTATGACAGTTTCGAGTCCCACTATTTGAAATGTAACCATTTAACTATACTTACCGTCACGTCAGCTTACCATAGACATTTCATCAACCATTCTGCCGTTCAATCCATCCCCAAGTATTCAAGTGGTCTACTAAACATACTCTGCTTTAATACATCCCATCCCTTGCTCCGAAAAGCTTCAAAAATAGCCTGACGTTAGACCCGGATGTGGTCTCAAATCTACCCGGTAGATTTCATCAGTGTGACCCACAAACTTGCTGACTACTAGAGCATTCATTCCATGTACAATCAAGAGTCTAAGCTAAATAGAGGAATGATCGGAGACCACTAGCTTGCTGTTAACGCTGTATCGAAGATATACCCCTGGCGTAAGGCGGTCCAATAGTGAATATTCGGAATATTTACGTAGAATTTGCGATGAGGAGCATGGGATTGTGACACAAAGGCCAGAACAACCAGGTTTAGCATTGATAGCGGAACGGCATGATAGAATAATCGGCATTGGGAACTGGGATAGCTGTGATTTAATACTGATGCAGAATCCCCAGGGGTAAATACATACTGCAGCAATGCAGCAGGCCTTGGTAAGGTATGTTTTATTTGGAAAAGAGATGGTTTAATTCTGAACAGAAAACGTATTGAATTCGTAAAATTAGGTACTTGGTGGAATTAATTCTTTACTGGGAAAGGACTTCGCCCGTCTCACTGACAAGGTGCTCCTCCACGCTGATCGGGCCCTCGCCAACACCGGTCAAAATAACCCGGTTCACACCATCTCTGAGCACATCCACGGCTCTCGAGTCAATCTTGTCAAGGGAAACACCTGGGGTGGTGATGTCCTTCACGCGCTCATTGAAGGGGCCTTCAAAGCCCTCAGTATCGGCCTTCAGGACAGCCTTGACTGTTCCAGCGACGAGTTCAGAATCTTCGTCAAGGTAGTAGATGACTGCATTCGGGCCAGCGTCAAAGGTGTAAGCACACACAGTCCGGCCAGCAGCAGTGTTGATGTCGTGCACAAGACGGACGGCGGCCCGAGAGACGTCGTTCATGTAGAAAATTGGGGGCCAGGAGTCCAGGCAGGTGGCGTGGAAGCCGTTCGAGTCGCGCATAGTAATTTCTGCAAAGGTAGGGAAGTCTCGGCTCTGGATGGCTGCTTCAATGGCAGCCATGCGCTCGGGGACAACAGAGGCGACGCGGGCAGCGAACAGGTTGGAAGTAGCAACGGTTGTTTGCATACCCTCTGTGCTGGGGACATCCTTCTTCTCAGCACTAACCACCAGGACCACAGCGCGCATCTCAGGCCAGTGGGACTGGGGTGCAACTTCCTCAGCCAGACTGTCGCTTCCATCAGCCAGGCTTCCGGCTCTCCAAGCCACATATCCACCCATCAGGGACCGACAGGCAGAGCCAGATCCCTGGCGGGCAATGCGACTGAGCTCCAGAGGGGTCTGGGGAAGCTTGTAGAGATCAGCAACGGCACGAACAAGGGCCGCGAAACCAGCAGCCGAACTGGCGAGACCAGCGGCTGTGGGGAAATTGTTCTGGGAGACAATTCGAAGAGGGAAAGTAGACAGCTTGGGCAGAGAAGCGTCTGCAGCCTCAACAGCCTGACGGTGGGAACGCAGGCTCGCGAGACAAGCCAGCGTACGCTTGGAAGACTGAATGTCCTGGGGCTTGCCATTGAGAATAAGCTCATCGGCGGCGGGGTAGACAGCCGAGCAGGAGGCAGTGGTAAGAGTGCGCAGAGAGCGCTGAGAGAGCGTCACCGAAAGGGACGAGTTGGTAGGCAAGTTCAAAGTTGGATCTCTCTTTCCCCAATACCTATGGCCATGAATCAGAACCGGTCTAAACAATAGGGGTATCCAATTGGCATATAGCAACCAACTTACTTGATAACGGCGATGTTTACCGGGGCGGTGGTGGTAGCCCGAAAGACAGCCTTGTCTGATGCACCTGCCATTGTGTCTGTATGAAGCAAGAGTGTGTTGGGGAGAAGATCGAGAAGAAGAACTGAAGATGGAAGACGGAGGGGTAGATAGATTACTGTGTTGGGCAATTAAGTTGCTTTATAGTATTTTATCACCCAGCAAAATTACCACTAGGCGATAACAAGGCGGTATGTCACGTATCACACCCTGCCGCCGTATTGTATTCGGGTGCGGTTTATTGGCCCCAAAGGCGGTGAGGCAGTCAGAATTTCTTCTCCGCCTTCTTGTCGTTCTCTTTGCAGCCTTTACTAATGCATCCTCATCGCCAACAATAATAAATAATTCTCTACCCATTGAATTTCAAGCCTTCGGATCATGGGAGCTGGTGCAAGCACTCCTTCGACTCCTCCTGCGGACTCTGCTCCGGCCGCAACATGCCCAGTCGATCACAAAACCCGTGAGATCTGGCTGCAGCAAAACCGGGGCTCGGGCGGTGCTCCTCATCCTCATCCTTCTCCCGCTGCTCCCTCCGATGAAGATACGAAACCTCAAAAATCACAAAGACCACTTTCTGGCGATCGTGAAGTGAGCAGTATTCCCCGGGCCGTCGATCCCGGGCTCCAGCAAACTCCCGAAGCATCCGCAGCTTCTTCGTCCCCATATGCAACGGCGGTCCCATCACACGGCTCCCCATCGAATGCCGAGTCCGAGACAGGCCACGACAAGGCTTCGGGCAACTGGGTCTATCCTTCTGAGCGGCAATTCTTTGATGCGCTCATGCGCAAAGGCAACACCCCCGCATCCACCACATCCGCTTCCGAATTGGCGACATCGGTAGCATCCATCATCCCTATCCACAATGCTGTCAATGAGCGTGCCTGGCAGCAAATATTAGATTGGGAAAAGAAGGCTCCCTCATCAGACCCGGGGAGTAAGAAGTGTGGAGGCCCCAAGTTGTATTCGTTCCGTGGCTTGGGAGTGGATCCGCAGTATTTGAGTCCTCGCGCGCGCATAAACGGGTTTCTGGGCTATCAATTGCCCTTTGATCGGCATGACTGGGTGGTCGAGCGCTGTGGTGGGGAGAGAATTGAGTATGTGATTGACTTCTACCAAGGAAAGTCAACGGGAGGGAATGGCGATGCGGCCGGGTTGGCTGCCAAAGCTGCACCTGGGAAGTTGAGCTTCTTTCTGGATGTCCGGCCCAAGATGAACACCTTTGAGGGCTGCAGGATGAGATTCAGTCAGTTCACCGGGCTATAGGCTACCAGCTGCTTCACCTATTTCTTTTCTTCTGGGCTGCACATATAGAGGCGAAAAAGGAGTATAGACACGATTTTGCGATAACAACCACTCGATGTATCATTCATGTATAACAAAAGAAACTATGTACGATATCTATCCCAAAGCCAAAAAAATAAGAAAACAGAAACTGCTCTTCTCACTCCATATGCGCCGCAAACAAGAGACAACCAGCCATAATTGCAGGTCATTAAGGCTTAATCATACATCAGAGGATATCATAACAATAAAGGAAGGACATGGTCAAACCACTCCCCACAGCCGTGGGGTAATAAATCAAGTCGTGATGGAAATCGGCATCTAGCCAAGAACAACTGCTAGCACAATGATAAGTAAAACGACGGCAAGAATGACAAGCAGGCAGCAGGCTTTGTTCCGAGCGTTCTTTTGATAGCGGCTGGCACCCCGCAGCTCGACATTCGCGCCCCGGGTGTCCGTATTGACTCTCTCGACATTGTCGCTGATGATGTCCAACTGCCCACCTTGCTCATGGACAATGTGGGCCACATCCCGAAACAGCTCGTTCAGCTCCCCGACACTTTGCTCGATGTTTCGGATCTCAGTCTCACGCTCAATGATGAGCGATTCTTGGAAATCCACTTCGTTTTGGTTGGCAAGACGAGGTTGCTCCTCCAGTTGTTGTTGCTGAAGCTGATGTCCATCTTCCTCTGTTCCTGCAAATTCACCATCGTGAAGGGCTGGATGAGCTGCTACTGCAGACTCCCGCTGCTTTTCTAAAGTACGACGCTGGACGGTCTGGAACTCATCGAAGGTGGCTTTGAATTCGGATGCCAGCTTCTGCTGTGTCCATTTCTGGGCAGGCTTCCGAAAAGGTCAGTCTGGTGTCCGTATATAGGTCCATATCCCTTGCGCTAAGACATACATTAACATCCTCCCATGTTTGTACTTTCTTGATGCCTTCTGCTACATCCTTGAACCCCGAACGGGTCTCCTCTAGCATTTGATGAGCCCTCTCACGCCCACGAGCAGTATCCCGCTTGGTACCTATAAGCGAAACCTGGCTCGACAAGCGGGTGACGTTGGATGTTAAGGTAAACAACTGGTTCGATACACTCTCGGTGAGATGGTGGAAGTCGGGGTCATCGCGATATTGAGGATCTTCTTCACGCCGCAGAGCAGTCGGCTGCGACTCTAAAGAACTTAGGCGATCAAAGGACATGATGTTTGGGAGTGATTGGAAAGCCGGTGTAGGGTGGAAGGAACAAGAATAGATGACGATGTAGGCTGATGCAGCAACGCCGACAGGGCAATGTCGTTGCCTCGGGACCTTCCGTTGATGCCCGTGTTCGCAGGCCGCAATCACATGATAGATCCGCGCTAGACTGTGTCTGGACTAGACAGAGGGGCTTTCTGCGCCACATCTGTAGATCACCTGACTAGTATGTGGCTGGTGTGTTTTGATGCTTTTGTCCCAAAAGCTTCATTTTGTCGTCCGGCTTTCTTCCGCAGCAACACAAATCGCCTTCAATCGCCCTCTCCAAGTCCGCCCTGCCCAGTCAATTTCTCACCCGGATTATCGGGACGTGTCGCTGCTATTGCAGCTCGGATGATGCTTTGATTATTTCTCCTCTCTCTGATCAGAGATACCGTCGTTTCGACTACAGCTTTCGTCACCATGGCTGCCGCCCAGCCTCGACCATACAGGCGCATTTTAACCTCGGCGTTGCATCGGAGATTTGTTCATGCATCTGCTCTTGCCCTTCTTGTCTGCTACATTACCGCAATTTTAATTGGGGATAAATCATCTTGTGAGTATTGCGCAAAGGGTTGCTGATCCTGGTGCTTCGTACGAATGAAAATAGCTGACAGGCTGTATCTTAGTCTTGTGGTCATGGTTCCCAATCGGAGGATGCGGTATCCGTACAGTCCTTCTCTCCCTCTCATCCCTTGTTATCTTCGTTCTGCGCGTCGGTCAGATGCACATCGGCTCGAGAACGACCAGCTCTTCGCTTGGTAGCTTCAAACTCATGGTCCCGCTGGATGTACTTCAAACTTTCGGATGGTACTTGTTCTCTGCGTGGTGGTTTAGTGAAATCTACAAATGGTCGTCTTCTACGAGCGCTCAGCTGGAATGGGTGAAACGGGGCCGGTAGGTTTTGACTGAAAGACGGTGGAGTCCCTGCTAACACGAAGCCGATTAGGCTCCATGAGCGTGCGAGTCTTAACGAGAGGCCGATGTACCTCTATACTTACCATATGGTTCTGGCGGTTGCGCAGTCAGTCGCCCACTTGTATTACGATTATGACCGCATTCCTATTCCCGTCGCAAAACGGATCCCTGGCTCTGCAGACCAGAGGACACACCCGATCGACCCTGTTTCGAAAAGACTACAAATTGCACTGCCCGAATCTATTAAATCAGGGGTGACCAGAAGTACGATGGTCGCTACTTTCTGCCCCCCTGATTTACATGCTGTTCCTGAGACGCCCAGCGTGGAGCTTTACCCTGTATTTCGCCAAACTGTTTTGGAACTTTCCCCGGTCTGCCGCCGATCCGCCAGGATGGTTTCCAGTTGGTCCAGGATTGCTTATCCGGTCTGCCATATCCGGCGCATTGCTGGTTGTCTGCTGGCAAACATCCAACGTTTTCTTTTCCGCATTCATTAGCAAGGAGCCTCTTAAAAGAGGCCAGCCATTGACAGCAGAGGCGAAAGATCCCAACGGCAGCTTGTTGAACGGCTTGAAGGCGAAGAAAGAAGCAGTTATCACCTACGCATTTTGGGAGCTGTGCTTCATCAGTCAACAATTCCCTGATCGACGGAAGGCAATCTTCAACGACATCGACCGTGACGGTGGCCCGGCCTGGTCGCAGATCCTGGAGTCTGCCACAGGACTGATCAAAGGAATCACTACGCGGATCGAAGAGGCGAAGAATCCTGCACCGGGATCACAGCCTGCGCCGCAACCTGAACAACCCCAGCCTGTCCTTCACACTTTGCCACGCTTGACGGACCCACCCAAGGATGAAAATGTCTTTGCTGCTTCTCCCAAGGCAACTTCGCGACAAGACAAATTTGGGGAGGCCTTTAGCACGACAGCCAAGTCATATGGACAGTCTGCAGACTGGACACCAGTAGCCCGCGCAAGAGCTCGCGATGTTTTCGACCGTGCTTCCTCCGCCGTTTTGAGCCCGGAGCGCAAGCAGAGACTTATCGATTCATCCCAGGAGCTCAAAATGCTCACGGGATCGTCAACCAAGAAGCCCGAGAACGTCCATCCATTCATTGCACAATTTCTGCGATCTCCAGTGGGTCAACCTTTTCGACAGACTTACGCTAGACGATTGTCTGGCATTGTTCTTGGCACACCTCACGGCACAGTGAGCCCTATTGTCGATGCTATTGAATCACTGACACGCCTTCTCGTGGCGAGTCTGGCTGAGGACCAGTATGGTAAGGTCCAGGCTGATGTGCCAGGCGTTGTGCGTCTCTTTACAGAGACAATCATGACTCTGGAGCCATTTGTGCACGGCGGGTTGGATGCACACTGGACCGATGTCAACTTCCCACCTTCGAGCCAGCCGGCAGCACAAGCAGAGGCACGCCGGGTTCCAGACGTGGAGGTCGTGCTCGACACATTGAAGATCTCCCTCAGCGACCTGTTATCTGCATTCAAATTGTACCTGAGAGACATTGGGCTGGTAGGCAAGGACCTCAGACTGGCAAAAGAAGCAGCCGGACTCTTGGAGGATCAGGAGATGTCATGATCTACCAATAAACTGTTCTATTTCGTCATGTGTCTTAATGACTTTGATTTTTTTTTTTTCTTCAACCTTTTACCTTTTCTTGTGGTGTGAAAAGTTCCCTTTACTTAGATTCTTTATTTAACCGGTTGTTGGTTAGTGCATTGCTTGGGCGTTGAATGTATTGATTAATGGCAGTTGTACTATACCGTGTACGTTTTATTTCTGGCCTTCGAGTAGAGTAACTGCTTGACTTGGGATATTATGAAGATGGATGAATGTACATTTCAAATTCCATATCAGTCAGAAATATCGAGTTTTTTCATCGCAATCACTACTCTGGTATGGGGATTGAAAATCATCATGAGAATGTATCTTATGCTCAAATCTATATACAAAACGCCTGCCGAGGTATGTATGTACTTGAATACAGTACTGTACAGTACATGCATATATACGCTTCATGGATGAGATCTGAAAATCAAGCCAACCTATATACAGGTGAGTGGCTCATCCCGAATCCTCCATATCAAGTAACCTCCCAGGCTTTCTCAAAATACAGCACATAAAAGGTCAAGTCACAAGAAGGAAAGCAATAATAAAAAGGCCGAGCACCCTCCAAGGCACATCAGCAGAGGGGCCGATAGATAATAAAAGAAAAAATGCGCCATATGCCCGCCCAGAAGAATTTGTACATACATACATACAGTGCCACACACAGAGACACACAACTCCCACGGATGAAAGGCAGAAAGGAAGAAAGAATAAACAAGAAATAGAAGAAAGTAAATCGCCAGAAAAAGCAGAAGAATATAACCAAAATGATATGATATATGCACCCACGCATCCAGACACACAACCAATCCTCAGAGAAGATCCCTCAAGACTCCGTTTTCCCTTTCCCGGGCCAGAAGACAGAATTGAATAAAACAAAGATCAATCAAAAAAAGGTCATGTCGTGTCGCATCACCGCCGCCGTTGTGCCGAAACTCTTTTTCCTTTTGTGTGGTGGACCCCCGGTTTCACTCCCAATATCTTTCCCTGATAGTACTCCAAAACCCAAGTGTTGAATATGAAAAAAACCAAAACAAGATGATGCCGTGGTAGATGTTCAATGCTTTTCTCAACTTTGAGAACAAAATAAAATGACCCACCATCAAGTTGAATATTGAATCACAAGCGCTGGGAACTTTTGAAAATGCGAAACAAAAGACCTCCCTTATAAATCGCGATAGTTAAAAGTAGGAAAAATTTGCCATAAAACAGGCAAGTTAGAAAAAGTTGATAAAAGAAAAACGAGAACCCAGGATAGCCTAGCCCATGAGAGGAGCTAGCAATGCCATGGATTCCCGCAAGATGGACCTAACCGGTGATGATTGGGCCATCTTCTGGAAGGGAAAGTTAAATTCCTTCACTGATACCGGAGGATTTCCCAATGGTTGTCAGCAATCGCTGAGAACCTCGCTAATGGCGTTTGATGTGAGCGTCCCCGACCCGGTAGAAGTTGTGCTGTTGGCATTCGACAATGCTCTAGCGCGACGTTCGTTGCTATCCCCCTTGGGCTCAGGGGGGTTTCATCCTTCATGCATGCATTCTCCAGAATATTAGTCCATTTGCCACTTGTGCCTGCATGACTATGCTTCAAGTGTTGGCGGAAATGGTCCGCACGGAAGAATTTCTTTGCATTGTTGCACTCGCCAAATTTATGTACTGCCGTCAAATGCTCGAATCTGCGGTCCCAATCGGGTTGAGGGAAGTTTGGAAATTCTTCACCGCAGTAGCCGCAAGTGTCGTGAGAAGAACCTGCACCCGTTTGGCTGGATGGTGACGAGGAATGATGGAACGCAGCTTGATATCCTGAAAGTGCAGCGCAAGACCAGGAATGACGGCGCAGATGAAGCGAGTTCTGATGTCGTTCGGCTTCGTTCTTATTCTTGAAGCGGTTATTGCAATATTGGCACATATACTGCTTCTCCATTTCATGCGCGCTAGAGAATGTCAGAAAACAAGTCATATCTGTATCCAGAATATAAAGCTTACCGTAGGTCTTCGGGGTTGTCGAACTTCTTGGGTTTCTTAGGACAGCAGTCACAGATATATAACCCACCAATCTTGGGCGCAGCTGGCTTGGGTACATTGAGAGTGGTCCCCAAAGATAGCTTTCTTGGGGTATTTGTGCTTGGCGGCTCCAGAGTGTTTGAGGGTCGAATGGCAGCGGACTGGGCAGTTAGCCCACCAGGCGAGCTGGGGTTGAGGATCGACTTTTCATGGAGCGAATCAAGATCCGAACTGGAGGAAAACCCTCCGGGCGATCGGTCGTAGGGCGAAGTGCTGGTCATACTGCTTCCTCCTAACGAAAATGCTGCAGACGAGTATGACCCTGAGGTCCGTACACTCAGAGACGAAGCAGCCGAGCGACTTCCGTGGCTGGGTGCGTAGCCACTGTTGACTGACAGGGTGTTGCTCGTGAACGGATGTCCGGTGGTTCGTCGTTGCGAGAGATCGCCATTACTCGTGGTCACATGCAGCGTATGCCTATCGTCACTCATTGGTTCCCGCGGGGGAGAAGATGCCCTCCTCTTGGTGCCTGGTTTGGACGCGTCCAAGTACGGGGGTGTCGGCTCTCGAAGTTGAAACAGTCGTGGCGGTAGCGAATCATCGTTGTTCATGTCACCCTCGATATCCGAAAAAACACCGTGATCGTAACTTCCTCTATTTGATCGACTCGGCAGGCTGAAACTATCGTCATGGTTGGGCGTGGTTCCTCCTCCTCGACGGCGCAAAAAGGCTGGTTGGTCGTAATCCATCGCAGAAGACGGCGCGCTGCTTTCCACACTGGGGCTTCGGCAATCGATATAATTCCATCCGGTCTTGGTACCGGGCGACACTCCACCGAATTGAGGGCTGTTGTGCCATTTCACATCGAGCGTAGATCCATCGGAGCCTCCGGGGAAGGGAAATTTCCAAAGTTTCGCGATGATGGGATAGGTAATGTCGATAGAGACCCTTTGTTATCACCCCCATGACTGATCGACTGTCGTGGAGAGAGTGGTTTCCCAATTTTCGAGAGAAGATGTTGGTCATATGCATCCAATGAGCTCTTCACACTTCGTCGAGAGAAGTCCCGCTCGCCTTTCAAACTGTGGTTCAAGTCAGCATGCAAACAATACGATAGAACCACGGACACATCTTGACAGCTCAAGATATCCGTCACTCACATTGGACCCGGGGCGTTGATGGAAACGGAATTCCTGAAACCCTCCTCCAACGGAGGTGGGGGCTCAATCTTAATATGAGCTTCAGGACTTCGAGAAATCGGCAAACCGCTGTGTCTGCCATCGAGATCGTCGAGTGCCATTCGATTGCTCGAAAGGGAAGGTTCCAGACGACGCTGGCCTCCGAACAAGCTCGAACTTGGGTTAATTGGTGCTAGTTTTGTCGAAGAAGCGGATCCTCTGGGATTGGCATGAAGCCATCCAGCATCGTGACCGTCTTCAAGATCGGTGATGCGGGATGGCGGAGGCAGTGGGGGAGGGGCGAAATTGGACATTGATTTAGTTGGGATGGGCATGGGCCCAGAGAAGGACTGCCCGGGCATAGTATAGTGGAATCTGTCGGGGGAATGGTGATGATCATAACCACCATTGAAGTCGTGAATGCTAATGGCAGGTGGCGAGAGCCGCGGGAAGTCCATTCTAGAACCAAACCGATGGAAGCTGATCCGATGACATGCAAAGACCGGAAGAGACGGGGATGGCGGGAATCGTCAGAGCAAAGTCCAGGGCGAACCGTGCGAATGAGCAGTTTAGGAAATACGACGATTAAGCCGTAAAGCAGAGCCGATGGTTCCTCAGAAAAATGGCAGAGGCAAGTGGCGACCCCGCGTTTTGACGCTGCGACAGAAGATCCCGCTTCTGGAACCGAACCCTGTCACAGAAGGTTCGGTGACAGGTTAAAATTGACTGAAGGACTGAAGGCGTCCAGCACGGTCCTTTGCACCGTGGGGTGAGATGAGAAAATAAAATAAAGAATAAATGGGGAAGTTTGGATGGATGGAGCTTTGGTGGGTTGAGCGCAAGAAGGGTTTCGGCGTCTACCAAACAATGTAAGCGGGCAAAGTCAGACCACGAAAGGCGCAGCACCCACGCCCTGCCAAAAAAAAAAGAAATAAGGCAGAAAATAGGGCTGACAACGAACCTTTTTTTGATTTAATTTTCAAGGAGATGTCGAAGAAAGAATTAAACGAATGTCGGTAGAAAGAAAGGCTTTCCGCAATGGCGCAGCTGAGGAAAGCGGAGGATTGCCATCAAAATAACACAAGACGGACAGCAGCTCAACAAGAAACGGGACCAGCGAGCATGCTTTAAGAGAAGGACAAGAGGACCAGGCGATCTAGGCAGCTATCGAATTTCGAAAATGGTATAGGAGCAAAGACACTTTGGGTGGAGGTGGAGGACGAAGGGGGGCAAAGGGAAGGGGAAAAAAAAGCAATGTAACGGAGGACAAGTCGGCTATGCAATCACCTCGAGGGGGTCAGATCAGCCCAAGGCTGCAGAGGTTGCCTGTGATCGACCGGTTGGGAAAGAAAGGTAAAAAAGGGCCGATTTGGAGGGAGAGAAAGGGAAGAGGAATGAAAAGGAAGGGAATTGAAGATGGCAGAGAGGTGTGGGGGAGGAAGAACGAGGAAGAACTGCAGGTAAAGCGACAGACAGATCTGAGGATAAAGAGAGGACGAGAGAGAGAGAGAGAGAGAGAGTAAGCAGGGCTGATTGGCGAGGGGACAAGGCTGGGGAAACGGTTGCTGATCGTGGATCTGATATTGAAGAGACTATTCAGGCTGGTCGAGTGTCTCTCTCTGACCCTGCAGAGAGAGTTCTCTGATATCAGAGCGAGAGGAAGACTGGTAGAGAGAGCAAAAAGAAAAGAGATGATACGCATTGTCTCTGCAACGGAAGAGTGGACACTTGGAAGTTAGGCCAGAATAGCGTTTGTGTATTTTTCAATTCTACTTCCATTACCTACTTTTACTTGTCATGATTCAAGTTTTAAATATTATATTGATGAACAGTACCTACTACCTGCAACTACAGAACATTATTATTATTATTTATTCAGAATATTCAGAATCAGAATCAGACCCAGAAAAAGAATGAAAAGGGATGATATACAAGCGAGTCATATACAGCGGTGAAGTCGGACTAGCCTTGTTGGGTGTAGGACTAGGAACGAGGCAGTGTACAGTAGTGTTGCCACCATATTTTAATATTTATTATAATTATATTCATATAACACTGGATAGAATAAAATTACAAAATATATAAAATAGAGAATAAAATATAGAATATACAGAATAAAATAGAGAATAATATTTATTACTATCTATTACTCTATTACCCTATTCTATTATTTTATTCTTCTATTTTACACTGTCTGATAAAATATAAAATAAAGACCCACTGCCCCACTCTCCCTTTAGATACATGCACTGCCACACTGCTGTCATTTGGCTTCTTCTCCTCTCCGATTTTTCTCTTTCTTCTTCTCCTGTTTCGTCCTTTTTGCCATCCATGTCGCTTGGCACAAACTGAATTCTTGAAAACTTGGAAATGCTGACGCACTTTTCTTTCCTTGTCAACTGTCCCGTATCTGGGTGGCCAACCGTCCCCAATAGTCCTTCATAATAACCCTCCGTCCTTGCGGCAAAAAAAGCAAGTAAAGTTAGGCTACGTTACGTGCAAGCGCCGTCAGCCTTAAGCCTTAGAGGGCTGCAGACTAAAACTCTCGTGCATGCCTCACTTTAGGGCAGACGTGTCTTGTTTCACCTACTCTGTACAGTGCACAATCATACAATGTACAAGTACATCTACATAGATAGTACATGGGTAGTAGTAATAATACTACTGTCGATCGCAGTCAAGCTTATGACCATGCGACACCGTCAGTCAACCCGCACAGACTGACAACATCCATCATCCTCTCAAGCCATCAAACCACTGTTTAACGCCTTGGCGGTCTCTCGGGCACCAATCACAGCCGCCCCAAACGGCACTACTGCATATCCAAAGGCTAATTGCGGTTTCTGATACTCGATCAACATTGGAGATGGCGACCATCACGGGTTTGCGGCCTTTTGGGCGAATCACTTTGACTTCGGATGACGGTCGCCTGCGCTGTCCGGTGGAGTTCATGCCGTCTTTCTTGCTTTGTCCCTGTAGCATTCTCGAATTAATTCCCTACTGAGCTAGTCTATCAATCAGCGGGGTATTGATCTTTCTGCCTCAGGCTGCAATGCCCTTGCCCTTGCCCTACACCCTAGTTTTCCTAATCCGTCCATCCCAACCAACCAATCATTTTCGTTCTCCTGCTTACTACCTCAATATCTTATCCCGAGGCATTTGACTGAGTTGTGATAGCCGTAACGAGTCAACGACCTCTTGACTATCAGTCTCACCATGGCGATGAACTGTCTTCCAGGCCACAATATCTACGTTGGAGGGTTCGTCTTGATCCTTTCTTTTTTCGCGACAGGTTGATACATGTCGATGATGCGGGGAAGAACCTGCTGACGGTCCCATCTCCGTAGCATCCTGTCAGTCAAGAACAAAGCTGCCCTGACTAGAGCAAACATCACCCATGTTGTTTCCGTGTTACGCCTGCAGCAGGTAGACGAGACCTTTGCCTCGTTTTACCACCACCGCATCGACGTCGATGATGTCGATGATGAAAATCTCCTCGAGCATTTTCCCGCGGCGGTAAAATTCATCCAGTCGGGTCTGGATGCTGGCGGTGGTGTTCTTGTCCATTGGTTAGTTGATCTTCCTTAACCCCCATGTTGTATGTGCTTCTCTTCCCTGAGGCTGACCTGCGATAGTGCGATGGGCAAGTCCCGCTCCGCCGCCATCTGCATCGCCTACTTGCTCCACCATCAGCCCAGTCTTACGCCACAGTCAGCCCTTGAGCTCATTAGAGAATGTCGGCCTCTCTGTGAGCCTAATGATGGGTTCATGGATCAGCTCTCTCTCTACAAGCAAATGGGCTGTCCGGATGATGTCACGGGCCATCCCATCTACAGCCGGTGGCTGTACCGCCGCGAAGTCGAGGAGAGTGTAGCGTGTGGCCGTGCCCCGGAGATGGAGTCTGTCTTGTTCGAAGACGAGCAGAAGAACCAACCCGAAGAGGCTACTGACCGTATCACAGAGATCAAATGTCGTAAATGCCGGTGCGTGTTCAAGAACACCCAAATTATGGTCTCAGATCATTGAGATCAACGCCAAGGCTTTGCATTTCTAATACTGACCAATTGACAGACGCAAGCTGGCGACGACGCCCTTCGTCATCCCCCACGAACAACCGGGCGGTGCAAAGGCAGCCGGGAAAGACTGTGCCCATGTCATTTTGCATCCGTTGACGTGGATGCGTCCAAGTCTTTTCCCCTCTTCGGAAGATGGGTCTGACGCACCGCTCTCCGGTCGATTGACCTGCCCCAACGAAATCTGCGGACAGAATGTTGGCAAGTTCGCGTGGCAGGGTATGCGATGCAGCTGCGGCACCTGGGTTGTTCCCGCGATTGGCCTAACCAAAGCCAGAGTTGATATTCTCGATCGAGTCAACACAGTACGCGGGGGCAAATTACCTCCAGCCGCACTGGGGATTCGATTACCGCCTGGGATGAGACAAGGCTCAGCGGAAGGAGCTGGACGGGGGAATCTTTGACTACAACAACAACATACAGCATAGTACTTCGTACAACAATGAAAACGAGTGACGACATCAGAATGCCAGGGTTCAACAATGAACACACAGACAGTCAGACGCAGTATTGCGATCATCGCATCTCATTAAACCAGAATCCCGAAAGTTAGGCTTTCGGTTGCCTTACGAGGTTGGGCATTGGCCCATGGACAGACAGCCGAAAGCTATACCCAGGACCGGGGACAGGGGAGCCACGGTTAGAACAGGGTCAAAGCATGAAAGCGTTAGCTCAGATAAAATAGTGTAAATAAATCCCGCCTTGAAGGCACGATTGGCTGTGCAGGTGTCATCTGCAGAGTCAGAATTCAAAAGAACGGGGACTTGTTGGGTCGTGGGTAGTGTGTAAGTCTAGGCTCTGTCAATCCATGATCTCCATATTGGACCCTGTGTCGATCATCTGAATCACTACAGTATAGTCTACTGTACCTACTACTACTAGCTAGCTAGTAGTAGCACTTTAACTGTGAACTGTTCGCTACAAGTCACTAATACAATTGTAAGTGAAAATCTGTACAGCCACTGAAGACGTACTTGATATCTTGGCGAGATCGTTGGCCATTGCCCCCAAAGCTAAGCTTACTCAATTGCAGACCCTGTTTTGTCGATCTTCTATCCTACAGTACAAGTAATTTTATTTTTTCTTATTTATATTTAATGATAATATTATCTAATTATAAATATTCCCCTATCTACACTCTACCGTGTAATCCTCAACCATAACATCATACAACCAAAGAAAAAAGAAAATAAAATAAAAAGGAAATAAAAAAGACAGAAGAAGAATAAAAGACAGCCCCACTCCCCCACGAGGCACACCAGCCCCACCTCCCAAAACCCAACTCAGCCCTTTTCCCTGATAGGCCACCCAAAGCACCATAACAAGCGCCAGGATCTGCATCTGCACCCGGACTGGATCGGGAAATGGTTTCACTTTTTTCCCTGCCTGCCTTTCTTAATAAAATTTACTTTTTTCATCCCTGGCTCTGGGAATCGCTGAGTAATCCTCGTAACGCTGTCTACTTCCAATGATTGTCGGCTGTCCCCGTTGGGCTGGACTGACTGGACTGGATTGGCCTTTTAGCGCCGGGACCCATGGGGGCTGTGCAAACTGGCTCTTACGCAACCGGCCGCTAATCCTGGCTTTTCCCATGGATATACAGACACAGTCCATACAGAGTAATATTTCAGCTTCATGGTCTGGGAATTTCATCAGTCCACGTGTCTTGACCCCTGGTTTGGGTAGGTATCCACTGTTACGCTGTATTTGCATACACCACCGCTCTTCTCACTTCTCACCCTACAGGTAGCTAGCCATCTTCCAGAATATTCAGGAGTATCCAATAATACCAACCCGTGTATTTTTCAAACCACCAGTCAGGCTAGACCCCACTCTTAACTCTGGATATCTTCAGCCTTTTTTTTTTCCCTTCTTTTCTTCTCAGCCTGTTAAAGTCGTATGTAAGCCCCGAAATATGCGAAATATGCGATGCGACACGACAAGAAAATAAAATCCCCACAAGGGAAAAAACAGACACACACTGAACAGTGAACACTTCAGGACAGGGCTAGGGGGCGTGTGGTTGATTGGCTGGTAAGGGCTCCATTCTCGCATGCCAAGCAATTTGCACTGCCTACTTGTGATGGAGTATCAGGAACGGAGTGGTTTCAGGATTGAGGAGGGCCTTGCTTGATTCTTCTTTTTCTCTCTTTTTCTCTGGATGTTAGTTTTGTGTTCTTGGGGTGGGTTATTCTGTTTGAGTGCTGTGTGGATATCTGTACCTATAGACTAGAGTATAGATAGAAGCTATAACTAGAATTCTGTATGCATTCCCCTTACAGAGAGTAAGAGTAAGATGAGTATGGATAAACTCATTGCACTGCCCCCTTCCCCACATCCTCGCATCCAGTCGAGTCGATTCGAGTCGAGTCGTCACATTCCTATCACGGTGGCCATGGCCCTAATTACATCATGCTACATTCCTCGTAGACATAGACATAGACATAGATACTTAGGCAGTAGGTATACAGAGTAGATCTATGCTAGGATATACTATGTACAGTATGATTGTTGACTATGTACGGAAAGTACATATGCAGCTTTACAAATCCCATCTATACATGGCAAGGCTGCACTGGATGTAATGTGATACTATTTCCATCAAGCATAAACAATATATATCGCCTTGCTTGAACACTCCATCATTCCCCTAGGGCTGAAGGCTGAAGGCTGAATGGCTGCCCAAAGCACTGGCGGCTTCCATCTGACCTGTACCGTACTTTGTGTAGCAGTCAGCATCGCGTTTAGCCTAGTGCTTATTCCCGTGAACAATGCATGCATACAGGGATTGCGAGTCTGGTATATATTTTGCTGTATTCATAGTTCAAAGATGGTATATTTATCTTCGTCTTTCTTCTCTCCAGTCTGAACGGTGAAATAATCAGTCTGTACGACTAGTCAGGATTATTCACCGCTAGATGTGCTGACATGGCAGACGGAAATATCAGCACGCAGGTCTCCAAGCAGTGATCATACACAACCTGGGAAACCGTTGTCGAGCCTTCAACCCACCTGGTTCATCCTTGTCCGTATTCTGGAAACTGATTAGGCCGGCGATCCTCATCAACGTTCAGGGTAAATCTCTGCCCACAAGTGACATGACACTGGCCAGGTCACAAGATGCAAGTCAAGTCAAGGACTGTTCTCACCGCATGATATCAAGAACACGGACCGAACTGCTAATTAGCCCTCAAGCCACAGACGGGAGAATATCTCTCATCCTCGTGGCGATTGTCGATCCCTCACGGCTTGGAATTATCCCATCAATCTAGAAGTTCGTTCGTCCGTCTTGCCCTTCAGTACACGAAATCACTAGTTCTCGCTGGGATGATAATCGAGCTTCCTGCATTAATGTGGCGTTCCTGTCGATTGCTCACTGGCCACTAACTCTGCATCTCGTATCCGTTTCATCGTCCAAAGGTAAACAGTCATGCATCGTCGTCCAACAATCTTTTAAATCCATATCAGAGATCGTCATGAAGAAGGCACGTCATAGGTGGCCTCATCGAAAAAAGAAAAAGAAAAAAAACAAAAATGACAACGCCTTCTCCCGCTGACGCTGAGATTGCAAACGTCACGACAGTCGGGCCAAAACTGATATGATCAATCTGCGTTGCTGTGTAATTCAAAGACCCCCGGAAGGGACGGATGGGAAGAGTGAAGGATCTTGTAATCGTTGACGGCTTCTCTTTGCCATTTCCATATTGCGCAGTCTGTCGATGCGCATTTGGTAGAAGTTTCTTGACACAGTTAGTTCTAGGCAGATCAAACACTTTGAAATTCAAAATTCAACCTACTTATGTAAAGAAAATACCCGAGGCGAGTCATCCGACGTGGGCGTGGATACACCAGTGGTATCTGATTTTCTGATGGAATCAATCTGTTGTCGTCATGTCAGCCTACACCCAAGAAAAAAGAAACAAGCAAATATAAAGCAGAAAAAGAAAATAAAACAAACCTTGTCATCCCTCTCCTTCTCATCACTCTTGTCACTGCTATCCTTATTCTTATCCGTCTTGCTTTGATCGTCTTTCTCCTTGGCATTATCATCGGTTGCCTTCTTCTCCTTCTCCTGTTCCTTTCCTTTCTTCCTCCTCTGCTTCTCCTCGTACTCCTTCTTTACCTTTTCAATCTCTAAAGCCATAACATCCTGCTTCTTCTTGGCCTGCTGCTCTTCCGTATCCACAACAGGCGAGCAGAAATTGCGATCCTTCAAGTGGGCGGGACATACGTAAAAGAAATCCTTTCAACGACTCAATAAATGTCCCGGTAAACAAGATAGAAACAAGGAGCATACCTTGTTATCTGGTGTGATCAGCACACTGCTCGAGGGTTTGTAACAGATTAGACACGCTTTGGCGGCTGTGTCGGCCACTCGACGTAAATGCCAGGTATTTGGGAGGGACATTGTGTTCTGTGCCAGGCTTAATTTGCCTTTTTGTTTTTTGAGACGACTTCTATCGTATGGGAATGTAGCTGGGAATTTATTGAAGAGTTGGTGATGAGGTTGAGTGTTATCATGAGTGTAGTGCGGAGAACTAGGTGCTGTCATGTGACTTGTATAGTAGTCGATTGACTTATTCATACATTTACTTGATATCATAGAATTGTTGATTTGGTGTGCTCTATTATCACTGGAATGATCTATCTACAGCAAGCAAGTTGAAGAACTGATATATTACATTGTATGCTCTAAGAATCTACTCCGTCACACTGTCCTTGATAGTTCTAAGAGCGCTAGGCTCCTTGGAATCAGGAACAAGTGCCGCACGTCTCCGGGCATCAGTCCAGAGCATAAACTCTCCATAACTCCTAGGCATGACCTGGATATCCTTCTCGACCAAAAAGGTGTAACTGAACATGCCTGTCGACTTCTTGGTGCCGTGCTCGACGTCTCGGACCTTGGAGTCCACGCGAACCTGCACCTTGGTGTACTTGCTGTCGATGCCTTCCATTTCTTGTGGTTCTGTGTAGGAGACGGTAGCGCGCAGGTAGAGCACGCTACCAACAGGGACCGGGTTTTCGAATGTGCTAGGATCCAGGGAGATGAAGTTCGGGCGAGAGTGGGAGAAAGATGCAGCGCAGCAGAATGCAAGTTCAAAGGTCTGTTTGAGGAGGAAGCCACCGAAGATCATAAAGTTGTGGCGGTTGCGATCTTGCGGCTGCATAATCATGGCGGACTTTAACACAGTGTCGCTCATGTAGACTGCGTTTGAGGGTCTTTCGGCGGGATTTTCAGGGTCTGTAGAGTCAGTATTGTTAATCCAAACGAGGATGGCAACTTACTCAGATACGCCACTTCCTTGGTCCACATGGAATGAATCAGATCACTCTCTTCATCAACCGGTGCCGTTTGCAAAAGACTCTTTTTCCTCAAAGCCTTCTTGGCCTGGGAATTCTCCTCTCCTTTCTTAAAAAGACGCTGTTCTTCCTCGGTCTCGGCCAAGATAGGGGCGACAAGAGACGGCCTAGTACGTCAATAACTGTTCATAACAATTACAACAGTCACTTACTTCTTTGTCACAGGGTCCAACGAAACCATGGTAAAAGCACAAGTAATCAAGATATCTTCCGGCTTGTGCTTTTGACCTTCAGGAAGAGCCTTGGCTATCTGCAGCGAAATCTCCATACTGGATCTTCCGGTAGCATATGTAACTTTACCGCTTAGTTCGAGATCACAAATCTCCATGAGCGGATGCTCGATGGTGATTCTGTCACAGGCTGCTGTCACTGTGGTCACCGAGTCTCCAGTGTGTCTGTAGGCAATGACACCAGCGAAAGCATCGAGGTCCATCAACAAAGAGCCCAATCTAGCTCTGTCAGTAACTTGTCACATATCCGTCTCCGGCAGGCATACCTGATATGACCCGACGCATTGAGATAGCTATCCAGAAGCCACTTATCCTGGGCCAGTGGTAGTACAGCACTATAAGAAGTATCCGACATCTTCTTCGGCGTGAGATCCGGCTTTGGGCGCGGCGCAGGAGTAGGATTTTCACGACTCCTACTCAATGCCTCAATCCAAGGCGTCTTCACCCGCATCGGCAGCCATGTTGGTCGTGCTGCGTTGACCTGGGTGCTGTGGAAATCCCGCGATATGAGCGATTGCGGTGACTGTCTAGCTCTCTGTGCGACAAGACATTTCGAGCGCGTCACCGCTGACCGTCTACTTAATCCGAACATGATGATTGTGAAAAATAAACCAACTGCTTAACAATTCCTTTTCAATGACTGGAGAGAACAAACGGGGGTGTGTGAGCTGAGAGGAAGCAGCCGGCTTAAGATAGCTGAACGGCTGACACTGGCACGTCCCGAAGGTTTTCCCGGGCCGGTTACTTATCCGGGGGAAGTCGGGATTTCGGCATTGATTTGGTAATTGTTTGCTGAGAAGATGCATTGGAAAACGAGGAGGATGAGGTGGAAAAGGAGTCATATTGGGAGTCTATCTGGGTTTGTTTCTGGGTGTTTTTGACGCTTTTTGTTGGTGGTTTGGAGGCATTGAGGTTGTAATGTGCAATGACATCATCGGTACAGCACTCAACAAAATAAAAGTGAGGATAATATATTCAAGTACAGAGTAAATGATTAAGATAGCAAAAGGGGATAATAAATACTAAATACTAATTAATTTGCAGAATAGTAGTCCACCTCTCATCCGAGTGACCTGACACCAAAGTGGAATCATTCGGTCGAGAAGAATCCGACCACAACTCCTCAATCCCAACAGTCACAAAATAATTCTCTCAGAGGCACAATCCATGTGTCCATCAAAGCTTGGACGAGGCAATATGGCAGTGATCGCCAGTTAGAATTGCCAGGGAGCTCCATCTTTCTCGACCGAGAAACGGCGTCAAAATGAAGTCATCGATAAGACCGGCATATCTATATCAATCGGTGACATGGAAGGGAACCCAGAACTCAAAATTTCTTTTCTATGACCACTTTCTGATTTGAATTGACGATATTCATCATGAGTGACCCAAACAACCCCAATATCCAGAACAGAACAACGCCCCAATGGGGATTATACCAGCGGGAGAACTTTTGGAAGAGCAACGATGGCCAAGTGCCTCCTTTCAACACCGGTATGAAGGATTCATCGTCCTGTTAAACACCATGCTGATAATCGACAGATCCAAAGAAACTCGAAGAGAGAGCCCGACAAAAGCTCACCGAAGCCGGCTGGTAAGAGAACCTCGTCGCATATCAAATCACCCACATTAACTCGCCAGGTATTATGCATCCTCAAACGCAGGCATGTCCAACACCCACCTGGCCAACCGTCAAGCCTTCTACCGCCACCGGATAATCCCTCGACAGCTGGTGGACACAAACTTGCGGGATACCACGACGGAGATCTTCGGCCACAAGGTGTCCGCGCCTATTGGCTTCGCTCCCATCGGCATAAACAAGATATACCACCCCCTAGCTGAAGTCCCCGTCGCCAAGGTCGCTGGGGAACTCAACCTGCCCTACTGTCTCTCCACGGCAGGAAGCACGCCTATCGAAAAGGTCGGAGAGGCAAATGGGAGCGGCCCTCGCTTTTATCAACTATACATGCCTCACGACGACGAGTTGACCATATCTCTCATGGAGCGCGCATGGAAGTCAGGCTTCGACGCGTTAATTCTCACCACAGACACCTGGCAGCTTGGTTGGCGACACGATGACGTTGCCAACTCCAACTATGCATTTTACCGCGGCATCGGCGCCGACATAGGTCTGTCTGATCCTGTTTTCCAGAAACGGTGTCGCGAGGACGGCATCGACCCGGAGAAAGATATCGTTGCAGCATCGACGAAGTGGATCGATTCAATCTGGCACGGTCGTGCGTGGTCCTGGGAGACGATTCCCTGGTTGATTGAGAAGTGGAAGCAAATCTCAGGGGGACGCCCGTTTGTGATCAAGGGAATCCAGTCTGCTGCGGATGCTAGGAAGTGTGTCGAGTATGGCGTTGATGGTATTGTCGTGAGCAATCATGCAGGTCGGCAGGTTGATGGGGCAATTCCAAGTCTCGACGCACTGGAGAAGATTGTCGAAGCTGTCGGTAAGCAGATATACATCATGTATGACAGTGGAGTTCGCGGAGCCAGCGATGTCGTCAAGGCTCTTGCTCTGGGTGCGAAGTTTGTCTTTGTGGGACGACTCTGGATTTGGGGACTCAGTATCATGGGCGAGGATGGAGTTCGTCATGTCATGAAGTCTCTCCTGGCGGACTTTGATATCCTGATGTGTGTTGCTGGATTCAATAACGTCCAGGAGTTTGACAAGACCATTCTAGGTATGTTTCCTGTTTCCTGCACTCAAAAGCAGTTAACTAACTCACAATAATAGACTCGTGTCCAAAGTCATACACGCTAATTCCAGAAAATGTTGTGTTGTAAGAATGATGTCTTTGCCGTGAAATAATAGTATTTGCATGAGCGAAAGTACTCGAGATCAAATCCATTACGCCGCCCTCTAATGTTTATCAACAAAGCATACCAAAATCAGTGAAATATGTGCCAATAGAAGGAGATAAAGAATAGAAACAAGACACATATCATAGACCCAACGACGGATCTTCAACCAAGTACTCCAATATGAAAAACCATGTGCAATCCAGTTATGTATGTTCAGAAAACAGTATATGCTGATGCCAGAAATCAACCAGCGCCGGGTCTAAACAATGTACATTTTTGAACGCTCCGGGGGTATTAAAAGATAGACGATGGGTAGAATAAACGAATGATGATGCAGATGTGGTGTATCAAGCGAATGGTGTATAAAGCGAGTGAATGATATATAAGCGAATGTGCAACCGGATAGTGTGCGGTAGGTATTGGTTTCGGGTGGGAAGAGGTTGGGAAAGCCAGCTACTCGGCTATATCCAGAGCATGGAAATAGCAATCGCAGCAGGCCAGTAGAATATGGGAACAATGTTGGATGCTGCACTATTCTGATCGTCTGTCGAACTAGTACCGCTGGAACCAGCAGCAGTAGTAGTCGAAGTCGAAGTCGTAGACTCGGTCTCTGGGTCATCGTCTTCAGACACATCCGAGGTTGATGTAATAGTGGAATTTGACGAGGATGTTGAGGTGCCAATCGGGGGCGAGTTGGAATCACGACCTGCTAGGCCGACTCGGCTGTTGTCGAAATCAAAAACTGAGTAGACGTTTTTGAGGAAGACATCACCCAAGAGCCATTCGTCGTCTCCGAATGTCTGGTGTCCAATAATGGTTGACACGCAGTTTGTGCCACTCTTGGACCCGATATAGTCCTTGGGGGAAACGCTGTAACTGACTCCAGAAAACTTGAAGCGCAGCTCCGCGGTCGAGTTACACGGTAGGACATAGTTCTCGCCTGAAGAAGTAGACCCAGGAATGAGGGCATGGAGAGCTTTGGCATCTCCGGGGGAAGTAGAGCATAAGAGGTTCCTGTGTCGATGATGGCGGACTTTCCAGTGAAATTACAGGCCTGGCCGTTCACGATGGCGTCATCCAAAGGAATAGTCCACCGTGCGCTGTCCCCTACCGTGTCGGTATAGGTGATATCCCCGATATACTTGCTCTCGTCAACATGGCCAAGGGAGACTTCCCCGTCCTTACCCCCGTCCTTGCCTCGAGAGAGACTAAATGCGATGCTGTTTGACTGGAGATGGTTGCCTTCCACCAAGGCATCCATAAAAGTGGGTGTACCGTATCCGCTATTGTTTGAGCGGCCAAGACCCAAAATACCGTCCATAGGATAGGACATGAAATCGTCTGATGCTTCGTTGGCTAATCCAAGAGTCATCCCGACATCCAGTCCTGCAATGGAAAGGGTGTCATTGCCCAAGAGACCACTAACAGTGCCAGTGCCGTATCCAACATTCCATTTATTCGACGTCATTTTGAGAGTGGTAGAAGCCTTTTCTCCAAAGGTATTGTGTTGCTTGCAAGCCTTGGACGTGCAATCCGAGGAAAAGACCCAAGTGTTGGTTCCTCCAGTATCCAGTAGCATCCACATATCCTGGTCCTGCGAGCCGAGTTTGATTGTGGCGAAGTAAGAGTAGTCATTTCCATCTTGGTTGAGGGCGATACTGTTGTTTGCGGACGGCGTGTCTGCCATGACAACTTTGTAGTTATTACCGCGACGGACCTTTCGGAGGTCCAGGGTTATCGAACCGCTGGAGTCGGCATCGTCTTTTGAATCTGCATCTTGGATGGAATCGCTGGCGGAGTCTCCGGGTTGAAAGCTATAGGGAAAAAAGGCCGCAACGCAGGTGGAGAGAGATGTAGCAGTGAGGAGACATGGTGTGAGACGCATGATCCTAGCCACTAAGCTATCTGCTTGACGGGATTGCAAGCTTCATTTGACGATGATAGATGAGAAAGGTATACAAGAGTGCCAGCCTCTCGTAAAAGAGTGGATGAGGGTTAATTAAGGAGAGACAGTGGTGTAACGATGAAAGACAAAAGGTAGTCGAGGGAGAAATAGATAAGGGAGAGAGAGGCAGTTGAAATAGCAACAGGAGAAAAGAGACCGAGAACGAATGATGTAATTAGATTAGAATATGTACAGTCAGAGATCAGAGAATTCAACCAAAAAAAAAAAAAAAAAAAAAAAAAAAGGGACGGAAAGATCCAGAATAGAAAAGAGACAAATCACACAGAGTGAGGGGAGAGAGTGAATATCTTTGGACTGATAAGTTGGTTCCTAAAGGGGACATGCCTAGGCCCTAGTGGCCAACTTTTGCTTCCCCAGAAAGAGAAAAACTGGGCATGCTCGAGGCTGATTGGCTACAATTATGGACTGGGCAGCGCCGCTAGTCCTGATCGGCCACGGGTTAAGCTTCTTTGAGCTATTGGGTGGGGATCTTCCCCTGAAGGCATTATAATTATATCCATCAGTATCATGGACAATTGCAACCGGGAGATGACTGGAATTGATGAAGTGAGAGCGGCAGAGTTTGGTTGATCCACGGGAAGTGTGGACTGGATACTCTCAAAAGACTACAATATTAGATGAGTTTGGAGTTTGGACACTTTACAGATCGGCAAAAGAAATATGATAGGCTGGCGGTCTAGACTCTAGCAGGGTATAGAAACCCACCTATTGATCTGACCACCTTTGAGGCCACCGCCATCAGGGCTCCATTTTTGCCACCAGAGCCACTTTATGACGAACTGCGATGTTCAGATGGAGTCGCTATATCAATCCCATAATATTGTTCGCCTCCTGTCATCGTTTGTCTGTGTGCAAGGGCTGTTTCACCGACAAGGCCAGACTCGGGGACTTAGCGACAACGCAATTGGCGCGCGGCCTTTACCCGCCTGGTCGGCCAACACTGCATCGAACTGGCCAATGACATTGCAAAGCGACAGAGGGGTGTCACCAATAATGGCCGCCGGGTGTGCCATTATATCGAAAGTTGAAACATCCGTCTGAAACAATGTGATCCATGGGCTGACATGCATCAGCTTAGTGCAGTGTATACGTACCACTTCGACGTGGTGCTCTCCGATCACTGACAGCGGCTGGTCGATGAAGATCTTCACTCCTGCTGTATTCAGCTGTAGTAAGCATCATATTCTCACTGCCAATCTTCGGCATTGAGTCCAACGGTATTGCTTCGCCACTTGGCAGTTGCGAATATCTTAGTCGAATCGATATAAAAAATCTCCTGTGAAGAATCTGTCAGATCAGAGCTTGATCAATCGGAGTATTTTTTTTCTCCACCAACTTGCCAATGTGCCGATTACAAGATCTATACGGAATTTTGCATAGCAAATCATAGATCTCCGCTTGCTTTTGCCCTTCTGGCATGTTGACCTGGCTTCTGCCGATCATCTCACGTTATATATCAACATCAACGATTCACTATGAGATGGCGCATCTTGGGACGGGACGTCGAAAGACAGATGACCTACACAGAAAAATATTAGTCAATTTAGGCGAGAAAAAACGGATTCAGATGCAAACCGTGGCAAAAGGCTGACAAAATTTGTTTCTAAATTCGTATCTGGATCTCAGCATGCTGGCTTCGATTCCTCTGTACCGGGCTTGATGACAGGGTATTCTAAAACAGAAAGGAATATGGCTTGGGATGAGTTGTTCTTTGCTGTGTCTAAGAGTTGAAGTTGAAGGGATTCAGGATGGTTCAGTGTAGAGCAAGACTCCCAAAGGGGATTGGCGCAGCAGTCACGGGGTCATCAACTCGAGCTCCCAAACTGGCTGTCATTCAATCCAGCGTTTGGCTTCAGTTTGCCGATATCACAGGAAAATTGCAAAGCTGTGTCTCTGGGGCTTTTTCTGATACTATGTACTTGAGAAAGTGTATGGTACCTAGGTATCTCTTCTGGTCGGTATTTATACCAGTCTGCTAACAAACCCAACTTATAGGACAAAGCCTGACGAAATTATCGAAACAGTTGGATAAGGCAGAGGCTTCTGCCGAGTATGGAGGTCAAAATACCATACGCTCTCAAGATGCCGTGTCAACGATTTGACACCGCTGAGCAAGCCACTAAAGATCTCGTAGTATCTTGGTGAGCAGCTAAACTGAGCATATGAGGATAAAGTGAACGAGAAAACATTCAATGAGGACTAACAATCAAAAATATAAGAGCCCAAGGAAGAAGCCATCAATTTCATTTCATTATTACTTCACCTGGATCACGACTTGATCTTAATTCAATAGTATTCAGAAGACGCGGCTCCGATAAATTACATTCTGTCAGAATGTCACGTATATATCTGGACAGACTAAGTAGAGAAGGTTAGATATAAAGAAATTTTCTCTTTTACCTCACTTCTGGTCACCGAAAACTACTGAGTGACTTGAGATATACTATTTGGCTAACTTGTCTTGACCTCTCATCCAGGAATCCTCACACCAGTCCTCCACGGGGGGTATTTAATCCTTTTCATCGCTCCAACCAACTTCTCCTAAACCCATTCCTCGCACCCACCTTACCCCATACCAGAAAATCCCTTTTGTATACAAGATGGTACCGCTGTCATTCGGGGAAACCCATCCAGCTCTCACAGACCTCCACCCTACCCTGACTGACGTCTGTGACGATAGTGTTCCAATGGGAACTTACCGACTCGACAGCATCCACAACATAAATTGCCGAATTGTGCGAATCGGTTTCAACAAGCAAGGGGTATCTACAAGACACCTTTCATCACTGAACGTCCTTTTCCAGAAATTAGGATTGAATACATTACCAAGGCAGATCAAAGATGCAGATATCGATTGGTTCACCGATTTTGACGGCTGGGGAGCAGAAAGACGGGAAAGATACGCTTTTGAGAAGCTTGCGGCCAAGGGGATCACTGCGGAATGGAATTGGAGTACGTATGATATCATGAAACAAGAGCCGTATCGTCGTGATACACAGGAAGTCCGTACCCGGCGCCTGAAAGATGATCAGTATCGCATTCCATCGTTCAAAGATTCCAATTCTACGTGTGATGAAAATTCAGACAACCGAGTTGCCTTGTTCCACAGGCTCGCCGAGGAGATTGATCGCTACTCTCTTACGAACAAATTGATCCGTGAGTATGTCGGAGAGGATTCAGTTGACAGCTGTGACGCGCGATACATGATACATGCAGGCGTTGTACCTTTCAACAGCAAAGATGGTGGATACAATCAGGAATATACTCGACAAGGAACATTTCAACGTGCCCGAGATACTCATTGTGAAGGAGGAAACGGACAGAGTCAAGAATGGCCAGAGCACCTCTTTGTCTGATGCTCTGTATCCTCGAGATAATGTCAACACCGAAGTCAACAGCTGGGGATTTCGGATGCGGCGTGCAAAGTAGACTTTCATGGCTAAAAATGCCATCGAGAATAAGCAACCACTTCACACTTTCGAACATATCTTGTGGTCAACAAAGGTCTATTTTATCTATTTTCCAGTCATCATCGCTTGAGAAAATTTTCCAATCTCGTCTATCTTTGAAAGCACATCGTTTATAGTTGACCCAGTAGCCTGCTTTATTTTATTTTATCTAGTTAGCCACATATTTAGTGATTATTACATCTCCAATTCCCAAAATGATGTAGATAAATTAGAAATTATGAACAGCATAACCTTTTTATTCAGGTCTAAGGGTAGCCTGTCTTTATTTAACAATTCCACTCTGCAAAGGAATTGAACGTTCTGCCATGCTTCACATGTCTACGAAGATCATCCCACTCTCTCCAATCTATTTCTCACCAGTAAAGATTAGATCAAATCAAGCCGAGGCATCAGATAATACCTACCACCAGCCCAGCCCTACTCCATACAAGGATAAGGATATTTTTTACACTGCAGAATACATAATCAACATCCATACCACCTCCGATGCAGTACAACATGACCAATTCCCAAACCAAACCAACACCCCCTAAGTAACTAACCATCCAACTAATAATGGTTGAGAGTATCCACAATCCTTCGCGTGCAATATGAAAATGTCATAAGATCACAAATCCAAGTACGTACAACAAATCCATGACATCATCACAGCACCGGCTGGATAAGAACAACACCGTCGGAAGGGATCGGAAGAACGTTCTAGTGTACTCTACTCTTTCGCCGTTACGGAATTGAATTATCAGATTTCAGATCCTTTTTAAACAATTTTCGACAGACTTGGCGGCTTAGCTAGTCGTTAGCTAACAGTTAACACACTTGGCTAATGGCGATCTCTCGGATAATAATCCAGCTCTGCTAAAAGTAATCGGGACTCGGGAGTAGGGGGTTGAGGTTGAGTAGGTAGATCACCTCGGGTGTGAATTATGGTTTTACCTTGGTTATTGCTATTGGTGAGGATGAGTCAAATGACCAATATGGTGAAGAGGTCCTTTGTTCCGGTTGGGTGGATGTCGGGCCTAGGCTATTCTGACTTTGTACTTTCTTCTTGGACGTACATATGATGATCCCGGATGTTATGTCGGTAGACGTCATGTTGATGTTAATTTGTTTGGGTAGTGTATATGGCGTGATCTTAACTATTTCGGAATTAACTACGAGTGGTACAGTTCACATGTAGAATATCACATGGGTCATGCCATTGAATCATATTGAACAAACAGTAGAATAGAAGAACATCATCGCTAGAAACAAAGTAGATCATCGTCAATCACTTGCTCAAGGCACTTTGTTTAGGACCTAAAAGATCATCGAGCAAGCCACCCCACAGCTGTTTGGCGATACCTTGGCCCTCCGACCCATTATCTTGTTTTTGCATCTCCGCGCCGAAGCGGGATCTCCCAACCGCTTCCGTGAGCGAGAATGGGTCAATATCCACGGACTCATTGTCGACGACTTCGGTCATGGGACTGACCGCGACATCGGACCCCGCACCGGAGACAGAGTAGACCTGGGGCTTCATGGGTGGAGCCGCGTCAGATGGGATCGACTGGTTGGGGGAATGATGCGAGTACTGGTCGGGAAGGATCGGAATGCGGGGGGCCGGCACGGGGAGCAGCAGCATCGAGCTCAGCCATGGAGGGCATGTAGGCAAAATCGACAGTGGAAGAGTCATTGACGGCCTTTTGGGAACGGGAGGTGTTGAATTGGCGGGCGGAGTCTGCAAATGCACTGCCGTTGATTCTTCTCATGGCGATGCTAAAGGCACGGGATTGAAGGAAGTCATGGTTGGAGAGACGTTCAACGAGCTACACTTGTTAGTTATATATATACAAATCATGTAGTATAGTATATATAGACATACCTCGGGCTTGCTGCCACTGGCTCCTAATGCCCTCTTTTGGCATTCATTCTTGAGGTCTGTGAGAGTACGAGTCGAGTAGAGGGAGGCACGGTCCGAGACATTGGCAGTCTGGGCGGAGTGAACGCCAGTGATGTGCAAGTTGCGGCGGAAGGAGGGAGCAGCCTTGTTCTGCTGGGAGAGCACACGAAGGGCGCGCAACGACGTTGAGCGAGGAGCGGCCATAGTAGTATGTATGTACCAGGTATGTATGGTATGTGTAGAGGATGTACTAGGGTGTACTAGGATGTATTGTTTCAGATTAAAGTAGTAAAATGACAGATGGGAGAGGTAGAAGAAGAGAAGATCGATGGAAGAAAAGAAGAGCGAGAAGGAGATACTTATATGTGGCTGCTCGCGGAACGTTGGGAGGGGAAAGGAAGGAGGAATGATAGAAGGGCAGCTCGCAGTGGGACGGCACAGTATGGGGCGGTCTGGCCCTGTTGAAGATCGCCTGGACTATTTATTAGTATTAGTATTATTATTATCATTATTATAGTATGGGATGCTGGATACTGCGTATATTCTAGCATCCCACTCTAGTCTACGGAAGAGATGGGATGCATCCTGGCTAAATTAATCCATTAATCGTGTTGACCTCTAGGATACATCACACCCTCATTTATTGGTGATATGCACCATCCATGATTTCCCCTCTTGATGATCAATCGCTGTGATAGGAGGATGAAGGCGATCGTTTCTACCTTGGAGAAGTCGTCGAGACACATTCTGTCGTGGAATTAATTATTAGTGGTGAGTTATGCAAGACAATCATGTCATCATGGAGTTTCCATGGTGCTCATTTTTACCCTGTAGTTCTGAGAATCATTCTCCAGTGCTTCTCGTGTTACCTCAGACTAAATTAATGAGAGAGGGAAGCGTAATCCTACTCCATCGAATCCATCGCATTTTTCAATAGTTTATATTTCTGCGGAGATTTCTAGAATAACCGATCCTGTAGTAATCTGAATCTCTAGCTGAATCTCTGAACTGATCTATAATTATTGTTGTTGGCTGGTTGCCTGCCTATGACAGTCCCCGGATTGCTGGTGACAACACCACCTCCTCAACTGTTGAGAGGTGGGGCGCCCGAAAGGGGGCGCTGCACGTGACGGCGATCGTGGATCTCCTCCATCAGTCGGTCGCGAGATGGATCATCCTGCTGAACAATTCAGCCCGACGACGACTAGTCGATCTTATCTCACCATTTCTTTTTCTTCTTTTCTCTTCTATTTCTTTTCTTTTTCCCTTTCAGGTCGTCCGGACCTCGTCAACCTTGCCGATCCTCTACGGAGTACGGAGCACACTGGTAACCTTCCGTTCTGGGCTTCGGAATCATCCTCAATCGCTGGGCTGAAGGCCAACTGCCAAGAGGATTACGATGTTGATCCACCAACTATGTATGCATTATCTCTAGAATACTTGGCAACTGTATCACAATCTCCCTATATACCAATTATCGAATTTATCAGACTATCAGTCTTTTCTACAATTTGGAACCACGTCGTGACTTGGCAATCGCGCGAGCGTACGGATGCGACGCACTCCCCGGCACGAGGTGGTCGACATCCCCGGTGTGGACCAGATCTGCATTCGCTTGGTCAAGGCTGGTGATACCAGTGTTGCGCATCGCGGTTTCTAATTCATCCCGCATAACTGTCCGCAGGGTTAGTAGTGGTTTTCAATGATCCCCTCGATAAGGAGGCTGGGAAAAAAGAAATGTGACTTACTATCTATCAAATGCTCCACCCCCTCTTGGCCGTAATTCGTAGCAAAGAGCATGCTGCGTCCCATCCCAACCGCCGTGGCACCCAGGCAAACCGCCTTCCACATATCAATTAGCCCTGCATGAAATATGTTGCTTCTGGTCTGAACTTGCATACCTTTAAAATGTCGCTTCCCCGCCGGATTCCGCTGTCCACATAAACTTCCATCTTATCAAAAACCTCCGGGCACCGTTTGTGGAGCTCCAACAATGTGATAATAGACGGCGGGCTGGTGTCAAGATTGCGCCCTCCATGGTTGCTCAGCAGGATGCCGTCCAACCCAGCCTTCATCGCCAGTATGGCATCATCTGCCGACATCACCCCTTTCAGACAAACCGGCAGATGCGTATGCTTACGTACCCAAACCAAGTCCTCCCATGTCAATCCAGGATCGATGAATCCGGCCATGACACGTCCAATACCACCGCCTTGTTTGTCGTTCTTCGCTTTGCTCGGTGCCATTGGAACTGAAAGGCTTTCATCTACCTTGACTCGCTCGTCCGCCTCTCGCTTGCCTGGCCATGCAGCGTCGACCGTCACAAATATCGCTTTGACGTTGGGATTGGCCGAACACTGACGGAGCAGAGAAGCCGATTTGGCACGGTCTCGGTTGACATACAACTGGAAGAAAAAGTTGGCCGAGGGTGCGGTGCTTCTTAGTTCATCCATTGTGTAGGAAGAGTTGTTGGAGATCTGCTCAATGGTTAGACAGTGAGGCATGGCGCGAAGGATACAATATGGGACTTACACCCTGCATAATACCCTTCGTCTCACAAGCCCTTGCAATCGCACATTCACCGTCTGGGTGTATGAGTTTGGCCATGGCAGCTGGACTAACAAACAAAGGTAGACTGCTATCGACCCCCAGAATTTTCGACTTGGTATCAACGGAGCGCACATTCTTCAGCACCCGAGGTCGGAACCATATGCGATCAAAGCACGATTTGTTAGCATCACGGGTTATCAAATCTGTCGCGGCACTGGAGTAGAATGCCCATGTCTTCTTGGAGGCTGTCTTGGATGCCACCTCCTCAAAGTCGTGTGAGTTGATCAAAGTGTCCAAAGACGGCTTCTCGTGTTCCAAAACAACCTTGGGGCTTGCACTAGGTGGCTCTTTGATCCATTCATCGTTTATCGTGGACTGATCGAGAACGCCCATATATTTCTCTGCCGGGAGGTTTGTTTTCAGGACACCTGGGGTGTGAACTTCCGAGTAGGCTTTTGTGGCATCACGGCCTGCGTATTTCAATATGACTAGTATTGGTAGGTCATATTAGCTTTGCTCAATAATGCAATTTGAAACAGGACGAAACTCACTCGTAGACCCCCCAGGATGTTCCTCCAAAAAGTCAGTAACGTCCCACACCTGATTATCTACGACAATCCAACAATCTTCAGCCGTTTTATGTTCTGAGACCTGCTGGACAGTCACGAGCTTCTGAGTTGCCATTTTGGCACGTCAATCCAGCGATCGGGCCTGATTAGATATGCCTGATAAACAATCGGAGCGATGAATGCTTATCAAATGCGGGGTTGGCCGTAGAATATCCTATGGCAGGTATATCACGTAGCTCGCTATTCGGGAAAAGAAAGATTGAATCACGAATGGCGAAGACAACGCATTATAAGGAAATGCATTCGCCCGAGAAAAGAATTTGGAGCTCCTCCGCCAGGCCACTTGGACACACAGTGCGGAAATGCGGAGGAGAGCGATCTTCATCGATTCGGGGTTCCACTGCGGTCTTAGTCTCGGGTTCGTCCCCGGACCGGTGATGATAATGAGGGGTTGATGATTGGTGATGAGACTGTGCACTGGTGCAATACACGAATAGCCCGCAGCTCAGGAATGCTATCTTTATCAATTCAACGGCAACGGCTGTCTTGATTCGCCCGTAGAATTACCGGAACAGCATATCGGTGTCGTAGCGAGAGATCAGTGATGCACATTGCGCAAGAGACGTGAACTTCTGCTGTCAATCTATGACATGCGGAGTATCCCAACACAGTCGTTCGAACGGTAAAATCTCTGGAAAGCATTGATTCCTCAATCATAGAAAAGTGATGGATTCAGAACGAGGTAGTACTGTCATCACTGCTTGAGAGTGGCATCCCAGACCTCTCGCTCGCTGATGAACCGAATTCGGTCTTCCTCGTCGGCGGAGAATCGGGGCATCGCCGATAGCACTCGGTGTTCTTCCCGTCAAGCCTATCATTATGTAATCATCCATTAGCCACACGAGGCGCAGTCACTGTGGCTAGTAACCTCTCGTCGGAACTGCACAAAGAATGCTTGGATATCGATCGATATCGAGTCACAGGAGAGATCAGCCACAGACAAAGTGATTATCACTTTCTCATGCAGGTGGCATCTTCTGTTGGAAGTATTCTGAGGTTTTCTGGAAATAGTAAATCCTCGTTTCTGAACCACGTAGGAATCAGGGGAAGCGCTTTCTGGCAGTCACGATCGCCGTATTCCTCCCGGGATAGTCCAGGTATGTCTGAGTCAAAATTCAATTTTAGACATGAAAATGCATTCAAATAGGAAGGAGCAAGGGAAGGCATGGTGATGGTGTACTAAAACTTACGATGATCGCAGCATCCTGTCGTAGACCCTTTGTCTTTCAGCGACAAAGATTCTCTGTTTCTTCACATATAAATTCACCTGCAGTCAAAATGGGTGACACCAGTCAGCCTTTGAGATATGTTGATGTAAGTGGTCTTGGGAAGGAGAAGTTCTTTCCACCCTCAATAGCTAATAAGAACCAATCTAGATTGGAATCAACTTCAGTGACCCTGTTTTCCAAGGAGAGTACCATGGAAAGCAGGTCCACGATAGCGACCTGGATGATATTATCCAGAGGGCCCGTGAAGTGGGTTGCATGAAGTTCATGGTCACTGGATCAGACTTAGAGGAATCTCGGCGTGCTCTTGATATTGCTCGCAACTACCGTATGCCCAACTCTTCTCTCTTTCTTCCGATTGCCTTGTCTGACAGCATTTCTGACAGCGGGCTTTTGTTATGGCACTGTCGGAGTTCATCCATGCCAGGCCAAGCTCTTCGATAGCTATCCAGGTGGACCGTTGAAATTGCTTGATGAGCTTCGGTCTCTAGCTTTAGAATCGAAACAAGCCGGTCATGCTGTTGCTTTCGGTGAAATCGGTCTGGATTACGATCGTTTGTTTATGAGCGAAAAAGAGCCGCAGCTCAAGTACTTCGAAGCCCAACTGGATCTCGCAGTGGAAATTCAGCTGCCTCTTTTCCTTCACTCCAGGGCTGCTAGTGAAGATTTCGAGAAGCTGATTGCTCCAAGACTAGCAAAACTCCCTAAGAGGGGCTTGGTCCACAGTTTCACTGGGACTATGGAAGAGATGAACCGGATGGTCGCTCTAGGTCTGGATGTCGGAGTCAACGGCTGCAGCATGAAGACCGAAGAAAACTTGGAGGTGGTAAAGGCAATTCCTCTGGATCGATTGCAGATCGAGACTGATGGTCCCTGGGTATGCAAATCTCACGTTTCCTACGCCGTCTGATTATACCAACTAACATGGCCTTGCAGTGTGAAATTCGCCCCTCCCATGCATCCTCGAAATTCTTAGGAGGCGCACCAGAGCTGCCAAAGGCAGTCAAGAAGGAAAAGTGGCAGAAAGGCTGTATGGTCAAGGGTCGCAACGAGCCCGTGGCCATCGTCCGAGTCGCCCACGTAATTGCTAAGGTCAAGGGGATAACGGTGGAGGAGGTCTGCGAAGCGTAAGTGCCTGGATTATTGAGCTCTCTTTGGAATACTGCTGATCTTTTATATGACAGGGCCTGGAATAATTCCATCAGAATGTTTGGACTAGGAGAAGAGACATCATAGCTCGCTACTCACCTTTCCCATCCGTACCCTGATACGAAACACTGATTTTGGCGATTAGACCGACAATTAGACCGACAGCAATTGATATTCGTGCTCATCACTGAAGCGCTATAGAATCTGACCATTTCCCTTTGTCAATGTCATGATCTCATTAGATAGATGTCGGGAACGTGCCTTTATCTCTGCCAAAGGCATTCATCCGTCCCCGAAACGCGCTCAAGTCATTGGTTTGGAGCATCTAGCGACTTCTTTTTGACAATGCATTGACGATGTGTCTGATCTGCTAATCAAATAGCCCAAGCAATGTGGGTTTTCCACTGTGATTACTCACATCTACCATATTAGTGGGTATGAGAAATATAACAGGCGGAGTGACAGACAATCTTTGTTTGATGGATCATGCATGACAGTGCCTGAGGGGGGCAATATATCTCTCCGCCAATAGACACTGTCTGATTGTCTTTTTCTTTCACACAGAAGCAGTCTGGGTCCTAGGTTTGTTCTGTTTTCCCTCACCAAGCACTGCTAGCGTGGATTCTGACTGCGCACGCCGCTCTTCTCTGTTGATACTTCTCTCTGCAGCTCACCGCCCAATACCTATTATAGCATTACAATCTCATTGTTTTCCTCTGCCAGACTAGGCTTTTGTTTTTACAATCCTCTTCTGGTCTCTTCTCTTCCATCCTCTGATTTTCTCCTCCATCTTCCCTTGCCTGTTTCTACAACGATGGCTTCCTTAAACTTCTGTTTCCTTTGATATTCGAGGGCTGGACTTTTAAGTCTTTCCCAAGTTATCTCCTCATCCGTCGTTGTGAGATTGTTTCTAGTCTTTCAATACTAGAAAACGCTTCTCCTTGGACGTAAATACTATCTTCTCTCTGACATCTTCCTTCACCCTGCCCCGTGTCTCCTTGACTCTGGTCAGTCTTTGACTGTCCTGAATTACACGTCGAAAACGGACTCTTTCTCGTCCCTACGCATTTATTCTTATCGAGTCGCGTCCTTTCGGGGCGAATATTACACCATGGCGCTTCCCTTGCTCGAAAAGAGCTCTAACAGCTCCCTCAAAGGGAAGTTTGGTAAGTGAGCCTTTATAATAACCATCTCGTTAGCTTGCATGTTGAACATCCATCATCCCCTATCCTCTAGTATATACTTTTATGATGAGTGAACTGACTTATGCATGTGATACAAGCAGAAAAGTCTTGCTTCAAGAGCTCTTCACTCGATCACGATCCCACACAGTATGACTTTCCGCAGAACTTTGGGGAAGTCGTGAAGGGCATTTATCGCAGTTCTTTCCCACACGCGTGGCACCTACCAGCTCTTAAAAAGCTCGGTTTGAAAACGATCATGTACGTGATCTATCATATCTTGATTAGTCCTTACTTATTCTGGGTTCATAGAACCCTTGTTGAAGAGCCGTTTACTACAGCCCACTCCAACTTCCTCACGGAAAACGGCATTGCCCACCATCGAATTCTGATCCAAGCTAATAAGGATCCTGCTGTTAAAACGCCCGATCATATTATCGTCAAGGTGCTCGAGATTCTTTTAAACAAGGCTAATCACCCTGTACTTGTTCATTGCAATAAGGGTAAAGTAAGTTGTACACCTCCTGGTCCTGATTAGCATATGACTCATATACTTTCGACAGCACCGAACCGGATGCATCGTTGGGTGTTTTCGCAAATTGCAGGACTGGGACATCAACGATGTCATCACTGAATATCTACATTATTCCTTCCCGAAGTCTCGTCCACTCGATGAGAAATTCATCCGTTCCTTTGATGAGTCGCAACTGGCCTATTTAGCTCAAATTTCCGACGTGGCCTCGTGGCAGGTGCCGACAGATCCAAAGTTCCTGGTTGAGCCGAAAGAACTTGAGCACACTTCCCCCAAGCGTCGTGTTCATTCTTCACTTAGCGAGTTCAGCATACCTGATTATGATTGACTCGGGCTGCTATTGCATCACGGGCCTGTCTCAAGGAAGGATTCGTCTATTGAAGGCTACAGCTTAATTTCAACGACCACCAGCTTTATCGCGCATTCTAGAGCTATAGAGTTTATGGGGGCATAGAACAATATTTCGGTGATAGCATTTAACAATTACTTCTTCATTGTGGCCCGTTTGATATCTTGCTCTCCTAGCGGGAGGTTTGTATCTAAAGTTTAGACCATCGGAAGGCTTTCTATCACGAATTAACCATTCTGTAAAACCATTGACTATGATTTGATTTCTCGCCTTCTTTTTTCATATTCCTCAATAATAGTATGGAATATGAAGACCATCCACATTATTATACGTAGCCAGAGTGCTTCTCTATCCCACGAGCAGGATGCTCTTTCCATTAATAACTGGAGTTACTCTATTTATACAGCAGGATATATACAAATACATGCATTCATCACAATCGTAGCCCTCATTAACCACACAGCATATCATCAAGATCCTCATCAAAGCCTGCCACCTCATCCATGAGGTCTAGCCCAGTTAGACAGAAATTTGGACTCGACATGGCCTCGTCAAACGGGTCAGAAGCGAGCATTTCGCAATCACTTATACCAGACTGACACAGTGGCTCATCGTCAAAGGGAGTCGTTGATAGATATGAAACGATCTGATCTGCATTCTCCGAGGTACATAACGTTGTGTCTTGTGTTTCTATCTGGTCATCGTCGGTATTGTTCCCATCCAGCATGCCAATTGAGAGATCTTCTGCTACGGAGAAAAGAGTGTCGTCCTCGTTTTCTGTTTTCCAGATGTCGAAATGCTCTTGGGGGTCTAGATAGTCTGAGTAATAGTTTAGTGTGTCATCTTCATCTCCATCCCATGCATAGTCTGCTTCGTCCGTGATGGAGACCGCGAGCAAGGAGCCCTCAAGCGTAGGATGCTCTTCATCGTGTATGGCAGCAGTTTCTAACGGGCTAAGATTTCTTGAGGCTTTTGGGTTGTAGAGTTGCTTTTGAGCTATACGCCAAAGGGACGATTTTATTGCGTTTCTTATATCCATCGCGTTCGAAGTGGGGGTTATGTCTTCTGCTCGTGAATGATTTAATGACTTGAGGGCGGAAATCTTCGGTAGCAAGTTTGGATTATTGGTTCTGTCAAGGATAGAACTGAGAGATTTCGCAATGGATGGGATAAACTGGGACCGTTGGTTCATGGCCTGTTTGGTAGGAAAATGAAGTAAGTCGGCGGTATATTATATAACTTCGAAGGCTTGGACTCACTTCATTATAACCACGGCTAAACACCGCAGGAGCAACTTCAGAGAGACATTGCAATCGTTCCTTTTTCGATCTTTTGGACCTTTTATCGGCAGGCGACGGATATTGGAAAACCAGGGCTCGAAAACCAGTATCAAATAATGTGTGGAAGTCTTGGATGGATTGAACTCCATTGCTTTCCCATCTAACAGTCTCATTATTTGAGTGTTTCTCGGAAGGATTACTCCATTCTTCGTTCAATTGTTCTAATTCCTCCACGAATATCGATATGCCATTTTTAAAAGTAGCCATGTTTGATGGCTGCGGTAAGGAGTTGAAATAGAGACACACGGATTCGTCTAAGATATCATCTTCCAAATTATCGTCTTTATCTATTGGATATTGCAGCGGTTCTAGGAGTTTTGGTGTCATTGGGTCACAGGATATATATGGTTGTGGACTCCCAGAGCAGTAATTATACTCCAACGAGATGCTGATTGTAGCCAGGTAAGCTATGGGAATGTCGATAGGTGGTATGGCATCATTGTAGCATCGCATCGCAGCTGGTAGGCGTAAGGACTTCGAGATCGTGGAGTGTTTTGTCCTTCTGCGAAGCCCAAAAGAGAGCTGGAAGATGGTCGAATGATTTGGTCCAACGACATGGTCGCAGCTTTTGAAAAAAACAGCAAGACCTATATCCTCCCAAATCTACCGGTAGATGTTAGTAATGGATTGAGAAGCCGTGAGTCTGATCCAAACGTCAGATACCTTTGAATTGCAGAGGACCTGCCCGAGCTTCGAGGAAAATGCTGCAGCACAGTGTGTCACTTCTGGCCCTGCAGCGATACAAATATGTAGCTTCAGTTCGGGTGCTTGTATCACCCAGAAGTCTCCAGAGTGAATTAATCCTTCAGTCTCCTCGGAGCTTCTTGAATGGATAGACCCGGGGGGGTAGGGCTATCACCGCTGAAGCATGTAAGGTAAGATTCAAGCTCGAGCCCTGGGTTTGAAAATTGCTCTTGCCCAGGTCGATGATAGCGCTCATTGTAACTAATCTCTAAGATGTGAGCATGATGGTCAATTGAGATGTGTTGAAAGGATGGAGGGGTTGAAGGATTGCCTTTCGGGGCACATGACAGGCCAACCCTATTCTGGCAGTTAGTGGCAGCTAAGAACATAGCAAAGAATTCATAGCAATTATGAAATATAAATTCAAATATTTAATTAGAGATCTATCTAGCTTTTTATCTTTGGTTTCCCGCCTACATATTCGTGAGCATAATCTCTAAGAAATGAAAGAGGAAGCGAGGCTATCTGCCTTGTTTATATAGATGGAATGTGCCGTAGAATGAAAGAAACACTACAACGCCACAAACATGATAATAGCAAACCTAGATAAACGAATCGAAGGAATATCCCCAGTCCAATCACCATACCCCTAGTAAAATTAAATATTAAATATCGTCAAGCCGGTATAACCGCGTAAGTCGTCATTTACCCCTGTAGATCTACATGCCAGCTTATCGATAAGGCCCATCACGTGCCACCTCCGTGATTATCTGGCCCCAAACACCGGATGCGGAGATGCGAATGGACAAGTCTCATACTCAGCCATGCCCAGGGATGAAGGACACGATGCTCTCCTGGATGGCCAAAACGGCCCAGATGGAGGGGAATCTCAATCCCTACTTTCAGCGTCTCCCGTCGAAGAACCCGACTTGATAGTCCATCCCACTAGATCCAATCCGCCCGCGCCTCCGACTATTACAATCCCACCTGACACACGACCTGACAACCTACGACGGCAATCCTCGATGTCGCAGCCTGTCCCAGATGGACAGCGTCGTACTCCTCGCACGCCGAACCGTGTTCGATTTGATCTCGACGAGGAATCAGAGGAGGAACGCCGTTCGGGTGGTCGTTCTCCCAACTCAGATACGCTATGGATAGAAGAAGAGGACTACGAGCTCGATAACCAAAATGGTCCAGGGCGAAGAAACAGGGGGCAGATGGTTCCTCTATTGACAGATATTGAGGCACCGAGTGTGACTCTTGCGACTTCTGAGGACTTCTTCCCTGAAGACCATTTGGAGAGCGCTAGACCCAGGAGTGGGATGCGGATGGCGTTTATGAATATGGCAAATAGTATAATTGGCGCCGGTATTATCGGGCAGCCTTATGCGCTACGGCAAGCAGGAATGATGATGGGCATAGGGCTTTTGGTTGCGCTTACAATTGCCGTGGACTGGACGATTCGTTTGATCGTGGTCAACTCCAAGTTGAGCGGCGCGGACTCCTTCCAGGCAACTATGCAACATTGTTTTGGAAAAAGTGGACTCATCGCCATTTCCCTTGCTCAATGGGCCTTTGCCTTTGGAGGCATGGTTGCTTTCTGTATTATTGTTGGAGATACTATTCCACATGTGTTCAACGCTCTATTCCCTTCCCTTCGAGATATGTCATTCCTCTGGCTTCTTACCGACAGGCGCGCCATAATCGTCCTTTTTGTCCTTGGTATCTCATACCCATTGTCTCTGTATCGGGACATTGCTAAGGTTCGAAGACCTATAAAACGAATAGCCGAACAGAACGCTGATGTATATGTAGTTGGCAAAAGCGTCCACTCTTGCGTTGATAAGCATGATAGTGATTGTGGTCACCGTCATCACCCAAGGATTCCGCGTCCCTCCAGAATCGCGGGGAGATGTAAAGAATCTGGTTTTTGTCAATTCTGGCTTCTTCCAGGCAGTCGGAGTGATATCTTTTGGTATGTATAATAGTCACTCAATTCCAGTATCTCAATTGGAGTCTGAAGCTAATCGATTCTGCAGCATTTGTTTGCCGTACGTCATATCACATCTTTTAGACCGTCCGAAGCTGACCTTCCCAAAGACCATAATAGTCTTTTGATCTATGGCTCACTTAAGAAACCGACGATGGATCGTTTTGCCCGTGTTACCCACTATTCAACAGCAGTATCCTTATTCATGTGCCTGGCTATGGGTATCACAGGCTTTCTTACCTTTGGCTCTCAAACTCAAGGAAATGTCCTGAATAACTTTCCATCGGATAATATCTTGGTGAACATAGCACGGCTGTATGATTGCACTTCTTGGCCAGCATAGATCATTGAGCTAACTTGATCAGATGTTTTGGACTCAACATGCTCACCACCTTGCCGCTGGAAGCGTTTGTGTGTCGATCAGTTATGACGACCTATTACTACCCTGACGAGCCCTTTCACTTGAACCGGCATTTGATATTCACAACATCGCTGGTCGTGACATCCATGGCTTTAGCCTTGATAACCTGCGATCTAGGAGCTGTGTTTGAGCTCATCGGAGCGACAAGTGCTTCTGCCTTGGCATATATCTTCCCTCCTCTTTGCTATATCAAACTAAGCAATACCAGTCGAAAGGCAAAGATCCCTGCTTATCTATGTATAGCGTTTGGAATCACCGTCATGGGAGTTAGCCTTGTCCAGGCAATTGCTAAGATGATAAGCAGTATGTTGACCCTTCTCTCATTGCCTTGTATTGGAGTTACTAACCTGATATTCAATCATAGATGAGGGCGGCTCCGGTTCTTGCGCTGCTTAAAAGTGCCCTACGTTTTAGAACGGCAAATTCTGCCTTGTATCTTACTACATTTAGACTTGATTTTCATAGACTCGCCGTCCTACTCAAATTCAGTGTATATACCATTTTATATATCTTTTCACCTACACCTTACGCAAAATCATTATGCCAGGCATGCATTGTATGACGGCTTCTCAGATGAGACCGAAAAGACAGTTAACTAGGATAGACTACCTCATTGGGTTCTCAGTTAGGGCCAGTGGTTAGAACCGATCTTCTAGAGACCTCATATTATAGGTATTGTATATCCGCCTATGATTCAACAGAGAGGACTGTGAAGCTTTATTTCTGATAGATCAGTACCAAAACATTGTTTCTCACACAAAGAACAGCTATCTAATCGCTCACACAACCAATCACTTTGTTTGGGGTGTTTCTTTTTTCGCCGAGCTTCTGCGTTTGCAGGTTGCCGCTGCAGCAACAGCCCTAGACTTTAGATTCATCTCCCCTCACCCAATTTCTCTTTGTTTTCTGCATCTTTCCAGCTACAACTCTTCTTCAATTCCCCAGCCTCTTTTGTCTTTATCTCTACCAAACCATTCCTCTACCTGTGGTACCTTGAGGATGAATACCTCCATGACCAGCTCCATACGTGCAATTTAGTTCCAGCTGAAGGAATAATTTCCGTATCCCTCAACATTTGAGGCTGTCGAAGACTAGCTGTTATTGTTTTTTCTCCCTCTCATCATTCAATTCATTTCTCTTTCTTTCTTTCTTTCCAATAAGGGCCTAGTCACCCCCTCCTGGAATACTTCTCTCCAGACTTCCTTCGACCTTTATTCACTGCTCTCATCCCCAGACAATTCCCCCACCAGAAATTTCCCTCACAAATACCACTTCTTCTTTATCAGACTGTTTTTCTAGACTTCTTTGGTTTACGATTGCCGCGTCTGTTAGCCAGCAGGAGAGATGGATTCAACGCAGGCCGAGCGGCTCAAAAGGCTGCAGATGGTGAGTTCTCTAATTGCTTTGCTTTCACTCCAGTCCTCGTGGGCATGGTATCTCTCATTTTCTAGCAGAAACTGACCTAGATTTCGAATAGGCAGATTTAGGGACGGCTAGACGGGAACACATCTCAACATCGGATACCAAGAGATTTAGAGAACGATTGGAGGATATCGAAGCACTTCGGATGACCAACACGGCAGGATCAGAAGCTCATAGATTGGCCAAGAAAAATGAGGGAAAGCTCTCTGGTTGGGCAAGTGAGTAGCTACGCTCTATGGCATACAATTGCATCCCATGACTAAATATCTGGCAGATGTGTACAAGGATTTGGGGGACACCGAAGATCTGGAAGACCTTGACCCGTTACTTCACGGCCAGAGCCATCGTGCGCAACTTAATGCCATAATTCACGAAAGCGGTGGCCAGAACTATGACTTATCCTCTAAGAGGAGTGGTAATCATTCCAACCCTACCCGAGCAACATTTGGAGGCCGTGGTGGTGGTGTTATAGGGACAAGAGGGCGCGGTTCCAGACAGCCTTCAGTTGTTGGTGGCCATACAAGCTCTACAACGAGTGCTTCGAGCAGAACATCTAGCCAAGGGGCTGTCTCGAAGTTGGGACATCACATAGTCCAGTTGCCTCCTGCCCGGAGCCGTCCACTTGATCCCGCACTTGATATCAACAGCACCAACATTTCTCCGAAACAAGGCCAGCCCATGCCGCAAAAGTTCAAAGACAGTAAGTGAATAACTCAGATGACATTAGAGAAATATCTAATAACATGACCACAACCTAGAATTCAAGAAGCCAGAGCAGCCCTTTATCAAAACGAGGCGACCTATGTAAGTTTGTCCTTCCGCGTGGGTTTGTTTATCTGACACCAACTTCCAGGAGCATTCCATCAAGCCTCTGCTCCCCCGAAGACTTCCTCGCTGCTGCTCGTAGCGTCAGCAATCAATCGTCTACTGAAAACTCCCCCAGGGCCAGCAAGACACCTGACAAAAATGCATCCGAGACAAACAAGAAGGCGTCAGAAGATAACGACAAAGAGGAAAAGGTGCCACAAAAGAAGGCCACCGATTCACTTTTGGGTCGGCCTTCCGTTTCTTCTGTCCATTCAGAGGGACAATCCAAGGCAATTCCTAGTCTAAGGTCTTCTTTTAACAGTCCTAGTATTGCTGCAAAGTCTGATGTACCCAATGTACCTGTTTCTGTCCCTGCAGCAAACGCGCGTGTGGTAGATCATCAAGTCGGTCTTTCTAAAGCAATGAGCCTAGAGACTCCTGAGAGTGGCTCGGTGGTTGTGAAAACTGCAACTGAAGAGCCACAGCTTGAAGATCTTTCTTCAAAGGGGCCTCGGTCATTGCCCGTGGACATTCCTACCACGAAACAAAATGAGCAGCCCAAAGTTGTTCCTGATGCTGCCGAGGCATTGCTCCTCGATTTCAGCTCCACGCCACCTAAGGAAGAAAAGTTGGAGATAGCAATACTCATGAGCCCGATTTTTGAGGATCTGAAAGGAATAGACTTCCAGCAAGGCTTTTCGGATGCTCCTAATACCCCATCGTCTTCATCTTTCCCCAGCCCCAGAAGAAGGCTTAGCTTCAAGGAATCCTCTATGGCAAAGAAGGAAGAAGACCGAAAGGTTGACGAATCTACCTCTGCCACTTTACTCAAGAACGATGGCCCCGTTGGTGCGTTACAACACGAGATCGCATTGCTCGAAAATCTCATGGAAAGCACGTCTCTTTCGGAACGGTACTTGCAAAATCTGAAGGAATGCATGCAAGTGCTTGAACAAGAGCTTGAGAAAGAGCGTCGCATGGCCATGCAGGATTCGGCAGAGTCTTCGGCTCCATCTACAGATAACCAGCCCCGAGAAGCCACCCATCAGTCTCATCTGACTGGCACGCCTGGAAAGGCCACGGACAACGAGCCTGAGCCAACCAAAACGACAAAGGAACCGAAGGTAGATTCCAATGAAGCACAGTCGCTCTCTTTGCCAGTTGAAGAAACTCCTTCTAGCCAAGCTGAAGGTACTCCCTCCGGTCAACGCATCAAGAAATTGGCCTTACCCGAAGATAGCCCTAGCATACGGAGTCTTAGGAATGCTGTTTCAGCAGCACCCTTTGTTCCCACCAGGGCCACAAGTTTCACCAAATACCGTTCTCCAACAAACAGTATTTCAAGCAACTCAACGAGCTTCCAGTCTACAACTGGGCCAACTCATTCTAAGCGAGGCTCAACCAGTAGCCTGCTTGGAGACGGCCTGCTTCCAGGCAGATCAGCTTATTCTACACAAGGTCCGACCAATATTAGCAAGATTGGAGATGGTTTGCTTCCGGGCAGGCCGACCTATTTTGAGCCAAATTCGGAGAGTCCGGAGAGTCGTCTGAGCGTCGGGGACCATTTACTTCCAGGCAGAGGTGGTCGCTCAGTTTCTGGGGTAAACAAAGACACCTTATCATTGTCAAAGCATCATGCAGACGGTACGTCAAACTAGTGAATTCCCTTTTACCATTTACCTTTTTTGACCAAGACTAAAAACAATTGTATAGAGCGACACGAGTCCAAGGTGAAGTTTTCGTTTCCAGATCGATCCACGAAAGTGAAGCCTTCGGTTTTCAACGACACTAGCTCTACAAATTCGCCTACTCAGCCAGGGTCTCCTAAGGATGCTTTACAGCCACTGAATGTCGAGAACATTTCTACGTATCCCCCAGAAAACAAACCTAAGACTGCTGCCTACACCGAAAAACCAGGAGTACTAACAACTCAACCCGCTCCCTCCACGGCCACAGCATTCAAGACTTTGCAAAAGACCGACGTCGGCACGGGTGCCTTAGGGCAATCCATTTTTGCCCCCAAGGCTGATACGATGTCCAAGTCTATCCATGCCCCCAAGGAAACAGAGGAAAACCGTTTCCCAGTAGCGAGATCTACAAGTTCTGTTTTCAAAGGAGGTCTCCAAAGCTCACGGTATGCGGTTTCTGATAATCATAAGCCCCTTCGTTGAAATCAATGTCTTTTGTTATTGATCGAATGACAACAAAAGGCAATCTAGTCCCTGTGCGCCAACATCTAAAGTGCAATGGTTGATGGCAGGCATAATTGCAATTGTGCTACTGTGGATTATCGCATCTTCGAACCATCCTTTTTTAATCATTTGCGCCTGTCTTTTTATTCCTTTCTATCTGAGATGACCTCTTTCAAATGTTTCTGTACGATTTCATTTCCTTCTGCGGTTCGGTTCTGCGCTATGTAATTTCTACTTCCCCATCTCAGTCTCCTTTTCGAATACCGGACGGCGTGGGGGCGTTTTCTTTTCTGAAATGATTTAAAAAACGACCAAAAAAAAAAAAAAAAAAAGAAGTTATGTACTTTACGCATGTCATGTTACTAGGACTAGAACTCCAGGAGAATTCAGTTCCATTCGTTTTCAAAACGTCTCTACATAAGATATTTCCATCCAAACGAGATGCAGTTTGTCTTCTGATAATTGTTCTTGTTAATTCTCTATAATTAGTACAGTGATGGAGTCTTTTATATCACCGCCGTAGCTTTCATGAATAAACAACCCTCAACTGTCACTTCAACAAATGGCCCGAAAAAAAAAAAAAAAAAAAAAGGCACTCAAATAGAGTTCAAATCAAGGTATATGGTATCAATAGACCACGACGTGAGAAAATTGCCATTCCAAATGAAAACCATCCCGTAACACAAGGTGATCCCTTAACAAAAGGTGATATGATATATTATCGAACCAATATACTGCGCTGGTATCATTCACAACAAAGACCAATAAAAGGAATGCCACGAGTAGGAAGATAAAAGTAGGTATACAATCAAGGCCAAATACAAATAAAAAGGTCCAGTCGTCAGGTTCTGGTAGTTTCACTCCATGATCTATTCCCTGACCCCTATGAACGCCGTTTCCGCTCAAGTTCCCTAAAAATGATGATCACCAGACAGCCGTAGGTGATCCAAAGTTCCGCATGGTCGTAAAAATGCTGTTTGTGGCATTAAATGTAGAGCATCGAGATTATTTCTGTTGCTGTTGGGGCTGCTGCTGCTGCTGCTGTACAGCAGGGTTTAGACCTCCTTCGAATCTCGGCCTTTTCGGGTCGTTAACACCAAAATTGGGGGCAGTCCCGCTGCCACCCGAAGCAGTAGTTGCATTTGTCACGTCATTCAATGGTGGTCGTTTTCCATTGATATTTGGAGGGCCAACTGATGCCCTGTTTGGGGCCGCACCATTTGGTATATTCGGTCGAGTCAATGGACGGTAAGACGAAGTTGTTGGTCCTCTAGCCATCGGGCTACCGATTCCACCCCCACCAGGAGCACCAATCTTTCTATGGGCATCTGCGGAAGGGTTGACGAAATCTCGTGCATTGTTTGTAGCCGGAGAGGGACCGTTCAGCATTGGTTTGGATATGGGAACACTTTTAGTGTGGTCAACTCCAGCTGTTTTGCGAATAGATGGACTTTCAGCATGAGGGTCAAACTGTGGGGCTGAATTAGGGTTGTCTCGCAGCATATCAACTGCTCGAGCCGAAAAGAATGAGGCAGAAGGCGGGCGTTGGGGATCAAATGATGGCGTGCCCGGAGCAAGGTTGTTTTGGGCATTCCCGTCATTGGCATTGGGTCCGAGTTCCCGTTTGATAGGAACTTGGCCACCCGCACCCGGCGGAGCAAATTCCTGACTAGATCGCGATTGAGCTGGTGGTGCGACTCTCGGATTTTGGAAATTTTGCTGCGGTGCTGGGACTGGAGCAGACTGACGTTGTGCCATATACTGGTTGTTGGCTGTAGGCGGGTTTGGCCGTCCGTTCATGGCAGGAGCGGCCGGTTGTCTGTCGACAGGTGCCGAATTCCAAGCTCGTTCAGGCTTGGATGGTGTTACAACTGCTGCGTTAGGCCTTCCAGGAGGGCGGGGCATATTATTCAATGGCATTCGCTGGGCGTTATTAGGGCCGTTCATTGGTGTCGGTGGTAGTTGTCTTCTCTGGCTTTCTGGCTCTAGTGTGATTTCATCTGGATTTCCACCTGTGGTCTCAACAAAATCGGCTTCGTCAAATAGGTCACCTAATACCGTTAGCCATGCCCGAACCAATGAGCTTGTGATACATACTACCAAACTCGCCATCGCCATCAAATGTAGCAGTATCTTCAATATTACTAGTCTTCCTGGTATCCGTTGGGCGAGGAGGAAGATCATCATCCTCGGGAATTGGTTTTGGTTTTGGTGGGATCGGTTCTTTCTTAACTGGAGCAAAGTCGGGATGGCGATGAAGATCGTCGACGTCCCATCTGGCCTGGTAAAGTTCAGCTTAATAATTGAGATGATGATATCAAGATACCATACCGGAGTAGCTTTCACTTTGGTCACCTTAGAAACATAATCTTTGTCGTAGATACAGTTACCCAACACGTTACCGAAGTTCCTTAGGGCACGTTTGAGGGCATCGGTGGTTCCTTCTTTCTTAGCTTTCTCAAAAGCAGCAGCTTTTCCTTTGCAGTTTTCGATATGGCCGTATCCAATGTCCTAGACCCAAGGCATTAGCATCCAACTATGGAAAATCATTTTAGCCGCGGCCAAATACCCACCTCGTGAAAAGTCCCATCCTTTAATGTAACTCTTACTATCACAGATAGTCCCAAGCTTATCTTGCCGGTATTCTGACTCTCCTCGACCTATCCCACCATCAGCTTTATACTTCTCGCGAAGTCTTCCACGCCATAAACATACAAAATCAATCTGGATATTTTGAATCGAACTCGACCAGCCATTAAACCCAAAAACCTCATTGGCAAGATTAATGCATTTGTCGGCGGACAGATAATGCACTCTCTGTCCAGCAGCACCAGGTCTGGAGGAGATGTATTCGGGGCCTAACTTCTTATCGAGACGTGCTTGAAGTGTAGCGATTTCCTGCGCTGTATATTCGCTCATTCGACGTTGGGGTTCTTCGAACGGGTTCCCAGTCGTGGATCCCGTGGAATTCGGCATCATGATGCTAGCTGGACCACCGCGATGTTGGTCGCCAACACTGGGTGGGGGACGCGATTAGCTTCGTCATAGATCTTGGGGGTGATATTGGTAGGAGTTATCGACTCACGCTGGCATTATATGTGATGCAAAACCTGGAAAGTCGAAGAGGTCATCGAAAGATGAAAACGGTCGACTTTGAGGTGTTGGTGGTCAGCTTGGACTGTAATGGGGCTGATCGGACGTGTACGACGCGTGACGGATGCCGACACGGGCATATCGCGATATCACGTGATGCCATTTTACTGCATTACGGGGTATTCTGCTAGACATATATCATCGATGATAATTTTCGCATATGATTTCCATAATATTCTGTGCATAGAATATATTGGAAGTTTTTCCCATTTAAGATTTGATATACTATGCAAACCAGCGACTATATAGAGTCTTACACCCTATCTAATATTGCAGGCAAATTACTTAGAGAGGAATGATTGGAACTAATGGGAGTAGTCAATTGCGCGTCAATTATCTCAATTTTCTCGTCATTATTCTATCATCTTGTAAACGCCATCATCATCCTTTGAAAACATTCATAATCACCTGGCATGTCGGGTATCTCCAACTGTGACCAGACTCACTGAATCACAAGACTCGCACTGGGAGTGAGGCCAAGGTCCTTTAGCGATTCGCCAAAGAATTCCGAGTTGAAGACCTTTCTAGGAAAGGTTTGAACAAAGCTTTGAACTTCGATACCATCCTCCTGCTTCAGAGCGGCGGCAACTTCAAACAATGTTGTAGTAACAGGGAGTGTTTTCATAACGTTGCCCTTGGACGTCTGGAATCTCAGGCGAGACTCTGTGTAGGCAGAAGCGGGTTTGGAAGCGACAGGACCAGAGGCTGGAGCCGGGGCGGATGCGGGTTGAGCTGGAAGAGCCACACCAGCTCGTTGAGCCCTCTCCCGTTCGGCCTTGAGTCGCCGCTCTTCCTTGTCCGCCTCAATCTTAGCCTTGATGCGTTTCTTTGCCTCAATCTCATCCTGCTTTTCCTGCTTCTTCTTGGCTGCCTCCTTCATTTGCTGCTTTCGCTGCAGCTCCTCCTTCGCATCTTGGGACTCCTTGGTGCTCTTCCTGCGAATTTCCTGTAAAATATGTGTTAGAATTGTTCGGTAAGCTTCGAAAAAATATACCATACCTCATTCCTCTTCTTGTCGATCTTATCTTGCTCGGACTGCACCGCTCTCTTGGCTGCCAGCTTCTGTCTCAGGTCCTCAAGCTTCTGTTTCTTTTCTTCCTCGGTTAAAGGTGCAAGCTCTTCTGTAGACTCGGCGAAATCGACGTGCTGGGACTTTGAAGCGTGGAATTCGGCCTGGGCCGTGCTTCGAAACTTCTTGCCGCACTCATTGCAAACCAGACTGCGGGGCTCTTCACCCGGTTGAAGTGCTGGGCCTTCCTCTTCGTTGGGTGCAGTAGCCTTGATCTCCTCGAGCGACTTGTCTTGGTTTTGTTCGAGCCATTCCAGAGCTCCTTGGACTGTGTGATTGTTTCAGCTTGTAAGCTAACAGCCTGTCAAGCGGATACTAGTTGAACACTTACGACCACCGCTTTTAGTCACTGCCAGCTGTGCTCTCTCATGGTCAAAGCCCATTTCAATGAGCTGGTCTAAATCGGAAGCCATGGTTATGTTGTGTTGGAAGATGATAGGTTGAAGGATGCGATCGGTTGGTGGGGAGGAGAGTTGTCAAGCTCAAGGTGGGGTAAGAGAGTACGAAGCCGGTGCTTCGTCACTAGGAAAGTGAGGCTAGATGTGTATGACAGGGTTGGGATTTATTCAAGTGGGAAAGAAGAAAAAGTGAAGATGATTGTTGATGGAACAAAGCAATCAGTGGGTGTGAGCTTACAGGTGACGTATCAGTACCTAGGCGGCGAGTGACGGGAAGGCCCGCACCACTTCTTGTATGCATTTGCATGCCCTGTCTCGCTCCAATCCATATATTACTCTGAATTCATTGTTGACAATGCCAAAACAGTCAATTATTTCTACTTCTATTTCAAGCGAGCAAAAGAGTTTTGAGACTTTTTTTTTTCTCTTCTTTTTTAGTATTCCATGTTGAAATTATCCTTGCACCCATGTGCTTGTCATTTTGACTGGCTATTTGATCTGAGGCGGCAGGCTGAGCCTTGAGGACACAAAATGAGATCTTTCAGGCATTGAAGACTAAGACAATACCGGATCTTGAGGTATCTGCAAGGGGTTTCTGTCGGAAATACCTCTTTCTAAAACCATCTGAATCTTAGGGATCATTTGTTTCACCTTCGACATCTAGTCATGACTAGCATCGATGCGAACCACAAACCATGTGTATCTTCGTTTCATGGCGGACTGGCGAAGTCTTAAAGATAAGGGTCCTTTGAATCATTCGTGTAACACAGCTCATGGGTTGTTAAAGTGGTTTGCAATATGTTGGGCAATCCTGTTCCCTGTACTCCGTGTGACTTTATATATAGTAATGGAATGTGAACCGGATTCTATTGGCCAGCGAGTCATGTCAGAATCAGTCTGTAATCTGCATTAATATCATCGCTTGGAATAATGGATAAAGTCCTGGGCAGAAGGCAGCATCTTCATCTGCCAACACCGTGAAATCACATGTTGAGAGACCGTCCGTGGAAGGTCAGGCCCAACTTTTTGGGTCGCAAGGAAGTCCCGAGGATGAGAATCCGTGGATCCGGAGTGAGGTGGTGCTGGGCTCCACCATCCAAGGGGATTGATAATGACAGACACCACGAGAACGATGGATATTGCACACAGACGATGCCCGCCGACGACTCTGTTTCAAGATGGTTTGAAGAGCGAAAAGCGCATACTATTAAACCAACCGGCGCAGCGTCGAATGACATCACCTGACTGCGGCGCTGAGTCAGCGACACGGACCAACCAGCAGCCGCGACGCAGCGCAAACTAAGTTAGCCCCAGTGACGATTCCCCGTCGGAAGAATAATCGCTAATCATAATAAGACACTACGACGGCGACAACTAACAGACTGGACCAGCTGCTCTTATCCCTTGGCCTCGGCGCTAGAATATCTCATCTCCCTTTCTGGATCTTTAACTCTCCTCCCACATCTCCACAGAGCATTCTTTATTCTCCCCCGTTCTTACCTGGGCGTTGTCTTCCGTCATCTCTACTCCTTTGCGCGCTCCTATCGTTCGTACCTGCATCTCTCTTGCTGTGCCGTGTCCACCATGTCCGTCGTGCTCAACCCGCCCGAGCTGGACTTCAAGCGTGGGTCTCCCCCCGTCTCCAAAGTTGCCTATGCTGGTCACTTTCTTGGGAACTAACAGAAGATATACAGGGCCTTTCGACCGCGAAGTTTGCCAGGTCTTGCACCTGAACAATCAGAACCAGGAGGCCATTGTCTTCAAGGTACGTTGGGCCACTTCCCCCCCGGGTCTGACAAGGACTCGGAAAGCCGGCAGGAGTATCGCATACTGACTATGATTTGTGCGCTAGGTCAAAACCACCGCTCCTAAACAGTGCGTATTCCGTTATCCCTTTTCGAGTTCGAATTTCAAAAAAAACTCCATGAATGAACACCAACTAAGCCTAACCCTAGTTACTGCGTTCGACCCAACTCCGGAAGAATAGAGCCTGGCAAGCATGTGGATGTCCAAGGTTGGTACAGTCGACATTTGATGTCCGGATGGGATGGATTGATAATTTCAAACAGTGTTGCTGCAGGCTATGAAGGATGTGCCTGCCGATGATGCCAAGTGCAAGGACAAGTTCCTGGTCCAGACTGTCGCAGTCACCCGCGATATGGAGTTCGCAAATGTCACTTCAATTGTACGTTGAAAGTATTTCTAGTATAGTATTTGGACCATCGCTGACAAATCTATAGTTCGAGAAGGCATCCAAATCCTCAATCCAAGAGCGCAAGATCCGTGTGAACTGGTTGGCCGCAGGGGCTGAAGAAGGTGCCGAGACCAATGGCGTTGTATGTGGAACTATTCTCGGAATTTCTACATCATGCATGCAACTGACCGTCATTTAGGATGCTCATGAAGACGAACCTCCTGCGTATACCTCTCCCAGTACCTTCGAAACCCCCGCAGTTGGTCTCTCCAAGAAAGCTGCCGAGGACACGTCACCTATCCCACCGCCAGACTTCAGCGAGAAACAAAGGCGGGAAACTTTGACCCCACAGTCAAACGAGGCTTCGACGTTCGCCAGTACACCCAGCGATGATCTCAAGGCGCAGCTCTCTGAAGCCAACTCCCAGATTCAGAAACTGCAAGAGAAACTTGCCGAGGGCTTGAGGCAGAGGAAGACCGGCGGCGACACCGCTAAGGCGCCCACCCCATTGGCGCAGCAGCAACAAACTCAGTCCTCCGAGTCTGGCGTGCCAGTCCAGGTTGTCGCTGGGTTGTGCCTGCTAAGTTTCTTGATCGCCTACTTTTTCTTCTAGGTCTTATTTCCTCTCTCGTCCCTTCCGTTCTTCGCTTATCTCTTTCTTTTTCTTTATCTTATTACCTTCTATTACAGACCAACTGTATTCCTTTCTGAAGTGCACTGTTTCTTTTAATCCCTTTTGTCAGCATCAGCATTTTTTTTTTCTCATTGAACCCTTTTCTGCTTGATTCCAATTGTCACCAGCACCGGCATTGACTTGTGTCCTGGCTTCCTTGGTCTTTTTCTTCTTGTTTTTTAGTGTTATGAATGACCCAAAACGGAAACAGCAAGTCTTATTTCAGTTGCGCATGCGAGGGATGACCATGTAGATTTCTTAAGAGAACATCTATGTTTCGACATGTCTTCGCTGCGTATCATGCGAATTGCGCTTTCTGCTCTCCGAATCCACGTCGGACGATCTGTCCTATGAGTTCCCTTTCGTCAATTACCCCAGCTTTTGTTATTATTGAATCGTTGCTATCCCGAAAGCGAGTGTCTCTATTAGGCGAATGCATGCGTTAGTCAGACAGTACCAAGTCAACCCATGATGACTTCATCTTCAATGTATATTTTCGCTGACTCATGCCAAAATGTTCAGAATTAACAAGCTTCTCAGTAGTAGTCTTACAGAAAAAGTACTGAGTAGTAGTAGCAATTCAAAAAATATAGTGAAACCAAAACATATTCATCGTACAAGTACAATACAAAATGATGAAACTCATCCCAAGACAAGCAACAGAAGAGCATCATATCTTTAAACAGATTTCGTAACATGTTCAACATGATCGGTCAGAACTCAATTCTGAAGTTCACTCTCCTTCCATCCATCTCCTGCTTCGTCCGGACCAGCCGATGCGGCCGAGATAGTTTCACCACTCCGTCCGCTATTATTGTCTGTCTTTGCGCCGCCACCAACGATACGACCACCCTGGGCCCTCTTGACACGGCACCACATACCCACATTCTTATCCATAATGAACGTCCAGATAACCCAGGTCCAGCTGCGGTGGCAAGGAAGCGGTTCGTAGAACTCACTCGCAATTTGGTGCAGCGTGTACAGCTTAGTCCAGGGGATAGCGGGGAAATCGTGGTGCTCGTTATGCAACCCGACATTGTACGTGAGAATGTTGAGAGGGCCATAGTACGAGTAAGTTTCCGGGGGAGGAAGAGAGTCGAGCGGGTGAGGCTGTTTCTTGCCGTCCTTTTCTATCTTCTTCAACTCCTCGATCGACTCTGTGCCGCCTGCTTCGACCTTGGAGAAGAAGTAGTGCTCTGCGATGAAATGGCCAGCGCAAGGGTGCAGGGAACCAGCGAGGAAGGAGCTCATGATGAAATAAAAGAAGGGCTGGAGGGAGCCGCCGCAGAATTTGGTCAAGGCGAAGTCGAAGGAGAGTTGGGTGATTAGGTTGATCAGGTGGATGGAGGTGAAGGGCGGGCTGTAGACAAACATGGGACGGAGGGCGTAGAAGAGGATCTGAAAAGTGCAGAAGAAGGCCTTGCCGAGAAGGGAGTCGAGGAAGAAAGCTTCAACGGCGGTGGGAAGGTCGGTATCGAGGCCTGTTACGCCCAGGGACTTGTGATGGGTAAGGTGGTAGGGCTGTTTAGAGAGTAGTTAGTAACTGGTTTTATTCTGTTGTTTTTCCTCCATCTTGGCTGGTAAGCGACGTACCCTGAATGCAGCACTATATGGGATTCCAATGGGTAGATTGGCGACGATAGCCAGCAATCGATTCGCCATTGGCGATCGGAAGGCCAGGTTGTGGGAGATCTCATGGATGGCGAGGAAGAGGTTCTGGTTCGACGTCGCTCCAATTAAGTAGGCCGTTGCAAGGAAACGCCATGACAGGATGGAGGTATCGCGGAGAAGGTACGCGCAGCAGATCTGGAGAGAAACGACACCGAGAACCACATATTTTGTTATAGGTTCCGGTCCGCAGAGCTTGGTTACCTGGTTCACGGAAGAAGTGTGTTAGTAACAGGGGAACGATACTTGGTTCGGAGACGGGAAATATTTACCTCTGGGTGTGCCTTGATGATAGCCTGTCTTCTCGAGCGATGAGGTTCCTCCGTGTATGTCCAAAAGAATTGGTCATCGACTAATGATTTCTCTGGAGGTGAGATCCTGGTCGATGGCTTCTCACCGTCTGTTGATGGCGATGCTTGATTCTTGGTGGCGGAAACTCGGAGGTGAGGCGCGGAGTCCGCTGTTTCGACAACGGAGGATGGCATGATGGAACGGGATGGTGGAGTAGGATAGACCAAGCTAAATTCTAAGCCATGGACCAGGAGGACGAGAAAGAAGAAGAAGAGAGAGAAAAGAAAAATGCAAAACGCAATGGCAAGGTGTGTCGATCAGCGGTATCATGTGCAGAAATCTGGACTCTTTCTTATTAACGAATTAATGTGAGCGGACGGAGACCCGGAGCGGACTCGTTCCACGTGGGGCTACACAGCGGCACAAATGGCCTGATAAACAGGATTCACGGGGAGTCTATGCTGGTTTAATGGTTTTTTAATTGTATATTCATGCTATGGAGTATGGAAGAGTCCATCCAAAAGGAAGAATATCGATTCGTGTCTTTTTTTTCTTGAGTCTTGCAGTTCGTGAATTTTTTTAATATCGTAATCGCTCAAAGATCGAATGCCCTTGGGATATCCACACAAAACAGCCATCCTAGTAGTCGTCGCCACGACTGATGACCTCCTTGACATTGGGTCGAAGAACAACGGTCTGCGTATATGATTAGTCAAGCCTTAAAGGAGCAAAGCACAGGATGCTTACATGTTCATATTGGGCAGTGTACGAGCCCTTGATATCGCAAAGAGGCGGGTAATCTTGAACGATTCCTGATGATACCAGGTTGTTCAACTAAACGAATGTTAGTCGGTTCGATACTTTCCAATGCTGTAGACTACAGTATATCCAACTTACCCCGAGGAGGTACTTGTCTTGCCCCAAGCGGTCCAGATAACGACGGCAGAAGGGGAGAGTGCCAAAGTTCTTGTTGATCACGTTCAACAGGTTCTTGGCTGAGGAAAGACGCAGAGGCACAGGGTTTGCGTTAGGGACCAGGGCGTAGTGGGAAGTTTCCATCTGTTCGTATGTTAGCACATTCAGACTCCAACATCAAAATGCTCGGCCTGAGGCCAAATTTCTCAGACATACATCATCTCTCACGTAGCCCTTTCCGGTACTACCGAAGGTTTCGATAGCAAAAACCTCACCCTCCTCCATCTTGGTCTGGTCACCACCCTTCACGATGGGCACACTCTTACCACCGTGGATAACGTGTTGGTCAATGTTGTGACCGTTCAGGTTTCGAATACATTTCACCGGGTGCATGGTCCCGTTGAGTTCCACTTCATAACTTTCCATAGTTTCTTGGATGGCGGCGCCAATATCACTCATGCGGACATCAATTCCCGCTTCCTACATCTGGTCAGTTACACCTTGAATGAAAACTGAGCGGCTGAAGCATACGCGAATACCGGTGTTGGTAGCATCCTTGACGGCAGCCAACAGAGGGTCATAGACAGGATCAAAAGCCACGGTAAATGCACTGTCGACAATGCGACCGTTCAAGTGAGCGCCGAAATCAACCTTCATAACGTCGCCCTGCTGCAAAACCATCTTGTTGCCGGCATTCGGGGTGTAGTGAGCCGCGCAGTGATTAATGCTCAATCCACAAGGGAAACCCATGCCACCCTTGATGTTGTCGCCCTCCTCAAGACCCGAGTGGCCGGTGAGGGCGCGAACTGAGTCTTCGATGCCCTCCGCGATTTCTGTCAAGGTCTGTCCCGGCTTAATGTTCTTCTGCGCATACTGGCGGACCTGACGGTGAACCTCGGCTCCTTGACGGTACTCCTGCAAGAAATCGTTGTTCATACGGTCAAGATACCGCTTCTCCTCGTTAGTCGTGCGGTATGAATTCTCGTTCTTGTATTCGACGATTTCACCCTCGGGGTACTGGTTGTTGGGGAATAGGTTGGACACCGGAACTCGCGGAGGCGAGCTTTGGACCTTGGCAGGTCCCTTCTTCTTCTTCTTGGGCTTGCGCTTCTTCTTCTTCTTTGCGTCTGAAAATAGTCACAACTATGTCAGTGCGGGGTTCTTTCACCCAATCCATCGGACGCTCGATGCGCACCTCCAGTCGCTCCGGCTTCCGGGGCATTTCCATCTTCCTTGTCATCATCAGAGTCATCTTCCGCCTCTCCGGGAGCTGCCTGATCAGCCGTGGGGGCTTCCGCTTTCGCGTCGCCGCTCTGGCCGTTCACTGAAAAACCAAATCGGTATCTTATCAGTCAAATGCGGGCAAAAACCAGCGTGGAACGTGCGACTTACGGTTAAGCTTCTCCAGATTCTCGCTAGCCTGGGCAGCCATGATGGAAAACTATGAATTCCGCTGGCTGAGTGCGGGAAAAAGGCGTTGCTGATGGGGGAGAATCAAAGAATGGAAGAAAAGAGGGGAAAGTGAAGCCGTTGAAGGGCTCCGTCGGGGAAAGTTCTGTGCCAAGACTCGATGCAGGGTGCGATGTTAGAGGCGATCTATGTTCGATGGCGATTTAACGCAAGCATTGTTTGAATACATTTTATTTGAAGAGAGGAAATAGCATCAGATAGAGTAGCTCTACATTGCAAATGAACTATATCTCGATAGAAAGGTGTTGTGCTATAAATAAGTTTATCGATAGTATGCACGACACAGCATAACGACCATGAGCTATACCAGATTGAACAATCATACACCCAATTTGACCAAAATAATATCAATATACCCCTCTAGCCATACCAAATACCATAGAAACTACTATATCTAGACTAATTTCTACACCGTAGGACAGAAAGGTACAGTAGATCATCGGCATCGGGAACGCCTTCATCAGTTCATGTTCATCTCGATGACGCACCTCCGATGGCGCTGGCCGATTCCGCTTCCTTAAAGATGAAATCTCCCGCTATCAATCAATCAACCAACTCTGCTGATCCCCAACTCTCTCTGTCTATTTCTTCACTCCTTCAACACTTTCTTGTTAGTTAATCTTCCTAAATATCTCTTTTGTACATAAATGTGAGCCCGAGTGGCACATACAAGGCATGCCGTCTCCTCGCGTGAGGACCTGCGCCTCGTTCCTGGTCAATCATTATCATCGCCCCTCACCCACCAGCAAAATCCTCCCACCTGGGTCTGCGGCATCATTCTCAGCTACTGCTCCGGCTTTCTATGCGTCAAGTCGAGAACCGACGTGCTATGAGATTCTGGATGTGCCGATAACGGCGTCCACAGCGGAGATCAAGAAGTGTGCATCCCCTTCAGCTGTGCCTCTAGGCCCATCGCACCCCTCATCAAGTGCCTAACAAACTACCTGAAATGCCCCCGCATAAGCTAAACACACGCACAAACCGCATTCACTCCTCAAGTCAACCAGCTAACCAACTTATCACTAGGAAATTCTACTCCCTCTCCCTTAAACACCACCCAGACCGCAACCGTGACGATCCAACCGCCTCCTCCCGCTTCGCCCGCATCTCCTCCGCCTACAATGTTCTCAGCCAGAGTACCAAACGCGCCACCTACGACCGTGATCATGGTATCTTCGCACAATACTCTTCCTCAACCCACAGCACCGCAAACCCAGGCCAACACCCCATGGGTAGCCACAGCAGCTACAGCGCCAACCTGCATAGCAAGAATGCCTCATATGCAGGCTCCAGGCCCGCAAGTGGACTGAGTCAGAGACGTGGTCCATTCCGTGGTCCCCCGCCTAGCTTCTACGCTCACGGTGGTTATGGGAATAACGCCCATCGCAGGAGCCCTGGCGGCCATGCGTCTGCGTCTTCGTTCGGTGCTGCTGGCGGTGCTAAGGAAGAAGACCCTCTGTCTTTCATTGATCGGAATACTCTTCACCACTTCAATGCCCGTGGGCATTACCGAACCCAGGCGGCTGAGGACGCCCGGCGTGAAGAGCGGCGGTCTAGGAAAATGGCCGGTATCAATGAGAAATATATCGGTAATACCGGGGACTTTGCGCTGCGGTTTATCCTTGTTTTTGGGACCCTCATCGGTGCCGGTGTCGTGACAGGGCTCTTCTGGCCGGGTGAAAAAAAATGGCAAAGCGAAAGGAAACCGACGCAGATAGAATTAGGCATGTCGGGTATACCGGTCATTTGTAAACCGTTTTCCTTGGCTGTCGTTTGGAAGTTCGTATATACGGCTATTACGCATTCTTGGGTTATTTCTGGTTGGCGCATGGGAGATTTCTATTATTCAAAATAATTAAAATATAGACTGGTTCTATTCGATCATTTATTAGTGTACCTAATGAACTAGTAAAGGCACCCATCTTCTATTCAAACAAAGGAAATTTAGATTGGTAGAATTGATATACAAGAGACATCGTTGAGGGCTACGATACATGCATTATTTCAGTCGACCTTCAAATAACACCAGCTCGCCCCGCCTGGTAGACGCGCGAACGAGCTCTAGTGACACGAAAAATCGGGGGAATTGATCTAAGCCTCGAAGGTGAAGCTGGCGCCAACCTTGTGGGCGGCCTGGTTCAGGTTCTGGGTATCAAAGGAAGCACCGAGGCCGAGGGTGACACCAGGGCGGAGCAGGACGTTGTAAGCCAGAGCGGCAATACCACGGTCGTTGATCTTGGCCTAAAGGGAGAGAAAGAAACAAGGTCAATCTATGGATTGGATTCTGAATGCGAGGGAATACACGTACCTTGGCGAAGGAAGAGGGGTCGAGTCTGTACTTGCTGGCAACCTCAAGGCCGACGGAGTTGCCGGTCTTGGAGTCCCAGGCGGCCTTGGCACCGGCCTCAACCTGCTGGTTGACGCGGTGGTAGTAGCTGGCGGAGAAGACGGTCAAGTTGTTGCCAGCGGTGATGGCAGCGGTGTACTGGGGAACGCTGAAGCCGACGGCGGCAGCGTACTTGGTGATGGCGGCCTTCTGGACGTCGTAGCCACCCTCAGCACCGACGAGGAAACCCTCGTGGCCGAGGACAGCGTCGAAGTTGGCGGAGGGACCGTTGAGGAGGTCAAAGAAGGCACGGGCGTGCAGGTTGGGCTGCTTGAAGTAGAGGTTGAGCTTGGCACCCTTGGACTGCTTGGAAGGCTGGTACTGGGTCATGATCTCAGCCTTGAGGCCCTTGGCGATGTTGTTGTCAAGCTCGAGCTTGGTGTCGAGGGCGTTGGCAGTGGTCCAAGCCTGGGTGAGAGTGAGACCTGAGCAGGGGTTGAATATTAGCGTGATTGTATGATCGGTAATCCTAGACGTGACATGGAATTTGATAAACCTGGACAGGACGTGGCGGCTTGATATGAAGCACACAAGTCGCGACCCGTTCAGGCTTTTGGGTTTGGGATCGGGTGGTTTTCGCATTATGGGGCGTTTACCAGTAGGCTTGTCAACATATTTGGCCTCGAGCTATATTCAAAACAAGTCGATTAGCAATTGACCATTGAGAGCTCGCGATGGCACATCGAATCCGGGAAAACTTACAGAGCCAGCAATAGGACCCTCGTGGGCATTCTTGCCCTTCACGTTGAAGGTAACGCCATTGGGGGCCTTGGACTTAACCTCAAGGCTGGCTGTAGCAAATTGGTTAGCTTAATCGCGCACAAACACATCATCGCGAAAAAAATTATCAACAAGGGAGCAAATTTTACCAGCGCTGGTGTGGTAGAAGTCCTTGTTCAGAAGCTATTGCACGGAATATTAGCCATTGTGAATCTCTCAAAGCAAGCTGCTCGTGTTTTTCCCTCGGTGAAGCTTTTTTTCTCAAAACAAGGAATGGTGAATGCGTACATCGTTGGTCGCCTTAGCGATGTCGGAGAAAGCAGCGGGGGCAGACATTGTGAATTATTAAAAGAGAAATATAGAGACGAGAAACGTCGATATAATCGTGGGAGGGAAGAGTAGGTGGTAGGACCAAGGGGGAGAATGATGATGATGGGGGGAGAAGGAAGAGAGGTGAAAGGGTCGACGGAACGTTGAGGTCCACGGGAAAAGACAACCACTCTGATTGGCCGGTTCCCGGGTCCCGGTAAAAGCCGCCAAGTCCCGTGATAGTGATGCCTTGGGCCCGTCATTTTCCGGCAGGTGACAACAAAAGCCTGCATCCACGCTTATGTTTACATCCATTCCTGCAACCCCGCCAACGTCATATCAATGGAAAGCACGAATATCATCAGATTCACAGCTCTGTCTATCTAGCCGTTATGAGATATCCAAGCCATGGGTACTGTATTACCTATATACTAATAGAGCATTATAGCGCTTGAAGAGATCCATGGTTCCCGGCCTCACCAGGGTTTCAAGAAATCAACGCAAGACCACCGCCCATATAGGAATCTTTCTGAAAATGAGAAATTATGGAACATCATGACGCCACAAGCCAATCCCTTTAAGACTTTTTTTGCCGGCCAAAAAATTCAGGAGAAAAAGAGAAAAAAGAGACATGGAGTACAAGAGCCAAAAGATGAAAGTAGACACCAGATGGTCGCGATAGATCATCGTGCGCATCTATAACCGGAAGCCAATTGTGACGCCTCAGTACCTGCGGTAAATGGTCTATAAATGCTTTTATACCAAATAATCCCGAGACAGACAGCCTTTCGAGTTCAGCTATAGAGCATTTACTCGATGTTCTTGTACTTGGCGTTGTGGGTAGCGATAGCTCTGTAATGACTTGTTAGAAACACTGTCTTCGATCTGACGATATACCAGTGTCAACTTACCTTCCACTGGGATCGGTCTGCTTCGACCAAGTTGGGGTCCAGCGCTCGACAGTGCCCGCGCAAGAGGCAGGGAAGAGCTCATCAAACATGCAGCGGTACCAGTAACTATTTTAGGTTAGCTTGTTTTCTTCCACATGGTTTCTTGGTGACACAGTATAACATACGCTTCCTTGGTGTCAGGGATGTCAGTTCCCCACTCGGGCTTGGGTTTCTTCAACATCTCATCCGTAACCTCGATCTCGGCCTGGTCCTTCAGTCCATCAATCCAGCTGTAGCCAACACCGTCACTGAACTGCTCCTTCTGGCGCCAGAGAATCTTGTCGGGCAAGTATGCCTTGACGTCAGGCTCATCGGTGGTGTCGAACGCTTTCCGCAGCATGTGCTTCTCGATACGGTCACCGGTGATCATCTTGTCCTTGGGGTCCACACCCATAGCGTATGAAAGGAAGTCCTTATCCAGGAAAGGCACACGGGCTTCCAGACCCCATGCGGATGTCGACTTGTTGGCTCTCAGGCAGTCTGCCAAGTGCAGGTTCTTGACACGGCGGACGGTCTCGGCGTGGAATTCCTCCTTGTTGGGGGCTGCGTGGAAGTAGAGGTAGCCACCAAAGGTCTCATCACTTCCCTCTCCACTCAGAACCATCTTGACACCCATGGCCTTGATCTTGCGGCTAAGCAAGTACATAGGGGTGGATGCACGGATGGTGGTCACATCATATGTCTCAAGGTGGTAGATAACGTCGGAAAGAGCGTCGAGACCGTCCTGGACAGTGAAAGTGAAAGCGTGGTGCTTGGTTCCAAGGAAGTTGGCGACTTCGATGGCAGCCTCGGTGTCGGGAGCGCCTGGAAGACCAATGGAGAAAGAGTGCAGTTGCTGGAAGGTGGTGACAGTGGACAGTTCGTTGGAGTCATCAATACCGACCAGCTCAGAAGCGCCGGTTTGCTTGTGAAGCTGGGCCTCGGCCGCGGCCTTCAAAGATGCCTCCTGCATACGCAGGGTCTCACGCTGGGCGATGGATGCCACCAAACTCGAGTCCAAGCCACCAGACAACAAAACACCGTAGGGAACCTCAGCCATAAGACGCTTGCGAACGGCTCTCTCGAAGCTTCTGCGGATCTCCTTGTAATCGACGGGGGTCGAGGGAACGTTGGCGGGGTCCCACCAGTTAGGCTGGAAGTAGCGGGTCATAGAACCGTCCTTGGAGTTGTAGACATGGCCAGGAGGGAAAGCCTCGATCTTGTCGCAGACTGGGTGCAAAGACTTCAACTCCGAGGCAAAGAAAACAGCGCCGGGGGTCTCGGACGACCATCCAATGTAGAAGCTGGTAACACCGATGGGATCGCGTGCGGCAATGACACGGTCTTCCTTCTTATCGTAAAGAACCCAAGAGAACATGCCATCGAGATGCTTGGGTGCGTCGAGACCGTGTTCCATGTACTGAAAATCTGTCAGTCTCCCTTACCAATGCCCCCCAACCCATATATTTATCATACCAAAGGAATAACCACTTCACAATCCGAATGTGTCTTGAAGTTGTAGTTGGTCTTCAATCCCTTTCTCAGGATACGGTGGTTGTAGATTTCGCCATTGACGGCCAGGACGAGGGATTCGTCCTCGTTGACAAGGGGCTGGGCTCCGGAGTCTTGTAGAATTCTCAGTAATCGACTTCAATTATAGGGGAAAGACCAAGTAGGGTCACATACCGACACCGACGATACTCAGACGCTCGTGAGCGAGAACTACCATTCGATTAGCATTGGAAGTCCCAGGGTAGCACACCGTTTAACTCACTAGTGTTGTTGCAAGTGAAGTTACCGCCTATGATCAACTGTTAGAGAAAGGTTGCGATTGCAATGAATATCCATCTAGCGGGACTGTGACTCACTCCAGTCCGGTCCACGGTGGCGCACACTGGGAACGACAATCAGCAATTCTGCAAGCAATACAACGATCAGAGAGGGATTCTCACGCCTTGGCCATGCGCAAAGCCGTAGGCTTGAACTTTTGCACATCGGGGTGCCTATTCGAACATTGTCAGCGATCAGTCGATCCTGGAGAAATAGAGGGGCAACACCCCCATTTGGTGTGCGGCCGGAATTTCGCGGGGAAAAGACGTACTGGTGACACGCGAAAATACCACACATGCTGGCCGCGAGCAATTGAGATGCCACAGAAAGATATATAGATGTAGCAAAGGGCCAGGAAAAGAAAAAGGTGAAGAATGATTAATTGACTAAGCTCGTTTCCCGGGTGGTTGATATGGGGGAACTGGGAAATTTTAAAGGCCCGTCCGGCGGGGCGAAAAGCGCGAGCGAGGGGCGATTTCGGCCACAAATCTTTTGACTCACCCGATAAGATAAGGTAACAGCAGCCACTACGGTAACTGTCATTTGTGCGCCTTCCCACTGGCCAAGATTGTTTGCCGATGGAGATGGTCTAGTAGATGCTAGTAGTAGCAATGGTTACATAGTACTGCGTACTCCTGGAATGGAAATGATAGAAGAGGCCTTTCTTATGAATGTTAGAATACTTGATTCTCGTCAATTCCATTAAGACCCACTAAAGATCTTCTATATGCATGAAGACAAGACAATCACAATCGCTAACATTAAGGGAAATACAAACGCCCCTTCCGTGTCACGCCGAATTCGCTCGAGAAATATCAAACCCAGATGCAAGATCTCCAAAAGAGCTGCCAGATGCTCCAGTTCCTTTTCTTCTTTCTTTCTTAACGAAGATCCGGGACATCAAGGTCTACGGAGCAGGGTTCTCCCGCACAATCTGCTTGACGCGGCGCTCATAGGCCGGGCGATCCTTCTTGAAGAGGTTATAGGCCTCCGCCTGAGCTGGGGACTCTGGGTTTGGGTCGTCGAGCAAATCTTGAATGCCGAGCAAGATCTGCTTGATGGTGATGGCTGGCTTCCAAGCCTCCTCCTCGTTCAGGATTGACAGACAGACGGTTCCAGATGGGTAGACGTTGGGGTGGAAGAGAGGCGGCACGAACTTGCCTAAAGGAACCTATTAGTCAAGTTCATGGTATGAAATCTCTTTTGTAGAGTATGTGGGATTTCGCGTAAAGAAGAAAAGAGGCCATCGCGCAAGCAAGTATCATCTCGGTGTGATTCCTTGCAACGGCATATAGGAAATATAATATCGGAGGGAAAGGAACATACACTTAGGGGGCTTTGTGGGGTACTCTATAAAAAATTCATGTTAGCCTACCATCCAGACCCTGCGCATCACACACAAAGACTTACCATCGGGGAAGGTCACATCGAGCTTGAAAAAGCCACCCTCCCAGAGGGTTTGCGCTTTGCCCGGCATACCACATTCCCAGCGCTTCAAATCAAGGGCACCCTGAGCGGTGCGGTGAGGTTTTGCGTAGAATCCGAAAGGGTGATCCTTTCTCCATTGCTTTCTGTTGCGATTTTTTGTCGCGATCAGCTTTGAGTCCTTAAAAACCACTTGTACAGCAGATAAACACACTCAAGTACGGGCAGGTGGATTTTAAGGTCACATACCGTTCCTCAGTGAGACGATTTTGGCACAAAGACATGGCTGCGAGTTTGAGGTTGAGATTATCGGTGTCGAAGAACAACGGGCTAAAATAAAACGATTGTGCGAAAGAAAGCTCGTGGTCCTGGTGGGTAAAATGAATCCGGAGAGAGTAAAATATGAAGGATGAAAATTTATGGTTAAAAAAAGTGGTTGTAAGCCTAAATTGAAAAGGAAAAGTGAAGAGTAAGGCTATCTCAAGATTGAAGCTGCCAGTGTTCCTGGGTTTGATACCCCACAGCCAATCACTCCACAGCACTGATGGAGATGATTCAAGCATCATGTGACCAGCCCTGTAGATGATGGTATCATCTAGAATCAACACATTTTGTTGAGAAAATAATCAGTAAAAAAATAGTAAGAAAAAGAGAAAACAAAGAAAAAAATCTGGAACAGATCCCATTCACAAATTTCACATGAATAGCCCTTGAATTCTTTTGTTTCCATTTACGTTCAGTGTCGTCTACAAAGAATCCCTGCACAACCCAAACATTTGACAGGGATCCATATAAAGACAATCGATAAGCCCTCAAAGAGCCAGCAAACTTACAAACACATCTATGTAACAGAACATCTTTGACTATATGTTATGGCCTTTCTTATATCCAAGTATTCCCATAGATCTGCGAAATTTTACCCTCTTGGCCAAAAATAGCATACCGACTCTGAAGCTCAAGTATATAAAGCATCGAAACAACTGGTAAGGCAATGAGTGCCCAACTATCAATCACTCCCTCTTTTCTCCTCTTTCAAGTCCCCTCTGGTTATGTGACCAGGCCCCCAAAGCCAAAATGTGCCATGAAATCACCTGGTGTCATGCTCTTTGTCTTCACCGAAACCTACAATACGTCCTTCACATTTCTTGCGCAAAAGCCATCAGATCTGGTTTCGAATGCCATGCCTGGGAGTTGCTGGAGATCCCCATGATTGGGATGTGCGAGAATTGCAGCCACCAGAGAAAGCACAAAAGGAAAAATCGCAACAAAAAAAGGGTGGAAGATTACGAAGAGATATCGTCGCCTTATTCAACCGACACCTCAGAAGCTGATTCCGAGGAGAGGCCTAAGGCAGAAAACGAATTATATTACTTCGCAGACGTGGACGAGGATGGTTTCACGGAGGAAATGGAGTTGTTTGATGAAATCACATTTTGAACACGCAGGAGTTGCTTCGTTGTTGTCTTCAGTTTTGTTTTTTATCAACGTTGGATGTTATGATTTGCTTGTCTTTGGACTGTTGGGGCGTTTTGACGTGGCATCGCTATGGAGTTTTTCTTTACACTCAAGTCACCCCATTATGGTCGAATTCAGGTCTGGAACCGAATAATATCGCGAAATGGGTATTGATTATTGTTCTCAACGCTGCGCTTATTTATCTTCATATATTCCCTGCTCAAACTTCTCGTTGTCGAAGAATCGTGCTGTGATCTTGTTACCGTTGAATATTCGACCTTCGAGAGCATTGACGGCCTATATTGTTTATTAGTATTGCAACGTGAATTAAAAGTATCAAATAACCCACCCGTAGAGCAGACAGTTGGTTCGTGAATTTGACAAAAACTGGCACTGGAGTACCAGAATCGCGGGAGATAAAGACACGCTCAACACGGCCATACTGTTCCATGTCAAACGTTTGCTTGTCAGTAACCAAGGGTAAAGATGGCCTACCTTTTCCGAGCATTCTTCTCCGATCTCCTGCATCAACCCACCATCCTGATCGCCCTGCAATTCTGCATCCACATCCATTCCATCGAGCATGCCCTTTAAAACAATAACGTCGCTCATGTGACCGAATTTACCCCCATCGTCAACCGCCTTCTTCGCGCCACCGATGATTTTACCCCTACCAGCGGGAGTAGCAAAACCACCACCTTCCGAATCTGGCCGCTTCTTTTGCTTTTCAACTTTAACCTGCAACGGATTGACAATACCCGTTCCAGATGCACCCAAGCCAGATCCTTTCGTCCAGCCGTACTTTGAGAGCAGTCGCTCTGCAAATCCTTTCTGGCCGGGACGAAGCGAGCGCTGGCCATCTCCTTCCTCTTCTTCCTCAGCAGGCTGCTCCTTCGCAAACACTTCTTCGAGTTCTGCTTCCGAGGCCGGGATATCTTCTGGGGGTGGAGGTAGTGTGTATCGGACTGGAGCACGGGATATAGTCGCAGAGGATGGCTGGACTGAATCCAGAGGACGAGAAGGTGGCGGTGGAGGTTGATTTCCCGTAGACAATTGAGCACGACGCGCGTAAGCATCTCCTCCGGTGGGGTCATCTGGAATCGGAGCAGGTGGTTCTTCGGGAGGAGGTGGGATTTGATCTGACATTAGCATATCACCCGAGTTTGCGGCCATTCGTAAACGCCGAGCATATGCATCTTCCCCGGAAGCGTCATCGGGAACTGAAACAGGCGGCTTTGAGCTATCGTTGAGATTTGGCGGCGGTGCGAAGCTGCTTGGGGGAGCAAATTTGCCTAGGAAAATCTGTTCAGTAGCTGGACAAGCATGCATTCTATTACCTGCGGACTCACGATTCATCGGCCTTGAATATTCCTCCTCACTATCCGAATCCCTGGTCGGAGACCGCACTATGCGATGCGAATACAGACGATCCTTCCACTCTCGGACCTCCGCAATCTGCTCATCGCTATGCTTGTATTCTTCGTAATTATTCGGCCGGGACGGGTCATAAATATCATCCCAGTTCTGTATAAACTCCTGCGTTTCACGGTTCTTCTTGCGCTTCTTGCGACCCCCTCGCTGCCTCTTCTCGCCCATGTAGAATCCATTAACATCGTCATCCTCGGTAGCTGCCCAGTCCGCAAGAGTCGTCTTGGCGGCAGGGGCCGCTGCCGCTGGAGGAGGCACTGGTGCAGCCTTTGGAAGGGCCGGTTTCACTTTCGGTTTTTGAGCTGAAAGCTGTGGTCTTTTGGTAGGTTGGAATCGGAGAGAGGCTGAATGAGCAGAAACAGAACCCGACGGAACACAAGTGAGCAATCAAATCATGACTTGTTATGAAATCTCCATCACAGAGATAAAAGGGCATGAGGTCTACCAGCTAGCTGCTGCTTCTTGGCAGCGGATTCATCATTCTGCGACTCGCCTTCGTCGGCCTTTTTGAAGACGACTGGAGCGCGTGAAATAGTTCCGGGGGAGGAGGTATCGGCGGACGGGTCGAGTAGATTGGCATAGAGCGATAAGCCCCCGCCTTTCGAAGGAGTGGAATCAGACGTCATGGGACGGTCGTTAATTGAGTCAAGTATAGATCGACAAGTCCATGAGATTACAGAAGTAGATGTAGGCGTAATAAGGCGAATTACGGGGTGCTTGCGGTGCAGCATCCAGAAGGCCGAAGATCATATGTTTGCCTTGTTTGGTTAGTTTGATCCAGTTGCGCTGGATTAGTCATGCGTGTATAATTTCTTTTTTTTTAATTTTTTCGAACAGTCTCAATTAGCACTATTGTCGTAGTTTTTAATATATAATCCGATGTGGTGTAATGGCTAACATCGCTCGCTTTCACCGAGCAGCTCGGGGTTCGATTCCCCGCATCGGAGCGTAACATTTCTTTTTCGTTTTCAATTTTTTTTCCCTTTGTTTTTGCTCCATGGATCACCGGTAGCACTGAAGATATATTTGGCACTGGAGTGGTAGAAAAAGCAAGGTGTTATAGATTCAATTGCCGCGGCCATTAAAGCTACCTATATTGGCATAACCAGATCAGAGAGGGAAATTTTAACCATACCAGAACAACCATCCCCCCATTCATACAAAAAAGCGCTGCTACTCATTCTCCAATTTATCCTTTCTAATAAATAAGCTTGCTACCATCATACACACCATAAACACCGCCATAACTACAAATGGCAGACCCATCCAATTCCATCCCAGCTCCAGGCCCTTTACCAATAACATATTTACCACGGGGCCTATCATGTTCCGCGCCGCAACACTCAGCATCATCGCTGCACCATAGACTGCGCTCACTTGACTGGGCTGCACTGTTCCTCCCAGCAAACTCATCAGCAGGCCCGTTGTACAGCTACCGCACGCCACCAGCAGAAGTCCGGTGGCTTCAATCCCCAGAGCCGGCGCAACAGCTATGACCAGTAAGCCGGATGCCGTCATGGCAATGGACATGATGGCATATAGGCGGTCGCGCGCCCAGGCAGCCCAGCCACGCGGGCCAGCGACGAGGCGGGTGATCAAGGGGATGAGCAAGAGGACCACCAGGCCTTGTGCGCCTTGAAAGAGGGAGAGAAGCATATTACCCCGGCTGTAGGAAAGGGAGTATTTGGTGCTGGAGTATTGCAAGCCGATCATAGTGAAGAGATCTCGGGCAGCGGTCTGAGGGGCTAGAATGAAGAGGAGCAAAATGGCTTGCCGGTTTGATATCAGCACGCTAAAGAGAGGAGTCACCACACTAGAGAGTGCGGCGACAATTGGGCTTGCTGCTTTGGTTGTAGAAGATACTGCAACCTGTGAAGACGTCGGTTCTGAGCTACCAGAAAACTTGCTCTTCAAGTTCAGCGTTTCCGGAATGAATCGCACAAGCAGAGCAATGGCCGAGAAAAGCACTCCCTGGCTAAGCAGCATAACAGTCCAGGTATGTCCTTTCTCCATCAACGCAGCGCTAACAGCGGGCCCAAAGAAGCCCGAAATCACATCCGCCGCATGAAGAAGCAAGAAAATCTGCGCTCGCTCAGCCTGATCTGTCGCATCATTAACCATGACATGCACTAGACTGGAGTTGACAGCGTCGCCGCCACCGACGAAGAGAAAAAACCCCGAAAGCCAAACCCAACGTATCGAAGCAAATCGCCAGTAGCATACAGCCAGCACACATGAAAGTGCAGTGAGAATACCGACACCATTCAGGATAAGTACACGCTTACGCCCAATGCGCTCTGCCAACAGACCATATGGCACGGTGCACAGCAGCGCAGCGAAGACGGGAACTAGTTGCTGGAAGCCACGTACCAGCGCAAGCTCCTTTTGCACAGGTTGGGCCTTGCACTTATCAGCCAGATATGTTGGGGAAGCAGTGGTGTTCAAGGCGGGAGGCAGTGGGTGCATGTTGTAGTAGTCAGCACAGATAACATCTTCGAAGATTTGAATCAGTGCTGCTGGCTGTAGATTGTCGCCGAGCATGGTAGTAAAGGCAAAAGCGCATAGGAGCAAGATTATACGCCGCTTAAGCCTGAGGGGTATGGTATGCGGTGCTTCCGAGACAGACGCATCTTCAGCGACTGTGATGCTATCTTGAAGAAGGGGTGAGGACTCAGAGGCATCGTGGGATTCATCATGGTCATCATGGTTGATGATGTCTGCGGAGGCCATGTTGATTCACAACCCCTACAACGAATTTAGTCCGAATAACGTGTCTATCCGAAAAACGACTCTTTGAAAAAACCAGCATGATGGCTTTCAAAGAAGAAGTGACACGACATGCTCAAGAGACCTTATCAACAGTGGACTCAGTCAGATCTACAACGGCCCAGTCGGGGGACAGCCGGCCATGCCCCACACCGGCTGCCATGCTAACCCCATACGGTCTACAGACTATTCCAGCCTGTCTTTAAAGAGCCTAGAAGTGTGGCTGATACTGCGTGCTTTGACGCTGGTCAAACAATCCCCTCAAAAGTCCTGACAATTGAAAATGAACTTCCAACCCTCGGTATCCCGAGGGACGAGGGCACACTATGCAAGGTCTAGATCCTTCGAGTTGATGATTCGCGAAGACTAAGACGTGTATGAAGATAATTATGCAGAAATTAGAACATAGCCAAGCACAGCCAATAAGCCAAGGTATAGTCAAGAGTTCTTGGTTTCTCATAATCCAGAAGCTAAAATGTAGGCTATTTCAAGGGTCTAGACCAAGACTAATGCATGTTTGAAAGAGGGATATATTATTGATTGCTATTCATCAGAGTGCTATTTGTTATTTTAATTTAAATCCCATAATTGATAATGAATATGAATGATGTGACCAATATCTATGGTTGATAATTTTCTTTGTTGGTATTGTTTCTTTATCTATACTAAATAGGCAAACATGTCGCCACCACAACTTCAACCACCTTCCTATATAGGCAGTACGTTTCTTTAATAGTGAAACCAGGTAGCATCCATTTTGCTTGCCCAGAAGTCAGCATGTTAAAGAGCAATAGTTACATCCCTAGCACCTAAATGCCGTCCAAGCTGACACCTTTTTAGCTTGAATGGTATCTTATTCCCCAAAAGTTATTACCAACAATCTATCCTAGTCTATTTGCTCACCGCACAACTGTTAGCGCTCTCATCCTCTGCGGCTGGACAATTACCAGCAACGGTATAGGCACGACGACCAGCAGTACAAACGCTAGTAATGAGTTACCCCAGCCGTAGCCGAGCTCAGAGTACATATATGGCGCAGCGACGGGCATAAAAGCGCCAGAAATGTAGCGTAGAGGCAGCACAGCGGCAACAGCAGAAGCAGAGCGATCCCCAAAGATATCCACCAGGTAATTCATGATCGGGGTTGTGCTACTGGATAGCGAAAAGCCACATAGTACGGTAGCTAGGGTCGGCACGATCCAGTGGAAGCGTCTCTGGAGCGACCAGCCGTACAGGAATAGGCCAATGGGAAAGGCGACCATCGCGGGGATGATGGGGATCAGACGGTTTTCAGGGTGTGGGGTGGCACAATCTGAATCATCGGGCTTGTTGGTTGACAGTCCCTGTAGCAGGAAGTAATCGAGGGTGAAGCGGCACATGAGAGCGCCGGTAAGCGTGCCAATAGCTGTAAAGGTTCGATTACTACTAGATCTGGAAGCGGATTTGTGATTGGTCAGGACTTACTCAAAGCGATGTAGATGAGACCCGATTGACTCTCAGAGAAGCCATAGGTTTCCTGAAAGACAGTTGCAAGTGTCGCGGCGATGAGCGAGACATAGGCGAATAGAATTGACAAGTAAAAGCCCATAAGCACTGCGATGCGAGAGCGACGTAAGATGACAAAGGGACGTATAGCGAGCAGAGCCAGTGCCTTGACAGTTGCTACATTCCATCCTGTGAAGTATTTTGATGGTGATTCGATCTTTTCCTCGGACCCAGTAGCCTTCTTCAGCGCTTTTTGTCGTATCACCGGCACATAAGACTCTTTCAGGACAAGAGCCATTAATAGCGACATGCAGGAAGTGATAATCGCCATCAGCCAGAACGTCCAGCGCCAGCTAAGGTACTGCGCAATGTAACCTCCGGCAATGGGACCCACGGCACTACCAAGGATAGGAATCATACTCGTGATTGACATGGCGGATCCACGCGTCTTGATGGCAAATAGATCGCCCGTGATGGCCGGGTTCAGGCAAATGGAAGAGATGGAGGAGCCAGCTAGAAACCTGAAAATAACAATCATAGCGATGCTGTTACTGAAGCCTGCGATCATGGTGAAAATGAGGAACAAGACATTGAAAAAGTGACAGACTGGCAGACGCCCGAGACGCTCGGACAAGGGGCCAATATAGAGTGGAGAGACGGCTTGACCGAGATTGGGGACGGTAATGTAGAAGACTGAAAGAAAGCTGCTGTAATTGTTGAACTCCTTTTCTATGGCAGAAGTTGCCGGGGAGCAGATGACCAGCGACATGTTGCTGGGAAGGCATCAGCACATCTTGCTCGCACAGTTACAGGGGCATTTGGCACATACGCCATCAGGGACATCAATGACAAGGCGATCACGATGAGCCACTTCCGTGAGCTTGACCAGTTCTGAGGCAGCGATGGATTGGTCTCATCATCTGGAATGCCAGTGGCTGCTTCTAGAGATCCATCCACCGCAGGATCATTAGTGGTACCATCCAGTTGCTCGCTAGACGCCATTATGGCCTCGTTTCAGAGTTGTGCCGATGAAAAAGGAAGAGAAAAGGACGATGGGAGAAAGGAAGGAAAGGAAAGGAGGCAATGTAGGTCTGGAATCTAAATACAAATGAAATATAATCAGCTAAATTCGGTGTATTCCGTAGTGAGAAATTAAGGCTGTAAGATTTTAGTATCTTATCTGCATAAAGCCATATGGTGCAATAGCAGCAGTGATTGGCCAGTATCGAAAACAAAGGATGGATCGATCTCGCAATGCTACCTTATAATCTAGCGTGGGAATAGCACCGACTGTTATATACCGCTAGGTTTATTCCTCATAGGGTTAGCCACTTAGTATAGGCTTTCAATTGTATACATCAAGTTGTAGTTGAACCGAAGAAAGCAGATAAACACACTGTTGGATGGCATGGTATGCCGGTGAAACAAGTGTATTGATGGAAGGAAACCCTGGAAGTATACAGAACAAGCCAATTGCGTATTATTTTAGTTGTCATATAAGATACAATGGATTGTCTTCTCTTCATATAGAGTCTTTCTTAAAAGATATTTCAGCAAGGAGTCAAGAAATTATATTCATTCAATCATGATTATCCTACCGCCCAAGGCTGCCCTTGCCGGCCAAACATCCCATGAAGACGACATTCTGTCTAGAAATCCACCAGCCAAATACTCTGGTGCTTATCCTCACATCTCATCTCCAGACTACACTTTTACCACCACCAAACCCCACAAACAGGACGAGAAACCATTCACCTTTGATATTTCTATCCCAGAACTTGGCTCTGGGATTTCAGCAACTGCCAAAGCATGTGCGGCTTGGGCTGCTCTACTTGCCTCGCATGGATGCATGGCCAAACTGAACCTGTTTGCCCTGGGATCAGGTGATTTTATCGCCCAGCTCGACATTTTTGTCCAGTGGAGCTCGCACGTCAGCGACCTCACCCGCCAGGTCGAGGCCAAGCTGGAAGATTCTCTCCTAGACGCGGCTGACACGATCTATTCCGACGAAACGAGCACATCCAGCGAGGAACGAGAGTACAATCTAGCCTTTCTTATTGCCTTTACCCGAAACCAGCCCGGATCTGGAGAGCTTCTTTTCGAGTGTCGCGCACAAGATGGCAGGATCCGTGCTAGGGTTGTCAGCCACGACCGCCCCTCAGACAAGGCGTTGTCAACGCACCTCTTCAGGCAATATGAATATATCGCCCGTGATATTTGTTTGCCAGAAAGCACTGAGAAACCGCTAGTTGACTTGAAAGCCATCTCAATTCAAGACCTCAAGCAGATCTGGACTTGGAATGCCTGCGTCCCACAGAGCATCGATTTCTGCATCCACGAAGCATTCATGAAAAGAGCACGGCAGCATCCCGACCTTTTGGCTGTTTTAGCACATGATGGCCAACTGACATATCGCGAGTTGGATGATCTCTCAACCCGCCTTGCCAATGTTCTCATCCACCAAGGCATCCAGCCTCAAAGCATAATACTGATCTTGATTGAGAAATCCATGTGGGTTCCTGTTGCTCAAGTGGCTGTTATGAAATGCGGGTGCATCTCGACGGTGCTCGATGCTTCACTCCCACTTCAGCGACAGAAGTCTGTTGCCGAGCTGGTCCAGGCCTCTACCATCCTGACCTCTCCAGAGTGTGAAGAACAAGCCAAAGAATTAGGCCTCGAATGTGCTCCATTTGTCCTGAACAACATCTCCAGCCAGAACTGGCCCAACGCCCGGTCAGATTCCCTCCCCAAAGTTAGCCCCTCGGCCTGGATGTATATTGTGTTCACATCAGGAAGCACGGTACTCCCAAAGGAGCTATCATCAGCCATGCAAACTACGCCAGTGCTGTTGCCACCCAGCAAAAGGGCCTCGATTTCAGAGAATTCGACCGAGTCTTTGATTTTGCGTCTTATGCTTTTGACGCCGCTTGGTGTAATGTGATTCATGCTTTGATGGTCGGAGGCTGTCTTTGCATCCCTTCCGACGAGGAACGAAAGGGAGACCTTGCTGGAGCGCTCCGTAAGTACCAGGTCAACTACGCCGTTCTCACCCCATCAGTGGCTTGGTTTCGCGCTTCTGAGTTACCTGCCAGTCTTCGGACAATTCACTTTGGAGGAGAACCACTTAAAGCGGCCCTTGTTAAGGAATTGTCCACCCACTCAACGGTCATTAATGCCTATGGCCCTGCCGAGTGCTCAACCGTTAGCACGGCTATTGTGGCGGACCCTAATGATAATAATGACCCAACCATCGGCACTGGGCTTGGTACTTGCACATGGATTGCCAAGTTAGATGGCACAGATCTTGTGCCTGTTGGGGAGATTGGAGAGCTGTGACTTGAAGGTCCCATCATCGGTCAAGGATATCTGGGTAACCCCGGGAAGACTACCACAGCCTTTGTCGATACTCCACCATGGCTTCTCCGTGGTTGCCCCAGCCTCTCTGGTATCACAGGCCACACTGGTCGCCAGGGACGTCTTTATCTCCGTACTGGTGACCTTGTCCGCTACAGACCAGATGGCAATATCGAGTTTGTGGGCCGCAAAGATTCTCAAGTCAAGATTCGTGGCCAGCGTGTTGAGCTTGGAGAGATCGAGTACAACCTCGAGCGCGCTTTAACGGATGAAGCTAGGGCTGATAATGTGCAAATCATCGCTGAGGTTATCAAGCCGGATGGCAGCGACGTGCCAACACTGATCTCTTTTCTTTTCATGGCGGTCAGCTCAGGAGTCTCGTCGGTAAATGTAAAGCCTATCCTCCACCGAGCTCTAGAGGGTGTCGATGACCGACTAGCCAAGTTTGTACCACCTTACATGGTCCCATCAGCCTTTCTTCCTGTTGAGGAGGTGCCAATGACACCCACAGGAAAGGTGGATCGTCGACGCCTTCGTGAAGATGGAAAGAAAATGTACTGGCACCAGCTCAACGTTCAATCACTGCCAGAGCAGGAAGAAAACGAGTCTGAACTCGAGGCGAAGATTCGCAAGGTGTGGAGCGAGGTTTTGAATCTTCCCCTTAGCAAAATCGGACTGGATTCTAAATTCACTCGTCTTGGTGGTGACTCCATTACTGCCATGCAAACCGTTTCGCGCTGCCGTTCCCAGAACATTTCCATCAAAGTTGCCGATGTTCTGAAGCTGCAGACTATCCGGCAGGTGGCTCAATCTAGCAAACCCGTCCAGGAGAAGGTGAAATGGCACAGCATACAAGCGAATGAAGACAACGCCTGGCCTTTAACCCCGATCCAACAGATCTTCTTTGACAATAATCCTCAGGGTATGAACCATTATACCCTCAGCTATATCGTCAAGTTAGCAAGGCATACATCCCATCAGGAGTTACTTGCAGCGCTAATAGCTATTACGACTCGTCATAGTATGCTTCGTGCCCGCTTCCGCAGGCATATAGGTGAATCAACTTGGGAGCAGTATATTGCGCCAGCGGGATCCAGCTCCTTCCTTCTCAAACAGCACGCCTTCTTGGATCGCTCAACTATGCAACTGGTGGTTGACGAGCGACAAGCGGGAATGGACCTCTTCAATGGTCCTGTCTTTGCTGTAGACGTTTTCAACAGCCCTAATGAGGACCAGACGCTTCTCATGAGCGCGCACCATGTCGTGATGGACCTCGTTTCCTGGCGGATTGTTTGGCATGAGTTGAGTCAGTATTTATCGGGGACCCCGCAACTACCACCACTTGAACTCTCCTTTCAAGAATGGTGCTACTTGCAGCGAGAGGAAGGCGAGAAGCTCGATCCAGCGACTGTTCTACCTTTTGACATTACTCCGCCAAATTTCGAGTACTGGGACGTGATGCCTGGTGAGGTGTTCTTTAGAGACTCAATACTGAATTTATCATTTGTCGACACCGAGGCAACTGCACTGCTCCTGGGTGCAAGTAATGACAGCCTCCGAAGCGAAATCTTAGATATCCTCGTTGGGACGCTCATTTTCTGCTTTGCTCTGGTGTTTCCCGATCGAAGCCCACCTCCTGTGTTCCTAGAAGGTCACGGTCGTGAGCCCATAGCTGGCATGGATGATTTCGACTTGTCGGAAGTCATCGGCTGGTTTACTTCCATTCATCCCATTGATCTTGGTGGCGGGCCCGATGACTCTATCTTTGACCTGATAAAGTTTGCTAAAGATATCCGGAGGCAAGTGCCCGGTCGAGGTAGGCCTTACTTTGCCTCTCGCTTCTATAGTGCAGCTGGAAGGAATGCCTTTGAATCACACAAGAATGTCGAGTTGATTTTCAATTATCGAGGCTCGTTTCAGCAGCTCGAGGACGCCAATTCTATGTTCAAGCTTGAAGACAGGAAGGATCGCGATGTTTTCATTCCCGGTGACGGACCTGATTACCAGCGGCCATCCCTAGTCGACATGAACCTTGTCGTCCAGGAAGGGAAGTTGCAGATCTGGACAAGATCTCACAGGCAGATGCGAAATCATGAAGCAGTCTCCAGTTGGGTGGACCTTTACGCAAAGACTCTCAGCAGTGTTGCGCATCAGCTTGCCAGCATGCCAACCCGCTTTACTCTCGCTGACTTTCCGCTGCTCGATATTTCGTATACTGGCCTGGAGACGCTCGTGATGGAGCAGTTGGCGAGTGATAGTATCAAAGAGACCGACATACGGGACATCTATCCTTGCACACCTATGCAAGAGGGTATTCTTATTAGTTCTAACATTGGCACGGCCTCCTACCATACCGCCTGTATCTGGCAGGCAGTCTCGACCGGCTCGACAGTTTGTGTCTCTCGTCTGTCAACAGCATGGGAAACCGTCTTGCGCATGCATCCGGTGTTCTCTACCGTCTTCTCAACCAATCCTGACACTGGCCGTTTTGTCCAGGTCGTGCTTAACAGTCCCAATAAGACTTTCATTTGCCAGGCTACGGATTCTGAGACTGCCGTTGAGCATCTACAGCGGATGGAAGGCTTCAAGGGCCTACCTTCGCAGCCGCAATGCTTCTTTACAATCTGCACTGGTCAGGAAGGTGAAGTTGCATGTCGGCTTGACATAACACATGCGCTCATGGATGCCTTGTCCCTGCCTGTGATAGTACGAGACCTTGAGAAGGCTTACTCCGGACAGATCCTGTCATTTTGCACACCTTTGCGCAACTATGTTGAGCATATTCAACGTACGCCGGCTTCGAATCGATTGTATTACTGGAATAAATATCTTGCTGGCGTCAAGGCTTGTGATATGCCAGGAGACATGGCATTAGGTCGTTCAAAGTCTCAGCGCAACAGCCTGTATGGGTGGATATCCCTCCCAACTGTTGTCACGGCACCTATTGCTAGGTTATGCCGTGAGAATGGATTGACTCGGTCCGCATTCCTTCACCTTGCCTGGTCCCTCGTACTTTCTCATTTTACAGGCATGCGGAAAGTCTGCTTCGGCTATCTTTCGTCTGGTCGTGACTCTCCGATCGATGGGATTGAGAATATCGTTGGGCCCCTGATCAATATGCTGATTGCACGGGTTGACTTGGATCAGCCTTTGCTCAATGTGATGAGCACCATCAACAAGTACAATATCGAACATCTAGATAACCAACACGTTTCACTCGCAGAAGTTCAACATGAGGTCTCCGCAAAACAGCTTTTAACACGAACATAACGGTTCGCGAAGCTCGTGGATGGCCTGGAGCTGTTGATGGAAACATGAAACTTGTGGAGATATTGGAGGAGGACCACCATGAGGTCAGTTTTTCATATATATTATTGATCAATGCTCTATTTCTGACTAGGCACAGTATGACGTCGTGTTGGCTGTCACTCTCAATAAGGACGACACTGAAGTTGGTATCCAATATCGAAGAGACTTTGCAAGTTTGGCCAATGCCCAGGAAATTCAAGCTGCCTTACAAAATGCCATCGAATTCATCGGCTCAATTGCGCAACAGGATGCATCAGGCGTGACATCTTACGTCAAGATCAGCGACTCACTCTATGATTCTTACTTCCACCATATGGTTGGCACCGACGAATCGTCCGCTCTCGAGCAATGGGAATCCCAGTTTAAGGGAATTGACGCCGGCTGCCACTTCCCTTCCCTACCCAACGCCTCCCACAGGCTAAGCACCAATGCCTCGACCTCTTATACGATTGAGAACCCGCAATGGCGAAGCGACTGTGATGTGGCTACGCAAATTCTCGCTTCATGGGCTCTTCTGCAGGCGTCCTATGGAGGTTCCGCTGACGTCTTAATTGGAGTTGGCTTATTGAGTGCCGAATATGGAGAGACAAGCGATGCAATGCCAATTCCAATGCGGATAAATGTTAACCTCAACCAGGGAGTTTCCTCGTACATTGATTCGGTGCAGTCGGCAATTATGACTTGGTCCAAGATGCCACAGTTGTCTATACACAGGCTGCGCAGTCTAAACACAGATTCGGCTCTTGCTTGTGACTTTCAGACCATACTGAGTATCGAAAGAGCTTCAACTCATGACAAAACACAAATTGCTAATGCTGAGTCCAATGTGACTCGAGCTCTTTCTGTGCACTTTAATGTCATTGTTTCTGGTGTTCAGCTGGCTGCGAAGTTTGACAAACATATGATCAGTACCGAGCAAGTGACTAGGCTCTTTGCCCAGCTTGAGACAGTTCTACGTCAACTTAGCTCGCCAGTCAATTCCTCTTTAAGCTTGACTAATATCGACACCATCAGCGATGACGAACTTCGAACTGTCTCTGCTTGGAATAACACATCTTATGAGAATGTGCAAGGCCTTGTCCACGAGCTCATTTCTCGGACAGTCCAAGCAATGCCAGACTCCCCTGCAATCTCCTCTTGGGATGGAGATCTTACTTACCGTCAGCTTGATCGGCTCTCAACTCGTCTAGCCCACCAGTTAGTTCAACTTGGCGTTGGACCCGGTGTCATTGTGCCTCTTTACTTTGAAAAGTCCATGTGGATGCCGGTTTCCTTGGTTGCTGTAATGAAGGCTGGCGGGGCAGGCGTGATGGTCGACTGCACACAGCCTATTGAGCGAGTTTCTGGCATTGTTAGCCAGGTAAATGCAAAACTTGTTCTCACATCGGAAAGTAACATCGAGCGAGCTACACAATTTGAAGGGCTGCAACTCCTGGTCGTTAATAAAGCTTCTATAGACACCTTTCCAGACCCAGAGATAGAAATTTCCCTACTGGAGCAAGTCCAACCTTCGAACCTGGTCTACGTTTCCTTTACATCAGGAAGTACGGGCAAGCCGAAGGGTGCTATGATCACGCATTCCTGCTTTGCATCCGCTATCCAACACCAACAAAGAGCTCATGGATTTAGGCCAGGTCAAAGAGTCTATGATTTTGCCTCCTACGCATTCGATGTCAGCTGGTCAAACTTGCTGCACTCACTCACATCTGGCAGCTGCTTGTGCATTCCATCAGAGCATCAAAGAAAGAACGCGCTTTCTGATTCCATCCGAGACAGTAAAGCTACTCTGATAAACGCAACACCCACCATTCTGCGTCATCTCAATCCCAAAGAACTCCCGGACTTGGAACAAGTTTTGATGGGAGGAGAAGCCTGGTCTGAGGCAGACTTTGGTGACTGGATCGACAACAAGAAGCTGATGAACAGCTATGGTCCAGGTGAATCTACCGTAAAGGCCTGCATCATTCGCGCTGTCCGAGGCATGGTTCCCAATACCATTGGTACCGGAATAGGTCTCAACACCTGGATCGTGAGAACCGATAGCTCCGACAGACTTGCACCATTGGGTTCCGTTGGCGAGCTTTGGCTCGAGGGTCCCCAATTAGCGCGTGGTTATATAGGAGACGAGTCAAAGACCGCTGCTTCATTCGTGACAAGGCCCAAGTGGACGCAGGACAATGGCCAACCATGCCGTTTCTACCGTACTGGCGATCTAGTTCGCTACGAGCCAGATGGTACACTGGTTTTCGTTGGCCGCAAAGACTCTCAAGTTAAGATCCGTGGCCAACGTCAGAACTTGGAGAAATCGAGCACAGTATTCAGAAAGCGCTTTTTACGGGCGATCTTCGGGCTCAAATCATTGCCGATGTCTTCAAACCTTACAATAGCGATAATCCGATTCTCGTTGCATTCTTGAAAGCCGAAGAAACCGACTCCTGGAACAAGCTTGCCGGCCTTGACGAGCGACTCGCAGAACTTGTACCCGAATACATGATCCCTACCGCTTATATTACCCTACAGGAGTTTCCTATGACTGCTACAGGCAAGATTCACCGCAGGTCTCTGTGTGAGACCTACGCGAAAAAGACACTTGGGCAACTAGTTGCATTAGATGCATTTCGCGTGTCTGGCCATCGTGCCCCGAGTACTGCATCCGAGAAGCTCCTTCAGGATCTTTGGGCCGAGATTCTTAATATTGGTCTAGCAACTATCTCGGCTGACGACAGCTTCCTCCGGATTGGGGGTGATTCTCTTGGGGCAATGCGGCTTGTCAGTGCTGCGCGAAAACGAGGCCTTGCACTCAGCGTCGCTGATATCTTCAAACAGCCGAAGCTTAGCGCTCTTGCAAAGATAATTGAAATGCAAAAACCGTCATTGCAGCTAAATTGTTCTAGCTTTGAGGCTTTCTCACTACTTGACGAGAAGACCTCACAAGAAGAAGTGAAAAGTCAAGTTGCACGCCTCTGTGGCCTTGAGTCCGCTGCCGTCGAAGACGTTTTCCCTTGCACACCTTTACAGGCTGGGCTGCTGGCCGAGACTGTCCGACGCCCAGGTGATAATGTATTGACTGAGGCATGGGAGCTTAAAAAGGAAATTGACATTTCCCGTCTTCGTGCCGCATGGCAGAAGGTTGTCCGAGCAAACCCTATTCTACGGACCAGGATTGTTGATATCGGTCAGCACGGCCTTGTCCAGGTAATTGTCCGCTATGAAAGCTGTGAGATTGAAGGTATATCAGCGCCAGAATTTGGTCTTGGTACGCCTTTGGTATTCTATGAGATCGCAGGGTCTTGCTTTTCATGGAGAATTCACCATGCCCTCTACGATGGGTGGTCCCTACCGCTCATTTTCGGCTCCTTAGTCAAGAGCTATCAATCAGAGACAATCCAGGAAGCTCCCCCTTTCCAGGCATTCATAAAGCATGTCAAAAGTCGCAGTCATACAGAAGCGGAGGAGTTCTGGAGGAATGAATTCCGCGATTTTGACGCACAAAAGTTCCCCGTCCTTCCCTCAAAGACCTATAAGCCAAAATGCGATGCGCGTTTGAAGCTCGAGATCAATGAAATTGCTCTTGATGGCGATTACACGACATCAACGAAGATTCGACTTGCCTGGGCTATCTTACTGTCGACAATCACAAACTCCACAGACGCCTCGTTCGGTGCAACCGTGTCTGGTAGACAAGCAAATGTACCTGATATTGAGGATATGACTGGGCCTACGATTGCCACAGTGCCGTTACGCGTGGCAATTGATCGTTCAAAGACAGTAAGGGACTTGCTTCAGCAAGTTCAACTACAAGCCGCAGAGATGATGCCATTTGAACAAGTTGGTATCCAGCAGATACGGCGTATCAACGAGGATTGTAACCTTGGATGCCAGTTTCAATCCCACATGGCTATCCAGGCTGGAAGCAAATACAACTCAAAGGATGCTCTGTTCAAGTCCGCTTCTTTGCCAACTGAAGCTGCCGATGTCGACCCTTTCAAACTCTATGCTATCTGCTTGGACTTCGCCCTTCAGCCAAACAGCATTTGTCTCCGCGCCAGTTACGACTCTAATGTCGTGCCTCCAACTCAGTTCCGCCGTCTTGCAGACAGATTCGAGAGCATATTTAGGCAGCTTTCTTTGCCTGAAGTCCAGGCAAAGTCACTTTCTCTGCTCAATACCAGCAGCTTGAGAGATTTTGAACAAATCAGGAGCTGGAACGATACTATCCCAGAAAGGTCCAACCAAACTATCCACGAGATTTTTGGACAAGTTGCCGCGAAGCAGCCCGGGGCTCCAGCAGTCTGCTCATGGGATGGCGATTTCACCTATGGCCAGTTGGATGAGATGTCCACACGAATTGCCCACGAACTTCTCCGAAATGGGCTTCCGCAAAGTGGCCAACGCATTGTACCTTTGTTCTTTGAAAAGTCTAAATGGACATCGGTCTGCCAGATCGCAGTTATGAAAGCCAATGGTACTTCGGTGGCGCTCGATGCTACATTGCCCACTGGCCGTCTGCAGATGGTCATGGACCTTGCCAAACCCCAAATTGTACTCACATCTGCTGCACAGGAATCTCGAGCACGAGATTTGGCACCTTCAACTGCACGGATCATAGTCGTGGGTGACACCCAGGTGCCTACTTTCAGCCTCTCTGGAGATCTATGCCTGCCAGCTGTGGACCCAGATACTTGGCTCTATGTGGTCTTCACTTCCGGATCGACCGGCATTCCCAAAGGTGCAATAATCAGCCACTCGAATTTCACCAGTGCCCTTAAGTATGGCCAGGCGACGCTAAAGTTCGGTCCTCATACTCGCACATACGACTTTGTATCTTATGCTTTTGACGTATCCTGGCTCAATGTTCTGTATACTCTTTGCGCGGGTGGGTGTCTCTGCGTTCCTTCTCATTATGAGATCCAAAATGAGCCCAAGGAGGCTATTTCCCGCAGAAATGCAAACACCGCATTCATCACCCCTACAGTTGGTAAATTACTGCACGGAGCAGAACTCAAAGTTATCAACTACGGTGGTGAAAACTTACCGCGCGACGAAATTAACTATTGGAAAGACCAAGCTCATATCATTCACTCGTATGGTCCATCTGAATGCACGCCGATTTCGATTTCCCACCATCTTGATCCCACACGCAGCCGTGTGATCATTGGCAAGGGTCTCGGGGTACGAACATGGGTCGTTGAGCCAGAGTACAGCAATTTGTTGGCAGCCGTTGGCGACATTGGCGAGCTTTGGCTTGAAGGGCCTCTTATTGGTCAAGGTTATCTTAACGATCCAGAGAAAACAGAGGCATCATTCCCAACGAATCCTGAATGGCTCATACAGGGCGGTTCTGACTTTGCTGATCACTGTGGACGTATGTATCGCACAGGTGACCTGGTTCGATACGAAGAAGATGGTAACCTGGAGTTCATTGGACGCAAGGACGCGCAAATCAAGATTCGCGGACAGCGCGTGGAGCTTGAGGAGATAGGGCACCATGTCCATGATGCCATCGGTGAGGCTACAGCATCCCAGGTCGTTGTGGATATCATCAAACTAGCCGACTCCAATGAATCTATTCTAGTTGCTTTCGTTGAGCTCTCGCAAGAGAGAATTTTTTCTGGCATGCCAAAAGCGCAATCTTACGCACAGGAACTTGCTGCTTCCACCAAAGATCGCTTGTCAGCAACAATACCAAGTTACATGATCCCGAATGCCTACATGATTGTTGACAGTATTCCAAATACGGCATCTGGAAAGGTTGACCGCGGCAAGCTGCGCAAAGCTGCCTTGTCAATGCAAAAGGAGGATCTCCTCCAAGCAGACAGCATTGAAAGACGTGCTCCAGAAACACCGGAGGAGATGAAACTCCATGCTCTTGTTGCGCAAGTGCTTTCTTGGGATGAACAATCTTTTGGAATGGACAACAACTTTATCCAGCTCGGTGGCGATTCTATCAGTGCCATGAGACTGGCTTCACTCGCCCGCGACAAATCAATCTTCCTGACAGTGGCAGATATCCTTACCAAAGACCGGATCGCTGATCTTCTCGAGACAGATCAGGAGGCAGAGCCCGAGAATGAAAGCGAAGAGTCGCGCTTCGCCTTGTTAGATGCCACAGACCCGAGCGCTTTTGTCGAGGAAGTAGTGATGCCACAAGTTCAATCTGATCATGGTAAGCTTATCGATGTTCTACCGACAACAGACATGCAATCGACCTATCTTAGAGACAACCTTCATGGGCCCCGGCGATCCTGGTTCTACAGCTACATTGACTTTGCCGAAATTCTGGATGAGAATCGCCTGGTCCAGAGTTGTGAGAAATTGGTTGAGCACTGCGACATCTATAGGACAGCTTTTGTTCGGTGCGGTGATTCCTTCTTCCAGGCTATCTTTGACTCCTGGAAGCTCAACATCGATGTTATTCGCGGCGTTGAATCCGTTGAAGGCCTTCGATCAGCTCGTAGGAGAAGAGGTGAAGATGCCAGCCTCCCTGGGAGCTCCTTTGGTACAGTTCAAGCTCATTCGTGAGCAAAGTGCAAAGGCGAAACTCGTCTTCAGCATGTCGCATGCAATCTACGACGCGATTAGCTTCGGTCAGGCTCTCCAGGCTTTGGCTGATATCTACCATGGCACGATACCGGAAATCAAAGACTTCAGGCGCTATATTGGCCACAATCGCACAAGACAGACAGTTACTCGTACTGGCGCAAGACACTCCAGGGCTCCTCAATGACCGTGATACCATGTAATTCGACGGTATCTGCACAGGACGGCCCACCCACTGTGCTTGTACGCTCTGTCCCTATGCCTAAACCACCTTTTGGCATCACGCAGGCTTCTCTCTTCACTTTGGCCTGCGCCTCCACCCTCAGCCGTCTTACCGGTTCCTTGGACGTTATCTTAGGTCGCGTTGTCTCCGGTCGTGCCACCGTCCCGGCTTCTCTACAGAACGTCGTCGGTCCTTGCCTAAACCGCCTGCCTGTCCGCGTACAATTCACCCCCGGTCAGACCAAGACAGAGCAGCTCGCGGTCCTACAAAAGCAGCAGACAGAGAGTCTCGCGCACGAGACGACGGGTCTGTCGGATATTGCCAAGCACTGTACAGACTGGCCGTCGGACACAAAGGACTTTGGCTGCTGGATACAGTATCAGAACGTTGATGAGGAGCCCGTGCTCGGTCTGCCTGGTGTTCTGGGCGGGCTCAGCAGTAAGAAGATGTGGGATATCCCGGTTGCTGCCGACTTTTTGGAAATTTTTGCGATTCCGAGTGGCCATGGTATGCTTACGGTGAGGATTATTGCCGGACCTGGTTATGCAGATCGTGTAAAGGCTGAGTTGCTTGAGGGAGTTTGTGCGGAGTTAGCCGATACTATTTGATTGAGTTGTCAGCTAGTCTGATCATTTTGTTGAGATGTTTATTCTGCTTTACTATTCAAACTGCCAATATATAAATATGTATCCATTTATGGTATTTACGAATAATGTCTATACAGCTTGTGGTTAAACCATGGAATCTGAAGAATATGTGGTACCTCAGGCAGAGCGGCAGTCGGTAATGCGTGAGGAGAAACGAAGACGCAATGCGGAGAAACGAGCGAAAACGAAACTCTGCGTTCATCCATGATGTAGGAAGAGTTTCAGCCTGGAGGCTGTGTTTTTTGACTTTCTGTCTGTATTTTCACCCTGATTTCATTTTAATTCCATCTTAAATCCATCTCAATTCTATTCATCTGAGCATTCTTCTTCACAGTTGAACAACTACTAGTATAACCGTCCTACATATTGCTACTCCACCACTATGGCCACCCTTGTCCGGTCTTTCTCGCCCGAAAGCCCCGACGTTGCAGTCGTCATCCCCCAGAAACCCCATCCCCTAACGGTCTCCTACCAGCAGCTGCATTCCCATGTTGCCAATTTCCAAGCCAAGCTAGCTAAGCTGGGGGTAGGCCATGGGGCAGCCGTCTCACTGGCGCTGGTTAATTCGTATGAATTCATCGTGTCGTTCCTGGCTGCGTCTAGCCAGCGCGCTATTGCCGCTCCGCTGAACTCGGCGTATAAGCAGGACGAGTTTGAGTTTTATATTGACGACCTCAGCTCGACGGTGGTTTTGATTGCCAGAGGTGAATTTGTCAAGGATGGCCCAGCTGTTAGGGCTGCGAGGAAGTATCGGGCTGCGATTGCGGAGTGTTATTGGGATGGGAGGGAAGTTGTGCTGGATGTCAAGGAGAGTGGGAAGTTGGCTGGACATGCAGGGAATCGGGTTGAAGAAGCTCAACCGGATGATATTGCTCTTGTTTTGCACACGAGTGGAACGACGGGCAGGCCCAAAGCTGTAAGATGCGATGCAGCAAATCTGGTGATGAAGCAATATACTAATGAAGTCGATAAGGTCCCTCTCACGCACAGAAATCTCACAACCAGCATGAGTAAGTATTTATCAAACCAACAGTTCCCACACTCGAATCATTCTAATGACATCCCAGAAAACATCCAAGCAACCTACAATCTAACACCCCAAGACCGCACCCTGCTGGTAATGCCACTTTTCCACGTCCACGGTCTCCTAGCTGCCTTCCTCGCCCCTCTCGCCTCAGGAGGCTCCGTAGTCGTGCCCTCCAAATTCTCCGCATCGGAATTCTGGTCCGACTTTGTCACCCACAAAGCAAACTGGTACACGGCCGTGCCAACAATCCATCAAATCCTGCTCAAGACGCCATTACCCAGTCCTGCCCCGCAAATCCGGTTCATCCGTTCGTGCTCGTCGCCTCTGTCGCCTCAGACTTTCCAGGATCTGGAGAAGAAGTTCAACGCACCGGTTTTGGAGGCGTACGCGATGACTGAGGCTTCGCACCAGATGACCAGTAACCCTCTTCCTCCTGCGAAACGGCAACCGGGAAGCGTAGGCACCGGACAGGGTGTGGAGATCAAGATCCTCGATCAGTCAGGCAAGGAAGTCCCTCCAGGAAACGAGGCGGAAATTTGCGTGCGAGGCGAAAACGTAACAAAGGGTTATTTGAACAATCCAGCCGCCAACAAATCGTCCTTCACCCAGGACGGATTCTTCCGCACGGGAGACCAGGGTAAATTGGACGCAAACGGCTATGTGATTATCACGGGACGGATCAAGGAACTCATCAACAAGGGCGGAGAAAAGATCAGTCCTATCGAGTTAGATAATACTCTCCTTCATCACCCCAAGGTTGCGGAAGCGGTTTGCTTTGCAATTCCGGATCCAGGCCATTACGGCGAGGACATTGGGGCAGCGGTGGTTTTGAAAAGCAACAACGCAGTCACAGGAGATGAGCTAAAGGCCTGGGTGGGGGGAAAGCTGGCCAAGTTCAAGGTTCCAAAACAGGTGAGCTACTAACTTACCAGTACTGATGTTTGTTTGAGATCGGGCTGACACTGAATGACAGATCTGGATAGTATCGCAAATCCCCAAAACGGCAACAGGCAAGATCCAACGCCGTAAAGTGGCAGAGTCGATGCTTACAGCCAAGGCGAAGCTATAATCTGATTTATTCGTGTATTTACTCTGTATAGCACTATACATGCAAATAACCCATATGACTTTCCTGACAACCTACAAAGCGGTTCTCACGGCAGATTTAAACTACAACCGTTAGCTTGCCCTCAAAAAAATATCTAAAAGATGGAATGGAAAGGGAAATACCGGAATAATCTGCGCCCTCTCCAAATCCCACACTCCATTCTTAACGTAAACATCATTCCTCAAAATCTCCCACACCTGCTCCTCAGTTTCCACCACGACGATGAGCATACTTCCATTGAAAGAGGGAGTTTCGCCTCCAACGGGGTGCTGATCGAAGGTGGCTCCTTCATAATAATCATCGTCAGATACTTTCTGTTTTTCTTTCTTTCTCAAGTCAGTCGTAGGCAAGAGTCAGAAACTCACCACCAATAACAACAGTCCCCTGCTCAACGAGCGGCTTGACATTTTCCAAATGAGCCCTATATATCATCAACATCGAACATTATTCATAATAAATAAATAAACAACACGAAAGAGGGAAGAAACATACCCTCTAACCTCCAACCTCTTCTCCACAACACCCGGCTTATCGGGCAAAATACACAAAAACTCCTTCTTGGCGGGTGCGGAGGACATATTGCGTGACTGGATAGGGACTTTTACCTGGAATGAGGATTGAAAGAGAGGTTGAGATTGAAGTGCACACCGTGGAGTCGAGAAGTGGGATGATGGTTTTGTTGATGTTGACAGAGGCCGGAATCGGGGGAGATGGAGATATCTTTTGGCGGGGGTTGAGATTGCGGTGGTGCAGGTGGGGATTGTTGCGGGTGGGCAGGAGAGGGGGATTCTTTGCATTTTCATTTTGTTGCTTGGACTGTATACTCTAGAACCAGTATTTCTGAGATGAAGATGAAGATGGTGTAGTCGTCAAGATAATCAAAAGTACAAAGTACAATCGACACAGTTGATCAGGAATAATTTGCGGAGGCTGGCTACTGCAAATTGGCAAATAGTCGCGTACCTTGCATGTTACACCTCTTCCGCTTCAAGAACTGTGGAATAATAGCAGTAAAGCAGTAACTCTGATAATTTGTCAATATGCATTAATCAATAAACGAGGACGATCAATAAAGCCCGACGATAGATTGTAAGCCTATATATGTACATGGGACGCCAAGCACCTGTGTCTTGTATCATCTATCCTTCTCCGTCTTCGACACTCTACTCCTGTCTTCTAAACTGGTCTTCAGAGTCATCTGTAGACAGCACCACTAGTAATTACCAATAAAGTAAAGAAACATGTCAAAAGACTGCTGGAAAAGAGTGCGAAACTCCAGAAGGACAGAACACAAGCTCGTATATCAAGAGAAGAGGTCAATGAAACCATTCAACTCAATGAAGCTCCAAAACCGCTAGACAACAACGTTTTCCCCCGTAGCGCCAAGGAAACGATAAAAAAAAAAAAGAATAGAAAGCAAATATAAACCTTACAACGCGACATGAAGAACTAATTACCGGAATCATTAGGTTTCCGTCTCAAACATCCTTCCAAGAAAAAGAGAAAGAAAAAAGACAATGCAGCGAGACATGAATCAGAAATGAAGACTCCATACATGGACCCAACAGCGTTAGGACCAGGCGTACGGAAGAAAGGGGTATTCAGTTAATAATGAATAATGGAAGGGCGATGATCCAAACGGTCGTTTGCTGAGCCGGATTGTGGGGGGTGACTGATGATCAAATCAAGTCAAGACGGACGGATCTAGTACGCTTTGCGATCCCCGAGGTTGCCAGGCTTCTCATCAGTGTCGATGTGCCACACAACGTAGTTGGGCAAGCCATATACTCCGTACTTGGCTCGCTTGGCCATACGAGCGAAACCCTCGGTTTCGGCCTGGTTCTCGAATGCGTAGGCCGGGAAGTTGATACCTGAGCGGTGAACATCGGCCTTGACGAGGATGTTGACACCACCGATTCCATCAAGCTCAATCTCCTCGTCCTTGTTCTTTCTCCAGTCACCCATGGAAACCATGTAGGTCCGGCCTGTGTCGTATTCCTTGTAACCCTCAGCGAGAACAGTGTCGGGGTCGAGGTTCTGGCGCAATCGACGGCCCTTGTCAGATTCGATCCACGAGTTGTAGTCGACTGCAGATGTTAGCTAGAATCAATTGAATAAGAATGACGATACATACAGCGACCCTCAACATCAACACCATCCTTGTAGCGGTGGAACCAGATGTCTGCAACAATTAGCCTGAAAATTATTTAATCCGGACAATTCAACATACTAGGAACAAGAACATCCTTGTCATGGGCCATAAAGTCCTCCAGAATAGTGTCGGGGCTGTCAAAGATGTCGATATCTCTCCAGTAAACCCACGAGTGTTCGGGCTTCATAGCCGAGTAGAGAAGGTAGTTGCGAGCTCTACCGATGGACTTGCGACGGGGGCCCTGGGCGGCAAACGAGTGGCGGTCCTCGACGTTCATTTCCACATCGGCACCAAAGTCCTTCTGGATGATTGTCGCACTGCGGAACGCAACCTTCTCCTCCACCTGGTCCTGAACACGCTTCAACTCCGAGCTGAGAACAGCGAGCGTGTCATCCTTGCAGTCACCGACAAGGAAGGCCAAATCGATCAGGTCGTGGGGGTAAGTAATCTTGTAGAGAAGATCAAAGTATCTTTGGATAAAGGGCGCGGCATCTCTCATCGGGGTCAGAATGAGCACTCGCTCACCATTCGGAACAGCCTGGGGAGTCGACTTGATCGGGTTGAGGTCGACAGTCGAGATGGAGGTAGAGTTGACCTCGTACGGCTCGTGGTGGTTGAAAACGACAGGAGTCTGAAGATGGGCATTCCATTCGACCATCTCATTGATGCTCATTTCCATTGGCGATTTCGATGAACCGTAGCAGTAGAAACTACACACACAATTACAATCAGCACCCACCCAGCCAAAACCCATTCACACCCACACCAGGGAAATAGGAGCAAGCCTACCTTTGCATCTGAGAAGCCGACGAGCTAACACCACGCCATAACAAAACCACCAACCCAGTCAAAGCAACCGACACCAAAAACCGAGTTCGAGTGAGCAGAACAAGCACCGCCCTCCATGGAGGCAATCTGGCCTTGGCCGACTTCCACGTTACACCACCCTTGGGAAGAAGCATCTTCGCGGTGGTGAATTAAACCGAACCGTTTTTTTTCAACAAAAGTTTTTTTCCGTAAACTAGGCGGAAGGATTGTTCGAAATTCGGTTCCTTAACGCCCCTGAATCGGCACACGATAAATCCGGGGAGAAGGGTGGGCTATCTGTTTGTTCTTCACCAGATAAACCCTTGTCGATTCGGGGACGGAAAGAAGAGGGAGAAGCGGAAGTTCGAAAAAGGAGTACGTATGTAGTACGGCCGTGTGCGGGTCCAGACCAAGACAGCGAGCGAGAGAGGCCGTCGACGATTCGAGCCCGATGAATGAAGAAACGTATCCGCTATGATCGACTAGGATGAAATCCGGGGCCGAAGGAAGACAATAGAAGTGATTTTTTGGTCGACGAAAATGCGATTAATTAGGGAGATCGCAGGGATCGGCCTACCGGAGGGAATCAAGCGAGTCGAGAGTAGACGATCGGTGGGTGGACAAACGAACGGACTGGGAGGGAGAGAAGAGGGGGAGTAAAAAGAGAAAAGAAGAAAGAAAAGAACAAACGATGAGGCTCGCGATCCCGAAGAGCCGTTGGCGATGCTGATCAGGGTGCGCTGCTGGGAGGAGAGTTCGTTAGGAGTTTTGACAGACGGAGACGAAGAGTCCAGACAGTCCGTTACGCGTATGTAATAATACGGATCCCCGTTTCTTTTTATAGTGACGGGGTACCACTTCCAACCTTAAAACACGGTATCCCATTGTATCAAGATGGTACTCCAGACAATGGGTTGTCAAGGATAGATTGGGATATCTAACATGACTCTGGTATGATACTATCCTACCTCCAGAACAAGATATCTTCTCTATGCGTAGGGAAATGTCATCTGGGGATTCTGCAGGGGCCTCTTCACACTGTCAGAAGACCCTCCTCTGCCCCGGTCGCTTGGCAATGAGTGCAATGAGAGATCGCCAATTAGACAGCAAAGTCTTACACCTTCTTGCTAAAGTTACATAGTACTGGAGTTGAAAGAATTATCATATCATCGTCAATTATATTCATATATCCTATCTATACTCCTGATTCTCCGACAATGTCACCGCGAAAGCAATAAACACGCAGCTTCGCTCTGTACGGGATAGATACAGCCCTGCAACCAGCTAGGGCGTCATCGGAATAAACAGCCAGGTAAATATGAGCCTGGATAAAAAAAGAGACAAATTGACAAAGGAAATGACCAAGGAAATTGAATATGAATAAATCACTCAAAAGACACCGAAAAATCCGTATATGTTAAAAGGGGAAAAAACAGAGGAAATAAATGCAAACAGATCCCGCTCCGGAAATACACACCGCAACAAATAAGAGATATAACTGCACCACAATTATTGACAAAAGAAAAGTAAAAAAATATGCAATAAAAAAGAAAAAGGAAAATCAAACACAAGGAAATAATTGAGCTTTCAAACAAGAGCAACTTTTGGCTATGCAATGGGTTTGTTTTTTGTGCAAGACCCGCCCATAGGCGAGTCGGAAGTCCAACACCGGGACTCCTCGAGACTGTGCAGGGGGATTTCTCCATCTTGCGATGAAAAATAATGTGTAAGTATAATGTTACAATGCAGACGCTAATCCCAGAGATCAAAAAACACCAATTCAAAGTGGCTGGAAAAACAGACTCAAACGCCCAAACTTATGCTGCCCGCGGGTGGAACCTCGATGATGATTGATCATAAATGCATCAAGGAATCCAAGGATTCAGGATCCTCACCCCCATTTCACGGTGAGGGGATTATCGATTCCCGACGCGAATTGGGAACAGAGTATGATGGGAAGACAGGCGATGAGGGACCTGTCATGGGTGGCGTGCTGCTGAGAAACGAGTGGCCATAGGTCTGCGAGGTGCAACTGGGCAGGCGATCCATGCGGGTAGATTCCGGGCTGTGAGTGTTGGCCATGCTGTCGCAAACCACTCGCAAACCGGGAAGGCTCTTGGGCTCAGAAACGGGACCAACGGGTGGCGGGCTGTTTGTTTCGCTCTTGGGCGATCGGAACATGTGTTCGTATCCCCTCAGCTGAAACTCGAGTGTTCGGTTGCGCTCCTCCAATGTTTGGTTGTCGAGCTTCAGGCTCTTGAGTTGTTGCTGAGCAGCCTGGTTCTGCATCTGAAGGTTGCTTACCATGTGCTGAAGCTGCAGAGAGCGAAGCTGAGGCTGCAACTTTTCGGGGAGCTGAGCTACCTGCTCATTGTCTGGGCTAGCCAAAGTGTTGATCACAAACTTCATCGTATCAATGAGATGAATAGCGCCCTGGACAATGTGCTCCTTGGATTGAGGCAGGCTCTTGGCCGGGTTCCATCCGGCGCACTCGAGGAAGTAATCATGGATGCGGCTGTCCAGCTCACGGTGCAACTGGCTGAGGTTCTTGCGGCGGTTACCTTCGGCGACACGGTGCTTCTCTCGCTGGTCGTCGGGGTCACTGGAGATCACGCTGCCCTTGCGCTTGCGGCCGCACAGCTGCTGCAATGGGGGCTTGCGGTTGATGTTCCTGGGCTGGATCAGGGCCATAGCTTCTTCGAGGGACTTGTTCAAGGGCCACTCCGCGGCCTTTTGTGCGGCAAAACTCTCCTGCCATGAGCTGTCGGCGGAGTTGGCAGGAGAGGGAGGGGCAACAATGTGTTCAGATGAAGGCCAGGCAGCCTTGACGGGGAAGGCATCTTGGGAGCTGGGAGGACTGGGAGCAAAGATGTGGGCGTTGTTGAACGGGTTGAATGGACCCCGAGGACCAGGCTCAACACGGGGCAGAGGGGGTAGCCGACGGTCCTCGCCGAGGTCAACTGAGCCACCTCCTTGGGAAGAGAATTTGCGCATAGCACTGAGAAGTCAGTCTCCGTATATCTCTTAGACTGATTAAAGAACTCACGGGGCAGAGCAGCGCCGGGAGTACTCGTCAGCCATTGGGCCGAGGTCTTCGTACATCATTGTCAAGATATGCTTGTAGCTGTTGGAAGTATGTAGAAGTATAAAGGATGTAATCGAGTGCAGGTACTTGATCAATGTCGGTATGTAGGTATCCGTATGTGGGTGAATGTAGATAAGACGACTTGAAAGGATATATAAACAAATCTCAAACAAGATGATTCAGAGATAGCAGCAGACAGAAGACGATGACGCTCTTTTAAGACAAAAAAACGTCAACGAAGAAAGGGGGAGGAGGTAGGGAGCAGTGTTCGAAGTACGATGGAAGAGGAAGAGAATCCACGAGGCGATGAAGAGTGAAGAGGGAAAGACACAATGGCATCTAGGGATACAACGCGAGCCGGATGCATGTTTTATATGTTTCGATGCAGAGAGCGAACGGAGTCAAAAAGAGACACAGCAAGAGAGAGAGGGGGTGGGCAGAGAGCAGATGGTGGTGGCGCTCAGACGTGCATCGAGTTCATCGATGGCGGTCGAATCTCTGCACGGAAGCCAAGGATGTATCACCGAAGGCCAGATCTGCGACACACCCTCAACAGGGAAGACGCATCTAGAGCACTACCCAGATAGTTTAGCTCGATATGACATACAGATCGATTGTGGGCGTGATAATTATTTGTTCTGGTGGTTCTTTTTGGGCTCTGCAGCAGCCCACATCATCCGCAGCATCCCTCCATCCCCTCCTCCTTCTCTCTCCCCATGATGGCGGGGAAGCAGTGATGGGCTTCCGGCAGAGTTCGACGAAGAACCCACCCTTCCAACACTAGTGTTCGGGGAGAGAGAGCGCTGAATCTCTGTCACAAAATGCACAGACGTGAGGCGGCGAGCGATCAACGAATCAACGTGCCATCAGGGCGATAGAGAGACTGACTCGATGGGGATCCAGGACCCTTGATTTGTCACCGCCGCTGTGGTTTTTCGATCTACATGTTAAAGATTCAGCCTCCCCTTGCATCTCCTCCATCAATAGTTCGTCCGGCCAATGATCATGATCCGTCAGACAATAATCTCATGAGGGCCCGCGTTCCCGAAAATAGCCTCGAAGCAAAACGTTCCCATCGTCTGGTAAGCGCGTCCTCCAAGTCCGGGGTCCTGGTCCGCTGTTGCGGAACAATCCTCCCGGCGTTTGGGACGATCCGAATCATCGTCGTCTTGACCATCGAGAGGCCAGCCTGAGGGTATACAGAAGTTCATGTTCTCCCCTCAGTATCCTTTAGAGATAAATCGCCGCAGAAACTCAAATACGTCCCAGAACGATTTCAAGATACCCCCGATCCGATCAACTGTGACACGCCAGATGCAGGCCCAGTCGAAAAACAATCAAACTAAACTATAGTACTGTGCAGCAAGAAATTGATCTAGAATTCTGCAGTGGCAGTTTTAGATGCAGCCGGTCCACTCCCTCCCCCAGTGGAGTGGCAAAAGTACGAAAAGGAAGGGCCAAAGAAGCAGCCGAGTGTCGACTCCATAACGGACGGGGAGTATACACATAAACATCCTGACGCACAGGCGGATCCATCTGCCCCCCCTCTGATGAAATGAAAGGAACCAAACGAAATAGCACGAAGCAAGGACCTATTTCCAAACAGAAAGGGAATCTGAGACAACCCTTGCGAGGAGGCAATTAACATCATCATTGGAGGACAATTGATGACAATAGTACGAAAGAGAGTAATAATAATAATAATAATAATAACAATGATACAATCAACAACAATAGCAACAAGGAGACCCGAAAGATGGCTGCCTCCACGGCTGAAGCAATCAATAAGGGGGATCAGAGCTCTGATCGCCTTAAGCCCGAGGAGGACCGTAGAACTGGGTCGAGCACCCGAAAGGGCCCAAAGACCAGGATCTGACGGCTGTCAGAAATCATTAGTCTTGGGTGTTTCTTTTCTTGTCTGATGGGTTGAAGCATTAACATGGTCAGTTCACCAAATATTTGGAATACGTAGGTTTGGTGATATCGGATGGCTTTGTTTGAACTCAAAGGGAGGAAACCGAACAAACCGGGAAACTCCACGTCGAGAGGATACTCCAGATAGGGGATAGTGTTAGCGGGATAGGTCGAGTCAAAATGACGATAGTAGATGATAATCATCATCATCATCATCATCACCATCAAAGGCTGATGACGATGTAAAGTAGCGTAGCGTCGAGGCGTGTAGCGTGGTAGCCACGCCGTCGTCTTTCTCGCATGAGACCCTAACGAACAAACGAGTATCCGAAACAAACCAGAAAAATAAGATAAAAAAAAAACAAAAACCAGAAAAACAAAAAATAAAAACGGACAGCCCAACAAAAAACAATCATTCTGGGAAACGCGACAGTGGGGCGGGGCATAAGAGCTGTCATATTCGCTCCATTGTCCCCGGATATCTTGTGAAGAATCAAATTTCTTCTTCCATTTCCAGCCCCACGTTTGTTCCATCCGTCCCTGAAGCGGGATTCGTGTAGTCTGTTCTGTAGGTTGTATGTGTCTTTTTTGCCTTTCAGCCCGTGTGGCTTAATCGACATCCAACTCGAGGCTGTCTGTCTGCTGTACATGCTCTCTGTAGGTACTAGGTTTAAACCGACACAAGTACCTACAGTAGTAACCTGCAAAGGCTTGCGTCTTTTTTAATTTTTTGCTTTAAAAGAAATTTTTTTTTTTTTTTAATCATCGCTTTTTTGGCTCATGCGGCATCTGGTCCGGTCCCGCCAGGTGGATTTTTATTGTTTACCTGTGCTTCTCGACTGTCTGTGTGTAGTATGTCTGGTCTGTGTTCTGTGTCTGTGTACAATAGCACATCCGTATTTGCACGCAGCAGCAGCGGCGGAGCGGCAGCAGCCACCATCTAGGCACGAACCCATAAGTAAATCCAGGATAATCAATACTTGGTACGGATGACGAGCCGCGAAAGGTTGATGAAATTGTCCGAGTCGGTTTTATCTGGGTGTGTGTTTCTGTTATTCTCCGACAGAAGTTCGAGGCCCTACTGTAAGATAAAAAAAATATCAATAAACTGGTTAAACAATAAATCCAAAAGATTGATTCATTGAATTCTGGGAACCTTACCTAGCCACCCTACCTCTACCATGGTCCGACTGTGCGAGACTAACGACAACGAGGGAAGAAGATCATCCAACGGGTCTTTGACCGGTGTAGAAGTCGACTCGTAGCAGTCTGGTCGGAGGGTACTTTGGTTAGAAAAAGAGAGAAAGTGATGAGTCTGCTGAGGTCGTCATCAAAATCCTTAGAGGAGAGTCAAAATGGCTCCGTCAAATTTAGCTAACTAGATGGAAAGAGAAGGAGGTTGGAGGGGAGGGGAATGGCGTCAAGACGGTTGCACTTGGGAGGTTACACAGCAGGGTCAAACAGACATAGCGGGGTAGGCTTACACAGTAGTCTAACAATCCAACAGAGACGTTGACACTAGAGTACACAATTATTATATTATTCATAATCATATTCTTCACAATATTATTATCATTATCCATATTCATATTCAACAATTACAGTATAAAGATCAATGAATAATGCAAAAGTACATGTAGAGCAAATCCTGCAATGCATAATGCAAGATACACCCATATATGTATCTGTATGCCTCCTTTATCCCTAACTCGTGCCGAACAAGAGGTGTTCATCGAGGGGTTCGTGTGGCAGCTTTCCAGGAAACCAAACCATAAGAATAACACAGTCTAATTCTACACGGAGATCCTAGGTATAGTATACATCCAAAAAATCAATCGATATCAGCAAGGGTAAGACTAGATTCAATAACCACCACCCATCCAATACTACTCCATCCGTAGAACAATAACTCCATGTGGCGCATCCCATCCAAGCTCAGCCCGTGAAATCAACACGATTTCCTTGGTCGGATCCCATCTCCCAAGGTTTGGCCATATCCCGGATGCTGGGAGGGTTTCCGCCTCTCCGCGATGCAAGGTTGTAGTATATATCATATTGGGACAAAACGAGTCATGATGATTATTATTATTTTTTATTTGAAAAATCTATTTAAAAGATTATCAGAATTATTGAATAACATACGTCTATCTATCCTAACCTTCTCTTAAGCTAACTACTGACTAGGTTGTATACATTATGTACGTACATATACCGATTTCCTCCTCCACCTGCAAATCCCGGCCTATACATACAGTAGTCCCGCTATAAACTTTTGCCTCATCCACTCTTCCCAGCCAATCCTTCCCATCTCTCCATCTTTAGGTTCTCTTCCTAAGTTTCATCCACCTTCTAGTATTTAGTATCCCCATATTCATAAGCAAGGTAGTCCCTGATCTAAACTAAGCTAGATAAATATACTTGTACACGTAGCCCTGCCCTCGTTTCTCTATCCATCATCTATCCACCTTCTACACACACCCACATGGGATGCATATTCGCCCACCTAGGCAAGTATCGTACTTCCTACTCTGGCAATATTCTCGCTCTCCGAGAACCTAATCTCCATCGATCGGGAGACCCATCTCACAATCCCTTTGTGAAATTCATCTTCCTCAATATTTATTCTCTCTCTCGCCAGTACTTCGTCAACATGACTTGTCACCTTCGGAATGGCCACCTCACATCACTTATACATACACTCGGAGGGGCCGTCCCGTCGCGTCCTCATGGAAGATTGATCCCCCTCCCTGTGTATGTACGTACCTCATCTTGAACGTTCTATTTCTGTCCACCTGGCCGTGCATGATTAGATGGCCGACTAGTCATTCTTCATTGCCACCTTTCTACGGAGTACGCCGTCCGTCTATCATTCTGTCAAATTACGTAGAAGAATTTTATGTGGATAAGAAGACAGCTGGCAATCTGATCCATCCAACGGGTGTCATCATCATGGCAGATTCCATTCATAATATCCTCCAATCCTCGCGCTGGTTTCATTATCACCTGAAACGAAAATCGCCCTCCACGCGCCGTTTCACCCCCGCTGGTCTGGCCTTTCAATCGCCACCCCAGCGGTTAACAATCTACATTTCTGTCATGAATGGACACGAGAAAACAATAGAACAGTAAAGGTATCAAATAAACTAGAATGTCTATCAAATGCAACTAAAAAACACGAACGTTCCACCCTCTCTAGTCTTCCAACCAGAGCATGTCAGCCCTCATCCACAAGTATTCCAACATGCAGATTGAATTGCCAGAACGTCATGTTGAACTCATGCAACTAAAAAAGACAGAAAGGGAAATAATAGAAAAAAAAAACTCCTTTCCGATGGATTGCGGTATTTGTCTTCCGAGGACAGAATCCAAATTGCGAATTTTCCTCAAAAGACTCAAATTATTATCATAAGAACAGCAGAGTATAGTGAATAAAAACGACCATTGCTTATTAGGCGACTCTACAAAACCCTTAAATCAAAAGGGGATGAAAAACAATTCTCAGCTAACGTTCGTCCTTTACAAAGCATACTGGAGGAGGTAGCCGAAGACAGCGGCAGCTCCCATAACGGGGACATTGGCACCGATGGCAACACCGGCACTGTCGCCGGAGGACTCGGAGGCGCTGCCGGAAGTAGTGGTGCTGGAGCCGCTGGAGCCATCCTTGGTGGTGGGGTTGGGGTCCTCAGCCTTGCATGCGTACTTGCCGTGGATAACGTTGTCGTCCTGGAGGTTCTTGAAGGTCTTGCACTCGAAGTCTCCGGTGCTCTTCATGTTGAAGCCACCCTTGACGTTCTTGAGAGCGGGCAAAGAAACACTGTAACAGAGTTAGTACTATGATTTTCCATTACTCAAAGATGGACTTACTCGTCAAATGCGCCAGTGAAGTCAAGAGCACCAGTGATGACCTCGAGCTTGGGGAAGGTGATGTTGGCGAGCTTGTCGTTGCGGGCGATCTGGAAACCACCGTTGACGGTCTTGAGCTGAGACAGGGTGAGGTTGGTGAGCTTGCTGTTGTCGTTGAAGATCAAGTCACCAGTCTCGGTAAGGTTGGGGGCGATGAAAGACTTGAAGGTGTCACCCCAGAAGCCGAGCTGGCCAGTCAGGTTGTGGAGAGAAGGCACGGAAACGCTGCTGACGTTGCGGAAGGTCATGTTGGTACCGCTGGAAAGGTTGGGGAGGTCGATCTCCAAGGAGAGCATGTTACCAGCGAAGTTGATGAGACCGGTGGCGTTGGTGAGGTCGTTGACGTTGACCTTCTTGAGGTTGGTGTTCTCGGTGATGTCGAACTGGCCGACGGTCTTGAGGGAGATACCGTCCAAGTCGGTCAGACCGGTGTTGGTGATCGCGACGTTACCGGCTTCCTCGACACCCTTGGAGAAGTCGAGGGTCTGCAGCTCGGGCAGAGCAGTCCACTGGATGGAGCCGACCTTGGTGAGAGAGCCGAAGGACAGCTGGGTAAGGGTGGTCAAGCTGTTCAGCTTGAAGGTGTCGCCAATGCTGGTCAAGCTGTCGGCGCTGAACGAGGACATGTTGGTGGCACCGTCGCAGGAGAGACCACCGGTGATCTGCTCAATACCATTCAGGCTCAAGCTGCCACTGATTTCCTTCTGGATCTCAACGTCACCCTTGAGGGTCTTGCAGCTGGAGTAGCCGTCGGCATCGCCCTGGCTGGAGATCTTGATGGTGTCACCAGAACCGCAAGCTGCGCCCCGTCAGTATTGATTCCTATCCAGCAATGCATTCATCTCGGTTGTACTCACAGGCAGCCATAGCGAGCTGGCCCGCAGCCAAGGCGGGAAGAACGTACTTCATGAAGGCCATTTCGAATCGTTGAGTTCTATGAATCCAATCAGTTCCCTGATCTAATAAAAGAGCGACGGCTTTGTGTGTGGTGCGAAGCAGATCCAAGATTGCGCCCAGGAACCCCTCCGCGACATGGACTGGTCCCAAGACTGGTTGCTCCAGCACCGTTCACAGCCTAAAATTCAAGTCGAAAACCACGTACCAATAATTGAAGGGAAGATAGGATTGGCGTTGAAAGCGATGGGGAGGATTGACAGCGAGAGACCCAAAGGCGAGGAATTTATGGGAAGATAAAGAAGTTGGATGAACGAGTGGAAGGAGAAAGAAAGCTTCAACGACTGAGAAGCTGTGGCGGCCGTTCCTTCAGCGACGGGAAAGTGCGAGATGGGCAAGCACGTTGGAAGATGAAACGAGTAAAAGAAAAAAGCGAGGGAAGAAAAAAGGAAGGACTGGGTGGTGAAAAAGGAACCGCAAGGAAAAGAAGAGGAATCGCTTTCAGGGAGGAGAAAGGGAGGCGTGGCCCGAGAGTGGGACCTGTGAGACCGGGTGGTTGCTACTACCGTAAGTTTGGTTTTGTTTTTGTGTTTTTCGTTACGGCCAGCCAGGAACCAACGCAGCCAGCAGGAATCCTGCTTTTTTGGGCCGGAAACGAGTCCGTCGCCCCTAGTTTGCTCCGTTCCGTAACACATCCCCAATCATTAGGGTGGGCGGTGGCTTCTGGTTGGTCAATGGCTAGCCCCCTTCTCCGTTCCCTGGGCCATTCATCACATTGTTTGTCCTGGCTGGTTGGCCCACGCATGCCCCTGTTTGCCAAAAATTAACTGTATCAACTGTAATACATAAAAAGATTTCCAGGTTGGATAAAATCTGGAAGATCAAAGTCTGGAAGGAGTATGAGTAAGGATGTCAATATCGACCGTAATAACTGTCAGCTTATTCTCTGTAGAATGATGAAATAATCGCAATAATAAGGAGGATGCAGAAAGCTTAAACAAAAAGCACACTGCTCTATTTGGTCTACTATTGAAGATCAGCAGCATCACCATCTATGAAACCTTTGTGATCCTGTTGCGCCGTATGTATTCAATGTAAGATACGTATCATATGGTACAGTCAGAGTGCGCCACTGACCACAATGCCTCTGAGTCGAGAATTATTGTAACATCGTCATAATGCCACTTTTCCTGCTGGCATCATCCATGCTATGATGCTGCTACACTTGACCACTTTACTCCTGATCGCCCGTTCCCCTGTCTAACTAGACTATCGAATTAATTTACTGTACGATACTCTGTACAAAGTAATCATAGAATGTTTAATGCATAGTGGTCGATCTGAATTTATCAGGATTCCTCGACCCGCCCTCCAGCCGCTACCACTCATTCACAACATCAAAGTATTTGTGGCTTGACTGGGCCTGGAATTACTCGACTGCCTGCCGGCTGGATGAAGCATGCGCAATGAATGATCAGCTGCGGCCTCAGCTCGTGCGGTTTCAGCAAGTATTGGGTAAACAAAGCTCCGAATGGACTTCTGCGCACAGGGATAATAATACCGTGAATGCCCTCGAGTGGCAAATATGAAATGAAATTGCGACCTGACCGTCACCTCAGATTAGGCGAACTGGACAGCCATCACGTGCGGTAAATACAGCGTATGTACCGTACGGGCCGAGTATTCCAACGATCAAAGCGAGACCCACCCGCCCCATCGCAAGCTCCTGTAATTGCGATCTTGCATCCAGGCACAGCGACTCTTCCAGACTCTTTCTATGAGTCTGGCCAGTAGCAATTATTGATCAATGATTTGGTTGAGCTGGATAATGTGTATTCTACAGCAAGGATATCAAGTCGAATATTCCACCAACTTATCAGGCAATCGCATTCATTCATATGTAGGGTTTCGATCAGTGGTTTGGTTTTTCATTATCACTCCACCCTGACCCACCGTTATCTCCCTCAATAAGGATGTGCTGCATGGGGATCTCTTCCCTATCACCTTGAACAGTGATCATTATTGATATTCGTGATATTCATGATATTCATGATTTTCCTCGTCTTCATCCGAAGTACGGGGTTGATGATTATCGATTTACGTCATGATATTCAATGTCAAGGACGACATCCAACTTCTTGGTCCTCGATTCTGACAGTCGACGAGGTCAGAGTTGAGAAACATGACTCAGATGGTGCTGTTCGCTTCGTTGCTGTATTTGCTGTCATGTTCCCCTCAACGCCACCATTGATACTCTATGATAAGGTTGGGTATTACTGTTTTCGATACTCTGTACGACTTTATTCTCAACGGTTCTATTCTGATCAAATAAAATACACAATGTCTGAGACTTTTTCCCATGGCATGCCGACCCGTGGGTGAACTGCAGTGCTAAATAAAGCACCACACACATTCCAACCTTCACATGGCACTTACCTCTCAACTTATGAAGCCTTTCGTTTTCGTCCAAATACATCCAACTTCAACCACAATCAATTTTTTTTTTTTTTTCACTGACTACCGTGATAATTAGATGACGAAGCGATGGGGCAGAATCTTCAAAGTGGTCGGCAGTACAACGGTCCAGATCACACGCCGTCCACCTTAGTAGCGGCATCCGGCGAGACGGTTGCCTTTTCTCCCTAGTTCTTCAGTCCACTAGGATGGATTCCTTTTGTTTTCGTATTTTCTCACGATAAAAGTCAAGTGAAAGCCACGTAGTCGAGTCTAAACATGGCGAATAGGAGTCGCTCAATTAAATTAGCCTGATATAGGCCCATGGGAACTGCAACCAAGCTTTTTTGTCACGTCGATTCATCCGGCTTTGATCTGGCGTGTTTCTACCTGCCAATCAAGCAGTATAAACGAAATTTGAATGGATTCATTACTATCATCTTTAGGTAAAAACCATCTATTCGAAAAGCTTGATTCAAGTGGAGAATCAATAGCCAACAGCTTAACATAAATTCATACACTCTACTCCATACTCATATATTGAGAAAGCCACCCAGTCATGGATACAAAAAGCTTCGCCAATAGAAAGAGTATATCAATTTCAGCCACCAGCCTCGCCTTGAAGACGGAAATATCGCTCATACTGTTTAAAAAATACCAGTTCATTCTGCCGCAATTTCAGAACAGGCGGCATTCATGCAAATATTGTGAAGAATACATGGTATGCAGGCTGACAGTCTGGTATGCCAGCCTTGGATTGTCACCTGTCTTTGAGCTGTGACTAGTTTGGAATGGAAATGCTTCGTGCTACGTACGGGATAATAACGTTTTTATCCAGTCTCGATGGGAGATAATCAGAAAATCTGGCATTGATATGATTTGGTCTTCCAGGGATATATAAAGTCCACAGTCAATCCACGGATACCAGGTGCTCCAGCCAACTGCCAAATACCTGGATGTTTCGTATCTACACGTATCCTTGGTATTGATAAATCCAAGCTCATCGACTAATATCAATGAGAATAAGAATATTGCCTTCCATTGGCAAACCAGGATTCGTGGCTGTATATACCTTTGTCACGAAATGACGTTGGACTTGATATATACTATAGCACTAAAATCTCAGAATATCTTTAATTACAGCAAATATAGAACAAAGCAAAGCCACAATACACTACTAGATGCCTAGAAAGAAACCAGAGCTTCTCACTTGATGGTAATGCTAATCTGACTCTGCTGATGGTAGCAGGCAGCATCATCTCCAACTCGTCTCCAATGCCCAGACCGAGCGGGACACTCGGCCGCAGCTGCGAGTCACCAACAATCAACATACCTTACCTGACAACCCTACTACACGCAGAGATCTACCCTCAAGCTGTTCATAATCAAGTCACCGCTATATAACCAATACTCACAGGACTATATTATACTATATCTGATTGACTTATGATGGCCCTCAGGCGTTCCTCTCGCCTAAGCGCAATCCCCAACGGCAGCAAGGCGCTGCCACTGCAACCCATCACAGGTCCTAAGAAAGCCAGCAGAGCACAGCATAGCGGGGTTAGCAAGACACGAAAACTCTCTGCAAATGCGAATGCAAGAGGGAAAAAGACCACAATTCCGACTGTGGAGAAAACCCCGCCAGAAACAGAAACAGAGACACAGACACAGACACCAGCCGTTGACAATGGCAGTGGCTCTGAACGCACCCAAGATTCGAATGACATGAATCCGTTTCCCACTGACAGTGCTATTAACAGACAACTACGTGCGACACCGCCTCCTCTTGACCGACCCGTTGAACCTCACAGAACGAACGCAACCCTCCTTACACCCCATGGCTCCTCGGTGGTTGCCTACCCGCCTGGCTCGGCGGATATCTCGCCCAGCAAGACCGGCCGACCTCGCGCAACCGCCACGACAGGCACGCTCCTCGAGAAAGCCAATGCATACTTGATTGCCGCAGATGCACGCCTGAAACCGGTTATCGAGAAGAACCATTGTAAATTGTTTTCGCCCGAGGGGCTCGCGGAGGAAGTCGATCCGTTTAAAAGTCTCGTGGTCAGTATCATTGGGCAACAGGTATCGGGTGCCGCGGCCAAGTCGATCCGGGATAGATTCGTGGCATTGTTCAACAAAAGCGAGGGTGATGATGCGACTGCTACTACGGCTTGGAAGATGACGGAGCGTTTCCCAACGCCAGAGGAGATAGCCCAATGCGAGATTCCTACGTTGCGGACAGCCGGTCTCTCTCAGCGCAAGGCGGAATATATCCAAGGGTTGTCTCAGAAATTCGCAGACGGTGAATTGGGCGCGCAAATGCTGGTGAATGCTAGCGATGACGAGCTCGTTGAAAAGCTGACGGCCGTTCGTGGACTGGGCAAATGGTCTGTTGAGATGTTTGCCTGCTTTGCCTTGAAACGCACCGACGTTTTCTCCACGGGGGATTTGGGTGTGCAGTAAGTCGTGTACCCTGTCTACCGGCAGCTATTAGTTCAGGATAATTTGATTCCTGAAACTTTCGTCCTACGTTTCATGGAGACTAACATGAAACAGAAGAGGTTGCGCAGCCTTCATAGGAAAAGACGTGAGCAAACTCAAAGCTAAAGGGGGCGGTAAGTTCAAGTACATGCCTGAAAAAGACATGGTGGAGCTGGCCGCGAAGTTCTCCCCGTATAGGTATGTTATCTTTACCAGTCTGGGCATCAAAGTAAGTTTCTAACACAGACTATAGGAGTCTCTTCATGTGGTATATGTGGCGAGTAGAAAACGTCGATGTTGCTGTGCTAAACGCTTGAACGGTACTATATCAAGCCTATCTGGATCTAGGTAATGTATAGTTGAGATAGCGGGCTACCTTGTATATATTGTCGACAGGCATTCGACGGCTGGTTATATATACTTGAAAGAGATATAAACTAGAAGAGCAGCGGTGGGTGATTAGCATATAATTAGAGAATCACCCATGTCGAAGGGTTTCTGGAAGTCCATACTTGGGTAGATGTCGGTATCGGCCTATCACGGTGCTCGGATATCTGTACAGTCATTCATACATGTGGACAATGGAGGTGATCAAGTCGATGTAATTCTTCCCCACCGCCGAATAGACAGTGCATATTCGAATATGAATGTTCATGCGAAGTGAGTCTGCTTGGCACCTTGCCGCGGGGCTGTATAGCATGTACTCCGTATGGGACAGTGGACCGGTAGTCGACGCTACACGCCAGTACCACATACGATGAATCACAAATAAACGATGACAAATGGATTTGTACAGTATCAGTACACAGTTCGAGTGAAATATCAGATAACATCTGGCTACATGCTCATCGCAGCGCAGCACGGCCGGACCCTCCTACCCTTCCTCCGCCTCTGCTTCCAGCACCGTAGAGCTAGAGATTCTATTTTCCAAGACCAACAAGTAAAGCAAACTGCAGAAAAGTAATCTACCTCTTGACAACGAGGTTGTCGAGGTCCTCACGCTCCTTGTACTCCTTCTCGACCTCGCGGATGATCGGGCTCAGGTATTCGACGTCCTAGAAAGGGTGAAATGGTCAGCGATATTCTTCATTCAACCCTGATTTGTCTTTCTCTAGCCCCCTCGAATCCATCCCAGACCGCAAATTCGTTATAAATGGTGCTTATCGAAAGTTACAAATCCGCGGCACGGGATTGGCCGAGAGCTTCCCGTGGGGACTCGAGGGTGACAATGGCATATAAAAGTTGAAAAATTGGCTCACCTCCGAAGGCTTGGTCTGCTCCTCAGCAGGGAGAAGGGTGTGAGAGATAGAGCACTGTAATTGCGAACAAAGGTTAGACCACTGCTTCTGGGAAAATGTCGCAGGGGAACGAACCTGGAATGCTCTGCGGATACGGAAAACGCGGTCGTAGGCCTCCTTGGCGGGAAGACGCTTGAGGGCAGCCTGGACGGCGTCGTTCTCCTCGGGGATCAAGTCATCGACTCTGGTTTCAGTCAGTCAGGACCATGTCTGTCGATGAAAGATTATATCGAAAATGTCGGGTAAGCGGAGACTGGGAAACGACAGGAGGCGAATGAATTGTTGCGACAGAATCAATTCGTCCCCTGATCCTTCACAGACTGCTCATATCCCTCGCGCTTGTCCTCATATATCGAATGGAGGGGGATGGTTACCTCAATCCGAGTCTTCTGTAGCCGGCGGCGTCGGTGTACCAGTTGGCAATGGGCATCATCCAGCGCTTCAGCAAAGGGCGCTTGACGATGTAGTTGGCGAGCGAAGGGGCAGACATGATGACGATCCCAAAGAGAGGAGGAGGTGAGGTTCAATTGATGGCGTGGCGTGGAGAGAGGGATCACAAGGTCAGTCAAGCTGGACGACGTTGGAGATTGTGCAAAACGGAGGTCCGGTCGGGAGCCTTTCCCAAAAACATCCGATAGTCTATGCCTGAGGCTGCAGGGCACCAAGGCACCCGTTCCACCTGTTCCGTCCTCTCCACGTGATTGATCCCGTGGTCTGCCTTAGGCCGCTAGCTCGATTTGCGCTTGGAGTCGGATGGCTCTGCCGTCTTGTTTCTCTCTCTCCACCTGCCAAAGGTACGTCGACTCACCATCTCGACTTCCCAATCTTCCGTGCCGACCCGTCACTCATCTTTTTCTTCGGCGTTTCCGACCGACAGATCTTTCGATCTCTTTTTTTCCCTATTGCTTCCTGGCTGGGTATGGGGCTCATTAACCGTTGAAATTGTGTTCTGCTCCTACAGGGGAGTTGCGTGCTGGTACAGACCCCGCCCCGTCTGTGCATGAAGATAGGGCATCGGTCAATCGAGCGGTTCGGCAGTATCGGCTCATCCAGAAAATATATAACCCTCAATCGCCCCCGTTAGACGGTCACAATCACGCAAGTGCTCAAAACCGCCAGACACACTTCCACTTTCCACCACGACCCGAAAAGGACATTCTGGGTTCCGGAGCGAGCACCGATATGCTCGGGTCCGGGAACCCTCGGTGAGATAAAGACGGACAAGATTAGCTGCTTGAGCGCTGGCTGGAAAGATGTTTTCAGAAGGTCATGGCACCTCCGGAGCTGCCAGCGGCTCCCAAGAGCAGCAGGTTTCGCATCCAGAGGGTACGCCTCCCCAAGATTCTCAACAATTCCCTGACGCCTCGTCGACCACCGATCTCGTCAGTCGCCTTGAGATATTATCTACTCGTATTCCAAATTACTATATTGCTCCTTTCTGTGGGGCTAGCGCGGGTGTAGCGTCGGGGATCGTGACTTGCCCTCTCGATGTGATCAAGACCAAACTGCAGGCACAGGGTGGATTTGCACGCAGAGGGGGAAATGCGGTGGAAGCAAAAACATTGTATCGTGGTATGCTGGGGACCGGAAAGATAATATGGAAAGCGGATGGTATTCGAGGTCTTTATCAGGGACTGGGTCCTATGCTGCTGGGATATCTGCCTACATGGGCCGTCTATCTAGCGGTGTATGACCGATCCCGAGAATATTACCACGAAACCACAGGTTCGTGCTGCCCCGATATTATTGTCCAAGGCTGGTCAATTGACTGATTTCACCCGGTTTACAGATAGTTGGTGGCTTGCACGAGGTTATGCTTCTATTACGGCCGGCGCATGTTCGACGATAGCGACGAATCCTATCTGGGTTATCAAAACTCGACTCATGTCACAGAGCCTCAAATCCAGCACCGAAGGGTATAGAGCCCCATGGCAGTATTCCAGCACATGGGATGCGGCCCGCAAAATGTACAAAACCGAAGGAATTCGCTCATTTTACTCCGGTCTCTCGCCGGCTTTGTTGGGACTGGCCCACGTGGCCATTCAGTTTCCGCTTTACGAATATTTGAAGATGGGTTTTACAGGGTATGGAATTGGAGAGCATCCTGATAGTGGCAGCTCTCACTGGATGGGGATTCTGTGTGCCACGTTCATGAGTAAAATCTGTGCTAGCACCGTGACATATCCGCATGAAGTGCTACGAACGAGACTCCAGACTCAACAGAGAACAGCCCCTGCGCCTTCACCCGAGGAGATAACTTTCCGTGGAGGCCTGGACCATCCCCAAGGCCGTGGACGGGCGCCTGCGTCGTCGGATGGCATGCCCAACCGACCCCGATATACGGGGATTATCCGTACCTGCCAGACGATCTTGAAGGAAGAAGGATGGCGAGCATTTTATTCTGGAATCGGCACGAATCTGTTCCGTGCCGTTCCCGCGGCGATGACCACGATGCTTACATATGAATACCTGCGAAAGCTCATCCACACATTACAGCATGATGGAGAATTGAAAATACAGCAGATGAAGGAGGAAACCGAAGGAATCTGATTGACAGATGTTTCTTCCAGGAGAAAAGATATTATACCGGCGTCTTAAACTGTGCTACAGGGATGGAATATGATCTCTGATCGTGCTACAGGGTAAACAAAATGCGTTTTATCTGGCAGGTAATATGCTTTGAATTGTGTTTTTTTTGGGTTACAAAGCTTTTACTGCGGACTGGATTTATGCAAAAGGCATACTCCTCGGCGCTATTGCCCAGGAGATATGGGCGTCAAGGGGGAGACATGTGAAGATACAGCTGGATTGCAATGGGATTGTCACATGCCAGTGAATTTGATTTGATGCAAAAAGATTTCTGTGGTTGCGAGCGTTCTTGATTATTCCGCAGGGTTGCATGTGTTGTACATACATTCATACCTTTTATATTTCCAAAGCAATATACATATGCAGTAATAATCTGCCTGAGCATGATTTAACCAATTCGAGTGAGGTATCCCTGTTCTAAGGTACTTTGTCGTACAGATTCTCGCAAAAGTACTGGATAGAGGACGGATGATGTCAGAAGTCATGTGACCAGACATTCTTGCCGAGCGACTAATAAAATCCTTAATTTCTGCATTTTCTTTCCCACAAAGGCTCGAATATCCTGTCCAACAGAATTCACCAATTCTATCCAGATGATATGATGAGATCATTAGGAAAGAGAATTATGATTGCTCTTATGATATTAACAATCTACAGCAACCGATCTTCATTTCAATAAGATGATGAATTCTTTTTAATGGTAGATCCAGTAGTACCAAGAGTGCCTGGAGATGATCATTCATACACTGAAAATTCTGATTTGACGATGAACGATATGGTTGTTGAGGTTACACATGACTGTCAGTCGGAATAAAAATTAATATCACTATTACTATTACTATTAATGCCAGTTCATCACCAAGTCATGATTATCAACGCTATCTAACACGTAGTCGTACAAAAGAAAAGAAAACAATAGATACTATCTGGGACTTCTTTTCTGTTCCTCCAATGCCTGCTGTACCCATGACGACTGCGACTGTCGATCCAGTAAAGGACCAGCACGAGTATTATGATTATTATCAGACTGAGAAGATTGGGCTTCACGACGGGCAGAACGGATGGAAGAGAAGCAGTAGGAGCACAACACGATAGCCATGGTGAAGGCGGCGATGGGGGCGTTGAGCGACTATGAAGGAGTGTTAGTCAACGCGCGATACAGCGACGATATGACTGGACGAAGAATCAGATTATGGATAATCCCATCTGATAACAGCAAAGCGGGGAAAGGTGGTTGGTCTGTTTGGGAACCGCGGAAAAGTCGACGATGAACTTACGCCCGATGGCTTGCCCAGGGTTGTTTTGTGTTTGGGAGTCATCTGATAAGGATGATCAGACCGGATACTGTGAACAGGAAGGGAATATCTGATGAAGATATGATATAATTGCCACTGATGTGATCCCACGGTTGAAGCATCTCAGGAGAACGGAGACGGAGAACAGTGGGACATGCTTGGTAATGCCGGCCTAGACGACTTCATATTGGGTCAGCTTCCAGGCGGGAAAAGTTCTTCGCTGGCTCTAACGTAAAACCACCCCATCCACTCCTTTTAGAGAACCACCAAAGAGCGATAGAAAGAATCGCAAAGAAGAGAACGTGGAGAGCACCAACAAATCAGAAATAATGATACTATCCAAACTGACATAACCGGATGCTGGCCACAAAACGTCATTAAGTCCGGTCTCCGAGGCCGGACTCGCTCGGAGGCAAGGACGCTTCCCAATGCGGTATAGTCTGGGGTGAATAATACCGGCCGGCGAGAGCCAGAATTAATCGATTCCCGTTTGCCGTCTTTCTTCAAAACGACATCACTTTTCCCATCCTCCCTCCATCATCCACCACGCTTTCTTTCTATCAAATCCAACTACACTTGTGCAGTGAAATAATCCTGACTATCACACAACAATGTTCAGACGCTTGGTAACAGTCGCCCCTCGCGCCGTTGGCACTTTGGCCACTCCTCGTATCACACCCGCCCTCTCCGGCGTTCAGGCCCAGACACAATCTATCTTCCGGGCATCTGCTGGTCCCCAGAGAAGAGGATACCACGAGAAAGATATGTATTCCCTTGCTGCCCTTTTTTTCCCTGTATCTCTCATACTGACCGTTCTGCACTGTTAGATCACTACAACAACCCTCGCAATGTTGGTTCGCTGAAGAAGGGCGATGAAGACGTTGGCACCGGTCTCGTCGGCGCTCCCGCCTGTGGCGATGTGATGAAGCTCCAAATCCGTGTCGACAAGGATAGCAACAAGATTAGCGAGGTCAAGTTCAAGACTTTCGGCTGTGGCAGCGCCATCGCCAGCTCCAGCTACCTTACCGAGTTGGTCCGAGGCATGACCCTCGAGGAGGCCGGTAAGATTCGCAACACTGAGATCGCCAAGGAGCTGTGCTTGCCGCCCGTTAAGCTGCACTGCTCTATGCTCGCTGAGGACGCCATCAAGTCTGCCATCTCCGACTACCACCTCAAGAACCCCAGAGCTGTCAAGACCGACCTCTCGGGCACTGGTGCTACCATGCCTAACGTCAAGGTTGAGATCGAGCAGACTGAGGGTGCTGCCGCTACCTTGTAAGGGAATCGAAATAAATCAAAAAAAGAAAGTCCACAAAAAAAAAAAAGAGATACCGAACCCCAAAATAAGCGACATGGGATTATATACCTACTTTTTTCATTTGATAATCTGATACGCGACTCCGTTCATTTTTTCTCTTCTTTTTCATCGGCCTACCCCTTGATATTGGGTTGAAAGAATGCCAACGCTGGAAAAATGCTTTGGAATGGCCATGTGTGAGGTTTTTGACGGAAACAAACAAATTGAATTTGTTTGATGTACAGTTTCTTTTTATCTTCTCTTATGCCCCTTTTTCTTTTTTTTTCTTTTTTTCTGGCAAGGCATTTTGTGATTATACCTACGGAGTATCTATGCTGAAACTGCGAGCGAAAGGTGCCTTTGATAGTTTCATAATGAAAACCATTGAAACTCAGAGTTCTTCCTGATTATAATATATAAGTAGAATAACAGATACTTTTAGCTTTATCAGCTCTATTCAATCTATATCTAAGTATACAATTTTTGCCGAATATCCCTAGGATATATCGAAAAATAGAAGAGAAATAACAACGCCGTCGCTGATGCACAGATATACCCCGTGCCCGTGCCCTTTTATCCGGTCATTAATACAATCAACCAAAACCAAGCCAAGCCAAGCCCTTAAAGTAGCAGCAGAGCAAATTAATTTATATAGGAATGAAATGAATATTCATCCTACTTCAACAACCCAAACCGACTCTTCAGAGATAGCAAAGTCTCATAGATAGATAGCTTCAACTCGACGCGCAGGAAGCCAGTCCAGGCGCAGAGGAAACGGAGGAAGTTGAGGGGACGCAGGAGGCCGCCGGATTCGTTGATGGTTTCGATTTGCTCTTCGAAGACGGTGCGGGTGGCGTAGCGGGCGAGGATGAGGAAGGTGCGGACGGGGCCTTGGCGGGTGTGGAGGTTTTCGTCGAGGCTGCGGGCTATTTGGGATTAGCTTGACTTGTACCCTTTGCTTGGGGAAAGGGGGACGTAGACTTACTCAGATCGTTGGTCTTGAGGATGAGGAGAATGATTCTCGGGACTCGGCCGAGAAGCTCGACAAGTTGCTGGAGCATGCCTTCGCCGAGGGCGCCGGAGATATGCTCCTTCTCGTCTGCGGTGCGCGCAGAGGCAACGTTCTTGGTCAACACGGTGTAGTCTCTTCCTGTGATGGCACTGGCGAAGAGTGGGAACTGCTCGTCTGTGATGCCTGCTACTTTGCGCGCGTATGCGCGCATGCGGTCCACGTCGGCATCAATAACGGCCAGCCAGAGCTTGGCGTAGTTGCGGCGGAGGTCTCGGGGGATGGTGCGGTACAGGCCATGGTCGTAGAGGATGATTTCGAAGTTGTGGCGACGTCCGTTGGGGTTCTTGCGGATCGCAATGTTGCCGCCGTGGGGGTCGCAGTGCAGGGGTGCGTTGTCGCCAAAGATCATTTCGTTGAAGATGTGAGCCAATGTTGCAGAAACCTCGTCGCGGTCGATGTTGTTGGAGTCTAGGAATTCCAGGTCATCGGGTCGACGGCCAGAGATGAACTCCATCACGAGGATGCGCTTTTGCGCCCAATTTACTTGGTTTTGTCAGTATATGCAACGCTTGTGCCGGCAACGATGACCTTACCTCCTGGGATAACAAGCGGTATATCAGAGTGTTTCTTAAAGTATTCAGCTGCCCGGGTGGCATTCTCCGCCTCCATCCTGAAATCCAGCTCCACGGGGAGAGAATAGTCCATTTCTCTGGACAGCCATTCGAGATCGTATTCCGGGAAGAAGCGCTTGAGCATAGCAAAGGTGAATCGCGTCAAGGCCAGGTCCAAAGGCACCCATTCCGCCAAAGCCGGATGCTGCACCTTCACGGCAACCTTCTGACCAGTTTCCTTCAGCGTTCCGATATGGACTTGGGCGAGAGAGGCGGCTCCAATTGGTTGCGATTCAAAGTCCGAGAAAAGCTCATCGATCCGGTGACCAGTGTCAGCAACGAACATTTCGCCAATTGATTCGATCGAGGAGACGGGGCATTTGTCTTGGAGTGGGATGAAGGTGGTCGTCCATTCCAGCGGAAGTAGGTAGCCCATGCTGCTCAGATGTTGTCCCAATTTGATGAATATAGATCCATTCTTCTCAAGAACCCGCAAAGTCCGCTCCGCGCAACGCTTGTGGCATGCCTTGATGTTCTGGGCTTGTTCTTCCGGTGTGGTGGCTTCGATTTTAAGGGTCTTCCGGTAGCTATAATGAAAGAACCGTATAAGCAAGCACTCATAGATAGCAGCGAAAATTTCCAACTTACTCATTGATACACACAGCCAGCGTACCAACAACCCGTCCAGTTCTCTCCGTAGCGCGGTATAGATGCTGAATATCATCCGAGAACGCCACCGCTCCAACACCTACCACACTACCCACAACTGCGTACTTGATGACCTTGCTCCGTGACCCATTCGACCCCGATTGCTTCCCTCCATTGCCGCTGGCCTCCCCCGCAGAGAAGAGCGGAGATGTTTTCGTAGAATACTGATTTCTAGACACAAAAGACAAGGTTTGCCGCTGGGCACACCGCCGACTGATCAATGTCGAAGCCTTTGCCGAGCTAGAAGCGAACCGGGATGGCACCGATGAAGCAATTGCTGCAGATTTTGAAAAAGGTGAATTCGAGTGTTTAATGGCCGTCGCGGGATCCAGGCCGGACGCCCGCAACGGCGTGCGGAGCACTGCTCTCATACCGAACCGAAGGGCGGCGTCCTAGGAGCAGCAGCGTGAGAGATCGTTTTGCCTGATAAGGAGTTCGTGCACGTCAACACCAGGCCATTGTATCCTTGCAACGCAACAGTCGGACCAGGGCAGTTCCCAGATTCAAGATGCCGTCAGGAGATTTTCAGACGGATCTCGCCGCCAATCGGATTCCACTTTTCCCGATGTCGGGCTGCTGTGCACGTGATCCCGAGGCATATATCAAGTCAATGGAAGAATGGCTAGAATGGCAAGAAGATATTGAATTAGGATGATTGAACATAATAGAACATACCTTAGAGTCGTGTGGCATAGTGTAAGTCTAGGAAGAAGGGCATGTGAGGTCCTACGTCCAGCACCATACGATGTAGATATACATCTCATCAGGAATCCCATAAGTCTAAAATTGGTCTAGAAAGGAAAAGTAGCATGTAGCATATCGACATCACTTAGCATATCGACAGATCAAACAATGCTCCGAGAGAAGTAGGCCAAATTGACCAAATACGACAAAAAGTACAAAGAGAGAAAAGAGATAGATACAAGAGTCAGCCAGTCCGTTTTTGTTGTTTTGCCAGGATAACAAAAGAAATGCAAAGAGAGAGAAATCGAGCCCCAATGCGCCTATTTTATGCGATGCACTCGGTAAAACATTATATAGCTACCCCTTTATGTTCTTAATGTCTGAAACCAAAGAACCGACCGAAGATGGTAGCCGAAACAACTGAAGGAAAGAAACATGAAAGGAATATGGACAGGACGTAAGTAATGTCAAATCACATCGCCCATTCGTCATCTGTATGGGTTCTTCGGCGCCTAGGAACCAAGGATGGCCGGCGGCCCATTGAACTAGGCGGCCTTGTGTCTTCCTCGGTCAAAAGCTCGACGTGAGACAGCCGATTAGACATGCCGCGAGACATCCTGTTTCTTGATGCGCCAGAGCCTCCATTCACTCCAGAGGGAAGACCAGAGCCGTTGCCATCTCGACTTCCAGGTCGCATTGCAAGCGAGGAGCCACTTAAAGCATTCCGTGGGTGTCGCGACGTCTCTCGCCCTTCGTAATATCCTTTAGATCCGCTCGAGCGATGGATGTGTTGTGGAGTAGAGGGGGCAGACTGGTTTGCCAGATAACCGGGTGGTGTGGTAGAAGTGCTTTGCCGTCTCGCGCCAGGTCTGCGCTTCCCCATACCATATGAATCGTTCATCTCACTTGACTGAATAAGCTTTCCGGCCATATCTCTGACCAAGATAGCTGGATCATTCTCCAACTCCCTGATTGCATCCAAAAGACCATATCTAGCGAGAAGACTACCTTGCTCTTCGCTTGAGTCGCAAATGCTTGATATGATTCGGAGTAGGTTCAGGCGAACGGCAGCTTTAGCGTGATGAAGCTTTTGTCCGATCCGCGTAAAAAGATCCGGTCGAGCAAGTGTCGAGGCAATTGGTGGACTTAATCTGAGAAGCTTTTGGAGCGGCTCAAGAATGTTTTCGAAAGCGTTTGCCTTGGAAAACGTCAAGCACTTAACAATGGCATCCGTAAATGATGGCTTGTCATGGCGGTTATCCAGGAGATGCTCTTCAACCTTCGCCGTCTCTTCTTGGAGCCTGTCATAGGAAAGCAAAGGTAAGCCAGAATACTTTCAACTAAGGGAACCATTACTAACCAGGTGAATATAGCATCTAGAGCAGTAACCTGCCAATATGGGTCGGAAAGAAGGGAGATGTAAAAGGCGAGACCCTTGTTGCGCCACAATTCGCGACGACCGACTTTTCCAGAGTTCGCCATGTCGCAAAGGATCGGTAGCGCAAACTCTTTCAATGGTCGTTCAGTCTTTACAATCTTCTGAAGCAACGGTACAATGCCATTCAGCGCAGCGTCTTCCTGGCGTGTCTTGTTTAGGCGACACATGTTGTAGATTGTATTCAGAATCTGATTGGAGACTTCTCGGAAATGAGGTCGTCTTATGGTTGATCGTAGAAGATCCGTGAGGACATCGATGGCGTTTGAGTTCTGCAGGGAATCAAGGGTCGTTGAAAGCATGGAAAGGTTCTTGATAAACTTCAACATGGTTATTTGGTGAGCTGGAGTCATGCGCTTCAGCTCTTTTAGAACCCCTTAAAACAAAAGTTAGAAAATAGATCCAAAGCTGGGTCATGTATGGACTCTTACTATGCAGAACGGTTCGTTCAGAGACCATCTCTTTGACGTGATTCTCGGCCTGTGAGAAGATGAAGAAGATGTTCGCAATACGACCCTCGACAATCTCAGCCAGATCTCCTTCCTCGTCTAATACTCGACTCAAGACGAGTGAAAGAGGGTCTAACACAGAGCTGCGAGATAGAATTCTGCAAAAGTCATTCTTCGGAGTAGAGCCCTTTTTGTTGTCAGATTCTGGCCATATGCGTAGAACAAGCAAGCGAAACTAACCTGTAATTCAAAAACACTCCAAATGCCGTTTACTCCAATGAGAACGAGATCTCGTTCGTCCTCATAATCGTCTTCCAAAAATTCAACAAGAACATTCAAACCTCCAGCGCTGACAAACATTTGGAGTGTGAGAGTGGATGTTTGATACATCTGCTGCACAAAAGCTGCAGCTTCAAGTCGAATCTCTCGTGGATACTTCTTTGACGCAAATTCGTTGACAATGGGAATACCGCCTACGAAGCAAAGGTTTTCCTGGATTTCGTCATCGTTATAGATGATAGCGTTCACAATTCTCAACAGACAGAGGATAATGTCACGTCGGCGACATGAGTCAAGGATCTCCAAAATGGGTAACATTCCGTGTGCACCAATAATGATATTCTTCGTCTCTGGGAGATCACAGAAAATTGTCAGCAGCTGGTCTGAAATATCCGCAAGGACCTCTTCATCCTGCGAGGTCTTCAAGGAGCTAACAAGTCCCTCGACTTGACTTCGAAGTCGAGCATATTTGTCGCGTGCAATATTGGCTTCCAAATCCATTTCGTCGAAACCTTCTTCAAGCTGGGCAAAAGGATCATCCTCGTCGTCCTGATCTCCAAGCCAGGAGTTGTTTGATAATTTCGAGTTAAGCATCAATGTGCTACGATCCGAGCTACCGTCACTTGCTGGCTTCTCCAAAGCAACCTCATCGGCACCCAGGATGTCAGAGAAATCCTCGTCATGCTCATTTTCTGCAAATCTCTGGATTTCAATCGCGGAACGATGACGCTTGACTGATATCTGTTTCCTAAGCCGCGGCTGTGGTGGTTCATCGTCTTCGGCTGATAATTGATACTGAGTTGCTCCCTTCGATGGAGAGGTTTGGAGGATGATTTCCGGCTCCTCATCAACTTCCTGGAAAAAAGTTCGTAAGCACATATAATGCCAAGAGTCACACAATTTACTTACCCGGAAAGCCCCAAGTTTCCGGTCCAATGAATCTTCATTCGCCATGATAAGATCGGAGTAATCCTCAACCGGGTTCTCTTTGTAGAACGAAGCTGGACGCGGCGGTTGTCTCATTGGTGGCACAGGATTCTGAGTGAGAATCGGAACATTGTGCATGGGCGATATAGAGCTTTTAGCAGGTTGATGATGTGGTAGATTCTGGAGCTGCGCACTTTCAACCGGGGGTTGTTTGAATGGAACTGGCCGAATGGTCTCCTGAAAATCCGACTCGTCAGGCTGCAGAGAGGAAGCACTGAAAGGATCGTCAAATTCAAAGCTATCATCGGACCTTAGAATTGTCCCATCAAGAGACGCAAACGCTTTGAGTTTCTCAGAAGAAAGCATCCCTCCGAAATTGTCATGTGGCCGGAGATGCGGTAACTTCATCGCACTAGGGGATATAGCGGTAGCAAAGTCATCATCCCAATTGTCGTCCTCGTTCGAATCGGCCGTTCGAAATTTCTCAGTTACATTTTTGGAGATTGGTGACGGTAGAGTATCTTTGGTTGGGGTGTTCCGAGAAGGGGGTAGAGGGACTGAGTTGTTGTGATCGAACTTGAAAGGTTTTCGTAAAGTGCCTGCACCGGGTGAGCGCAGAGCCTCGTTCCATTCTTGAACACTCTTTACTGCTTCTTCGTATTCAGTGGACTTTTTCGGAATGACCGAATCAGACCTGCGAGCGTTCACTATCCAGGGGTGTTTGAGAAGTTTCCTGGCCGAAACACGAAGGTTGGGATCTTTTTGGAAACATTGCATGAGGAAATCCTTAACGGCCTGTTTTACCATTAGACATGAAAAGGCAGATAACGAGGTGTAGACCTTACCGGAGAGGCACCTTGGGGTAGAGGAGGATGATCATCGTTGACAATGCGGAATAGTGCAGGCATAGGTTGTAGGTTATGGTAGGGAGGCTTTCCTTCAAGCAACTCAATGACAGTGCAGCCAAGACTCCAGATATCAGATGCCGTAGTAGCACCTGAAAGCTCAATCACCTCAGGAGCCATCCAGTAAGGAGTTCCAACGACGCTTGCCTCGTTGAGACCGGTAGTACGGCTGGCAACACCAAAGTCTGCTAGTTTCACGAGACCCTCTTTGGTGGTGAGAATATTCGCGCCTTTGATATCCCTATGTATGACACCTTGTTCATGTAGATATAAGAGTCCATGAAGGACCTGGGACATGTACAGGCCAACCAGATTCTCCGGAAAGCGGCCGAAGTTCTTTGCGATCGAATGTAACGAGCCATTTTCGCAGTATCTGAGCCTGTCAGCATTCTTCCAAAAAATTTCTTTGTCTTCTCTAATAAAGATAACATACTCGAGGATGATGTTTAAAGTTTCAACAGACTTTACGAATCCATGGTACTTGACGATGTTGGGATGCTACAATGAAGCTGGATTAGCTTTTCTGCCAGGAACTGGGGATGTAGGTCCCGATCTCACATCCAGGTTCTTTAGGAGATCAATTTCCAGCTGTAGCAAACAGAATTAGCGACACGGCACTTTCCCAGCCAGCCAGGGTTCAGTGATATTACCATAATAACCCGCAACTCGCTCTTGGGAAGATCAGTCAGCTTGATCTGCTTCACAGCCACTGTCTCCCCAGTATTCCAGTTCAGCGCCCTGTAAACAGACCCAAATGCACCTCTGCCCAAGCAATCACCCAATTGCTGCGATGCGGTTGACCGTCAGTATTATACCATTGGAAGAATAACACCCGGGGGTCATATTCGTACATAATCCTTGAGCTCTGCCACATCTTTCGCCGATGATTTCACCACCTTATCCTCCCTTGTCTTATCTTCTCGCTTGGTAGGGCTGGTGTTGAGTCTCGAGAGTCGCGGTTTGGCTGGTGTCCCCGAGGCCCTGGACGGTGGACGGGCCGCCGCCTCACTGCCCTCGCTGGATCGAGACACCATATCCGACAGATGTATCGGTCGTTTGTTTCTCAGTCTCGGGATCGCTGAATCAGGCGGGCTGTGTCAAATCGCGCGGTTTCAGATACAGGGTGAGAAATGAGGAACGAGGCAGGAGCCAGGCGATCGATCAGGTTATTCATGTCAGCAAAACCTATTTCAAGCAAATATTGTCAGTAATCTTCACATGTGAGACAGCAAACGAGGGAAGCTATGGGATAGCCATTCTCTTTGGGGAGATAGGGCATGAAGATCTGTTGAGGGACATACAGGAGGGATAATTGCTCGCACACCCATGGAGCCGCGTTGACCACACGCGTCGCTACACATCAGAGACCTGCTTTCCTTCGAGGGTATAATATCCAAGTTGTCAGCGAGATCCATGGGAAATCCACCAAAGGACAGTGGAAGAAATGACCGCCAACTGTGGTGTTTGTTGGTTCCACTCAGACAAACTGGGGGTGTTTCTGAACTTTCGCTTCTCCACAGGTCACCACCCGTTCGGGACATGACGCAGCGACCGGCTTCCTACCTATCTCCGATCAACCTTATCAAAGTCGATCGAAAGATCTTCCGGATGCTCTTTTTGGAATCTATGACGCTATATCAATTATCAATTGCAAAAATGGACTAGTAGGCCATAGCGTGACTGTTTGTGCGTTGGACAATGCGCATAAACCATGAACTACGCCGTTCCATAAGTACTATCGAAGGAATTCGCCGGCCGACTAATCAACCATGGCTGCAAGAAAGCTTTATATTTACAATCTATTTCAAAAAATAACATTGGGGGTATCCCAAACTGATTATCTCATGATACGTGCGTTTCTTTTCCCGCCTGTGCCTCGCGGAGGAGACGGAGAACATCTGATACAAGATACAGACTGCCGGCAATGACCAGAGGGCCACCGTTGGCCTGCTCGCAGGCCCAATTGATGGCAGCCAGAGGGTCTCCATCGAAGTCTTCCACATTGCCGATCCCCGGGATCGACTGAATACATGTAGCAAGCTCTGGAGGGTCGACGGCTTTAACCCAGGGCATTCCATCTACAGGTCCGAAGGCAGTTGTTGCAACGCTATCCCCAGGCTTGATAAACGAGTGAAACAGTTCAGTCAAGTCCTTCCCACGCGATGCTGCAATCACCCAGGTTATGTTACTCTGCGGTGAGCGCAACTTGCGATCCACGTACGCCCCGAGCACCTCAGCTGACTGTGAGTTATGAGCACCGTCAAGCAATATGGGCTCTTTGCGGGCAACCAATGGCTCAAGGGCAATATTTTGTAAACGGCCTGCCCACTCTACACCATCGAGATGTGGGATTAAAGTGTCCACGTCGACTTCTGGGCGGAGTTTAGAAATGGCCAATTGAAGTGCCGAGACAGCACAACACATATTCGCCCGTTGATGAGGCTGAAGATCCAACTTTTCGAACACTTGCCTAAGCAACGGGGATTGAATATCGGAAATGTCCGAGTGGACGAACATCGCATTAAGGTTCAGGTCGTTGATGTACTGTTCGAGAGTGCTGATCACCTCCGGCGCATTGGTGCCATCGACCACACAGGGAACCCCAGGCTTCAGTATGCCGGCTTTTTCACGAGTGATTTCCTCAATGGTGTTTCCTAGCAAAGACTGGTGATCCAGTCCTATTTTAGCAATGACGGAAACCAGAACATTGTTCAGAATATTTGTAGCATCCAGACGGCCTCCCATGCCAACCTCGACCACTCCCACTTCTACTCGTTCATGGTTGAAGATCTCAAAGGCCGTCGCCGTCAGCAATTCGAATTCGCTGGCTCCAATACCCAGTGTTTTATTGCGCAGTTTGACTTGGGCTTCGATGTGTCGGAAGAGGGACTCTTGCACTACTCGCTCGTCGATAGTAATGCAATCCCACCGGTCGATAAGATGAGGGGAGGTAAAGCGACCGCAGCGGACTCCGCCCGCTGCCAGCAGGTGCGAAAGGCAGGCGCTGATCGAGCCTTTACCATTAGTTCCGGCGATATGGATGGCCTGCCATGACAGAGGGGTCTGCTGTAGGAGACTGGCAATCCGGCCGAGCCCGAGCTCAATCATTCCTCCAAATATACGGTGTCTGGTGGTTGTTTGGACCAAATCCTCATCATCAGAAAAGCGTTCTGGGCGAAATTGGCATTGATGCAGCCCCTAACGACTTAGAAGGCTGGCGCAACGTGAAATGTAAGCTGGATCAAGTGTAAGAAAAGTCGAAAGAAGTCAAATCCCTTTCGGTCGAGATAACCAGACCTCGCCGCGGAGTTGATGCCTCAGAGTCCTATGCAAGACTCAGGCGTTGAAAGTTACCCGCGGGCGATAACGGCCGTACTGTATTGTACGCAGGCGTATTTGTTGAGCCTCTCGACGCCACACTCCAGCCTCTTTTCCTCCCCGACATGTTTTCTTCGGAGCCTCAGGCGCAAATCTCTGTTTGACATTCTGCCTTTGCCTTCCTCCTTGCCTCCGCCAGTCCGCCAGTCCGCCCCCGTTTCTCCATCAAACCACCTCCGGCTTGCCAGCGCAAAGTCGCCAACTTTTTCTCCCGTTCCCCGCCGACATTAGTCCCACTATTTTTATTTCTATTTATTATCGGTCTTTTGGGGTCATATTTGATAAAGGGAATTGTTTGGCCCTCTTTTTGTACTTTATTGGGCTGTTTACTCCGTCGCCATGGGTATTCCGTGAGTTTGTCCAGACTCGTGTGCCCCGTTGGGTGAAACGCGCTACCTCGCCGCCGGATGGAGCACGGGGCAAACATTGTACTAACCTTGCTGTAGAATGTTCCGTGAGCCTTCGGGCGCTGATAAGTCTACGGATAACGCCATTAAGGATCCCTCTGCTGCCGCGCGATCTTCAATCCGTCGCCAATCTACCATTCGCCGCCCGTCGCGCTTCAGTGGTTCCGACTTACGCAGCGCAACCCTTCGCTCAAGATTTTCTCGCCCGATCGCAGATGAGATTGAGCGTGAAGTGAATGGTTTTAGGCACCATGTGCGCTCTCCAGCTCCGAACTCTGGGCCTGTCGATGACCCCTTTGATTTGACAAGAGGCCTTGTGGATTCGAATAGACGGGAGGCCGGCCAAAGGTTACTAAGAGATGCCATTCACCACAATCACCCTGGTCGGCGGTTGAGAATACCGCGTGAGTCGCCGATGGTTGACTTCCTCAGCCGTTTCTCCCCGGGGGATGACCCTGGCAGCCGACAAAGTCCAGAGCATCCGCCTTACACACCGCGATTTGCTCCTGCAATCGCATATCACAGCACGGCATCTTCGCAGCCACACCCAGACGTCATTCGTCTATCCCCATTTCCCCGCTTCGGTGGTCCCAGTGATGATCCAGATGGATTGACAGTTCCTTTGTTGCGGAGGGTTGGCCAACGGTCTATCAACGAAACGAATCGAGTAGGTCGCGGTCCCGTTGTTGATGGGCTTGGAGACCGCCAACGGAGTTTGAGCCCAGAGGATGACGAGCAAGAGCATGATGCGTGGGAGACACTCCTAACTACCATTGCGCCAGACGCCAATCTTCCCAGTGCCGACTCTTCATTTGGTTCCACTGCAGCCTCTGGGGCAAATGCATCGAGGGAAGGGACATCCGGAAACTCGGCCAACCCTTCTCAAACACTTCCATCGTCTTTGGATCCTACGGCAGCGACAGTGAGAATGGTGCTTGATCCCTATCCCGAGTTCCTGAACCCATGTGACCCACCGTCTTCCGATTCAGGCTCGGACTCGGAGTCGGAGCTTAGCCAGCAAGCTCTTAATCAGCGCTATCGCGCTCGGATGCGCCTCATGAACCCCATTCGGCAGATGCATAATCTTCATTCTACCATGGATAGCCAACCTCCTATTCCTACGGTTTCATTCTCCTTTTCCGATACCTCTACCGACCCGGACTTTACCCAGATGCAGGCCATACTGGATCGTCTTGCTCGCAGACAGGATATTCCTGATGAATGGTGGGCAGCTGCTGGACTGTCTCGATCTCTTGGCCGCAGGCTCGGCCCGGGAGACGAAATCCCAGATTCTGACGACACCGATGCGCCAGCCAGACAGAGGTCCTGAATTTTTCTTTCTTACTTGTCGTTGATATTGTTTTAGATATGATGTTGTTGTATGTGGGAAGATATCTTTCGGTTTGAATAATAGCGGGTGGGTCATTGTGTTTGGCGTTGACGGTGTATTATTGATTTGTTTTCGCCTTGTGGATTTGCATATGGTCTTGCCCAGGTGGACATTGCCTACCCTGGGAATAGGGGGAAGCCCATTCCCGTATATAGTCACTCGGGCTCTTTGTATCCATAATCTGTGATGATACCATGTTTTGCAGCTGCGAGTACAGCGCTTGGTCGAGTTGACTATCTCTCCATCCGTTCTTTTGCCTTTGAGGTAGTCGATTCAAGATGGAAAGTGGGGTAATAGACAATCAAAAGTGCGGTTGATAAAAAGTGCCATTAATGAAAGAGGGGTACCCCTGATACCATCTGTTGTTTCTCCTCCTATAAAAACCACTCCGTGGAATCGTCTCCAACAATTGCGGGCGTTGTTGCAAAAGATCAGCCTTCCTTCCCGGTGACGTAGAGGCTTCGGGGAAGTACATCGCAGCACCCCACTCCGAACGAAAAGCCCCGCCTATTGCGTATGACTATTTCTTATCAGGGCACAAAGCTTGCTTTTGGTTACTATTCCACAACTTCTCCTCTCATTAAGGGCTTTGAGCGCATAAGACAATTGCCTGGAACGCTTCTTCACAAAAGTTACATATAGTTTTGCCATTTGGCACCTTTGCTTCGTTATCATACTTGTGAAAAATCTCGACGCGTTCCTCGTGACTACCCCAAATATCATTGTTGACTCAATAGCGAAACTGTTTTTTGATTTGATCATCATTGGCTGCACCCGTTCATCACCATGGATCATCAGGTGGATAGATTAGTCGATAAAATCTGGGGTAAGTCATTGGATTCTGTTGTAATTGAATCGCTGCTTGCCCCTCCGGACGTACCTATAAGCAGTGTCGACACTTCGACACTACAGGGAATATGGCAACAGGCAGCACAATGAACCCTGTAATAGGAGTATAGCTAACCTCTTCCCAGCAAAATTGCAAGCCACTCCCGACAATGCCCGTTTAATGATAGCAATCAGTGGAATCCCAGGATCCGGGAAGACACAACTCGCAAACATGATGGCCAATCGAATCAACCAGCTCTATTCCACAGGACACGCAAACTCTCCTCCCGTTGCAACAGCCCTCCCAATGGACGGCTATCACTACACACGGGCAGAACTCGCGCAGATGCCGGATCCCGTGTACGCCGTTGCCCGGCGGGGTGCAGCCTTTACGTTTGACGGCCACAAGTTTCTAGCGCTGGTACAGAAGCTCCGGGAACAGGTAACACCGGAGACTCTGAGCGTGTTTGCCCCCAGCTTTGATCATGCGGTTAAGGATCCAGTTGAGAATGATATAGCCATCCCTGCTACGTGCAGGGCTATCTTCTTCGAGGGGAACTATCTAAGTCTGAATAAAGAGCCGTGGAATGAGGCTGCGAGATTGATGGATGAGCTTTGGTTTGTGGATGTGGACTTTGAGATTGCTCGGAAGAGATTGATTCGGAGACATGTTCAGGCGGGGATTGCAAAGGATGAGGAAGAGGCGGACAAAAGGGCGAGGGAGAATGACCTGGTCAATGGGAGGGAGATTGTGGACTTCAGGATGGAGGTTCAGGAGATTGTTTCCAGCAATTATGATCCTATGTGGGACATGTGATGTGGATTATGGACACCCAACATTCAACACCCAACACCATTGGCATTTTGCAGGCAGAAAGAATATTCTGCTTGTGAGTCTTCTCTGTACATTCTTGATGATATAAATACAGCAATCCTTGCTTCAAGCTTTTATAAATGCTGGGAGTGTTTTTCATGTGTATAGTTCTGAAACAAAACACTGCACATTCTAAGATTTTGGATACAGTTCTACAACAAAACAACTGTACTCCACTAGCTAATAATTCGTGCAACCCAGCAATATAGCAAGTCAGCTGAATATTTTCAATCTATTTTAACTATCTGTAGTCTCACGAAATTAATAGCCTATCTATAAATACTCAAGTCTAGCCAGTGGTCGAATTATTGAGGCTGTATGGGAAATTGCACCGTTACTTACTCAGCAGACCCCCAGAGTCTCCGCCCAATCGAGTGCCTGACGCCAAGCCTGTTCTAGCTTAGCGGCCTCCACTCTGAGCCTTACCGTTTGTAATTACAATACAGGGACTGAGGATCGGCAGGGTCGCTACCAGTTTGGAGTGAAACAACCCTCGGCCCCTTCGATGCTAATTTCCTCCTGCTTCATCGGGTTCTCTTCGAGATCTCTGTCATTCTTCAGTTTATCTTCGCATCCGCCACTCTTTCGCTTTTGCGCAACCACGCTCCTTATTATTGCCATTTACCACGTTCTTTACAGCCGATATTTGTGTATAGTCGCTCTTTCGCATATTTCTCTTATTCCTTTTGCTTTCGCGATCCCAATCCATTTGCCCCTAATCGTTTTGACGGATTAACCGACGGCCTACAATAACCGATTTTCAACCATTTCATCAGCAAAATGCACTTCGCCAAGTCCGCTATCCTTTTGTCCCTCGTGGCTCTCAGCAACGTCGTTGTTGCTTCGACTCCTGCTTGTCTTCTTTCTGCGGTGGGGTAGGTTTTGCGACAATCTTTCGGAAACGCGAAATGTGGAGGGGAAGAAGATCATCGACTGACACCTCTACAAAGCTCCCAGGAGAACCCCGCCGATCTCAAGGCGATTTGCGTCACCAATGTCGACAAAGTGAAGGACACCATTACTGAAAAATGCGGCGATAAGAAAAAGGAAGCCCTCGACTTCTTCTCCGATGTCTGCGCGTCCGCCGGTCACAAGAATGGTGCGTACTATCAAGCTTCAACGCTGCAGTGCAGATTACCTTGCGACAAGGACTAACGTTGCTTGTATATTTAGTTGTCGACAGCTCCTCGACTAGCTCCGCTTCCAGCACCACCGGCACTTCTACCGGCTCCAAGTCGACCGGCACTGGCTTCGTCACTTCTACCTCGACTAGCTCTGCTTCTGACTCCAACAGCAGTGGCTCTTCTGGCACCAGTTCCAGCAGTTCGTCTTCCAGCTCGCCATCGCCCTCTGACTCGGTGTCCGCTGGCGCTTCCGACAGACACGTCTCTGCCGCTGCATTCGCGGCTGTTGTCTTTGTTGGCTTCGCGGCTACACTGTGAGCATGCTTGTGTTGGGTCCATTCTATCTTGCGGTTCCGGTTATGGAATAAATATTCGAAATATATCCAATATGTTGTTTTCATTCGAGTTGATCCTTCATTTAAAACCCCTTCATAAATAGCTTGTTGATTTTGAAGGGGTTGATAAATGGCATTTATGTTTCTATATTGAATTTAGTTGTGTTTGAGACACAATACAATCGTGACCTGAGAACAGGGATTTAAATCTACTTACCTTGGACCATGAGTTCGTCGATCAGATTATCAGATCAGTCGTAATGAACCGCTCGTGGTATTATGAGATACGACCCACTGTTATCATTGTAGAGTTCATCTCGTACCAGAGATAGTACTTTTGGATGAAGATCATTCTAGGGCATCTTACAGAGTAATGTATAAATGACAGATCTTTGCAACTGAGCATAGCTAAGGCTCTGAGCTTTGAAATCCACTGATAGTCCAGCAGATCAGTTCACTTGATATCGCAGCTCACCGACATCATCATACCACTCGGCTGAAGTCATCAACTGCCGATTCCGGCGCCTAACCGGACTGAGGGCACGCAAAAGCACATGACTGGCACCCAAAGCGCGTTCTGGGCGCCCGTACAAAGGGCGCCCATTTAGCCCAAACACGAAAATTCGCGTCCGTGTCCACCAGCAACGCGTTGGCCCGGGCGAGAGATCAAATACCTTCCAGAATCTCTGCCCCTCCGACTTCTTTTTTTCTTCCCATCCCTCTCTCCTCCTCTTTCTCCTCATCACATTTCAATTTTGACGAAGCTTTTCTTTTCCTAATACCATACGAAAAGCCCAGTCTTTACACTTATTCTCTAATACTTCTTAATACCCTTGTTCAGTTTCTTCATTTGCTTTACAAATCAAGATGTTTGTCTACAAGAGAGGTAAGATTTCACCTTTAGGCTCTTGAATGGATCTCTGCTTGACAATCGAGGATGTGATCGTATTCGTTCGCCACCACTTGAGTGATCTCTTTGCTAACGGATCAAAATTTATAGACGGACGCAAGGAGCGTGTACAGTTCGACAAGATCACTGCTCGTGTGTCAAGACTTTGTTACGGCCTTGACCCCGATCATGTCGATGCTGCTGCTATTACCCAGAAGGTCATCTCTGGTGTGTACCAGGGTGTTGGCACCGTTGAGCTTGACAACTTGGTATGAAGAATCTTTGGTTGCCACATTGGAACACATGCTGATTTATAATCTGCTTTACAGGCTGCTGAGACTGCCGCATACATGACCGTCACACACCCCGACTACGCCATCCTTGCTGCCCGTATAGCCGTTTCGAACCTCCACAAGCAAACCAAGAAGCAATTTTCCTTGGTTATCTCAGATCTCTACCACTATGTCAATCCCAAGAACAAGAAACCCGCGCCCATGATTTCAAAGGCAACATATGAGACGATTATGAAACATGCAGATGAGCTTAACTCGGCCATTGTCTATGACCGCGACTTTAACTACAACTTCTTCGGCTTCAAGACTCTGGAGCGTTCATACCTGTTGAGAATTGACGGAAAGGTGGCCGAGCGTCCTCAGCACTTGCTGATGAGAGTTTCGGTCGGTATTCACGGTGATGATATCGAGAAGGCCATTGAGACCTACCATCTGATGTCTCAGAAGTACTTCACACATGCCTCCCCGACTCTGTTCAACGCTGGTACTCCCCAGCCACAGCTCGCCTCGTGCTTCCTCGTTGACATGAAGGAGGACAGCATCGAGGGTATCTACGACACCCTCAAGACTTGTGCTATGATCTCGAAGACTGCTGGTGGTATTGGTCTTAACGTTCACCGTATCCGTGCTACTGGCTCTTACATTGGCGGAACCAACGGTTCTTCCAACGGTATTGTTCCTATGCTGCGGGTGTTCAACAACACTGCCAGATATGTCGACCAGGGTGGTAACAAGCGCCCTGGTGCTTTCGCTATTTACCTCGAGCCTTGGCACTCGGATGTCTTCGAGTTCTTGGATCTCCGAAAGAACCACGGTAAGGAGGAAGTCAGAGCCCGTGACCTGTTCTTTGCTCTCTGGACTCCCGATCTGTTCATGAAGCGAGTTGAGGCCAACGGTGACTGGACACTCTTCTGCCCCAACGAAGCCCCCGGCTTGGCCGATGTCTACGGCGATGAATTCGACGCTCTCTACGAGAAGTGAGTGTTTCCTACATATTTCATAACTGAATCAGTATACTGACGTCATAATAGGTACGAGAAGGAAGGCCGTGGCCGCAAGACCATCAAGGCCCAGAAGCTGTGGTACGCCATTTTGGAGGCTCAGACTGAGACTGGTAACCCCTTCATGCTGTACAAGGATGCTTGCAACAAGAAGAGCAACCAGAAGAACCTGGGAACTATCCGCAGCTCCAACCTTTGCACCGAGATTGTCGAGTACAGTGCTCCCGATGAAGTTGCTGTTTGTAACTTGGCTTCCCTTGCCCTTCCTACCTTTGTTGATGCTGCCCGTGGCGAATATGACTTCGGTAAGCTGCACGAAGTTGTCCGCGTTTTGGTTCGCAACCTCAACAAGATCATCGACATCAACTACTACCCCGTGCCTGAGGCTAAGAAGAGCAACTTCCGTCACCGCCCCATCGCTCTGGGTGTCAATGGTCTTGCTGATGCGTTCCTTGCTTTGCGTTTGCCTTTTGACTCTGCCGAGGCCAAGCAGTTGAACATCCAGATCTTCGAGACCATCTACCACGGTGCCTTGACTGCTTCTGCTGAACTCGCCAAGGAGCTTGGTCCTTACGAGACTTATCCAGGCTCGCCGGTCTCCCAGGGAATCCTGCAGTACGACATGTGGGACAAGACCCCCACTGATCTCTGGGACTGGGACTCCCTTAAGGCTAAGATTGCTCAGCACGGTGTTCGCAACAGTTTGTTGGTCGCTCCTATGCCCACTGCCAGTACCAGTCAGATTCTGGGCTTCAACGAATGCTTCGAGCCTTACACCTCGAACATCTACTCCCGCCGTGTCCTTGCCGGTGAATTCCAGGTTGTCAACCCCTGGTTGCTCAAGGACCTGGTTGACCTTGGTCTCTGGTCTGACAACATGAAGAACCGTATCATTGCCGAGGGTGGTTCCGTCCAGAACATCCCCAACATTCCCGCTGACATCAAGGCTCTGTACAAGACCGTCTGGGAAATCTCCCAGCGATCTATCCTGCAGATGGCTGCTGACCGTGGTGCCTACATTGACCAGTCTCAGTCCCTCAACATCCACCTGAAGGAGCCTACCATGGGTAAGATTACCAGCATGCACTTCGCCGGATGGAAGATGGGTCTGAAGACCGGCATGTACTACCTCCGTACCATGGCCGCCGCCGCCGCTATCCAGTTCACTGTCGACCAGGAGCAGCTCAAGGTTGAGGACACCAATGTCGCTCGCGCCAACTCCTCGTTCAAGAAGCGGGCCGGTGCCACCACCGGTGGTGCTTATGCCGCTGTTCCTCGCCAGCCCAACGGTCAGAATGAGGCTGCCAACCAAGGTGGCGAGAGCCCACGCACCCTCGCCGCTGATGCTACTCCTGTCCCCGATGAAGAGCAGAAGAACCGTGTCTCTCAAGAAGAGGACAGTGAGAAGACAAGCGAGCAGCGTGAGAATGACATCTACTCGCAAGAGGTTCTTCAGTGCAGCATTGAGAACAAGGAGGCATGCATCATGTGCCAGGGTTAAGTTTAATGGGTTTGTTCATTCGGCGCTCGGGGGGTTTGGGTGTATCTATATTATGAGATTGATGGACATTTTTTCGTTTGTAATTTTTGTTGTGGTCTTTCTGTGATTACAAGGCGTGGGTTTACTGGAAAACGTTATATATGGACCTTGGACCCAGTCTATAACGCTTGATGTTTTACGGCTGTGATTTAGGTTAAGAATGAATTGACTTGAGAATATCTTGATGAATAGTACCAGTAGTCTATGTCTATTTAAGAGTAGTTGAAGATATAGCTGAATAGCCAGTAATTGTATGTGCTTTCACTGCAACATCCCGAGCAGGATTGGATGACTGATAATTCTCCGACTTCTTCCCGTCGTGGCATCCTTGGTATAACGTTAAACTCGCTTGGCCTGCCATTGGCATAACCTTTTGGTCCGCCTGCATATCCGCCAACAAACCTGATAAGCTGAATCGAATGAACAGAAAAATGACGCAAAGAAGAATTCCCGAACAACCCCCGCATTCCGTGGAGGTGAAGTTGCCCAACCCCGGATCGACAAGAATCTGGGGAAAAGCGGAGAGTCGAATCAGAGGCGTCCGTCACGGAGCCAGTAGGACAGAATAAATAGCGACACTCTCCCATGATGGGGGTGGGACGGATTTACCTACTGATCCTCACCAAGTTGATTCATCATGCCTCTCTTCGACTCGTTAAATGTGGACTTTAAAGCCCAGAAATGGGCCTTGTTCTTCTGCTCTGTATCAGCCATTGGGGCACTCGTCTACGGCTACGATAACACGTACTACAATGGGGTCCTCGCGATGCAGGAGTTCAAAAATGACTATGGAGACCACTACGAGGATGGCAAGCTGGCGCTGGCAGTCAGCTTTTCGTCACTCACCGCGTCATCTATATATATAGGTGATTTACTGGGTGCGTTAATCTCCGCACCTATCAACGACAAATGGGGCCGGAAGACGGTCTTTTTATTCGCGTCAATCTGTGTGCTCGGCGGTGGAATCGCTCAAGTCGCAGACACACATTACGAAGGCGTCATCATCCTCGGTCGGATTCTCATCGGGCTCGGGGTGGGCCAGTTTACTGTGACATCACTTCTGTACACGGGGGAGGTGGCACCGGTGCAGATTCGAGGTCCAGCGCTTATGATGTACCAGTTTCTGCAGTCTTGTTCGCAGCTCGTGGCTTCGGGGATTACGCAGGGGACGCAGAGTATCGAGTCTTCGCTATCGTATAAGTTGCCCATGGGGGGACTGGTTATCCTGCCGCTGTTTATGCTGGCTGGGTTGCCTTTTATCCCCGAGAGCCCGGTTTGGTATGTGATGAAGGGAAGGACGGAAGAGGCGAAGCAGGCGCTTTGTAGGGTTCATCAGAGTGATGCTGGTTATGATCCGTATGATGATTTGACTGTTCTGGAAGAAGCGAAACGGCGTGAAGAGGAGCAGGCTGAGTTCTCGTCATGGAAAGCTCTCCTTTTCGATCCTATTGAGCGAACAAAGGTCATTTGGTCTGCTGGAGCCATGTATGCGCAACAGATCTGCGGGATTGTCTTCTTCTATGTTTATGGAGTCGTTTTCGCTCAGGCAATCGGGATCGACGACCCCTTCGTCATCCAGCTCATCATCAACATCCTCCAAGTCTTCTCCGTCGGGGCATCAGTCATCACTGGCAACAAAATCCGACGACGAACCAACCTCTTCGTTACCACGACGATCATGCTGGTGGCATTCATCATCATCGGAGGCATCGGCACCAGACCCCTCACCACATCCTCGCAGTACGTTCTCGTCATCTTTTCCATCCTCGTAACGATGAACTACAACTTCGGCCTTGGCCCATTGACATACACCATCGCCCGAGAAATGGCAGTCGGTGTGAACCAGAATAAAATCATGTCGACCTCTATCGTCATTTTCTACCTCACCACGTGGGTCATGTCGTTCACCGCGCCGTATCTCTATTACACGGCGAATTTGGGCCCGATGGTGGGATTCGTCTATGCCGGGACGACCGTGACTTCATTGGTGTGGATTTGGTTCTGTGTCGGTGAGACGACGGGGCGGAGTGGGTTGGAGATTTCCATGTTGTTTGCTGAACGGGTTCCGGCGAGGAAGTGGAGGACGTATGTTCTTCCGCAGGTTGAGGCTGTGGGTGGGAAGAAGGCTGCGAGTACTGTTGAGCATGTCGAGGATGCTCAAGCTGTATAGTGTTGGTAGATGGTGAATCTATTTTAGAATTATAAGATCATTCAACTTTCCGTGCACTGTGTATATACACTCGGTTAGAGTCATGTCAAAAACGATGATTCAAAAAAGGGCAGATTAATGGTATCTATTCAACCCAGAACTTTGACATTCTTCCCATCTCTAGCCCCAGATATATACTCCTGTCTCATTTCCTCTGCCTGATCCAACCTCCATTTTCTCACTTGAACATGGATCCGATGCTGATGAACCAAGTTGATGAGATCCTGTGAATTAACGATCCGACCAGCTTTATATTATGCGTTGGCATAGTAATATCACTAGCTGGATTGCCCAGAAGAACTATCGTCCCATGTTTTTCTTGTCAGAGCTGCGGTGTCTTGTGTTCAGCTATCTGTTTTTCTAGCTCTCGAGAGTACGAATTTCCTTAAACTTTCTCAATTGGTCAGTGGAAGGTATCCGATATGGTAGGATATAAGAATTGTGAGACTGGAACATGCCATCGGCTTCCAATAAGCCATGGCAGGAAAACCAGGAATGCTAAGGTAGTAATTCCTGCGAATTTATATTGCCCCCCATAAGTTTCAATGATTAATTCATCCTTTATCGATGCTCTGAAAGATCCCTGTTTGATAAAAACATCTCATTGGCTCTCAATGTTTAAGCGCCAGACACTCAGCCTCGCACTCGAAAGTCAGCCTTGGTGAAGTTCTATTCACTTTGCTCCTTCCTCCAAACACTCACAGCTATAAATTCATTTGAGGTTCTTTTGGCAGTTATATAATCAAGGTTGCCCGAATGAGCAACCATGACCCGAAAACTATCATACGATGATTATACAGTTGGGTGGATCTGTGCCCTCCCACTCGAGATGGCTGCTGCCAAAGTCATGCTCGATGGACTTCATCCCAAACTGTCCCAACCCCGTCATGATCACAATGCCTACACCCTAGGGGAAATTGGCGGACACAATATCGTTATTGCATGCCTTCCCAACGGAGTTTACGGGACCACCTCCGCTGCAATAGTGGCTGATCAGATGCTGTCCACCTTCCATTCTATCCGATTCGGGTTGATGGTCGGTATTGGTGGTGGTGTACCCATGCCAAACGATATTCGACTTGGGGATATCGTGGTCAGCAAACCAACTGGTCAGCTGGGAGGTGTGATTCAATACGACTATGGCAAGACAGTTGCTTCGGGGCGTTTTGAGCGCACTGGAAGTCTCAGCAAGCCACCTCAGGTACTTCTAACTGCTCTGGCTAATTTAGAGGCCAACCATATGATAGACGAACCTCAATTTCCGACATATCTTTCAGACGTGATGGAACGCAACACGCGGCTTCAATCTAAATTTGGCTCCCCTGGCCAAGAGGAAGACCAGCTATTCGAATCGGCGTACGATCACGAGGAATCCTATCCGGACTGCTCAAAGTGCCATGAAAGCAAGCTGGTCAATCGAAACGTGCGATCTCAATCTCAAGTTCACTACGGCCTCATCGCATCAGGAAACCAAGTCATGAAACATGGCCAAACTCGGGACAAACTCGCACAAGAGCTTGGGATCCTGTGTTTCGAAATGGAAGCAGCAGGGCTGATGGATCACTTTCCCTGTCTAGTGATCCGAGGGATCTGCGATTATTCCGACTCCCATAAGAACAAGCAGTGGCAGGGATACGCGGCGATGGTGGCAGCTGCTTATGCAAAGGAACTGCTCTCTCAAACTTCAGTGGCTGAGACTGAGAAGTGTAAGCCAACAGGCAAAGACTCGGAAGATGATAGTATGTATCTTATTTGAATAGCAAGATTTTTTATCTGACGCATGATAGTAAAACCTGTGTATATGATCTCATTCGATCGAAACCCACGGTTTACTGGTCGAGGGACTGAGCTTCAGGATCTTGAGAGCAAAATGTTTACAAAAGAGGCCGCAAAAAGATTTGCAATTGCTGGGCTAGGAGGAGTAGGCAAGACCCAGATTGCTCTGGAGTTGGCATACCGTGTACAGGAGAAACATCCAGAGTGCTCGATATTTTGGATTTCATCAATCAGTGAAACCAGTGTTGAGCAGTCTTACGTGAATATCAGCCGATTACTTGGGATGCAGGATGTGAAGTCGACAGAAATAAAGGAGCGCCTGCAGTCTCGTCTCAGCCAGGAGGATGCAGGCCAGTGGCTGATGATTTTCGATAATGCTGATGATAAAGACATGTGGATATCTTCAGACCCCTCTGCGCTGAAGAATTACCTCCCTCAAGGACCACAAGGCTGCATACTATTCACCACGCGAAACCAACAACTTGCCGTTAGTCTAGCAGGACCAAATGTGGTTAAGATGCAAGAAATGGACGATCGAACAGCCACAGATCTATTCAAAGCATCGCTCGTTCAGAAAGAGCTCCTTGATGATCATGAAGCTACCGAGTCACTTCTCTATCAACTTGGATTTCTCCCACTAGCAATTGTCCAGGCTGCTTCCTATATCAATAAAAATGGAACGCCATTATCCACTTACTTGTCGCTGCTGCGAGAGCAGGAGCATGAGGCCATCGAGCTCCTCAGCAAGGATTTCGAGGATGAATGGCGATACGACGAATCTCAGAATGCTGTGGTTATCACCTGGCTGATTTCTTTCCAAGAGATACAGAATTCGAATTCTTTGGCAGCGGAGTATTTATCGTTCATATCATGTGTTAATCCGCGTGAAATTCCGCCATCTATTTTACCCTCGGATAGCCGAATTCAGAAAGAGGAAGCACTTGGGCTTCTTAATGCATATTCTTTTATCACAATACACCCAGTTACTAAGTTGATCAGTCTTCATCGACTGATTCATTTAGCCATGAGAAACTGGCTGAGAAAAGAAGGCGTGCTAGAGCAATGGACAGTTAAAACAGTACATGAGATGAATGTGACCTTTCCATCTAATGAGGAAGCGAATCGAAAGTTGTGGCGACAGTACATACCCCATGCTCTGACTTTATTATATAGTAATGAGCTTCATGGTTGGACACAAGATAGGGAAGAGCTGGCAGAAGACACAGGTTGGTGTCTATACAAAGAAAGACAATATCATCAAGCAAAAGCTTTGTTTGAAGAACTATTGGAGAAGAAAAGAGAGAGATTGGGACCTGATCATAAGGAGACACTCAATGCTCAGAAATGTTTATCATGGACATATGAAGGCTCGGGTGAATATAAAAAGGCCGAAGAGTTGATTGAACACGCTATCGATATCGAACAAAGAGATCTAGGGTTTGATAATCCAGATACTCTTGAAAGTCTGCATACACTAGCAGGTGTCTACAACCACCAGGGACGACATAGAGAGGCAGAAAGACTGATTGTACAAGTTGTGGAGAAGAGAAAGACTGTGCTTGGTGCAGTACATGGTGATACACTGAGTAGTATAACAGACTTGGCGTGGGCCTACCAAAGTCAGGGGCGATATGACCAAGCAGGGAAATTACTCGAGCCCATGATGGAGACAGTCAAGAATGCCTGGGGACTCGAGCATCGACAGACCCTGAACTGGATGAATTGCTTAGCAGGAATCTACATAAACCAGGAGAAATTGGTCAAAGCAGAAAAAATTCTTACACAGGTAACAGAGACTGAAAAAAGACTGAAAGGCTTGGAGCATCCCGATACCCTGGTCAGTATGGAGAACCTCGCCTTAGTTTACAATGAACAGGGTCGATTGATGGAAGCAGAGGAGTTGGGACAACAAGCGCTTAAGATGAGAAAGAAAATACTGGGACCAGAGCATCCTAATACCTTGAGTACTATGGGAAACCTGGCATCAACTTATCATGGTCAAAAGAAATGGATACCGGCAGAGAGGCTGAGGATGTATGTACTGGAAACACAAAAGAGAGTTTTGGGAATAAAGCACCCACATACTCTTATTGCCATGTACAATCTGGCCTGTTTCTGGAAAAAAAGGGGGCGCGATGATGATGCTATGACTCTGATAGATGAATGTGCTCAGCTGCGGAAGGAGGTTTTGGGAACTGATCACCCTAGTACAAGATGTGCCATGGAGAGGTTAGCTGATTGGGGAAAGCCGAATCCAGCTGAAACCCAACAGTCGATGTGGGAGTGGTTCAAGGCTTTTTTCTGACTTGGCCCAGGATTTCGACATACGGTAACACTGATGAGGATGTATGTGATGAACTTTAATTGACACATTCTTCCTCTTATTAGATTAGCAACAATCTGAGCAGGTGGGCTAGACTGAATGACTGTCAGATGCCCAGAGATTAAAGGAATCCTGGATGACTGAATGCTTATCCAAAGATGAAATGATGCTTATGTGCTAAGCACCATAGAATATGACAGACATACTGGAGACATTAAGCTCCAAATATGTGACTTGCAACATCTAGTCAGATTGACGCTATATAGACCTGAAGCTTAAGACCACATGGTTTGATTCTGACAGCGTCTACCAATCTCAAAGATGAAACAGACTAAAGACTTGGCTATGGATAGCAAAACCTTTTTCTCGGAATGTGTTGAGTCAAAGAAAAACAAAACGGCTGAGTCGAGACCGAGACGGTGGGGACGCTAGTTTAGTCGGCAAAGAGGGGGTTGCCCTATATATATTACTAGTATTGTGGCTGTTCCCATTCATAGCTTGGAGCTATTATGTTTCATTCGGTTAATTTTTTCTATTCAGATAAGAGTATCTATTGATATGTACATAGTACCTACTTACTACATGCACTGTACTCCATACATTGTACAACAGATATGTCATACTCCTACAGATACTGTTCAGGTACAAACAGTGGAACTGTGGCGTCCACCGCGGCTTAAGACGGGTTCAGGATGATCCCTCTTAAAAGGCAATTGGGCTAAAAAAACCGACCTGCAATGGGCCAGTCACATCACACCGTGAAAACACTTTTCCCAGCACTAACCCCCGATCCGGCATAGTAGCAGGAGTAAACTTCCACCAGAGCAGGAATGCTACACCGGCGTTGGGTCTCCCGCCAATCAGTGGATTCGCAGTGAACATTCCGACTCTCCGATTCAGGTACCCGCACAGATATCCTGTTCTTCCAACACACGTCAATTCTTACGTTGACACATCATGCTGAGATGGCAGCTCCTTCTGGCTGCCTCATTTTCTGATGGACAGTGTTTGCTGATTGACTCACTGTTTGGAATCGGCCCGGTCCCAGAAATGAGATACCCAGACTTGAGGCCATCGCAATTGAATGGTATCAAGGGAGAGAGGGGTCGGCAATTAATTATGATTGGCTCGACCCTGATGGAACCCAGGGTTCACGAGCTGACGGTGGGTCTGGAGGCTGCCCCGCTTCGACCGACTAAAATGCAGGCTAGGCTGGATTCTGTATAGCTCGCTCGACTAGCTCAGGGCACTTTAAGTATTCTTCTTTTCCCCCGAAATTCTGTCTCTCTCTTTCATCCTCACTCAGTCCTTTCTTGACAGATTCTGTCGTTCCTTCATTCCCACTCTACGAGTGTACTGCTGTGCAGTTGTCCTTCTTTATATCCGTTCGATCTTTATACATCCAATTCTAGCCATCCACTCTTTCGAAATGGCTCCCCTCACCAAGTCTCTTGCGCTCCTCAGCGCTTTCTTTGCTGCTACCAGCTCCGCCGCTCCGGCCGCCAAGCGTGACGATGTCGTCGTTTGGACGACTGTTACCTCTGTCGAATGGACTACTGTTGATGTCACCACCACTGTCTATGATGCTCAGCCCACCCAGCCGGCTCAGCCGTCTGTTCAGACTTCCGTGGTGTCCATCGTCAGCAGCCAGCCCACTCCTTCTCCTGAGCCCGAGCCCGAGACCTCTTCGATTCCCGCTCCGGTGGAAACCTCGTCTCCTGTCGCTCCCTCTCCTACTGTCGTCACTCCTCCCCAGGAGCCTACTACCACTGCTACTCCCGTTGTGCCCACTCCGCCCCAGGAGACTGCCCCCGCTCCTACCACGACTGCTGCTCCCACCACCAGCGAGACTCCTCAGCCTCCTGCCGAGACCCCGACTTCGACCTCCACCTCGTCTAGCGCTCCTGCCGCCACTGGTGCACCCAGCACTGGCAAGTGCTCTGAGAGCTCTCCCTGCACCGGTCAGGTTACCTTCTACGATGTTGCCACCAGCGCCAGCGCTCCCAGCAGCTGTGGCTGGACCAACGATGGCGAGACCGAGAGCGTCCTTGCTCTGCCCGTCGGCCTGATGACTGACGCCGACTGTGGTAAGATGGTCACCGTCAAGTACGGAGGCAAGACCACCACCGGTAAGGTCGTCGACAAGTGCATGGGTTGTGACAGCACCTCGATTGACCTGTCGCGTCACTTCTTCTCCACGCTGGCCGACTTCGCCGAGGGCCGTCTCCACGGTGTTGAGTGGTACATCAACTAAGCTTGAACACATTCAGAATCTGTAGTCTGGCGTTGCTTCTTTTCTTGTTTATATGATACATTCGTTCATACTTGACCTGTTGATACTTTTACCTTCTTGTGAATACCTTCGTTTATCTTCACCTTTTCGTCGATACATTCTTTCATTCTCCGACACTTGACACTCGTTCAACCTTTGTCATTTGACACGACACTCGTTCAACATTACCTTCTTGACTTCGGTCTACATCAGTTATAGAATTCGGGATTAAGAAACCGCAACGCCACACGACACCATTGACTGGACAGATTCACAATCTTACGATGACCACGACTACGATATGGGGAATAAGGATAAGGGACAAGGAAAAAGGACAGGCGCAAATGGATGAGAGTCTGGGATTCCATCCATGTTTGAGTTAGCAATACATTTTTATTGAATGGAATTTGAATGAAAAAAAAGAAAGTCTTCTCTATTTATATTCTTTGTGGTGTAAGCCCCTTTTTGCACAGCCACTGACTGATATTCATTTTTTCATGTCGATCGGACGGGTTAGGGAGGGATTAACGGCTCGGGGAGTTGAGCTTGACAGACTAGATTTAATAGATTCTGATACTATGACGTCTGATCCTGAATCCTCACTCCTGAGTCTGAGACATGTCTGACTGGCTATTTGACTATGAGTTTTTGAGTTTGATCTGAAACTGTATGATTCAACAAAGAACTACTCCTACTAACTACCCGAGTCACCACACCACCATCACCACCCAATATCATAAAAAAGAACCAAACCCACCAACAAAGAAACAATAAAGTAAACTAAACAGAAACAGTATCAACCCCATGCATACACCTCGGAAACCGACACGGTCCCACACAATTCTCCCTCGGACACCGATGCCCACAAACACACCCCTCATCTTCACACTCCAAACCCCTCGGACAAACCCGCAGTCTAGCAATATACTTTAAATCCTCGACCTGCGTAGCGCTCAGCTTTGGCTCGTGGCTGTGACTGCAGTCTTCCCCGTACGAGCACACGCCCAAAATGTGGTATTGGTTGCATAGTTTGAGCTGTTTTAGGGAGTCGACTTTTTCGCGGCTGGAGAAGCGGAGGGGGCGGTCGATTCTTTGGCCGGAGGAATTCTTTGATACGGGGATTCGGATAGGTTTTCGGGGTGTGGTGACGGGGTCTGGAGAGGGAGGGGGTTGTGATGGAGGTGCTGTCTTTGCTGCAGAGGCATAATTGGCTGGTGCTGGCTGGGGAGGTGAACTTGGTGGCGTATTCTGACTGAACGAGACTCGTCTGCTTAATTTGGTTGATCGGAAAACGTCCGGAAAGGAAGCAGTAGGGAAATGATTCGACAGCTCTTTCATCTCCCACGCGAACGGCGGTCCTTGGATGAGTGATATACGACCCGAGCCTCGATGGGGACCGAGTAATCGTGCGTAGCCGTTGTCTGACGACCCGCAGAAGATGATTCTCGTACAGTGCGTGTCTTGGATATCTTGCTCGAAGAGGGCTACCATCATAATCAGTAAATCACCTTATACAGAGTAGGAGAGATGGATACCTCTCAACTTAACATCTGAACACTCCTTTCCACCCCCGCATCGACAAAATCACACAATCCACTCTCCATATTGAAGCCCTGGATAAACGACACTAGGGTCTCTTCGTCAGGTATAATCCCCGCATTGCGATACGTCTTGCTCAGCCCGTTAACGTTGGCGTAGACTCGGATTCTGCACTGGATGGGGTGGATGGGGTTATCGAGGTCTTGGATGTGCGTATTGATAGAGGCTAAGAGGTGTTGTACGGCTTCGTGGCCGCCGCTGTGGCCTTTTTGGATTAGGGTGTCGTGGAACTGCTTCTCTTCAGTTCATCTGACGGGGTTTGAGGTGGAAGGGAGGGGACGTACATTCATACAATCACCGTCGATGAGGACAGAGACATAACTCAGTTTTGCCTGATCATCAGCATCATATTGAATCAAGATAGTAGGGTAGGTATAGGTGAATACCCTCTCACGCCTCAACTCATCAACCTCGCTCTTCCATCTCTTCGACTTGCCCTTGGCATCATCAACGATAACCTTTTTATCCTCCAACTCACTCTCTTTCTCACTGATATCCTTTTCAAGAGACTCGATACGAGAAAACAGTTCCTTATCTCTTAGTATACAGCCCTAAGTAAACCAGAAAGACAAACCTCAATAATCACATCCTTGCTATCCTCCACCTCCAGCAGCGCTTTATGGCGTTTTCGTATCTCGGAGAGATCCATTGTACTGTCACTGTACCTTGAAGTGACTATTGTTTGGGTAGTGTACTTCTTTTATGGTTGTATTGTTTACGAGTCAGTAGGACACGTCAGTTACAGCAGCCGCCTCGGAGTTCATGGAATGCTTCTTATTGATGCATGTCGGCCAATGGATGTATGGATGTACAGGTGGATTTCAAACACCGATGCATATATTACAATGTGTTGGCATTTGTAACTAGAGTAATACCGAGGTAGCAGGGTATGTCATTATCTATGCTGATACTGAGCCGTTCTCTCGTGAAGCAAGTCCACGAAATCTTTCTTGTGGACCATATCACCCAGCACTCTTCCCAGTCCGTCTTCACATTCCGGTCTAGGCTTCTGTTCGTTTTCGTCTCGTTTGTCAAAGTGGAATCCGGGCGTTGCTGTAACACAGTTATATTGTGCGTCGGCGCCGCGGAGGGCGCAGATTTCCTTCTTTGCGCAGTCGCCTGTACATGTCGTTACGTTGTACCCGCGGGTTGTTCGCGACCACCAGTCTTGAAACACGGAATCATCTTCCTCCATGAGAACGGTGACGTTGTGCCAGAAGGATGGGGTGAGTTCGCTTGACGAATCTGTGACTGGTGGAGAGAGAAGAGAGCCGTATGCTTCTTTTGCCGAGTAGTATTTCTCCCACGTGGGGTTGGATTGATATGATGGGTTGCTGATGTTGGCGATGTAGACAGTATAATCGAGTACGGCAAACGTAACCGGGTCGATATCGTAGATGCGAAACGCAGGCGGGCCAGAAGTAGGCGTCAACGATGGCGCGACATATCCAATCGCCGAGGCAGTGTCCCAGGCACGATTTTTATAATCCGAGTAGGCGATTTGGAAAAGATCTGTATGTGTATGGCCGAAGAAGAGGGCTGAAATGGTCGCTTCGTAGCGCTGGACAATCTCGTCTATATAGTGCGAGTAATCGTGGAGATGGTCCACTCCGCCCGATGGGATGTGAGAGATCAGCCAGACGCGTTGGCCTGCAGATTCAGCTTCGTGGAGTTGGTCAATGAGCCAGGTGAGTTGGTTTGAGGGATCGTGGGCCATTGGGTCTGTGTATGCGTAGAAGTTGTCTTGGTAGTAGAAGATGCTGTTGTACGAGATGATGCGCAGGTTTCCATTGTAGACAGCTGAATAAGAACCGTATTCGGTGGTTTGGATGGACGAGTTGGTGAGGCTTTTCCATTCGGCCGTGAGAGCATCGTAGGCCCATTGATTGTCTTTATCTGGGAGTTGAGTTGAGGGAAAGAGATTGACTGGTGCGGTGTCGTGATTCCCGACTGCTGCGTAGACCAGGTCGAGCTGGTCTAGCAGGCTGTATGTGGCGTTCAAGTCATCCAGAACTTCCGTCTTGTCGACCATCCAGAGATCGTGGGCTACTACATCGCCGGTGTAGATGGAGAATGCAGGATTGAGCGACTTGATAGCAGCCATCATGCTCTCTTCCAGACGCAGTGGGGGATCACAGTTGGTGTTGCCGTATGGACCACAGGGAAACGAGGTATTCCCAGGGGCATCTTCGTCAGTATACACCCGGCAGCAGATGGGCTTGGAGCATTCATAATTCGATCCTGTTTCGTAGGATAGATCAACATGCGTATCGCTGATATGCGCTACCCGGATAGGCGATTGTCCACTGGGAGGCGGACGAGAAGTGGTTGGCTTGGGAGATGGAAAGGTGAGGTTATACGGTCGAACCGCTGGGAATTGGCAGAGACCAAAGAGTTGGGCGCAGAGGACTTTGGAGGTGTGGGATTTGACGCTGAGGTTCTTGATGTTGTAATATAGAGCAGGGGATTCGGCAGCGATGAGGCCAGAGCAGACATCTTTATCTTCGGTCTGTTTTCTTGTAAGATGAGGTTTTAAGATAGAGGGACAGAGAGGTGACATACACCACTGATATCGCACACATCAGTCAAGACGGTTTGGAATGCGTGTTCACCTAGATCAGCAACTCCTTTGAGAGCAAATAGAACAGTCTGTCTGTCAGTGATGACATCCTATAAAGTAGTGGATGACTTACCTCGCATCCAGCACAGTTGACGGCATGTTTGACATCGTCCCAGATAGACTCAGCCCAGTTGGCTGTGACTGCATTAGCCAGAGAAATTACTGCGAGAATTGATATCTTCATGATGCTTACTGTTGTTATTGAAGCTGGCAAAGGTGCATTTTATACTGCAATATAGATCGACATACTACCTGTCCGGTCTGGACCGATCGCTTTCTCTTTTGGGAAATAATGAGGGAAAGATGCCCATGTGAAGATGCAAAGATGGCCGTGTCCATGGCATAGGCTGTGATGATCAACAATATTAATATAGCAGGGTAGTATTGATGACATTAACATGTGAATTGACCAATGGTAGGTAGTCAATTGAGCTCGTGTTGATCACATCCGAGGTTATTCCCAGTGCAACGTCGCTAAATTGTTCACGAGAATTTCAAGATTCATAACTCGGAGGTCCCTCCATCTCCGCCTCCTTTTCTTTGAGCATTTCTTTCTCTTTGGACACTTCCTTCTCTGGCTTCTCTTGGATTCTTTCTTCCACCCCTCGTTCGATATCCTTCTCCTCATCCACCTTCTTGGTCCGTCTTTTACAAGAACAGACACACACAATCCCATAGACAGCAGCAATACACCACAACACCATATTCACCAGATTAATCCCCGCTGCAGTCTTCATTCTCTGCACTGACAATGTAAAGTCCTTATCATCCGATTCATGATTGCCGATATACATAATTCCAAACACCCCAGACTGCGCAGCCCAGAGGACGACCATGATAAAGTCAAAGATAAACCAGACGCCTCGTTTGAGGGTGAAGATGCAGTGTGCGATGCAGGTGACGACAGAAAGACAGGCGACCATTTCTGCGTATATCCAGCTGGAATTGGCTCTGTTGTGAACGGCGCTGGCGTGTTGTAGGTCTATACCGTAGAGGGCCATGGTGACAAAGGCGAAGATGGCCTGGAGGGCTCGAAGGGCTGTCGAGGAGAGCTTGAAGACATTTCCGTCTTGATTGGAGGGACAGCGGATGTAGCTGCTTCGATTGGGAGACATGGTGTAGAACAGTGACTGTAGAATAGATGAAGAATAAATTGTACGAGTGCAGAGGGTGGGAATATATAAAGGCAATACGAATACTACATATTACCTGATTAGGAAATTCTCTCGTACTCGTGTTGTTTTGTCTATTTATAACAGGAAGAGTTTTATCTAAACCATACGTTTCTTATTCATGGATCATATTATCATGAACCATCTAATGAAGAATATAATAATAGCATCCATATGAATACTCTGTCTGGGTCTCTGCCTGGGACTCTGCCTGGTACTCTGGTATGGGGATGTGTATGGTGATAATGCTAAAGTTGTGCATAATTATTCCTATCAACCCTGCATAATCACCAACAAACTAACAAAGAACACAATGCATTGTCAGATTATGCAAGGAATCAACTTCTTATATCCTCTTCATCATATCAAATCATTGCATATCCATCTCTATTCTCATCATCAACACAACATGCACAGTCGATCAGCCAAGCATTCTTCCAGACCGACTTTGCCACCAAAAGCAAATCCTCAACAACACCGATCTTCCAGCGCTATCCAACCCTTAGGCTTCTTGACTGCGTGTCCAGTCAATCCTTTCCAGGTTGGTGTTGTCCCCTCTGCTCCTTTACCCGAACAGGCGCTTTTTTACGATGATCGGCTCGATGGCGTCTGTTTACGGTCTGGAGAACCATGTCTTGCTCTTTTTGGGGTCTGGGGAAAAGCTTACGTTTGTCAATCCAGGCTGACCGTCTCATTTATGGTCCGCATGATTGGAGAAGGCAAGAGTCAGTCTGACTGAGATGGATTGGGATTCTTGAGGCGTTTCGAGGATGACTCTGGATGCGAATGTTGGACAGCAGCTCTGCAGTTGAACAGCTGCCAGGACAGCATCACCTCACCTCTTCACCTCTTCTCTCATTTCATAACCATCACACTTCTTCAGTCTGAGTCACTCTCAAGTTGATCTCTGAAATAATTATCCTCATCTGCATCCCTAGACCCACGCATCTCCTCCCACGGGCTCCCTCCGCCTCTCGCCCGCTCGACTCCCCTCAATCCCTCACGTCCACAGCCACTCTTTTTCCCTCCTTCGGAACTTCTCCTCGTGCCTTTTTTCTTTTTCCTCCCCCCATTCTCTCCACGTCGCTTCCTTCGTTCTTTTCGACTTTCGACTTTTGACCTGTTGGCCTCCTCCTCGCCCTGTCCCTTTTAAATATATCCTCCTCCCCGACGTCATCGCTTCGCTCCTCTAGCGACTGCGTGAATTCCCCGATCCTCCCCGAACCGCGAATTCGGCGACGATGGGGCTCAAGTTTCGCACACCAGTGATGGAATTGATCCCCCTCAATCGGTATACACTCTAGATACAAGTCTTTGGCCGTTTCAACAACTGTTTGTCGCTCGTGGTTCGTGCCGTGGCCGTCCGGGCGACGGCCTTGTTTGAATACTCGGTCGCTCAACATGGAGGGAGACCGTCGACCCGAAGTTCTTGTCGTGTCGATTATTTTCCTCGTCATTGCGAGCGTGTTTGTCGGTCTACGATTCGTTTCGAGGATTTTTGTCGTCGGGAGAGTGGGATTGCACGATCATTTGATTCTGCTGGCTTGGGTTCTTGACTTTGGTTTCACCTTTTCTCTCTTTTATGCGACACACAAAGGTCTGGGGCTTCATGAAGTCAACATCGATCCGCAGGACCGTCCTGGTCTCAATCGCTCCAATTATGCCTTTACCGTTCTCTACGTATGTGGCCTCAGTGTGGTTCAATTCGTTATCTTTCCTAACTGTTTAGAATCCTGCCTTGATGGCCGTCAAAACCTCTATTCTCGTCTTCTACCTCACCCTGACCAAAGGCGAAAAGGTCTACCGTTGGGCAAATTATGTCACTCTCTTCGTTGTCAACGCCGCTGGTTTGGCCTTGACTCTGGTCAATGTCTTCCAGTGTCGACCTGTGCAAGCCGCTTTCGCATATACCCTTCCGGCCGACGGTCAATGCACCGATATTCTCACCCTGTATCTTTCCTCGTCGCCTGTCAACATCATAACCGACTTGGCCATACTATTCCTTCCCATGCCTATTCTTACGCAAATGCGCCTTCCACGGAAACAAAAAATCATCTTGGTCATCACATTCAGCTTTGGTTTCTTCGTGGCGGTCGTGGATGTCATCCGTATTGTCTATATTCAGAATGCCGCCATATCTCGCCAGCTCGCAATACAGACAATTCACCTTTCAGATGCTCGTGGTGATGATATTAGCTGTATGTCCCTTGTCAGAACTACCAGGTTTTAAGCTAATGTTTTAGGGTACGCCTCGCTATCATTTATGTGGTCTGTGGTCGAGGTCAACGTGTCGGTCATGTGCGCCTGTGTTCCGAGTTTGAAACCCCTAGTTGCTCGAATCATTCCCAAAATGATTAGGGACACCGACGACGAGACCAGAACCACGGCCGATGCTATCCAGGCCGCCAACCTGCCTGCTGATGTTCCTCCTGCCAACGCATCTAATGAACACTCTTCGCGCTCGCAATCGCAATCCGCTAGCGAGAACAAAAACTCTCAAGCTGGAAGTGGGAGCAGCGCTAGTGGAAGCCGTCGGGATTCGCGGATGAATATGCTGGAGTTCTTGACGGGACCTGAAACTGTTCAAGACCCAGAAGCCAACACGACCTTGACCAGCAGCTCGTATCCGCAGAGCATCACATTCTTCGATTTCGTCAATATGAAGAAGCCGGCCAGCATGCTGAAACTGAACAACAAGGAATCGATTGCCCCGATCGCGCTGACCACCATTCTTTTCTTCTTGTGGGGATTTGCCTACGGATTGCTAGACATTCTCAACGGTCAATTCCAGGAAATTGTGCGTCTGGATACTTGGCGGTCTATGGGCTTACATGCAGTTTACTTTGGTGGATATTTGGTGGGCCCGCCGTTGGTCGGACGGGTAGTATTGAAAAAGTGGGGATTCAAGTCAACGTTCATAACGGGTCTCTGCATCTACGCCTGTGGTGTTCTCATCTTCTGGCCATCAGCCGTGTTGACGTCGTACTCTGCTTTTAGCGTGTCCAACTTTATTGTAGGGTTTGGACTGGCTGTGGTCGAGACAGCCGCAAATCCTTTCATTGCCCTCTGCGGACCGCTTGAGAACTCGGAAATCCGATTGAATATTTCACAGGGTGTGCAAGCTATTGGAAGCGTTGTCTCGCCGCTGTTGGCAAAAAAGGTTTTATTCAAACAGGTGACGGATGTGGGGTCTCTTGTCGACGTGCAATGGACTTACCTGGGCATTGCGCTGTTTGACGTCCTCCTGGCTGCTGCCTTTTACTATCTCCCGATTCCCGAAGCATCAGATGAAGATCTCGAGGAACTGGCCAATCGCCGTCGCGATGATAATGAGACAAAGGTGATTGGCATTCCGGTGGTATGGTTGACTCTCGGCCTGGGAGTATTTTCCCAGTACTTCTACGTGGCAGGACAAGAGGTAGTCTCGATGAGCTTTGAAACCTTTGTCACGGACGCACATCCACGGTAAGTTCTAAGCAGTATATTTTTATTACCAATTAATAAGACTAATTCGTGCAGCGCCAAACTCGGTTCATACGAATACCTGACAGTCGGCCACGCGGTGTTCGCCGTCGGCCGATTTGTAGCCGCGTTTGCCCAACTATTCCTCAAACCCCGCTGGATCCTCATGGTCTCGTACATTGGAATGATAGTGTGCGCCATCATCGGCACCAAAACCACCGGCGCAACAGCCGTCTCCATGGGCCTCCTGGTCTATCTCTTCGAAAGCGGCGTCTTCAGCATCATCTTCGCCATCTCCCTCCGCGGCACGGCCCGCCACACCAAAACCGCCGCAACCCTGCTCACCATGGCCATCAGCGGCGGGGTCGCATTCCCCTTTGCCCAAAACGCCGCGGCCAACGCCCACGGCTCAACATACTCGTACAACGTACTCGTCGCCCTTTTCTGCGCGGGCGCCATCTTCCCCCCTCTACCTCAACCTCGTCCCAGCCGCAAAGAAACAAGTCGACCCTGTCCCCAACGAATACCTCCGTCGACCCCGCCGTCGAAGTCGAACCACGCGCGCCCGCGAAACAACGGTCGTGCATCAAGCTAAGGAAAACCCCTCGTGCGGGGGGCGTCCTCTCCCGCCGACGCAGTCTCCTCTCCGATCCACTCGAGATGGTGCAATGGCCCGAAATAAAACCGCACAATACCTTCGATAATAACAGGCCCCAGCAGGGCGGAATCATGCATGATTTGGCGCCGTGGCCGGAATCGTGATACCCCATTTACTTACTTTCCCTATCTACCTACTAACCTATTCGTGTATATACGCATGATTGAGATACCCGGTTTTTGTATTTATTTTGGTTTAGCATCAGCGTGGCGCATGGAAACAAAACAAAAAAGTGAAATAACAATATCAATCAATTAATGTCATATGACTACTCCCAATTAAGTTTAATAAGGTTCATAACGGGCTAACTTGAGGACTACAAGTCATCTAGTATAGAAGGTAGAGCTACGATTTATACAGAGGAAAAATATAGTTCAGTCATATCATTCATGATAAATGCCGGTAGGATATAAACATTGCAAAAGAACCAAAGAAAAAACCCGGCGCCTCTATGTCCGCACGCTGTTTGAAAAGGAAAAGAGAGAGAAAAAAAGGAAATTCATCAAAAAATCATGTCGACAGGGCGACTGATTTACCACCAGTCACCGTGGTCCTTCATGGCAGCGACGACCTTGCGGAAACCGGCAATGTTGGAACCAGCGACGAGAGAAGGCAGGTTGCCTTCGGCGGGGGTGGAGAACTCCTTGGCGGTCTGGAGACCGTTTTCGAAGCAGTCCTTCATGATGTCCTTGAGGCGGGCGTCGACCTCCTCGGCGGTCCAGTTGATGCGGGCCGAGTTCTGGGCCATCTCGAGACCAGAGACGGCGACACCACCGGCGTTGGCGGCCTTGCCGGGGCCGTACCAGATGGCGGCGGCGCCCTTGTTGGACTCACGGTGGGCCTCGAAGACGTCGACGGCGGCCTGGGTGCAGCCCATGTTGGAGCCCTCGGCGATGTAGCGGCAGCCGGCGGCGATGAGGGCGTTGGCCTCCTCGCCGGAAACCTCGTTCTGGGTGGCAGAGGGGGAGGGCGACGTCGACCTTGCCGACGTGGGTCCAGGGGCGGGCACCCTCGATGTACTTGAACTTGTTGGCGAAGGCAGCGTCGTTGACGATGGAGGTGAGCTGCTTGCGCTCGACCTTGAGGGCGGCGATGGTGTTGATCTCAGCGGGGGTGAAGCTGTCCTTCTCGCCGATGACGATCAGGGAGCCCTGGGAGTCGGAGAGCGAGACGACGGAACCGCCGAGCTCGATGACCTTGAGGGCGGCGTACTGGGCAACGTTGCCGGAGCCGGAGATGGCGACGCGCTTGCCGGCGAAGGACTCCTTGCCCTCGGAGACGTGCTTGATCATGTGCTCGACGTAGTAGACGACACCGTAACCGGTGGCCTCGGGGCGGATGAGCGAACCACCCCAGCTGCCGCCCTTACCGGTGAGAACACCCTCCCACTGGTTGCGGAGCTTCTTGTACTGGCCGAACATGAAGCCGACCTCGCGGCCAGTGACACCAATGTCACCGGCGGGGACGTCAGTGTCGGCGCCAATGTGCTTGGAGAGCTCGGTCATGAAAGAGACACAGAAGCGGCGAATCTCGTTGTCGGTCTTGCCCTTGGGGTCGAAGTCGGAACCACCCTTACCACCACCCATGTTGAGGCCGGTCAAGGCATTCTTGAAGATCTGCTCGAAACCGAGGAACTTGAGGATGGAAAGGTTGACCGAGGGGTGGAAACGGAGACCTCCCTTGTAGGGACCAAGGGCCGAGTTGAACTGGACACGGTAACCGCGGTTGATCTGGACGTTGCCGGCGTCATCCTCCCAGACGACACGGAACTGGATGACACGCTCAGGGACAGAGATGACCTGGAGAGCCTTGCGGTACTCGGGGTTCTTCTGGAAGAGGGAAGAGTTCTCGAGGGTAGAGGCGAGCTCTGTATACATTAGTATCATGCAATGTCATAAGATCATATAGAGACATACCGTTGTAGGCCTGCTCGAACTCAGGCTCGTGAGGAAGGTTGGACATGGTGAAGGTAGATTGAAGAATTGATTAAGAGGTTTTGATGATTTCCTTTCCGCCGGTGAGGGGCAAAAAGGCTTATCAGAGATAAAGGTGGGGGTATACAATTGAGAAGAGAGAGATGAGGGAGAGAAGGATGAGGATGAAGAGAAAGAAAGAGCGAGAATGAAGAGGAGGAGAGACGAGGATTTATGTGTGTTCTGAAGACGGGGCAAAGAGAGGGAGACAGAGCGGAGACGCAGCCGGAGTCGGACGAGAAGCACGAAAAGAGAGAGCGGAAAGCGAAATGCCGGATTGGATCCCGCCGGTGAAGGTGGAGAGGCCGAAGTTCGGGAGGCGAGGAGGATTAATGTTATCGAATACTTTATGGTCACAGAATGGTTTATCTCTGCGGCCTTCCGGGAGATTATCGTGGCGACTGGTTTTTTCTTCTTCTTCATTTATTTTCTTCGTCTATTTGATTTTATTTTCTTCGCCTACCGTATGATTGCAATTATTCATCTTCTGATTTTTATTCTTTTGATTTATGCTCCCCCCCTGGGAGCCCGTACAGCGCCAAGTGTCACGTGAAGCCTTCCGACCGGCTGAGTAGTACTACACACTACAACTCCATACTACAACATACTACAGTCTATGACCATGAATCAATGTCTATGACACCATGTGTAGACACTGACCAGACATTGACCAGTCCCTGTCCTGTGCTTCCCACACCCCACGGGCTCTCCATGGGGTCGTCGCGTGACTGAAACGTTGATCGTCTCTATGCTGTCCCTCGATCACTGATAAGGGCCCCGCCAATCAGAGCGCCCCATTCCAGTTAAAGTAAAAGTCATGTCATTTAGTCAAGGGAACTGTGGGTCGCGGGGTACTTCTTGTGATCGTTTTGCCGGGTGAAGACTGCATTTTGCTGTTAAAGTTATAATAGAGGATCGACTAAGTTTACTCTATGCCCCCATCCGATGCCGGTGAGTCCTTATCTGAGACGGCGTTATTCAATCGCTGGTATAATATTTATAAAGAGGCAAGTCACTCCCACTGTGTCTCCTCCATACAGATTGTACAACCCAACCACCTGATTCTGGCCACATGACCTAGCCAGTCCTCCAATTACTTATACCCGTTGACTTCCCTCGCTTCGCACTTCCTTCCCCTCAATTGAGTTGATCATGTACTACCTCGATTTCTTGACTCTTACAGCATCTATCATCTACCGATATCCGGAGTATTCCACATCCAGTCATCAATTTCATCAGTCTCATCAATCAGTCATCGGGGAAACAGGCATTAGTTTTTTATGCTTTCTAAATCCTCCCATTCTTCCTGCCTGTGTTCTACCCTACCCCCGACCCCCTCTTGGCTCTGTCTGATCCTTCCGCCGATTTCAGCGGAATCCGGAGGACTCCGCACGGAACGCCCACCTCCGCACTTGGTCTGTGGCGGTGCATGCTGACTACACGTGGCGGTACACTGTGGCGGTGTCTACCTACCTACTTGCTTTTTCTCTTTATTATTTTTTCTTTTTTAGGCATCATCGTAGATCATTGACAACAAAACATATCCGACGGCGTACTCCGGTGAGTCAGTCGACAGCCTACGAGTACTGCAGTAGTGCAGCGAGTGTACCATGGATAGAGGTGCAGTAGGGCATATGCAACGAACCTCAACAGTCGACTGACTAAGCGTTCTCTGACAAGACGCACGACACGATTGGCCGATCAGATGGAACGTGTGTAGAATTCCTGGAAATGCCAACAATAGTCCGAGTTGATCATGGCTGTCGATGAATCTATTATTATATGTGACAGCTGGCTCACCGCTATCATTTACAGATACTACCAGTACAGTATACTACTAGGTCGTAGGTAAGTATCGATCGATCGCGTGGCAAATCCAGATGATTAAACCAAATCGGGCGGGCTGAAACGGGCAAAAGTGAAACATCGATCAATCGTATAGAGCAGACTAGTACCAGACAAGTAACACCCGATCGAGTACAATACCGGCGTACCGCTGAAGATCATCCACTGGTTGTCTTCGGCCGGTCAGGGTCTGTTTGGAAAGCCACTGGTTCAGATGACCAGATCTCCCCCCAATGCACCCTGACGAATCCCTAATATTGTTTCTTATTATACCAACAGCTGGTGAATTATTGAGGCTATCTGACCGCTGGATCTACTAGCAGGCAAGACTATAGACGCCACTACCTGGTACAGAAAAAGAAATACACAACCACTGGTAACAGGTGACAGTCCCCAAAACCGGGACAGAATCCTCGTTAATCTGGCTGGCAGCCAATCAGCATGCAAACAAGCACTGTGAGATCAGTTTAATATTAACTAGTAGATTATTTCTCTGACAGACTATTAGTTCTGTATTATTCTTGTTGTTGTTATTATTATTTGATTTATTATTTCAGATCCACCGCTGAAAAAGGACACGCGATGGTCGTCTTGGGCTTCCTTTCTCCATCACCAATCATTCCTCTGCCCAGGGGCGTAGATCTGAGCAAAATAATACTTACACCCAAACATTTTATACAAATCCACTTTCTCCAGTTCCACTTCTTTTTTCTTTCTTTTTCCTTCCCTCCCGTTTTTTTTTATTTTTTATTTTTATTTTCTTCTTCTCTTTCTTTCTTTTTTCTTTTTTTATTTCTTTTTCTCTCTCTCGGACTGTACGTCTTACCCTAACGGCATCATGCTCCCATTTCCCTAAACCATCACTTCCTTCTTTCTTATGCCATGATTGCTGCCTCTCTAGATGGACCTCACCTAGCAGATGTCCGTCAACGATTCTCATCCTGGCAGAGGTCTAGGTCGTAACTTTCGCAGCCTGTTTCGCTCTCAGTCCTCCTCGACTCCCTCGCCTCGTCACCGAGTTTCCCTCCTCCTCCGTCGAGGTCGAAGTGTTTTTTCCTCTCAGGAAAGGTTGGCCTTGTCCTACTCTCCCCTCGGTCGATCGCCTACTAAATCTTCAGACCCGTCGACAATTCCTCCAATATGAACCCTGACTCTTCTCACTTTGATCCGGCAACAATGGTGGGACTCTCGGAAGCGTCCCAGGGCGCGGATAACTTTGACATCTTCGACTGGTATCCGCGCTATCAGAACTGTCAGCGTTACTTTCTAGATCACGCCCAGCACAGCGTCCCCGTTCAAGCGCTCTCTGCCTTTTTGAACATCCGTCTTCCCTTTCAGCGCCAGCCTCACCCCGTCAACTCGACTGCGACCCCCACGCCCACAGCCCCATCCGCAGCAGCATCAGCAACAGCAGCTGATACATCTGCGACAGCATCGACACCATCAACACCACCCGCCCTATCATCAACCCCCTCCGTCTCATTAATCCCCTACCTTCGCCGTCTCGTCGCAACGGGAATGGACTTCCCGGGCGTCCTGCACGGCTTTTTCGGCGACGACTGGGGCGCAGGCATCGGGCCGCTCCACGAACAAGAACGACGCAACTACCTCTTCGCCGCAAAGAGCGGTGGCTGGGCCGCGGTGAAAAACGACTACGACATGCCGCCGCTCGAGACGATACCGTTCTTGCGTCCGCTGCAGGGCCCGCTTGATTCGGAGATTGAAGCGGCCGAGAGGAGCTGGAGTGAATGGTTGGCCATGGAGGATTGGATGGTTGGGCCGAGAGCACCGGATCTGCTGAATGATTCTGCGTCGTCTGGGCGGCCGCGAAGTTCGAGGGGTGCTTGACCTTTCTTACACTTTTCCTTTATACTATTTCTTTACACATTATTTTATTTCTATATATGGGTAATAGGGACGGGGATGGAGAAGGACACCGGAGTTTCAGCGGGCATTGTCGATAAAAAGAAAAAACCAGCTATTCTCCTATGAGACGATGATCAATGATTGATGCTCCAGTACAGACAGAACCTATTTTTCAGGCATTATTTTTCCTTCTATTTTTTCCATTTTTCTTCCTTACGAAACTGTGGGTGTGGCACACTACGGTGAGCCCCTGAGCCCTGACCAAGACCCAAGGCCAGGAAAGGCCAACAAGAAACGGCACGGAGCATTTGGTTGTCTGCGATCGGGACCCCACTGGTTTGGTGGATCTCAGACTCGACGACAGTCGTAGATAGTACCATACGAATATGAATAGAATACCTAGATCTCAACAGTATCAGCATATTCTATAATAGCAGGTATACTATAGTATAGTATACTAACTAAACAAAAGCACCTGTACATAGGTACACTACCTACTTCGTAGGTAGTAGGTATAGGTGTAGGTGTACTCCCCTGAAAGTGGCTGGCTGAGCAGAGGGGGCTTAATTTAGCCTCTGGGCCATTGAGCGTTCGTTGTCGGGGGTTCGCGGGTTATGGATATCCTGATCGGTCTGACTAACTGTATTACTGTATCAGGTATTACTGATACTGCCAGGTAGTTAGTACTTAGCAGTAGTAGTTAGTTGAGTTGTCTGGGGTCGGAGAATTATTTAGTCTTTAATTCGACGCGTCATCTACTACAGTCTACTTTGTACACGGTATACATTCAACAATTCATTCATAAGTGTAGATACATCCAGTACACACAAAGAAAGATACCTAAGGAGGTAAAAGAAGGAAACGGCAAACCATCTCCGTCAACCAGACAAAATTTTCAAACCGTTACTCGACCCATGGTTCAGCCACGCGATGAAGCCGACGATGTGACTGATTTCTCCTCCTAGTGGTACGAACCATGTGGATAATTCTCGGGCCACGGGTGTTACGGACGTTGGATACAGTCATACTGTACCTGTAAGTTGTAACAGTGTATTTCATTTTCATCTTGTCATGGCGCATGCAGAAAAGTGGATGTCTTGCCATATAGAGTTATCTCCACATACTCGATGGATCTAGTCTGGTTCCTGGTGGTGCTAGGCTGGGTTAGCCTTGCCATCTTTTACCCAAGTAGGTAGTCGTTTAGCTGGGGATGGTCACGATGGTGTATTCAGTATTGAATGATCATGAATTCTCCGAGTTTAGTACGATGTATGTCTGAGTTCTGACGTTAGTTTATCTGGGGTTGAATTTCATAAATTAAATTCACTGGCTTGGCGTTCTGGAAGAACACGTCGAACTTGAATAAATACTCTGGAATGCGAATTCGAAGCTATCAGTCTTCTAGCGTATTCGGTCATGCCATGTGGTATCGTGCAATACGACTCCAATGGCTCTCCACAATAATTGTCCAGACAAGTGTCCTTCAGGTCTTGGCTCGTCTACGTAACGTAACCACTCTTCCATCGGCAATCCAGAAAATGGACCTGTTATTTTTGCATCTTGTGATAGCACTAGGTCCAAGGCTAAGTGAGTTGTATCGGAATATCATTGCGGCAGAGGAAGCCCTCATCCTCGGCAAGTATCTGGTCAACTAGGTACAATTAACAAAGCACACTTTCTTCAACCGAGCGAGATTTTCAGTTAGTCTGTCGACCAGCTCCAGTCAGGAGTCTTGTCTGCGCTCGTTTGAGTCTTATAATCGCTTGACCTTGTCTGCTCGAAGCATCCTGTGGGTCTGTCTGGGAATTAACGTTGTGGATAAAATCAGACGATTAGGTTGTGGGTCATGACTAATCACGATGATTACGGAATATAGATATAATGCTCGAGTAGATGAAGAAGTATAGATCCTTTTATGCCTTCTCAGATCTTCAGCTCTCATACAATGCAAGCATCATATTCGCAAGATCTGGTGGTAAATCCTCCATTCCCAGGCCAAAAATATACGCCATAAACACCCGCAGGCTATACGGATCCTTTACCTCGACCACGTCAAATGGGAAATCATCCAGATCATTCATCTTTTCCTCTTTCTCACGGGTGAGTCCCCTGGTGCGGATACAACACCCACAGCCCGTGGTGCAGTGTCCACGATCCCAGAGCGGCCGGCTACTTCGAGGCTGCTCGCAGCACCCACACTCTCGTTCACAGCAGCCTCCCTTTTGAGCGCAATCTTCCCGTAACCAGGCGATCAGATGCCAGTCGGGGTTTTTTCTGGTGGTGGTCAAGGCTTGACTCGGAGGACTGTGCCCCATGTTGCTATTCAGCTTCCACAGTCGTCGGTGATGGGCCCAGAATTCCTCGTTGAGGCTGCTGACTTCCTCCTCCACCGCTGTCAGCCGGGCTGCGGTGTCTTTCGTGTTGGGTGGCATCAGTTCGAGCTGTTTTTGCAAGGCTTGCATCTCCTCTTGCACGTATATCTCTCGCTGGACTATCTGTCGACCCTGGATGTCCATCTCCACAATCTTCTGGCACCAGTCGGGCATATCTTTCTTGGGGTCGGCGATCCACTCAATAAACCGCATCCCTCGAGCCATTGTGTATTCTCCCACCTGCTCCAGTTGCGTTTCAAGCCATTCCATGTCGGGATTTCCAACGCCGTTTTTCTGGAAAGCTATGCGGATTATTGACCATTTCTCCTCGATGTCCAAATCTGAAGCGAGAAGAGGTAGCAACTCCCGGGGGTTTTTGGACTTGGCCAGCGTCCTGTTTCGTTTTTTCTCCGGATCTTTGGCTTTTCTCGAGAGGCATATATTGAATTTCATGGTGACCAACACTTTAGATCATTGCATGCTATTGAGAAGAGTGAATATGAATGGATATGCTGTTCTACTTGCTTGTCATTTCCATGTCATACGAATGCAATGATGCAATTGATGAGTAATATCCCAATAGAGTTGATAATACATATATAACTAGTATACAGCTATAATACTATGCCAGTGATAAGAATATTTAACCCCTAGTAATATTTCCCCCAAGGCCCTCGACGTGGTCTGAACAAACGCCGCCCACCTCATCCTTCGGCTCCTCCATTTCTCCTCCTTCTCCTCCGCCACCCTCTCGTCTCTCCTCCTCCCCTCCTCCCCCATTCGACTCCCCCGGTGTGACCCGAGCTATATCTATCAGTGTACTGTATAGTAGCAGCATAGCAGTTGTCTCACCACCGGGGGTTGTGGCAAGAAGCCACAACTCCAGGCCTTCGGGGCCCGAGGCGGGATCGAATGGCTCCACACGCCGTCGAGAGAAGTCAGAGAAGCTAACAATCCAAGTCAACATAGCTCTAATTCTTAAGTCCTTCATACATACTGGTTACGGGCCCACTTAACCCCAATGTAGACCGCAAGGCCTACACCGGCGAGTAGAATTACCCCGCCGGCAACCATGCCAAAGACTTTTGGCCATTCGACCACGGGGACGGGGGCGGGGGCGGCTTCTGGTGTCTCCATTTTGAGATTTTTGAAGATTGTTTCTGATTGAGTGGCTTATGGTGGTATATGGTGGATTTGTTCGATGGTGGATTGTTCGATGGTGATTTGGCAAAGACTGTTTGTTTCCAAGTCACTTGGGCTATATCCTCACCATCAAAATTCAGAAGGAACGATACAGGCTACCCTCCTCCCCCTCCCCCTCCCCCTCCACTGCTGTTTCGACTCCTCCTTCTCTCCTTCTCCAGCAACGATAATCCCGTCAACAAAACCATCGTATCCCAATCTCTTCCATAATCCTTATTAATCTGAAGCTTTCCTGCCTTCTTCCAACTCTTCGCTCCATTATTCGCATACACCGCCAGTAATTCTCCTGTGCGCTCATCAACCAGTTTGAAATTCCTCTGGCTAAGCTTCGCCGGCATCGACTCCTCCACACCAACCGAGTGCGTTCGCTTCCACAGAAACGACCGTCGCTCTGGATGCCCCGATGGAGGGTGAATAGTCATTTCCCATCTGTAATTTGAATGATCCCACGTTTGCTTCGTCATTTCCTCCCATACCATCGCGTTGGGATCGTTGGGATCGCCCAGGCCGATTTTCAGCAGAGAGGATGATTTCATGAATTTACACACTGCTGCTGTTGGGCCGGATTGGTCTGTTCCTGCGTGAAATGTCACGTCTGGTTTGCGGGGAGTAAAGGAGGAGTTTTTGACGAAGAAGAGAGGCGATTTGTCGGGGTTGGAGATGGAGAGGTTAAAGTGGGATTTGGAGTGGTAGACGTGGAAGATGCGGGCGCCATCGGCGGGGTGGAGATCAGAGTAGATGGACGCTGAACTCTCCTCCATACTTTGTGATGTAGACATGATGATAATAAAGATATTAAAGATAGATGAAGAGAAATGAAATATGAAAAATGGAGATGGTATATTTATACTATTGCCAATGATCTGCATCTAAATTGGCTATTTTAAGGCTCGTATAATAAGGTTTGCGGTGGAGTTGGCGAGTACGAGCGGCCAGAAACGTCATCCACATGATCTTCTATTACTATTTACTACTATCTGGATAATACGTGATATCAACTTTAGAAATTATCATATTTAATCAAACATTAGCTAGCTGTTTCTATGTATTCAATGTGCACATATTCAGGTATGCAACCAAAGCCCTAGGAAATATTCGGTTCCGCAGCATGGACAAGAGATCGCACTGAGATCGCCCATCTATTCCCCAGTCTGATGACGGCCAAATTCGGGATATTCGAGATTGCACATGGACAAGATGATTTCGGTGTTGCAATTGGTATCCTCCACAAGCCCAACAGCTCCAACCCAGCCTTTCGAGAAAGACTTGAAAGCTGCCGGTGTCCGAATTGATTTCGATAGCCCAGCTTCCAGATACATGGCATCACCCACTTCGACATTCTCAAGACAAACTCCGTCGTTATCGAAACCGTCTGAGATATTGGTATAGACCTGATCACCGTGGGCAAAGAGGGGATTGGCGTATAGGGTAGAATGGGCATATATGGTGATTTTCCATGGCACTTCGAGTCGGTTCTTGAAAAGTCTTTTGAACTTTTTCGGGGAAGGACCGCCGCCGTAGATGTTGTTGCAGAGAAAGTGGCAGTAGAAGATGACTCTGCCGCCTTCACTGGCATAGGAGAGCACCATGTCCAAGACATGGGAATTCTTTCGACGGATGATTCCAGGATCTGTGACGAGGATAGCCTGGGGCTTTCTCTTTGCAGCGAGATGGTTGATGGCGGTTTTGGCATCTTTGACGACGTTGGTACTGACATGGTTCGCTTCGAAGGCTTTGTGAAGATCCTTCGAATATCTTCTGGCATTGCCAGATGACGACAACGATATAAGCAATATGGAAGGAGACCTTTGTTCTTAACAGAGAGCGAAGACATGATGAAGTAGAGCGTTGCTTTGTCAAGGGCTAGCAGATGAAGGAGTGGGAGAAGATTTGGTGATGGTGTTGTAGAGAATCGAGTGAGTTGGACAAGTGTTGAAGACTGAAGCTGTCCGTGAGGTCAAGGTCAACACTTCTGGCTCTCAGTGGATGTGGAATGGGACATTCACTGTCTACTGAATAGAATCTTCTACTATGGCTGGAAGTCTAGGCTACATCTCTGCTATTTCTGTCTTTTATACTTTGTTGGTATAGCAAACATGCTTTTTTAGAGAGGGTGTAGATATTTTAAAGTATACTCTCAATACTCAGTACATAGTGTACTAGTCGAATTTAAGAAAGTTTTTCTGAATTAGCTAGATGCTGTGGTACTATTTTTGATGTGCGTATAAAGAGTTACATGATATATCTTTGAAGTCGTTTAAAATTTTAATCGCAACAATGACAACCAGCAACAAAGACCCAAAAAAGACATTGAAAGAGCGTAAATATAATCCTTCACAAATAGTCAATCCCATCATATATAAATATATATACGCAGAAATATAGGTGGTATCTGTATCTCAATCAGGCGATTGTCACATGACGCTTAGTCATACACGTGACCCAACCATTCCATCCAAACAATCATCGGCTTCATGATTTCTCCCAGATCGAACATCAAACACAAGGGCAAAATGCCCAGGATTAATGATAAAAGAGTGAACTGTACAGATACCCGTTAGATTACTGTTTGCTATGATATAGCCCACAACGACACCTCCAACATGGCGTCCGAACAATGGAGAACCTTTCTCCATCGATGCTTGATGCATCGCATTGACGCGACCGAATTCAGAGATCTGTCCAAGCTGTTATTTTCAAAATGCTCCATCTCGGAAACCAACCTGATCGATGCGCTGCTCGAGTGTCGCGCAGCCACGGGGGTCAAGTGGGATCCGCTTCTCCCGCTGTACATCGACTGTCTCTGCAAAATGGGCAAAGTCAATCCCTCGACCGTGCTGGGGTCGTTGTTGAAGTATTCGTCTATCCACGATAAACCGCAGCCGCCATCGACACCGGCGAAGAAGCAGCAGAAATGCTACACGCTCATGACCGACATTCGAGTCGTCCAGGATGTCATGTTGTCGATTTCCACGGGGAATATCCCCAAGACTCTGGCGGAAGCTATTAGTATCTTCTCGGCCGTGGTCGAGTGGATTCGGGCTGTGATATCCTGGCATAATGCCCACGTCGACCAGAGTCAGCAGACGGGCGGGCTGATGAGTTCTCCTGATGTGGTGTCTTTGTTTGAGTCTCTGGGTATTCTGCTTGCTGCGTTGTCTGGGACAGGAAAGGGATTAGATGTTCTTTCTTCTGATTTTCATGAAAGTAAGCACCCCGCCCCTTTTCTTATCCAGAGACTTACAGATTAGGTGTCAAAATCAAACTGGGACAGGCCTTGACAGCCTATGTTCCCCTTTGTGTTGAAGTCTCGTTGCCGCTTCGTAATCGATTGGACAGCTTGCAGAAAGAATTCAATCTGTACGGAGAACCGGCTTCCAAAACGTTGGATGTTTCCATGATGGAAGGTGTAAATGTCAATGCACTTCAATTCGAGGCTTCCGTTATGGATGGGCCTGTGATAAACTCAAGAGCTGGTCTCTATATCTATATAAACGCGATGGTATGTCTTTCTGTTCCGTGCTGATTGCAAACTGACTGGTTAGCTTGTTGGTCGTCCTTTGGTTGATGATACTCTGCTTATCAACTATCTTACGAATCGACATGGGGTAAGCATTATTATGGTCTATACTATGTACGGTACTGACTGCTTAGGGCCACTACGAAGCTCTCATTGAGGAGATCACAACAGCCGCTTTCGATGTGCTGTCAAACGCCATGTACCGCAATGAATCCAGTCGAACAATGTTTGTGTTCCGTTCATTCCTGGTCAATAAGCTTCCTGCTTTCTTTGCGGCCATGCTGGCCGCTTCCATGGTGACTATTCCGATGGAAATGTGTATAAGTCACGCGTTGAGCCGACTGGATCCGAATACATTTCCGTCGTTTTCGCAAATGTTCTCCATGCAAAGCAACACAATCTTGTCTGATGTGAGGCAGGAGTTTCTCTTTGCCTGTGCTTCGCACCGGTTGATCCCCGAGTCCAGTATTGAACGCCTCCTAGGCGAAAATCCTATGCAAACTCTTCCGACAGGAGGACAATACATCAAGGATGAACTCGTTTCACAGATCAACAACAGCCCCGAACGGACTGAACAGTTGATCAACGAGATTGAATCGATGGAGGGTAATGCAGGTGCGATAGTTGGGGCAATCACAGAGGTATGCATGCAGTCCACAGCTCAATGTCCAATGACTAACGTAATAGGTCATTCACAATCTCTGCAACCAAAAAGAGACGATGACGCTAAAGAATATCTGCAACTCACTCTCTCGACGTCCTCAAGCATTGGACGTGATTCTGCTTTTCCGAGGCACGAGGCAGATTCTGCAACCCCTATGCACCTTGTTGGATTCCTGGCATTGGGATGCAGATGAGGGGGAGAACCAGCCTGTCTACGATGAATTCGGTAGTATACTACTGCTCGTGTTGGCATTCAAATACCGATACGACCTGCGACCGTACGACCTTGGAATCTCGAGCAATGACTCGTTTATCCTGCGATTGCTGGAGCGGGGATCGTGCAGTCGGAAACTCGAGGATCTGGATGAGAAGCAGAATAAGAACCTGGGCACATGGATCGCAGCACTGTTTATCGCCGAGGGAATTAGTGAGGAAACCATGTCGGCTTGCAGCCCGCACGAGTTCTATCTACTGGTGACTACATTGTTCAACCAGAGTTTAGGGGCGTGCGAGGCAGGGAAGCTGGAGTTTGACACGTTGAAAGGAGGATTTGAATGTGAGTTTCAGCTACATGATAGTAGGTATCCTTACTGACATGATAGACCTGCTGGAACCATTCCTTCTTCCATCGTTAGTTGTTGCATTGGCGTGGTTGGGCAATCATATCTGGGAGTCTGACAGTGACCCTACGATCCCGTTAAAGACACTGCAGTCACTGGTGACACCCAGCTCTATATCCGGCGAAGGCAAAGCAATCCATCGAACAGTGCTGCAGATTGCAGCGCGCAATCTAGAGGAGCAACTCAAGGACGTGCGGGCGAACCACCCAAACCGAACAGACATCAAGCCCCTCCTGGACGCTCTTGAACCGTACCTCTCCTTCCAGCGGGTGGGCAGCAGCCGCAAGAGCGAACTCGAGAGCTGGACGACAAATTCAGGGGGTGGTCTTCTGGGCAGCATCCGCAACACGTTCCAGTCACTAGTACTATGGAGCACGAATCCCGACATCAGTATGGCGCCACACTCGTACACCCACCGGCAGCTTATCGCGGGAGTGCGACTGCTCGGGTCGGTGCGAGTTCTCCGCGGGCTCATCGAGGAGCTGAAGATGCAAAGCGAAGCCGGCAGTGGCGATCTAGCCCTGGACGTCGCAGCGACGATGATCTGTGCCCCGATGGCCGAGTCATTTGACATCGACCCGACCGACCAGGTGGAATCCAAACAGGAACCACTCCCCCGGTGCCCGATCCTCACACTACGCGACGCCCTCATCCTGCAGCACCAATCCGTGCCCCGGATCTCCGAAAAGGACCCCCTGCGCGCCGAAGTGATCGTCCGCCTGTACCGACGGGTCAACGCACTATCCTCGCCGCCGTCACAGGTACCCAATCTCGACGTGAGCAACATCATTCACAACATGCAACTCGGAGTGGAAGGATCCGGGCAGATGGAACTAGAGCCGCCGGCCCAGGAGCCCGGTAACGGGGAGGGCGACGTGGATATCCACCAGATGTTGGATAAGGCGACCGCGGCGGCAGCGGCGGGATATGATGGCGGGGTGGGAGTGGGACAGGAGATGGGCTTAGAGGGCGGGATGGATACGAGTATTGATGATGTGCTGAATGCGGCGGATATGGCGGTTGGGAATCCGGAGTTTTTAGATTTGGATATGGAGGGGATGTTCTGATTATTATATTTTATTATATTACATTCATACAATTCCAATCCATCAATTACTCTATCCACCTCCTGTCCTTCATATCATCATGACGATCTACATCATTAGCCCGCCGTAATATAGTGAATATGGTAAATAGATAACATACCGAATATTCAAATGCTTCCCCAAACTAGTCACAGCATGAGGAACTCCCGAATGAGGAACCAGGGTATCTGCTAAAGCTAGCGGATCTAAACCACCTTGTGGGATAGGAGCGGCGGAGGCCAATGAGAGGGCGAGGGCGGTTAGGAGGATTGAGAGGTTCATTATATATTATTTATTTTTTGATGGTAGAGATATAGATAATAGTATTATGGATTTGATGATGGTTAACTGTTGTATGGATGATGTGGTTTATATGCTAACTGAATCGTAGGGATTGAGGGGTTGGTATGTGTGTATGTGTGTCCCCTCCTATCTTCCCATCCCACTCCTGCTATGTACGCGACGCGATGGAATGTACCTATCGGTCGAGGGATGAACAATAAAGCCTTGACAAACAAAAAGACAAGCAAGCAAGGTATTCTAGGTTGGACACTCAACCAACCAAGCAAAACCTGCAAGGTAACACAATAGACAAAACTACCGATAACCTCAGGTCGGTTAGAGACAGAGTGCTGACTTGAGTGACAGAAGTACCTGCGTTCAACCTCAGCTACGGGATAGAATTGCTTCTTTAAAAAACACTATTGAACAGCCGACAGATTCACATAATCACTACTGCCTGCCCTACCCTGTAGAATAAGCAGTTGCTGCAGTAGTTCAGCAACGCTAAGTGTGTGATGGAAATGCACCGACCGCTGCCAAATCACGCACACCGAGGGAGGATGGAGGATGCACGTGAAAGGGGGTGGGAAAATAGAGCAGATTGCGATTTGATTGGAGGATTGGAATCTGCACGAGAAAAGGAAGCAGAAAAATGAAAAAGTGACAGGCAAAAAAAAAAAAAGCAAAATGGGGGATTCTGCAGCTGCAGGGCTGGGAATAATGGTTGATTGGGTTGGGACACGTTCGTTTGTTCAGCTTTTGCTGCTGATCGGCGGTTATTTCTGTTGGTCTGTCACTGTCACTGTCACCACTGTGGGCACTCAGCTAGTAGGACCGTAGAATACTGATTCTGTCGAAGAGACACAGTAGAATCTGGGGTTATATCATAGCAAAAACCGGTTTGTTTGGCCCAAAACGGCAGAGATGGACATTGGCCCGTTCCTGGTGGTCGAGGCGAATAGCAGCGCTGATCCTTTCGGTAGAACATCCCATCCAGGCAGTTGCGGTCCGATATGGGATGCTATCATGCTGAGGTGATTATATGGATTATATTGCTGTGGTGATTACGAGCAGTTTGATGTAGATTAATCGATATTAAACTGACAGAATGGAGATGGAGAGGGTGAGTTCTTCACGGTCGCAGTGGAGATGGCCACGGTGGTACAGAGCGACTAGTCTGGAGATGATCTCACTAAATCACTACCATTATTTAGTACTCTACACGACGGTAGTGATCGATCTGCCTGTTCCTGAGTTCAGGTAAGACGTAAGTTATGGAAGATACTTTCTTATTATGCTGCCTTCTGTGCTCCGTAAGGCTTGTATACATAAGTACATAACTCTCCGAGGAGGCTATTGAATCCAAAACACGTGACACCCCTATCTCGGGGAGTCCGTAAGAGCAAACCAACAGATAACCAACAGCAGATAGAACCAACATAAGAAATAGAACAGAGGAATAGAAAAGTGAAAGAAACCAACATGGGAAGGTCACAATCTTACGGCCGAAGAAGAAACCAGCGTTCGTTCCGTCCCGCGTTGCTACGGTGTCTGGTCGGTTCGCTAGTGAGGGATGTGGAGATGGAGGAATACGTAGCCCGTTTATGGCATGATGATTTTTGAGGAGGGGTAGATTCAATAGAACACTGTAGTTTGCACTCTGTCGACAAAGAACCATGGTCGATGAATGGATAGATAAATAAGTCAGTAGATATATAAGCGATCAGTCAGAGCTGATGGAATTGACGATGGTTCATGAATCCCAGCAAGTGCCTTAGTCTCGCAGACGAGCACGAACACGTGCCCTGGACTAATTGTTAGTTGCTCTTAGTCTTTAGTCTGGACTCGCCTGGAGGACAGATTTGCGATGGAGAAGAGCTATCACATTGCTTTCTTTGTCTGTCGCTAACTTAGCTTCGAGTATGAATTCTTTGTTCTCGTAAACGAGTCGATTGGCACTAGTAAGCGTTTCTTGTCATGTCATAGATTAGCGTGATGTGCACATAGTAAACTTACTATGATAACAGCATAAGTAGTACTACAAATAAATAGGAGAGATACAGTATCCACGGAGCTCGTATGGACAACTCCGCGGATACATGTCGAATGTCGATCTGCTTATCTCCTGTACTCCATTTCCAAAAACACGGACTCGGGTTCCACCATTCCGGTTGACTCTGTAAGTATGGAGGCGTGCAGATTTATTGGTTTTGTGTATTAGATGCAGTGTCATATGTATGTCGGAGCTCCTTGCGTATTAGATAATCTACCCTATGATGTTATACTTGCCGGAGTAATTACTTTGTGCATACATATTCAAAGTATACGGAGTATTGGAATATAACGGAGATTTCTCCATCTCGGTACTGATCTTCACAATGTGGTGGATGATCCAAGACATGTATGACTTGATCCATCTATGGATATCCCCATATTTCATATTTACTATGAATCTATGGCCCAAGCTCTGTTTTTGTTTCTGTTCCATGGTTCTATTGTCTTCATATGAAGGTGATGTTTACATGGAATGTACCATATATTCAGGAGTGTTCAGGAGTGTTCAGGAGTGGTTCAGGAGTGGTTCAGGAACGATCACTCCCTCCTATTCACTATATATAACCATATCATCTATACGATGTATATCATTATATCATAGATTCGTATAGAAACGCCCGATGGGTTCTTCACTGCCCTATGGGCCGATGGAGCTCATCGCCCCCGAGTTATTTCCTATGATGTGGACCTGAATATAACAAAAGACCGGATGACTACTGACTTCCCCGTACTCCAACTTCATTTTACTCTGTCGTCTGGTCTGTACTAATATAAGAGATGGATTGATCTAGATGGCTCAAATTTGAGCAAGATCCAAGACAACTCCTAGATACTAAGAAGCATACTAAGAATCAGTACACATTACACAGTACTAAAGTACATCGTCGATCAATCGAGGAATTACGGAACGTGAGGGGCGCCATCGCCACGGCTTGGCGGTGGAGCCAACAAGAACCCCTGTTTGGGCCCATGCAGGTCGTTCACATTGACTAGCGCAAAGTCTAAGGCTCGAAAGGGGCTGGCCCCTCTTCCGGTTGGCCACACCGCGAGCCGTTTTTTTTCTTTTCTTTTTTGTTTCTTTTTTCTCTGGTGTGATGGATTGGGCGGATCCATGGGGCCTTTTTTTTAGGCTCGCGCTACCTGCACTAGTTCTCCGCCGGGAAGGAATTATTATTATTTGTCGAGTCCGTTCCTGCCATAGAAGGTGCCCTGTATAAGGTCGCAATAGTCACGCTCGCTGTGTTCCTTCCTCTTTCTCTCGGTTTTGCCTCTCCCGTCTTTTGCTTCATCTTTCTTTACTCCCTCCTCTTTCTCTCTCTCGCTCTCCCCTCCCTCTATCTCTCTATACAGTGTATACAGACTCTCTTTCAATTGCCGCTGGTGGCAACTCTCGCTCGCTGGTTTCTGACTTGCTTCCTTCCTCGCTGCTCGTGTCTTATTCCGGCCCTTGCGTTCTCCCACTCGGTGATCCCCAAATCCCCTCCAACATCTACACAACCTCCTCCACCCTACGTCCCGACAGATTTGCTCTTGCTTCGATCCTTGTGCTTGTTTATCCTGTCGTTATTGTCAATCTCTCGATCCTATTTTTCCCCCTTCCCTTTTTTATCCTCCTAGATCCTTCTTCTCCCTGGATCCTGGTGCTTGACTCAACTCCTACTACGACAAACCCTCGAAAGCAGGCCATCGAGGAGACAGGCTCATCATTTTCAAGGCTGTGCCCAGCTTGTATTTGTCAATTGCTTCTTCTAATCCGTCGTTACTCTCGTCGTTTACTTCGCGTCCCTCGTTTGGTCCTATATTTGGGTACGTTTTTCGCGCTCCCCCAGCATTCCCGTCCCTCCCTGGAATCCTGGGACCTCCCCTCTCATCCAAACACTCGGTTTGTTGGTCCTGTTCGTTTTATTGACCTTCAATAGTCTTCCCGTCAAATTGGTTATATCCGTCGCTCTTCCCTGGATCTATCGGTTACTGTTTGTATGCGGAATCGTCTGTTTGCGCTCGTTTAGGATGATCATTGCTTCTCTCGCATAATCAGGTCTATGACCTTTGCGTCCCGCGGCTCTATCAACCCACTTATAGCAAAAACATGGAACCCATGAAGCCTCACATTGCACCATTGAAGGTTGTTAAAGGACCCTCCAACTATTCCGTGTCCACGGCGGACCACTCAGCCTGCCATTCCAACAACACTCAGGTGACTCCTCCTTTGACTCCTCACGATAACTCAGACACCATGGATCGCTCAGAGGCTCCGCGAGCCGTCTTTCACAACTATCTCCGCGCTTTCTACCCTTTTCACCCATCAGGGGATGTTTCCCCCTCGACAGTTACATTACCTTTGGATCAAGGTGATATCATTCTCGTGCACTCCGTTCACACAAATGGCTGGGCAGATGGAACCCTCTTGGATACCGGTGGCCGGGGCTGGCTGCCCACCAACTACTGCGAAGCCTACGACCAATTGCCCATGCGACCACTGCTCAAGGCACTCACAGACTTTTGGGATATCATCAGAGGTGGATGCGGGTCATCACTACGCGACTTCTGCAACCAGGACCTGATGAGAGGTTTGATTGCAGGTGTTCGATTTCTTCTGGTAAGTATACTTGCCAATTGAGACTAGTATCCCATTAACAAGACCAAGCAAAAATCCGAATGTCTTACTAGAGAGTGCGATTTGGTCCGAACACATGATGGTCTGCGACGAAATCGAAAAGCACTTCTATCTGATCTCTCCTCCCTGGTCAAAACAGCAAAGACCCTACAGGATATCGCCGGCGGTAACCCCATGGACGAAGAGGTCGAATATATCCTCGATGAAATGCTCCTCAAGGCTTTCCGGATCGTGACTCGAGGTGTCCGATTCCTCGACGTGTGGAACGAAGAGGTCGGCCTGAGCCGCACTATTGCCGAGTTGGAGCAGTCGAATCTGAAACACTTTGACGTCCCCATCACCCCCGCATCCGATACCTTTGCCGAAAACGCCTCCGAGGCCGACACGGAAAGGAACGAGTCGAGATTGATGAATCGCAGCCGTATGGACTGCAGTCGGGCCTCCACCCGAATGGACATGTTCGATTCGAACCCTCGACCTGTCTCCGTCACCACCAAGCGAATTTCCATCTCACACAGAGTTTCTTACACAGGCCCATCTGCAGCGGCCCGCAACCCGAACCTTGCATCCGAGCGACTAGGCGCCACGTACGACGCCTTCCTGGGCGTATTGGGATCGTTTATTGGTCTTCACTTGCAGTCCCGCTCCTCGACGGAGCTGATGAACACTACCCAGCAGTCGGTGCACTCCTGCCGAGCGTTGCTAACTGTCGTGGAAGCCGTGTGCGAACATGATCTGCAGGGAAACGAGCTCCTGGACCAGGCCAAGGACAGCATGTACGAGCGGCTTTCCGAGCTTGTCCATGCAGCGGGAGATGCTTTCCGACCGGCCCACTCCCCCGACGACGAGATCGTCTTCATGCCGGATGAAGGAAAACGCCTGGTGGACGCCGCCACCGACTGTGTCCGAGCGGCAGGAAACTGCTTGGCCAAAGCTCGCCTGGTGCTTGAGCAAATCGGAGACTTTGAGCTCGAAGCTCTGCCCCAGACCACCACCGGGTCGAACCCGGAGCTCCCCGACATCAAGACCCCGCAGCCGCCGCAACGCACCGACCACTCGGGCGACAGCCAGACGCGCCCACAAGAGCTGTCACTGCGCCTCCCTCCACCACCGCTGCAGATCCCTAAATCGGATTATTCGCCATCGACCCCCGGCCTCACTGACGACACTACTCCTTCTTCCTTCATCTCCCGTGCTGCCCTCAACAGCCCAGCTCCGACCGTTGACAACTCGTCATTGCCCTCTACTACTATTCTCGGCACTAGCTTCGAGCAGCCGTCCTTTTCTTCTCACGATGCGCACACAGATAGCATCCATCGCAACAGTCACCCCAAGTCTGAGATCAGTGAATCTTTTGGAAGGGGTATTACCAGCACCGGAAGTAGTTTTACATATAACAGCACCCTTCGTGACTCTGAAATGAGTGGCGTGTCCCAGACCTCCACTAGAGCTACTTCTCCAGACATTGGAAACCACTACCAAGTGCCTTCGCTTAGGGAAAGCGTCAGCCGCTCCACCCTCGCTGAGGAAAACGAGGAAACCGAGGCCAACATCCTCGAGCGCACATATGCACACGAATTGATCTTCAAGGACGGCCAAATCATGGGTGGTAGCCTGCGAGCTTTGGTCGAGAAACTCACGGCCCACCAGTCAACTCCCGATGCCATGTTCGTTTCTACCTTCTATCTTACCTTCCGCCTCTTCGCCTCGCCCGTTGACTTTGCCGAAACCCTCGCCGACCGATTCGATTACATCGGCGATACACCGCACGCTGCCGGCCCAGTGCGCCTCCGCGTTTACAACACCTTGAAAAATTGGTTGGAGTCGCACTGGCGTCATGACTGTGACAACGTCGCCCTGGACTACATTGTCAACTTTGCCAAAACCACTTTGATGGCTAATCTCCCATCCGCTGGCAAGCGTGTGCTGGATTTGGTAGAGAAGGTTTCCCAGGTGCACGGGCCTGTGGTGCCTCGTCTTGTCTCTTCCATGGGCAAGACAAACACTGCGACCGCTCAATATGTGCACCCTGACACTCCTCTTCCACCTCCCATCCTAGGCAAGAAAGAGACCAATCTCCTGAAGCAGTGGAAAAATGGCGAAGGTACCATCACTATTCTCGATTTCGATCCCATGGAGCTGGCGCGCCAGTTCACCATCAAAGAGTCGATGATCTTCTGCTCCATTCTTCCAGAGGAACTTCTGGCCACCGAGTGGATGAAGAAGTCTGGTTCGTTGGCTGTTAATGTCCGGGCCATGTCCACATTGTCCACAGACCTGGCACATCTCGTTGCCGACTCCATCCTGCAGCTGGAGGAGCCCAAGAAGCGGGCTGCCATCATCAAGCACTGGGTCAAGATCGCTAACAAGTGTTTGGAGCTCAACAACTACGACTCTCTCATGGCCATCATTTGCTCCCTCAACTCTTCCATGATCGGGCGTCTCAAGCGAACATGGGAGGTGGTGTCGCACAAAACCAAGACCACCCTTGAGTACCTCCGGGGTATCGTGGATGTGTCCCGCAACTATGCTGTCCTTCGTCAACGATTGCAGAACCACGTTCCTCCATGCTTGCCGTTTGTCGGGACCTATCTCACTGACCTCACCTTTGTCGACCACGGAAACCAGGATCTGCGGAATCTGCCCACTGACGACGGCGAAATGGCCGTCATCAACTTCGACAAGCACATGAAGACAGCCAAGATCATCAGCGAACTGCAGCGATTCCAAATCCCCTACCGGCTTTCTGAGGTCCCAGAGCTGCAAGCCTGGATGCAGAACGAACTGGTCCGAGTGCGCTCCAACGGTGAAAAGAGCCTGCAAACCTTCTACCGACGGTCTCTTGTCCTCGAGCCACGAGAAACAGCTCAGCAGCGCCCCAACCTGCCGACCGACTCTGGTTCTTCGATCCTTGAGAATGCCAAGGACAAGTTTGATTTCCTGTCATGGACTCACCAGTCCAAGGCAAAGTCCGTCGCAACAAATGGTTGATCTGTTCATATATTTCTCATGCAGCGTTCTCACGGCCGTTGATGTTGACCTCTTTACGAATTATGACTTTAATAACCGCTGCGATCTATTCTGCTAATGCTTATACCGGTGTTATAACTTTTATTGCCACTTATTCTTTTTTATGCTATGTGAATATCTTTCATTCATTTCATCATCATCATCATCATTATCTCGGGCGGCATTTGTGATCTATCATTTACATTTTTTTTTCTTGGTTTCATCATTTCTTCTGGACAAAAATGGCTGCAGTATACCAATGGCCAAGGTTGAACTGGAGTACAGGAAGGAAAAGAAAATCAACGGGGGCACACAAAAAGAGGAAAAGGTTTAGACAGGTGAGCCTCGCGGCTCTGGCAGGGAAAAAAACAAAACAGACCCTTTCCTTTTTCTTTCCTTTTATTTCCGTTTACTCTTACTGCTTTCACCTTCACTTCAACCCTTGGATATTTTTCTTGACACTTTGGATATTGGTCGCGCGGCATACAATAATCGGATTTGGGCTGGGATTTGGAATCGGTACTGGTATGGGGTATGGTATGGATCATGGCAGGCAAAAAACATGGGACGGACCACACATTCGGAGGAATCATCTTGCACAGGACCGATTTACTGGCTTATTATTTATTATTTATTACTTATTCCATTCTGAATGTACTTTTGTATATACATGTCACTTGATTAGTGGAAATAAACATTGTACTCTGAATATCTTCTCTCTCTTTCTCTTCTTCTACGAAGATCCTGTTGACATTATTGAACTTAGTGTGCACAGATCGATCGATCTGCTGTACGTATGTTGTATGACAGCTACAGCGTACATAATTGCGTACACCCTGTATGCACATATGCACATGTACAAGATGCCCAAAACACGGCCGTATAAATAGAAACTGACCTATAACATGGGGTAAGACAATAAATAAACTTTCTATAATTCCAATTTCCCTCGAAAGGGTCTGGGGAATAAATAGAGTTTCCGCCCCGGCTCTGTGTTTCCTGGGTTTTACTCGGGGCTCCGATTGGGGTTCACGCAAGGGGGATCATACTTCTGACATGAAACAATAGCGGATGAATAATCCGGGGATGGGCGATTGCCTCTCTCAGTTTTGTGCATATGATATGGCATTTTTGGTGATTTGTGATGATGGCCCGTACCTTTGGTATATGACATCGTTTATCTTTATCCTTCGTCATATTCGATAATTGCCTCTTCTATATACGGTGTACTTCCCAGGGGCTTCATAGTTCCTATCATATTACAGAGTATAGTATACTAACTAGTATTCCAACATGGGATAATCAAGGGTATCGCTTTTTGAATGCTTCAACAAAAGAGTCGTGTGTCTGATATTCAGACATCGGATAATCAAACCGTCCAATCGACTGCATGTCCAAAATCGGAACCATGGATGGCCGTCCATGCGCACACTGGAACGGAAATACGCATCGCGCCAGGCGTGTGACCAGATTCTGGCACTCGTCCACGGTCAACACATCGTTGAACATGATCGCCGTTCTGCAGGCACGCGAATTGAGCAGATCCACTATTCCTTTCGGACAGCCTCCAAATCGCTCTACCCAGGAATTGCGATGGTCCTCAATATGAGATCGAGCCAAAAAAGAGTCTTCCCACCGGGATCGCTGGTGACCTGTGCCGTTCTCCTCGCGTTTCCAAATTTCACCGCGAATGAGGTTAGTAACCAATTGGGGCTCAACCCGGCAGCGTTCTGCTATGAGCAAAGGTAGTGTCTCTACACAGACAAAGGTAGCTTTAGACCCTGACCGCCGCTCGACCTTGTACCGAACACCCCAGGACCAGAAGAATTCTCTCTCTCTCCTCAGTAGAGGCACCTCTGTCGGCGAAGCCTCGAAAACAATCGGATCAATTTGGACTGTCTGAATGTCCCAACTGCCTTCTGCAAAGGTAAATAATTCTTCAAAGAGCCGTTCTACTCGACATCGCTCGTCAGCTGCGTGTTGATCAATCAATGTCAAAATCTCTCCGGTACTGCCATCATGAGCATGGGTTGAGCTCCCTAGTTTCGCAAGAATGAACTTTTGGTCAACCTGGGCAACTACCTCTGCCATCTCAAGATCTTGCCTCCGCAACTTGCCACGGAATTTTGCAAGACCAAAATCTTCTAATCCGCAAGAGTCCCCCGAACAATCATGAGCTTTGAATGCTAATTTATCCAGCTCACTCTCGTGGGTTGCTCCCAAATCCAGTGAATCTATCGGTTTCTCTGGGCGGCTGAAAGTGGGATTCGCCCACTTCTTCAACAGGTTATCGATCCACAGATTCTGTGTCGTGTCGGTAATGGCTGATCGTGGCCGTCTCATATTATCCAATACTTGCTCTGTCGGAAGGGAACCGGTCGATTGGGGTCTCCTGCCAGCAAGAGCAATATCGATAGGAGATTTAAGCTGGATTGATTGCCCCGTTCGTGAGTTTATCAAGTGGGTTCTTCCTGTATAAGGGTCCTTCCAAGGAGTCGTTGAATCGGTCAATTCGTTCTTAGACCCAGTAGTCTTGTCACTCGCTTGTAGCGGTGCGTGGAAGAATTCCGTGCCTTGAACCGCAGAATCCAGACTATCATGGTCCGATACTTTCATCGCATCCTGTTTCAAGGAACTGACATCCCCGTGACGAGTTGCAGATGAGCAGACCCGTTTCCCCACAGAGGCAAATTCTCCTTGGGGACGAAAAGGAAAACGCGGATTTAGCAAAGGCTCCTTAGCACTCTTGATCCTGGACCAATTTCCCAGGTTCTGATTGGGACTTATTGGCATCGCTCTTTGGAATGATGGAAGCTTCAGCCGGCGATCCAAGGTATCCTCTGGAGATAGCGAGTCTAACCGGTCTTGCCCTGCAGTATTTCCAGCTTTCTTGGCCTCGGAATCTCCTGCACCATCTCCCGGTAGTGCCTTGGATGTCTTTCGTTTCCGCTTTCCAGCGCGTGGTCGTAGATTGTTTTGTTTTAGAAATTCATTTATCATCGCTGTAAGCACATCCATGATGCGCTGAATAGACTTATCAGATTCGGGTACTATTTCATGGCCATCATCGCACAGAATTTGAGGAAGGCTAGTTTCAATGCGTATATAGAACATAGGCCACTTGTTGACAGCCTTGGGCATCGCTTTGGAACTGGCACCATTCTCATTTTGGTCGACTGGATGCGCTGCAGGAAGTAACCCAGGAGGTCCCGTTGTGCCAAAATCAGACCAAGCAAACAGCCGATTGATTTCGCCATATAATACGTTTGTATTATTCTGAGGGAACACGGATTCCATTCCCAAAGAAATGAATTGAACCTTCTTGGTCGGACAGGGGGCGAGGGAAATCGCAGCATGAATCGAAAAATCAGGGACACAGGCTGAGACAGCATTCCAGTTCCCAGAGCCTTGAAAGCCAGTCAGACCTGCTTGTGAAAGTATCGAACTAATACGCTGGAGATCCAGCTCCTCATCAGCTCTTGAGTGTTGATGCCGGGGGCGAACGGTAAGCTTTCTACTTCTAGCAGCGTCCGACAAAACCAGTTTTGTAAGACCATCATGTGCCAGCATTAATGCAACTAGGACTTGCTTGAGCTCATCCCACTCCCGCTCCAACTCATCTGGTTTCTGGAGAGCTAATGCTCGACTTTTGACACGCACAGGCATATTCCCAAAAAGATCATTGACGGTGACGCTGGTTCCATGAAGAAACTTAATTCCCTGTTGAATCGGAGCTGGAACCAATCGAGCCACAGGTGTTGCATGGTGGAAAATGACGGTATTTGCATTCTGATGTCGGTGATGACGGGATGTCACAGTCAACAGTGAAAGCGAAGCAAGAGACGCGAGAAAGAGCCCTCTTCGACCATGAACCTCTTTCTCTGAATGGTATTTCGATGTATCTGTGGGCCCGTCAGCACAAGCTATCGACGGAGAGCTAAGTCTGACATACGGTGCGCTTTTCCCAGCCCCCCTTCAGGCTCAAATTCAGGAGGTTGAATACCGTCTCCATCGTCCTCTACCACGCAGCCTCCCCGCTGAAAATCAACGGTAACACTGATGGCTTGCGCGTTTGCATCCAAGGAGTTCTTGACCAGTTCCAAGACGACACCGTTGAGGTGAGTGATTGAGGTTGATGACTTGATCTTTGCCGCCACATCAGGCGGGAGTGGTCGAATTCTGGGGTCATGAGAAGACATAGCAAGATTTGAATGTTGCCGTATGCTATTCTTTCAAAACTTATGTCCACATGTTGCCTGGTGGTTCAAGACCAGACGAGCTCAAGATTGCCACTTCGTATAGCATGACATCAGTTGTTGAGACCAGTGAACCGAGGGGTGAGGATATATAAGTTATACTAATGCACCAAGAAGAAACAACTTGAGGACATTTTTATGTTGAGTCGAATGTGTGGATGAAGTCAACGTGAAGTGCAAGAGAGGCAGTCGCAGCGCAGATGATATGCCAGTCACGTGATGATAAGAACAGTGTTGTTCTATGCGCAGTGCGTAGACTATACAGCTTGGACAATTGCTTTATGAATAGAAACAATATTGATTAATCATGTAAATGATATTTCCAAGCATATATTGCTTTTCTCGAGAGACAGATTTCATCCTGCCACATGAGCAAAGGATTCTTTTCCCGTCTCAACAGCCCCGCATCTTAGTGTCTACTGGGTGCAGTCGTTCATCTGTCTCTACCAGGACCTGGAGCTCGTATATAATTGTTTTATCCGCCCCTGGCGGCTTTCAAGTCAAAATTACCCAGTATTAACCTCATGGCCATCAATGCAGGCCAATTCGAACAACCTCAATTTATCCCACCTGGTCTGTTTATTGTGGCTCATTGGATCCACCATGATCCACGGCAGTCCTTGAGGCCACTACTAACCCCGGGCTACACCACCCCATATGTCCTCGTAGTGGATAAGATTGTCAGCTTTTACGTATGGCGTGCCTCAAACTTTGGACCGTCCTCTGTTGGGGAATTCAGAATTGGAATGGAATTGGTCGACAGCCCGTACTCGAGTCAGCTGCAAGACAGACCAACGTGCTGTGGATCAAATGAATAATCTCCTATTTGCATGACCATATCTGTTTCATCACGATAGACGAACCAAAAAGGATGTGATTGTCGCCTAGGATGGAGCGTTAGTGTCGCCTCGTATGCGGCCTCGAGAGGGGAAAACTTGATAAATAGTCAGCGAACGTACAGGATTTTCTGGTGGGATTTCTTACAGGGGTGCACTTCGATATTTGTTTTCCTCATCAGCATTGCATCGAGATAATCTCGCGATAATATCGTCTGAGGATTGAACTCGTGGTAATTCGCAGTCCGTCGGAGGCGCAGATCGTTTGTTTGGGCCGCAGAGGAGGCGACCCATCACGTGCATACATCTCCTGGTGACTCCTGACAGCGCAAGGCGATGAGTTGCGCCGCATCTTTGTTTCATACACCATCGTCCTAACAATATCTTTCGCTTGCAAATATATTCACCGAAATTCGTCCACGTCTACGTTGTGGACCTCCGGATTCGAATTCTTTCTGCAGCGTCGAAGCATCACACACCGACACTGAGCGCACGTTCTCCGGCTCACCTCCTGCCAGTATCGTATTCTTGCCAGCCTCCTTTGGATTTCCATCCCTCACCACGTCAAGATCGACTTGAAGTTGCTGGCATCTCTCGACACACCCCGGGAATTCTAATTGTCCTATCTTTCAGAGGCCAAAATGGCCACGGCTGAGGGTCCTGCCAGAGCGCACGGTAGGTTTTGGGGAAACATTGCAGAGACATTAAAGACTTCCATCTGACGTTTGATAGATCGCAATGGACGTCGTCGCCCTTTTTCGAGCTGGATGAAGCGACTCGCGAACCTCAAGAACTCCTCCGATTCGAGCAGTACCCGTTGGTCCAATAAGCGCCATGCTGTCCCCAAGAGCAAGAAGAACCGCTCCTCCAACAATCCTTACCCGCTCTCCGGTACAACAAATCCGGCTGGCGAATACAGCAGTGAACCAAACGACTCGATTCAAGATTCTAGTGAGGCTTCCGGACAAAGATCTATCTCGCAGAGCGAACCATCTCTCTCCTCAGGCTACGAAAACCAGATCCCCGCGACGAGTGCCAAATCCACCGCTCCGACCATCTCAACCAACGCAGATACGGCAATATCCGATGCAGCATACTCCAAGGCGGGCACAATGGCAACAGTGGGAGGAGGTATTGGCTCAACCGGTGGGGGAGAAGGGAGCACATTCTCGTCCCCCGCACCGTCGGTGCGGTCGTTGACGACCACCTTGACAACAGTGCAGTCGGCAGCGCCTTCGACCCATCTATATAACGCTCAGAATGGACATCAGAATGTCCCGCATATTCATTCGATGCAAGGAACCGGAAACCAGCAAGTGCAGTTTTCGCACCAGTTTCCTTCTTCCCCCGCAACGGCTGTCCCGCCTCACCTAGCTCCCCACGGCCATTCTGTCACCTACAGTACTGCGACAGCGAACAATTTATTAACAGATAATGCCTCGATTCTTACGCTGGCATCATCCTCGAAGCGCCGCCGACGAAATTCCCTGGATACAAATGCATCGGTCCGCGCGCTGGCTCCGTCGTCAATTTTTGGTGGTAGCCGCGAGAGCTTGCCGCTGAGCGTGCTTAGTGGCAACGTGGCAGAGCCGTCTAACACATCCGCGTTTAATGCATCTGGAGTGCTCAATCGACCGAGCGTGGTTGGCCTTGCGAGCGCAGAGCGGATCAGCGTTTACTCAGCTTCGGGCGCCGGGCCTCTGAGCGGAGGCGGGGAAAGAGGGAGTTTCCACAACAAGCAGAATTCTGCTGTGGCTGGAGACGGAGCCAGCATCAAGAGTGCAGCTCATTCACACGGTCGCAATGACAGCAACACCGCGAGTATCTCGGGCATTGGTAGCCCATTAGTCAGTTCATCGATGAACCAACCCATTTCCACCGGGCGCATCAGCCGTCGAAGCTCGGGATGGGGGGAAATCAATGGCGATGAGAGCGAGGACGACAAGTCGGGGGAGAACAAGGATGACGAGAAAACCGAAGCCAGAGTTGAGATCTCGATCGAAGACACCAGCAAGAAGAGCTCACCATGTTGAGCAACCGACGATATCTAGGCTTCTTAAGTCTTATGATGGGGGGCGCAATGACACGATGTTACGCACAATACACCACGAACAGACTGGATTGTCTAGAATGTATATTTGTTTTCTTTTTCCGACTACGGAGTATTTTTTGATGATTGACGTATGGCGGGTTGGACGGAGGTTTTTTTTGCTTTTATTCACCAATGATGGAGTTGGGTTGGAATGTGTGACTTGGAATTCGTCTTATTCTTATGTGTCTTTTTGTTTGATTTTTGGGGTGATTGAATTGATATCCCGCTGTGGTACTTTTGATAATGAATGCAATGGAGTATTGGTGTTCTTAATGTTTGTTTATGACTATCTTTCAGACAATCAGATTGTCGATATCCAATTTGAATTGTTTATAACCCCACATTATTCTTAAGTACATTGTTTGATGATAGTAAATAATTTATAGGTAATCAAGTCTTTAATAATCATGAATACTTGAGATGAGGCTATTCAGAACAGTCCGTCACATGTGATTTATCACCATCAATGCACTGCCCTATGCACTTCACCGCAGATCACAAGCTACTCAACAAATCCCAGCTTCAAATTCCTTGCTTATCCAAGATTATTAATCCCATCCCATTCCATGGATTGCGCCTCTTCCATCTCCGAGGTCCAACTCACTCCTTGCAAGAAGACAGTCGTCCATCGCTGATTTTCTCAACCTCTCAACGCCAGCCAAGAGATCGATCGGGTGGCGTGGAAATTCGACCTTTTGGTTCCCTGCTGGAGTGACAAGCCACTGTTTTTGTGTCACTGGGAATTGTGTCAATCCAGTATCTAAAACAACACGAGGTACTTGATATTATTCTACTTGGTACTTTGTATACCTTTAGTTCCTGGCAAGATGGCACCCCACCAACAGGGGCCAAAACAGAAAACCGTCGCTGTCATCGGCACAGGGATGGCAGGGCTGGCCACAGCGTATTTGCTCCATCATGATCCCCAACAGCGGTATCAGGTCCGACTGTTGGAAAAGGTACATATCCTAATTGGTTAATAATTTATGAAGTGATGAAAAAAAAAATTGACTGTTTGAAGAAAAATCAAGTCTCCCTGAGCGCGGAATCCATCTTGATCCCCTCGCAGTCGGAGACCAAAAAATCCTCGTCATGGGCCGACGTGCCCATGCGCGCCTTTGCTGGCGGTTTCTATCGCAATCTCATCTGCATGTACGACCATCTCGGGATTCGATACCATCCCCAGTCGTTTCTGTTTAGTTTTGCCCGATTGCCTCAAAAGCCATCATCATCATCCAAGTTGGAGCCGTATATGGTCCACGCGTCCAACTTTCATCAATTACCACCAATTCCTCGCATGGGGGACTTTGTGCATTGGATGGTTGAAGCTTCTTATGCGTTGCTCTGCTATTTGTGGTTCACTGTGTGCTGCTTCTTCCTGGACCCTTATCCCGATGAATCGTTTGATCAGTACCTGCAGCGGATTTGGCTTCCGCAATATTATGTCGCCAATTATCTTCTTCCTTTGATTTCGAGTGTTTGTACCTGTTCGCATCGAGAGCTGCTGATTTTTCCAGCATCTGATGTTTTGGGATATAAGAAGAGCACCCACCGTCAACAGCACTACGTGGTTACAGACGGCGTGTACACGGTGCAGGAGAAACTCCTTCAGGGTCTAGACGTGTCTCTGGGTGTTCATTCTACCCATGTCGCCCCTAAGACTAATGGTGTCGAGATCACATACTCCACAGCCGGCGCAAAAGAGACTATTGAAACCTTCGATCTGGTCGTTCTAGCCGTCTCGCCTGACATCGTCGGCAGGGTCTTTGAACCCTTAAAGAAGACGCTTATGACCATCCCCACCACTACTGTCGAAACAGTCGCGCATAACGACTTCTCCAGTCTGTCATCAATATTACCCACTGAGAAACTAATAATTAAAAACCAGTCTGAAACCGACACCCAGAGCATCCACTTTCGCTCCAATGAACACACCACTGAGTCTGTCCACGTGCAGCCTAATTCCATCCTGGTCACCACCAACCCACTCACGCCCATCGACCAGTCCAAGACCATTCAGTCGGCGTCCTTTACGCGTGTGCTTCGGAGCCCCTCGAGCCGACGAGTGATTAATGAGATCTTCGATGCGGGTAATGTCTCCAAGGAAAAGGGGTGGCGAAATGGTGACGGTGGAGTCTACCTGGCTGGAGGATGGTGCTGGGATGGCATGGTATTGTTGGAAGGATGTGTTGTGTCGGCCATGCGCGTTGCAGCGGAGTTGGGCGTTGAGATTCCCTGGAAGATATGATGAGAGGTTTGCATCATGTTGATCTTATCCATGTTGATCTTATTAATGTCCATATTAACGATACACTACTACTACTGTACATACAGACAGATAGAGCATACCCACATTAATGAACGTCTTACAGTTGTGCATAAATTTGTTCGGTATTTGTGCATTCCGTTATGGCCAACTGTATACCCCATTTACGACCATATATCCCCACTATATCTGCGATTTACTAAGATTATTTATGCTAAAACGAGCTTATGCGTTTTTATAGACAGAACGAGAAAGAAAGTCGGTCACGGCGTCCAAAAACGCCGATCAATGATTTTTCTTTGTCGTGGATCGGGATCTCCAATGCCGAGTCCGATACTATTAAGATGCCCTGACAAGATGTTGCTTCTGGCGGCGAATCTGGCAGCAAAACGTCAGGATGCTTGGTTCGGGAGGGGGACTTCCGATATGTCTGGCATAATTTCGACGCCTTGGATATTCACTGCACCATGGAGACAGCTGCTGGGGATTTTTAATTTCTTTTCTCCTAGACTATGGAGGCCGTCTTTCTTTATCCCCGTGTTGTTACCACCGTTTCCCCCGTTGAACTGATTGAGTTCTTCCACTTTTTCTTTAACTTCTATTATAATAATCCACCTCAGGAACCATCATCAATCCATCCTCTCAGTTGATGGCTATCCCCTCGTTTATACTGCCATAAGGAATGTCTTCCTCTTCCATCAGCAATATGGCTGAAAAGGCCGAAGAACCTCAAAATTCCCAACCAATGGCATCGAACTCAACCGACAGCCTGGAGGAGCAGGAGTTGGGTTCCATGATCCGTATTGCCTCCAGTGCCCACGGTCGAGCATTGTCCCTCTCTGCCACCATCGACGAGAAAAGTGACCCTCGACTGGATCCCAACAATCCAGAGTTCGATCACCGTCTATGGGCGCAGATGGTTCTCCGGGCAATGAACCAGTCTGGCATCCATCCGCAGTCTCAGGGTGTCGTCTTCAGCAACCTCCGTGTGTCTGGATCTGGATCCGCACTCAGGCTTCAAGAAACCCTCCTTTCTCAGTTTACAGTCCCCTTTCGCTCAGTCGCTCGAGCTCTTGCTGGACAGAAATCCCCTCCTCGACAGATCTTGCACAGCTTTGATGGTTTGCTTGAGAGTGGAGAGCTCCTGCTAGTCCTTGGTCGCCCGGGAAGTGGCTGCACGACGTTTCTCAAGACCATCTGTGGGCATTTGGGTGGTCTGACACTCGACCCTGAGAGCACCATTCATTACGAAGGCATCGGGTTCAATGATATGATCAAACACCACCGTGGTGATGTCGCCTACAACAGGGAAATCGACCAACATTTTCCCCATCTGACAGTGGGCCAGACACTCTCCTTTGCTGCCCAGGCTCGAACGCCACGAAAACGTATCGAAAGCATGACACGCTCGCAATACGTCCAAACAATCACACAGGTCGTTCTTTCAGTGTTCGGTCTTTCACATACATACAACACAAAAGTGGGAGATAACTTCATCCGAGGAGTGAGTGGTGGTGAACGCAAGCGAGTGAGTATCGCAGAGATGTTCTTATCCCGGTGTCGAGTCGGAGCGTGGGATAACAGCACCCGGGGTCTTGATGCTGCATCTGCTCTGAGATTCATCAAGTCCTTGCGCCTTGCTGCTGATATGAACCACTCTTGCCATGCTGTTGCCGCTTACCAAGCTTCTCAGTCCATGTATGATCTTTTTGACAAGACCATCATTCTCTATGAGGGCTATGAGATTTACTATGGTCCTTGTGATAGTGCAGTGGCCTACTTTCAGGAGATGGGCTGGGAGCGACCAGAACGCCAAGTGAGTGGTGACTTTTTAACCGCCGTCACAAATCCCAGGGAAAGAAAGGCACGCCCAGACATGGAAGACAAAGTGCCTCGCACTCCCAAGGAATTCGCCGATTATTGGAGACGCAGCCCCGAGTACCAGGATCTATGTAATCAAGTTGCACAATATCAATCCAACCACAGACCAAATGAATCCGAGGCCAAAGAGTTCCAAACCAGCCACGAAGAACAACAAGCCCGCCATACTCGAGCAACAAGCCCATACCTCCTCTCAGTTCCAATGCAAATCCGTCTGTGCCTCCAACGAGCCGCCCAGCGGTTGCGAAACGACATACCGACAGCCATGTCCCCTGTGATAGTCCAGGTCATTCTTTCATTGGTCATTGGTTCGATGTTCTACAATTCCCCAAACGATAGCAGTGCCTTTTTCCAAAAGGGAGCTGTGTTGTATCTTTCGGTCCTTATGAACGCTTTGATCACGATCAATGAGATCATGCAGCTATACAGTCAACGGCCTATTGTGGAAAAGCAAGCAGGCTATGCATTCGTCCATCCTTTCACTGAATCTTTGGCCAGTATTATCATCGATCTGCCTATTAAGTTGCTACGCTGCTCTGTCTTTGGAATTGTCCTTTACTTTATGGCCAACCTGCGGCGAGAGCCGTCACAGTTTTTCATCTTTTATCTATTCTTGGTCACCGCAATCTTGACAATGTCTGGAATCTTCCGCAGTTTGGGAGCAGCAACGAAGACTATCGGACAAGCCATGGCGCTGGCTGGTATTTTGGTCCTCTGCATTGTTGTGTATACCGGGTTCACTTTGCCGGAGCCATATATGCATCCGTGGCTCTCCTGGATCCGGTGGATCAATCCAATCTTTTACACCTTTGAGGGCCTGATAGCCAATGAGTTTCACGGACGGAATTTTGACTGTGCATCACTAGTTCCCAGCTATGGAACCGGAGACTCTTTCATTTGCTCGGCTCTCGGTGCGGTTGCAGGAGAAACGTATGTGTCCGGGGACGCTTTCATTGAACAAAACTACAACTACCACTACTCCCACCTGTGGCGGAACTATGGTATCCTCATTGCTTTCATGGTCTTCTTCAATTGCCTTTACTTGGTATTCACGGAATTCAACACTGGCGACAAGTCCAAGGCGGAGACTTTGGTATTCCGTCCTGGCCATGTTCCAAGCTATCTCCAGCAATCCGAAGGCGGAGAGGTTACACTTGAGAAGCCTGGGGTGCAAGCCAGCGAGGAGGAAATTCATCTCCCCGAACAGAAAGATATTCTCTCCTGGAAGGGCCTCAATTACGACATCCCCGTCAAAGAGGGCACGCGGCGATTACTCGACGATGTGAACGGCTGGGTAAAACCGGGAACTTTGACAGCGTTGATGGGTGTGTCCGGTGCCGGAAAGACGACTCTTTTGGATGTTATTGCCCAGAGAGTGTCCATCGGTGTGGTCACTGGTGACATTTTGGTGAACGGGAAAGCTCTCGAGCCCAACTTCCCGCGCAGAACAGGATATGTGCAGCAACAAGATCTTCACTTGGAGACCACCACCGTGCGTGAAGCCCTACGCTTCAGTGCCATGCTCCGCCAGCCCAGAACGGTTTCCAAGAAGGAAAAGTACGACTACGCCGAGGAAGTTATCAAACTTTTGGGTATGGAGGATTTTGCAGAGGCAGTTGTTGGATCCCTCGGAGAGGGTCTAAATGTTGAGCAGCGAAAGTTGCTGAGCATCGGAGTTGAGCTTGCTGCGAAGCCTACACTGCTGATATTCCTTGACGAGCCAACCAGTGGTCTGGACTCTCAGAGTTCATGGACTATCTGCTCATTCCTCAGACGATTGGCAGACCATGGACAAGCAGTCCTTGCTACCATTCACCAGCCGAGTGCCTTGCTGTTTCAAACATTCGACCGCTTGCTTTTCCTAGCCAAGGGAGGCAAGACCGTTTACTTTGGTGATATCGGGAAAGATTCCAGTACCCTTCTTGAGTACTTTGAGCGCAACGGTGCCAGACATTGCGAGGAGCTAGAGAACCCTGCGGAGTATATTCTCGAGATGGTCGCGGGAGGAGATGCATCTGCAGGAGTTGATTGGGTTCAAACGTGGCGCGACAGTCCTGAATATGAGGGAGTTGTTGCAGAGGTTGACCGACTTCAATCCTCCTACCAGCCTACTCCTGACTCCTCTTCTGTAGATGACAGAAATGCCGAATTTGCCATGCCACTGTACAGCCAGCTTTTCTACGTCTTGCAGCGTGTGTTCCAACAATACTACCGCCAACCAGAATACGTTTTGGCCAAGTACATTTTGGGTATTGTTTCTGGTCTTTTCATTGGATTTTCCTTCTGGAAAGCAGATAATACGCAACAGGGATTCCAAAATGTGCTCTTCAGTATCTTCTTGCTATGTACAATCTTCTCGACGCTTGTCAACCAGATCATGCCGAAATTCGTCATGCAGCGCTCGTTGTATGAAGTCCGAGAGCGACCATCGCGCGTCTACTCGTGGAAAGTCTTCATTCTATCGCAGATCCTCGTCGAGCTTCCATGGCAAGCTTGTCTCGGTGTCTGTTCCTGGGCTTCCTTCTACTGGTCAGTGATTGGGACTGATCAAAGTTCTGAACGACGAGCATTGACGTTGCTATTCATTGTCCAATTTTTCATCTACGCAGGCTCCATGGCCCAGATGGCTGTATCGGCAATTGGCGAACCGACACTCGCAGCCATGCTCGCGACCTTGATGTTTGGTTTTGGCTTCATCTTCAATGGCGTCATGCAACCACCGGATAGCCTGCCGCGGTTCTGGATTTTCATGTACCGTGTCTCCCCATTCACATACTATGTCAGCGGCATTGGCAGCACAGTCCTCCACGGCCGTCCCGTCGAATGCAACACCGCGGAATTGAGCATCTTCAATCCACCATCCAACCAAACCTGCTGGCAGTACATGGAGAAGTATATCTCAGTCGCGGGTGGGAAGCTGAACAACAACAATGCCACTTCCAATTGCGAATATTGCTCCATGACCTACGCTGATCAGTACTTGGCCGCGCGCAAAATTTACTGGGAAGACCGCTGGCGCAACTATGGCATCTTCTGGGCGTACTTTGTTTTTAACGTTTTCTGTGCCATTTCCTTGTATTACCTGTTTAGAGTGCGCATTTGGAGAAAGCGTGCTTGATGGTCTATATTTCTTAAAAGCTGTACTAGAAATTTAGCTAATATTAATTTCATCAGTATCATTATTCAATTTACATGTAGTAAATGTAGATGTAGACAATACATATGCCTCAGGCAGCAATACTACGTACCCACACCATCCAACCAGTGACAATCACCAAGTTACCTACCGTATCATCAACATCAACCAGCCCAACATGGGCTTCTTCAATTGGATCATCACCATAATTGGCAAATTCCTAGCCCTCTTCCGCCCAAAAGACAGAGATGTCTACGGTCTCGACCATGCAATTCTCAACATTGAACTTCCCACCAGCATGTGGATGAATCTGGGGTATTGGAAGGTAACGAATCCATCTAACCAGTCTCTAGAGAAGAAAAAGTAAATAGAGGCTAATGACAATACCAGCATGAATCAACACTCCCCAAAGCCTGCAAAGCCCTTCTAGACCAAGTTCTCATTACGGCAGGTTTACTCGATGAGAATGGTCGTCCGATACCACCACCTCCTCACGCAAAGACGACGACTAACATTGTCGACGTCGGATTCGGATGTGGTGATCAGTCACTGTATTTGACTCAATTATCCCACCCCCAATTAGGTGAATACAACGATGGAGACACAGACAGCAGGGGTGGTAACTGTGGCCAACGCCCCCTCTTCACCTCCTACGTTGGAATTACAATTACCGAATCCCAGGCGGAGTTTGCTCGTCAACGCATGGCGCCATCGATGCATGGAAAGCACCATTTTGGTAACGATGGGCGGTCTACGCCTACGCCTACACCTCCCCCTTCCATGACTAGTTCTGCCTCTGCTGGCAGTCTAGTTACACCGGATATTCACCTTTTCTGCGCGGATGCCGCGAAACCCGCCACATGGAGTGCTGAGGTGAAGCACGCGATTCGTAACAAGGCTGGCGGTGGTAGGCCTACATCACGATCGTCCGCCACCACCACTACTACGAGTAGCAATGCCAGCAATACCACTAGCAGCAGTAGTCTGAAAAGCAGAAACCCAAGCCCAGAAAGAAATACATATCTCCTCGCCCTGGATACTCTATACCACTTCCGACCCTCGCGGAAACCACTCGTGGAATATGCATGCTCGCATCTGCAAGCGTCGATCATGGCGTTTGATCTCGTGTTAGCGGACAATGCGTCGATGTGGAGTAAGCTGCTGCTGCGTGTGATTTGCTGGGTGTCTGGGACGCCGTTTTCCAATTTCCTCACTTGGGGTGAGTATGAGGAGATGCTGGTGGGTGCTGGTTATGAGCGGGAGGGAATCACGGCGAGGGATCTGTCCGAGCATGTGTTTTCTGGGATTGAGAGGTATATACGTAGGCAGGATGAGATGTTGAGGCCGTTTGGGATGGGGGTGGGCAAGTTCAAGGGGGCTGGAAAGGTGTTTGGGTGGTGGGCGAGGAGTGGTGTTGTTAGGGGCATGGTCATTGTCGCCAAAAAGTAATGTCTACGGAGTACTATACGTGCTGATGACTTGTTGAAGTATAGTTATCAATTTTTTATTTTATTGATTAACCGTAACAAACGCAGTGACGAATCGTCAGTCATAGTCTTCCACCCAACCCCCAACCCCTATCCACAGACGCCATCCTCACTTCCCCTAGGGAAAGAATAAACCAAAATCAAAATATACACACGAAAACAAGGGTGTCATGTAATTAATAAGAAAAGCATTTAACGCAAACGTAAACAGAAACAAAACTTTGTTCTAAATCATCAGATACTGGTGCCAACGCCGATCTTGGACTCAGAGGAACTACGGTCGCTGGCTGTCTTCTGAGATGCCAAAAATCGCTTGAACATGTCGGCAATGTCCGACTCGGACTTCTTTCCTTGCAGCGACAGCGAGCCATTCTTCTCGGTGATCAGGTTCTTCAGCCACGAGTTCTCCAGCTCCAGCTGGGTGACACGGGCCTCGAGGGCGTTGTTCTTGTCGGTCGTCTCCTTGACGGTCTTCTCGAGGCTTTGCTCGCGCATCTTCTTCTTCACACGGAAACGGGCGCTGGCGGCCGTGTTGCGACGACGCTTGTCTTCTTCCGCTGCGATCTTGGACACTTCCTCCACATCCAGGGGGCTCGCCTTGGACGATTGCCTGCGCTTAGGAGCCGGAGCAGGCATGGGGGTCGGAACGCTGTTGGAGCTTGCCGGCGTGGGCGCAGCGGATTGAGGTGCCGCAATCGGGGACGACTGGTTCGCAGCTGCGTTGGCATTTATGGGCCCGCTGGGAATCGATGGGAGACCCGCAAAGGGAGCATTTTGCATGTGCACGGGCTGCGCATTTCCAATATTGAAGTCGGAAGGTGGGTATTCGGTCATGTTGCCAAGACCATCTATATAGATATTAGAACACGGTCATAATCAAAGCAGGCATCGAACATGCTCTGCAAAGCCCCTGAGCTGACGGGCGTGGTGGCAAAAAACATGAAAAAAACAACAAGGCAGCAAGGCAGAAGAGGCCATTCAAAAGCCCTAGATATAGACACAGCCCAACACGGGCTCATCAAGCACGAGGTGATACGGCGGTCACGTGGTATGGCGCAATGAAGCCTCCCGCTCACATCAAACGGGGCCAATCGCAACGCGCCGATCCCAGCCATATAAATCCTTTTTTTGCCATTCACACAAACCAAAGCTCACGAAGCCCTGAAAAAAATGGATCTCTCAAAGGCCCGTGCGGATGATGGTGATACACGGTAAAAATGAGGATGAAAATGGGGAAAAAAAAAGCAAAGAGAAACGGCAAGAGGGGACAAGTGTGACCAAATGCAAGGGTTGCAGGAAGACAGATAACGGATAAGCAATGGAAAAACATCCATGCTAGGAAGAATATTCTGCTTGAGAAGTAACAAGACGTAAAGGGCCTTGGGATACAGCAGAAAGATGGCCGTAGATATGGTAAATGCGAATATGCGATTCAAACAGATCCAGCTCAGGGTTCAAAGACAAAGAAGCACGCTGTGCATCAAGAAAGAGTCAGACTCACCATTGAGGAGGTCCAAGAACTTCATATCGGCATTCTGCTCCGCATTCTTGTTGTTGATGTCCTGCTTTGAGCCATCATCCACCGAGTCAAACGTAGGCAGTCCCAAATCTCCAAACTTGTCGAAATCGAAAAACTCGGCATTTGTGAAAAGCGAAAGTTCGGAGTCGATGTTGAAAGAGTCCTGCTGCTGCTGTTGCTGCTGGATGGCCTGGTCGTAAGGCGAGGGAATGGCGTTCAAGTCCTCCAAGTACTGGGAGAAGTTGGGAGCGCGGCGGCCATTGTATCCGGACATTTTGGAATCGACTGGAGGCTTCGGGGCCTCTCCACACCGGGGTTTCGCAATTCCAACCAGATAGATGTCGTTTCTCGATAGAAGTATGGCCGATTATATCGGGGGAATATGGTAAATTCGACGAGGCTTTCGAGCCGTTGAGCGAGGCTCAGTCTGACGGGAACGACGGGAACGTGCGGTGTATACCGTAGAATAAAAATGTTTCCAGGAAGAGTATCGAAATGGGTTCTTGCGTGTCGAGGAAGAAACAAGAACGGAGAGGGGAGGAGAGAATGGAGAAAGGAAGAGATGGTGGGACGGACAGAGACGAAGAAGAATAGCGCTGGGGCGAATGGAGAGCGAAACGGCGTTTGGTTCGGGTTTGGTGCGGTGGGGGAGGGGGGATGATTAATCCTGTTGAAGTTACAGAGTCCGATAATTACCTAAAGGCTGCTATTTTTTTTACATAGTTGATAGATATCTGGTAATTAATCTGCTATAACAATTTAATTGTCTATTCAATTCACTCTAACATCGCTCTCTTTCCCTCAAATTTCAGCATTGTTGCCTCCATGACCTGATCTCCGTGTCATGGCCGAAATCGGCATCGGAACCCGGAGGCCTGGAAACAGACAAAGTTTGCGCTGCTTCAGGATCAGGATCAGGATTCATGGCTCACCAGATGAATTAATGTGATTTCATATGATTCAACCATGACCTTCACCACCACGATCATGCTGTGGTCATTATGAGTTGACCGATCTGAAGACTGGATATGCACGGATTTGCTGCACCTGCAATTTGTCAGCCTCACCTTAAACCGCCGGCATTTTCCCTCTTTTCTTGCGGCATTTCCTTTTCTTCCTGGCGCTGTTGGCGCTCCGCTTAATTATTAACCATCCTTGGATACGAATAATAACCGGCTTCGGTGGTGAATCAGCATCCAATAAAACAGCACTATATAGACCAGGTGGTCGTTTTAAGGGCATATCGTATATGCATCGTTTATCTGATCCATTCCTGGTCATAGAACGGACAAGAATCAAGATAGAATAGACAGCCTGCATACACCAAGTACTACAAGTATACTGTAGATCGTAACTAGTATCAGTCGATCACAACGCGGGGATATCTCGATCTATCAGAAAAGCCTAGCCAATCATTCGAACAACATATAAACAGCGTCCAGCAGGGCAAAAAAGCAACGATCGCAGAAGGAATTAATTCCAGAACAGTACAGGCTTATCGGCAGGTGGCATGTGTTATCGACACGTGACATAGCCAGTGTTTATGCCTGAAAAGTCAGGGTGCAGCTCTGGATGGAGCCTGCGTGTCACGACATTCCACCAACTCAACACCAGTCTTGCTTCAATTATACCACAGGATATGGGGCTAACTCATTTTCATCTTCACCTCCTGGCTATCTGATTCCAACAATGGCGCGTCCAAAAACAATCCGCGCCCCTACTACGGCAAGTCTTCCAAGCAATTTCCGCATTCCCTCCTCGACCCCATCTCTCGTCAAGTCGTTTGGAAAGCTATCCCGGCCAGCTCTACTCGATCTCGCCTTCCAATGGCTCGACGAACGTCATGTGCAGTCATTCCCTCCATTTCTCGAACAGGACGATGTCGAAAGCGTGGACGACGACTATGAGACCGCTGCCTATCCCGCCGAGCAGACTGTCGACGATGTCCGAAACGCCTATCAAGACCTGCAGGACAGAAAAGGCGGGAAACGGGAGGTGATTGATCGCATCCTAGAAGGTGACTGGAGACACGGGATCACGCTGCGCCAGCTGGCTATGGTCGATATTCGCTACATGGACGATCATCCATCGAGTCTACGATGGACTGCATTGGAGCTCACGCGCATTGGCGCAGACGGACCACCATCATCATCTACCGCAGATATCTCTGGGTGTCTCCCACGCATTCACGCCTCGACTTTCCTCAAGAAACTCCAGCAACAAATATCCCCGCTGGTCAAAGCGCATTATCATCTCGTCCGCTCGGCCTCGCTGCCCCTCACCTTTCTTCGCATCTTCGTCACCAATTCCCCCTATCAACATCCTCACCAGCTACCAGAAACATTCACAGACTCGGCAAGGGTCATCTACGTCGCTTTCCCCGACAGCTGCCCATTCATCTACACGTCAATCGCCTCGACTGGATCCAAAGCCAGCGCTGCGACAACTCATCTCGTTGGCACGGATGCCCGAAGTCTCCAGCGCCTAGTCCGCGATGCTCTTCCAAAAGCCCTCTCTCATCCCCAGGAGCGTTACACACTTAAAGCAACCTCGTTGACAGCAAAGAGCCTGCAAGCTCTCCTCTCACTCCGTGGTCCAGGCCGAACCAACGCAGCAAACGGGGCATTCAGCATCTTCGCCGATGCAGTGGTAGAAGGAAGCCCACTGGATCCCCGTCCATCAAACACAGTCACCCCAGAAGAATACCTAGATCGACCAATCCCCACTCCGGAACAGGATGAAAAAGACACCAATAACAGCCGACGCAAACAACCAAACACAGACCTCGACTCTGACCCTCACGCATCCAAAAAACGCAAACTAGCCATCCACTCCCGCTTCGGTACTTCAGGATCCGATCTATCATCTGCCCCTCTCGACCGTCTTGACATCAGACTCCTCGACCCCCCAAATGAATCTGAGGATACCAATCCCGAGCAGGCCCAGCCTACAGTCTCACTCACTTTTGCCGGTAGCGATGTTATCAGCGGTATTCGCAAATTAACGGAGCTTGGCGTCGTCGATCCCGAACGTATGCCATCCTGGATGACGGGTGAAGAGGCTGTCAGTGTGGCTACCGTCCATCAAGGGAAGCGAATCCTCAAGGATAGCGGATGAACAAATCAAACTGATATCGGTTTACAAGTTCTTTGCCGGGTTTTTTGAGATTCGCCGGATGAATATCACGCAAGCTGGACTCAATGCAGAGTCCAAAGGCACTCGTGGATTATAGTCGCGAGTATATCGCTGCTAGCCACACCGGATAATCCAGCAGACACACCACCCACCAGGATAAGACGGATACAGAGTTTTCAGCCATCTCAATGGATGCAAAAGCCATAGCTCTTGTGACATTTGCGAATCAGTACCAAGCAGTTGTCCATTTTACGATCCGGGGTGCATGGATTTACAGAGCTGGATAGAGGCCAACGCTAAGGAAGTCTTCCATCATTTCGAAGCTTTCAGGTAGATATATAACGATACAAGCTGCCACCATGAGATTGAAGTAGCAATGATAGTTGTGTATCTCCACACCACACTCCCGATCTTAGCTCTAGCCCAAACACCTTTAATATACATCAAGCAAGGGTATATCGCAATTTTCCCAGTATAAAACGCCCAAAGCCTCCAACCTTATCAGCCAGTTGTAGTACAAATTGATCCCCGTTGCTCCCAAAACACCCCATTAATAGTAACGGCCATAAGCCCTATGCCAGCCAGAGGAGAACGAACCCCGGTAGCCCCAAGGCTGATGATAACTTGAATAATCTAGAAAGGATTCATCGTTAGAACAAATTTGGAAAGTATAGGACCGAGTGGGGTTAGTACAGGGACGGTTGCGTACCACGTGCGCCAGAAAGACCCAGTTGGTCAGCTACATTGACGTATCCATCCTCACTGACATGTCCCTGCTTCTTGAGACTCTCCAAGTTAAGGTTGCTAGTGTCAGCCTGCCATGTCGAACGACTAAACAAACCATGTTAGTGAAATTCTACAACAGTATTGGGTGGAACTTACCAATACACGCAGCGAACTTCCCGGTGGCGCTGGGAAGCAGCCCACTGATTGAAGCAAGTCTTATGGATGTTATTCCCGCACGCCGCTTGGCACCAGACGATTTCCTCCTTGTCAGGCTCGAATTCCATGAAGCAAATGGGACAGTCGCCTTCCACCGCTTTCCTGTTGCCATCGTTATCTTCAGCTTTATCACGTTGGCTACTGAGAGGTGATCCCTCGTATATTTCGCGAAGTTCCTGATTGCAAAGAATGAGTCAAAGTTGCGGCAGTAGTCGACAGGACTTACCGATGACAAGAAGGCCAGCTGATACTGCAAATGTTCGGGGGCTTTGAGAGCTTTCACTAGGACTTGATAGGCCATGAGCATTATAAAAATAGGTGTGAGAATGATAACGACGCAAGGTAATGATGTAGATAAAATAGGTAACTATAGGAAAGGTGGATAAATATGCTTGGGTAGTGATAGAAGGGGATAAGTATGCTAGAGTAAGAGTATACAAGGTAATGATGGTAAGGATGCGACGACAAGAAATGCGGTAAGTAGTGATGCAGTAAGAATATGCAGGGTAACGATAGAGAATGAGGTAACGATAGCAATAAGAATAATAAGGATGCGACGATAAGAATGTATTAGTAATATAGTAAGAGTATGCAAGATACTGATGATGAGAAGGGTAACGATGATAGAAAAGATGCAGTGGTATTGATGCGTGAAGACGAAGAGGTGGACGAAGAGGAGGAAAAGAGAGAAGAGAAGAACAGAGAATACATACCATAGCAGATGTGCTTGCACTGGTTGCCTTTGGCAGAATCGGGGCAGTCGCAGGTAGGCACCTTCCGAATGACGGTTTTGTAGATGTTCCCAGTCGAGCCGGCAATATCAAAGTTCATTTCCAGCGCCTCGCCCTCTCCAGTGCCGGTAACATTATGACCCAGGACGAACATTCTATACAGATAAACACATATATTAGTCGATAGATTTGCGTAGATGTTGCGAGAGAATCCCACCTCTGACTGGTAGCACGCGCCAGTCTCTCCAGATAAGTCTTTGGAGGGTGCTTGCGAAACGGTCGAGCCCTCTTTTCAGGAAGAGGCTCATCAAGCAATATCTTGCTCTTTGGAGTCTTCGTTGGTCTTGCTTTTGTCGGCTTGGACACGGGTTCATCGCCAGTCAAATCAATAACTGCAGCTGACCTCGATGATCCCGCGACGTCATCACCCCTCCCCCGCCGTGCATATTTGGACGGTGCCCTAGAAGATTCAGGCTGGGCCTCTGGCTTCCTCTTTACCACTTTGGGTGAGTTTGCCTTTATTTCTTCAAGATGTTCGTTCATACATTGGCTGTCTTGTCGCTTCCAGGCTTCAACTCGTCCCGCGCTGAGAGTAGAGTCTCGCAAGAGTCTAGGCGCAGCGGTGACCATTTTCGAACATTATCCAAATTTCGCAATAGCTACAGCTCACCATAGAGCAAAGTGTACTTGGCGGCTTTCGATCAAAATGCTCCGTGTAGGGACCGCACTGTGGTAGTAGGATGCTGAAGTCGCGGTGGCGTTGCGCGGGAACAAATCATCTCGTTTAGGCAATGGCGATAAACACTGGGTGGAATAGGGGGCTATGACGTAGTTCACAACGCGATCAAAATCGACAAATCACAAAAAACATCGCGTACGGCATTGAAATTGATATAATATCCCAATATTAGGGTAAAATGAGCAGTCGAATCATCTAACTTCTGAAATCTAATAGTTAAATGTTTATCGATATCGACGACGCCATCGTAATGCGGAGGTTTGCTGCATTTGCGCTGTTTGTGTTGTTTGCTTGATAGCTAGCGTGGCCCATCCTGATAATGATGATGTTTCTCAACAACGTTTTTGGAGACAGCGACATTTACAATTTATCCCATATAACCGCTCCTTTCTTTTATAATATTTGAGATGGCTCGCCCGCGTGCTCAATCGGGCGCTGATGCCCCGAAAGAACCCCATGCGGTCTCTTTGAAAGGTACGCACTGCTGGAGGATTCTTTGAAGCGGCCTGGCTGATCAAGGTACAGTATTGCGGTAAGCCCAGCTGTGTCCTCAGTGTATCGATCTATCCTAATGGTTTAGTCTTTCGCGGCCTTCTTTATCCTACCAGTCTCCACTCCCGGCAGCCAACACGAAGATCTCGACCAAAGCGTCACTAAGTTACCCCTCCGACAATGCCGACGATCAATTTATTCTCAGTCCTAACGTATGTCCAATATATTGCCTATTCTTGTCAGACTACATGTTGATTTTGTTTAGCTTACACTCCCTCCTGCCTTTGGATCGGCCTACGTCGGGGAAACGTTTGCTTGCACACTCAGCGCAAACAATGAACTTCCAGAAGAAGAAACGTCGCGCGTGGTCACCTCCATCCGGATAGTCGCTGAAATGCAAACCCCATCACAAGTAGCTTCTCTGGAGCTAGAACCTGGTAGTGATGGAGCCCAGGCAGAGGGTCTACAAAAAGGAGAGTCGTTACAGAAGATTGTCCGGTTTGACCTGAAGGAAGAAGGGAACCATATTTTGGCTGTGAGTGTCAGCTATACGGAGACGCTGATGGGATCCGATTCTCAGGCTGCGGGTGGGCGAGTTCGGACTTTCCGCAAGCTGTATCAGTTTGTCGCCCAGCCTTGTCTAAGTGTCCGGACCAAAGCGTCGGAGCTGTCACCTTTGGAAGTGGAAAACAAGTCGTTGGGGCCATATGGAAAGGCACGGCTTGTGCGGTATGCTCTTGAGGCACAGTTGGAAAATGTGGGCGATGGTGCTGTGGTTGTAAAGGTGTGTACTGCTATACCGGGAGTGCTCGTGTGGTTACTGATGAAGAGCAGACCACCAGACTGAACCCCAAACCCCCATTCAAAGCGGTCTCTCTGAATTGGGATTATGAACGGCCCGACACGGTCCAATCACCGCCGCCTACTTTGAACCCACGCGACGTGCTCCAGGTTGCGTTTCTGGTGGAACAAGAAGAAGGGCAGCAGGAAGGGTTGGAAGCACTACAGAAGGACATGAAACGAGACGGCAGAGCGACTCTAGGGCAGCTGTCGATAGAATGGAGAGGAGCGATGGGAGATAAAGGGTTCCTGACGACGGGAAATCTACTGACGCGACGACGAGCATGAAACACAGTGTTTGCAGTGTAATGACGGGTCCTTACAGCCAGAGCGCTTAGCTGCATGTGGCATTTGAAACGGGCGATCTAGAAGGCTGGACTATTTGGAGGGAGAGAGATAAATATAGGTAATACAAGGATGTTTCACAAATCAGAGTCATGGAATGATATCAGAGGTCCACTATCTTTTCCATCGGGAGAGGGTATCGCAGGTCATGGGAAGGATGAGTTTGATGTAAATCCAAACCACGATCGGGCAGCGAAGGGATTTGATGACAGATGCCTGATGCTTTATGACTTTATCAGTGTCGACGGTAGTCTAGAACTGACAGTTGGCATTCCAGGTGAAGAATGCTCAGAGTAGGGATATGCATGTAATAGGCCAGGATGAGTTCAGCCCATGGATCTAGACTCGTCGATGCGATAGAATTCAGCTGTTGACCAGAACACTGATCGTGTTATACTTTATAGTATTAACAATCAAAACTAACATAATACAAATACAAATATAAGTAATAATATATTATATTATATTCTGTTATCACTGAGAAACAGGGAATATAAGGGTGACACAGTGTACATTCAGCTCTCCACAACGACAACCCCCTTATCTGCCAGCTTCCGAGCGCACGTTTCATGCTGATCACGCCCCCGACTGGTTTGAAAGAACAGTGTAATATAAAATACTTGAGGAGATAAATGACTGCCTGAATGTCGGTATAGACAAGTGTACTCTGTCGCTGAGAAACGATAAGAAAATATCCAACTTCAAGGCAATAAAGAATTAATTTAAATATCTGCAGGACCTGCAGTGGAAAAGTCTGGGGAAGGTCGGGTTTTCTGTAAGGTAAGGGATATTGCATGTGGGTTTTCTTAGGCCTAAAAATGAGTCAAAAACCGCCTAATTTGCTTGAGGAAGAGGTCGCAAGCACACACCGCAAAACCATCTGAATATGAAAATAATGATATGGATGGATGAATATCGTCATCATTTTATCCATCGCTACAATTACTGTATAAAGAACCCTCTCTCCTACGGTCTACTCCAGTCGTGCTCCAGTTTGCTCCACGTCCCCAACCTCGGAACTGTAAGGCACTGGTTACACTCACAGCCTCCACTTTTTTTTTTTTTTTTTTCTTTACCTCTTTTCTTTTTCTCTCAGTTTTGACCGATGGAACGGACAACGGAAGATGATTACCTATTCTTCTTAGGTACATACGGCGCAGGACTGAGTGTAGGATTGTCGTTTTACCCTATGAAGTAACAATGGATCGATCAATAGGTGTATCGGCCAATCAGAGACTGGAATTTCAGACATTGTGAAGCTGAATCCCTTTCGTATCTTTGTCAGTCAAGGAACAATGGATCGGCTGTTGACTCGTGAGATCGTTCCGACTCTCATGGACAATGGGTGTCATCGTGGATGACTGTAGAGTGTTAGACAGGGCAAGACTGACATGATTGACAATGAAGCTTGAACGGAGCAGCACTGTTGGAGCAAGGGTACCCGCACCGAATGGGTTTGAAGTCAACGCACAGTCAACCCGTTGGTCCACACCACCTGTCGGATCATTGATATTCAACTGTAGTACGTTACTAGATATCATCATGGGGATATGGGGATTGGGGATGGTTGACAACAGTATCCATCAGCGATCATAATCACAAACAGCAACGGCAATGGTTCCCCCCTGCCCCCGTTCCATGGTTACTCGCTGGCCAAACGGTGGCGTAGCATGAACTGCAATATAATCGCTGCTCCACCTTTTTGGTCCGATCATCGTCCGGCCAGGTCAGTCTCGCTCGTCGTTCCTGTCGGTCCCTCACAGTCGTATTATTGGCGTGGTTGGATTTGGATTGTACGGAGTACATACATTCAGCGGTACAGTAGTTAGCCCCATATGCACACTGGCCATAGTTACATGCATCGCACCTAGTATCGATATTTGCTTTTTTCTGTCCCTGTTTTTATTTCTTTTTTTATTATCATCATATTTATTCTTGCATGTGTTTGTTTATTTTTATTTTCATTTCCCCTGAATGTGAATCATATATAATACTCAGTAGTGGTACCAGCAATTGAACTCAATAGTAAGACCGAATAATAATTATCATCTCCAACTGCTGAAACTAAAGGTGTGCGTGTGCGCAGCAGAGCGGGGGGGAGGATAGACAGACAGGACGGGGGGTTTAGTCGGCCTTAGTTAGCAGCAGTTAAGGTACTATCACCACCACTAGGTGGCATTTCTTCTTCCCCCCTTCCAGCCTACGCAACCATCCGTCTTTTTTTTTTTTTTTTTCTTTTCTTTTCTTTTTTTTTACTGTCTGTGTGTTTTTGAAAAAACACAGAGGATTAAAAAAATAAATAATAAGAAAGATAAAAAATACTATTTCAATAAAAGTAAAGAAAAGAAAAAGAGAAAGGAAAAGAAAATCACACTTCTCGGGGGTTTTCTACTCAGAAGAGGTTGACAAGTCAATTCTTTTTTCTTCCTGCCATCTTACCCTCTTCTCTTGCCCGCCCCCTTTACCACCACCAGACTTCTCCTTCTCCTCCTTTTCTTTTGCATGTCGTGCTAGAACGGAAATATCCAGATTTCCCGACTGTTTTTCTTTCTCAATTCAATTCAATCTTTCCTCCCTTCGTTCATTCCTCAATTCAATTCCTCCTCTCTCTCCCCCTCCTCCACTCAACCACGAGAGTTTCGAGTTGGAACTCCGCCGATTACCCTGCGACGGCCGTGTCGCGCGCATCTCCCACGAACTTATGTGTGCTCAGTCCCACCGCATGAACCTGCCTGATTATTCCAAATCCATCGATTGCTAAGATTACCCTCGGCTACGACTCCAAATTACAAAGCGGTTCGATGTGGTGACGACGAAAACAACGAAGTGGACTAGTCACGATTGATGATCACAAACCCGCGGTCTTTCTGCCAACGGCGATAACAACATGCCCCCTTCTACTTCGGAGGCGTCGGGCACCCCCTCGCGGATTACTTTTGGATCGCTGGTGTGGATGGGACCGAAGTCCTCGAAACGTTTCAACGGCTAGGTGATGAATACAGAGCAAACAGCGCTACCTCCCCCGGCCCCGCTCTTGCCGATACCATTGAGGAGGATGCGGACGCGGAAGATGCCCATGACCCCCGTTTGGATGGACTCTCTAGACCCAGCTCGGCCTCATTCCAACGCCTGTCCATGCGCTCGGGGGACTCCGATTTCAGTGGGAATGGCACCAGTAGCAATCGAAGCAGTATGACCATCAAGGGTGCCACTCAATCTCCGAGAGGCTCTTCGTTCCTGGAAGATGAGGACTTTGACAAGGCATTGTTCAAGTTCGCGTCGGAGAGGGACTCCTTTCTGTCCGACTTGAGTCTCAGTGCGGGGGCTATCACCCCCTCCTCCCGACCTCGGTCTAGATTACGCACGCAAAAGATTGTCTCTGAAGAAGGCAACTCCCAACCGAGCAGCTTAATCCGATCTGGTATTGGAAGTGTTCGGCGGCATATGGCGTTTCGCGATATGAACAGTATGAAGAGACAGCCCTCAATTGCTCGTCAAGGTAAGTTAAACACGGAAAGTGTTCTCGAATCTGCGGCATTGACTGACTGCTTTTCTGTTTATAGCATCGGTTCGAACTTCGCGCCGTCTGAGCAACTACAACTCCGTCATTCCTGCCCCGCAGCCCCTGGAAATATCCCCTACCATGCATCCCCTGAAACGGAGATTCGAGCCGGTTCTCCTCGACCGTTACCCGACCAAGGGCATGCCCGATGAATTGAAGCAGCGAGGAAACTTCCCCGATTATGTTCCGATGTTTGCGTTCCCGAACGATATCAACATTGTCTCATCGGACCAGAGACCTCGATCCACCTGGCACGGGTTCGCCATGACCACAGACAACGGTTCCCGGTTGCATGCTATCTGCGTCATCATATGGATTCCCCTTAACCCACAGGCTGCGGAAGAACTAGAGAAGCGATGTGAAGAATGGCGCAAAGATAACATGACGGACGAGGAGAGAGAACTGGCGGCGAGTCTTGGCGAGAGGCTGGCACTCGAGCGGGCTAAGCTCTCCAGACTCTTAGCACAACTTCCAACGGTGCCTTCCGGCTCGGAACAACGAGAGCAATTGGAGGACGATATCAGTGCTGTGGAGGAGAAAATTGGGCTGATGACTGACCTCCTTCGCCCCGTCCGCCATGCCGCCGCGTCGAAGATCGACGGATTGACCGACGGAGACACTGGATTCTGGATCCCTCGTGCATACGGTATTCTCGGACGCGAAGCCAACATGACTGGTTTCTGGAAGGAGTGGTTGAAAGCCGTCGTCGTGCCAATGACCGATGGCAGTGTTCAACGGGTACCCCCAAGCTCTCCCCGCATGGGCATCTGGCAGCCACTAGAGCGATATGTGATGAACCTTTGCACGGAAGCATTCAGTCCCAATTCCTCCAAGACCCAGGTCGAGCTTTCGGTCAGAGAGCTGCGATTATTCGCACGGAAAGAGGCGACCAATGAACTTCCAGGGTCTCGAAACACAGATCTTTATGCGTTGTTCCGGACCCTCTCGTTATCGAATATTATAATTCTGCTCGAGTACGCCCTTACGGAGTCGCGTATCATTTTCTTGTCCTCACACACCTCGATGCTGTATCTGGCGACCAGAGCCCTGGTTGATCTTTTATTCCCAATCGAGTGGGCTGGTGTCTTGATCCCCATTCTCCCTGCGCGGTTGATCCAAGCACTCGAAGCGCCTTGTCCCTATATCGTGGGCATCGAGCGTAGGTATGAGAAGGTTGAGCTGCCATCCGACGATTTTGTCTTGGTGGATCTCGATTCCGACATGATCGAAAGTACTATTCAACCAACACCACTTCCACGTCACCAGCGCAGGAAGCTTCTATCGCTGCTTCAGCTTGCAGCCCCTCACCACGGTCGATGTGGAGTGCCAACCGGACCTCCAGCCTATGCGGTTGAGACCTTCCCATTTGATTCATTCATGTCCGAGAACACTTCCATTTTCAATTCCAAGGCACAGCCGACGCACCTGGCGAAATACGTCAGCCTCAATTCGAGCTCGTTTGGCCAGAACTCGGTGCCTCCGGGAACATATCAGCCCCTCATCTTCAATGCCTATCTACATGCCCGAAACGAGCAAACACTGTCGAGAGGATACTCATCCAAGGGCTCAGATAGACCGGGAACCGGTTCAACATCCAAGACAGGTTCTCCTCCTTCACCGAGGGACACTTCGCCCACATCCGGTCATTTCCCTCCACCTGGTCGTAGCGACTCAGGCATGGCGCTCCAGGCGTCGTTGCGTGAAAAGAGGTCTGGTCACTTTGATGCTGCGTCTCGCAGAAGCTCGTCGTTTGGAATGGGGCAGGGTGTTCCCCGACGGCCCAGCGCGCCTTTCCTTGGCCATGCGCCCAATCTCTCTGTTACCACATTGAACACTGATTACAACCCTGGTTCCACGTATGCGCCGTCAGTGTATGCTCAGTCCACCGTTGCCGCCTCCACGATTGTCCCTCAGTCATCATCGTCGCCCATCCACAATGCCGAGGGTACTTGCTGGGTCGAAGGGCATTGCCTGCAGCTGCAGCCATGGGATGAAAAGGCTGTCTGTGCCATTTGCGATGAACGGGCTGATGAAGGCATGTACAAGTGCACTGGATGCAAAGCTGTGGTACACAACCGATGCGCCCTCCAGATTTGTCTTGTCTGTCCTGCTTCGTTCCATCCAGAGCAGGTTCGAGCGGCTTTTGTCAGATGCTTTGCCAGTTTGTTCTATACCTACAAGAAGTTTCTTGTTCCTGCCAGTGGCGACAAGAAAAAGGCGGGTCTGACATACAGCTTCAACATCGAAGCGTTCATGAAGAGTTTGCCAAGTGAACACGCTGAATATATTGGCGTCTTGCAGCAAACGCAAGGTTAGTTCTATCTCTATCGTAGTGCTTATTGTCCACGCTGACGTTTCCAGGCTTCAACGAATTTATCAGTGAAAGGGAGCGAATCAATCCCAAGAAGAAGGATCCCAGGATGGCATTGTTCGACGAAGTTGTTCTTTCAAAGCGCAACCGAGGCCGGTCTTCGATCTTTTCTAGCCGCAGTGTGACTGACTTCCTGTCCGACACCTCGAATCATCTCTGGCGAACAGCGAGTGCGACATCGTTCCCGCCCGGTAGCAGGAACCAACAGAGCATTTCTGGAGATTACACCCGCGTCATCACACGAGCACCTGCCAAACTTGATACCAGCCTGATGAAAGAGCCCCGCATGATTCACGGGACTCCCCGGGTTTCCAAGACGGTAAACACTGCGCGCAGAAAACCACTTCCCAAGTCCATGAGTGGACTCGCCATCTAGTCCTCATAAAGTGCTGTTCCGACCGATTCCATTGGACATGGCACGACCAAGTGTGGCAGCATGGTTCCGCCACGTATCCCTCACATCACGCCCTTATGCCAAGGCTAATCGATTGGTGAAAAGCTGAGGAGAAACTTGGAGACATGCTTCAGACACTGGGTGTTTCACATGTTCTCATCTTGTCCTCATAATTTTTGTCTCATAATACCCATGTAACATCGACCCGACTTTTTTTTTCGGCTTGCGCTTGCAGAGTATGACTACTGCATTGCAAGCAACTCCTTCATCCGTTGATAGACACCCTTTTTTGGAACATGTTGTACAGATCGATTTATCTTGAGCGTTTACAGCAAAGAAGGAGAAAGGATTCCGCGGACCGCTTTTTCCTCTTCTCGTTTTATGACGAATCTCCTTTCCACAATGCTTCGCAAGACACGCACACCATTTATGAAATCATGGCCACACAATCGAACCCTTGCTTACTGAGTGATGGGAGGTACATAAACACAATTACATACATACAAACATACAGGCATATACTGGACATTGTGGTTATTTATTTCAGGCTTTCTCTTTCTTCCACTGAGTTATTGACGAATCTCAACCACCTTTTTTGGCTTGATGTCAGATTCTTGTTACCTTCTTGTTCTTTTTCTCTTTTCTGTACTGTTGCTTTGATATTTTGAAAATCTCTTTTCTGGTTTCTGCTTCTTAATACCCCCTTTTACCGGTTGGTATTCTTATTTCTTGGTTGTTTTGCTTCTTCATAATTACCTTTCAACTGGCGGTTCATGTCCCACGTATCCTTTTTAATGCGGTCATAAGCATGGCTACACGGATTTGTGTTGCAGGTTGATTCAGGATCTTGTCCAGTGTATGTAGATATGTATTGCTTCGATCTAATCTACTTCTGTTGTGAATGATGATAGCCATTATCAATCAGAGTATGCGTATAATACGAGTGGACGGAACAAGATCATCCTGCAGATCATGCTGATAGCAGGCTCATACCATCCGATAGAGCCACCTCCTGATGCTGCTGATGCTATATCAGATATTCCTCTATACTACCCTATATGGAATGGAGCCCTGATTGGCGGAGAAATCCGCTCCGCCTCTCCATCCGGGGAAACTCCGCCCAGCCGTCTTTCTTCCCCTCGTCCTCACTTTGTGTGTTGGAGAAAGCAACAATTAATCCTCTTTTCTGCCTCATCGCAGTGCAAATGTCGTTCGTGGGCGCTTTCCATCGGTCGTCCTGGTGCTCTTCTCTTCTCCCCGTCAGATCCGTCTGATGAAACTCTACCCGGCAATTCCTTCCTTTCGTCGAGTCTGGATCATCCTATTTGTGGTCTTGTTTCTATCCTCAATGCTACTCCAAGAATATCTTCCCTGATTTGTTCCGTTTTGTCTGTTTAGGTCGTATTCTTCCTGTCTAATTCTCTGCCTATCTGTACCTGTCAGACTTTGTCTCTCCTTCCTTCCTTTCCTTCATTTCTCTCTCGACCAAGTATGAAAACGCGCAGTTCAACTGTTATGCGATGATGCAAACTGCTTTTCATCAGCCCATGGCTACCACTCTTCTAGCTGATACCCCTTCCCCTGTCACAACTACTCTCAAGAACCCTTCTTCTACTTCTGCCGCTGCTTCTGCTGCAGCTTCTGCTTTTTTCTCCCAGTATGTCCCGTCTGAACCCCCAAGAACTGTCGTGATTGTCTACGGCCCGGGGCAGGAGAACATTGTCCAGGTCGTGGCTGAAGTCTTGGGAAAGCCATGGACTACAGAGACATCACTTGCGACGCTGGTGAGCGGGAGTAGTGCCGTGGTGGTGGGTATTCTGGCTCACGACCTGACCCGGAGTCTGGAAGGGTGCGACAAGTCGTCTTTCATTCTGATCAACACTCACTGCGTGGATGATGGATCGGCTCCATCTGAGAGCCTGACCGACTCCTGCCATTATGAGTTTCTGTATTCACACAGTCCCTTTTTCCGTCGTGATTTAACTCGGTTTTTATCGTTGATTCTGGGTCAGACTAGGCCGCATGAGGATCTGAGGACCAAGACTCGTACCAATTTTATCTCTACCACTTTTCCTGATGTCCATGCTGCCCTGCCTAACCTAGATATTTTGTCTGTGGGGTCGGATGCCGTGGAAATCCGCGTGGACTTGCTGGTCGAGCCCTCGCCTCATGGGGTTATCAGTCGTGTTCCTAGTTTAAAGTATGTTGGACAGCAGCTGATGCTGTTGCGACAGCATACGGAGTTGCCTATTATCTTTACTACGCGATGTACGAAAGAGAATGGCAAATTTCCCATGGATGATCCTAGTTTGTTCTACAAATATCTCCGTCGTGCTATCCAATGGGGGGTTGAGTATGTCGATGTCGAGTTATGGCTTCCCGAGGAGATCCGGAAACAACTCGCCCAAGACAAAGGTAACAGCATCATCATGTCTGCGTTCCACGATTTCTCCGGCACTTGGAAGTGGACGTCTCCCGAGGCACCGCGGATTTTTGAAGAGAGCGCCAAATATTCAGATATTGTGAAGATGATCGCCATGGTCAATACCATTGAGGCGAACTACGAACTAGAGTATTTCCGGTCGACGATCAAAGGGAATCAGTCTTCTCCGCTCTTGTCTGCCGTCAACATGGGTCAGATGGGCCAACTGTCACGGGCCCTCAATACCGTCTTTTCACCCATCACGCACCCTTTGCTGCCTATGATTGCGGCGCCGGGACAACTGACCGCGGCAGAGATTAACGAGGCCCTTCATATAATGGGGTCGCTTCCTAAGCGAGATATGTACGCCATCGGGTCGTTTCGGTCGACGCCGCAATCCATGTTCATGGAAAAATGCTTCAACGAGCTCAGTCTCCCGCATACATTTAAATCTATTGACCGTGGTCCTAAAGGATCTATTGAGGGGGTGATTATGCAGTCGAACTTTGGAGGGGCGTACGTGAACCCACCCATTGCCAGTTCTACGTCATATGTTCCGGCTGTCAGCGACGCAGCTCGTGCTATTGGGTTGGTAGATACTATTGTCGTGACCGGTGGCAGCAATGGACAGCAGCAGCGCACATTCATGGGTGAGAATGCAGCCTGGAAGGGAATCCGGGCGACATTGACTCGAGATTATGTGCCGTCGGCGTATCGTGGACGGGCAGCAATCATTCTGTCTGGCTCTGAAAGCGATGCATCGGCGGCTATATTTGCGCTGCGGAGTCTGGACGTCGGGGCCATCTATACTGTCGGGTTCAAGGCCAGTGGGCCATTGGCAAAGGGTCTGGAACCATTTACGTCGATACAGTCAGTCAAGCTGGTGGAACAGCCGTTTGTCATTGTGTCAGCACTGCCACCGGAGAAATCGTTACTGGTACAGCCCTTGCTACGACACTACCGGACCAACGGACGGTCATCGCCGCCGTCGACTCGGGGTAAGGTATATCTAGACCTGACGAGTGGTACGCGCAAGGGCGATCCGCTGGGGGTAGCGATCAACGCAGGATGGACGGCATATGGGACGGAGGATGTGAATGCATGGACGACAGTTGAGACGCTGCGACTGCTGGTTGGACAGAATGTACCGTTTGATTTTGTGCGAATGGCCTCGGGACGGGTGTTTTTTTGATGCTGTTTCTAGCAAAGATCTATCTCTATAGGAATATACATACATAAGTGATTATCTAGTCGACTTCTTCTGGTCATTCAACTCGCCGCGCGACTTGACCATGTCAGCCATCTGGGTGGCTGTTTCTGTTCCCATCTGTCCAAAGCCTTTAATAACACCTTCACGATCTCCAATGGCTCTCTCCTGGCTCATTTTAAACTTGCCCTCGATGCGATCAATCTCGACCTCCAGCCCGACGATATTCTTCTTTAATATCCTCAAATACCCTTCGGGCGCCTCATCCACCCTCCAGGCCTCCTCTTTTCCATCTTCCCCTGTATACCCCATCATCTCCCTTTCTGTAAAAGCAGCCAAATCCTGCAACTGCGTGGAAAGAAACACCTCAGTCTCCGGATCCGAGGAATCATGAAACACCCTCACCCGCCCATAAACCTGAACGGCAGCATAATTCCACGTCGGCGCCACCTTCCCCGTAGCCGGTTTAGTAGTGGTGTAGAACTTGGGAGTGACATAATGCTGAACAGGACTGGTGAAGAGGATCATGATCTCGGTGGAGAGAGTGGAGGAAGAGTCAGCGAGAAGAGCGTCGATGATGGCTTTTGCTTGCGGATTTTGGCGGGCTATGTGGCCTCTTAGTTTTCCTTTTTCTTGATTATCGGGATGATCTGTGTCTAGGAGCCATGGGAGATGGGTGCTTTGGATAAGAGGGTAAGAGGGGGAGGGGATGGCGGAGGTGAGGATGCCGAGGGGGTGAGAGCGGATGAAGGAGTGGAGGGTTGGGAGGTGCGATTCGGACCATTCTGGTTTGGAGTACATTGCTAGTAATATAAAGAGAGAATATATAAAGAAAACATATGATATTGAAGATAAAGAATGAAGACGAAGTGGGATGATTAGAATTACCCCAGATTCTACACGTGGAGATGAAGCTTATTAGTCATGCTTCAATTAGTTAGTGATCAGTGTTGGGGATAGATTATTCTAGTGTTATTATTATTAAATAGGAGTACTAGGATGTTAGTGAATACTAGGATGTTATAATTGATGAATGCAGCTGCACGATGAACATCTTCATCTTATGGCCACAACGGATATTCGTCCGTGATGGACAGGGGAACTCGTCCTTTTAACCCAAGCGAGCCTTCTTCTAACCTTTTATCCGATAGTCGCTATCCCAGCATCTCCGGAGTCATTTCCGATCTCATCGCATCGCCTCGACTCTTGATGCCTTTCCCCGCATCCCAACGCAGCTAGCCCTCTTCGCGCTGCTCCGACATTCCCTGTCTTTAATTTATTTGCGCTTTTCGTCTTGCCTTCTCCAGCTCTTCTCCGTTCCCCACTGCCTCCTCTCTCGTCTTGATCTTCCTGTCACCTGTTTCCCCCACAATCCGCTTATTATCCTTTTCTTCAGTCTTTCCACTCTCTTTTCCGTTCCTCCGGTCTCTTCTACTGCTCATGTCTCTCTATATTCTTCCTCCCTCAATGTCTTCCTAACCTCTTCAACAGCCTTCCATGTAACACCATGTCTCGTCCTCAGGTCAGCATCGACCGTCTCACCCCGAGACGCGTCACTGTCGAGCCTCGCGAGTCGATGAACTGCAAATCCTGTCGAAAGAGAAAGGTATGCTGATCTTACTTTCTCTGTCTTTCGTTTGCTAACATCCTAGATCAAATGCAATCGCATGCGCCCTAGCTGTGAAGCCTGCAAGGTCTTTCAATGTCCTTGTATCTACGGTATGTTCCCCCCTATTTCCCTCCAATACCAAGCTAATAGCCGTAGATGCCGTTCCCAAAAAGAGAGGCCCAAAAACAGACGTCCTGGAAGCCCTCTTGAAAAGAGTCGACGGGCTGGAAAAGCGATTGCAGGATGAAAAGAATCCCATCTCGCCGACTTCTCCGGTTAAAAACCCCGATGAGGATTCGATCCCGACAGATTCTATTTCGCGCAGAAATACTATCGACTCTTCTTTCTCTTCTGCTTTTTACAATAATAACAGTGACTCGCGGTCTTTGTCGACCCCGGTTTCTAACCCCGGAGAGCAGTTTCAGTCTCAGAATGGATTCGTTCAGCAGCAGCCTTCTCCGCCGAATCACCATCCCGTCTTGCCTGATACTCTCTTGGATGCTTACTTCTCGCGGTTACACGGCAAACCGTACTTTATCCTGGATGAATCGACTGCACGACAATGTCATCAGATTGGACAGTTGCCTATTTACCTGTCCATGGCTATTCATTCTATTACTCTGAGGTACCTATTCGTTCTTCAGTCTAGTTCTTATTCTCACGATTGCAGATACTCCAGCACTGCCGCCACTCCAGAGCAATCCCTTCGCACAGGTCTGGAATACGCCCTTCAAGCTCGACGCATGGTCGATATCGATAACCCTTCAATTGAGGGTCTCCAAACCCTCCTATTGCTCTGCCAGACCTTTTTCGCCCACGGTCTCGGGAAGAAGGCATATATGACTTTCTGTACGCTATCGCCAACGTATACCCATGCATTGACTAACTCGTACAGCAAACTGTGTCGCCATGGTCGTCGCATTGGACCTCTACCGCGAAGTCTCATCAAAAGCCAACCTCCCCGCCCCAGAACACGAAATGAGGCGACGCCTATTCTGGTCTGCCTACTTGATGGATCGGTTCATCACTTGCGGGTCGAGACGGCCTTGTCTGATATCAGACCATTCTATCGTCCTCCGTCTGCCCTCCTGGTCTCCCCATGCGGCCGGTCTCAACGTCGAAGGCGAGGTTTTCAACACCATAGGCCCTAATATCCAATACTCGTCTGATTCTCGCCGCAAAGGCCAAGGCGCGGCCGCCCTCTTGATCGATATCACTCGGATTCTCGGCATCACTAACCGATACCTGGCAGCTGGGGGTGTCAAAGGCGACTCACATTTCCCATGGCATTCTCTTTCCAATCTATCCAAGATCCGTCAGGAGCTTGACATCTGGGCGGCCGGTACGCAGGATGTGTTTGCGTCGATTGAGGCCTTGTTTGGACATCCGGAAAGCACGACTTTGCTTCTTAGCAAACTGATCTACCACCTCGTTCACTGCTTACTCTATCGCCCATTCCTCCCTATCGATTTGGTCGAACTCCGCGGCACCGGCCAACATCAATCGTGGCAGATCGAGGCTACGAATTTATGCTTCGCCCACTCCAACGCCATTGCAGAGCTGGTTGAACTAGGGAGGAGCTCGCCATTGATCGAATGTCCAGCCTTTATCGGCTACTGCGTGTGCACGGCTGGAACAGTGCATGTCCATGGTGTTCACTACAATGGACGAGAGGGAGAAGTGTTTGCCTCTAGTGCCGAGTTTCTTACTCGGGAAATGCACCAGTTGACATGGCTCCGCAGCTACTGGGCTGGTGTGCAGCATCAGAAAGAGATGCTGCAGACGATCTACACGTGTCATGCGGACTTGGTGAGGACGTTAGCCAGCAGTCCGATGCGGTTTTCTCCTGTCTTTCACTTGGAAGATTTCCTAGATCGGTATCCAGGTTTGACAGTCGACGGTTCTCATGTGAGATTGATAGATATAGCAGAAGAACAGTATGCTCCCCCTCCCCCGTCTTTCAGATCGATCATACTAACCAGACAGTCCTATGCAATTCGTCGACCGCCATGACATGTACTACCGATCAGTACCCTACCAACCAGGCATATACCCAGTCCTCCCATCCAACCATACAATCCCACGACGAGGCAGCCAAGGCATGACCAAAAACCACCCACACCCAGTCTCTCCAACTCTCAACTTCCACCACCCTCAACAATCTCCCCAACTATCCTCTATATACCATATACCCAACGACCTCGCCCCCGACTCAACATCCCTCCCACAAGGCTTTTCGCCATCCGTATTCGGCTTCTCCCCATCAACCTTCCTCCCCGACTCCACCGCCGCTCTAAATGTAGCACCCACACCACCCTCAAACCCACAATACGCAACCTTCCCGTTCGACGCAACCGCCACTCCCTCCCAGCCAGCCGTCACCCCCGGCGCGCAATCCCAAGCCAGCGGCTCCCACACAACCGCCGGCGCCGGCGGCAGCGACAACGGATCCTCCGAAAAAGACCCCTTCCTAAGCCTCCTCGAGCAACTTGCAGAAAACGAACAGAATTCGCAGGGTGGACCGAGCGAGTTGGACTTTTTCCTAACTTCCACGGAAGAAGCAGAGACAACATTAGTTGCTGAGACGGAGGATGGGACGGGTGAAAAAGCGGCGTAGTTTTTATTATTATCATTATTATTATATCTCGTCGTGTTGTTTATATTCTATGATACCCATTGAGTTTTTTTTACAATACCAGTCAGTCGATGCTATCCACATGATAAGATCACATACGTCATAATGCATTCCTCTCCGCATACTCCGAGTCTACCCCATATAAATTCCAAACCAGTTCGCCAGACACGTAAAGCAGACTGCAGACTTGATTCTGAATTTCATCTCCACCAACCCATACTGTACATTACCATTACTCTATACCCTAAACCAATAAAAAAGGAAAAAATGTCTCACGACGAAAACACCCCCACCCAAAACACAATATCAGCCTACATGACCAACGCCCTTCCCCTCGAAACCACAATAACCAACTTAACATCCCAAACAACACCACAAACACAAGAAACACTCTGGAAAACCATCCTCAGCACCTCTAAAACCTGCCCCCGCCGCGGCCCGACCCTCTCACAAGGAAGCGACCAAACACACCTCGTCAACCTCGTCGAAGCCCTTCAAGCACGGAATCAAGCAGGACAACCATCTCTGGAAGAAACTATCCGCAATACGATAACTATATCCACCATCCCTGTCGCGCAAGCAGACCTCGAAGCGTGGGAAAACCTCCATGCGTTCCTGGCGGTGATAACTAAACGCCGACTGGTGAGGTTGGAAGATTTGGCTATTTCCGCGCTGAAACAGGCGCTCGAGGTGCCCTATTACAAGGATAAGGAGGAGTGGGCGGCTGTATTGGAGGTTTATGTTACTGTTGCGGGGATTTGGACGATTATCATGGGGGAGGAGTTGTATGAGCGGAAGAAGGGGGAGGATGAGGAGGATAAAAAGGATCAAGGGGTGATTTCGAAAAAAAGTGGGAATATTGGATTGAGCGGTTTCGGTTTGTTAGTCTTTGGGACGATTTGAATATTGGGACTAGGGAGGTTGCTGCTGAGGCGGCGGCTGTTATGCACCGGGTTGTATAGATTGACTGGATATCTTGTATAGTTATATGAATCCATGGGTATTATATACAGTGTACTTTATTCATGAGAACCTTACCCCCTGGCTAGGGTCCCATTTTCCCGGCTGTCTTCCACTTGCTGGCGCACCTCCAAATCGAATTCCCATCTCGGGCGTCCACATTCCTGGTGTTGGAACTGCCGGGGGAGCAACAGGTGCTCTGGTCGGCTGCGGTGCTGTCAGGGGTTCCTCCGGTGATGAAGCTCTCACCGGGACCTGGGGTTGCGGTTGCGGTTGTGGAGGTTGAGGGGGAAGCTGAACCGGAGGCTGGGCTTGAGGTTGGACCTGCGGTGGACTCTGAGGCACAGCAGCCGGGCTGAACGTCGGCTGGCGAAGACGCGGTTGTGAAATGTTGAGTGACGCCATCGCAGCGACGCTAGAAATTTCACTGTTCGAGTTAGTATTAACCAAACCATCGAGAAAGAAGACATACCCCTCGATTTGACTCGCTTCCATCCTTCGCTGATTCACAAAGGCCTTGCAGTCGTCCCGGAACCTGCCAACAATCTTGGCCAAGTCATTGTAGAACTTCCGCCCAACCTCAATGTTGGAAATGATCTCCTTATACTTCAGATATCCATTCTCCAACTCCTGTAGCGCCTTCTCGCGCTCCTTGGTTGACGCATCACCGGTGTGCGCCCTTGTAAACGCACGGTTAGCTTCGCGCACTTGCGCAGCGATCTGGTCCTGGTCATGCTGCTCTTGTGTAACCATCTCCAGGTCCGGGTCATACAGATGCAACTGCTCCTCGAATAAGTCTTCAAAATGACTCGCCTGAATCGTTTGCATCGGGAATTCGCGTTCCAGGCGAGCGGTCTCCTTGAGTAGCGCTTGACCTGATAGATGTGAGCCTAAGCCATGAAACTCCTGCTTCCAAACTTACTGATGTCATCCGATTTGCATTTATCCTTCAAAGCCAGCGCCCGTCTCTTCCGTCTGTTTTCCAATCGGCTGACTTCGCTCAAACAGCTGCGAAGCCGAACAGACCCCGCTCCACCTCTGGTGTGATCGCAGGCCTCCGGCTGCTGGGCACGTACATCTCCAGATCTCGGTTAGTGCCTGTCAGTACCCGGAATACAACTTCAGAGCCCTTAAGCTTCTGCTCGACTAGTTTGTCACTGCTCTGGGCCGATGTGAAGTAGCCGTTGATCTCCTTGGCTGTGTTGTAGACCTTCGGGTTTGCGGCTTCAGACGACTGTCTGCTCCATCGATCAGTTCCGTATTTCATGCGGGACGCATCATCCTCGGCCTTTTCTGCTGCTAGAATTTCGACTCCCTCGTTGTATACGGCCATGTCGTTTGTTTTTACTTTGGCCGTATCTTCAAGGGACCTTCGTAGCCGGTACAAGCCGTCTTGCTGTCGCATCTCTTCTGCATGAGACACAAGAGTTGGGGGCAGCCCAAGTGGCTTTTCCAGCGCCTGCAAAGAGCCTGGAAGATTCAACGACGACAGTAATCTGCACATCATCAGCATAATTCAATACAATACCAAAACATAAACGTACTCTCTCAGCTTGTCTGTCATAGTCTCCAACTCTCCAATGACATTTTCATTCACCAGTCGATCGCGACGGTCCGAATAAATACTGGCTGCGATGTGCACGGCATACGGGACCAGCTTCGAAAACAGCGGCTGTCCTAGAGGCCCATTGTCCCCGAGCATAGATATAGCGTCTGTCACCTGGGACGGAGCCTTGGCTGCTACCATACTGGCACGTTCGACCGTCTTGAGTTCTGACTTGGGCGGCACAGGGTTGAGATAAATCACGTCATTGTCCTTCTCCGCGCGTTTCAAGTCCTCCGTCACACGGCTCTTCAATCCGTTCAGATCACCCAACACGATCCGGTTAATCCAGCGGGATTCTTTCAGTGCCTCATTAACACATGCCACACTATCTCTCAGGCGGGCAACCTCCTCGCCATATTTGCGCTTCTCCAGACAGTCCAGCGATTGCCGATATTGTGCCGCAGCAGCAAAATGGTGGTGCTTGGCCGTCATATGGTGGATCCACTCCGGACTGATAGCGTTGGATTTGACTGCGCAATCCCCAGAATCCGCGTAGAAGTCAGAGACCTTGGCGGCGAGACGGGCGATAGACGCATCCTTCAGCCCGTCCTTCACGGCCTTTTGCCAGAAGCACTCCTGGGCCTGCGCCAGCAAGAGCTGTTCCAAACTCTCGAGAGTCATCTCATCCATATCCTCCGGAGGTGATGTGCGAAGATCGGCGAGAATGTCTTTTCGAAGGTGGCTCAGGACACCTGCCGCCTGACAGAAGTAGTTGCAGGCCTGCTTGAGTCCATCGGGGGTCGTCCGGTTCAAGGCAAACGCCAACTGAGAGTACAGGGCTCCTAAATTAAAGATAACATTCGCAAGTTCGAATCGAATGTTGTTCTGCGAGACTTGAGGCATCTGTTAATCGCAATTCCAACGCGGGAAGCCCAATTCACATACTCGGTCGTGATGTATTGAACCCGAACGCGGGGTACCACGGAAACTCAACGCCGATCTAAAATCAATCGCATCACCCCAGTCAGCTTGCATTTCATGAAAAGGATAGTCCGAAAATTGCTTTCTGTACTAACATCGACTGGGAACTTCCCACCCAGCCATTTGAGCTGCGCGGCGTACGTAACAAGTCTGCTTATCCCGCTGATGTGAGGTTCCTGGACATTGATGGCTTCTGTTCGCAGACGATCGATGATCAAGAGATCATCTGCGAACATATCCGGACGCTGATCATATTTGGTGGAGATGTATTGAGTGATAGCATCCGACAGGGAGACGGTGTGAGAGCGCCGGAATGGGATTTGGAGGATATTGCTAGACAACTTTAAATTAGCTGAAGAACGTGCAAGCACACAAGATAATAGTTTCAAGAAAGACGTACGATGCCATTGTAGATGATGAGGAGGCAAGGGAAGAAAAAAGACAAACGTCGGGAACTTTGTTGACAACGAGAAAAGAGCCCAACCCCACCTGGCAACGGATGACGTTGTCATGCCTCAGGCATCCACATTCTGTCTTGTATAGACAAGCTTCACGACTACAGGGAATGAAGTATAATTCATCATTCTGATATTTGCTATTGAGCGTTGATCTCATGTATGTATGTACGTGAATATGAAAACCCACAGTAAGCTTATAAAAAACGCCAGACACATCGTGTCTGATCCAATATTCCCATATATCTTTCAATGCAATATGCAACCAAATTTCCCATTCCTTCTCATGCTATTGTGGTTAACCTTCCAGTTGGTTAATTCTCATCTTGATATACTCAAAAATACTCAGCAATATCATGTTGTTCACTCCGGTGCGTATAAGGATAATCGACAATCCTTTGTACATGCTCGATTTGGCTACAGCCACTGATGCTTCTCCGACTTCCTTGGTCTTGCCCAATAGAACACTCTGAGCTCGCGTCTTCCTTGTATCGAGCGGGTAGGTCTATCCCTCCTAGTCAGCATTTGGCAGTACGCAAGATACGTTGCTTTCTGGAAGACTTACACAAAACCAAGGCACGGTACTGCAGATCGCACCGGCAATCATGGGAGCACCGAAAGGAGATTTGTCGGCCCCGAGTTCCCTCGCTGCGACCTGCTTGACCGATTCATAAACTCCAAAGTACAGACCAGATCCGATGGTATCGCGCAAGGCGTGGAGATGAAAGCCCGTGTAAAGACCACGGAAGCCATACCGCTGAACAATCTGCTTGATCGCCTCAATAGTTCCAAGACGCGGCTTGCGGCGCAGCGAAGGATCCCTGACTGCATCGGGTGATGCCTGTGCGCGATTGGAGACCAGAACAGAGGTCTGAACCACGTTTTTAGCGAGTTCGAAAGGACCTATATTCCTATGAGCATATTTGAACCGGACCATATACAGAGGAACCCTTACACGCAAGTGGAGAAGTGATAAGACCTGCAAATAGACCTGCGGTAGTGAAGGTCATGATGGTCGACACGGTGGGGCTACTGCCCGGCTGATTGTAAGACGCCAGAGGAGACTCGCCGGTGATCCTTTCGATGAAATCGGAGACGCTATGTTTCGCGGAGTTATATGTGGAGAAATTGACGACACGGACTGCCGTAACACTTGCTAGTGGGGGCAAGGCTCCTGCGATTCCAAATCAGTACCTTGTCGCCAGAAATCGAGCATGTCAACCTACCAGCAACATAGCCACGGGGTCCTTCGGTGCGCCACAAATAGCGAATGCATTGAAACACGTTCGGAAAATTGTGTCTACAACAGATCAGCCAAGGTGAGTTCAAATCAAAAGTATTTTCCACTTACGTTTGCATACGAGTTTTGACATTCTCCAAGGGGGTCTGCGGGGAAAGACAAAGCACTTGGATCAGCATTTTGTACGTTCCTCGAGCCTCTGATCTACTCGCATCCAATCTGCACCGGCTCTGTCCAAAATCTGAGGGGGCCACCTACCACAGCAAGAGTTGCACAGATCGTCGATGTCCCCGAAGCCACCTGGGTTTTGTAATTTTTCAAAAAGTGGTTACGGGTGGTTTCATCCATAACCCAAGGATTGCTGGGCGGCATTATGATAGATGGAGATTTTGAGGATGCTGGGGGAAAGGGTGCATGTTCAGAGCGCTTGTCACTAGTCATTCCTGGAAGTATCCCATTTGGGGCAGTGACTGGTGTTCTTGTTTATTCGTCGCTTGGTCGTCAATAGAGGTTGGAATCACAGATCCCAAGAAATTTTGTCCAAAGCAGGCTGGGGAACCCTATGGAACGCAAAGCGGTCTCTCAGCGTGCGAGCAGACCGTTCGGCGTCCCACAATTGTCCATGAAGCGGGCCCGTACAACCCTTTGCAGATTTTCCTTCTCTTGTTCAAAAACGAGGCTTTGTTCTCCTTTGTTGGGAGAAAGGAGATAGACAAGGAGCAACCGGTTCAATCAGTGCGGATGGAAAGGCGACAAAAGAAGCCTCGGGGCGGCTTCAGCGACGGTAAATCGGGCGTGTTCAGGGAAATTGATTCTTCCCTGCGGGCATGTATACTCGATCAAAATTGTTGACGGACCACAGAATTTCCATCCCACCACGTCCAAGGTGTTTTCGAGAGGTAAAAGAGGGGTGCGATTCAACAGCTGCCTATCCAAAAAAAAAAAAAAAAACATAGACCATAGTCAGCAACTCGTTATTCTCGCGGGGATATATTTTAAAACAGTTCAGAGGACGCAAAAACGAGTTGTTCACTCACCTTCAGTGGAAACAGCGTCTTCTCCAGTGCGTGGGAATGACCCCAATGAAGCAAAGTAAAATCAACAACTGAACAGCGATGACTTCCAGCAAGAATCACCCGCAGCTGAAGACAGACAGAAAACGAGAAGCGAGCGGCCGACCACTGACCCTCTGTGCTAAAGTCGGGCAGGCATGTGGGCCGGCCGGCAGTGGATCGCAGTGTGGCTCGAACGGGTTTAGGGGCTGTCCAGTGACGTCGTGGTGAGCCATTTAGGATGGTGGCCAGAAAAGAAGACTTCTTGTTCAACCAACAGGGCGAGCATCGCTAATGGTCGTGACTATCATAGGCTATTTGCTGCCATGGGCTGCCTCCACCTCCCCATGTTTAGCGAGGGAGCTTGTCAGATACCCTTCCATCAACAGCTGTGGTAATAAAGGAGCAACAACCCTCTACTGCATCGGACGAAGTCATTCCGGTGGTTGCACCCGCCATTTACCCCGCTCAAGATGGACAACTCCATCTACCATTGGAAGATGGCTGTGGAACGATTCTCATTACAGTGCTGACAATCTAGTACCATTGAACATCATCCGCGAAGCATGGTCAAAACATTCTAGACTGTCTGTCCCTGTCTCCGTTTTAGCGATTGTTCAGGAACAAATGGCTCGACTGCGGCTTTATTCGATACCATAAGGTATCAAACTTCACTACCTACAGACTGAGCTCGATGAATATCTCACCCATGCTGCCCGGTATATGGCGCAGCGCCGCAGACTAAACAGGGAATTGTGGCGTGGAGTAACCCATCCACGACGATCAGGAGCATAATACTGACACTCATTGGATGAAAAAAAAGATTACATGATGTAGCCAAAAGTGTATGGTCGAGAAAACATGGATAAGAGACTACCAGGCGAGCTATGCTGAGGATTCGGCGATAGAATACGACGGTCGTTGGCCGAAAACAGAAATTCAGGATCGTCGATATCCTGATCTGCCCCAATGATAGCGGGCATCAAAATAGGATTCTTTTATCTCGACTATTTTAGGTCCACGATGTGGATATGGACCATAACATTGGCCTGGGGCTGGTTGCCATTCTGGAGAAAAGAGTTCAACGATGACCACTTGATGGCAACTCGACTTCTGATTGGCTTGGAAGGGCAGGATCTAGTGATGAGGATGTTGGTAGAGCGAATTATATCAACACTACAGAGTGATGTTCCTCTATCTCGATCTTACGGATTTTGACAAGAAATAGAATCGAGAAGCTGGTAACTGGCGATTGATTGACCACAATGGCATTGTGCGTGGAGCCATATCTTTGGCCGTGGCGAGGTATATAGTGTCAGATTTGGTTGCATGACATGATCATCCATAGACTGATCTACTCATGGTCACTTTAATCAAGTTGATTGAGAAAATCTGCCGAGGAATTTCCATTCCGAGCAATGCTCTTTGAGATTAACCTTCACTCTACTACCCCTACTACCAATGGATGTCATTTCGACGAATTCATACGATCGTAATGATACTGTGCTAGGAAGGCTGGAAGACACCCACAGTTGTTTATTCTACCATACAGACTCAAGCCAAGATGGAATGTTGGAAGCCCTCTTACCTATCTACAATGAAAGCTTGGGCTTTGTGACGGTCCTCTGTTATATGTTGATACAAGGAACACTCCCCGCCAAGCCATGTTAAGATTTGGTATATCGACACTGCGCAGAAGAGCGTAATGTGATAATATTAAGAGATCGTTTACACTCGATAATGTTTAGCTCATCTTGTTGATCCTCCGTGCTACCATGCTGGAAGTCTCCATATCGACATTATCATATTGAAATCCTTAGGGTATATCATCTACTCTCGGATTTTATATCTAATTTGAATGTCAAATGATGGTCATCTTCTACTGGTGATATCCCCACACGAAATAAAACCAAATCCCGGTCCTTGTCCAGCCCAATCAAGTTAAATGCCAATGGCATATCTGCTGATTTGACTTAGGTCTCTAAAGGCATGCTGAAATCACCCTATATTAAACAAATATGTAGGAACCACTTTAATTGGGCCCATGGAAGAGCTCGTCATGGTATGTCTATAAAGCACCCCGCAACTCGGGGATATCAAGAAGTGACACGGTCTATGTCCACATTAACCATGTTCGACCGATTGAACATCTCGGAGTCCCCAGACTGGAAGTAGGTTTACATTGAAAGACTGCTTATATATTGGTCACCTTCAACTAGGAATGATGTATATAGGCATGCGATGCCTTTTGCAAGAACATGATTAGAAGTTTGTTGGTCATGATGCTATGAGCTACACATAATGTTGGAATCGCTTAGGTTAAGTCTTAGTCAATAGATGGATAATTATGCATTATTTTAGTCAGTTATTTGTGGTTCACTTAAAACAGTACCTAGTAAATAATGATCGCTAGGTACTACCCAGGATATGTTTGTCTTTCCATGGCAGATCTACTAGCCACTACATATTTAGCCAAGAACGTTTTCATAGACAATTTCAAGGCTTCAGAAAGTATATTCTCAAAGGACCTCGGCCTGTCTAGAATAGCATGAGATGATGCCTCAAAAGTAAAAGAAACAGGATAAACAGCACAAGGCTTATGCAGTCATCGATCCGATCCTGCATAACGGGTATAAGGCGCAGTTATCCTCGGGACCTCGGTCGCAGCGGCTTTCCTCCCCGCAATTTTGGGTCCTCTCCGCATCAGACCAGCTCTGCAGGTTCATCCACATGAACTTACGGTAACCAGATTTATCTACGGCAATTTGCTTTCTATTTTGATCTGCTTGAGTATTAAACCTTCGATCCCCTTATTTGAGTCGCGATATCGTGTCTAACACTTTCTCCTTCTTCACAGGATACATATTTAGCGTATACCACCTGTACATCATAACATCAACCTTTGAACTTTTATCAACTTTATACACATCACATACACAATGGGCAAGAAACAAGCCGGTCCCGCCTACGTCCTAGGCGTTGGAATGACCAAATTCATCAAACCCCGCGGAAAGGTCGACTACAATGAACTGGGCTTCGAGGCCGGTGTCAAGGCCATGCTGGACGCTCACATCAACTACGACGATGTTGACCAGGGTGTGGCCTGTTACGTCTATGGTGACAGCACCTGTGGCCAGCGAGTGTTCTACCAGTTCGGCTTGACGCAGATCCCCATCTATAATGTCAACAACAACTGTTCGACAGGGTCTACTGGTTTGGCCATGGCGAGAACCATGGTCTCCCATGGGGCCGCGGATTGTGTTCTCGTCGTTGGTTTCGAGAAAATGAGCGCTGGAAGTCTTCAGTCCCACTACAATGACCGTGCAAACCCTACCGGTTTGCTTGGAACAATGATGGCGGAGACCAGAGGGATTACCAATGCCCCTGGTGCTGCGCAGATGTTCGGGAATGCTGGCAGAGAATATATTGAGAAGTATGATATTTCCTATCTAGGACCGGCCATTGAACTTGAAACTAACCCGACTTGAAAATAGGTACGGCGCCAAGGGAGAAGACTTTGCGGAGATTGCCCGTATTAACCACGAACATTCCAAGCGCAACCCGTACTCGCAATTCCAGACCGAATACTCCCTCGAGCAGGTTCTCAAGGCACCCATGATCCACGAGCCTCTCACTAAGCTGCAATGCTGCCCAACCTCGGATGGAGGTGCTGCTGCCGTCATCGTCTCTCAGGAGTTCCTGGATGCTCGCCCGCACCTCAAGGACCAGGCTGTCTTGATTGCTGGCCAGCAGCTGGCTACCGATACCACTTCGCTTTTCAGCCGCAGCTCCATTGACTTGATGGGATTCGGCATGACCCGTGCTGCATGCCGTGCCGCCACTGCGGAGGCTGGTGTCAATGTTAAGGACATCAAGGTCTGCGAACTGCACGACTGCTTCTCCGCAAATGAGATGATCACAATTGATGCCCTCGAGCTGAGCGACCCCGACAAGGCGCATGAGATGGTCCGTCGTGGCGACATCACTTACGGTGGCAAGATGGTGATAAACCCCTCGGGAGGTCTCATCTCCAAGGGACACCCTCTGGGTGCAACAGGTCTAGCCCAATGTGCCGAGCTGGTGTGGCATCTCCGTGGCTGGGCTAACAACCGCTTGATCAATGGCACTGACGCTGCCTTGCAACACAACTTGGGCCTGGGTGGTGCTGTGGTCGTGTCGGTGTACAAGCGGGCGGACGGAAAGGTTGCAAGCCCAGTGGCGTCCGACGTGGTTGCAAAGGTCACTGGACTTGGATATAACCCAGCTGTCGAAGCCAAGGGCTTCACAGCAGAACAGGCCAAATCTGTTCAGAGTAAGAAGCATAGTGATACATGGGCTCTGGCCGACGCCCAGGAGAGGGTTCTCGCCCGATTCTAGAGCTTCCAATTTGTACATAATATATCGTCTCTCATGACATTGAGCACCTCATGAGCTCAGAATTCCACAATAATGACACTATTTCAGCACTATCTCGTATATTGACATTCAAACAGATGATGTTCATAGGACATAGAGTGGATATCTAGCTCGGGCGAAGGTTTGGCCGCGCCGATTACATAATCAACACAGCTCCACTGCGAATAAAATCTCCTTCGCGTTTTCCCCCTCGTTTTTGTTTTCTCTTCATACCATATTTTCAGGTCTCCAACATACCCTTGTGGATAGATACTATCATTCCGTCTGCAAATTTTAGAATTGGGACCAAGAGCGAATATCGCATGCTCTTTCTAATCCCAACACCTGCCACTTGGAACGAGGTTGATTGGGTTCGCTTCGAGCACACACTCCTATTGGGAGACCGTCGTTGAGCATCTGCGCATGCCATCGACCGGTTTGGTCTGAAATGTATTCTCAGCCATTGACTGGATGTTTATTCAGTTCAGGAATGAAGTGTTACCACAGGAAGTTGATGATCTTCCTCGTCGCTGAAACTGGACAGAATCCATGAATGAAAGGAACTCGTATGCGAACTAACCTACAGATTCAAACTGCAATCATCTCAAGATGTGTAACTGGCATTTTCGAAGTCTCGTCCGTCCTTCTTTACCATGATATTCGAGGTCAAAAATTTGCCGATATTAATGCCAACAAAGGATGGACAAAGTCCACCTTGTTTCTCCCACGTGTTGCGTCCGCTTTATTTCAGATGAGGTGATACGTGTCAAAGTAGGGAGATACATTCCCATGTAATCAAATTTGAGGCTTGTTTCGCTTTCGTGTTATCGAAGCTAAGATGCGGAATGTGCAGCGTTGTAGTCGGGCTGCGGAAAAGGCTTATTAAAGGTCTGCCAAATCCTTTACTGGAATCCTAGACTTATGCCTGTATGTGTCCTTCAAGTATCTGTCATGCGACTGTCAGATGCCTACGGATTATTAGACCAAGACACTCGTTTTTCATATTTGTCGGCACTGAAGGGATGATCCCGAGAAACATGTCCAAATCTTCCTAGTTATGTGGCGCAATAAAGGCATGAGGAATTGATGAGGAATTGATATCCGATATCCGTCGATACCTTCCGCGCATGCGCATTATTCAATCCTGGAATGCGTATCCAGTATGAAGATCTGGTTCAAAAAGGCATTTTTCCCATGCCTCTCAGAGGGTTGGCCCCTGACTCCCTGGACAATACTACTGGAATAACGTGCTGGCTGGTTATCCTGTCGCTCCCTTGCTTGCACTCAGGGGCCACGATGTGCCTGCAGGGCTCGAGGACATACTGTGTACACATGCCTTTTTGGCACGAGAACACCTCGCGGGTAAAGAATCCCTCTATTTGGATTCCTGGTAGGGGTCGAATTGAGGTGATTGGAACTCACTCCCCTCTGGAACAACACATCCCTTCTCACTCCCATGGCACCGAAATGTCTGCTATAAAGTATGCGTTGTATCTCGTCGGCATCGTAGAGTTGATTCTTCCATCCAACCGTCTTCCTCAAGAAACATTGTATACCCACTTCTTGGCTCCAATCCTTTAAGCCTATCCATTCTTTATACCCGTTTGAACACTTTCATTCTAAAAACCAAACCAAACTAATCACAATGGCCCGCTTCGCTCTTTCCACTCTCGCCGTCTACGTCTGCCTGGCCCTCACTGCCACGGCTCTGCCTATGAACGACAACCCTGGCAACACTGTTGGTAACGCTGCCGCCGCCGACACTGCTAAGGGGGCCCTTATGGTAAGCTTAGCTAGCTCCGTCAGTAGATCCCATCTAACATCACCCTAGGACGCCGCCGAGATGATGGATGTCATGAAGGCAAGCGAGAACCAAAACCAGCAGAACGGCCTCAACTTGCCTCAGGCCAACAACAAGGACACCAAGGAGCCCATGCCCTCCAAGGACGACATGGCCAAGGACTCCGAGATGGAGTCTTCCAAGGAGTCTGAGAACAAGATGGCCCAGGCCCCCCAGACCCCTCCGACCCCCAGCGGTACCTCTCACCAGGCTTCGCCTGCCGCCGCCAGCACCAGTGCCTCTCCGACCCCTCAAAGCACTCACAAGACCGATAGCCCTCTCGCCGGTCTCCCTCTTGTCGGTGGTCTCTTAAGCGGTGGTGGCCTTATTTAAGAAGTTCCCGACTACCACTTAGTACATGCAAAATGCGCTTCCAAGACGGTTGAATCTTGGTGCCTACAATGTTTCATGTCGGGGACTCTCGCAGCCCCAGCCTCTCCTTTATATCTTTCCTTTGTATTGTGATTGGTTTCGGTTTGGTTCGGAGTTCATTCCTTTATATTTGAGCCTTTTTCTATCTCTCTCTTTTTTTGTTACAAAGTTGTGGATGTTGAAGCCAAGTGAAGAGATGACATCAGTGATTATTAGCTAGCCTGAATAAAAGAGTATCGTCAAGTGTATACTAGCCACAAAGATCTTAAAGTAAGATTTCGTGAGAGAGCTCCATAGTTTCCCATGGCATGTGACTCCTGTTAGGGCAAAGTGCCATGCTGCCTCGATCGCGCACGATGGAGAAGATTATCGATACCAGGTGTTGAGATTGAGGTTTCGTAGGATCACCAGATCGCAATCGACCCAACACTTCCAATCCTTTGGTCCACGTCAGACGTGCATTTATCTCCCATTCCGTTCTTACTTCAGTTATGCTTATCTCTCATACTGCAACACCAAAAAAAGGTACGTGCTCTTGCAAAAGCACATCGGTTAGAAACCCTAAAAATGGCGTCACCCAAGTGTATACTACCCCGTAGTATAGAAAAAGAGTCTCTGGCTAATTCAAGGACAGCGGCTTGTTACACATGCTAGGTTATGAGCTTGTGTTCTGGTTGGCCTTTTGCTGTCCTTCATGAAGGCCGGTGTAATACCCGGCATAATACCAGGCCATCATGAGATTCTTCAGGCCTTCGTCTTGTACTGTAGTAGAAAGATAGTTAGCTTTCTGAAGCTCTATAAATGCATGTTTATTTTGGTCTTACCATGTGACAGAGTTGCTTGAGGCATAGGAGCTGATGGAGGTACTTGAGCTGCTGCACCAGCTTGTGGATTAGGCAGTATATTTGGTTTTTCTGTAACCTTGAAATGGATCAGTATATCGACAGAAAGATGCAGCAATTATATTTTCAGATCACATACCTGGGATTCATCTACCTGCGGAACTTGTTGAGTCTCATCGACCGCAGCCGCAGTGGTGCCTGAATCGACTGGTTCGACGTCGGCCTCCATGTAATCGTGCGTTTCATCAAGTCCTTCATTCTCTTGACCAGACTCTGCAGTTTCTGCCTCTCTCAGGACATCCTCGACATTTTCCCCTTTGGCATGAATGCTATGATAAAGCTGTTGGAGATGGTCAGATACAGATCACGTGAATCAATAAGACGATGCGTACCTTGTATTCTTCAACAGCCTCATCCCATGTTCGGACGAGGGCAGAGTCATCCCAGATTTCCTCTTGTGTCAGTGGTTTATTAGCATTCTTGTTCTTCCCCATGGCATCTGTTGGAAATGGTTTTATCTATCGTTGAGTGGTTGTAGAAGAGGGTATTTTCTTGCGGAGATGGAGCACTCGGACGGAGCTCACCGCTTGGCGCCCGTCTCGATCGGAGAAAAAAAAAAAGAGGAAAGAAAAAAAAAGTCTCCCGCACCTTTCGAAGTGGAGTGCAACAACACACGTCCTCCAATTTAATACAGAATTACGGAGAAAATGGCACCGGACAAGAAGGACAAGAAGCGCAAGGGTATGTACTCTATTAAAACTATCTGAAAATTTTTTCCCGTTTGCTAATTGTTTCGACAGCGCCAGCCGCCGCTGTGGCCGCCGACTCGCCCGCAAAGAAGACCAAGAAGGTCGAGCCCAAGTCCAGTGAACCCACCAAGGACGCCCCTAAGCCTATCCTGAAGAAGAAGAACGATGCCGCGACCAAGGAAACCAAGTCTGCATCGACAGTGAAGGCCAATGGCGCACCGGCCAGACAAGTCAAGCCTCGCAAGCGTGCCGCCGATTTCCTCAGCGACAACGATAGCGAGTCCGAAGTTGATGCTGCAGATGCCAAAGTTGAGTCCGAAAAGAAGAAAGCTGGAAACAAGAAGACCAAGACAGAGGCTAGCCCTGCTGCGGATGCGAAGAAGTCCAAGGCTAAGAAGCCAGAGGTTGTCGTTGAAGCCTCCGATGATGACGAGGAAGCGTCTGCTTCTGAGGCTAGTGCCGACGAGGGTGAGGATGCTGAGGATGACCAGACTGTCGCTCTCATCAAGGGCTTCGAGAGCAGTGGTGATGAAGACGAGTCTGGAGATGAAGGATACGACGCCAGCAAGCCCGTTCCCAAGATTCCCGACTCTAAGAAGACCAAGAGGAAGCTTTTGAAGAAGCAGAAGAACTCCGAAGAGCAAGAAGAGCCTGGTACCGTCTATGTTGGGTAAGGCACGCCTGCGAATTTTTGTTTTTGACCATGATCTAACATTGCCTTCCCCCAGACGTATTCCTCACGGTTTCTACGAACACCAGATGCGGGCTTACTTTACCCAGTTCGGTGAGATCACTCGCCTCCGTCTCTCCAGGAACCGTATTACCGGACGCTCGAAGCACTATGCTTTCATTGAGTTCGCCTCGACCTCGGTCGCTAAGATTGTTGCGGAGACCATGGACAACTACCTGATGTACGGCCACATTCTCAAGTGCAAGTTTGTTCCTTCGGAGCAGCTGCACCCCGATCTCTGGAGAGGAGCCAACAGACGATTTAAGCGAACCCCGTGGAACCGGATCGAGAAGAAGCGTTTGGACAAGGGCAAGACCCGAGAGCAGTGGTCGGAGCGTATTGAGAAGGAGCAGAAGAAGAGACTTGCCAAGCTTGAGAAGCTCAAGTCTGTGGGATACGATATCGACCTTCCTCAGCTGAAGAGCGTGGACGAAGTCCCTATTCAAGAGGAGCCGAAGGCGATCGAAAGCGCTGAGACTGCCGAAGAGCCCGCAAAGGTCATTGAGGCTCCTGCCGCCAAGGAGGCCGAGGTGGAGAAGAAATCTGATGATACCCCGAAGAAGTCTAAGAAGGAAAAGAAGGCAGCCCAGGCAGCTCCCAAGCAAGACACACCCAAGCAGGAAGAGGCAAAGCCAGCATCCAAGAACGGTGCTAGCGAACAGACTGCTTCACCTGCCACCAAAGCTGGCGCAAAGGCGAAGAAGTCCAAGAAGACCAAGGCCAAGGCATGATTGATTTTTAAAAAATTACTTTCTTCTGTATTTTCTAGTTAGCATAGGGACTTCGGGGTCAATGTTTCAAGTTCAATGTCATGTCAGTCTTTGAGTATCATCAGCTACATTCATATGATAATGCGATTAAGTCGCCTTGAAATAGAGAACACTTTTACGATCTTATCTACTGAAAACCTGATATGATTTGTTTCGATAGTCGATCTCCATTTCGTGCATTCAAGTTGATCCTCAATATCCATGCATGTGTCGCATATGATTGGTCGAATGGATACCATATCACATGACCATACTAAACCTTAGCGAGACTAGTGTCAACCGCCAGAACAACCGAAAATAAAAGCGGCCAAAACTTTTTTTCAAATTTCTTTTCTTCCCTCCAACTCCTCGCTCAAAGAATCGCATTCAAAGCTTACGCACAGGAAATCTTTCGGGATTATCCTCTTCTTTCCATGAAAGAAAATAGCTTTGGGAGAAAGTCCCCGGACACCCTGATCTAATATACCTGGTCAGGCAATGCGGAAACGCGCCGCCATAAAAGCAATTTGATAGCGGCTTATTTGCCCTATTCCCTACCGATGCTCTGTCTATATCCGACGCCTTTCACCGGGTGGAAATGATGGTGGTATAGCTGGGTGTTGGAGAGGGGTTGTTTCATTGGGTTGCCTTTCGTCGTGTTTGGATAGTCATGCGATTGCCTTGTTTTTCGCCTTCGGGGAAAAATGGGTAACTCAATGGGGCTCATTCTTGAGGCGAGGAGTTCACTTTCCCTTTTTTCTTTTACTCATGAGTCTGTAGCTTATGGCAAAGCGGTGATGAACTCTCGGTTCACTCACAGAAGCCCTGTCGAATGGGCCGGACTTTCCTATCTACATCAGTTGATACATTTAACTGCACATGTGTTCGCGTGATGATATACCAATCATAGAGTCAAGCCCCGAGATTCCTGCTACGGCATGGAGTCGTTGACGTTAAACGATTGTTTTCTATACCTGATGAACATTATCCATGTGCATTATTATATAGAACTAAAAATCCAAATGAAAGCTATTTTCTAAATTACATTCCATATATTTAAGGGCAGTAAAATCGTATGCATCAACTCATTATTGAGTCTTTTTGGCAGCCGGGACAGGGCGTGCTATCCGACCTGCAAGCTGGACCACAATCGATGTAAGGATCTCAGCCAGAACCGCAATAGCTGTCGCACACACGCTGCTCCAGACCTGAATGCTCACAGTTCCCAGGGGTGCCCGAGGGAAGGACAAAATCCACAGCACGTAGTATGGAAGCCAGCCTTCTGGGAGGGCAAAGACGGGAGTTTTCGAGTAGTAGAATTGGAGGAAAATCTTGAGGCCGTTCGTGCTGAGCCATCGGGCGGTTTTGACGCTGTATTCGAAGGTGGTCTTCTGCGCACTGATGGTCTTATCTGTTCATTCCCCGGTGTTTCGTTAGCCATCTATACTGAGGGCGATTCGATAAATTCGATATCCAAGTAAAAGTTTCAAGCATAGAACACATACTCATGGCCTCATATTGCTCCATAGCTTTATCGTGTCGTCTCCTCAACTTGGCCCATTTCGCAAACTCGTCCTGGGAGCTCGTGTTGTTCATGTCCCGCTTCAGCTCGAGAGCCTCGCGCTTCAGTCGGTTTTGCTCACGGGCATTTTTCGACATCGACGTAGGAAGTTTCAGGTAGAGGATCCATAGCTAATATAACAAGTCAGTTATGAGATTCTTCACCGTTGTCAAAGGGAAATGCGAGTCTGTAAAGACAGCTTGTGCGCTGTAGGGTACTGTGCCAGGAGGACATACCAAACTGTCAATCGTAGTTGCGCCGATGGTATTGACCAGGTAGATCGCAACATGGACGAAGAAAACGGTCAGGATAAGAGACAACATGGTGACCAGCAAACGGTTAGAGGTTGTTTTTGTAGCTGTTCAATGTAGGCTTCATCGACCTATCGACCGCGGAGTAGGTATTCGGGACTGTTTTGCGAGGGCCAACAAAGCAAAACAAAAGCTGCCCAACACAACCCCACTTGAGCTGGAAGAGACGGAAATATCTGCTCTCGTGATAGGGTAGAGCTGTGCAGATATTTCGTTTGGAAGGGAGAATGGCGTTTGATGATGCCGTGGAATGAAAGAGAGTCGGGCCAGAATGACGTTGTAAAGTTGGCCTCGAAACTCTGTGTGTGTCGCTCTCCCGCCCGTCGGACGGCGGCATTTCTGAAGTCCGGCAGTTTATCAACTACGAACATGTGCAGCACCATGCATTCAGACGTCGAATTCGTTTATTTATAAAGACACCCCAATGTCCACTCCAGATGATGTATTTCAGACACTCTCAGAGATCTTCTCGACTAGAAACGGTCAGGTTCTTGAAATCGAAATCCTCTCTCCGGGGTTCGGCCCTCTCCTCCAAGATGGATGTTCGATAGGCATCACCAAGAAAGCGTTGGTGCAGGCCTTTGTGGTTGCTAGACGCATATTCTTTGACCTTATTCGTGACTCTCTAAATACAAGCCCTCATTATGAAAAATCCCAGTCCAGAGTGGATGATCTTTTGATCTCGTCTGAGATTCTCCTGCTCTTTGACTGTGAGCATCTCACGGCTTGCAATTGGAGAAAGAAGCGACTGGCAGCTTTGATACAAGACTTTTACTCGTCAAATGCGAACAATCCAGGATATGAAAATCTCATTCAAATCCTGAAGTCGGAACTCACCCTGATGACGACATATCTCTGCTCTCCACTACATCGGCATACCAAATCTCCTACTTTATGGCAGCATCGGTTCTGGGTGCTGACTCAAACTATTAGAGTTCAGGATAGGTCACCAATGCCAAATTCAACTTCACAGAAAGAGGAGCAAAGCATTCAGGGTCGAAGTCTCAACCAGGAGCTGTTTACAACGGAGGTGACAGCCGTGCTTCGCGCGGGAGAACTACATCCTAAAAACTACTATGCGTTTAGCTACATACGACAGCTACACCGTACGCTTTCAGAAATTGGCAAAGAAACCGGGGATGCTTTTGAATTATTAGCTCGATCAGCCATTCATCCGACAGTTGATTGGTGTTTGGCTCATCCGCGTGATATCTCGGGCTGGATGTTCGTTCTCTATCTCATGGAGGCTGTTCCGGATAGAGGTATACATACAGATACAATCGACAGAGTAATCCGATTTGCTCTGGATGTCGGGTGGGAAGGCGAAAGTCTTTGGACGTTTATTGACCTGGCGGTGACGACTTTTGGCGCAGAAACAGCCCAGAAAGCGTTTCGAACCTCTACAGGCACGATCCCAACCACTCCCATCCAGCTTAGCGAATTCGAGACTGGCAAGGCTATATCAGAAAAGCCGTGGAGGATCTGGCTGGCTAGGGCAAGGGACTATTGGGCTGTCAATATATCAAACAACAAGGTGAATAATGAAATATAAATCAGCCGCAGCCATAGCCTGGATAATTGATGACGTGGCCAGCGGACTCCTATGCTGCCACATCATTCTCAGCAATTAATGAAATAGATTTGGTTCGTGCCTCGTTTCTTCATAAAGAAAATCCTCTAGGTCTTGGTATAAGAAGGATATGAAACGCCACAGTATTTAAAATAAACGCCTCGCTAAGTATCACGCTATGATGATATGCGCCGACAGATCCACCTCTTGTTAACAGGCTCCCTATGGAAACTGATAAACTCTTCCACCGTCAAGCGTCTGTGTCCCATCACAGTAATCCCTCGAATGGATTAACCGACATTACTCTTCTCAGCCAGAAAGATCAGTAATCACGTATAGTGTCCTAGCCAACGAAGGGTGCATATCGAGCTTCGACCGAGCACAAACGGGGGAGATATGCGAAAGGCGAGCAAGTTTTAGGGCCATCGAATGCCTCAGACGCAACGGTGCAGTGGATGGACGGTCATCATTTCTTCTTTTTCCCAGGGACACCTCCTTCGGCTAATTTTTTTGCGTTGGCTGATCAAGAAACGAAGCAAGTTAGCGCCTATCCATGTGTTGTGAATCCAGTGGGGTACAATTCCAAAGAACAGAGATTAGATGCGGGGTGATATTTAAGGTATCACAGGCGTCGCAGGGAATATGGAAGGGGGAACAAAGAAAAAGAGTGATCAGCATACCTGCTTCTTGCTTCTGTCGCATAATAGAAGCGTTATCCTCCTTTGCACGCTGGAACTGCGACCCAGTCATGGTGTTCTTGCTTTTCTATATAGAAAAGTCAGCAACCCAGTCTGTCATTTATTTCTTTTCTTTTTCATGGATTTTTCAAGGAATAAGATGAGCGAGGGAAACTCACGGCCCCTTCGGCCTTCTTCTGTGCCTTTTTGCGGTCATTGTCTCTCTGGTTACCGCGAGTCATCTTGGCTTGTTCGAAACTTGCTCCTACTAGAAATGGGAGGTTTTTGTTTTCTGTAAATCCAAAGCAAAAGCAATCAAAAAGGCTGCGATGTGTTGCCGCAAGGTGTCAGAAATCAGGATGTTAACTTTTTCCAGACCGGAGTTTGGACTAGCACAAAATAATTGTCCGCATCCTTTTTTTAGGTGCAGATGCCGAGCCACTCTTCACTTCCACAACCGCATTGTTCCACTCCTGAGATATACAGGTAGCAATGGGAATAAAATCATTTATTAAAAGAAAAGAAAAAAAATATTTTAATATTATAAAGGAATCCAGTATGCATCCATTAGCATGCATACTTTCTTCTGGATGTAGAATTCAAAGCGTATTTGAGCTGACGCGTTTGACACAGGGCCCTGAAATTATTACTATATATCAATTTCCAACCAACGCCTCGACAATACAACAGCAGACAAAACATATAGATGGCATCTCCATTTATCAGCACTCTTCTGTGTCCAGGAGCATTTCTATTGCTTTATCTTGGCCACACCACTGGACCAGCTCCCCTAAAGACTCCAAAGTGCTCTCATGGTAGGGCCCCAGCATCTTTTCTCTGCCGTTCACCACTTGCACCATCAAATTGACAGCTTCCATTTCCTGATTTTGGCACTTCCGAGTAATAGCTGTAAGATGCATACATGTCAGCGTGAAATAATGATTTGGTCCAAGGGTTTCCAGAGCTTCACGAAGGATATCCTCCTCCATCTTTCCAGCCTGTTTTATAAGGTCTTTTTCCCAGTATATAAGGGAAAGTAGCTGCCTATGAACAAGTGTATCAAAATGAGTAGGTCCAACTTGCTTTGTCACTTCTTTTATGACCTCGAGAATCAGTTCTTCGGCTTTGTCCCACTCTTTTTTATCCTTATAAATTGACGCCAGGTTTCCTTTGTTCATGAGGGTGTTGGGATGATTAGGTCCCATCTTTTCTTCCATTTTATGAAGTGTGTCCAAGATCCATTGCTCCGCTTGTTCCAGCTTATGTTGAGAACAATAGATTGCCCCCATGGTAGCAGCACAAGAAAGCGTAGCTTCATCGTCAACTCCATATCTATTTTTCCTCCAATTCCAAGCATATTGTGTTAGCTCTTCAGCCTGCTCCAAGCGGCCTAAGTCAATACAAAGATGCCCAAAGTTGGCCATGGAATTAATGGAGCTTTCATGGTCAGCACCAAAGACTGATTTTCTTGTTTCCATGACATGTAGCACCAGGCTTTCAGCCTCCCTGAGCCGACCTTGGTGCTGGTATATCTTTGCCAAGTTGGACATGCTGGTTAGCGTTAGATGATGCGTAGGTCCTCGTAATTTTTTCCACGTCTCAACCAAATGTAAGTCTAACTTTTCGGCTTCAGACCATCTTCCCTGGTCTTGATACGTCGATGCGAGGCCCCCAAGGCTTTCAAGCGTCTCCGGATGTTCCATGCCATATTCCCGTTTGTTCGCTTCCACGATCAAAAGGTCCAGTTCCTCTGCCTCTTTGAAATAGCCCTGTGTCCATAGATAGAACGCTATACCTTCCTGAAGGTACAGTTTTCTCCTCAGAAGCTTTCCATCTAGTTCTGGTATAAACTGGAGAACTGACTGGGCATGAGGAAGGTAGGCTGCACAGATAGCCCAGTTCTCAAATGTGGCATTAGGAAACAATTCGGCAAGAATGTCCATCGCTTGGATAGCATTGTCCTCAAATGCGGATTCGATAATCAGCCACTTGCGCATGACCAATTGTACCAGTCGATGGAGAGAAAAGCTTTCTCGCTGGTCGTTTGCCATAATAAGCGAAAATGACTTCAAAGTCCCCAAGGCTTTAGTGAGCTCTAGCGGGCGCTTCACTTGTTGTTTGACCAAGCTTTTGGCAATGTCATGCTGATCAAGGAAAGCCATGAGAGATAATACCTCGACTGCCTTGGGGTCTCGCTCCTTGATCTGGTTTATGGAAACTATCAATGTGGTGGCCACAGCGTTGGGGACTTCGGTATCTCTCCCTAAGGTCTCGAAGGACTCGCATAGTAGGTCCATTCTTGTCTCATCGCTATCATGATACATTTCAATGTATTCCCCTACACTCAGCATGTTTTCCTGCATGAAGGCAGAAGCTTGAACTAGCGCCAAAGGTAAATGATCAAGCAAATCAGAGAGCTGGTGCATCTCTAGCTCAGTAGGAATATGGTCAGTCACGGTAGATTTGATGAGTTTTTTTGACTCCGTCTCAGTCATGGTCTGGACTTCAACAAGATCTGCGGGACAGCTTTTCGTAAATTTAACCCCTGCAACACGGTTTCTTGTAGTGATAAGAATCGAGCCGTGAACACATTCTGGAAGATAGTTCAAGATTGAAAGGTCTGCTGCAGATGATTTTTCTTTTTTCAACTTGCTCTGAGAAAGCTCTCCGCTAGACATAAAGAGCGAAGCTTCGTCGGCGTTGTCAATAATCATAAGCCAGTCTTTATGCTCGTTTTCGAGCCAGTGTTTGACACGGCTCAGTTTGTCACATTTTTCGCTTTCTGATCCTGGGATACCACACTCACTGAGGATGCTATAATACCCTTCTCGAAAGCGTTCAATACTGCTTGCGTGTATCCAAAACACTGAAGTTTGAGGACACTCGGAACGGATGTGATAGGCAAACTCAATAGCAATTTGTGATTTTCTATATTAGTCAGTCGAAATTCCTAAAGTTAAAACAGAACGCAGAACCAACCCAACACCCCCAAGCCCGAAAAGTGCGACTCGTGAATGAGATTCTCCAATTGGTGTGATGCGATCTCTTAACTGCTGAACAATAGTTTTGCGGTTGATAAAACCAGGGTTACTTGCGTATGGCATCACAACTGTCATTGTTAGTGCTATCAGTCATGGCCAAATGCAGCTCTTTTCTAATACTTACAAAAGGCCGGGTCACTCTCGTCGGCCACAAGAGTAGACTCTGAGTCGCTCAAGTTCCCGAATAAGGGCTTCTCTTCGAATTCCTTTGTGGCTGAGTCTGCAAGTTCAACTATAAGTGCAGATATATGTTTGTAATCTTCGTCGTGTTCGCTCGCGTATCTGCATATTTCTTCATGATCGGCATTCAATGCAATTGCTGTTTCTCGTGAACCAGGTAGACCGAAAGTAGCCGAGTTCTTTTCCACTATCTATTCGCTATTATAAGTTTTAATATCATTTAGTGGGGATATCGGGGTTGCTTACCATGCCAAAGCTTTTAAAGGGCAATGTCTCATAAAAGTTGAGATACCGGTAGTTTTCTAGCAACTGCTGGAAATTTGACGAAAGCTCATTTGCGTAAAGATCATCCTTCTTCAAAGCATTCAGGAAGGTATTACTTGGGTTTCTGAGCACAGTTCTCACGACCTTGGCAACTACATCTCCTACTCGTGCCAGAGGACTTCCTCGGTGTGGAGTGCCAAAGAAGGCTATCCCGAACGTGGCAGTGTAGATCGAACAGTATGCCTCTCCAAGTTTTGCTTGAACAAGAGCCTATAAATGCCAGTTTGTATCAGAATCCAGGTTAAGTCAATCTCAAAATGGTAATGAACCAACCTCTTTCACAAGAATGCCACCAAGGCTGTGAGCAATAAAAATTATAGGTCGATTTTCAAAGCCCTATTGTTTCCTTTGTGAGTATTCTTATTTCCGTGCAATAAAAAATCATGCTGATACCTGTCTTTCCAGGCGTAGTCTGTTCAAGAGATTATGCGCCTGTTCTCGTACACCAGCTGAAGAAGATTGGATTCCTACGTTGGAATTATATCCAAAAAGCAAGATCCTAGCCCTTGGTAGCTGGTGTGGAAGAAAGTCTCTCAGCCATAGCTTCTCGCCAGACATCCAGGTCCTTTCGGCATGATAGTCTTTGTTTTTGGGATTAAGGCCGTGTACGGCGACGATGCTAGAAATCTACATCAGCCAGGCGATACTGATAGTCCGATCATAGTTTCTCACTCAATATTTGGCTCTTGGCCGGGGATAAGTATGCGCAGGAAATTTTTGACTCTAACATCATCGGACTGGAAAATGTTGTTACTCTTAAGCTCCGTAGTTACTCTAGACACTAGCCTGTCAGTACCTACCATCGCGATATAAAGTAGTAGTTTGAAAAATAGGTGTACACCAAGCGATGGGCCAGCGGACCATGCCGCTATATATGGAGTATATAGGCATTGTTATTAACCCCACCATGAATTTAGGTGAGGGCTGAAAGAAGGCTTTGTTGCACTGCCATGTTGTACCATGCCTTGTTCAGGTGCTTTGCCGCCGACTCATGGGCGGTTGGAGTGGATGGCTGATTGGGCGAACATAGGTAGCGCCTTCTAATCCCCGCAAGAGTGCATTATGAGTGATAACAGCCGCCTTTTCACGTCGGACCATGATGGAATGCATCCATAAATAGGTAGTATGCAGAAGGATCAGTGGTAATCAGGTGTGGTGCATTCCGTATGAAGATGAGGCCTTGACTACCTAATGGTCTTTATTTGTTAGCGCCATTTCGTCTCACGACATAATCTGTACCCAGATAAATTGACTTGCCTCGAGGCCAGCATAGAGGTAGTTTATTGAAATATGGTCAAAGAAAAGTTCACTTCAGGTTGTTCAAGGACCTGCTTGATTGCAAGTAGTGTTTGTAAGACAACAAGCATTGTAGAGAAGATAAGAGAAAAGGTGGTGAAAAATGTGGAAAGAATGCGACCAGTATTAGGTGGGCGCTAATCCTTCGATTGGGATTGAATCTCTGATGAATCGCCAACTTTAGGGATGGTGTTTGGTGGAGAGCTGAAGAGTTTCGACGGTGGAAGAAGATCGAACGAGGGCCAATCGTCAGGTGCTCGACGGTGACAAGAGTTTCATAACACTGCACATCTCGCTTTGTCAACCACTCATCCAGCCCTACGATGTTTATTATTAACAAGGATAAAAATACTTATCATTTTTCTTCAGAATCAAGTGTTATGTCGAGACCCTGCAGGGAGTCAGCGCATAGATCCGATGGATCTCTCCTAGAGAATACCCCGTACCTGGCGACAACAAGGCCACAAACGCCTTGACTTCTGGAGATCTCAGGATAAAACAACCATTCCAACCGTAAAACCCTTTTCAGGGCGAAGGATGAATGGTCTTTATCGCTCAACAGCGCTCTGAATGCGTTTCAGATCTTTTGTCTCCATTGTCGCCTTTGACATTCACTCGGGCGTCTCTTTGTCCACGCGAACCTGCTGGCGCCAATGAAAAGCGGGCGACAATCAGGCCGGATCAAAGGTTATGAATAGTATCTTTGCTATTCTTGACCCTATTGTCCGTTCTTGTGTTCTTTCTTTAACCCTCGAGCCGGCCTCGTGGGCTCTTTCTCTCTTCATCTTTCATTCATCCTTCCTACCGAATCACAGTCCTTCTGCTGGTCAGTCTTTGGGCTTCGCTCTTTTTTATTTCATTTTCCCTTTCTGCTAATAAGGCTCCTCGAGCTGGCATCTTCACGGGACCATAACATCTCGAGGCATTCGGTAAATTTGCATGGTACTCGGAAATACAACATCACTTTTCCCTCGGTTCAATCTCTCAGCTTGAGCATTAAACAACGATCATGATGGCATCTTTGAAGGAGTCTCTGGCTGGACCAGGATTTGTGATTCTCAATGCTATCCGGGTGTTGAATATCATTGTCTTCCTTGACATTATTGCAGCCAACGCCGTCATGTTGGTGAAAATCTCTCTTTTGAGCAGCTTTTTCTTTTTTGAGGCTGTCACTCATGTTGTGACTGCTGGTGTCAGTAGTAAGTAACAGGACTTGCTTTTGTATGCCTGTTTTGCAGATATACTAACCCATGGCGTTAGTATTTCTCATTGTTTCGGAACTTCCTTTCTTTCGGGGCTACTTCGATCGCAACTGGCCACTGCTTGGTCAAGACTCCGGTTTCATCACTTTGGCCATGGCGATGATGATACTTGGAGTTGGAGTATTGAGCAACTTGAATACACCAGCCACGAGTCAAGAATCCCTGGGGCTTGCATTCTGGAGGATCATCGTCTCTGCGGGTATTCTGGCGATGGTAATGAGTGTAGTCAACCTTGTCGCGGTAAGTCAGCCTTTCTTTGAAGTGTCTTATTTTAACTTATGAGCTAATTTGTTTTTTTTTTTACAGACCTTCGTTTTCGCAGATCGAGAAGCCGGTGTCAGCGCACGCCATGTTCGAGTGTACGGAGCAGTTGCACCTCACAAAGTAGTCAGTCGAACCAACAGCCAGCGATCGTTCCAACTCGGCTTGAAACGGGAGGACTCACTGCCGATGTACACTGCTCCGTCTCCAGTCCGAAGAGCACCCTCCACACGAGCCGAGTCTCGGTTTCCTTTGAAGATCTCAAGACCCCTCAACCCTAATCCTATCAATGACGCGGCTTCGTCCAAGTACTCCAGGGATTCGAGTGGAGTATCTATTCCCAATCTGGCACATCACCCAGCAATGTATTCGGGGCATATTTGAATACAAAGTGTCAGAATACTTGTGATACCAATGGAATAGAAAACGAGATTTGTGCTGTGGATGTTCTCATGGACATCGTATTATTCATATGGCGTAAAGTTGATGGCAAAATAGCGTTTTATAAGGATTTCGGGTCTATGATATGTTTTTATTCTGTTTATTCCTTGGTTGTCTTTAATCTCTTCTGTAGCAATACAACGTTTAATAATTTATGTGAGGCTGAGCATTCAGCGTACTTTGTGACCTCAACTGAACTATAACACTAATATTCATAACTGCAAAGGACAGTAGAAATCTGCCGACCCTCTAGCCACAGGAAGAATGAAGGTTAGCATTGGTCATGATAATCAAGCTTTTGTCGACATTCTGACAAACGAACAAGGTACGTAGATCCTTGGAGTCTTCGAAAAAGAAAACGCAGCTCAGATGACAGTAATAAACACGAACCATCTGGATACAGCCTACGAACTAAAATATTATCTACTTTTAAGGCCTGCCTCTTTGAACACTTATCAAAGAGACTGCCTTGGCTATGCATGCTATGTAACACATCGTACTTGAACCGCGCATCCATGTTCTTTATTACCTGCATGCTGACTCTTGCTGTGTAACTAATTAAATAATGTAGCGGTTTTCTCTAGCATCAATTAGACTCTTTGGCTCTAATTAGTTGCTTCTGCCCCCGCACTTTTTCTTGCATATCCTTGTTGATATTAGATCATCGTAAGGCTCTCTTGTCTGGGGATAGAATCCAAACCTCATTCTCCAGGTCATATACATCAACCAAAATTCTGGACATATCAACCAGTACACCTGTCTAAATTCCTTTGCGTGCATACATAGGAGGTAGTGTTTAATCTTTAATTCTCTTTCTTTTGGACAGCGAGATTAAGAGATTCGAAAGTCTTACAGTCATACCTATTCAGCCTCGTAGGGGCAGGCCCCCAAGTCAAGCCTTTCACCATCTGACAGTTTATATTCACTGCCCACCTTCGTGATCTCGGGGATATTCTATTTTTTGATTCATCATTTTCTATAATTTCTTATTTATCTGTATTTCCATTTGTTCACCTATAAATACCCTAAATACCCCTCTCTGACCTCTATCTCTTCTTTTTCCCCTCATCATCACATCTTTTTCTATCTCATCGACATTTACCTTGGATTAATCTTCCTTCTCAACCTCAAGCAACCTCGCTCTCATCTACTTCAGCATATCTTTTTTCAAGTTCATCTATATCCAAGTCCTCAAAATGAAGCTCTTCACCGTCGTCAAGTTCCTCTGCCTTGCCGCCATGGCGACATCGATGGCCATCGACACCCGTGATAGTGAGTCAATCTTTCCATCATGAGTATAGTGACCTTGCTAACAGCGATTTAGTTCAAGACCTCGATACCCGCTCCAAGACATTGGTCAAGAAGTCCGACAATATTATAGAGAGGGCAGCCGGTGCCACCTGTAACAGTCGCTGCGAAACCGACAGTGACTGCACGAGCATCTGTGAGGTTTGCAGAATGGGATCCCAGCACAAGGTCTGCACCAAGTTGCGATAGAGAATTGGAATTGAATAGTGTATGTCTTTCCCCTGATTTATGGTGAGATTTTTATTGACGGATTATTCTTTAGACTTAATGGTGGCTGAGCATCTGTTGCTGTTGAGGCTGGGTAGGGCAGTGATGGCCCTAACATTTAATGAAGCATATGGTAAATAATATTACATTGGAGCGTTCTCTTTTCTTTCTTATTGCTTTCTTTTCTTCTTGCTTCTGCTTTCGAATGATCCCAAGTCGAGCTTGGAGTTGTCTTTTAGCTAGGCTGCTGATATTTCGACATCAATGAATATTGAAAATTACCACTCTCTGATCTTGAATCTTTGAAATATATACTTAATAGCTAAGCCATAGAATTATTATAGTATTCTTTTATTTTCAACCTTTATTATCAGGACGTATCTACCCCAAATAGCATCTATAAAAGCGGCACATGATTGGCCGAAGCTAAGCGCTCTTGGCGCGGACGATAAGATGGAGAGCGCAAGTTAGTGCCAGCTGGGCTTCATTCATTGTTCTGAACTTCTGTCATCATCATTGCTGAGTTGTCGCTTTGGAGATGCAGCAGGGAAGTTTTGACAGTCCACTAGAAAATGATTGAACTCGGGATCTCGTTCGGAACGTATGTCAACGCTTTTATTTGTCCATCCCTATTCCGTGCCCTAATTCCCGATGACCATACTGACACTGCCTCTACAGGATCAAATCCGTCTTGATCTTCTTCGCTCCCATTCTCATCCCTCGCGCGATCAACTTTTATCGGAGTCTGAGAGCCACAGCAGCTCAGCGACCGTCGCTTCGTCCTCTTCCTCATACCTCCGCTCGCGCCCTCAATGTCCTCTTCGGTGCGGTCGTCTTTTTCCTGCTCCTGAGCCTGCCGTTCAACCCACATGCTCCGAACCCGAATATCTTCGCCCAGACGCGCTCGCGTCTCAACACACCGACAGATGTCATCTTTAGTCGGTTGACACGGTTCCGACCGCAGAATACCCTGACGACCGCAGACACATTATTGCAGTCCAAGTTCACGTCCGTCGGGGCCCGCAAGGTGTATCTTCGATTCGGACCGGATGCGTTGACATCATGTCAATTCTGCTCGCTTGATAATCCCGATACATATCTCCTCTACTTTTTGCCTTTCAACACGCTGCTTCCACACCTTTTGCACATGGTAATTTTGGGCTTGGTGACATCTGCACCATTTGCGGGTCGAGAGGCTGCAGGCTGGCGCAACAAGTTCACCCTTGCGGGTCTGGCTCTGGCCGCCTTTGACCTCTATATCGTCGCGACCGTGGATCCTGTACAGACTGCTCCGGCGGCTGTGCGGGCAGGTATTCTTCCACCTTCCAGCCTATATCATCAGATTACATTGTTGCGCCCCTTGGCGTTTGCTATTTTTGATGCTGTCTGTGCATCTTTAATCTACGTGTCGGCCACAAACCGTTTATTCTTCACGCCACCTTCGCAGACCGACCAACTGGAGCAACTGGTATCGGCATCACTATCTTCTCTCGGTGGGGCCAGCTCGAAGCTGCATGCTTTGAGTGTTACACGGAATGCGGTGGTGAGAGATAGAGTGCTGAAGGATCGGGACGATGACTACTGGCGAACAGTCGTTGCGATGAATGGGGAGAATTCTGGTGTTGGCAACGGAGAGACGAATGTCTGGGAAGAAGAAGAGGTGGTGCGAGCCATGTCCCAGGCGATGGCGGGACAAGGAAATGTAGATCTGGCCAAAGTGGGCGTTGCTGTGGGCGAATATGTCAACGGAGTGACAGCAGGGTTGGAAGGGGCTGATGAGCTCCATGATAGATGATGCTGTATAGTGTTGAGCTTTGTCTAGTTATTCTACATGCTACCTCGTCTGGAGCATACGAAACAATATAAAATAGAATTCATATATCTCTGGCACATGCCCCTCCTATCCCCGGTAGCCCGGTGCAATCACAACCTTAATACCATCACAACGCATACCAAGAGCGACTCCGCTTGTTTGATGGCATCACCGATCGGCTGCTGTACCCAGTTAGCAGCAGAGCCACCATCAGCTACTTCATCATCTAAACTGAAGATGATCAGACGACCAGCGATCCGTACATTAGCTGCAGAGCGAGGTAACGCAAGAGCCTGTGGGCAGCGCGGACGATGCCCCGTGTGGCCACCATTGGGGGAGCTGAACTTAGAGGCGCTGGCGGGAGGGCGGTGAAGCCCACTGCTTGCGCTGCTGCAGGGTTTTTTGGCCGGTGGGACTGCTGGGCCGTCCCTTCGAAACAGCCCCCCCTCTGCCTGTCTTCTTTTTTGGTCCTTTTTCTCCTCCCTCTTTTCTTTTGGCCGTTTTCTTTTTTGTTTTTCTCTTATCTCCTTTGCTTCTTCGCTGCTGTGATTATCTCTCTGCATTCTCATTTGTGCCTTGCCTCCAGACCTGTCAGGACACACGGTCTTTTTCTTATCCCTACCTCCTCTCTATCCTTCGCCCTTCCTCCTAACAGGTACCCGCGGCGGATCCGCGGGTCGCCCAGGCGTATTGCAGGGACCGAATAATAGTAGGGCCGCCAGTGGTCGGGAACCCAGGGCTACTCACGGAGTACTCGATACCTACCCTTTTCTTCCCCAACAACAAACCCCCTCCCAACCACTTCCACCGACTTCTCTTTTCTTTCCAATAGCTCGAACAGCTTGTTTTTTCTCTGCAGGGTCTTTGGATCCTCTCTCTTGTCATGGCTAGAGACGCGTCATTGCCACCGCAGTCGGTTTCGGAGCTCAATGCCTGTGTTTCCACCTCGAATGGCCACCGGCCCGCCACCAAAGAAACCACGTTTCGAGAATGGATGGTTTCCAACCAGGTCGGTATGGATTAAGAACGCCTATATTGTTGTCGATCTGTGCAATTGGCCCTGTGTGGCCTTTTGTACATGCGCAATGCATTTTGCTGACCGTTGTGATGTTGCAGGGATTTCATTGACGATCCTTTCCATGCTGCTGGCAGTTCACAACCTTTACCCTTCGCTTAGACCTTATACCACACCATTCTTCCAGCTGTCGCATTACCAATCCGAGGATGTCTATGTTCAAGGCTGGGATGATATCTACTTTGTTATTAGTTCCGCCATCGCATTCACGGCCATTCGGGCAATCACAATCGAATGGGTCTTCCAGCCCATCGCACAATATGCTGGGCTGAAGCGAAAGGCGTCGATCCGTTTCGCGGAGCAGGGTTGGCTGTTGCTATACTATGGCTTTTTCTGGTCATTTGGAATGGTCAGTACAACCCAACAGAATGAAGAACCCCATTATACTGATATGGATATAGTACATATGGTCGCAGTCTAACTACTGGCTCGATTTCCGCGCAATCTGGGCCGAATGGCCTGCCCGGGGTGTTTCCGGTACCTTGAAGTGGTACCTCCTGGTGCAGTTGTCATTCTGGGTGCAGCAGATTTTCGTCATCAACATTGAGGAGAGACGCAAGGATCACTACCAGATGTTTACCCACCACATTATCACCAGCACCCTTCTCGGCTCTGCTTACATCTATGGCTTTTACAACGTCTCGAACGTGGTTCTGTGTCTCATGGATATCGTTGACTTTATGCTGCCGGTATGTCGGACTGACTCACTTTGAGGGCGCGAGAACCCATGCTGACTTTTATCAATAGACGGCCAAAATCCTCAAGTACTTGAAATATGAAACCTCCTGCAACATCGCCTTCGGTGTTTTCATGCTTACATGGTTGATCGCTCGTCACGTCTTCTACCTCCAGCTGTGCTGGTCTATTTACAAGAATGTCCCCGAGGTGATGCCATACGGAACGTATTCGGGAACCACCGCGGAAATGCTCAGCACCGATGGATACCCCAGCAAGTTCGCTTATCTCTTCTCGCCTTTCCAGAACATTGACGGCCCCATTTCCATGAACCGCACCATCAAGTGGATCTTCCTTTCTTTCCTTCTGTCTCTCCAGGTCTTGTCTATCATCTGGTTTGGCATGATCGTCCGCGTGGCTGTGGGTGTTCTTCGTACCGGAAATGCCGAGGATACTCGCAGCGATGATGAGGAAGAAGATGAAGTCTCCACTAACAGCCAGGTCCAGATTGCAGGCAAGGATGGTCCCAATGGCACTGCTGTCGTTGTTGACAGCACCAACGCCGAATGGCGGAGATCTAATGGATCTTCTACCGTGCGAACTCGTGGTCGCGGCCGGGTCCGCCTCGATCAGAGCGATAGAAAGGCACTCCTTGGTAGAATTGGATGCGACAAGCCTACCTAGAGTGACCTTTTGTTTCTGTTCTTCTCCACTTCTTTTCCACCTTCTAACGCTATCATGGATATGGAATACGCTGGTATGCCGATTTTTCACTGAATTTGCCTGCTTAAAAGAATACCCTTTTTTTTATATATCTGCCCAACAAGATATTCTTTCGTCTCAGGAGACGGCAGGGTTGAGAGAGTGTTCTCCATTTGATCGTTATCTTTAACGTCGATATTATGAACTTACTATTTTTGTTTTTCCATTTGAAAAGTGCCAAGGTGATTTAGGATTTGATTTGTTTTCCCGGAACGCATTTTTTGTTGATTATATACGAGGTTTTTCTTTCAATTTCCGTGTTAGAGGCAATACAATACCCACTTGATTGATCTGATGTATGATATTTTTTCTAGTAAGGAGTCAAAGGAGTTAGTTACACAGTTGACAGTTGACAAAGCAGTTTAGAGTAATACCGTTAAGCTATCACTAGGTGAGCCGTTAAGCTTCTCAATAGTTTCATCTCCATTCTCCACTAAGACCCTGCATAATATTAATAGTTAATTGCTGACATGCATAAGGTATAACCCGTACGGAGTATCCACTAATTATCTATTTTCCCCTTGAACCCTGTAGAGCTATTGAAATTGGAGGAAGGTTACTCATGCATATTATTGGATGAGTCTCAACTTTATCTACAAAACAACACCGAAAATAAAATGGTCTGTGGCCTCCATCTGTAGTACTCCGTATATAAACCCGAAATCAAGTACACACTCAAAATGATCCGGGTAAAATAATGAAACGTCAATTTAATCCAACCCAAATAACGAGGGGGGCATGAGTCATGAGCTGCGAATCCAATCATGTCATTCGAGGAATATCAAATCATCAATGCATAAAATCATTATCGATCGATTCGTTATATACGATCTAGATGTCATGAAGTCGGCATGGGCCTTTTGGTTTTTTCTTTGTTTCTTTGGTTTTTTTGTTCTTTGGTCTCCGTGTATAAAGCTGACTGTTTATACAAGAACTGGAAGGTTTATTTTGGGGCACGCGGTAAGGATTGATGTCTCGATAGCGAGAATTTCATTTCGCATTTCGTCTTCGTCCCAGAAGTACTCGCCAACATGGCACCGTTTTTGGTGGCGAGCACCCAATGCATGTTCGTCGACAGTATCAGAGCCTAGGGCACATTCTTGCTGTGTGGTCACAAATCCAATCAGGACCTGACGGAGACGGTCCCAGATGGTGCCGTGGCGTTTCCACTCGAGTCGCTTTGCGATTCGCAGCATCCGAGAGACTACCCAGCATCGTTCCCCGGAATCTCCAGTCTCTCCGTTTGGATAGCCACCATTGTTCAGGAAAAGCCATAGAACAGATGTGATGCTGGGATTTGTGTATGGATTAAGCTTTTGTATTTCCATCTCCAACCAGTCCACATATCGGTCAAAGGTGGATGATTTCGAATAGCAGTCGTAAAGGGCAACGTTAAGAAAGATTAGGCAGGCCATGCAGGTATATTCATCAATAAACCGAATATCCCGAATTCCATGGTCATAATCTGGAAGCATGGTGAGTATTGTATGTAATTGTGTGCCAGGGCTGAAGCGCTTGGCACGGCTAGAAGCAGCATCAGACGAAACGCTGCCAGGGGAGTTTAGGGCAATGTTTTGTAGCTCATGGAGACGGCGAAAGAATCTTAGAAAATCCTCACATGCACGGAATTGATCACAATGCTCTTCCGTGTCCTCTGACGCTGACATGTTATGAAAAATAGCAAGATGTAATTCCGAAGATAAGAAATCAAGAGTATCGGGTGGGGTATCGGGTAAATCGCCGGTCCAAGGCAGACAGGTGCTGAATATTGCTTTTGGTGCGCAACTAAAATCGACCCTTGACGTGATTAATTAGCCTTCTGCATGATGATGTAACAACGGTTTGTAAATACCAATAAAGTACTTTCTCCAAGAAATTACTAGATGCCCGCATGCCTCGCATGCCCCCTCGATTCCTGATCATCGAAGCCAATCCTTTGAAGTGCATTCGCTCGATAGAGGCATCTTTCGACCATTTCTTTACGGTGTCAGCTAAAGATACAGTAGATGGAGCGAATGCAATATACCTCGATAACAGCCATCGTAGCTACGGCATATATAGTTCCGTCATGTTGACCTCTGGAGTCTGCTTGGATGCGTTCATTCATCAGTCGCAGAGCCCGCATCTTGTGTGTGAGACTCTGGACAGACTCCGTTTTGCCATCCACACCTGCTCGGTGTTTCGAAGCAATGGCAAGCATGGCTTGGAAAGGGAGACTGTCATGCAGTGCAAATTGCCGGAATATCTCCATCATTGGATTGTTCGCTATTGAGTCGACAAATTTGTACATCATAGACGGGTATGTCACAACGACTTGCAGTTTGTAAGCATCTAGCCGCGTACAGATAAGGGGTAAAATATTTGATTGGATGGTATAGTAGTAAAAGACAGGGTAGGTGCTCCTTAGACCAAAAAACTTAAGACATAAAGACGATAACTTACAGTGTTGGATCAATTCGTGATCCGCATTGCTTATTGCAATCGGATAGGAGCTAAATGGATCTCGTTTAGCTCCAACCCCAGGAGATGCTCTGGGGTCAAGAGAGTTGAGGCCGACCACAGGAAAACATGCATTACCCTCGATTTTGGCTTTGTCCGACCTTGGCACTAACGAGAGTGACGATCCCGCTCCTTCGTCCGTGGGATGCAATTTTTCATCTTCCTTCGGATGTCTGTCCTCTCCTGCAGGACTAGGAGTCTTACCTTGCACATCTTCTACCTTGGATGGGGAAATAGATGCAGGCGACTCAATTGTTTCACGCGTAGTCCAGCCACTAACGGGTACACGCGACGTATCAAGTCGAGCAATACTGTCCAAACGCCGCTGTCGCATGTACTGACGCATGGCATGACGGCGGACCTGCCGCCGGGATTCATTATCAGTGACCAAGACGAACTCAAAGCTCCGGGACTGAGGCGTTGGCTGTGCCGCCCTACTGGACTGGTTCCTGGACGGCCCCGTTGAGTCCCCCGCATGATAACTAGACTGCCGACGGGCAGTCGAAGAACCGGTGCCATTCAGGATTTCAGCGGTAGCTTGGGGCCTGCTGGGTGAGCCAGCATCTTTGATATCCTCCCCCATCGTTCATGGCCCGGTCCGGCCCTGGTTGGGGAGGCAATTCAGATCAAGCCTCGAATTAACAATCGTGTGGGGAAATGGCTTGTCCAGTTCGCCAGTGGGGACCGCCAAATCGCTAATCGGATGATGGGAAGCATCACACGTTGCTTGCTGTCGCTAACTAGAGCTGCATCGTAGGAGAGAGGTCAAAAGTTGAAGATCTCCAATGTTCGGTGTCTGGCCGATTTCCCTTTTGGGTCTTTGCCCCACGATAATCAGCACGTGACCGTTGTGGCGCTCTAGTCAGCCTCAAAGCTCGTATTCTTGGTTTGGTTACTTGGGAGAAATTGTAGCAACTGTTGGGAATATTTTGGTTCAGACCAGGATAAACGAATCGTAAATCAGGAGGTTGTACCTGTGCTCCATAAGGATACAGAAGGAAAGCCATTATCTTGACTCAAGACCGGTTGCCAGTCTACGCATCATAAATATGGAGTTCATCTCCACATCTGGTAAGTAGTCCGATGTCCGGATCGTCCCCATGGGGCGGCCCAAGCTTCATGGCTATGATTTATTCCGTTGCTTCGGCCTTTGATGGTACTAATGGTGTGATGCTTTCTTAAGCGAGCGCTTTTTTTGTGCCTTTGTGCTGCTATCATTTAGATGTTTGGGTACGAAGCGATGCGTAAGACGCTCCACTTGCATTGCCCATACCATCTCACATCTCATTCTCTGTTTGTTTTTGTTATTATATTCAATTTTCTGGTATCTTTCTTGATTATATTCCGGCTTTGATCAGGAAAAGCTGTGTCTGAGCCATATACCACCGTATCTTTAAGGTTGTTGGCCGATAGTTAGGGTATGAATGCACGTCTCGGCGACATGATCATTTTCCATCTATACAATATAGGAAGTTCCCGGGAATAGCCTGGCAGGTTTTCGTTGAGTTGTGAGAAGGCAAAGGGTCACATCCGGCACGGTAATATCACCTGGTGATCAACCCACAACCTGGGCCTGCAGATTGACCATGAACAAACCCTTCAGTGTCTTCGCTCCGGTAGGTATTATGTGCCTCGAACTTATACTTTTGTCAAAGGCGATCCGTGTGCTGCTAACAAAGCCCGCAGTTTGTGTGAGACCCCTTGCTTTGGAAAAAGACACGAATAGACACAATTGCCGTTTTTGTATGTTTTTTCTGTGGACCTGCTCCTCAGCCGTTTTCTCTGAGCTTCGCGAGGGCCGCCATCACCCCATCACTCATTCCCTCAATCTGGTTGGCATCATTCGATCCACTATTTTCGAATATCTGTTTTTGCATCTCAAGATGTCTCGCTTCATCTGATTCTGCCAAGAGTGCAGCCTCTTCATCATCATTGGAATTCTTGGGTTCTGACGGGCCATCTCGGCTAGATATCGTCCTATCCTCTAGAGTCCTTGTCTGCCCGCTCTCGTTGTTCCTGGGTGCCGTCGCCTTCTTGGCAGTTTCAACCCTAAAGTCTTCCCTCACAGTATTATACCATTGTCGAACTTTCTTCTCTCCCCATCCAGGCACGGAACTGATCTGCTCCGGTTGCGCGTTGATGGCATTTTGTAAACTACCAAACGTAGATATCAGGCTTGCGGCATCGGACTTGTTAATACTCCGAGGTGTTGTGACGAACTCAACGAGGGATTCCTTATACGACTGAGGCTGTTGCGTGCGGATTGCGGTTGGCTGGGCATTTTCGGAGGACTTGAAGAGTTCAAGGTAGTGCGCGGCCTCGGGAGCTGACCAGCAGAGCATCAGCGTGAGATTGTTGATAATCGAAGTCTTCGAAAGTTCTTTCAATGGGTCTTCATGATTGGGAATATCGACCATGATGAGTAGAAGGCGAAGTTGGTATTGCCCCGCAAGTGCTCGAATTCGCGAGTAGATGTACTCTGGGTGCAGTCGGTGATATTTCAGTGACAGGAACAAGGCACAGGTAGTGGCTCCAACCACATAATCGGCCGGGATATCAGCATATTCCCATGGTAAGAACTTGATGTGGTTTAAGATCGGATTGCCCTTTTGGCGAGTTGAAACGAGAACGGCAGAAGGGCCGGTCCTGTTTGTCAGTGCCTGCGGCTTCGGTTGTTGAACCTTGGCTGGTGGTCGGCCAGGAGTTGCTGCGGCTTGTGAAGAAGTCTGCACATTTTGAGGTATAGAATTCGCTTCTGGACGAAGGACAGAGCTGAAGTCCGCGTCTTCCCCAAATTCATCACCCATCTTTAAAGATCGCAAGAGTTTAATTCAAGTACATAAAAGAAGCTGGGTCCACCGTCTCTGCGGAGCAGTCAGCAAAGCTCAACCACCCACCGCCTAGACCCACTCGGAAATTTTCTGCCGCTGATTCTCTTCTGAAGAAAAAAAAAAAGTTCGAGGTTGACCAAAACCCGCAAAGAAAGACGTCTATCTTGAAAGAAATTGATAGCGTCCACAACGCTCAAATTACAATGGATTCCCCTAAAAAGCAGACACCAGGGGATGATCAAACCCCACGGAGAACTCTCTTCGTTCGGTCACTTCCCGCCTCAGCCACAACCGAGAGTCTTGCAGAATATTTTTCGCAATCCTACGTTCTCAAGCACGCCCTCGTCGTCAATAATCCTGAAACCAAGCAATCGAAGGGATATGGATTCGTGACATTTGCCGATGTGGAGGATGCGCAGAGCGCTTTGGAGGAATTCAATGGATCGACCTGGGATGGAAAGAAGATTCGAGTTGACTACGCCCAGTCACGTCACCGTGAAATCGATGAGAATTTGGGGAAGAGTAAGCCATCTTCAGTTGCGCTTGAGAAGAAGCAGCAGAGGGAACAACAGAAAGCCGACGCCCAGCCGCCAAAATTGATTGTTCGAAACTTGCCATGGAGTATCAAGGAACCTGAAGATCTGGCGATTCACTTTAGAAGCTTTGGAAAAGTCAAGTTTGTGACACTTCCGAAGAGAGGTGACAAACTTGCAGGTTTTGGATTCGTTGTCTTGAGGGGCAAGAAGAACGCCGAGAAGGCCCTTGAGGGCGTCAACGGGAAAGAGGTGGACGGTAGAACCTTGGCAGTTGACTGGGCTGTCGAGAAGGAGGTTTGGGAGAACCAGCAGAAGGAGGAACCGCAAGAGGAGGGCAAAGATGGCGAAGAGAAATCCGACGTCGAAATGGCAGAAGGCTCTGAGCCAGAGGGTGCATCTGACGATGACGAAGTAGCCTCTGACGACGATGAGGATGATGATGATGAAGAAGAGGATATGGAGGACTTGGATGATGATGATTTGGAGGACGAAGAAGAAGAGGACAAGGAAGATGAACGGAACGCTTCTACGATATTCATTCGAAACCTACCCTTCACATGTACAGATGAATCGCTTTACGAACACTTTACGCAATTCGGAAACCTTCGGTACGCACGAATTGTTGTCGATCCGGAGACTGAACGCCCTCGTGGTACAGGCTTTGTTTGCTTCTGGAAGTCCGAGGACGCAGCGACCTGCGTGCGCGAGGCCCCCAAGCAACAAGACACCATGGCCGCAGAGAAGGACAAGGCCAACAAAGCAAGCAAGGCTTCGTCTGCGATCAAGCAGTCTGTTTTGCAGAATGAGAATTCGGATCCTAGCGGACGGTACACTATGGACGGCCGTGTGCTACAGGTCGCTCGCGCGGTGAGCAAAACCCAAGCCTCGAAGTTGGAGGAAGAGGGTGTCTCACGCCGACTCGTCCGCGACACGGATAAGCGACGTCTTTTCCTTCTCAATGAGGGAACTGTCCCCGCAGGCTCGCCTCTCTACAAGCAACTCTCACCATCCGAAATCAAGATGAGAGAGGACAGTTTCAAGCAACGACAGAACTTCATCAAAAAGAACCCGACTCTCCATCTCAGTCTTGTTCGTCTGTCAGTCCGCAATATCCCACGACACGTTAACTCCAAGGACCTGAAGCAACTTGCCCGACAGGCCGTCGTCGGCTTTGCTCAGGATGTCAAAGCTGGCAAGCGTCAGCCCATCTCCAGGGAAGAGTCGCAGCGCTCTTCTGAAGATATGAAAGTGGCTGAGCAAGAGAGAAAGAAGAAGGGCCAGGGTATTGTGAGACAGGCCAAGATTGTCTTCGAGACTCGGGAGGGCAGTAAAGTTGGGGAAGAAAGCGGTGCAGGACGCAGCAGAGGTTACGGTTTCATTGAATACTATACTCATCGTCACGCACTGCAGGGACTAAGATGGCTCAACGCGCACGCTGTCGAGGCACCAAAGACTGGTACTGAGGATGCAGAGGACAAGAAGAAACGTCTTATTGTCGAGTTTGCCATTGAAAACGCGCAAGTCGTTAAGCGCCGAAACGAACTGCAGGAGAAGGCTCGCAACTTTGCCAAGACACGTCAACAAAACGACAAGTTCCAGAAGTCCGATGAATCCAAGGGCAAGGGCAGCAAGGGCAAGCCATCTCCGAAGGGACAGAAGAGGAAGCGTTCCGAAAGCCGTGGTAGCGGAAAAGACGGCGATGGAGAACGGGATCAGGAAGAGGACAACAAGATGGCCAAGCGCAATCGGATTATCGCAAAGAAGAGGATGCAAAGAAAGTCCCGGAAATGAGGAACCATAGCAGGGATTAACCATTTTGTATAAAGGATTCCTTTTTTTTTTTTTTTTTCTTTGTAATTACCCTTTTTTTTGGCGCCTGGAATCAGTTTTATTACTTTTGGGTGGAAAATAAAAAGCACATGTGATATCTCTTTATAAAAAATCGCTTTCTCTAATCGTCATTCCGTGGGTATATGACTGTAGGTATCTAGCATACCCTCACAGCAAGCCAAATTTGCACATGAATGCTCTCGGTAGTCGGTTTTTTCCTTCTTATCTTTCTCATCTTAGTAGTTGGTAGCATCCTTCACCTTTCCGACAATGTTGTATCGCTTGCTGAAGAAGGTAAACCATTCCTCCAGAACTGTCTTTTCCTTGTCGGCCAAATCATACCAGTCGGGTCTGCAGTCCTCGGGCTTGAGGGATGAGCAAGCAAGAGCTCGCGAGGGATCCTTTCCGGCGAAGACTAGAGAAGTTACCAATTAGATTAAGTTCTTAATAGCAGACTGCGATAGCCATGAGAGAAGACAATTCACCTTTGTATGAACCACTTGCGCCGTATGCACTGTTCTTGCTCACATCGAAGACAATTCCCTTGATTGCGACCAAGGTAGGACGGCTAGGGTCGGATCCTGTTGAACAATCTCATCAGTAGCCATTCATTCATCTCGATATTTCCAGGATAATTGCATACCGTCGCACTTGGACAGTTCCTCCACGGTGATGGGGTCATCCTTGGGAGGGTCGAGCTGAACGGGCACCTTGGGCTCGAAGCGCTTGGTTCCTTTCTCTTGGTCGGTCATTGTGAGATTGTGGGAATGGGTAGATTGTAGAGAAGGAGATTGAGAGGGGATTGTTTTGTAATGTGGTTCGCGAGAAAGAAGAAAACAATCCCGAGGTGATAAACCGACGAAAGCTCCAAGGCGCGGGGCAGGCGGGGTCGGAGGCTGACTGACGTGACCAATGGCTAATGGTGTATAAGTGATTTGTTTTCTGCTTCTTTGTCAGCTGAGTAGTTGTTTATATTGTACTCAATTAAGGTACTTGTAGTGTTTTATTATGAGAGTTTACTGTGTAGAAGCTGTGTAGAGTTCTGTAATGTAGTATAATGACTACTTATGAGCCGTAAACAGTACACATTGTTATGCATGACAAGGGTCAGAAAGAGGAGCATAATATATCTGATAGCTAATAGATTAACTAATACCAAGTTATATTAAAGCATTAGTTTCCCCAGCTAGGCACACCCTTCCTAACACATTGCTGCTGCCATTCTCCTTCTGGGCATTGATGATCTACAAATAGAAACGAGATGCACTTGTGATTTGAATATGAGGAAGCAATGTCGGACTACTACTATATGCTCACTGGGATACTTCAGTTACCTCGAATCCATCCAAATAGATAAACTGAATATCTATATATAAGTCAGTAGCCTTCTGTAGATTTCTACACTATCTAGAGTAAATATAATCTATCCCTATAAACCCTTTTGCTGTTGTCCAACGACATGACGTCAAGCCGAGGTGTGCTGGCTATACAAAGTTACACGAAAGCATCATCCGTGGCAAACCGAACTGAATACTTATTGTCATCTTTCATCCAACCAGAGTTCCTTCATAGTCGATCCTAATGTTCTACCTCATCTATCCTATACCTCATCAACTGAGACATAGAATATATCAAGAATCTCGATTCGTACCTTCAATATGTCCTCAAACCAAGAGACACATACAAAGTGTCTCTCTTATTCTCCTTCCATAGTACCAAGTGAATTTCCTCAAACATCCACATCAGACGACAGCAGAAGAAACTCGGTTGAGTCCAACATCTCACACTATCTGTATTACGAGGATAACGATTGCTTCTTCCCACCGAGCTGGCTGGGAAAGAAACCGATTAGCCAGGACATGATGGAAGATTCCGATCAGGATGATGCGAAGAGAGCAAATTCGATTGCGCGGGAGTGAGGATATTTGATGAGATTAGTTGCATTGTTTCCTGCTATTATGGTTACTTCTGCTTTATTTTTTTGTTTGCATATGTTCTATATCTCCAAATGAAGGGATGCTGTTCTATCAGACTGGTATCACATGTTATTGATGATCTACTTAATTGCGACATATTGTAGATCATTTAAAATGCCTATCTATTTTTATAGATCTTTATTCAAATATTCATGCTATCTCCATCTATATTTCTTAGTATCTCTATGTATTTCTATTCATATTCATGCTGATTGATTACTTCTGACTCTCAACATTCTTACCTCGGCAACTCCGTGTATAAATGCCCCACCATCCCTAGACAAGAAACGGCCCATTGTAAGTCTCAAGACAATTCGTGCCCCTCCTTTGCATTCTTTATGATCAAAATGAAATTGTTCTATCTGTCCATCCAAATACACTCCCAATCGGAGTGTACAACTATCCAATTTCAATCCATCTCCCATTTCTCCCTCTCAACACGTACAATTTAAGCCTGGGTACTCCGTACGACCGTTATTACTGTGGGGATACACTAGAGTCGTATGGCATCGGGCCTTTCTCCTGGGGATTCTCTCTCCACTATGATTTGCCCCTGGATTTTCTTCTTTGGTCCATCTCAAATAGTCTGAATTGTTTTTCGCCCATTAGTTCGGAGTTGCCCGCCGATTTATTTCTTGATGCCGTCGCGTGCGCTGCTAGACCGCTAGGCGCATCCTGACTCTCTTCTCTTTTTCCTTTTTTTTTTTTACCCCTTCTTCTATTTTTTCTTTTTATTTCTTTTCCCTCATCCCTTTCCCCTCCTATGCGCTCAACTGGCTACTTATTTGGACCATCAGCTATTCATGATGTCCAAATCAATCTCTGACCTCAACCCTATCTCAGGACAGTCTCCCGAATTCGCAGCCAAAGAAGCACCCCTCCAAACCGCAAACCCCGTCAATGTATCCGAAAAAGATGCCGTAGTCGACAATCGCGAGAGCTCTATTGACGGGGGATCAATGAAACCTGTCTATGATCATACGCGCCGGAAACTCAAGCCCAGACATATTCAACTGATTGGTATTGGGGGAACAATTGGTACTGCGCTTTTCGTCCAGATCGGTGAGGGGCTGCGTGATGGCGGCCCTGGCAGTTTGTTCCTTGCTTTTACAATATGGTCAGTTGTGGTCCCTTTGCTGATGTGGTATTTTGCTTTTTTCTTCCCTTGCGGTTTCGCCTTGATATGGTCGGGACGGTTCGAGTTGAATGATTTACATGGTAAGATCGATGTACAACATGGGAAACAAACCAAGAAAGTGTCGGTATCGGCAGTATGAACATATCTCGGGAATCTTCTATGCGTGGAAATACTATGCACGTCCAAAGACCATTCAGACATACAGAACCAACCATCAGGCCCATCGCATTCCCATTAGCAGTACTGCTTAGAAACATGGAATCTTATACTTTTGAATATAGGTGTTCAGTCATCTTGGCTATAACAGTCTGTACGAAGCCCATTCTATCCCCTGATTCTGTTCTGCAACCTGCCACCGGAAACTTCTATCCAAAGCAGCTCCATATACAGTTCCAGAAGCGCCATATCATTGAGTTTTCTTCCAATGCACTCTGTGTTTCCCATTGCGGCAACTCTGTCCTTTGGTATGCATTATGCTAAACTATGATGTCCATAGGTCTGGCTGAAATGGTCACATATCTGCCGATTTCCTCGCCTTTTATACGCTTTGCTAGCCGTTTCGTCGATGATGCCTTTGGAGTTGCTGCTGGATATAACTTTTTTGTCTTCGAGGCAATTATGGTACCCTTTGAAGTCACGGCTTGCCATATGATTATCACGTATTGGAGCAGTATTGTGCCAGTCAGTGGGATCATTGCAATTATACTAGTGCTTTTTATGTGCGTCATCCATCCCATGGTCTTCTAGATCAGTTCATCTGACAAACATGCAATAGATTACTCAACGTCTTCGCCGTACAATGGTACGGCGAGGCAGAGTTTTGGCTTGCTCTGGGAAAGGTCCTGCTCAGTGTTGGACTGCTCTTCTTTACGTTTATTGTGATGCTCGGTGGCAACCCGCTTGGAGACCGGTTTGGATTCCGATACTGGAATAACCCCGGTTCCTTTGCAGAGTACTACAAGACTGGAAGCCTTGGTCGATGGCTTGGGTTCCTTGCCTGTCTTATCCGGGCCAGTTTCACAATTGCCGGTCCAGACTATGTTTCAATGGCTGCTGGCGAAACAATTAACCCACGCTCAGTCCTGCCCAAAGCCTACAACGGGGTGTTTTACCGCCTCACATCTTTCTTCGTTCTGGGCGCTCTCAGTGTCGGTATTCTAGTACCTTTTAATGATCCTACTATGTCGGATGCATTCGATAAAGACTTGCCTGGTGCTGCTGCGTCACCGTATGTCATTGCCATGGACAGACTTCACATCCCTGTCTTACCGCATATCGTGAACGCCATGATCCTCGGTGCTTGTTTCAGTGCAGGTAACAGCTATGTATACTGTGCTAGCAGGAGTTTATACGGACTTGCGTTGGACGGCAAAGCCCCGCGTCTCTTCACTAAGTGCACTAGAAACGGCGTTCCAATCTATTGCGTCGGTGCTGTTCTTCTCATTGCCCTGCTCTCTTTCCTGCAGGTATCCAACAGTTCATCTGTAGTTTTAGACTGGTTTGTGAATTTGGTAAGTCATACCTGTTTTTATTCTCATGAGCACCTATAATAACGGTTAGTACAGGTAACTGCGTCACAGCTTATCAACTTCTCCATCTGCACATTTACCTATATCCGTTTCAAAAAGGCCCTTGAAGCACAAGGCATCTCCCGTGATTCTCTCCCATACAAAGGCAGGGGGCAGCCATACGTCGCATACATTGCCTTGACAGCTACGACAGTCATGGCATTCGTCGGCGGCTACACTGTCTTTCTACCGGGAAACTGGAGCGTGCCGACATTTCTATTCTCCTACACCATGATTGGGGTATTTCCGGTTATCTACTTTGGGTGGAAATTTATCCATAAAACTAAAGTGAAGAAGCTAGAGGATATTGATTTGGTGACTGGTGTTGCGGAGATAGATGATTATACGAGGAATTTTGTCACAGCGCCGCCGAGGTAAGTTATGTTTTACTTTTTGGATGGAATATGTTGGCTAATGTATAACAGGCATGTGTTTTCGAAAACGTCCAGAGTGCTTTTTGACTGACATATGACATTATGATGAACATGATATCTATGACATGTACGATATACGAAGCTGGCATCTATCATTCCGCTCCATAGATTAAAACATTGGATAAATATGAAAATTGTAACAATTCGCTCTAAGCATTTATCATAATATTATACAAAATGCAGTGATAGACCCTCTACACCACCACATGTCACATCACACAACCAACCCCAGATTTAGAGAAATCACTCCTTCTTCTCCGCAGCCCTAGCAGCCTTCAAAGCCTCCAAGCGCTGCTTATTCCGCTTCCCAATCACCCGCAATGTATTCTTCTTTTCAATCTCAGCCATATGTTCCCAGTTTGTGATTCTCGCTAATGTCCCATCCTGATTAACGACCATAGGACCGAGATGGTCTAATTTCACCGCGTCACTTCCATTGCTGAGATCGAGGGTGTTGGTTGAGGAGCTGGCGTCAGGGAGGGCGAGCTGTTCCTGCTGCTGCTGCTGCTGCTGCTGCTGCTGCTCCTCCTGCTGCTGTTCTAGTCGTTTTTTTTGCTCAGGGGGTGTGGAGTCCGAGGCCATGGTGGATGAGGTTGAGTATTGGTTTATGTTAATGTGGGATTGGTAGAGAGCAGAGGGACACTGATGGAGGAGTGTCGAGAAGGGACGGTTTGCGGATTGGAGGTGTGCGGCTTCGGTTGCGGATGCGCGGGCGATGAAGAGTGGGTTGAGGGTTAGGTGAAGGAGAGCGGCGCGGTAGAGAGTAGGGAGAGACATGTGCATGTCTTTGAGTAGATATGGTAGATGGTAGTGTGTTAAGAGTGAAGATGCGAAAAGATCATCTTTGATCAAGTTGGGGTGGAGGCGATCCGCGCCAAGGACGGAGGATTCTAGAAGTGTCAACTGGATGCCATTTAAGTCGAATAGACAATGTTGATGGATTATTGGAAATATTTTCGAATATACTACAATCAAATAATTTTTTACATATACTATACAGGAGGTGCTATCGAAACCACCAATTGACCTAGATATGTTAGCATTGGGATCTCCCGGGTATTTCAGATAACTCACCGAGCCAGTAACACCCTCCCCAACTCCCTTAATACTATGCCACCATCCCTTCGGAATAAACAGTCCATCACCAGCCTCCAGCTGTGCTTCATATCCTTCCTTTTCTGGAACAGTTTCGGCAACTGAGTCTCCACCGCCCCAGACCATCTGTTCCAACAGTGTCCTCTCCTGACCCTGCATCATCTCCTCCCCACGGAACGCAGCTGCCTCGCGATTCCCACTCTTCCCGAGCTGTCTACGCACAGAACCAAACACCGCCAACCCATTATCGGGGGCTAACAGCCGCACGACTTTCTGCCCTGCAAGCTGGACGAAAAGATTTGGATTGGGGTCGCGGTGGAGAGGGGTATATGTAGGCGGGTGTCCTATCCATACATTCGTATCGTAGATATCGCCCTTGCCCGCTTGCGACACAAGATCGGGGGCGGGGAAGTCATCGCGAAGAACCTGCGGCAAATCCAACAGCTGGCATTGTGCTAGGTAGAGTCGCATGGCTTGCGGTTGTGTTTCTGCCGCCCGCATCCATTGTAAAAATAGACTTAGCGGCGCATGGAATTGCCGGAAGCTGAGCTCGTCGGTTTCTTGTCCATTACCAGCAGGGGTTGGCGAAGGCTGCGTCAATTCGAGCGGGACAGACGCATCTGCGCCGTGTTTCTCTAAGTATTCTGCATTGATTCGGTGGGTGTTCGCATCGGAGGGGCGAAACCAACGCTCGAGGGCTGGTAAGTCGCAAAAGTGCCGGCGGGGCAGGATGGCAGGAAGTTCTGGCTTGAAGCAGGCATCACGGAAACGGTCTATGGTAGCATCCTGGAGGACTGGCAGGGGGCGGTAGTGATGAGTTGTCTGACGTGCAGGGAGTTCGCTGCTGGTGCTGAACCTGGACTGTTGTCTTGTGATCGGGGCATTGAAATGCGCGATGTTTCGTGATACCCGAGACCAAACCCGAGGGCTATGATGAGAAAGTAGCCATTGCTGGGGCTTCATCCAGAAGACCTGTTTCGGCTTCTCGATGTTAAAATCGGTTGGTTTGCGATGGTTAAAAATGAGAATAGTTCAGGCATGTCGATTTCCAGCAATCCGATCGGCGGAATAATATCCGCTCACACGTGCATCATTTGACTGCAGCCGTGTTTACCACGGTCAACATATGTTTTGCTTGAATTGACGATGACTATTCGGGATATTAGTGATTTCATGATATTTACTTAAGTATCATGGAAAAATATACACCTCACTTATGGAGTTTTGCATTGATTACACCAAGATGACACTACTTCAACTCTGGCTATCTGAACGCCAACCAGTCAAGGATGCTTATGAAGCAAATACGAGGGCACTGCACACTTCGTTTACTTCATCCAGGTCATGAGATGTGCTCATATTCCAGCTCTTTAGACCTTCGAGTTGGTGGCTGCTTGCTGTTGAGCTGAGTGCTCTCCAGTGGAGAAACACGATCGACACCCGCGGTTATCCATCCCATGATCCCACAGATGAAAGATCAACAGTTCATCAGCCAATGCCCACGTTTCATAAGTGATGTGCACAGCATAAGTTATCACATTGAAAGTTCCGAGGCTTTCTTTGCTGCCATACCCCTGGGGTACTGCCAATCCTTGAACCAGGATGGAACCAGGATGGCCTAGCACTGGATGAGCCCTGGAGCTCTCCGCTTTTTCCCCTCTTCGCCATGCTAGGAAACAAGGCTAACTGGCCGTCTCATGTGGTACTAGAGGCCCGAGGAAATTCATGTATTTAATTGCTCCCAAGGGTCTTATTTCTTGGTTGATCCTGGCGCTGTTGATCTGGTCGATTATAAATACCCATCTTCGTCGCTTGATATCCATAGCGTGCATTTGCTTATTGCACTGCTCTGCGGAGAATTTTTTGTTTTTTCTCCAACATCGCTTTGATTCGCTCACTACATAATGTCTTCGTTATCGAAGATCCATAAACGCCATGGTTATGGAAAAGATGCTCATACATACTACCCCGTTGTCATCATTGGGGCAGGGGAATCAGGCATCGCGATGGGCTGCCGGCTGAAAGAAGTTTTGGGCTTTGACCAGTTCCGAATCTTCGATAGACAGTCTGGTATTGGTGGCACATGGTGGATCAACCGTTACCCAGGAGTTGCTTGTGATATGTATGTGATTTTGTACTGTGGTCTCAGATAATGCAGCGTGCCTAACCAATATTCTCGTTTTAGACCAGCTGCCTTATACTCTTTCTCCTTCTCCCTCAAAACGGACTGGACGTCACTGCTCCCACCGGGACCAGAGATGGCGCAGTATTTGGCCGATGTCTGCGAGAAATACTCAATTGTGGACAAGATCCAACTCAATACCGATGTCAAAGAGATCCGGTGGATTGAAGAGGCGGAAGAGTGGGAAGTTACCCTGTCATACCTTGCCCTTGGTACCGGGGATCTGGCGCAAAATGACCGTGATGTGCTAGTCGCCAGGGAAGGCCGACGCAGTGTCTATGTCGGGACTGAGACTGTACGCACCAAGATCGTGGTCAGTGGTGTCGGAGGGCTCGTGGAACCCAAGACGTGGCCTCGGGACATTCCCGGGATTGAAAGTTTCGAGGGCGACATTATGCACACTGCGAGATGGAACCCAAACATTGACTTGCGAGGGAAAGACGTGGTTGTCATTGGATCTGGCTGCAGTGCAGCCCAAGTGATTCCAGAGATAATCAAGCCAGATTTTGGCGCGAAATCGGTCACACAGCTCATGAGGTCACCCCCTTGGGTTCAGACCAGCCTTCCCCCGGAGGCGATTCAAGCTTTCGACAAATACTCACCAATGTTCATGAAAAACGTTCCTGGTCTTGCTCGCGCTTTCCGGAATTTGCTATTCGGCGCCTTCGAATTCAACTTTTTCCAAATGTTCACGGAGAACAGCTTTGGCCGCTTTTTCCGACCTTTGGCTGAGCAGCAGTTCCTGAGCAAGATGCGCTCGATTGCACCCGAAAAATACCACGATATTCTGACTCCCAACTACAGTCTCGGCTGTAAACGGCGAATTCTTGGTGGCCAGTGGTATCGCTCTTTGAATGCCCCAAATGTTGATTTGACAACGTTGCGCCTCACGAGTGTTCAGCCGAATGGTGTAACATTAGGACCAGGCCGACACTACCCAGCAGGTAGTACTGAGCCAGAGGACGAGGTGAAACAGATTCCGGCAGATGTTATTGTGATGGCGAATGGGTACGAGACCAACAAATGGCTACATCCTATGCGAGTGGTTTGTCGAGGTGGTAAGACTTTGGACGAAATCTGGGAGGAGCGAGGAGGAGCGCAGGCATATCTGGGTATTGCCATGGACCACTGCCCAAATTTCTTCATGCTCTTTGGGCCAAACACAGCCACTGGTCATAACAGTGTCATTTACGCATCAGAGAATGCGGTCAACTACTCACTGAATTTCATAAAGCCGATCTTAGACGGTCATATCAGTACATATGAGGTTACCGAGGAAGCTGAGCGAAACTGGACCGAGAAGCTTCAAAACGGCCTGCAGAACACTGTGTTCCGACGGGGGGCATGCACGAGTTGGTACCAGACTGAAGGTGGATGGAATTCCACATCTTACCCGTAAGTTTCTCTTCCTCTCTACAGTGGCTTTTGCGACTAACGAGCACTAGGTTCTCTCAAATTGATTACTTCTTCCGATGCACGTTTCCTGTATGGGGTCATTGGACAGCCAAGTACACACCCAAGGGCCTCTGGATGCATCGTTTCGCATTTGTATTCAAGGGATTGTCGCTTGTCTCTTCTATCTCTGGGCTTATCTGGTTAAGAAAGTATCCTCAGTATGCTCAACAGTTGACTCATTTTGTTTTCAATGCTCGAGGCTCGATAGTCTCCGCAGCTCGAGATCTCTTGCAGCATGCACACAAACTGCTTGGGTGATTGCTATACAGCTGGCCTGGTGTAATTTAGCCATTGGAAACAGTTATTTGGACATAGAACAGAATAGACACTTAGTTGGACTTGAACAATGCAACACTTTCCACGACAATACGATATTTATAGACAGCTTACTAACCCAACGGCTGATTGGCCGCACTCAGTCTGGGGAAACGGAAACCCCGCGCGCCCGCCGCGGAAGTGAGAAGGAATCTCTCCGCACTTCTTCCCTGCCATCCTCAATCCAAACACAGTCTCTACCCATCCAGAGAGACATTGAAGATGACTTCAGAGTCGCCTCAAGGGGATGTAGCAGCCTCTCAAGCGGATGCAGGTGATCAGACGGCCACGCCCACTGGAGACAGTGCGAAGAGGAAAGCGGAACAGGCCAGCGGAAACCAGATACGCACGAAGCGGAATCGCTACATTTCTATTGCCTGGTATGATCTCGGATTGCCATTTCGCCGAGCTTAGCCCCTGTGGATTTGCCTTTTTACTTTTAAATTCTATATGATAAGTCCAGGGATATGCTAACTAGTGCTGAAACTCGTTAGTAATGAATGCAAGCGACGCAAGATCAAGTGCAACGGCCAGGTGCCATGTCAGCGCTGTGGGCACCTTAATCTAGAATGTATGCGAAAAGGGCCATTCAGAAACATGAGCACATTGATTGACATCGTTGATAGGTCGATATGCCCCGAATTGCTGCAACAATAGCTTCAAGGACTCGGAGTGCGTGGGCCATTTCCTTTCTGGAATCTAGTCACTCTAGTGCTGACATTCGTTACAACAGTGAGTTTCGGTCGATGAAAGATCAGATTAGTACACTGCAGGAGCAAGTCAATAGTCTTTTCACCAATCTCAATGATCTCCGTTCCCAGAAGACGTCACTTGCTTCGCCGAACTTTGACGACTTGTCCCGCGATGGATCGCAGTCTGTTTTTACTCCAATGCATCCTGGCCTGGCAAAGCCGCGCATAAGGCACCCTCGCTTTCACGGTCCAACAAGTTCTGCATTCAACTTTGATGTTGCGAAGTCGAGCCTACAGAACATGGGTATCAACCCAGCAGAGGATGGGATCACAGATGATCTAACCACGGCGCATGCCACACCTTCTGGCTCCCCTCCTCCTGCCACTCTAGCTCCGGTCATGCCTCCTATACATCCGACCAAAGACCCGATATGGGCCATAAAGAGAGAAGAAGCTCTACGACTATGTAGGGTTTATGAAGAAGAGATTGGGATTATGTATCCTTTGGTGGATATTGAAAAGGTTACCAACCAGGTTAACCTTCTTTATACTTTTATGGAAGCCGCTACACGAACTGGATTTGCGCAGCAAGGTCTACCTGGAGCAGATGGTCTTCAGGATGACAGCACAAATCTTCTGAAAATGATTCTTGCCACGACACTGGTCGTGGAAGGGAGTGGTCAGAGCAAGCTTGGTCAACGTCTTTACCAGAATGTAAAACCGATGATTGAGTCCAAGCTCTGGGAGCCATTAGACATTAAGACAATTCAGCTTTTTGGGATAGTGGTAGGTGCTTCGCTTCATGTTGGGCTGTTTCAAGCGCTAATTTCATGCGATTCAGGCTACTTATCATTTTCATACTGATGATGACGCCATGGCTTATCGTGTGATTGGCCTGGCCGCACGTATGTGTCTCGAGATGGGTCTCCATCGGCGAGATGCGTTGATCAAGTCTTTCCCCAATGAGAGCCAATGGTCTGATGTCACCAAAATCTTCTGGACAATCTATAGCTTGGACAGACGTTGGAGTCTTGGAACAGGACTACCATTTGTGATTCAAGACGAGGATATCGATCCTAATCTACCTGAACCGGTATGTTTGGTTTTTTCTCTTTTCTTGCTTCTGCGCATCGCTGACGTTTGTCAGGACGCATCAATGCCCTATCTCAGGTGCATGATTTCATACAATCGAATTAGCTCGAAAATTTGGTACTCTGGTCTTGGGTCCGATGGAGCGGCGGACATTCGACGCGATGAGATTGGCTATCTGGACTACCAAGTTCTTCAATGGTACAAGCAGGTACCAGATGGACTTAAATTTTATCCAGTGGAGTCTCCAAAACATGGGGGGTCTGCCAGTCGAAGTCTTCGAAGGCTACGAGTGCTATTATACTTACGAATGAATCAACTTCGGATTCTCATATATCGACCGGTGCTTCACTCAGCGGCTAGCATTATCGAGGACCGGGGTCACGCACAGACGGTGGTTGATGTCGCAAAAGATACTGTGCGCGTGCTCACCCGGCTTAACCAGACCTCTGATATCTATCGGACCCAGCAGGTCTGTTTCAATTACTTCCTTGTTGCCGCCCTAGGGGTACTCTTCCTAGCAGTATGTCATGGGCCGACAGAATTTAACCGAGAGGTTCGGGATGAATTTTACATGGCGCTAGATCTGATCAACGGATTCAGCACAAAATCATACGTGTCCAAACGGCTCTGGAAAACGATCAAGGGGCTGAGGATGATTGGTGAGAAGCTGGGCGTGTTGGTCCGCCCTTTTGGCTCTGACTCCAACGACCCTCATTCGACAGCGGCTGTGGCCATGGCCGGTCTGGCAGGCCACCCTATAGAGGATCTTTCTGTGTATGGATCCATGAACGGGGTCAACGAGCTAGGAAACAGCCCATTGAACGGGCTGCAGATGAGCCACGAGCTCACGAACTTGTTTGAAGCGGTTGGTGGCTTCAACAGCTTCATTGCATCTAGCACTGGATCCGATGGCATCAACGGGTTTGTTGGCCATGATGGAGAAATCCAAAACACAGGGGAAGGGTTGTCTGGGGTTCTAGGGGATGATGGGGAGTTATCACGGGTCATTCGTGACCTGTTTTGAGGAGTTTCCGCTTCCGGATTTTGTATATAACTGCATTGCCTTTGCATTATATGAATTGACGATCATGTTCTTGCTTCTCCTATAAATATGCCCTGGTTATCTCATGGAACAGCAGTATCATTCCTATAAAAAAACAGCAAACAGTCTGACATTCTGCCTGGAGAAGATCTGCAATACTGGTCGAGGCCTTTTCACGTGATGACTCCCAAACCCGCCATTTTCATTTGAACCTGCAGTGACTGAAGCGAGACAAATGCCCATTCACTGCTTTCTGACATTTTATTGCATGACCATTTCTTTCGGATTTAGGGTCATTCACTGACAAAATTATTGCAATCTTCCATTATCTCTTTATTTTTTCCGTCTGTCTATCATCTTTTTCTTCCCACCGCCCCACGAACCTAAGTTCGGAACCCCCCGTCCCTCGACCCGTCGATCAACGCACCACCAGCAAAGGCGAGACAGCAGGAGGCAGACATTCGGACGTCTCAACCTCGTGATCTCTGAGGATCCATCGTTGCGAGAACCCTATATCCCGTGTTGTTGGAATTCGAGGCCATCTACAATCTCTGATGTTCTGAAGGAGCACTTCCCACCTTTCCAGTCATCGCGTCAACGCTCCCTCATCGCACAACAAACCCGCCGTCCCGCATATTGTCATGACCCCTCTTCTTATCAGATAGAACACCTTTTTTCTCTCTTGGGCCACGACAACACCTTTCGTTTTCTACGATCTATTTGAACCGATATTTCTCGGGTGGCAATTCGTCCCGGGAAGACCAGTGCCAGGACACTTCGAGTGAGTGTCTCAACTGGCGCAAAGGAAAAAAAGGCGACATCTCGATACGAGATCACCCATCGAAACTCTTTTTTTTTAACAAGCTCGGCAACGTGTCGAGAGAGACAGGTTCGGCGTTGGCCGACGGCCTGGACAGGCTGGATCTGAGTCAACTGTCTGAATCGACACCTTCATCGTCCGCGTCCGCCTCATTCGATATGTCGTCGTCGGAGGGTGCCCCGGAGTCGTGGATCTCCTCGTTCTGCTCATTGATGGGCCACGAGTTTTTCGCGGAGGTGTCGGAGGACTTTATCGAGGATGACTTTAACCTCACAGGTCTACAGTCGCAGGTTCCCATGTACAAAGAGGCCCTTGAAATGATTCTTGATGTGGAGCCGGAGGAAGATGACGAGGAGGAAGAGGAAGAAGAGGACGACGATGATGATGATGAGATCCTGGGAGATGAAAAGCCGCCTGGGTACCGGAGGGCAGGCGATCGACGACACGCACGAGTTGCGAGCGATCTGAGTGTGATTGAGAGTTCGGCGGAGCTGCTGTACGGCCTGATTCACCAGCGATACATCACCTCGCGGCCCGGAATTCAGCAAATGCTGGAAAAGTACGAGATGCAACACTTTGGGACCTGTCCTCGGGCCTATTGCAATGGGTGCAAGGTCCTTCCCGTGGGACGATCTGATACACCCGGACAGGAAACCGTGAAGCTCTTTTGCCCCAGCTGCCAGGACCTCTACACGCCGCCCAACAGTCGTTTTCACTCGGTTGATGGAGCATTCTTCGGAACCACCTTTGGATGTTTGTTTTTCATGACGTTCCCGGATCTCGATATCGGACCCCGTCTGGATAGCACGCTATCGCCCTTGTCGCCCACGCACCCGAGTCAATCCCGCTCTTCGTCTTTGACCTCGACCGTTCTCAACCAGCTGTCTCCCGAGATGCCACCTGCCAACCAACCGGTGGAGATCAACGGGGTGCGCACGAGCAACTTCAGCACGGGACTCGGCAAGGGCAGGCTCTACGAATCGCGAATCTACGGGTTCCGGGTGTCGGAACGATCCAGGTCTGGACCCCGCATGAAGTGGCTCCGGATGAAGCCGACCGATATCCGAGAATTGGACGAGATGGCACGATATGAGAACTTGTATGGGGCGGATAACGATGGCGATATGGGGATGGGAGGATCGCAGCCGTCGGGGGTGGGAGCCAGAAAAAAGGCGCCTATGCGAAGACGGCGATACAACCCTGACCAGATGAGCATAAATGGGGTTGATGGTTAAAGTTGAGGACACGTGAGAAGGTGATGAGATGAGAACTGTGTCTTTAGTTTATTTCTTTTCTTATTTTTCTTTTTTCTTTTTTCTAACCGTTTGTTACATGTCTGATGTTTTGTCTCCTACTGGTCATGAAGCTCTTTTCATATCCCATTTCTGCCCGCAGCATGACAAGTTATCCATCATGTATTTCCTTCTTGTGGGCCTGCATCAAGGCGTCGTTGAGTTGAATAATTTCCCGGCATACATGATAAAGATCGAGTACAGAGTACCAGCAATGAAATGAAAATATTATCAGTTTTGTTGAAACGACAGGGATGTAGCCGTGATACCTTTTTTTTGATGAATCTGCATCTGCAAGGCCCTCAAGTGTCCAAAGACCTAAAGCCGAGAGAATCTGGACACACAACTCGAGACACGATAACACCACTCGCTTCTGATTCCCTAGACAAGACGAGGGGGATAAAAAAAAATAAAATAAAACAAAAGCCTCATGCCCAATGAAGCAGGGATTGTTGGAGCAGAATTCCACGTTAAAAAAACGCGAGGGGGAATCGGATTTCGCCGACTAAGTCACCTCCGGATGGAGATGTGTGTCACACACATACACACGACGATGTGGTTAAAGAATGAAGATGTTCCAATAGTCTACTTGAAGATTGAAATCATTCCCCCTTCCCTCGTATACATGTCTTGTCTTGTCTTGATTGATTGATTGATGGGTTTCTAATCCATGTTGGTTATAAGGGGGTGTAACGTTTTTTTGTTTTTTTCTTCTTGTTTTCCCCACTACCCCTCTTTCTTTCAGCTATCGATACGAAGATGCGGTATATTCAGAGTGAAATGATGGACTTAATAAGGCTGGCAGTTAGGCGCCCTGCCGTATTGTAAATGGGTATAATACCAACTGACAAATAGACCTTTGCCACATGCACCGAACGTGAAGATGATGATAAGAGTGAAGATTATGGGAAAGCAAGTCGATCAATAGACTAGCTAGTTATTCAAAATGCCAATGTTCTGGTTATTCTGATGATGAATGTTAATTTCGGCCTAGATCGGTGTAAAGTAGGGCTGAAGTCTACACAGAGCCCAGGCTGGGTGGAATACATGTTTACATGTTTGTTCGGTGGACGATACCGTATGAGGCTTTGGAGCTGTACTACTCTATCTGGACGAATGGAAGAAACAGGCAATTTCCTAATTCGGACTCGGGATTGTTTTTTGTTGGTTTGGGAAATATTGGTCTGGAATGCAATGGAAGACGTTAGATTGAGGGGTGCGTGTGAATTAGACAGCCTTTAAAAGATGTATACTACATATTATTATTTTCCAGACAAGGCTGGGATACAATACAAATGACAGGAAGGATTTGAATCAAGTGGAGTGGCACGAGTGGGCAGTGAACTTGAAGGCATTCGTCATCTGGCATTTGAACGTTGTACAGAGTACAGAACTTGTGTATTGAATGTTTATTTTATGTATGTATTGATTTACCCATATGATCGGATCATCCAGGTCGTACAGGAGGACAGAGGCTCAAATAACCCCTCACCCATAGCATGGCTGTTAATTTAATCCAAATAGTGAACTCTTCATCTATCATTATGATTCACTCTGGATGCCTGCATCCGACGAGGCGCAGCAGTGATTCCCCACTTGCATGCATCTCTCTAGGTACTCTCTTCGGGCCTTCGGGGGACGGATATTGAGGGCGAACATGGAGATATGGAGATATGTTGGTATGTTGGAGGTTGGAGGATCTCGGCGTCGGCCTTTTCATCCATCATTTATCTTCGTGATTTATCTTTCTCTGCATTTATCATCTGTATCACAGAGAGGACCTTGTTCTGGCCCCCAGCGGTGACGAGGATAGTTTGATCGCCTGCAGACGGATCGCGCCGGGGTGTCGTATTTTGGCGACAGCCTGGATGGGGGTCAGTGGGCGAATGGGAGGCGCGCATTGGGCCAAAACCGGACGGTCGGCCCATTGCGCCGGTGAATCAGTGGGTAAAATCATGATTCATGGGGATTATTGGCGTAATTGTCGGTGGTTATTCAGTCATTCCTGTCCTGGATACTTGATAGGGAAGGACTTGCGATGGATATTTGCCTAGAATGGGACTCCGTATACGAGACACAAACAGGCTGTCGTACTTTGCCCAGATACTCGTTAGTTCCACTCGGTCTCGCCCAAAAAGCCCCGATTTGGGGGCCAAGAGAGGCGAAAAAGAAACGAATGAACTGCAGCCACATTGGCGGTGGTTGGAGAGTGTTTCAGTGCGATGTTAAGATGAAAGACGGGTTTTAATCAATATCGACAAGAAAATTCATTCAAGTAAATCAGAAAATCAGTAGCTCAATAATCAATAATCAATAAATCATCCAAACACGCCCGGTTCTTCCTGACCAATAACTAAAACGCCACACTGTATGCATCTATCCATTCCATAGGACAAAAAAAAAGAAAAGAAAAGAAAAGAGAAAAAGAAATACCCACGTGGGTAAGAAGAAGAGGAAAAAAAGGCTGGGGAATCAAAATAACCGACACAATTGACAAACAGAAAAGACAGTTCCACCATGTGTCATACAAAAGAGATATCAACAAAGGAAATATGAACAAAGGAGATAGTAACAAAGGAAATCTCGATCATCATCCTCAATAGATGCGAGGATAAGAGTGGGGAGAGCACGGATCCGACTCAGGAGTCAAAGGACATGTGAGCGACGGGGATGATGATGGATCCTCAGGGTAGACGTGCTGCTGCAAGGATGGCACCTGAAAAGATTGGGCAATTAGCATTTCTGATCCCCATGTGTCCGGTTTGATTGAGCAAGGGGGTAACTTACAGGAAGACTGGGCTCTGGCAGAGGCTGCGGTAGAGGAGACAGGTCAAGGCCCGCCATCGAGGCGAATCCCATGCTGAACGGGCTAATAATGTCCTCCTCGGCGTATCCCACCGATCCGCGCTTGACTGGGCCAGTAGTAGGTGGCATCAGAGAGGGAACCTCGCCGTAGTGGTTCTGTATCGACAGGTCTTGGTAGCTGTTGGGGATCGAGTTGTAGACAGGCGATTGTCCAAAGTTGGCTTGTCCGTAAGGATCCAGGTGAGAGTAGGAAGAGTAGGTGAAGACAGGTGGGGGCGAGGTGGACAGCTGTCTGGTGCACTGGTGTGAGAACATGCCGCGCTCCTCAGGAGTAGCATAGTAGTCGTAGGTGGATGGGCGCTGAGCAGTAGGGCGGTAGTGGACATCAGACATGGACTTGGAAGCGCGAGCCCTGGTGCGAGGGCGGACGATCATCTTGGGTGGCTCGGGTTCCTCGGAGCGTTCTGGGGAAGCAGAGGAGGAAGCGGCTCTTCTCTCGAGGTCTTCAAGACGGCGCTTGAGCTTCTTGCCTGGTAGGTGTTAGAGATGTGAAATATAGTTGAAACGAGGGCATCGAGACTTACGGTAGTTGCGCTGAGCAATGCGGTTTTGGATGCGACGACGTTCAGCCAGATCGGAGATCTTGGTCCAGTCCTCGTTAGGGTTGGCATTGGGACTGAAAGCACTGCTGGTTCCATGGCTGGAAGCCCTCGAGTGAGTGTAAGAGTAGGAAGTAGCACGGGGATGCATGTTGAAGGTATAGATGGAGAGAGGAGTAGATGATGTGATGAAACACTGATGAGAAGATGATGAGAAGAGATGGGGAATGGATCGAATATATAGATCTGATGGTTTGATGGATTAGGCTTGTTCTGATAATCCAATCCAGACCGAAATGTATCGAGTATTTAAAAGAAAGCCTGGCAGGTTTCTGTTACTGATGGCTGCTAAGCCCCAGATCCGTTGTGATAGCAGCTTTAACTCCGTGTTCCGAGCGATTTTCTGAAAAATAATATTAATTGTTTTTTAATTAATAAAAAACAAAAAATAAAAAAACAATTAATTAAAAAAATAACCCATGCATGTTCTCCATGTGTTGGAAAGGAGCTTTTTCACCCCCAAACCCTTGGCCCAATCAGCCCAGGCGGGACCAACAGCCACGAATTCCTTACCCTTTCTGGGCAGTCGCCAACATGGGAGTCGGACAGTTGGATCGATCCATAGCCGTTGAAGGATTTTGGTGTGTCTCTCTCTGTGTCTGTCTGTCTCTCTCAATCCTGTCGGATGGCTTGGAGGATCATCAGGCAGTGCTAGAAGGAGCTGAGCCAACAATAACCCTCTCTGGCCAATGTCGAGGGTGACAAGGCTAGCTACAATCACAGTGGAAATATTGTAGCCCCAAAACTGAGTCGCAGCATTATTCCCAAAAGGAACCACCCTAAGCTGGCAAGGATAGGGCATCTTCCTCATCTGCACATTCCAATAATAATTAATTATAGCATCATCGCATCATAACTGTCTGTCTGGTTGGCCTTGGAATTAATCGGGGTTGAACAAGAAAATCAAATAAAATAAAATAAATCATCCATTCCAGACGAGGGGAAAGGAACCAATGGCAACCTACACATCACCACCTCGTGTGATCCATGAGGGCATATTCGGATGGAATTCAGTCGGCCTGATCTGAGACACACGCAAAAAATCCACGGTCGGAGTCGGTGTTCCCTCGATGAAACGAGTGTGTGGCTTGTGGAAGGAAGACAGACTAATGGGGCGAAAGGAGCAGCGAGGGCACGCCAAAGTGACCAGGATCGAGGTGTAGTGGGAAAATCGTCGACGGACTAGGTAGGGCGTGCTGGACTCTGCTTGCTAGCTGGTTCCGTTGGAATTGGATTACTGTACTGATGGACTCCATCTTCTCAGATTCTGGAGAAATGTCATCTAATCAAACCCACTATCTTATTCCATCTTATTTGATCTGAGCTGATACTGAGGGCTAAAACTGTAGGGCACGGCCATCCACGTTCCCCTTGGCATTAGGCTAGAGGATAAAGATCTCACTCTGCCAGTAGTGTATGCATATACATAGAAACAAGAGAGAATAGAGAGAATAGGAAAAGTGGGAATATTAGAGATGAATAAGATGGAATATCGCAATATGTAAAATGTAATATGGCATTGACTCCATCATTTTGATCGCATTCTCGGCCTTTGCTTCCGCCGTCGGTGCTTTTTCTCTCCGTCCGCCTTATCTATATATTTCTAATCACTGTAGACAGTAAGTATGAAGAGTGCGTCGCGATAACCCCGCATGTAGGGCTGATTGCCTCCAGGCCACCAGAGCCTCAGCTTGTCCTCGGGATGCATCAAATCCCATGACTCCCATCCATGCAGTGTCACCTTGTCATTCGCTCTGTATCAGGCCATCGTTTTCTGACCGCTCTGTCATGGGCCGCCCCAGTTATCCTGGCTGCTGGACACCCGGTCGGCCAGGATTTCTGACCACTCAAATGGCCCCATTCCTGGTGGTTTGACCTCTTGGATCTTCTAGCTGTCATCTAGAAGTGTCGATGAAGCGGTGGACAGCTTTCTCTTCCATTCCATCCTCTATTTCGTCATTCCGTGGCCTCCGTGCATGCATCTGCATTGTACCTGATAGACCTGACATCTCCCGTATGTATAACTGTATAACTGTATTCTATTTTACTGTGTGTATGTATTATATTACTATATTGTAATGAATGTGATATATTCTGATGCCGCCCCATAAGATGGCTTTGTGTTAGTAGCCTTGATCTAAATCGGTACTGGAGATTTGAATCCTGCGGCCAAAAAGCAGGTCGGTTATGCTTTCTGCTATGCCAAATAACCTCAATCAACTCAGCACTAAGATAACCAGTCGGGGCTGTTTCATGCTTATCCAGAATCTGTAACATGTCAGATGGGATAGAGAAGCATCGGAGGGCTGTTTGATCGGCTCACTTGGTCCCTGAGCATCATCATGGCCCGTGAGAACTAAGGCAATCGATCCTTCTAAAGGATTGTCAGGATGCAAAGGATTTTCGATCTCACATAAAAGCAGGACGGTGCTTGTTAGTATATAACTTAGACTGGGCTATAAAAAGCTCAGATACAGATATGACTGTATGATATCACCTCACCTCATTTGTGCTATTCTTACCATCTCATCCATGCCAAGGGCGATTCCACCCCACGTGTGGGCAGTGTTCACCCTCTTAGTTCTCACAGGGACAATGTCATTCTTATTTTTTGCCCTGAATGCTGAAACACGCTATTTCTTCCTTTATTTTCTTGATTCTTCTTCTCCTCCTTATCTTCAGTGTTTCATCCAAATCTTTGGATTATCGCCCCCAGATTCTATGCAGGTGCAATCCATCTGGAGGCTTAGCTGGCTCGTTTAGATCTTTTTTGTACCCTTGCTGACTCTACTCAGACCTAATATAATTATGATTATATCAAACCAACACTCCCCCCACTGACGAAGGATCCTGAATTGGGTCCTCAGGTATAATGGCTATGTTCACCTGCCAAGGCCGCTACCAATGAAGCTATTCACACTGCAATTGTGCCATTGTCGATTGACATCTTAGGGTCGGTATTAGGTCAGACCTGGTTGGTCAAAGGATTTGGATCGGAGTTTGGCTCAGTGGCTCAGTCCAGTCGGCCTTATGGGGTTTGAGTCTCGCTAAGGAACACTGCTTATTTTTTTTTTTTTATCTTGAAACGCCGACCTATCCGTTCCGGGATTGGCATGACTCTTCAATCTTAGGATGTTTTTTCCCTCGCCCTAGTACTATCTGCTGACTGATGGAATAGCCACAGTTCCTTTTGCCTATATTCCCACATCATCATGGGTTCACTGCCCGAGTTTAATTAATTGCTGCATTAGCTCAACTCCCAAGCCACCAATCCTCATGTCTTTTTTCCCTCTATTTCTCCTCGCTAATGCATCTCTAATGCAGAGGTAGGGAGTATTAATGTATTTCTATTTTCATCCCTTCCTTCGTGCCATATCGCATGTGGCTATGGTTCTTTTTTCGACCAGGATGTTTCTGCCTCAACTCCCTTAGCTGTACCCCGCACTCAAGATCAAAGTAATTACGACTACCTATTACCTGACAGCCCAATAGGTAGCGTAAATGATTCATGATATTTTTCATATCATATTGCAGCGCTCATACGAATTCAAATATGTAAGCTATCAAACCAACCAACCAGACCAATAACCGAGGATCTTTTTCTCTTCCTCTAAGGTAATCAAACCCGAAATATGTAACAGAAAGCTAAAATGAAATTTATAGACCACCGTCATTGGTCCTTTAAATGACAACACTAAAAAAAAAAAGGTCAGCTCAATCCTGGTTTACTCGCTGTTAGATCAACTTACCTCCATGGGTGCTCCTCATCACCATACTGGATTCCCTCAATCCACTTCAGCATCTGGAGTGCGATTTCGCCGGCCTCTTCGTTCTCCTTCAATCCGCAGTTCACCATCTTGCCCTGGTAGCTGATCGCTCGGACAGGGCTAACAACGGCCGCAGTACCAGACCCAAACACTTCGAGCAACCGTCCCTCCTCGGCGGCTTCGGCAACCTCGGCCATTCTGATCTTGCGCTCAGACACCGTCCATCCGTTGGGAACCAATCTCTCCCGGGCAAGTCCCAGCACAGAGTCTCTTGTGACACCCTCCAGAATGGTTCCGTCCAAAGGAGCGGTCACCAGTTCCTTCTTACCAGTCTCCTTGTTCTTCAGAGCGATAAAGAGGTTCATGGTGCCAACCTCGGTCACGTACTCCTCCTCTCCAAATAGCCACAGGTTCTGCTGGAAACCGCGGGAAGCGGCGTTTAATTGGGGAAGGACGCAAGGGGCGTAGTTGGCGCCCAACTTCTTGTCTCCAACACCACCGGGCCAGGCTCGCACGGCATAATCGGTGGCCTCCAACGAGACGGCCTTGAAGCCGGTCGGGTAGTAGGGGCCAACGGGACTGGCAATGACGAACAGAAGAGCAGATCCGGGAGGTCCAACTCCCAGGGTCTTCTGAGTACCAATCATCGTTGGGCGAAGGTACAATGAGTATCCACGACCGCTGGTACATAGTTAGCCGCTATCCCAACCAAGGTGAATGTCTCCGACTAACTCAGGGATGAATCTGTTGTCCAATTTAACAAACTCGCCAATCAGCTTGGTCAAAGCCTCACCGTCCACGGTCGGAAGGGCGATCCGAGAAGAGGACTTGTTGAGTCGCTCCATGTTCTTGTCCGGGCGGAACAATCGAATCTGTCCATTGTTGTCCTTGTAGGCCTTCATACCCTCAAAGCACTCAAAAGCATAGTGGAAAACACAAGTCGAGGGGTCCAGGCTGAGATTCTGGTAAGGGATAATGTTGGGGGTCTGCCAGCCATCGGTAGCCGTCCATTCAATAGAGAGCATATGATCTGATAGTAAACATTGCATCAGTACTTGAGCGCATGTAGGCCAACCCTAAAGAATGCCGGGGCTTACCGGTAAAGGTCTTTCCAAAAACAAGGTCCTTTGGAGACAAGATCTCCTTGGGAGTAGTCGATTTCGTGACCGCGAGTTTCGAGGCATCGAGGCCAGCTAATTGGGACGATGCTGCCGATGTGACACTGAAGTTCTTCTGCCATAACCGATTTGCCGGAGAAGACTGAGTGGGCATCACACGGGGCACAGTAAGGCCATGCAGCGCCCTACGGCGAGCTAATTGGTTGAAGGATTTCATATTTGATCCCTGCGATTGGAAGATTGCGTCACAAGGAAAGGAGATTTATAACCAAGAGGGAACCAAGATGAAGAGTTGGGCAGCGGATCTTAAAGCAGCTGAGAAGATAGGAACCGGTGACTCTTTTTCCGGACCCCAGAGACAACTCCGATACAGCTCTAGCCGCAACAATATTCGCGGTGTTGCACTGGCGAACCGTGCTTTACTACATCCAGTTAGACTAGTCCGGGGGTTCGTGCCGATGCCGACCTCGGACTTTGCTCCGGAGTGGAAATAAGTAAATGCGAGGCGCCAAAGGGATTAGACTCGATTGCACGTGAGGTGGGGCAGATTCCGAACGAGGATGTTTGGATGGCGGTTGATAAGGTGCTTGTAATTGGCCGATGTTTAACCCCTTTCACGTGACATCATTTTCAACGCCGTCATCATTCAGAGAAACCGATCAAGACGAGGCATAGAGGTCGGTTGGGCATTCGATAAAAAAGTAATGCGTGTTTCTGGCTTTCTCTTCTACTCATTTTAATTCGATGCCGTCTATGTAAATTACTTTCGGAATTTTTTTTTTTTTTTGCTTTTCTCTCTTGTTCTGTGGCATTGCTGTTGGGTTGCAACGGGACAGCCTGGCAGCGCATACATAGGCTTCTGACGCCGGGTGGAATGAACCTAACGATTGCTTTTACCCATTCAATCCAGCAATATCTGTCAGCCTGCCAACCAAGATGTTCTCATCGGCGTTCAAGTCGTTGAGCTCCAACATATCAGCAAACTACCAGATCTCTCCGCACCCAATTGCGATTTCTGGCCCCTGGAAAATCCATGACGGGAAAAAAAAGTCCACTAGCACCGCGGCGTCTATCTTTATCTTTGACAGGAAGAACCTCGAATCGCGGTCAAGCGGGTTCAGTAACCGATCTGGATCTTCTTCGAAGAAACTGCAAGAGGATGTTGTCGAACGACTAAAGCGGGAGGCCAGCAGTCTCGCACGACTCCGGCATCCGTCTATCCTCCAGGTTTTGGAGCCTGTAGAGGAAACGCGTGGTGGTGGTCTCATGTTTGCAACGGAGCAAATTACCACGTCTTTGGCAGGATTCTTGCAACAGAAAGATGGTCAGGAAAGTTCAGTGAGGGCCAGCACTAGATCCAGCCGTTATATGATAGAAGAGCCTGGCGGAACGCGAAGACGACGGGATCTTGAAATCGATGAGCTTGAAATCCAAAAGGGTCTGTTACAGGTAGCAAAGGGCTTGGAGTTTCTTCATGAGTCTGCAGGACTGGTTCATGGCAACCTGAACCCTGAAGCCATCTACATTAACGCCAAATCGGATTGGAAAATCTCGGGCTTGGGGTTTTCTGGTCCTCCTAATTCCTCAGAAACACGGTCAACACTTCCGCCATTGGCTCTCTCTGAGGTTCTCCATCAAGATCCACGACTGCCCAGATCAGTCCAGCTGAATTTAGACTACACATCGCCTGACTTTGCTCTTGATTCCAATGTTACCTCCGCTTCGGACTTGTTTTCCCTTGGTCTCATTATAGTTGCGCTGTATAACACGCCTCACGTCTCTCCGCTTCAAGCGCATTCGAGCCTCAGTTCATACAAGAAGCTTCTCAGCTCACCATCCACAACCCCCGCGCAAGGCAACAACTTCCTTTCCGCTGGACCCATCCCAAAGGATCTCCTTTCTCATGTTCTTCCCAAACTTATCACCAGGCGTCCAGCTCAGCGTCTCAATGCACGAGAGTTTCAGCAGTCTCAGTACTTTGATAACATCCTGGTTTCCACAATTCGCTTCTTGGAGTCCTTGCCAACCAAGAACGCAAATGAGAAATCACAGTTCATGCGTGGCTTACAACGGGTAATTCCTGAATTTCCTGCGTCTGTTTTAGAAAGAAAGGTTCTGGGAGCTCTTCTGGAAGAGATGAAGGACCGTGAACTCCTCCCACTCATCTTACATAATGTTTTTGGAATCCTGCAGCGGGTCCCCAACGCACGCCGGACCTTTCCAGAGAAGGTCATTCCCCGACTCAAGGAGGTTTTCCCCACGGGCTCGGGCAAAGCTGCTGTTCAAGAACGCGATTCCAAAAAGGATGCCGGTCTCATGGTTCTGCTTGAGAATATGAAGGTTGTTGCAGACAACTGCTCCGGCATGGAGTTCAAGGACGGTTAGTTGACTCGCCTAATAGCAGACTTCATTGTGACTAATGACTCCCAGATATCCTACCTTTGATTCGACTGGGATTAGATTCGCCCACTCATTCCCTAGCGGACGCCGCAATCAAGTCCCTCCCCGTGATTCTTCCTGTTCTTGATTTCAGTACTGTGAAGAACGAGGTTTTTCCTCCAATCGCTACTACATTCAGCAAAACAAGCAGTCTTGCTATCAAAGTCCGGTGTCTAGAGGCCTTTACATCACTCTGTGGGGGCTCACCTGATGGAGAAGCCGGTTCTGACGACGACTTATCTGGAGTTGTTCAAAACAACAAAAAGTCCATCAAATCCTCTATTCTGGACAAATACACCATACAGGAGAAACTTGTTCCTTCGCTCAAGGCAATCAAAACGAAAGAGCCTGCCGTGATGATGGCCGCCTTGGCAGTATTTCGGCAGGTCGGCACGATTGCTGATACGGACTATCTTGCCTTGGAAGTCCTTCCAATTATCTGGAGCTTCAGTCTTGGGCCACTGCTTAATCTCCGTCAGTTCGAGCAATTTATGGCGCTAATTAAAAGCCTCTCTACGAAGATTGAGCGTGAACAAAAGAAGAAGCTTCAGGAACTTACATCAGGAGGAGACTCGGGTGGGTTCCAAAATGGGGCCGAGAGTTCGTCCAAAGCTTCCAATGGGCTTGGTTCACCCAATACCGATGATACAAGGGACAATTTCGAGCAACTTGTTCTTGGGAAGGGCTCTGCAACATCAAATAAAGACGAGCTTGATCCTTGGGGCAGTCTGACCGCAGAGCCTTCTGTTTCCCAGACATCAACCCCCGCGCCGCCATCGAAATTTTCCTGGTCTTCGAATGCACCCGGGTCGGCCATGGCATCTACTCAGTCAAGTCTCAGCTTCCGTTCCGTCACCCCCGATTACAACCTGAGCTCTTTCCCATCCCTTGATCCTACTGTCCGGCAAAAGTCCCCTATGGGTCAAAGTTTTCCTACTTTGCAACCATTGCCATCTCCATCTACTGCGTGGAGTTCTCCAGTCTCTTCAGGCAGTCAGCCTAGTTTGCAAGGGAACATTTCTGGTTCATCTCTTGCGACGCTAGCGACCATGAAGCCTTCTACTCCCATGTCAAATCAGCCACCTCAGCAATCCCCCAACTACTCTGCATTTTCGATACCACCGCCCCCTTCCGCACCAAGTTCGATGAACTCATTTGCAGGCTCCAGCGGGCTGTCCAGTGCCGGCAGGTCCCCTTTGGCTACAAATATGACACAAAGTTCATTTTTAAACAACAACAACCCTGCGTCACAAGGAACGCAGAAACAGGGCCTGGATAAGTATGAGAGTTTGATATGATAAAATCTAATTGCGGCTGGCTTGTTATTTGAATACCCTTTTTTCTTTTATTCTGTTCTATTTTTCTTTTTATTTATTTATTTTTATTTTTATTTTTATTTTGCATATGGACATGGAAAATCCACTGGTTTTGTTTTTGAGATGAAAGTTTGATAATAAATCAAAACTACTTTTTTATTAGGCGTGTGTACTGCTTCGAGTTGGTTTACCCCTACTAGGTGGTACGAAGAAATGAGGCTTAACTCGGTTAAAATATATATTCATTCCATGGTTGTCATAATATTGTTTAACCCCCAACAAAAACAGTATAATTTCCATAGATTCTGTAACTATATACATCTCTTTGAATCTCCTGCAGAAAACTTAAAAAGCTTGCTTCTGATAAATTAATACCACTCCAGAGCCCAGACGTATCATGCCTACGTGGGTAACTGTGATGTAGATGTAATCCGGGTGGAGCTGATAAACCGGATAACTGATAACGAGTCTCCACCGCCAAGCGATCGATCAATCAATACCGTTCCGATGGCGAAGCTGACTGCTTGTCATCAACTGAACCGATGATGATGAACCCTCTTCGAGTCTCGACGCGCTTGCCGTCGGAACATCGTTTTCTCTTTTTCCACCGCCCCTCCGCATCCTTTCTACCCCTCAATCGTCTGCCTCATCCTCTGCACCGTTTTCGACGATTTGGCTCGTCAAACGTTCTTTCTTCCAGCTCCAACACCTCTACCTCAACAACTGTCACACCCCATAAACTCACGATGGACGCAAAAGTCAAGCAACACTACCTAGCCGACTCGCCTCCCTCTGTGGTTAGGCTGGAAATCAAGTCTCACTTTGACAATCTCAAGGATGCTAAGCTGAGAAAATATGCACACCATATCAGCAGGTATACACCCAGCAGGCTTGCTATATCATTCTCCGTTCTTGGTATATTCCAGGTTTAAGGAAGCAAAATGCTAACTAGTCATTTTGTTGTTTAATCTAGAGCTGCGTTCGAAGGAACTCGTATTACACTGCGTCAAGTCTCCCCGAATCCGAACCTATCTATGATCTCATTATTTCTCTCTACCATACCTGCAATGGAGACTGGGCTAGCCTTGCCCAGAAAGCCAGCGTCAGCGATGAACACCTTCGCTTTTTCTTGGAATATGCCGTGCAATTCCTCGGAAACTGTGGTAACTACAAAGGGTTCGGTGACTCAAAGTTCATTCCTCGATTGCCGGCCGCAGCCTTTGAAGCGCTAGCCTCTACTACAGCAGAGACGAAGGCAGCTTTTGAGAAGGCTAGCAAGACTGGGGGTGGAATTTACGAGACCAACGAACAATCCCTCATGCACCTTGGTTACTCGGAAGGTGGCCACATGACTACCTACTACCCTGACTCGCCGTCCATCACCAAGGATGAAATTACAGCGATCGGGGATCTTATGGAGAAAAAGGGACTGCCCTTGGAGAATACGAGGCTTAGGAAGACGTCCTCTGGTGACTTTGAGCTGCTGATTGCTTCTGGTGTCTCCTCGCCCCCTGCGCAGGACCGGGACCTTGGCGAGACCGACTCTTTCGAGCTGGAAGGGAACCTGAAAGGAAAGACGCTCCGCTTCGTCTTCGGAGACCATCTTGAGGAGATGGCAAAAATCGCCCACTCTGTCAAGAAAGCGGGTCTTAACGCGGCCAATGACAACCAGAAGCGCATGCTTGACAGCTATGCCAAGTCATTTGGCGCTGGCTCTATTGAGGCGATTAAGGAAAGTCAGCGGATTTGGGTGAAGGACCAAAAGCCAGCACTTGAAACCAACCTCGGTTTCGTAGAGACCTACAGAGATCCCCACGGAGTTCGGGGAGAATGGGAAGGTTTTGTGGCTCTGGTATGTTTGCCTTTAATGTTTCTCCGCATCATCATCAAAATCACTAACTATTATAGGTCAACCTAGAACGAACTCGGTCTTTTGGCAAGCTGGTGGACAGTGCGGAAAGCATGATTCCCAAGCTTCCTTGGGGCGATGACTTCGAGAAGGATACATTCCTTAGCCCTGATTTTACGTCTCTCGAGGTCTTGAGCTTCCAATCTTCCGGCATTCCCGCTGGTATCAACCTGCCCAACTACGATGATATTCGACAGAACCTTGGGTTCAAAAATGTTTCCCTTGGCAATGTGCTCAGCGCTAAGGCCCCCAATGAGCCTGTTCCGTTCATCTCTGAGAAGGACTTGGATGTCTACCGTAGATGCCGAGACCCAGCTTTCGAAGTGCAAGTCGGTATTCATGAGCTTCTTGGACACGGAACAGGTAAATTGCTGCAGGAGATAGCCCCAGGGGAATACAACTTTGATAAATCAAACCCTCCCGTGAGCCCAGTCACGAACAAGCCCGTTTCAACCTGGTATAAGCCCGGTCAAACTTGGAGCTCCGTGTTTGGTGCCATCGCTTCCTCTTACGAGGAATGCCGCGCAGAGTGTGTGGCTATGGTGCTCGGATGCGACTTTGAAATTTTGAAGATCTTTGGATTTGGTGACGGAAAGGAAGACCTATCGAATGAAGCTGGTGATGTTTTGTTTGCTTCGTATTTGCAGATGGCCCGTGCCGGTTTAGTTGCGTTGGAGTTTTGGGATCCCAAGACTCAGAAATGGGGACAAGCTCACATGCAAGCCCGGTATAGTATCTTGCGGACATTCCTCGATGCAGGCGATGACTTTGTCAAGCTTGTTCATAGCAAGGAAGATCTGTCCGATCTTGAAATCCATTTGGACCGATCTAAGATCCTGACCCATGGACGACCCGCAGTGGAGAAATACCTGCAAAAGTTGCATGTCTACAAGAGTACAGCAGATGTTGAAGCGGGCAAAAAGCTGTACGATGATATCACTTCAGTGAACGAGTGGTGGGGAACTCAGGTTCGTGAAGTTGTCTTGAAGAACAAGGTCCCCCGCAAGGTCTTTGTACAGGGCAACACGATCCTGAACGGGGATGAAGTGACCTTGAAGGAGTACGAGCCTACCCTCGAGGGCATGATCCAAAGTTTTGCGGAGCGCAACGTTTAGACACTGAATCTGGTGCGATCAAAATCCATATGTCGCTGTATTACACATAATATAATCTTACGATGTGAATACCCCTATTATGCATGAGAATCGAAAGATGTTGAGGGGCGGTATATTATCTTCTGGTTACAAATATATATATCAATATTTCTCATTTTTTTTCTATATAAATTACTCGTAGGGAAAAAGATATTGCTGGGCGATGATGAAAATCATGTAGAGGTACAATCCATGATCGGAAAATGGTACAAGAATTCGGATGATTCAATATGTATGCAATCAGCACATCTGATCTGACTCGAGGTGCATGTAATAGATCATAGAGAGCTCAATGCATGGTTTCATGAAAACCAGATTGTCTGATCATTATATCATCATACATTATTATTCTAATGCAAGGCGCAGTGGTACTGTTACTAGCAGGAGAACATCCGCTGGGCTCTCATACGCGACTACGCCGACAGTCGCCCCTAAGCGCTGCACTTCCCACCTTCTCCTCATCTATCGCCCTTACCTTCCGGTCTATCGAACCTCGTTTTCCGGAGACGACAGTCGTGAACCTGCGCTCATCAATATCCCGTGATTCCCTCAGATCGCAATACTTTTTCCATGTTCAGTCTCTTTTAGGAATACCGTGGGCTCCTGATCGACAACAGGACGGGAACTCAGAGTCTGGATTCCTCAGATCACCGGGTACCACACTCTAGTTGGACCCTACTGTCTTCCCAATCTCGACCAGAAACCCATTCGCCTTACGGACTTGAAACGGATTCCATCACCTTGTCGCGGCAATCGAGTTCTTCTGGCTCGCCTACCACGGCGCGGCCTCATCATTTAACGGACTCCCGAGCGGAGGACGACGACGACGACTTCTATACCGCACCCCCGCCACAATCACCGGTCTCTGAAGCCTCATCCTCTAATTCATTCACGTCTCGTCCGCCTCCGTTTTCTTCGCTCGTTTTCGCCTCTGCGACCGACCTCAATCGAGCCCACAAGCCTGCGACCAGCCAGTCTGGGTCGCTTTCCCTCCCAGCCCCAGCTTTTGTACCTCCGCCACCCGTCGAAGAGTCTCTCGAGTCAGGGTCTTCACCTTCCATAGTCGCGGATACCAAAGCTTCTCTTTCTCGAGACCCGAAACCAGAGAACTCGGGGAAGTCTTCGGACGAAGAACCACCACCACCATACACGGAAGGAGACAGTCCCATCGAATCATTTACATACGTAATGGCTGCGGCAGGAGGCGCGTCGAGTATCATTACTCAGGTGCAACAGGCAGCTGGACCACCGATCAATACACTCGGAGGTACGTGAAGCCACTGATAGCGATCATGGGCTAAGGATTTAGAGAAGATTGGTTTGGCTAACTGGTTTCCTGCGGGTGTAGATATCAGCGGAGATGAGCATATCACTCTTGATCTTCGGTAAGGATATCATGTTTTCTTTTCATACGTTTGCCATTGCAATTCTAACATACCTCCCAGAGGAACTCGCTTCACTCTTTCCCGAGATGAGTTATTGACTTTGCCGGAATTCGTTCTGCTGTCGCTTTTCCCAAATGGCTTGCTTCCTGATGGACATATGGGTACTTTCCACGAAGGTGATATTTATCCGGTTGATGTGAGTTCCACTAAAGTCCCTTTTTCTTATACGATATTCATTTTCCGAGCCACTCTGACAAAATTATTTCCAGTATGATCCTACATCCCTTCAATACATGTTGGACTTCTTCCGTACTGTCGCGCAGTCCATTCCCTCATCCTCGCCTTCTCCATCAACGTCACCCGAAATGGAAATGTCCGATTCGATGCAGGCATCTGCCAGAGATATGCTCCAAGACCGAGCTGGCATTATTGTCCTGCGCGAGGACCTTGACTTCTACGCGATACCACCCTATCCCGATATTGATCAAGCGGAAATGACTGAGGTTAAGCGAGCCGCTGCGAGAGCGCTGCTGAAACAAGATGGCATTTTCTCCGGCCTTCGGAAAAGTGACGAAGTCGGCTCAACCGAACAACACCTTATTGAGATGCTGACAGCAGGGTGAGTTCTTTTAGACATTGAAGCCTCATAGCGATGTATATATGCTAATATTGATTTCAGCGGGTTTGACCGTGACGACCGATGGGGTCACCGTGCCCCAGAACCCCACAAGGCAGTGATTTGCAGTCTTGCGCTGGCTAAGCTTCGCACCGACATCAAAGGCGATCTGACCAACAACAATGCCGTTGGAATGGCCCAGAAACTCCTCCTATTCTGGCGAAAGCCCGCCAGAAGATGCTGGTGGGAAGGCGTCGAATTAGATGACGTGGAGGGTGTGGAAGGAAAAGTCAAGATCTGGGTCCGCAGAGTGTGGACTCTTGAAATGGTAAGGTTTCTTAAGCTTTGGCAACTGTTCCCAAGCTAATGTCTTCACAGAGTGTTATCGGACTTCGGTAGACGATTCAAGATGGTCTCCTATCTTCTCCACGTTTCCTTTCTACACGCTTTTGTTTTGCCGTCCGCATATTTCCCGCGTATCATTTTCTGAGCATGTTGTAATCATACCACACTTGGCAATTGTTTTCTTCTTCCCCTCGTTTGTGTCTGTCTTTTGCGGAGTTGACGATATCCTCTTCCCCCCAACATAATAGTTCCGAGTCTCCATTTGCAGACAAGAGGAATGGCGTATTGAAGCATCGGGTGCTTGTCGAATTCTTTCACGCTCTTCACTAGCCGGGCGTGACTCCATGCATCGACCTGTAATTAAATTATATGCGCAATGTGTTCTTTTTTTCAATTGTCTTTTGTTCAAGATCGACTACTAGTACAGTTTGTTTCACCACTATCTGTTTATCTCTGCAGGGAGAAAAAAAAGCAACCAAAGAGTAGCCTTTATTCATCATATCAAGTCTTCACACACGAATCACTATCATATAATTAAGTTCATCAAAGAATTAACATGATCCCCTACAGTCGTCCCTTATACTTGGTGGTTCACCCTGCATCTTATCCACGTGACTTTGCTGCTAAAATGGGTCTAGCGTGGACGTTTCCGCTGGGAAAACGCGACAAAGCAGAAAGACAAGAGGCGGACGGAGCTCGACCGCGAATACCGTCAGAGGGAGCTTTGGCTTCATTGTTTCGGATCAGATCGCATTCAGTCTGAACTGCCAAGGTATATCCTGCGACACTTCTGGCTTCATCCGGCGCCGTTAGTCCTTGAAGAAATTTCTTTTATTTGGATACGCGAATTCAATTGCCCACCCTTTCGACGACGACCGATTTCTCCTTCCGGATTTTAAAAAAAAAGTCATCGAAACACCCATTCGCAAGCCCTGAACGGGACATGTTCTTGTCGACCTAAGCGGCCAACATGTCCCCTCTCAGAGGTTATATTACTTCGTACCCTCCGCGGGTGCGCCAATATGGGAATGCGTTGCTCACGCCCGTCGTGCCGCAGACTCAAGTTGGACCTACACCGCGAACAACGAAACGAGGGACGACCGCAATCAATTACGCCGAAGATGGCTATGAAGAAGATGATTTTGATGAAAGCGAGGGTCCGCGACGACCTACTGGTCTGAGAAGTCTTCGACGGGAAGAGTCGACAGTTGACAAGGTCCCGTTGGCCGACAAGCTGGGGAAAGAGATCTATGCCCCCGTTGAAGTTCAAGGGGTTTTTCGGGATTGGATGATCAAGAGGATGTTACGACCAGCGTACGTTTTGCTTTATTTCTGTTTCCCCTTCTTCTGTCGTTTTTTTTAATAGGACCCAGGACTCACTCAAGCCTTTCTTTCCTCATTAGCTGTGCCGACCAATTACAGATTCAAGCGCAACTGCCTCTGACGCTTATTCCTATTCGAATTGATTTGGAAGTCCCTGCGCATCAACCGTTGGAGCCATTTCCCATGCCACGGGGTGTGATAGACCCCGGGATCAACCCGACCTTGCCTGGATACCGGAGGCCAGACCCATTGCCCGCGTATCGGATTAAAGATACTTTTCTATGGAACCTCCACGAAGCTCTTGCGACACCGGAGGAGTTTGCAGTCGGCTTTGTTCGCGACTTGGACTTGCCTAATCCACAAGCGATCACCATGACGATTAGCAATCAAATACGCCAACAGTTAGAGGAGTATGCAGGCGTTGCGTTACATCCCTTATTCCAGAGCACACAGTTAAGTCAAGCGCCACAACCTGGGCTGTCTCGGGATGTGTCCGCCACTCCGGTTCCAACCAATGCCGCGACGCCTGACAGCAGAGCTTTTGGAGTGACAGTAACCAAGGAGCCCTTGGTCAACGACAGCATTCTGAACCCAGATGATGCCTATCGGTGCATGATCAATCTCAACATAAATTTACAGAACAAGTTGTACACAGACAAGTTCGAATGGTCTCTACTCCATCCTCCAGGCATGGCAGAGGAGTTTGCCAAGATTACATGCGCTGATTTGGGTTTGAACGGCGAATGGGTTGGTGCGATTGCACATGGTATCTACGAGGCTGCTTTGAAATTGAAGAAGGAAGTTTGCGAGAGCGGCGGCCTTATTAGTGGCATGGGAGGTTACGGCAACGAAATCGACAACCAAGCAGCAAATGGTACCGAGGCTGGTTGGCGATATGACCCCGAAGGACTTGGCGACGAATGGGAACCAAAGGTTGAGACGCTGTCCAAAGAGGAAATTGAAAAGCGAGAAGGCGATCGTGAGCGGCAAATCAGACGTCTACGACGAGAAACGGCTAGGTTCTCCTCAACTGCAGGCATTACGCCAGAAGTTTCTCGACAAGGAAGTGGTAGCTATTTCGATGTCGACAGCGAAACTCCATTGGGCAGAGGCGAGAGAAGCAAGCGAAAGAAACGCTTCCGCAGCCTGAGTCCCTTGGGAAGGGGAGGTACACCGGGTGGGCGAGGCACCCCGGATACCGGCTCAGGTGCTGGATATGGTGGAGGTGGTGGCACATTGTCTGACTGGTCAGTCTCCGTTCTATTTATTTTTCATGTGTTTTGGGTTCTTGCTAACACATTGTGTTTGTATAGGGAACGACAGAACTGGAGATGCAGCAACTGTATGGTATGGGGAACCGCGGTTTGGGCAGTACGAGATGGTCCAGCTGGTCCAAGGGTAAGAAGAACCTAGACTTGCACATAGCATGTATTTGCTGGCTAACATGCTTATTTTAGACCCTCTGCCACAACTGCGGTCTTCTCTACGAACGGGACAAAGTTGCCCCAGAATGGTCAAGAGACTTGCACCGTCACGACATACCCGTTGGTCGGTAATAGCCCATCTCAGGCAGGTGGACGAGCAAAATATCTTCGCCGTTCGAGATTTCCATTGCCATGTCATAGGTAAAACGCCATCTGCACCGCCTCTTATTGGAATGCCAGCTAACCAACGAGTACCAGCTTTCTAAACGTACACCTGCAGAAGTCGACATAATTATGGCTTTTGTTAAGCCAATTCTATCTGCCTCCCACACTATTCGGATTTTTGGAACATCTTTCAAAAGACTGAGTGTCGCCATGATTTCTCTCTAATGAGCCCTAACAGACAGGACCCGGCGTATTTTGATCATTTATCTTATTTCTTTTCTTTTTTTACACCCAGCATTATGTCTTTACTTCATCATTATACCGTCTATCGGCGGTTTTCAAGAAATTCATACTTCGATTTTCTTCTTCCCTGCGCAGTGCATTGTCCACTTGCATGTTCTTTTCCTTCACACCTTCTATATCTTTCCCCCTCAGAATATCTTCCTTGACTTATTTTCTGCACTGGCCATTTATCTCTACATTGCTATTATCTCTACCTTTATGGATGTGTATGCTTTTTAAAATTACGGATGGGATGCTTTTATTGCTAGGGGTTACTTTCTCCTTGTAAGCTAGTTATAGCTTTATTATCTATCAGAGATCTTAAGAGTTAAAAATATTAGGTATTTAATCCTACCATTTCAATCTATTTTATGGATTTGCGTATCATTATCATTATAAAGCATGCATAGGCGATCGACTATTTGCATGTATAAACGCATTCAACTATGATAACGATGTATTATATGGCTTTGTCAGTACTTATCATTAGTGTTTATGTCTATCTCAAAGACAATTGGTAGAAGAAGCTCAGCGGAATTCTATCACAGGAAATTCAAAATGATCAATTAGTTGGCTCAGAAAGCATCGCGCATATCTATCTCAAATAATCCATTTGTAAACCCACAGAAACATCCAGCTAAGGCAGAAATCAATCTTTTATGTGATCTTTGTAGTAAGACAATTATCTTTGGGCCAAAAATTCGTAGGCTAATCCATGTGCAATGAAGTCGAGCGGCCTTGGGTTCTGGCGTTTCAATCGGCTCCTGCATTTCACACAATGTTGGTTCAAGAAATTAACATTAAGAAAAGAAAGAGAGGAAGACATACAGATTGGGCTCGTCTTTTCTTCCTAGCGGTGCATTTATTACCATCCATCCCGTTCTTGTTGTTGCTCTGTACGTTTCTCTTAGGACCAGGCAATCGAGTCGGCGTACCGGCACAGATCACATTCCTGCTCCCTTCAATCTTGACATCGGTGTTGATGTTGATTTCGATCGGTGAAGATTGGCTGCTACCGCCGTCTTCTTTGTTTTGTGATAGGGCAGATGAGCCTTGGAGGGTAGATATGATGGAAGTGGCTAGTTCGGTTAGTTTTGTCTGGCGCTGTTTCTGCATTGATTGTAGGACGGTTGTTGCAGAGGTTGATACCGGCGAAGAAGGAGAGGATTGTGATGATGAAGTTGTTGCTGTTGTTGAATTTTCATTTCTCTCTGGTTGAGAGGGTATGCTTTACCGGGGACTAGTCACGGAGGGTATAATGATTGTATTGCCATTGCCGAGTACATTAATGGATGCATTGATGTGGATCGTGACTGGGCAGGGTTGCTCGCCCAGGCAATTTCATCATCGTCTTCGATATCTGTGTCGTTCAGGGTGTCCTCTTGAACTGAAGGGTGCTGTCTTGTGGGGAAATATGGAGGTGGAGTTGTGATTACTCGATTGCGCAAATTGGCCGTTGCTTCTGCTAGTTTGTGAGACTGGTGAACAAAGGAGTTTGATGGTGGCAGCATCCAAAAGGTAGTGAGATTCTGTTAGACGCGATGTAAGGGTCAGGGTAGTGTTAAAGATTGACAAGAAAGAGCAGAGATGAGTGGAATTAGAGCTGGAACAAAAAGGTTGGATTATTTCCATATAAAATCAGGAGTGGCCAACTATTTATGATACAGGGTAAAGATGCACTTATATATAAGAATGATACTATGCAATGAATCGAAAAGAATGAATCCAATATTGAGTAGCACCAGAGCCAGGGAGGGAAAGAACAGTGCATCAATAGACCAACAATAACAAGAGCCACATTCATCGGATGACAACATATCGATATACCCAATCCATTGGCCACAGAAAAGAGCAAACAGCTGAGGCAGTATGAAAAGGAGGTGGTGGGGGGATGCAATCATTTGCAACAATGCGACGCCCCATTGACCCTTTCATATTGTTCTCATGCATCAATAGGGTGAATAGGGTCACGTGACATTAATCAATGATGATGTTAATGAAATGGCTGGTGCCTTGGTCAAATGAACAAAGTCGGCTGATTGATTGATTGACTTGATTGCTTCTGCTGAATGTAACGCTTCCCCAGTGTTGTTAACTGGTGGTGTCATCCCCCTGTCTATAAACAAAAAAAAAAAAAAAAAAAAAAAAAACAATCCCAATGCAGATATTTCACCAAAATCGGGGCCCTCAAGGCCGTGCAATACCCTGTTGTAAGTCTGCTCTAATCCAAATGCTGCGCTTTGTAGACTTGTATCAAAAAAAAGAATAAGGGGACAGAATAATAAAAATGGCTGGGTATAGATAGAGGTCGATCATCAACTATGCCCAGCGATCGCCGTAATTCCAACCCGCATAGAGCGATTCATCATCACCCTGCCCACCGGACACAGCAGCATCGAGGGTATCTTTGCGTTGCTGTTCTTCCGCCACGATATTCGGTCTCCCATCTCGATCCAAAGGGTCATATGGAGGTATGTCTGGTTGAGAGTTGCCTTTAGTCGGGTCTACTAGGGATCTTCACGAGTGGTGTGGTGTTGCGTGAGAACAGAGTTCTGTGTATTGCCAAACTTACTCGTCTCATTTGATGCAATTCTAGTGTTCAAATCAGGGGCTGAATGACTCAATACCGGTTGCTGCTGCTGTTTTTGACCTTCGGGGTAGTATTTGCCGCCAGGATGAAGGGACTGTGAAGTCTGGTCATACATTAGTAGGGACAAGAGCCGGTTTAGATAGATCAAAATACCGGCGTCCATGCCACGCCACCCGAATTCTAAGAAAATCACGGGGTACTGACTTCGCGAAATTCGTCGCCTTCGACATGAACCTCTCGGTCTCGAATGCGCCGCATCAGGGCAAGAAAGTTGCTTTGCTTGAACTTCTGACTTTGGTCGTGGCTCACACTGTCCAATAACTGTCCTGCAGTCTTGGCAAGCTCATCCCCATCATTCGATCGTGCTTGCGCATCTTCCTTGTCGGCATAAGGAATAGTATCCGATCCAATCCTAATCTCTTCATGGACTTGCGGCTCAAGGGTTACCCCCTGTTGAACAGACTCATGAGAGGTGTTGGCACCCGCCTGTGTTGCTTCGATTGCTTGTGTTTCCATATCCGCCCTCGCCTGTTCAAATGCTGCTTCGAATGCAGATTCATCGAACGTCTCTGTCGCCGGTTGCTGGTTTGTGGTGGTCTCTTGGGGAGGTTGGAAAGTACTCATCGGTGCGCCATGTAAAGGAAAGCTTGGTGCAAAAGACGGCTGGAAGCCGCCACCATAGGATTGCTGGTGCTGAACAGGAGTCTGGTGCTGTCTTAGAAACTCATCCTGCCATCCTCGCTGCGCCAGGGCCGACGCCGGAGCTGCAGATGGAGCATGTTGCTGAGCGACTGGGTGCGAAGATCTCGAGATCTGTAACCTTTCAAAGTCCGCTGCCCAGTTGGCACTTTCTGCAGTATTGGGGACCGAAAACTGTGGCGGAGTGTGAGCGACAAAGGGATCTGCGTGTTGAATTTCGGGAAACGGAGATGGCCCTGCTAGGTTGGACTCAAACGCAGCAAACTCGGGGTCAAGAATTCCTTCGCTCGGATTCTGGGATCGAAACCCCTGGTAGACAGTCTTAGCAAGCCGTGTAACTCTTCAACGCGATATTCCCAAGAAACTCACCTGAGATGGCGATTGTCGGGAAGTCAGCCGATCCTGCTGAAGTGTTCGGTCGACAGAAGTGTGCTTTTGGAAGTTCTGAAGCGCATTTGAGGGACCACACAGAGCATCGCTCATGATGCCTGAAAGCAATAGCCGAGACCTGGATGCGAAGCCGAGTCGTGAGGGGGTGTCGAGGCCAATAAACGATGCGTACGATGAATTACAGCAATGACGCAAGTGTATCGACGTGTAAAATGCAAAGTAAAGACTCGCAATAGGATGAAAAAGTTATTCCAGAAAGAAAAGGCAAAGAACAAGATTGGGACCGAGAGGCATGGAGAGAGAGCGCAGTTACCGTGGGGCAAGCCGACCGAAAGCCGAGGCTTATCACGTGCACGGGGGGCGTGACTGATGGATGACTGAGCAAGATAAGATAAGATCGGGGTGCGGCTCTTGGACACAACAGCGAAACGTACAATCTGGCGGTGTTTTGCTGCGCCCATCTCGGGGGTTCTCTGGCTTGTTGACTCGGCACTCCACTGCTTGCCCCGGACTTGTTCAAGGGCAATTCCAGACCCTCGAATTGCTACACTAGCTATTTTTCCTTTCCCTACAATTTCCCATCCATCCATAAATTCCATCAAAATGGTGCGTTTGCGGGTTATTCGTTCCTCATTCTTCGTGGCCCCCTCACTGACATCTCCACGCGGGACTCTAGGCGGCTGCCCAAGTTATTTCCAATTCTGGACACGATGACATGATTGTACGTGATCACCAGGGCCTATCTCGGCTATACATCAATTCCATCCTCATTGTGGTATATCTGTGACTGACCTGTCGTTACTCGGCTTAGCACGATGCTGGCCTGGATTATTACGGCCGCAGATTGGCGACATGTTCTTCGGATAAGACAATTAAGATCTTTGAGATTGAGGGAGAGACACATAGGTTGATTGAGACCTTGAAGGGGTGAGGGCTACTCTATGCTCAGAACATCGATATGCTTCGGTCGCTGATCTGTCCTTTAGACACGAAGGTGCAGTGTGGTGTGTTGCATGGGTATGTACAAGCTTGTCATTTCTTAGTGCTCTTTTTTTTGGCCTTGCGACGCATTTCCTGAACATAACTAACTTCTCTCCTTGGGACTTTTAGGCACACCCCAAATTCGGCACAATCCTGGCCTCCTCGTCCTACGATGGAAAGGTGCTTGTCTGGCGCGAACAACACCAAAGTGCGACTTCTCCCGCCATCGGCAGCGCTTGGACAAAAGTCTTCGATTTCTCCCTTCACACTGCCTCCGTGAACATGGTCTCATGGGCTCCCCATGAGACCGGATGCCTCCTTGCCTGCGCTTCCTCGGACGGACATGTTAGCGTCCTCGAGTTCCGCGACAACAGCTGGACTCACCAAATCTTCCATGCTCATGGCATGGGCGTTAACTCTATCAGCTGGGCCCCTGCCGCAGCCCCGGGCAGCTTGATCAGCTCCAACCCTGGACCTACCCAGCAGAGACGATTTGTCACTGGTGGCAGTGACAACCTGCTCAAGATCTGGGATTACAAGTACGTTTAGCTTACCTCAGTCTCCCATTGGGGTTTCAATCAAAGTGTTCTCGGTTACTGACATACTGCCTGCAGCCACGAAGCCAAGACCTACAACACTACCCAAACATTGGAGGGCCACTCTGACTGGGTCCGTGACGTCGCTTGGTCGCCCAGCATCCTTTCCAAGTCGTACATCGCATCGGCTTCGCAAGATAAGACCGTTCGGATCTGGACATCGGATGCTTCCAACCCTGGCCAGTGGACCAGCCAACAGCTTGAGTTCGACACTGTCCTCTGGCGGGTCAGCTGGAGCCCCAGCGGAAACATCCTTGCCGTCAGCGGAGGAGACAACAAGGTTAGCTTGTGGAAGGAGAACCTCAAGGGACAGTGGGAGAAAGTTAAGGACATTGAGGAGTAGTTGATTTCTTTTTTTTACTTTTTTTCTTATGTTATATCTTTCATAATGGATAAGTCGGGCTTATTCCCCTGTAACGCATGTTTTTTCCAACAAAACAGTTCCTTGCCTATTGACACACACACACACACACACACACACAAAAAAAAAAAAAAAAAAAAAAAGAGAGAGAGAGAGAGAGAGAAAGAGTCTGGTCGAAGTTTAAATCCTAGAAAGCATTGAAATATACGGGTCAGGGCCTGAGAAAGAAAGAAACCATCAATCCATAATTGCATGGCTTCACAGGTCCCAGAAAATAAATGGGCCCCTAGCCGTCGTCTCGATCATGTCGATCCAACGTCCCATCATAATCCTCCCCCCAGGAAGGAGTACCCCCTCGTAGCCATGGATCCAGTTAAATTCAAAAGCCAAATCGAATGGCGGCCACTCCTCGTCAGGGAGCCATGGTGTGTCGTTTTCCTGGTCATTTACCTCCTCGTTCACGACGAGGGGAAGCTGCTCGCGGTCTGCATCATAAATGGCAAAACAAATACGGTTCCAACCAGGAAAGCCACCCTGGGGCTCTGGAATCGGTTCTGTGAAACCGCGTATTAAGTTTGCGGGCTCGTCATCTATGCCATAGGTTTTCTGGATGCCCCGGAAGTATATACGATCTGAGTCTGGCCCGCGCATAGAGATGATGGAGTCAAACAGCGGTGGCCAGTTCTGAGGATCTTGGTTTATTTTGATTTGGAGTGACTCGAGCGTCATATTAGCTTCACGTTCGGGTTGCAATAACGTTCGCTGAATACGTACCATGGGTTCAACCTGAGTCCAGTGTGAGTCTAAGTCAGCACATGTCTGGCGGATCTCAAGACGGGTCAGGGTGTCAGGATATGGATGGATACATGCTGTATGCGTCAGATTGCAAGATTATGCCACAATAGAATAAGTGCTGCCACTAACAATAATATCCCAACCACAATGTACTGAGCTTCGTACTCTTCTCGGCGAGGTTCTTCCGTGTTTTGGGCCTGTGGCATTCGGGCAACTTTGTAAAAGAGTCACAGAAAGTTGCCTCGTCTGGATTCAGGAAATGACGCAGCCAGAAATTACGGATGTGCAATATATTTGCCATGTTCAACTTATCGATGTTGACCAGGGATTCAATGATACCAGCATGATAAGAATACACGATTCTAATGTCAGTCCGTTCGGAGGCAGCGAAATACCATAGACGGATCCAAGGCTAGATCAGTGAGACACTATGGTTCAAGAGTTATGTTTTCTGCATTCTATAAACTTTTTGTATTGACTTACCAGCTGGACGGCGCAGAATAAATCAGAAGGCGATCTCGGTTCTTTTCTGCCATACTCACTGACCGGTCTATTCAGAAAGTCAGCTCCCGAGAGCACCTCGCGGATTTTCTTGAACGTTTTGGAGGAAAGTTGTTCATTTCCACAGACGCCGGACTCCAGCAGCATGTCTCGAATGACCTCCAACCATATCGTTTGCTCCTCTTTTTCACCATCTTTGAAGCTTATCTTCTGGGAGAGGACAATGGCGCGTATCTGATACTCGATCTTCAAATCCGTAGAGCACCGGCCTCGAGGAATGTCATACTTGTCCCCGAATCTTCCACGCCAAATAGAAGATTCAGATGGTAGAACTTTGGCGGCCAGAAAAGTACAGGCGCTGGAGAACCTTGCGACATCGTCATCACTCGGGAGGAGATAGGCAATATACTGGATGACCTGTCGAAATTAAAAAGAAATATTAGAAAATGAAGATTGCTTGATAGTACCTCTGTTGGCAATCTTGCGAAAGGGTTGCTGGCTTCATTTGCCAGTAATTGCCTATTCATTTTTGGCATTCCTTTTCCTGGTTGGTGTTCTGTCCTGTGTGAGTGAAGCTCTTGAGAGGCTTGAAACTCGTGTATTTTGTAAGCGTCCTCTAATTTTTGTGCATGCTGAAATGGATTTTATTCCCCTTTTGGAAAGCAGTCGAGAGACGAAAAGCTGGCTGTCTGTCTGCGGATCTCTTGTCTCTCAGATAAGTCAGTGGTTGATTGTTCAAGGTTATGTTTATTGTAGCCACGCATGAAATATACGCTTCGGTCGCCATTTGATATACTTCATCTGATAATCTCTTCTCGCTTTAAGCTCTTTGTATTTTGTGTCACAAGTGAGTGCCTGGTAGGTATAGAGGTGATGTAAAGAGACGCATTGCTTGGTGCCATTGAGGTATTCTCATAATAGTAAATCATATTCAATAGAAACCTAGCTATGGCCTTATAGACGACTTCTCTCTGTCTCTCTCTTCTCACAGATTGGATATATATGAGACACTGTATACACTGTATTAGACGAGCTTGAAATGAAAGCGTGGTGTTGACGAGATGAATCGACGACTGATGAGCTAATCCAAAACAAGAATAGCGTCTCTGGTCCATGTGTCTTGAATACAAAATCATGCACGCCCCAAATATTATTTGCATATCCAAGGGACATAAAGCGATGACACTTGAACATGACAGCATAGATAGGCTTGACAGCCCACGATGCTGAAAGGTAATCGGTTCAGATACGGACATAGATAGGCACATTGCCGATCAAAATGAGCAGTCATACCGACTCATACGAAACGAGAAGTGAGAGCAGACTAAGATCTGCGGTGGCTTGGGCATCTCAGCTGTCAATCGAAGACAAGTCAGAAACTCCACTCCTAGTCTTCAAAACTCAACAGAAAAACCCCTCATTTCAATTGACTCTTGATTCCGAAGTCATGATGGTGATCTTTTAGTTCTGGACTGACTATCTGACCACTTTATCCACTCGATCCCACAACCGTATAGATAGGACCATGGAACCATTAACCACTTCAACGACTGGAGATAGCTATAAACAGAACCCCCGTGAAATGACAGCGCCTCTACATTCTCAACCCCATTGAGCTGTCTGAGGTTGTGATGCAATGATTCATTAGGGCTATTCAATCTCACATTTCATGATTCAAACACATGGCGTACAAGAACTAGCATCGTTGAACTAGTAGATCCCAGCCCACGCATTTGACCAGTAAGACCAAGAAGAAGAAATTGACGTCGCGATTAATAATACTGAATAATTCGGCTGTTTGATTGCGATTTCTCAGGTCAGTTCAGCTCTCATCTTGCCAACGGACCCACTGATGGTGGATAGCCAGATGCAGATTCTTTTAAAGAAAAGATGTACCCCGGGAAGCTCCATAGACCGCTATGTATTTTGTGCAAAGATAGAGGCGCCAAAAAATCGATTGAAATCCGTTGTTTTCCATTATTCTTAGCAGGAGATTAATTGCCTATATCCGATCAACCCATAAGGATAATGACCAAGTCCGTGACCAAGGTCGCAATCATCACCGGCGGGAGTAAGTCCTCTGTTCAGACGTACACGTCTTATTTTCCGAGACGAAAAGCAGTGTTGATTGTAAAGTCGTATATAGCCAACGGCATCGGTCTTGCCGTCGCCAGAGCCTTGTCTCAACGCCCTGACTGGCAAATAAACATCCTCGGAACAAACGAAGAACGAGGTCGCCAAGCAGTCGCGGAGCATTCCAATATGACGTTCTACAGGGTAGACGTAGCGCAGTATGGTGATCTTGCAAATGTGTTCGACACAGTCTACAACAAGCATGGCCGTCTGGATTTTGTTTTTGCCAACGCAGGCATCTCCGGGGGGTTGGACTTCTATACCAGACATCCCGCGGGGGAAATCCCCCCCGAGCCGAGTGTGAAAACAGCGGAGATTAATTTTAACGGCGTTATATACACCAGCCACTTAGCTCTCCATTATTTCCGTCAGTCGCCAGGAGGTGGAAAGGGAGCCAGCTTGCTCCTCACAGGCAGTTCCGGCTCATTCTATCCTTCCGGGATTACGCCGATATACGCGGCAACCAAGCGTACGCCTCAATCATACGCCCCCAATGCTGGGGATGTCTGTGTGCTAATCTATTTCCAATGAATAGATGGTGTCCTTGGCTTCATGCGCTCCATTGCCCCATTCTTTGTGCTGGACGGTATCCGTGTTAACGCGCTCTGCCCGGGGACAGTCCGTACTGGCATCATGGACGACGAAGCTTGGAAGCTGTTTCCTGATGAACTCATCATACCAATGGAAGTAGTGCTCGATGCCACTCTTCAGATGGTAGATGGCGAGGATATGGTCGATTGCACGGGGATCAAGATCCCTGCATCTGAATTATACGGTCGTGCAGTGGAGGTCTCTGGCAACAATTTCTATTTCAGAGAGCAGCAAGAATGGTGTGATGATAAACAGAAACAGGTGATGACGATAACCATGACAGGCGCTTTGTAGTTTGGAATGGTTGTCGCCCATGTATGTCCCCCATGCCTTGCTTGGGTGTTTAAGCTGTGAAATCTTACTTTATGCCAGGACTGGACCTCAATCACAGATGGCCAGACCAAATTGGAGGGTGTCAGATAGGTCTTCTCGTGTCATATTCTATTCAAAATTGGAAAGCTACCAAGGGTACTCTAATTAGCCATACTTTTTAGATAGTATCATGCAGCGATTTGAAGAAAATGAACATCTACCACCTACCGCTCAGGCGTGACGGTTGCAGCCTTCTCCAATAAAGCAGATGGGTATATATTGATGTCCAGAATCCTGAAAACTTTTCGCGGTTGATACTTCCGACAAAAGATTGAGCGCGTCTGGGGCTATATACCTGATTACTACCATCTCCTGGGAATTCATCTGCTTTGCCTGGGCTTCTGTCGTTTTAATCTATCTCATTTGGCGGTTGTGTCTTCTTGCCAAACTCTCTCTGACCCCCCAGCCGTCCGCCAGAAGCCCTTTAACTTCTTCTAGACTGAGACCGCTCATCTCGGGATATATTGCCCACACAACGAACCAGCCGGCTACACATATGACTGCATACACAGTGAATGTCCAGCTAGGCGATAGCCATTCCATCATGGGCAGAAAGGTGAGCGCCACTATAGTATTTGAACCCCAGTTCGTCGCGGTGGCGAGTGCCGATCCAATAGAGCGTACATTTAGTGGGAACAACTCAGACTGTTGCCAGGGCACATTGCCCAGTCCAAATGCGTATGATGCAGTGTATACCGTTAGACAGATGAGAATTGCAATTGGAAGGAAAGAACCATCGCTCTCTGCCCTCGTCTGTGTTTCGGATAGCATTTTTGACATGTCCAAGGACGAGAAGGCCAAAGCGCAGACTATTAGTGAAAGTGCCATGACCGGTATCGAATAGAGAAGGATACGGCGCCGACCGATTCGATCAATCAAGGCAAACGCAACAAGCGTAAAGAGAAAGTTGGTCATAGCTACCGAGAGCGACGTAAGCGTCGGCGAGGAGAAAGAAAGCATCGTGAAGATGGTCGCTGAGAAGTACATCAATGAGTTGAATCCCGCAGCTTGTTGCAGGAGCTGAAGGAACGCCGCGATTGTCAGTGCCCTTTTATTCCCACCAATGTAAAAGAGGTCCCAAGCACGTCGCGAAACATTATGGAACCACTCTGCGTCGTTACCGGTTTTATTGCTGCCGAGTTCGTCTTCCTCTTCTGCAACCTCCCGTTGGATATCACGCAGGACCTGTTTCGCAGCCCACTCACTATCAGGGTGGCCCTGGTAAGTCTTGGACAGTACATCTGTTGCTTCCGCTTCAAGCCCCGCTTGAACCAGCCATCGTGGGGTCTCAGGTAAAGCAATCAGTATGACAAACTGGAAGACCGCCGGGGTTGCCCCAAGGCCAACTATCCAACGCCAACCCCCGGTTGTAGTGGAAAACAGCCAGCCGATAACGTATGCTACAACCTGACCACCCGTAATGAACAAGCTGAGGATGACTACAAGTCTTCCCCTAGCATGGGATGGCGCCAACTCAGAGATATACCTATAAAAGACCAGTGAATCAGCATCCCGCATCCATTTCCAGCCGGGTGTAATGACCTACAACGGTGTCACCAAACTGGCACTGCCAACCGCCAAGCCAACAATGCTCCGTCCGGCAATCATGCCCCATACTTCATTCGTGGCAGCCTGCCATATTGCCCCCAGGGCAAAAAGAGCATCTGCAACGAGAATCACTCTCCTCCGACCGAGTTTATCCGCCAAGATCCCAGCCAACGGGCTTGCTATCAGAGCAAACAGGCTTGTACAGGATGTGATCAAACTTTTGTCCAAGGTGGTGAGAGTGCGGTTGGAGAGATCGGAGCCGATAGATACGAGAGTTGATGAAATGACGCCGGTGCTAATGAGCATCTCAGAACATTAGTCAAGATCATCGCAAGGGATGCATCAATTACATACTCATAGCCAAATAGAAGTCCACTGATACCTGCAGAAAATGTCAAGGCCCAGATGAACCAGCCACCCGAGTATTCAGTCTCCGAATGGATTGGATCAGTGTCCCCCTGGTCCTGATCAAGGACCACCCGATCTGGGGCGAGCAAAGGGGCACTAGGGCCCGATTGCTCATTCTCAACTCTAGGGTCCATGGCTTGTAAATTCAGCTCTTCTGTAGATGCATTTATAGTTTTTTTAGTCATCTACAGGCACCTGTGGTAGTCAGTAGTGCCTCTGGTCATGTCTGACAGCGGAAGCTGGGGTATTTATGGAGTAAGCCAGCCACTTGGCACGCGACCCACCCCAGATACCGAGACGGAGAACAAAATCCTTGAAGCAATATCCGATCTTTCACTCCTTAATTTTATACTACGTTCAATCAACCAAAGATATAAAAGATATAAATACTAATATTCCTACCGGGATTTTGCTTTATAGTCAAGAATGACAATATCTGATCATCCAGAAAAGAAAGTTTCTCATTTTATCATAACTGTTTTATCAAGTTCCTTAGTGAGCTTGCACCACACCAGCTTCATTAGCCTGTGCGCTAATCATCTTCTTATATGCGTTGACGTTGCCGTCAAACTTATGCACAGTTCCCTTATCACAGACCCAGAGGCTGGTGCAGACATTCGACAGCATGGTCACGTCGTGGGAAACCATAACAACACCGCCTTCGAACTTCTGCAGCGCCTCGGAGAGCGCATCCATACCCTCAATATCCAGGTGGTTGGAAGGTTCGTCCAGAACAAGGATATGGGGGGTTTGTCAAGGATAAGCAAGCAAAAGCGACACGGGATTTTTGACCACCGGACAAGAGTTCCATTCGCTGGAGACCAGTCATTCCGGTAATACCGAAGCTAAATTTTTATTAGTAGCTATAATGATATAGAATAAAAGGGCCGGGGATTTAACGTACGCTCCCAAGTGTCTCCGATATTCCTCATCAGACTTTCCAGGATAGGTCTTGGCCATGAAGCTCACCGCGCTGGCGTTGAGATCCAAGGCATCCACATGGTGCTGGGCAAAGAAACCAATGCGTAATCTTGCGTTTGTGGAGATGAGACCGGAAGTCGGTTGAAGTTGGTTGGTCAACAGTTTCAATACGGTTGTCTTACCAGCACCGTTAGGGCCGACAATTCCTATACGAGAGTCAAGCTGAACATCAAGGTCAACGTTATTGAGTAGAGGCCTGTCCTTGGAATACCCGAAAGCAACCTCGGACATTTGCACAATGGGCGGAGAAAGCTTCTCGACCCCGGGAAAGCTGAAATGCACAACATATTCGCTCTCCGGAGCTTCGAGGACCGGCATTTTCTCGAGCTTCTTGATTCTTGACTGGGCTTCGGAAGACTTGGCAGCGTTGTATCGGAACTTGTCGATGAAAGCTAAATGTGATGGTTAGTCAGAAGAAAAAAAGTAGAGTTGGAGTTGAAAGTACAGACCTTGGAGATGCGCTCGCTCTGCCATTTGTTTTTCGTACTCGCGCTTGGCGTTCTTCCTCCGCTCTTCCTTTGTTGCATAGAAGGATTCTTTGAAATATTAGTAAAGTTCTACCATATACAAGGGTGGGAAAAAACCTACCGAAATTGGCTCCCTTGTAGTAGTCCAATCTTTCGGAGTGTTGATGCACGATATCAGTAGCAACTTCGTTCAAAAACGCTCGATCGTGAGAGACGACAAGAATGGTACTGGGATACCCTTGGAGGTAGTTGGACAAGAAGGTAATGGACGGAACATCCAACATGTTGGACGGTTCTGTATCAAGCAAGTTAGCAGTTGTTTCGTGCCTATGGCTGTTTTGCAGTAAAAGGCATACCGTCCAGCAAAAGCAAGTCTGGCTCGCAGAACAAAGCTCGTGCCAAAGCCAATCTCATTCGCCAACCACCAGAGAAGGTCTTAGTTGCAAATTGCTGTCTCTCTTGTGAGAAACCAAGACCTGCCAGGATACTGGCTGCACGAGACTCTGCCTTGTCTGATTCCATCTCTGAAAGCTTAGCGTAGATATCGCTCAGAGTGATATCAAGACCCTCTCTTTCATGATCCAACCTAGCGGCATCTGTAGACGTGTCTGCCATTGAGGATCGTTCTTCTTCAATAGCTGTTAGTTGTTTCGAGATTTTCTGTCCATGCGTCAACAGGAGTATTCTTAAAAACACGGGGTACAGCCGGAGATACTGACATCTTGCTCTGCGAGAAGATGCTTTCGCCAGACGTCGGCATCCAATACGGCTTGAAGCGCAGGGGTATCATCACCAGTAATCTAAAATACAGTTAGCTTGATGTTCTTATCTGTATCCTTGTCTAGGGACGACATACTTCTTGCTCGACATGAAGAATAGAAATGTGGCTTGGAACAGCCACCTCTCTGCGACTCAGTGCACGCAGCAGAGTACTCTTTCCTATACCGTTTTGACCCACAAGACCATAGCGACGACCATAGGCCAAGGTGAAAGAGGCATCGGTCAAAATACGGTGGCCACCAACCGAGATATCGATACTGTCGACCTTGATGTCCTTGCTCTTGGATTGCGAATCGGAGCCCAATTGGAGAGGGTTTACAGCCATGAAGAATTCTTCGTAAGACATGGTTTCATCAGGCTGGTTGAGCAGGCGGGACGACTCATAGGTCACCGTCTTCATCTGCTTCTTCTCCTGTTTGGCACGAATCTTGCGCTCTGCCTTCTCAAGCTTCTTCCGGTCCACACGAGACTCGACCTTCCTGGAGTTGGCAGATTCCAAATCCACCGTTACTCCTGTCAGACCCAAAGTTGAGGACATGTTTCTCTGGGAGCCGACATTGATGGCCTGGTCAAGCTTTTTGGCGGTAAAAGGCATCTGCCTCCTCTCCGCATCGACACCATCGGAGGCACTCAGAGACGAGATGAACTTCTCCACGAGGTTGCGGATAGCCTCTTCATTTTGGGCAGAGAAGTCTCCAGAAGCAGAAACAAGAAGCTCGGTGACCGTATCGGCAGCTTCCGCCAACGGTGATTGAGCATTTGCATCCTCGACATAAGCCTTGGAGGCGTGAGTCAAGTAGCCCTATAGTTTTCAGTATTTCCTTTCTCCTGGATTTATCATCTGTCTATGAAATGAAACTTACCACAGAGTATTCCGAGATTACATGATCAAGGCCGGGGATCTGTGTTTGAAGTTCCGCCTCCATTTTGGGTTGGAAGGCTTCAGAGACTTTTGGAAATCCCTGATTAGTATATACCAACGACAGAGACAAATGATCACTTTGGCTTTAGAGATAGTCGGTGCAGTTCGTGTTGAGTCTAGGCTAGATGTTCGCCTGTCATACGTGGAGCCAAGGGTTCTTTTTTTGAACAGTCTCAGATGAGAACTTTGCTTTGGAGTGGCGGGTATGTGGAGTCGGTGCTGTACAGTACCGCTTAAGTCGGGAGATGTTAGCAGCGACTGCGTCACTTCAAATAATATTTTTTATATACAAATTCTCAATAGATTATCTCATCTACACCTTGAAAATGGGGAGAAAAAAAAAAAAAAAACTTTCTCTTAAAAAAAAGGCGATATATGTATTCAGCTTTGAACGCTTCAGAGTGGCATGTATCTGTATTAATTCTGCCGCTTTTTACCGCCTGTAATATCTTCTCACTGGCTTAAATACTATTTAATAACACGAAGGGTATACAGGCCTCGGTCAACCTGGGATTCATGGTTCATTGTCGTATGTACTACTTTTTCACAAAGGTCAAAGTAGCACTGTCTTATCTGAAGATGATAAGACAGGGTAATCATCTCCTGCCTGATCTGACAGGCAAGAATGAATAGTCTGGTGCCATTTGAAAACTATTACCTCTTTTCTTTTTCCCCGGTAACAATTCTAGGTAGGGATAAAGATGTCTTCTCCAACCTTAGCCAGTCTATGGGATTCAGCCAGGAATTTCGGTTCACCCAAAGCCCTGTCAGACGTTGGACGGGTATCGACCGTGTCTATTCAACCATGGCGGTTAATAATGAATGAATAGTATCCACAATAAAGGGAGTCCTTAAACTTTTTCTTTGAAATGCTTCAAAGAAAATAGGAGACTCTAGGAGGGTATGTGGACCTTTTTTCAAGGATATCGCTGTCGCAAGCCGTCATCCAGCAGTAGTGCCAGGCTGATTCGGCAGGACATAATGTGAATAAATAGATCCAGGGACCAAGGCAAGGGAGGCGGTGTTCCTGCTTTTTAGATAGTTTCAAGGGGACAGGTTCACAGGGTGATTGAGATCCCCAAATACTCCGTAATAATGTCAATAATCTCACTCCGCAAGGGCGTCAAAAACAAGGGGAGAGTGTGTGAAACACCATTGTGTCAGGGGAAGGTTATCGATAGGCGAGGCTGCGAGGCCAAGCTGCGGTCGCAAACGCTGCTGACAGATGGAGTGTTTGACCCACTACGGTTTTCTGTCAAGTCAATAGTTTTTGAGATTCCCTGTCCAAGCTGAGGAATAAACAATGGGATACTAGCGAGTAGCGACACAGGGGTGCTGTTACTAGTGTTAGTAGAATCGGAGTACTCCGTAGTAGCCCTGGGCAGTTCAAGTTGTGATGACCGCGATCGTGATGGTGATAGAATAAGGCTCAGATTGTGACCAAATGCCAATGAGATCAATAATGGCTCAAATTACCATTATTAATCGGCTCCATCTCAGACCGACACTTGCTCGGAAATATTACCCTTCGAGAAACTCGCAGGCCACGTTCCATCAGAACGAAATTGGATCTATCACCGTGATCTGCTCTTTGTTTTGCCAAATAAGCTCAACCACAGTGACAACACTGATGCCATGGTGGACAAAACCTCGTAGTTGTCCTGGATACTCTTTTTTGTTGGGTCAGTAACCCAGAGGAAAAATTCTTATTTTTCTTCTCAAGCTCTGCAGGGTCGAGCGCTGAAAATCCTATCCAAAAACAACAAACACGGCGAGATAACGGCTGTGGGCTGCTGTTTTCTGGCTCTGTCGTCATATTCCGAAGCTCCAGCGGGGACTGGAGAATTTCCGCTCGTTCCTGACCTGGGATTTCTTGGAACGGGATGGTTCTGTGTTCCAGCGGTTCATCGATCGCCCGCCCTGGAACCTTTGTTCGATCTCATCTCACGAGCTAGCAGAGCTCTTCCTAAGCTAAGGAAGGGAAAATTCCCTCTCAGCCAGCCGATATTGAGTGGAGATCCGGTTCTCTCACAAAATTAAGCTGGTCTCTACTCAGAGAGAGTCCCAGACAGGACGACGGTCATACACCTGGATACACAAGCCGTAAGGGATGGTAGTATATGAGACGAAATTATTTTTCGTCAATTTGGCCCCTTGACGATGTCGACTGATATATTCCATTATTATTCTTCCATCAAGTCACTTGTACTCCGCAATGGTGCTATTATTATTATTATTATTATTATTATTGCCAAATCCAATCCTTGCCCTCGAGCTTGCTGCTGTGTGCACACGATGCGAGTATTCGTCGAAACGATCGGATATTATTATCAGCAATCAGGACCAGTAGATGATGGTGAAATGCAAACCTAGCTCGATGACTCGAGTAATAATAGCACAATACTCGTCCACATGTAATATCTGTACTCTGTAGGTGTTAGGATGACTTAACACACATAGGAGTCCGTCCCACGAGTCTTGGACTGCACATCGATAAAATAATCGTCGTCTGATCCCTGGCCATCAACAATAGTAACATAATAATAATAATAATAGCAATTTAGAAGATAGCAATAATTACCATCAGCATCAGAACCAAAACAAACACCTAGTTTCGCAGTGTTGATCGTAGCTTTAATTTCCTTGCTGTGATACGCTGGGGTTGGGAACTCCTAGCGTGAGCGTCTCTCTCTCTCTTGCTCTCTCTCTCATTCTGTCGGGGGACCCACCTGCATCTGTCCCCAGGCACAGGCAGCCCGTGGTTCTCGCTGCAGTCAAAACTAAGAGTCCGCGTCCCGCCGACCTTGTAGTAGTACCAAATCTTCCTGTGTTGTTGATTCCCTTCTTCTTCTTCTCTTGCTTCAGAGAGCAGCAAATACCAAAGAAAGAAGAGAAAAAAAATTAGAGTCACTGTCATCTGGTTCTCTGGCTTATCCCAGAGTCCCTGTCAGTGACTTTCTTTTCCCTTTTCTTCTCTTTTTACTTTTCTTGTGTTTCGGTTCCTTCACATTCTTTACGTTCCCCATTATCTTTCGCTCCTTACACCCACACCCCTCCAAAAACACGTCCGCTTCACGCCATCTTGAACTATTAGAACAATTGATCAAACACCCACTCCGCCTCTTTTATACCTATAGACTAGCTTCTTTCAAGTCGCGTTAAGCTACTCTATATGTTTATCTTCTAAATGCTCTCCTCTGGCTGGTTTTGATCCTGCATGACCATGTGGATGGAGTGTCACTTGCACATAATATCGATGTTGCAAAGCTGAGCTTTGTGGTGTTTGACGCTGTTCTCGGCGATCTCTGAGAATGGAGCATGTATCTACTGTAAGCTCAAACCCCTCTGTTTTCTTTGCAAAGGTCTTTTGGCCACCTTTCTGGCCTAGTCTGGGTGACTGATATCCGTGGTCTGGACGACTGTCGGTGTTGGTTGTGCTACAACTTCCGCGAAGCTTCTTTTTTTTTTTTTTTTTTTTTTTTTTTCGTCGCTGTCGACTGACCGAATATCCTCTTGCCAGCTCTGTGCGATTAGCACCGTCGGTATTGCAGCGACTGGCTTTGCTCTCGGTCGCGTAGATCAAACACCTTCAAAGTCAGGAATCTTCCGTCGAAAGACCCTCCCTCTGCATGATCAGTGCGCGTCAGCAAGAAGCACACCAGAGCCGGCCCCCTCCAGTGTTCCTCCGCGTTCTTCCAGACCGGCCACGATCAAGGAAACGGAATCATTCTCGACAAACAATCCCCATGGCGCAGATGAGAATGGCGCGCCTGACGGCGGTCGGTCAGAGGATCCAACTTCACGACGGGGATCCTCTTTCGCTGCAGTAAGGTTGCGTCGCCGTGGCCAAACCCTCACCAGTCCGCCCCCGCGTCCCAGTGAAGATCAATCACATATTTCTTATGCTCGTCGGCCTTCTTCCTCCTGGCTGCGACGGCTATCGATCGTGTCATTCCAAACGGAGGGTCGCTTCTCACCAAGTCCCGTGTCTCCATCATTCAATGTACCAGCAAGCCCTGATACATCGCGCCCCTCGAGCCAACGGAGAACACCGAACAAGCTTGTCAAGCGTTCCTCGTCGCAGCATTCGAATGCACATCCTGTAACCCCCTCCACATCGTCCACATTTCGTAGGCCTGCGACCAGTTATCAACGATCCGAAACACTGCGGCATAGAGCAACCCACAGCTTGAATTTCGAGCCTGGTTTTGGAGTTGCAAGTTCCCGGGTGCAATCGACGTTATTCGAAATGCCCCCGGAGCTTGCGAAGCATGATGGTGATTGGCGGCCCTATTTAATTTCTAGCTCTGATAGATTACCAGAAAAGCTGGCTCGCAGACTGTCAACCGCCGGGAGACCAAAAGATCACGGGTTACGAAGGATCCTTCCAAGTGCAGATGCTGTTCCTGCACTTCTTCTAGGTACTTCTATCTCGAACAAGGAACCTGCAACTGACGTGGAGTTTAATGTATCGGCACCTGCTACCCCCGCTACCCCCTCACTCCTGCTTCTCCTGTTCAATTTCGTGACCCTTTCAAGCCTGTTGATACCCCTGCTTTGCGGCCAGAGACCCCCTTCCCACCAGAGAAGACGAGCAACCAGCCGTCAGTATTCACGGGCGAAGCGGATCCAAAGCAATCAGACATGGACTCAGACACAGTGGCCTCTGGAAGACCCCGTGCTGGCTCTATGATCTATGCAAAAAGAAGGGCCATTTCCACCCCTCTACCATCAACGTCAAATCGGGAAAGAACCAACATCCAATCGCCACGGCGCAATGAAAGACGTAACATCACTGACCCAAATGTTTTTCGTCGGTCCCCGACTGCTTCCCAGTCTGAATATCCCATGTCGTTCGCATCGGATATTAGGGGACCGCGTCGAAGCGCTCTTCCCCCAGATTGCCGCGTGACTTCAGAATTGACATGGGCCATCTTCGGGATACAACTCAACGTCCTTTGACGTCAGATGCGGTGGCACTGTCCGCTTTTCAGAATGGTTCCCATCGCCAGTCTGAGCCGGCTAATTCACCCCCTAACCGCCAACGTGCAAACCGGCACTCGATTGCGGCTTCCGACCCCGCATCAACCGTTATCGGTTCCGATGATACTCGTATCTTCACATCGGGCGATGAAGACGAAACAGACTTTTTGACTGATACTGCTTTTGACTCTATCCGCACGCACTTCACCACAAGTAGCAACGCTGGTCTTCACGCCCCCGAATAGAGACACTCTTTGACAGAAATCCTTCGACAGGACCGATGAACGAAGGGCTTGTAAAGCTCGAAGATCTAGTCCAGCATGGTTCTTTTGCCTCTCGATCTTTAGACAATGGGCGCATCTCTGACTCCGGTCTCAACTCCATTCGTGTTCCAGATCACAGACACCAAGGGAACACAGATGGCTCTGAGGAGAACATCAGGCTGTCACTCTTATCCAACTTGTCGGATGATGATGATGACGCCCAGAGTATGGTTGCGGCGCTGCCTAGCGAGGCAAATGGACAATTAACCCATTTAATGCGCCCAATTCTCCCATTGGAGGCTTACCAGGATGAACCTGATACCTTTTTTTCCCATCATATCTCTGACTCTCCCAATGATTCGAATAAGCTCGCCGATGGCTATGATTCACGCAGCCTAACCAAAGAGGCACTGGACACATGTCCAAAAATGAACATCTTCGATTGGTCTGAGCAGCCTAGGAGCGACCGTGAAGTTCCAGGGTCTGATTCTCGGCCACGGACTGTCCATGGGAAACACGGACCCGAGACTCGAATTAGCCGCGCACCCGGACGTAAAGCCCCAAGTGCTTTACATCTTCGAAGCCAAAGCGTCCCTGTATCGAGGGATCCTTCACTTCCAAGCGAGTCTCGTCAAACTTCTGGCAAGTTCGGGACATGGGGATTAGGTAGCAAAGGTGTAAGCGAAGACTGGGACAATGATTTTGAGTTTGACGATGGGGATGAAGGTACATTCAGCGAGGATCTGAAACCAAACAATAACATTTCCGAACATCATGGAATGATGATTCCTCAGGCTATCTTGGAACGCCAAGCCAGTCTTCGAGGACAATTTGGTCAGGTTCAAGAACTTACATTGCTGGTCGCGGAGATGAAGCGCCTTCGCCACCAGGCAAGCCTTTTAGACCTTGTTCACGGGCCCTCGAGTGAGCTATGGAAAGAAGCAGAAGGCATTGTCGATCTCGCTACGCTTGATGATGATAACAATGAATCGCCCCCACGATCTCCCTCTTCTTTAACGTTCAGCTTCGATGATTCCGAAGGTGAATCTTCCAATACAAATGACCCTTCGAAACGAATTAGTGGAGAGTCATGGCGAGCCTCAGTCTCGGACCGATCGAATTCCGGTCGGCCAAATCAGGACTCCACAAAAGCAAAATCCGTGCTGGACCTGATCTATCAACAACGTGTCTCTAATGAATCCACTCTTATCGAACCTCATGTTTCACGCACTCAAAAACTCCCTTTCGACACACAATCCCTTCGTGATCTTGTCATCCGTGCTGGTGTGATTACCCGCGCTTTGAAAGAAGTGATTCGCAAAGCAGAGGGTGTTGCAACCACCCCGGAACAGGAAATACTTCCTTCAGACCCCCCATTCAGTCGGATATTCCGTCAACCTACTAATGATAATTTTTCGAACTTTGAGGCTTCTTGCATTGGATAAGTGCGCTTTCTCATGCTCTTGATGCCACCCTTAACGCTTTTCTTTCTGATTTCTCTTGTCATACTCTCCCAGCATCCTGAATGACTTCCTTGATATGAGATGACGTGAAAGACCATGAAAAAGAGCATCCAATATGGAGGCCTTTTTATTTTCCTTTCCCATTTCTTTCTGTACTATTGGTGATAACGGGTGGTGCCCCAAAAAATTTTCTGTTCAAATATGTCGCTTTTTTTATTCTTCTTTTTGTACAAGTGAACCTACTGTTGTTGGTGTATATTTCCCCTTGGGGTTTCTTTGTAATGTGTGTCTTGGCGATTCTTGTATGAGAACTATCGGTGTGTTGGCTCTTTTTACTTCTTTTTCTTCTTTTCTGCTGCTTCCATTCTCTATTGTTTCATATTCCTCGGGCTCTATCTTGTGATTCGTGCTGGTTTCGTTGTGGGTGGGACTGGTTTTTTTGTTTTTTTTTTTAAAGTAGGTGTATGGGTTTCTTTGCGATGATGGTTAGGAGAGGGAGAAAAGCAGATAACATGCCTATTATAGCATGTGAATTGAACAAGTCAACTTCTTTATGAAGACTTGACTATTACTCTAAACACTTCAATGTGAATGGGGAAAAAAACCATTCCAGTCCTCTTGATGTTTGAACAGACATAAGTTTTATAATTAACAGACTATAACAAAAAACATCAAAATGTACGAGATAAACAGATAAATAGCAAGTACTGATTTCAAGTTAGGGAAATCAAAATATGCATTTCCAATAATATATCCAAGGCAATATTATGTAACATTCATGTAGATCACTTTCATGCAAGACTTGTCAAACAGTTAAAGCACCAAAAGACATTAAATGTAGGGTATTTGAATGACAATAGCATCATCACCAACCGTAACCGAAATCCAAACCATTAATTAGAAGGGAGGATGGGATATGAACAAACAAGAACGCGAGAAGTAAGACATTAAGAATCGTATGCGTGACTTGAACGACGTAAAATTCCTCCCTTTCTTCCTCTTTCGCTGGAGTCTTCAATTCTCGCATTAAGACATTAGATTACTACGTTAAATCCATTCGTTCATCGTTATCATTATGAGCTTGGGCAGCCACTTCATATTCTGTGGCGAATTTGCTCTTTTCTCGGATCCTGGAACCGTATATATAGAACAGGAGAGGGATTGGCATCAGAACGGCCGCAACGCAGCCAAGTAAGGTTCCGGTCCAATTGACTTTGAGTGCATTGAACTTCGGGTAGGTAAGCAGGTGACTGAGGAATCTCGAACGAGAAAGAAGACATACTAGATACGTTGCGAAAAGGGGGAAACCGGCACCAGCCAAGGAACGGAGTACGCTATTCGCAGCTAAAGCTGAGGCGGCACTGGATGTAATAATTAGCATGGTTTTTTGTGGTTGAACTTAAACAGTCGCTTTAGGATAGGAAGCCTACAAGAGGAGGTATGCATCAACAATGTAGTTGAGACACTGAAGGAAGATGCAAAAAAGACCAAATCCAGTGAGGAGACCAGATACAGTGGGCACAATCCAATGAATATCAGCTGTGTATCCAGACCACCCAAACCAGAAAAGACCGCCTGAAAAGGCTGCACCACCAAGAACAGCAGGGGGGAGACGCCATTCGGGAACAGGGATTCCACGGTTTGAATCGAGCTTCCCATTATACCAAGGCTGGAGGCAGACAATGAAAATTCCACCTAGGAACTCCCCGATGATCATCCCAAAGTATGCGAGACCGCCAAGGCCTTTATTGAATCCATGAATTTCTTGGAAAACAATCGGATATGCCGTCATGAAGAGATATAATAGCCCATAGAGGAAGGCCATATAGATACTCAGCAGTAACACTATCGGTTCAGTGAAGAGGATTCGAAAGGGTCGACCAAAGTTCTTGCGGATAAGCTCTCCAAAATCAACCTCTATTTCTTCCTGTTTGGCATGTATGCCCCAGTTCTTGGTCCGTCGACGCAGGTCCGAAGCCTTCTTGATTAGAACGACTGGAGGATAAGTTTCCTGCAATAGAAACAAATCCAATATAAAGGCAGATGCGCCAGTGATGCCAGTGAGGAATTCCGTCCAGCGCCATCCCAAATAGCTCTCCACGATGAAGCCACCGATGAACGGGGCGAAGAGAGGACCCGTGAAAACTGTCATGGTGAAAAGAGTAATAGCAAGACCTCGAACACGATTATCGTACATATCAGAAAACACAGCCGCGACGACGGCCATAGGACATGCTCCGAAGAATCCTCCAAAGAAACGACATATGATAAGCGTTTGTAGGTCCTTTGCCGTAGCCACCCCAAACTGGAAAACGGTGAATCCAAACATGCCTATCAGAATAGGTAAACGTCGACCTTGTAGCTCCGACAATGGTGAAAAGATCGTGGGCCCACAAGCGAACCCAAGGACGTAGAGGGACATCCCTAAAGTTCCGACTTCGGTTGAGACGTTGAATTCGGATGATACAATGGAGTTGGCAGCAGAGTAGATACTACTGGTAAACGTTGAGTTGAATGTTGTCCATGCGAGCATCACAGACGTGGCAACCCTGTAGTTTAGAGTTAGCAAAACAAGACCTTTTTCTCTGTTTGAAAAGGCATCCAAGACAGTGACAGGTATACGAGTACTTACTTCTTCTTGGTCGACCAGTTTTGGGGGTGTAAAGGATCGTTGGGTCCAGCAAATTCCACCACATACTCTTCCTTCTCCGGTAGTAGGGGAGGATATGGCTTGCCAGCTCCAAACTCAGGCAGAGGCTTCCTTGAAGCACGGGTTTTGAGAGCACCAACGGTTGCACTGTGCTGACTTCGCTGGGTTGCAATACGACTCATTGCAGTTGGGTGCCGCTCGAGGCCAGCACCACGTTGGCTCTGTGCAGTTTGGATCCGGGACATGTGATCCTCATAGTGGTCAGATTGGGAGCTGGAGCTAGAGGAAGTTCCGGCGGATGAGACAGACTCGGCTCGAGAAACACGACTGCCGTTTTCTAGACTGTGATGACTCTGAGGACGATTGGCGTCGAGTTCGGCTTTCTCCATGTCCCGTGATAAGGAATCCATGGTAGAGGGGGGTAAGACTGTCAAGATTTAAAGATATACATGAAAATGACAGGCTCAAAGCAAAGATAGGAAGACAGATTACAAGAAGAGGGAGGAGTTGAATAAACGGGTAGATAAATAATAGAGGGAACAGAGTCACTGTCCTTTGAGAGAGGCAAAAAGCCATCGCGGAGGGAAATAGTACCAGTCAACTAGGTTAGTGGTGACTTTTGAAGCCAAGGATGGAGCCGTGGGTATGAGGAGCCAACAATCGACGAAGACAGATGATGATCTCCAACTCAGCAGGGAAAGAAATGCGGTCTTTGTCGGCAATGTCTCCGGTCTCATCGTTCTAGATTTGCCTCTCTTCAGTGTCTGGCACATGTCAATCGTAATGGAGTTGACCTATCAGGTCGGGACCATATCGACACTGTATACTGCGTCCTAGATGCATGGTGCCGCTTCATGCCAAAGCAGCGGTAATGAAAAGAAAAGAAAGAGGGGACAGAAGGAGAATTGGGCAGCAGCAGCATCATAATCGTTGTCGTCGTTATCATTATTATTAGATATCTGATATGTTACTACCGTGAAGGTGGTATCCAGGTGGTTCCTCTACTAAGCAGCGCGTTTATTTTGTTTTCCCCACGGGGCCTGTCCAGATGACCTTCTTTTTTATCTTTTTTGTCTTTTTTTTTTTTTTTTTTTGTCCTTTTTCTCTCCATTTCAACGCTCGGCAAGTTCCGCGCAGTTCGAGTTCCTTTCCCGTCAATCAACAGTGGAAAACATCATTTCAAACACCGGCATGGCGGTTTCAAGAACTCGTCTGGAGGAGTATGATAAGACGATGTGCAATTGACACTGGTTTCTATAAAGGAAGATGTACAGAGCGCAGAGAGTTTTTTGTGACTCAGTCGAATTGACCTGGCCTGCATGTGCGGCACAATCGGACATCTTCCCGAAGGCGTCGGCTACTGCACGTCCGTTACGTCACGTTTTGTGGTTGGTGTCCGACTAGTCGTGAAGAAGGCATTTTATTTGCATTCGAATATTCTCGGCGGATGTGTTCAGATATCCGTTGGCAGGTGGAATGCACCAAAGTGTTTGGAGTACTTATTACTATGGAGTAGGTAAGGAATATGTCGGATATATAATACTAACCATACAAATGAACTACTCTACATGTTGTACGAACGTTGCTTCACATCAATACTGACTCTGCTGAAGCGTATTCCCCATGAGGTAATTCATTGCATCGTAGAAGCCCTTATCTCTGGTGAGAGAGAAAGAGAGTGTGTGTGGATAAACCCTCTGTACCCAGTAACTCCGCAGTCTGCACGAAAGCAGCAGTCCAAATCCATCGCCAAGGGATACCAGCCCCTTGAATGATAAATAGGTCATAGATACGAAGAGCGGAATGAGTAACTATCTTCAGGTACTTTCTACAGAAGAACGCCAAAGAAGGTGATCGCTGACCCATGATTGAAGATAGAAGAAAAGATTGCATTTTGTGACCAGCTATTGCCAGTAGAGTGATTGGTCCCAGTAATAGCTACATGTCAAGCTTAGGTTACGGACAAGCTACAGATTGATGGCCCAATTATTGATTGTCCTCACAATAATTGTGTTTGAATTATATTGACCATTAGATATTAATTGCTTGTATTACACCAGTAAGAGAACTGATCCGGGGCCCATAGATATCTACCTTAGTTAATAATCGGGTCTATTATTCTTCACAGGTCAAGCATTCTCCCTTTTCTATCTGAGGATTTACGGAGGATGGTGGCTTTTCTTTCTCCTTATCTTCTCATTTCACATATCATTCAAAACATGACATCTTAATGGCCTTTCAATGTCCATGATGTGACCCTAACCAAGTGCCGAGGTTCCCCCATCAGTATCGTCATCAATCAAAACCCTCAAATTTAATCAACTCCAGTTGCAAGTCTTCTAGATTGACAAGAACTCATGTAAGGTGTGTATCAACACTTTGATTCTTCGCTGTATTGCTTCATCTGCCATCAGGAGATGCTTTGGTGGAGCACTAGTGTCTCACGTTATGATAGCAAGTTGGAGACTGGATCAAACTCCAGATAGAAATGGTGCAATACTAACTAGGTAATACTAATAATAATACACTAAGCCACAAAATCCATCCCCCTTTCCCTGTAACGGCCGGCGTAAACCCTTACAGGCGCACAATACAGAGAGGTTCGAGAGCTAAGCTAAAAGTGTCATGGCGGGTGGGGCTAGAACCAAGAATCTCCTCAGGGGGTTCAAAGCCACTCTGATGATTGGTTCACAATGGTGCGGGTTCCTGACACTAGCAAGTCTAGGGGGAACCCAGTGATCCTAATATCTTTGGTTCACAGTACCACCTTACTTTCAGGTACGTGTTCAAGGAGAGAAAAGAGAAAAAGAGAGAGGGAGGGGATGGTCTAGTAATTGTAGCCAGGACCTATTATCTTACCGACCAGACTATGATCTACAGAGCCTTCAATGGCCTGATAATAGAGGGAGGTGGTGGCAAGGTCTTTTAATAACCACATTTATCTAACTGATTCAGGGGATCTCCAATGTATGTATGTATCTAACTGGACTGTTCGATATGACAGTACACCCCCACAACTGGTAAGGAATTGTTTCCTGGTGGGCTCTATTCATAGGCCACTGACTGCTGCTGCTGCTGCCCAGACAAACGAAACGGGCCATCTAGACCGCCGCCCTGCTCGCTCTTCTCCTCTTTCACACTCTTTCCCTTTCTCCCTCTTTCATCATTGTTCTTTCTTTCCTTACCGTCCTTCCTTTTCCCACTCCTCTCCCTCTCCACAGAGGGCTTTTTGGTTCCTGAAATATATACATTCTTTTTTTTTTTTTTTTTTCCTTGGACCATCATTCGTTAGGGGGATCTCGAATCTCCGTTCATTCCTTGACCAAAAAGCCCAGCGTTGATTTTCCGTCGCCTTCATTATTTGCCGCTGCTTTGCTCAAATCTACCTATTCATCAACGATCCAGCCCCGTATCTAATGGTAGATTACTGGCGCCTTCCAATCTAATTGCTGCCATCTGAACTTGATGATCTGCGAACGTCAATTCTCAGGGGCTGTTGCTATTTTATCTTTCTTGTCCTAGGTGGAGGTCTAGTTAACATACTGTGAGGGATCAAGCCGTCATAGTTGTTGACTCTTATCTTCCATCGGTCTTCTCCTCTCAGGTCGTTCGACTGGATTGTCTTTTTACATCTAGAAGAACGACCATGCATCGTCATCATCGACACTCCGCTCGCCATGCCACGCATGCCCCTCCGCGTCGACCGGATGTCGTTCCTCGGAACCGAATCCCAACTCTGGTACCATCCGATGGCCCGACTCTGATCCCGTCTGATATCCCAACCCTTGTGAGAAGATCGGATACTACTACCACCTGTGGATCGGGATCATCTGATTGTGAGAAACCGACGAGTACGACCTCAACAACCACTTTGCCTGTTGTGCTGGGCGCTGTGTATGTTGGAACTTGATTTCTATTCTACAAGCCCATCGCTAATTAACCACCAGAGTCCCCATCGTATGTGCTATCGTTGTTTTGATATACTTGCACCGGAGAAACGTGAGAAAGCTTCGGAATGAGGATGCCAATGACAAACATAAATCCCTCGATTTCGGCATGGATATTGTGGAACCGAAATCAGGATCTCGACCGATGCAACAAACTGAACGGAGTAATCACATGAAGGGAGTGTCTCTGGACATAGGGCATCCTTACCTCCTCCCACCGGGTCTGCATGACTCGCGCGATTCCTTGCATTCTATGTCTAGATCGATTGGCGAAGACAACAAGCTTCGCCATCAGAACCCGTTCGTATCTAATGACGACATGTCAGTCAGGTCCCAACAAAGAGGGTTTCAGGACGATACGGCTAGCTTGGCGGGCTCAGGTCGGTTTGCTTTGGGTGATGATATGAACGCCGGTCTTTTGGGGAACGCCCAAAGAGTTTCCCGTTCTTCCCCGCCGATTTATACTCCCCCAGCCGAACGCAATGTCGGCAACCCAGCCGAGAAAAAACAGGAGCCATATGCTGGCTTGCAGTTGGATTTGCCAAGGAGTATCAGTCCCAGTTTCGCCTCAGCGGTTAGTGGAAACGATGAACGGCACTCGGCGGCTAGTCGGGCCAGTACAGATGTGACTGAATTCAGGAGGGACAACGATCATTTTGAGTCTGGGTTGCATCGTGACAGTCTATCCCCCGAGCCTCTTAGTCCTTCGAAACATCGCCAGAGTGGTCCTAGTTTCCCCCTGCAAGATCATTCGTTATCTCACCCTGAATCACACCCCGATCCTACGCAGACCTCGTCTATTCCAACTCCCAGAATTTCTCTTCCAGTAAGTGATGCGGCGAGTGATTACGGTGATGCAAGACAATCGATGGTCCCAGCCGTCAACATACATGGCGTGGAAGATGCCCATGACCACGATGAAACCCCTAGCCACGTTGCCACGATTCCGATCCCTGAAGAACCGTCCCATGAACCAACCCGTACCCTCGACTCCCGTCGTGATACTCGTCGGATGACACTAGGATTGCGTCCTTTGCCCCCAGAAGACCCATCTGACAACCCAGAGCAACGTGCCAATCGGATCCGATCGTTTTACAAGGAGTACTTTGAAGAAACCAAGGCCGGCGGCGGCAGAGAAACAATCTACGAAGATTACGGCCCTGAATATTACCCTGACGGTTACTTTGATCCAGCCACAGGGGACTACTATAGCGATGTTCCTTTGCCATTTGCTGAGCCCGTGAACCGCCGTGCGATGACTCCCCCACCTCGCGCACCTCCACGATTCCAAGGGGCAGCCGGGCATATGGCAACCAACTCCGTTAGCGGTCTGAGCGGTTTCAGCTCCCCTCGAGCATTTTCCTCGGCATCCAATCACTTGCCGCCTCCTCGGGCACCGAGAAAGCCGATGCCTCCTCCAGCACCTCTGAATGTTCTTCCTAGCCCCCATTTGCTGAAGGACGATGCCTTTATGAATGCTGCCGACTTTGCCCCCGGGAAGAACTTCAAGGATCAAAGGGAAGGCCGTCCCGAAACCCCTCTTGGTGGAGTGCGACCCTTCAGTCCAATGGCACGGGCCCATACTCCATTGGCTTCAGCCTTCGATGATCTTTCCATTATGCCGAGCCCGTAAGTTTTGAACAAGAGAAACTTCCGATTAATATAGTAGTGCTGACAAGATTTCTAGACACGCATTGCGCAAATCTGGAGCGTACTCGAATCTGGACTTTGCACCCCCACCCCGATTCAAGAACACGGAGACCGCAAGTGACTCTGGCAGTATTCGCAGCGTTGGAACCGGAATTTCGACCACTCATCTAAACAACATCCGCACTGGTGCGTATCGGGTCAGCCGGCTGCCCGCAGACACTGTGGGCACCAAGGATGACTTGATGGCCAGCCTTCGACCCGCCTGGGACATGCGGAAGTGAACATAACTCAGCAACTGTTTTATCTTTTCCAATAGTCTCATTCTTGATGTAATGATCCTTTGTTTGTTTCTATACCTTGGTGTCCTATACCAAACGTTACGACCTGTCACTTGTTATCCACTTTTTGATACATCGGTACTCCTTGTGCAAGTATTGGGTCTAATCATGCCCCAACATATCTGACATCAATGGCGTAAATAAATTATGGCTGGATCTTTTTCTTCTTTTCATTTCTTCCTGGGACCGCTTTCAGACGGTCATTTTTCTGTATAGTCAAATTCCTGTGAACAAAAAAGGTTTCAAGCATTATCGCACCCCTTGTTTTCTCTCTTCTCTTTCCTTTACAATGTTATTTTGCTCAGCTTATCATTGGAGAGTTTGGTGTGTTTATACTAAGCGGGGTATTGCTCCAGAATATGGCGTCCAGGGGGCTGTTGTTGAAGTTGTCCGTATGGTTGAGCGACGGTCAATCTACGTTGCGGATAGATAGATAGATTTGAACCATTTTGATGGACAGCTGGGTTCTGTGATATATTGTTTATATATACCTTTTTCTTTTCTTTTTCTCTTTCTCTTTCTGCCCTCTACTTTGAATTGCTCGGTAACTGGTATTCGACATCTATGAAGGTGATATGACCGGGATACTGTATGTTACCGTGACTGGACAAATGCTGACATCATATTGTCACTATTGGACTGTCTGCTACGCAGAGGATAGGGATACAATCATGTAGTCGATGAACCCAGACTCCTTGCTGGATTCCAGAATCAACGTCGTTGTTGTAGCCGAGTTGGGTGAGCAGGACCAGCAACAAAAACCACAAACGAAAAAAGGGTCTATAATCTACATACAGGCTATCAGCGGCCGTTTTCGATCTGCATTTCGGGGAGATCTGGGTCCGGGGCGAAAGGAAGTTGGACCCCTTGCCAAGTCACATTCGAACAATAACCATCTCTGTTACCGTTGTGTTGGGAACAGCAGCAGGAGGAATAATAAAAATAATAATAATACATAATGAGACTGAGAGAAGGTCATTGACTCGAAGATGATCCACGGGTTCGAAGATGAACGGATTCGGTTCGACCCAAACCCCTTGACGGACTGGAACAGTCAATTGTGCCTGGAGCCGTGAATGGGCCGGGACGGACTAGGTGGTGGACCGAAATTGGAGATGTTTCTGATAATAATAGACCACACAGAAAAAAAAAATAAAAATAAAAGGCAGAAAACGAAGTGTGTGAAGATGCAGAAGAGAGAAAAAAAAAAAAAAAGAAAGAAAGAAAGAAAAAAGAAAGAAAGAAGTGGTTAAAATGATGATATGCCCATAGTGGGTAGTGGGTGGTGATACGATAGCCCTGACCACGCGATCAGGGGGATGGACTGCCAATTTCCGATCTGCAGTCATGATAGTTACAGTTGCAGTCTCTCTATATGCTGGATAGAAGAATAATCAGATCCAAGAATGATTGATGGTTATATGATGAACAAAAATAGCCAACTTACTGCAACCAAATGTCAGATCCAAAAGAGATCCAGGCTGTGTCAAGGCTTTTGCCTCGTCCAGTATTATTCCGTCCAACGCCCGTATCGACCGTGTTTTATTGTGGATGCCGATCGCGGTTTTCCTGCCAGTTGCAGCGGCGCCGCCCGCCTTTCAGCAGCTGCCCTCAGCCCAAAAGTCGCCCGCACCCGTATTTTCAGGCGTGCAGCCCGGTTTCAGTGATCTGGGATGATTCTGACCTACCACCTCTTCATTCATTCGTTCCTTTCTTTCGTTCCTTTCCTCTCCATTTTCTCCTCTTCTTGCCGGATTGCTGCTATCTAATGGCTCCCGATTAGTATTGGTGTGCCTGCCTTGAGAAGTTCTTGCTTAGGTCTGAGATAGACAAGTCTTGTTCTTCTCAATCGTCGGATAGGTGCTTCCCCTGATCATCCTTTTTGTTCGGCCGTTCAGATTCCTTCTTGCGCGCTTCTCCTCCACCAACCCCGGTCGAAACGCTTCATTGCCATCATCTCTTGTGTCCAGCCCTCTTTGGTTGGCCTATACGGTCCTTATTTTATTTATTTTATTTATTTATTTTGCTATTATCGTATCTTTTTCTCATTCTTCGCCTCTTATCACCCTAATCACACGCCCCCACGATAATTTTCTCGGCGGGGAGCTTTATTCAGTCTTGAGTTTGTCACCAATTCACGAAATAACTACGGTCCATCGATAATCTTTCGATTCTATAGACGGGGGATTTATAAATTCGAAAGGACAAAAAAAAAATAAATCCAGTCCTTACCTTCATTTGATTACATCACAACTTATCAAAAAGCATTTGCGCCAGCCATAGCGAAGATAAATTCAACCAGCGCCAGTGACAAGGAAACTGGGTGTGTGCAGAGTCATCGGGGGGTTCTGACGTCTGGTTGAAAAGCCAGCTTCTTTCTGAAAAAAGAAAGGAAGGAAGGAAGGAAGGAAGGAAGGAAGAAAAGAGAAGAAAAGAAAAGAGAAGAAGAAAAAATGGCAACAACTTCCGGTATGATAAATATCTCCATATTTTATATATATCTCTACGGTTTGCCATGCCGCAAAGCAACTGGGCAATACGCTAAAATTCCCCCATAGCAGCGGTTCCGGCGGCGACTGGCGCCACTGATGTCGCCTCGTCGGCTCCTACTCCAGCCCCAGCTGAGACAACATCATCATCGTCATCATCAGAAGCAACAGCATCGGAAACACCTACAGAGACTTCTGCAGAGACAACGGCAGAGTCAACACCATCTGAAAGTCCATCGGAAACGCCATCTCCGACATCAACGTCATCGTCAATTTCTTCGACCACACCGGAAACGCCAACCACTACCAGCGCCAGCAGCTCTTCTTCAAGTTCGGAGGTACCTACAACTACTTCTCCCACAACCTCCTCACCTTCAACCGATGATGTGGTCACGATTACACCGACTAGCAATGGCGCCACGACGATCGTCATCACTTCCACCGCAGGTGTTTTGCCCACACAAACGACCGGAGACTCAGTGAATGGTGCATCTTCTACAGGCGGATCGTCCGCAATATCGACGACGACTGCGAATGATAGCTCTGGACTCTCGGTTGGTGGAACCATAGCAGTCGCCGTGGTGGTACCAGTTGTCTCTGTCGCGGTAATCATTCTAGCTGCTCTTTTCTTCTGGAAGAAGAGGAAGAGTAAAAAGGCGGCGGAAGAAGAACGGAGGAAAGAAGTGGAGGAGTATGGATTTAACCCGAATAACGATCCTAGTCTCCCCCTGTAGGCATGGGTGGTACCTTTGAGCCGAAGGATGACAACACTTCGGGATACCGAGGATGGGGAACCACTTCCGCGGGCCGCAAAGCATCCACAAACCTGTCTAGCGGAGTTGGAGGATTGGCTATGTCAGAGGCCGGAAGTGCACCTGGTTATCACCATGCGACTACCCCCAGTGATGGTACCATTGGATACTCGGACGGAAGACCAACGTCTGGGGAAACCGAGACGATCGGAGTTTTGGGCTCTGCACCGGTGGCTGCTACCAACCGCACTACGGATATCCACCGTGGACCATCCAACGCTTCCTCCGCGTATTCTGCAGCAAATCGGTCCGAAGTTTCTGATGAGAGCCATATGTCTGCCACCCATAACGGCGCGCCTTTCTATGAGGATAACCCGTACTACCACGATGCGCAACCACAGTACACGGCTTACGCCGGAGACGGGCCATACTCGAGCAACCAACCTGTAATTCGCGACGTTCAGGCACGACGCAATACCCGGATTGAAAGCCCTGCCGTTTTCCCCAGACATGGAAATGCTGGCATCGCCCAGAACTTTTAAGCGAAGCATGGTCTGAATCTGGATTTGGTTTTGCGAGTTTGGGTACCGCGAGCCTATGAGCTAGTCGAAGATTCCCGAAGCGGGACGGAGATTCGTTTTGCCCAGAGAAAAACCTCCTCTGGCTCATTTTTCATTGCGAATCGTTTCCGCCAAAAGTTGCTCTTGACTGACCATATATCACTATGCATTTACTTCTTATCTACCGATGGGGCATTGATGTATCAGCATTTGAGAAGTCATCCAGTTTCTAACCCAGAAAAAAGGCATTTTTTGGTCCCGGGTCTTGGCCTGTTTCCCTCATTTCGCTGACTGATTGTCTCTCCTTCATCTAACTACTTTTCTTTCGCTTCGAATGTGGTTATTGATCATTTACCATTCGTAATATGGATCCTGTGATTCTTTTATTTCTTGATTGTTTTCTTTTCTTTTTTGATATATTCCCCCGCCTGCTGTACTGTCTTTTGTTTTATTTTCCTATCTCCTGTACCTCTTCTCTCTCTCTCTCTCTTTCTTTTTTCTTTTCTTTTCTTTTCTTTTCTTTTCTTTTTTTTTTTTTTTTTTTTTTATTGTTTGCGTTTGTGCATATTGGACTGTGCCTTGAGGTTTGAAACTTGGCACTTTACACATGGCATGTATGGGCCATTTGATTGTATGGTTCTTTGATTCTGTTTATTTCGAGTTGGGATTGGATATATATTTTGAGGTCTTCGATGAGGTCTATTACGCGCCTCTTAACTGTCCATATAACCTAGGATGCAATGACCTGTGAATTACTATTATGTTAGGATAGGACGACAATAGGTACATATGTACTAAATACTTGTTCTAAGGGCTATCAAGGCACTACAAGGTACCTATACAATAACACCAAGTAATGGGATTGATTGATAAGGTAGGGCTCAAGAAGCTCTTCCTGGCCAGCGGTTGACCGTGGACTTGAGTTGGCTTCCAATCCTGGTTAACGGCAGACAAGGATGTGCTATCCGGAATATTTTGTGCAGTCTTATATGAATTGCCGATGCCTGTCTGATAAATGCCTCCATACATAGTACTACATATGTAGTATGCACAGTCAGATCATTGAAGATGGAAGATCAACAATAGACATATTCTGACATCAGAAGTATGACCACGAGGCAGTCAGTCAGTCTGCCGTATCTAGGTATGCACTACATATTAACTCTGCCTGAGTTGCAGCACACGTTGTGATCGAAGCCGCTGTGGTTGGTGTGCCGTTGCAAGGGTCCGCTTGCCCAGCCGGAGGAACGTGGCCTGGCCACCACTCGTGATTGGCACGCTGCCCAGCGAGCTACCCAGAGCTCTCTTTGCCAGCTCCACCTCCTTCCATCATTTCCTCCAGTCTTTCCACTCTATGGGATAATTCCACCTTTGCAGTCTCTAGACGACCTACTTTAAACTTGCTCCTACCCACCCACGACATTCCTAGTACCTACTTAGGTAGGTACCCAACTACCTACTCTTACCGACCATTCTATTGTCGCCATCGCTAGTCCGCTCTCTCTTGTCTGGGAAGCTCTGCCACTGGGGTTCAGAGCCCCGCATTGGCTGGTCTGCAGTGTGACCATCCATAATAATCTACCTACCTAACTGGTACCTACCTTGCCTTTTACTTACGCACTCTAACAGACGGTGTTGGACTCCCTACCCACTCTGTATAACCTTGTTAGTCTGCCTTATATTACAACTCTGCCGCCATTCTACTTTACACCCACTGGGCTCATTGTGGTTCTATTTCATCTTCCGTCTTCCTCCCTCTCCGAAGAGCCTCGTGGGAATTCCTTTACTCAACATTGTTGGATTCCCAGGTTTTGCCGCAGGCAGTTGCAGACATAATATCCGAACTGCATCTTGCAAGTCAGTCTTGTCGCAGTAGTTCTTCTCTTGCGTCCTGCTTGCAGCTACTAGACTGCCATCCCTCTTCCCCGCCCCACCTCGTGCTTCGTCGTCCATTCCTACTTCATTCCACCATTGTCTGTGATCTTCTCCTTGGTAGTGCAGCTTCCATCTTTCCTCCCTCTCCCTCTTCCCGCTCTTCTTCTTCTTCTTTCTTCATCTCTTTCCCATTGCCATCGCCCTACTTGTTCGCCCACCCGGATCATTCCTGCGATTGGTACTCTTGGTTACATTCTATCCAGATTACGTCAATTCGCTAGACTCTCCTCCGCCCTTGCCTTGCTAGGCACGAGAGCTTTTGAGGGACCGGTAGAGCTTTGGCTCCCACGGAGAGCTTTCGAAGATGTAGGTGCTCCATTTTTGTTCTCAAAGGAATGATCTTGGCCCATTTGAAATCGATTGAAACCCACACGAACATCATTGCGCATATCCTTTTGTGCTTAGCGCTGATACTTGGCTTCGCAGGAAGTTCGGTAAACAAATACAGCGAAGACAACTAGATCTCCCCGAATATGCGGCGAGTTTTGTAAATTATAAGGCTTTGAAGAAGGTGTGGATTTATCAAAATATTTCCCTCGGTCTGCCGCCACTAATAACTCAACCACAGCTAATCAAGCAATTGAGTGCTACACCGACAATCCCAGCGCAAACCACTGCGGATACATCCCAAAATGCAGCCGATACGCAATCAGCCCTGCGTGCAAATAAAGAGGTTTTTTTTTTCAAGCTGGTACGGATCATTTATCAATCACAAATAAGGGGGCCAGATAGCTTATTGCTTGTTTTGAACAGGAACGTGAGATAGAAAAGGTCAATGCCTTTTATCTACAGAAAGAAGCCGAGGTTAGTCCCCAAATGAGTACTCTTCCAGCTAACTATGCAACAAACTGACCGTCAACTACCCAGTTCTCTCTCCGTTTAAAGACTTTAGTCGATAAGAAAAGAGTGATACAGTCCCGGACGGTGACAAACTCCAAGGCGCCGGCAAATTTCGTGGCCTTATTTGAGGGGCTTCAACAGTTTGATGGCGATCTAAACAAGCTTCAAGTGAGTTTTTTTCGTCCCTAGAGTCTTGCGCTATAAGGATGCTCACGTTCTAAAAATAAAAGCAATTTGTCGAAATCAACGAAACCGCTGTGTCCAAAATATTAAAAAAGGTTCGTGAATTTTGGTGGACTCCATGGGGTCTCTGGGATCAGGATAGCTAACGAGAGATTTAGTGGGATAAAACCTCAAAGGTCCGGATTACGCAAGCCTTATACTCAGTCATCATTCTATTATTGCTAATGCCGTTTTTTTCCAGTCCCGCATGAAGGAACTATATCTTCAACGAGCAGTCGAGGTACAGCCGTGCTTCAACAGAGACGTTTTACGTGATTTGTCTGACCGGGCAACAACAGCCCGGTTGGAGCTTGAGGCTTGGGCAGAAGGAGAGAATATACAATTTGATGTTTCTCGCCCGATCGACCGAGCTGCAGCCATTCAATCTTTTGGCACAGATGAAGACGAGCTTGACTTGCAAATCTTGCAGTCCGCCACTGCAGGCAATCTCCAAACCCTGCGCGAGTGGACCGCAAAGCTGCAGTCAGCCCCGGACGCTCGGGAGCGCGCGACGCGCACTTTTCTGGCAGCTATTAATGAATTTTCCGACTCGGTTCTTACTGCCCTTCTAGAAAGTGGCCTAGTTGATATCCATGCTGAGGATGATATTAACGAACGAAATTGTCTGCACGAGGCCGCCATCTCTGGGCGAGACTTAGTCTTCAAAGCTGGTATTGCAGCAGGAATTGACATCTCGAGTTCAGATGTCTATGGGAGAATCCCACTCCACTATGCTTGTATGCATGGTCGTGTGGAGATGGTGCTAGAGTTGCTGGCCGCTGGTCCCCAAACCGTCAATCGGATGGACCATGATAATTTCACACCACTAATCCACAGCATTGTAAAGAATCAATTGGCATGTGCTGAGCAACTTCTTAACAACAACGCCCGCATCAATCCTGCTTCCGAGTCTGACCATATCCCGCTAAATCTGGCGTGTCAGCATGGCTCGTTGGAGGTTGTGAAAATGCTTCTTGAGCGGAATGCTCAACTACTACCAGACGCCGAGGGCCTTTACCCTCAACATATGGTAGCGCGTGCATCACAATCTCCGCAATTGTTACTACTACTCAAACACCACGGCGCCGATCTGAATCAAAGAGACAAGTTGTATCAGTGGACACCGCTTTTCCACGCAGCCAGCGAAGGTTGCGTCGATTGTTTACGTACACTCCTTGAGCTAGGCGTTGATGCCGACGTCGTGGACGAAAAAGGTCTTGCCGCAATGTACTACGCTGCGTGGGAAGGACACTTGGAGTGCATGCTTCTCCTTTGGACTCGCCGCACTAATGCAAATTCTGCACAGAAGCCACTTGATATTCTTAATGGTTTAAGGTTACAGGAGCAAGGGATTTCAATTGATCAATACAATAGGGAGAAAGAGTTATCCAGTGACATGGAGATCGTTGACGGCATTCCCGATCTCTCCCTCCCACCACCGATCATACCATTAAGGCGCTATGGCCATAACTTCCTGGACAAGAAAGTGTTTGTTCAAATCTTATTCGACCAAGGTGGCTTGAATTCAATTTCCTTTGACCAAGCGGGTCGTCACCCCGCTGCTCGGTTGACAATTTCGTCCAAGCTCTCCGACTTGATTCCACGCACGATAATGCTTCCCATTCAGGATGACTCGCGGATGATCTCATTTCAAGTCGACAACTTGGATACATTCGCCGTTGACTTTGAAATATTCCCTACATTTGGCTCAAAGGTCATTGCGAAGAGTGTCGCTCTACCAGTGGTATTCCGAGCCGACAAATCCAGTACAGGGCAATGCTCTTTGCCCCTGTTTGACCCTAGGTTACGCTCAATTGGCCAGCTGCGCTTTGGATTTCAAGTGATCAAGCCTTATCACGGAGATCCTCTAGAGATCACCCATTTCGCCACGTATTGGAAGGCGACTAGTGCTCTCGACTCGGAGCATAATGGTTTGGTCACAGGATCTAGTCTGTCGGGAGATCACGTCCAGCTTTTTGTGCAGCTGACTCGAGATAGTGTGCCTGTTCTTTATCCGCAATTTACCATAGATCACCATGGCATTCAGATCCCCATTTGCCATCTTACACACGACCAGTTCCGTCTTGTTGGTGCTGAGAGGGGTGCGAATCGACAAGAAATGTTGGAATTTTTAAGGACTCAGGCGGTTGATGACATGGCCCAGACCCATCGCCTTTTGGCTGCATCATTCCTCTCCCTACGAGAAGTCTTACAGCAACTGCCTATTGACATCAACATTAATCTTTCAGTCCTTTATCCCTCGTCCACTGAGGAACAGACACTAGGCATGACTTCTTTGACAGATGTCAATAGCTTCGCCGATGCCATACTCACAGATGTCTTTGACCATGCGCGTGTTGCGCGCGACAAGAACCCTGATTTTATGCGTTCCGTGGTCTTCACCTCTTATAACCCAAATATATGTACCGCCCTCAACTGGAAACAGCCAAATTGTAAGCCCCATTCCAAGTGATGAACACTATGATCGTTTCTTGCTAACATCAGTCACTTTTCAAGACCCTGTACTTCTTTGCAATGACCTTGGGCAAATTCGCGACCTGGCTCGTGATGTTGGCTCATTACCGCATGTCGATAGCAGCGGTCGAGCATCGATGTCTATCAAGGAGTCCGCGCGAATTGCTCAGAGCAACAACTTCATGGGGTTGATATGCCGGTCGAGTCTTTTGGTGAGAACTCTATCCTTGGCCATGAGTTGTCTCAGACAAATTACTAACCCTATGTACTACAGAACGTTGTGCCGGCGCTTGTGGAGACAATTAAGGAACAAGGTCTTGTTCTTGTGGCTGACACTTCCGACGAAACTGGTGATCATGACCGCCGTGGTGCTTCGTCGGCCGCAAATTCAATGGGCGTGGCTGCTGAATGGGCATATCGGATGCCTGATGGTGTTAACGGTGCGATGAAAGCCAATGGCATTCTAAGATTCAACGATACGATTGACATGTGATAATTTCTCAATTTCGTTTTCTTTCACCCTCTTTTTTCCCCTCCCCACATCTATCTCCCATATCATGACTTTTCTTCTGACCTTCCCTTTCGAGATGAAAATGATGAGTTTCCGTAGTCATGATGTTCGACCAAGGAGGCTTTTTTTTTTTTTCCCTTCTCTTGAGTCTAGGCTTCATTCCATGTTGCATTGGGTCTTCTTGTTAAACTTACTCGGGTCTTGTGTTCGTCTCATTGTCTCAGAATTAGGTTGGAAATTTGGTTTCATTGGTTGGTCGATATGCTAGATCGGATTTGTCTTTTCTTTTTTTGCATTCAGATTTGAGGATTCTTATTTTGACAATACCCAGCTGATATTGAGTGGAGAGGGACACAATGGCTGCATGGCCCTGGGGATTAGATCTAAAACAGCTAATGTACAATTAAATCGTGAATATAGTTCTCTAGTTTTCCACATCGCTCCACCATGCACATTAAAAGAAAAAAAGAAGGGGGGAATAACAACTGTTTCCGCTAGGGAATGGCACCATTGCCCTCTTTATCGAGTGCAGATAATATCACAAGCCTTTCGGCTTCCCCCGTACAAGATCCCAGCCCCACTGTCTTAAGATTTTCACAACCTTCGGAGTGATAGCTGCTGTTATGGGAACTCGAATGAAGATGAGACTCTTGTGAATAGCATAGGCGAGAACAACTTGAGTCCACAGGCCTGAGGGGGAAAATTAGCTTCTATAGCTTCTATAATCATTTCATCAAGATCCATGGGGCAAACGTACTCGCTTCTTCGCTATTGGCCTTTTTGTTCTCCTGTGCCGTGATATCCCTATCCTTCACCTCTGTGTTTTGAGACTCGGACTGTTCATCCTGCTTGCGAGACCAGACGGCCTCAACGGCCTCCTTGGCCGACTCTACGAGCATGTGCTCGTAGTGACCGATTCTCTCCACACCCAAAAGTCGTACGGCAGCAAAGCAAAACGGAAAGTCCAATGCAGATAGTAGTAGGTATACACCCAGCGCAGACCAGCCATACTCGCGAGAGAGCTTCTTCAATCGCTGAGAGAGAGACGACGGCTCCGGGCCGTCCGGTTTGGACGAGGTCGCGAAACGTCGGAAGGGCCGGTATTGCCTCCGGGGGAAGGTGAAAGCAAAGGGTCTGCTGGTCTTGGATTGGCCTGTAGATCGTGTGGTTGAGAATGGACGACGCAGAGAGTTTGTCATGGTTCCTATTTTTGAGGGATGAGGTGTGGTAGTGGTGGCTCTAGAGATTGGTAGACGGTGGATGAGTTCTGCTGATTGGGAGAACCATCGTGAAAAGAGAGGATTCCGCATAGGCATGGTTGATGAATTGAGCGTTAAAATTCGTTGCTGGGATGTTGTCCGCTTGAGGACGTGGAACTTTTTTGTTTTCTTTCTTTTTGTCTAGGGAAGGTAGAGCCAGTGATTAAGTCAGAGACGGAGAGATAAATGTACAATATGATCAATTCATGGGAAGGGAAGCAAAGAAAAGAAAAAGGAGGTGGGGGAGGGGGGAATAAGATTATAATACAAGCAGAGAGAAAGTGTTGATATCGAGGTGGCAGTAAGAGAAATATTTTTATGACGTCCGGTTAGCAAAATAATTGCAACTAATATATGGTGCTCGGTGGTCGGCGTGCCGGTCCCGTTGGTGTGATTAGTAGATACCGTGATAATTAATCATAGCAACTCCAGTTTGCTTTTTTAAAGATAAAGATCTTCTCATTTAGATGTACGCAGATTCATGGGAAATTGAATTTCCTTTGATTATAACTATTTGTAGCCTTTTTAAAACCAGTTGTTGTAAGTAATTAGTTAACTAACCTAACTTAACTAACTAGTCATGAAGCTGCTGACTAACTAAAACTCTCCGCCAGCCAGACTTTCTCAGATCTCTCCGCAACCCTCATCAGAAAAAAACAATCACCTGCTCGATATAACTTCAAGCCTCCGTCCATCATGCCACCACACCTATCAAGGAACCTGGGGTGGCTTCCCTCATCGATTTGGGGACCTCAATTGATCACCACCAATGTTCCTGTGCGGACGTTCGGTATCAAATCCTTGAACCCTCCCAAAACCAGCCGATTCAATGTTGGTCCCGAGCTGCCCGTCCTCAAGTCTACCCCCACTGCGGCTCTAGAACGCAAGGCCAATACAATTCCTCTCCGGAGTGGTGCCATTGCGATTAAGAAAGGAATGACCGGTATATACGATGCAACCTCCGGCAAGCGTATCGCTTGCACCGTCCTGCAGCTCGACCGAGTGGAAGTCGTCTCGCACAAGACGCGCCAAAAGCATGGCTACTTCGCCGTCCAACTGGGCTCCGGCTGGAAACACCCTAGCAACATAACTAAATCCCTCCTGGGTCATTTCTCCGTCCACGGGCTCTCTCCGAAGCGACACGTCTACGAGTTTCGGGTCAAGGACGAGGGCGGCCTCTTGCCTGTCGGTCAAATGGTCAATGCGGACTGGTTTCAGGAAGGCCAGTACATCGATGCACGATCCAACTCGAAGGGTAAGGGATTTGCGGGTGTGATGAAAAGGCACGGATTTGGTGGTCAGGATCGCAGTCACGGTGTCAGTTTAACACATCGCTCGCTCGGTTCTTCGGGCCCCGGTCAGGGCGGTGGTTCTCGTGTGTATCCCGGCAAAAAGATGGCTGGAAACATGGGCAACGAGCAAAATACGGTGCAGAACTTGAAGATCCTTAAGGTCGATGCGGAGAATGGAATTGTTGTTGTCAACGGTATATTTCACTCCCTTACCGCTTTGCTCAATCTGATGCTAACTTTGTGGATCTAGGTGCTGTCAGTGGACCTAAGGGATGCATGGTTAGAATACAAGACGCGATCAAGAAGCCCTGGCCTGAAATGCCACCGTCGACTGAACTGGCTGCATAATCGATAAGGCTAGAGTGTTTCGATGAATGTACTACTATTACAATACTTTTTACTTAGAGCGGCGTCTGTATATGATACATAAATGATATCCTGTTTCGTTCCTATCTGATCCCCTATACATCTCCCATGCACCCCCTTGTGTTGCTATTTCTTTTTTCTTTTTAGTGAAGAAATACCAGTCAGATCCCCCAAACGCCAATCCAATGCGAAATGATAATAATAAGAAAGTATGTTTAGAACTGTACAGATCTGTAGATATCACAAGGCGCTCTTGATGGGCCTGGATGTTTGCACTCCAAATACTCGTTCAATCTGTCTGGCGAAACGGATCACTCCCCCCTCAAGAAGCTGGACCAGCTTTCCATCCTCTGTCTCTAAACTCCATACCTCAGTGCGGAACTAATCAGGCGAGACGGATGTCAGCGTTCTATTTCGAACCATCCGGGTTGTGCAAGTATAATAACTGTGTCATATGGTAATATGTAAGAGGGCTGGGGAAGACTAACATAACTCATACGGTCTGGTCTGATGCTTCGAAACCTCATTTTGCCCTGGGACTTTGTTCCCTTGACCCAAAAAGATATGTCAATGCGCCCATGCAACTGATTCATCTCCCCGCTGATCCAAGGCATCTGCTGCGCAAAGTAGATCTCATCTCCCAATATCTCGCGCGCACGGGGAGAGTTCCGTAGAGCGTACAACGTACTGCTGACCACACTCGAGGAAGACTTTTGGTAGTTGAAGATACCGAACATTGCGGCGCCCACGGCTACCGCGAAAAGGGGTAGCGTGCGCAGCCAACGGCGTTCCGTTTTGATAGAGGGAAGCTCTCTGTCCGCCCGTCGTTCCAGCAGAGGGCCCGAGTTGGCGCTCGGGGCAGGGATCAGGTTACGACGATGAGGTAGAACTCGGCCACGGAAGAGTGGCAGGCGTGGGACGCCAATGCGCCTCTGCGCAGCTTGCAAGGTCATCTGTGCTGGTGCGAGTCTCGGGGTATTTTATGGATCGAAAAGGCCGGGGAGGTAGTGAGTTCCGAGTTATTGTTGGGTATGTGGATATGAAGCTAGAGAGTGAGGACGAGAGTAAAAAAACCCGCCAAACAGGACAAACCATGTCGGAGTTAACTGTCCGAAGCTCCATCACCATCACGAATTCATGATATGGAAGTACATACGGAGTACTCTGGTACACAAATCGTGAGGTATTCAAACATACAATATTTTTAGTTGGTATTTGGATACTCCACTTTTCTTCTTCATCTCCCTCCCTCTCTTCTCCATATACACACATTGTATAAGCCGAAACATGGCTACAAGGTTTCGAAAAGCTTTCCGCTACCCCGATGATTCTTGTGATGAGCACGACCGCGAGGATCTCGACGAAGAAGGTCTGTTTGGCTACTTTTGGCCAAGTTCTATCTTTGACTGACAATTCCAGAGCAGGAACGTGTAATAAACCAGTTGCAAGTGCAGAATGACAAGCGGAATGCAGAATACAGTGTAACAGTCTCTTTCCTTTCGAGCATATTGTGTTGGCGAAAGTTTACAACGAAAAAATGAAATGAAAAGGACCCTTGCTGATTACTGAAACTACATGGAATAGATGGCTTTTGCGGCGATTCCGCTATTATCAATGATGGTGTTTCTCCAACCTGTGCTGACTGGTTCGTCGACCCTATATGAACGGTCCTTGGCCTTTCTCAGCATCATTTCGTTGACTATCACGACCTACACCATGGCGCACGTGCCGCTCCAACGTCCAAATCGTAAAGACAAAAGACCCATCTACAAGACGAGCCATGTTTCCCGTATTCGAAACGCTCTTCTCCCCATAAATTCCGCCATTTGTGTGTTTCTAGTGCTGGTGTATTTCTCCACCAGTCCAGTAACATCTCCAAGTGTCAGACCAACTGTATACTTGGTCCCGGGAGGTAGGTCCTTTCTTTGCTCTAGTTACTCCCTAAACCCGTTCAAGATATTCCGAGGAGGGTAATGACAAAAATGCTTCCTTATACAGCAATGCTTGTGATCATCTTCATTGCAAGGAGAGTGATGCTATCTGTCGATATAGGCCCTTTAGAAGACCTTCGATATGAGTTCAAAGGAGCCTAGGTTCCTAGACATAGCAAACCATCAACCACTGGTGATTTGTGTATCATAGTAGCATATTTTGCTTGTCGAATACAAATGAGTAGGATGATTGGTATCCCGGTTGCTATCAACTACATATCCAATCAATAATACACGGAAGAGGCATCTTCACAACGTGTTTCGCGCAATACTAGTCCACGCTGTCTATATCATTTGCACTCTCGCCAGATGTTCCCAAAGTTGGCACATCCTATCACCTTTAAGCCCACGCAGCCAATGCACCCTTGGTGATACGGATACGGTATTTAGACTCGCTTGATTAATGAAGATCAGCTTTTTCAAAGGCTGATCAAGTCTGGCGTAAGAAAGGAACTATCCAAATGTTCCAATGCTGGATCAACTGGTATCTCTCCATAGTCTGTAGGTTGTTGGCCTTTCACTTGTGGTGACTCTTCGAGTTGAATACAATTTTCAACTAAAGACTGATTGCGCCTCTCTTCAGCCTCTAGGCGTTTCTTCAATGGACCTGCTTCGTCATCGCCAACATTTTTTAGCCATCGCAAATTCGAGTGCCGGAAATCCACCAGGCTTTCTACACTCCGTGGGTCTGCTATCTTCCTTGTATCATGGCCAAGCAGTGTACACGTAGGCTCGAACGGTGTTATATTGGGGTTTTTGCGACAGGCACCACAGCTGCAAATCTTCAAGCATTTGGGGCACATCCAATGATACATTTCCATGGTATCCTGTGGCAGTATATTGAACGCCCTGAATAGACTGCCATAACAGTAATTCAGCTTGCAGTAAGAGCATGACGCAAGCTTCCACGGCGGCTCAGGATACTTGCAGATGTGGCACCGATTATCTTCCTTAGACTTTGCCGAAGCTCGAACTTTTCTCCGCTTTCGAGGTGGAGTGGTGTTTTCAGAGTCACTGGTCTTTTCCTCGACTTTCGTGGTGACTGGCTTGGTGATATCAACCCATGGTCGTATTATCAACTGTTCCTGACAGATTTCAGCAAGTGTCTTTTTTCCAAGTCGAGCACGTTCCACCAGCAGAGGTTGAAAGCGATCTTTAAGGTCATTGTCGAGCTCAAGTATCTTCTGCCTCCACATTTCATGGTTCTTTGTCAGCTCACTCCAGTGGAATTGCTCAACCCACTTCAGTCGGGAAATGCAAGCACAGCTTCTTCCCATCGCGTAGCATTCCATACAAATATCATAGGTATCTTCACCATCTGAAGTCAATGTCCCCATACACGAAGGACAAGTCAAAAACCTGTTGAATATATTGCATCTGCAATACGAGCACGTCACGTTGCCGTCAAAGCTAAAATATTCAACATTATTTTCTTCCGGTAAAGTCTGAGAAAAACACTCCGAGAGCAGAATATAGGTGTATAGTGAAAACAGATGTTGAAAGTCATTTCGCAGCTGTTGGGAATTGGGGTGGTCTTTGTTGGTTTCATTAATGTGGGAGAAAAGGGCCGAGTATCGTTCAAGGGCGAAGAACACAATGGCCTTGTTTTTGTATTGTTCATCGCGACAAACCATTCTGGCATGGGGAAGAGCTTCATTTAAAGCCATATCCAGTGTTTCCACAGTAGTACGATTCCATGCCACTTTAGTGGTCCTGGTTCCTCTGTTCCAAACCTGCTGTGCCGCCAGGGGAGGTATGAGGATAAAATCACCTGGCTTTTGTTCCACAATATATACTTTAAATGGCGCGCCCTTCAATGCATTGATCTGAGCAAAATGATCCTCGATGTCTATATCATGGCCCAATGTAGACATCCAGTATTCAGAAACAACGTGCCGGTCTTTACTTTCAGTCATAAACCAAATTGATGAGCCTTGCTTGGTTTCCTTGCCATTTTCAATGGACCCATCTGATGCCTCCACCATTAGATTTTGGCCGAGACTGGCGCACATCTCTTGGTGGCATGGCGTGTAAGTTCCTTCATGTCCAATGTAACACATTAGATTCTCTGCACGCATATGGGGCGGCAGGCAGCTCATGAGATCCCCTGCTGTAATTATTTGTGTTCCGGTAACCGGTGAGGCTGTGCCATTTTGGTTGGAAGAAGCAGAAGTCACCTCTGTTCCCTGAGGAACCCCTAGACATTCGTTAAGATAGAAGAGTGAAGGAGGAATATGTTTTTTCAAGTGATCGTGCCATTCCGGGGGACAATCAATATCTTTTAGGTATATTCTCTGGCGAGTAGGCTCTCGGTAGTTGTACGGAGTCCATTGATTGGTAAGAAGGGGCATGTTGTTCAGATAATGACCAATTGAAAGAGGAAGGTTTGATTTGTTCGTAAGGTCTCGTGCGGTTTCAACTATTTCCAAGAGGATATGTTGTTAGAGAAAGCATAATATGTGCAGCTGCAGAATACTGGTTCTCACTTTTAGCTGAATAGTGTTCCCTCAGCCATTTCTCAGAAAATAAGGAGCTGTCCAGTCTCTTGTTGAACCCTTCGATAACAAGAGGCCTTCCACCCAAAATTACATGAAGCAAAACAAGCTTATTAAAGCTCTCCAATCCATTATTGTCAATTGAATCGCAGGGGATCCTGACCGCAAACTCGAAATTCGGTGTAGATTCCACAAGTTGTGCAAGATTCAAGTCAGGGGATATCGGTTCGAAGGCCGCGCGGGGTCGCTGGGCTGGCATGTTTGTGGCATTTAAGGTGTTGAGAATCACGGAAATGGATGGTTATTAAGATATGGATCACTAGGAATTTGTTATGGCTTCAGTGTTAATAGAACACAGTAAAGCATTTTTAAGGTTGTGATCACCCAAGCTATTCACATTCCTGCAATAGGACCTTAATCAGTGAATATGCTAAGTTTTAAATTCTCTTGATAGGTGCTAGGGAAGGATATCCCAACAACCACTAGTAAAAGGGGTTTGTTTTAAGCTCATGACAACAATCTACCTCATGTATAATGTTGTACATGAGAACATAGAGAATTAATTTAGGTGGGGGACAAAAAATTAAATGGATGCAGCTTGGGATAAGGTGGTAGACAGCTCTAGAAAAGGGTTGTTTTTGTGTCTATTCCAATGGTCAAACTACTCGTACAGATTAATTCATCAGCCAACTAGTCAGTTTGGTGATCCATATCCACTAGTCATGCAGGCGCCTTTTCCGTTAAGACATTTATGTGGGTCCGTGTTCCTCTATGCTCATTGCCCAATGCCCAGACATCTGAACTCTGAAGACATAACGATCTCATTCTCCTTCGGCACGACTCGAAAAGACAGTTGTGTTCAAGGTTTGGGGAGCCAATAGAAAGCATATGTGCAATTGGGGGACCAGAACACTTTATTAAGCTCCCTACTAAGTCAGTTTACTGATTTGCTTTCTATTAATTGCCCTGGTAAGCATTCCACTCTGGTTGTTCTTTCAGCTTTCGCTACTGCACAAATCCTGTCTACATGGCTATTATGGATTCTGTTTCAGATTAAATATGAAAACTCCCCCTGTCATTGAAAGCTACTAGATTAACCCTATATATCTTCAATTTCTTGTCTGATTTATCTATCTTGTGGCAGAATGAGCTTTTCAACCTCCTGCTCCTACTTATCTAGGCGCGTGCAGCTGCACAGATGCTTTAGGAGGGGAGCAGCTACTCTGCACAAATCACTTTCTCCAATATCACTACATCATGTCCTTCCGTTTTCCTCCTGCGTGTCGCATGGTCGTCAAGGATACAAGTCTGCCAGTGTTCTGAAGCCTCGGTCAGCCAATGAAACAACATTTGTCCGACGCAGCTCACACTTGTCATCTTCATCATCTCTGGTAGCCAATCCAGACCACACAACGGAACAAAATCCAGCAAATTATTACATTCCTCCTAAAACTGGTCTGATTGCATCTCTTCCTCAATCATGGATACCGTATGCCGAGCTATTACGCCTCGATAAGCCCACGGGTACATACTATCTTTTTTCCCGTGCTTATTCTCAACCCTTCTCGCTGCACCTATGGAATCTCACGTTACACCTGTACAAGTCCTTGGGACGGCGGGGCTCTTCTTCGCCGGTGCTTTGATAATGCGAGGGGCTGGGTGTGCGATCAATGATTTATGGGACAGGAATTTGGACCCTCATGTCGAACGTACAATGTTTCGGCCTATTGCCAGGGGCGCAATATCTGCTGAAAAAGCTCTGTGTTTCACTAGTGTCCAGCTGCTAGCCGGTCTCGGTGTCCTCATTCAATTTCCCACCCAGTGCTTGTGGTATGGAATTCCTAGTCTAATTTTGGTGGCAACATATCCCCTTGCCAAGCGTGTCACCTACTATCCCCAAGCTGTTTTAGGGCTTACATTTTCATGGGGTGCAATAATGGGATTTCCAGCATTGGGCTTGGATCTGCTCACCAATCACGCGGCTTTGAGTACTGCTGTGGCACTTTATTCAAGCTGTGTTGCATGGACAGTATTGTACGATATGATATACGCACACATGGACATAAAAGATGATATAGCCGCAGGAATCAAGTCAATTGCTCTACGTCATGAACACAACACCAAGGCGGTTCTTTCTGGTCTAGCAGCGGCCCAAGTGGCACTGCTCGCTGGAGCGGGTGTAGCAGCAGGTGCCGGTCCCATTTTTTTCATCGGCAGCTGCGGAAGTGCAATTGTGACTCTTGGGGCCATGATTTGGAAGGTTCAACTCAAAAATGTCCAGAACTGCTGGTGGTGGTTCAAGAACGGGTGTCTCTTCACTGGAGGAGGCATCACCTTGGGAATGTTGTGTGACTATCTGGCGCAATTTTTCGATCTATACGGGGACAAGGGATCGAAATCTGAGTTGAGATTATGAAAAAAGCTTCTTGATGAGTTGAAAAATATCTTTTTGGTTGGTTCATGTTCAACTACCTACCTAGTACCTACTGCCTCAGGGTTCGATGATACTAACACGCTTTCCAAAGCGTCAGGAGACCAATCTCAAGTGTTCTAACAGGGCGAGATTTTTATTTTTATTTTTTAGAGATATCTATCCAGTTCTACATTGTATTTATAGTAGCAAACCTCAGTTATGTACAGTAATTCAGCAACAGGATAATATGCTTCTAGTTATAGCAAGAAGGCCATATGGTAGCTTTTTTGCTTTTTAACTTCTTCTCCCGGGGAGGTTTAAGTCGTTTCTAGGCAATCATGAAGCTGTCACGTGGTCAGCCTCGATACCATGGTATGTGAACGGATTACATACTACATCGTTATGCGAGGGAAGAGGAAGACGGGTGGAACCCATTGACGTATGGATAAATAATAGGTAACTACAGTAGGTCCTTACCGCCCGGAAGATTATTGTTAATCCGCGATCTCTACTGGCGTACCGACGTGTATACTTATTTAATCCAATTCATCTCACACTTTCGGGACATATTGGAATCAAATATACATAGGCCCATCATGTTTTTGAGAACAGCATTTTCTTCGGTAGGTTTTGACAGCGTTGGCTTCATACAACCTGAGCTTATCGAGATCTTCCAGGCATTCCGACCACTCTCAAGGTCAAATTACGCTCTGCAGCCACGATCATCAGCTTTTCGAGTGCCATCCATCCTTCATGCCCGACTACTGTCTTCCGATACAAAGGCGGCAATCGACAAAGCGGTCGGATCTGCTCCCGTTGTCCTGTTCATGAAGGGCACGCCCGAAACACCGCAGTGCGGCTTCTCCCGAGCCAGTATCCAAATTCTGGGCTTGCAAGGAGTAGATCCTAAGAAGTTTGTTGCATTCAATGTGCTTGAGGACCTGGAATTGCGCCAAGGTATTTCAGTAGACGGCTCGATTACTCCTTGCCTTAATACGATAAGACTAATATTTCCTTCAATTCGCCTAGGTATCAAGGAGTATTCGGACTGGCCGACGATCCCTCAACTTTACCTGGAAAAAGAATTCGTTGGTGGGTGTGATATCTTAATGTCTATGCATCAAAACGGAGAGCTCGCGAAAATGCTTGAGGAGAAGGGAGTCTTGGTGGCAGCCGACTAATCAAGTCTAATGTTTTGCCAACTTCTCTTGCCCCTACTCTGTCTTTTATGTATTTTTTATATGAACATTTATACTGTCTGGCTGATATGTTTTTCTGTTGGCAATTTTATCGAAGCTCGGTTGTATCATTCGAAAATGACTAGTACGAAATGTATAGATGTCTGGTTGCTTGCATATTGCTCGGTGATATGGAATAATGTCAGCGCTTCTTAAAAATACCCGCTTTAACATGGGATTGCCATTCTTCCTGTATAGACAAATTAATAATAACCCAGTATGAAATATGAAATGAAGGATCAGTGCGAGCACTGTCACTGATGTATGTTCAATTCCCTTTACAAGCATCAGTCAAGATGATTTATATTTGTTTTGCCATCAAACGCATAATCCATGTTGCGGCTAATTGGCTGCCTCCTTGGACCTTGTCAGTTCCTCGACAACCCCTTTTTGAAGCTTAGCTCGTTGTCTTTCTTCATACGCCTCTCGACTCTTCAAGATCCTGTCAACAATTTCGCCAGCATTCACATGCTGGAAAGCATGTTTACTGATCTCTTTAAATATACCCATTTTCTTCGGCCCAGTGTAGGGGTCATATGTGAGGGGTATGAACGTTGTGGGCCCATGGTAGACGGCTTTTGGAACACCTGACGGCAGAGCTTCTAGGTATGATTGGGTCGGGGAAAATGGTGCTGAGAAAACGACAGCATGGATATACTGCTGAAGGTCAGTGGATTGTGCCCTGGATTTTGGAGTAGAAAACTGCTTACACGGCACTGTAGAACGCACAGCCCACGCTCAAAAACGTTCATAACTGGGTAGTTAAGACCTTTCCAATGATTGATCACATCGTCATCATGGATGCCAGCGACGATGTAGGCAGGTGCATAGTCTTCTCCATAATCATGAATTCTTGCTGCTCTTTGGGTGGGCTCATACCAGCCACGTTGGTGGCCTTCTAATTCCTCCAGTGCCAGGACCTGTCGAAGAAACTCGATGTGACCGGACGAGAAGAGGTCAAAGCCGCCATCGACATAAACAACGCGCTGTCCTGGTCTTGGAAGCTTCCCACCAACGAGGGTCTCAAACAGCCCAGCTTCCTCAGCCACACCATCAATTTTAGCTGAGCTTGAACCAGACCAAGTCCAAACCTGAGGACCAGGCTGCAAACCACTCTCATCGGTGGCATAGTCTTTGATTCTCTGCATGAGTTCGTTGGCGGATCTTTTTTGCTCCTCCGGGCTGCCTGAGCCCTCTTCCCCAGAAAGTGTACCTTTCACTGATTTGATGAAATGGCCCTTGGTGCACAGAAGCATCCGACCAACAAGATCAGTGGTAGATATTCCCGGGGTTCTTTTGACCACTCGAAAGCGCCCAGCTGCTTTGACAAACCGGTAGCAGTCATCACCGTTACTATCAGAAGTGATGTCGTCCCCATGGACAACATATTGGCAACCATAATGGGACACCCACGGTAACGATGTAACATACGGTGCACAGGGGATACAGCGAGATGCCCACCGACAAGCCTCTACTGCGGCTACTCTAGATGGGGGGAGCAATCATGTCAGTGACAAGTACGCAAGCAGGGTTTTGTATTCGTTGACTAACCGCTCCTCCAATGTCATCACTGTCGGGCCCTTGTTCTCAAGGATAGCTTGGTCGGAATGCACACCGACGAAGAGCTCGGTCCCTAATCTACGAGCTTGAAGCATTGCCCCGGCATGTCCTACAAAGAACAATTTCTAATTAGGGAAATTATTTTCATATTTTAAAAGACCGGGCTGACTCCTCACCGTGGTGACTGAAGTCAAAACAGCCATCGACCCAAATGCGATCTCCAGATATGGGCACATCGTCTTGGGGGTCCACGGGCCACTGCCCAGGCGACGGCACAGGCTCCTCAGACGAAGATGTACTCATTTTGAGTGTAAGATTAAAATCGTGAGGTATGTTTAATCCAAATGCGTTCGGCGGAAATGTGTATGGTTTAGTCGCTTTGGGTGTGTTCTGAGTGTACGAGAATATGTCTTGGGAAGAGGGACAAATTAGGGCATAGAATAGTTATGTTGCGGCAGCGGAGAGGGGTCTAAGAAAGGGGTGACAATTTAGTGGTGCGGGAAACGTCGCCGTCTAGCAGCGCAAGTCCCACTAATAAATCATGGGTGAGATTCACTAGTACATTGTAGTAGTAATCCACGTCGGTTTTCATCAGGAAACCAAGGTTCAAAGCAAAAAAGGCCCTTCGATGCTTAGTTAGTATCTCCCTTCTCTGAAGTTCTGTTCCTAAATGACATAAAACTTTTATACTACTCGTTAGTTAGTTGATGCGATATAGACCACCTGACACCTCATATCGCATTAAGGGGAAGAGATTCTTGCTGTGGAGAGCTTCCTCCAGATCTTACCGACCAAGCAATCCATACCAACCGACAGTCGTCATTTGATAATACTGATCTATACTTCCGTCGCGAACTGGTTCGGAATCAGAGTCTTATTGAGACGGAGAACTCCCTGGTTGCCTCGCTAGTGTTCCTGCGCCTGCCCCGATAATGATTTCATCTACATTTGCTCCAAGTCTGTCTCGTAGAGACACGGGTAAATCAAGCGTGGGACATGAAAGTACTCTCGGAAGCATCCCTCCCCCTTTGGCAGGCGGGGGCGGCTCTTTCGGGCCTCAAAGCGCTGGCGCTATCTACCATCACATCCATGACATGGCCTCAAAACGAATATCGACTTTGGATTACCTGAGAAAGGCGTCAGTTCTCACAGCCTCTCTGGTCTCGGGATAATAAACTAATCTTTTTGTAGCCATGAAGGTCGCGTTTATTGGTTTAATACGGTGCATTTTTCTCGTGCTGATATAGGACGTATGCCGTATTTCGAGCAGCGAAAGCTTTCTCGTCGCGCGATCAACTATCTGCTCCTCGGTCTGTCTCTGCCACCAATCCTAGACGTGAATTCAACGCCATCTGAATACCTGCGTGCCCTTAATGCACTTTTGCTGGAGTTTGAAGCATTCCAGCAAGTCCATCCACCCGACGGAAGCTCCTCGTCTTCATTAGCCCGAGCACGCATCCCGCAGATGTTTAAAAGAGCAGCACACGCGGGAACCAAGACCAGAAGAGCCAGTTCCGCAACTGAAATCGGTCTACCCATGCAATCCAGCGACCCGTCAGACCTGAAAGCCATGGCGGGAAATATTACGTCGTCTGCCACCGCTGCGGCTTCCGTCATTTCTTTTCCCCACACAGAGTCGTCGGAGCTTCTGCCTGGCGAGGAATATTCCTACCTGCTGACGCCTTCTTTGCCATTCGAGCCAGATTTCTTTGAGACATTTGCAACATTGTGTGACGTGTTGATTGATTGCTACACTCGTCTCGATGCTTTGGTATCGACCCCTTCTGTGTGCACAGTCTCTCTGGGCGAATTGTTTTCAAAGGCAGATGCAAAGCTGCGGAAGATTATGGTTGCAGGGGTTGTGCGAGAATTTGAGGACGTAAGTCGGAATAGCGCCAAGAACGAGGTTTCTGGTGTCAGTCGCGTGGTTTTAGGTGGCCTTCTAGGCTAGTATTCGGCATGATCATAGGATCTGGCCTGTATAAAAGCAAAACGTAATCCATTGGGTTGATTTGGCCGGTAAGGAGTTTAGGAACATTTATGTGTAATACAGACAGGAGACCTATATATTGGTTGATATATCTTATGTATGATCAATGTCTATGCACAGTAGGGATCTTGGGTTCAATCATATTTATACTCCAATACAATTCTATGTTTCATAAAAGGGGGGGTGGTGGCGTAACAGTAGAAAATTGATAAATAACACAGATCAAGTCGGATGTATCTATTGTAACACTCAAACATGCATCCCAATAAAAGAAGCGTGATAATCATATAAACATTAGCAGATAGCCTGTGGGAAACAGACAGAGAGGTCTAAAGAAAAAAAGGCACAGAAAGAACAGAAAACGCCACCTGACACCCCATGCTTTTTTTATACATAAAAGAAAGTAGACCAAACAGACGCCGAATCATGCAAGCGCTCAACGGGAAGATACGGGACAAGTAATCACTTCAAGTCAGCAACAACGGACGCAGCAGACAGCTCATGGTTGTAATTGCTTGTTCTCATGTTCGCGCTGTTCACCAAATACTCGCCGGCTCATCTCGAGGACGGTCTCGAACCCTTCCCGGCCCATCTTGGCATTCTGGCTGAATCTCTCCACACTTGCTTCCTCGACTTTATTCTTGATTTTCTGCCATCCGCCGCAAAGTGCAGTGATTTTGGCTTCTTGGGTGAATTCCGTCGTGGAGGATGATTTCGAAGACGACGGCTGGTATGTGACGGTTTCTTGAACTTTGAGCACATTGGACCACGTGAGATTGGTAGAACACATTGTGACTTTCTTTGATATGGGGTCAACGTAGGAAATCTCATAGACATGAGATGTAGCGTCACCTCCAAATAGTGAAAGAACCCATTGTGGCACTGATTGATTGCAGGTAATGAGACGCTCTGTTCGCAGCTGTTTTTCATGGAATGGTCAGCCAGTCTATTTATTAAGAAGCACCTTTAACCATTACCGAATGAAAAAAGCGGGATAACATACAATGCCAGTCTTTGAATCAATCTTTCGAGATAGAGTATCGACTGCCACGACGTGGGTTGACTTGTCGTTCCATGGGCAGTATTTTCGCCAGTTCGCAGTAGAAACCTCGTCCCAGGAGTAATCGAAAGTGCAAATCGAAGAAAACACTTTCATGGTGATAAATGACAAGGCAAGGGCCTTGGAAAGACGCCCTTGTTAGACAGGTGAGGCAATATTTGCTTTGCTGCGAGTCTCAGAGGCCACAACAGTAACTAGTAGAAATGATTTGGATGGGAGAGGCAGTGGGGTTGTCTGAAAAAAAAAAAAAACCAGACTACAAAAAAGAAAGAAGAATAGGAAAGAAATAAAATGAGAGATATTCGACTACAAAGTGAGCAAATAAAAGCTCTGGAAGAAATCGTCGCAGGTAGGAGGCATGGGAATGATGATGACAGACAGTTGATGGCGATCACGAGCGAGTGGAACAGGAAAAAATTTAGTCTCTGGGGAAAACGAAAGTTGAAGAAGTGCCGTGATTGCCGCTGGTCGGGATTCTTCGGCAGAAAACGTCACCCGTGGTGCATACTAGGTACCAAGTACGGAGTATCTACTATCATTGGTACTGTACATACATACACACTTAACACGACCTAGGTAGGTAGGTACATACCTAAACCCTGAAACTCCAAGGCCAATCTACAGATTATTCTATTCAGTATTAGTATATATGATTGGGTAGTGCTTTTTTTAGGTAATTTGTACCAGCGGCTAGACCTAGACGATAATACCTTGGTGGTTATCACTTTCTGTTTTGCCTCAGTCCGACTTTTTGAAGTTACCATCGACTCAAACATATGGAGTACCTATGTCGGATATAATCCAAGTATGATACTTTTAGCGCGGAATATTTGTCAATGTGTTAGATTTTAAAAATACTATTAACTGGGGATATATTATCCATCAGACTGCCACAAGAACTGTTCATGATGATATTGTGGGTAGCAGCCTACTTAGGTATCCACCTGAGTTGCTCACCATTCATACCATCCAACCAGGAACCCTAGAAGGAACAGCGGACTAGGTACATAGAATGGTAACACTGTAACAGTTGCTCCCCTCCCCAATTTTAAAACATCAAGGAAAGTCCCACTTTTTGACATCACCTCGACACGAACATCGCTATCATCAGCCCTTATTTTCTTGATCTGACCTTTGAATTTCTTATTAAGTGCAATTCACCGACAGAAGATGGTTGAGCTCAGAAAGCGCAAAGCGCCAGTGCAACCTCCTGCGATAAAGAAAAAAGCCAAGAAAGGCCAATCGTCTACTACAACACCCACAGACACTATTAAAAAACACGCTTCCAGGTCCTCTGGCTCGTCTAGTGGTATTCCTGGTGTTGGCGACACAATTGTTCTAGAAGGATTTGGTGGCGAGATTGAGACAAACGAAGGTGCGAAGACGGCTCTAAAGAATCTCGTGGATGCGAGTCATTCTGGTGTTGTACTGTTTACATATCCAAGAGCCTCAACTCCTGGCTGTAAGTTACCTTGGCTGTTATCTCTTTTTCGGTATCACCATTGCAACGTCTATTACATGGCTGGTACTCCGTACATATGTTCCAAGCCACCTTCCACCTGACCATTGTCACATCAGGCCTTGTATTTATGCTCGTTGCCATATGATTATTCGCAAAGAAATGCTCACCTCACTAAGGTACCAAGCAAGCCTGCTTGTTTCGCGACGGTTACGATCACATAACTTCGACTGGTCTATCTGTCTACGGCCTTTCGACGGACTCGCCCAAAGCTAACACTACGTTCAAAACCAAGCAGAATCTTCCGTATCCTCTCCTGTGCGACACTTCGGCCGCGTTGATTGCAGCTATCGGGTTCAAAAAGGAGCCCAAAGGAACAACTAGAGGCGTTTTTGCTGTAGATAAGACAGGAAAAGTGTTGCTTCTACAGGCAGGTGGCCCAGACGCGACAGTGCAGGCTGTGGAGCAATTGATTTCTACGAATCTCGAAAAAGACGAATTGAAGTCGGAGACCAAAGCCAGTCGAGTCACCAGTCACGGATAATCAAGGATATCCACCGGATTCATATCAGCGAAAGTGAAGCTGCGATTTCCATTTGTTATTGGCAAAGCCAGGTCAATATCCATAAACATTATTATGTATTCAAAACAAACAATATTTCCTGGCCCCTAACCACTGTGGCAGCAATGACCGATTTTATTGGCGTTGGAGTTTACCAATCGCTGCGCCCTTGTTCTCCAAATTAACCATTTACTCCTGTAAATTTTCGCCACTGACCTTCCTGTTACAACCGTAGCACTTGTCAAGTTTTTTTATAAAAGGGAAGGAACCATTTGTATTCATGTATATATTGATATATTGTTAATAATATTAGAGTGAAAAGGTTTTCAGAATCCTCCTACGTAATGAGCAAAACAGATCTTGTTAGCTTGATAGCGATTACTTGGGCAGTATTGGGTACGAATTAGCTTGTTTGCCATTTGAATTTATCATTATTCTAGAGAGCAATACAGACTGTCAAAGCGTTAGTCTTCGTTGTCGTGGTTGGAATCGGTATATCTCAGCGGAAGAAAAGTTGTTCCGTAACAACATCGGCCGTCGACTCTTCCCTCGAGCAGCCATGATCCCGCTACCATTCACCACACGATAAAGTCAATTTCCACTTCAATCCAAGAACTAGGCATCTCGGGGTAAGAAAAAATGATAAATTGAGCATTTGTTTTATTTCCGCCGTGTGCAGGCTAATTGGAGCTTGTCATACTGATACATGAACAGGTCGAGATCTTACATATCATGGCTCGCGGTTTTCTTAAAGCAGCCAATGCCGCATCGAACGTGGTTGCCGTTCATCAGGTAAGGATACTGGCATGGGGCCCTTTCATTGACTTTGATTTTCTAAGCATCCGGTTTTATTTAACAAAAAACAAAAAAAAAAGAAATACACTGTTCAATCCACCGGAATATGGGAACGTCTTCGCCGCCTCCTTTCTATTGATCCCAACCGCTCGACCGGTATTCCATTAAACGCTCAATACCGTCTTCCTACGCCCGGAGCTTTGCCTCCGCTATCTTACGATGATCCCGTAACCATCCCAGCGGGTGACATCGCCGATAATCCTTACTGGAAGCGGGATGTTCGGAGGGGCTACCCCAAGCTCAGCACCGTGAACCAGGCAGATGCCGTGGGAATTCTAAGCGTTGGTAGCAAGGCAGCGCCAAAGGATGATGTTCTGCAGATTGGCGAAGCGGGCGCAAAACAATTGGTCGATGTCAAGCAGCAGGGAGAGGAACGCGGCTTGGCTGCTCTCTTTGAAAAGAACCAGAAAGGTGTCCAGGGTGTCCTGGGTACCAATGGCTTGCCGCCATTGCCTTGCAACCTCAATTCGTCAACATCGAAGTATGAACTTGGCGATGACCATGGCTATCCTGATGTGTATGCCCCATCGTCGTCCTCGGCCTTTTGGCGTTTGCTGACATTTGCAAAAAGGTACCCTTGTCGAACTTTTGTTTAAGTTGTGATAAAATAGCCTAGAATCAATCTCACTCTGCTTGCCCTACCAGTATATCTGTCTTACCGCAAGTTGTTCTTATTGAGCAAGATTGCCTCACGGGAGGCCGCTGGTTTTAAAGCTCGGTGGATATATGCGTACTGGCACCGCATATAAATTTATCTACGCGGAGGTCATGTACTCTGTGTGGTGATCTACCTCGTATAAAGAGACTGATTCTAGGATGACGTTCTAGAATATAGTTTTCTGCCATATAGTGCAACGGTAAGGCCCAGAAACGCTCCTCGGTTGTTGAGCTATGATACTCTGTGCATCCTGCATGGTAGAATACACGGGTGTACATTATCAAAATTATATATGTACAATATAAATATTATGGGAAAAGAAAGAGTAGTGTTCCCGAGTTATTACTTATGCAATATATCGCAGCCTACCAGTAGTTACAGCCTACGATTATGCAATGCTATGTAGAATTAACTACACTCTACATCGCTTAAACATAGTGTAATAGTATATATCAAGGGGATGGATGGGTTTTTATTTCGTTGTAGAGAAAGGACTACTCGTTTTAAATTCTGGTCTAAACCTTTAAGAATTAGCCCAATTAACTATCTAAAAAGCGCTGGGCTATCTGGCTATATAATACTATTCTCTTAAGGTTTTATTTAAGTTATATTGGGAATGGCTGGAAGTGTACAGTGGAGCGAAATAACCAAGCTTTTTTGGGGGGTATGTAAGTTATTTGAATTGTATACATATTTTTCAAACATAGAAATCACTATGAGTTAGATATTTACTGAGTAGGTATGTGCAGCCCAATATTGTTATAAAGTAAATACTACCTCAAGTATAAAAAAACCACAGAAAATTTACAGGAATCTACTTTCTACTTACATACATACGGACCTCTTCTATGGAATGTACCCTTGTCGGCCTCTTGAGCAATGTTTGGTCACGATACCACCATGTGCCAAAGATACATAACACTAGAAGTCAACTTCAGCCAGATATTACCTTCTCGTTCTGTCTAGGTATCTTATATGTTTCAAATATCAAAGTTTTGTAAACTGTGGCAAGCTGCTGGAGACTACGATATACGCAGTGCCAATGGGAATAAGTGTAAATTCTGACTAGCTAAAAGCTAGGATCATGAAAAATGGCATTGATAGCCATTGCTACCTGAAGAATCATCCAGGTCTCCTGCCTAACTAATAAATAAAGAGGTACTCCTACCTACGTGGGAACTTGACAGGCTGAATACCTATGTTATTTTAGAATTCGTACTTGGGAAGGAGATATACATGACAATTTCGCGAAGCATTCTTCACTTATTTTTAATTTTATTTATGCATGGATGGCAAACCATAGCCACTTGCAGAAAGTCTGATAAAAATAAGTCTCATTTTGCCCCGATCTCACAATCTATCTCTTACATTGACCTGGCATGCACATAAATCCCACAGGCCAGTCAGCCTAGTCAAAGGGATTCGTACGTGTACCCCACCAAGTGAGGAATAAACTCAATCCAACGGTTTCAAACACTCTAGTGACCGTACCCACAGCAACTGTGTCAAGAGGTCTCTTTTCTGCGAAAACCTGACTGATGAACTATATAGGGTTGTAGTCAGTATCAGTAAGTATGGCAACTGTATAATGCATGTGGGAGTAATTGCGTACGCCTGGGGCTGCACTGGCCATGAAAACAAGGCTTCCCAAATAAGCAGCACCTTTGTAGCTCAATGTTCCTGTCGCATTAACTAACGCTGCAATTCCATAAGTCTGCACGGCGCTCCCAACCAAGGAACTACCCCAGGCGGCGGCTGCTCCAGCAGCCTCTTTGGACTTGATGAATTCTTCTTTCGAGTTGGCAGCCTGTGCACGATGGTAGGTATCCCCGAAGACGGGTGCGAGGATACCCAAAGAAGCCGTATGGGTGAAGATAGTGCCCATTGCAATTGCAGATGGCTTCACAGGAGGTAAATCTGAGCATAATAATGGGCGTTTAGCATCGACTAACCGGTGAGCCCTGAGGCTACTAGGAGGTTCTACTTGGGAGTATACTCACAGTGAAGTGTCGTCATTTTAAGTGTGGATGCTGATATTTCTGAGGAAAAGGTCCATTCAAGTATACAGAAATCCAAGGCGGGGTGAAATGCAATCTTCACACCGTGTGATTGAGAGTAGGAATAGGGAAAGTGTGTCCTTTTCAATCAACCTTACACGCAGTGGCCATTTTTGCAGGGTATGTAGTGACGTCGTCATGATCTAAAGACTCCGGATATAGCAATGGACCTGTTGTACCATACACATAGGTACAACCATGATGGAAGCTTTACCCTGGGTTATGGAACTTGGAAGTTGGAAGGCTATATGACGGGCCAATCAACCGGCCCTAATAGAGTTATGCGAGGGAGATCCGGAGAGAAAGCTGGTGGGGTATGACGTCAAACAGTGACTACCTAGTCGTAATATGTAACATGTACATACTGTGGTGCCCGGGTAGGTAGGTAGTAGATAGGTACTACTACAGAGTACTCAGTAGGACCTACGTACCCCCATTCAATAGTCATATCATTATACAGAGCTTTTTATGGGTAATGTAAAATGAGTTTGTATCCCATGTACTGTACCCATAAGCAGTACCTAGAAGGGTTAGACGGTTTTCTACCTAGGGAGAGCTTGTACTATTTCCCATTTTTCCAAATCTATTAGTACATACAACTCAAATGCAATAGAAATCCCAGACACCAGGTTAGGAGGTAGAGATAAGGTAGGAGGTACAAGGACCTGGGTTATCAGTTGTTCTGAGTAGGGATACGAAGCACATTTATGCATCATTAGTAAGATATTTATGCATAAGTATGTGCATGTTCCCTTGAGGGGAAGAAAAAAAAAGCCCCTCCAACACTCAAATAATTACTCTATTGATGAGCACCTCACAACATAGACCCCCCTCCCAATCATCAAGATTACCGCACTGGGTTTATAAAAGGAATCCCGCAGCAATTCGGTGGTTTTATCTGGCCAGATTTGCTACATATGTCATCCAGTGTTTGTCTTTGCTTATTTCTACATTGAACACCATTACCTCAGCTTCATGTCATCAGATTCGGAATCAGATGTTCCCTTCAATGTCAGCGAGACTTTGATCCCATTTAGAGATATTAAACCTGTGGATAACAGCAGTGTGTCTTTTGATGGTATTTTGAACAATCCGTTGGCCCTCAAAGAAGACCTCAAAGAGGGATGCGGTGGCCAACTATGGCCAGCCGGGATGGTTCTTGCGAAATATCTACTGCGCCGGCACCACTCGGATTTTTCTGGAAAGACAATGTCCGTATGCCCATATTCCTTCATTGATAATTTCTATTTCTTGGTGTGGTATAAGCCTACTGCGCTAGGGTATGTTACTAATTCTTGGATAGAGTTGAACTTGGGGCTGGGGGCGGTCTCGTTGGGCTTGCGGTTGCACGGGGCTGTACCGTTGGTCCATCTCCTATTTATATTACAGACCAGCAACCGATGTTGCCTCTTATGAAGACAAATATCGAGCTCAATGACCTCTCATCGACTGTTACAGCTGCAGTTTTGGATTGGGGGGCCCCTCTTCCAGATTGTATTCCGGCTCACCCCGCAATCATACTTGCCGCAGATTGCGTCTACTTTGAACCGGCCTTCCCTCTTTTAATCACCACCCTCAAAGACCTTTTGGGTCCTGAGTCTGTCTGTTACTTCTGTTTCAAAAGACGTAGAAGAGCGGACCTCCGTTTTATAAAAATGGCAAAAAAGGCATTCGACATTGAGGAAATCCATGATGACCCTGATGCGGATATCTACAGACGAGAAAATCTTTTCCTCTACGCAATACGTTCAAAATCAGGCAAAAGAGATAGTCATGAGAGGGATTGAGGTATTGGCTTGGAGGATCCTGTGCTTTAGGAAAACATAGAGAAGCAAAATCAGGCCAATACTCCGGTATCGAAGCTGAAATTATATCACATGAAAATTGGTGTGGAGGTAACCAAGAAAGGCGAAAGAGGTATTATTTAGAGTAGGTATTACAACTTCAGTGTGTCGGTGCCATTCTTCGCGCTGGTCCCATTCGCTTTGCCATGTATATCCGTGACCTCGCCTTGCTTGCCAATGACCTTGACGCCACCCTTCTTCAAGTCGGACACAAGCTGTTGTCTTTCTGCAGATTTCCCAGGTTGATCTCCAGGGGCTTCGGCATTGGCCTTCCTCTGGTTCTTCTTGCGTTGACGTCTGAGCTTAGCCTTGTCTTCACGGGTCATCTCTTCCTTCGCAATAGATGCCCCACTCTTCAACACCCGCTCTTCAGCGGTTTTACCATCACCAGGTGTATAGATCTCCTGTGGTGCAAGGGCTGCCGATCCATTTACAGCACTGCCAACCGCCGGACGAGCCTCCTCCATCATAATTGTTGCCACATCAGTGACAACGTTTATGTTGGCCTGTGGTGCTTTAGGCTTGTAATGCCAGTTAGAAAGCGTATCCAACTGGGAGCTTATTTCCCTCCATAAGTTGGTAATTTCCGCATGCTCCCGCATCAACTTCTGGTTCTTAGGGTCGACATAGTTGGGATCAGTGGCACGAAGGTGATCGGTTTCGTATAACTCCGCAAGGCTTTGTTGTGGTTTAGTGTCCTCAAGTTCGAACCTGGATTTTCTCGTGTGTTGCCGGTCTGAAACATCAGGGCGACGACGAATGACTTCATCAAACTCTCTGGCAAGAATACGTCGTTTGACCAGTTCCTCAATATCCTCAGAGACCTCTGTTGTGACAATAGGGACAGGCTTTCCAATCCTCTCAAAATCTAAATCCTCCTCAATTAGAGAGTTCACAGGTCTCTCGACTGCTCGGGCTTCGCCAGCAAGCATCCATTCTTTTTTGGCGACATTGGCTGCTTCTAGATGACGGATTTCATCCGCAATACGTGCGCGTTGCTTCTCGTGTGTTGATTGCTGGTCCTGGGTGTGGTTGGCATCATCATTTGAGGGACCTTCATCTTCACCTGAAGCCTCATCCTCAAACAAATCTCGACGCACATCAGCCATAGCACGATTCACATCGTTTTCGAGAGTAATCATGTCTGGTTGGGTCTTTGGAAGGGGGCGTGTGTTCTTAGACGCGACCTTTCGAGGAGGTGGTGCGAAGAAATCGGAGTACTTGATATCACTCGTGTTGATCCAGCTCGTACCATGCTGGCCATCGCCATAGATGATTTCATCATCCTCGGAATCTGACTGTCCCTGGAGGTTTGTGTTACCGAATGTAGGACCTTCATCACTATCACTGATATCATCATATTCAACGTTGCTTTTGTTTTTTGATCCCAACTCTTTTGCAAAAGACTTCGAATTTCTGGCAGCAAGAGGATTTGCATGCCAATCAATTTCTTCCTCATCGCTTTCGGCATCTTCATCCGGTCCACCTTTGGCATCCTCCCTTTCAAACATTTCAGACTGCTTATTGAAGTCGTCGATTGAAAAGAAGCCATCATTTAAGCCGAACCGATCCTGTGTATATGTGTCACGGTTGCTTCCGTCGTGTGATTCTACCGAAGCCGAGTATTCGTCGAATTCCTCAATGCTGCTCTGCACATCCGATTCATTGTGGGCCGGGTCCTCAGTCTCTGATACCGACTCCATATCTGCGTCATCGTTATTGTCAGCGCTTGAGTGGTCTTCTTCGACATGTGCTTTATTCTCGCGCTCTGATTCACTGGTCCTGAGACTTTCATCGTCGAAATCATCTGAAGGCCGTGCTTGATATAAGATCTCCCTAATATACGGAGATCGTCGAGTATAATCACGCTCAACTTCCTGTCCAGCAAAATCAAGAATTCGTGTTGCCTGCTCCCAAATCTGATCTGGTGTGAACCCATCCACATATAATTGTTTGAGCTGTAAAATTTGACCCGCAGGGTCTTGTTCGATTTCCGACCTCTTGCGCTTTTTGTTACCTTGCTGACGGGAAGACTGGGAATCACTTATAGAGACAGCAAGTGTGTCCAGAAAGCGCTTAGCAGTCCCAACTACTGTGGTATGTAATTCAGTTGTCGGGCAAAGGAATGACCATTGGGTAGATAGTGCTGAATTGAGAGAAAATTGTGCTGCGCTGTGAGAATCCTGAGGGTTGACCACAGTAGATCCAAGAGCGCCTAAAAAATCATTTGCTGTCATTATGGGCAGTAATAGGCAAGGGTTATTTGATATAGAGAAGAGAAAAAGAAAGTGGTGTTGTTGACCTGGGGTGGACTTTATTTTTAAATAAAAAAAAAAAAAGAAAAAGAAAAAACGGAAAAAAAAAATCAAAATTCACATTCACAGCCTATTATTTTGCCATTGCGGGTATTGCTTATCTTATCTTAAGATTTCCTTTTTAGGTTAGATTCAATTTACGCAACCATCGGTAGTGCTCTCTGTAGTATTTTGTGCTAACCGTACATACCTAGGTGATAGCAGTTGGTAGTATGTCTTTGTACTTATTTCTAATTTGCCTATATACGGTGCAGAAGAAACCTTTCCTCATAGCTAAAAACTATAAAAAGGCATAACTTGTTGGTACTTGTCGCACCTACTGGATGATGAGTACTCAGCAAATTAATATGTGGAAAAATGATGCATACATAAATGCATTATATTTGATCATGTAGGGTAGGTATTGACAAAGGCTGAGCTGCTGCAAATACAGCACCTACCTGAATATCTAGTTATTTGTGTAGTACCTACATAGGTACTTCATGACATTATCACAACCCATGGAAGAGAAAAAGGACAGAGAAGAAAAGTTTCTCAGGCTATAATATGTGGTATTATGGCATTCCATATATTGAATATGGATTATTCATGCAGGGTTGGGTTTTATTGGGTATTATCTGGTACCTAGCCCGGTAGGTAGGTAACGTTTACAGCTTCCTCTACCTATGTTGGTAGGTAGGTAGCTTATCTGATATTTACCTTACTTACCTCTAGGCTAGGTATACATCTAATAACTAACTTACCTACCTAGCTAGGTAGCTAGGTAACTTATTAGGTTCCATGTCGTCATAGTGAGACAGAAATTACCCTGAATAACTATAAAACGTCACCTCACCTAGATAGAACATAGGGATTTGTGAGACCGACGGAGTATGAGCCATAAGCTTTGCTTAAAGAACACGTAAATATACACTTTTTAATGATGTGAGGGGGATGTTCCATTACCTGCTTGGTGGCATCAAATCCCTAGGTTATACGTAATCATTAGAACGTCACGGTGACGAGACCTGTAACTGCTAGAAATAAGAATAAGTGTTTATACTTAAAAGCAGGACTTTGTTCATTTTCTAATCAAGCCTCACAAAATATAGTTGCCTGTCTTTCTTTATTACTCCCACATTTTTTTTGTCCAGAAAGTTGACCAGAACCCTATAGATAAATCAATAAGATTAATATGCAAGAGTACACCGAAAGACCTGCCCGAGGTGCTGAGTCCCAATTCCAGCCAGGTTGGTACAGCTCGCAAACAACTGATTCCCATTCCTCATATGTTCCTTAGGACATCAGATTCCGATACAGCACCAGAAAAAGCCTGGGCTACAGGCCGAACTAGAGGATCCAAAGCCCGTCTCGACCCGCGTCCCAACTGAGGATGGTGGATATCAGACATACAAGGCAGCTGGGAAACTCGCTGGCAAAAGAACTGTCATCACCGGTGGCGACTCTGGAATCGGACGTGCCATTGCTATACTGTTCGCGATGGAAGGGGCATCCAGTTTGATCGTTTATTTACCAGAAGAAGAGAAAGACGCGCAAGAAACCAAAAGAAGGGTTGAAGAGATTGGATGCAAGTGTTACTGCGTGGCAATAGATATCCGCGAAAAGGAGAATTGTCGTAAAGTGATTGATGTTGCCATGGAATCCATGGGCGGGATTGATATATTGGTGAACAACGCTGCATTTCAAAACATGGTTCATGACATCAGCAGTTTGGATGAGTGAGTAGAAACCTCATTACCACACAACCTTGAGATCACACGTTCTTGTCTGATAATTTTCACAGGGATCAATGGGAACGTACCTTTGACACTAACATCCATCCTTTTTTCTATCTTTCCAAATATGCCCTTCCCCACATGAAAAGAGGATCGACAATTATAAACTGCTCATCGGTCAACCATTATATTGGTCGGCCCGACCTCCTAGATTATACATCTACAAAAGGCGCGATTATAGCGTTCACTAGAGCACTTTCTAATCAACAAATTGGCAAAGGCATACGGGTCAATTGTGTTTGTCCTGGCCCAAGTATGTTTGATCGCTCTTTGGAAGATTGCAAAAGTCAAACGACGCTGACATTTCCAGTTTGGACCCCCCTTATCCCATCGACCATGGATACTGCTGCTATGGAACAATTCAGCTCCGTGCCAATGGGCCGCCCAGGACAGCCCAGCGAGGTTGCAACGTGTTTTGTTTTTCTTGCGAGTCAAGACAGCAGCTACATTTCCGGGCAATGTTTGCACCCCAACGGTGGTGTTCCGGTCAACGGATAAATGGTTGAGTAAAGCAATTAGCCACGGCAAGCCCGGGCGGGAGAGACGGCACAATGTTTTTTTTTTTTTTTTTTTTTTTTATCGAGGAGGAAATTTTGGAAATCGAGATATCCATTTTCCTTCTCGGGAAAGGCGCGGTGCAGGGGTAGGTGATTATTTCAGCATAGAGTATCGCTAAATGAAATGCACTCGAGCCAAATTAAAGCAATAAACGTATGTTAATTTAAACAGTAGTAATAAACACCAGCGGAAAAAAGTAAGGAACTATCAAAACAACTGGTTATGAAACACGTTCCCATGCTTTTGCTCTTCTTCGGTGACATGGGGTCGGGATTTTCGGTCGAGTGGCTAACGGCTAACGGCTAACGTCGGTACCACATGCGTGTAATCCGTGTATGTCTCATCTTTTTCTGGAGTTGGAAAATTCCATACATCAGAGCCTCAGAGGTAGGCGGGCCTTTATGTCAAATCAGCAACATCCATACATGGAGGGGGCTTGAAACAAACATCCGGGAACATAAACGTCGACTGGCACTATTCTATCGCAACCACGAACAACCGAGTAGCTGTAATGATAGTAGCCACCGCCGTTTGCACAACTCCCCATGCTGATCACCCAACGGGGGTCAGGCATTTGATCGTAGACTTGCCTCAAGGCAGGTGCCATCTTGTTTGTCAATGTGCCAGCCACAATCATCACATCCGATTGTCGTGGTGAGGCTCGGAAAATGATTCCTAGACGATCCTGGTCATATCGAGGGGTAGATAAATGCATCATTTCAATTGCACAACAAGCGAGGCCGAATGTCATGGGCCACAAAGAGCTCTGACGTGCCCAGTTGGCAACTTGGTCAAGTGTAGTCCTGTAGAGATATCAATAAAAAGATCTAGAATACCGGGCAATTACACTGGTGGAGGCACACACAGAACATATTGCATCGCGCCCTCTTTCTTCTCCTGACTCGGCAAAGGCACCTCCTTTCGTAGCTTGCCAGATGCAGTCAGCGACTGGCTTGATTCTGCTTGGCGCTCAAGTGCCGTCGCTGATTTTGTAGATGAAGTTGAAAGTGAGGCGACCGGTTGGATTCGAGGAAGGCATGGGCCCAGGCGTGCTCGCGCTATATCCGATGAGCAAATTAAAATTCAAGGCTATGATGGGGAGGGGAATACCGAAAAGGGCGCCATGAGCAGCGCGTCTGGATATGGGCAGCATGGTCAGGAGGGCGGGATGGGATTTGAATTTCTGAAAGCGAAAGAAAGAGAAAAGAGAAGGGAAGGGGAAACAAATAAATCCCCTTCTGAAATATATTGACTCTGCTGTGCAAAAGAGACTATACCTGCCGATGGGGACAGTCAATGACTGAAGAAGTACAGTACGCTCCCGATCACAGAAGGCGTTGCGTTGCGGCTTCAGGGCCTTTGGAGCTTTTTTGCAGTCAGTAGGTAAGATACCTACTCGTACTTCATACCTACCTGTACCTACGGCAAGTAATGCTGTACACTAATGGTATTACTTGAGCCCTAGTCTTTTTTATTATTGGTGGTATCATGTATTTAATACACAATTAGCGTATTGTTCTGTAATAGTCTGGCGGCGCTTGTACATGCCTTGGGTAAGTTTAATTGAGGGCTTCATTATTGGCTAACTTATGAATGACCAATGAGGGTCAGCTGATAATCATACTAGGACTAGTGCAGTACCTACACCTTACCTAGCCCGGGGGTTTCGGTTAGCTAAGCTAGCACCATCCTACCTAGGTAATTAGGTACGTAGTACTACAGGCTACCTATGTGGGTAGATGGATGCCAGGCAAAAGCATCTCACCTATACCCCCTAATATCAAAACATCGGCATTCTGAAAATCAAAGCTGAAAAAGAATCAAGACAGGGACGCAGAAAGTGATAAAACAAAGGAGAACACTCTTCTCGGGATGACAGGGCCAAGAATTGCTTGTATTGGTGTTATTGGAAAGGCTGTATGAAAGCAAGGATATCAGCGTCCTGTCCTATCCAACCTATCCAACCAAGGTCAATCGATGCTAACGTCTCCAAGGACAATCCTTTACACATTTCATTATTCCCTCCTTATCAGAATTCAACCATTGAATTTTCTTTTCTGTTAAACTCGTGCCTCGATATATTTGAGATTCGACAAAAGCAAACATCCATCGATCAAGATCTAGGCTTATTACACGCAATGGATGAGAGATTAGCAGCATATGGCTGGTTAACAACTACAGGAGTAAAATTCCTGGTAATAGTGAATTTAGGTGGGCAACCAGCTGTTGGGTGTGAAGCCCACAGCACTGCTGCAATAGCCGGGTTGAAAGATTCGGATTTGAAACCGGTATGTCGGATTGGGTATATTATATAAGTCGATTATATAAACTGACTTGACCTAGGTCTTTCGCGCTTTGCAAAGTGCTTATATACAGCTTTTGCAGAATCCGTTCTATTCCCCAGATGACCATATTCCTGTAGGCAAGACTGCCACTGCGCCAACGTCTATGTCTCTGCAAATCACGAATCAAAAGTTTATCACCACAGTCCGGCAAATTGGTGAAACCTGGACTCCTGGTATCAATATTATTTAAGGTTTTTATGCCATTACATGGCTTCAATAACCTAATTTGTTCGAGATAGGGATGCTAAAATCCCCATGCATCTTGAAATTCTGGAGAGAGGCCTACTACTGGGGGTTGTGGGATAAGGAACCTTGTCTTGCTTAAGTCATGAATTGCAGCAAATGCATTACCTTGTCCTGTTGACGGGGAAAGGTGATTAGGTGAGCGGTTTGTGAGACATTGAGGGACAAGGACAGGTAATGCCACAAGATAAAAAAAACCATGTCTAGGTAGGTACCTAGGTGGGTATACACCTGGACATCAAGAATGTTTCGCAGCAATGCCCAATCTAGTAGCTAGAAACTCTAGGTTTTACTGCAAAGTTCATGTGTCCAACTGAGAAGCAGAACATCCAAGCACTTGATATATATAATTACATATTTTCATTTTCGGTTTGCTCAAGAGCGGTCATCGTAGCCTCAAGATCCCGAGGCTCACATATAGCCCAAACACCACCTCCCTTGGTTCTTACCTTTCCAACCTCTTTGCCAACCAAGTTTCTCCCGACCTTGCCAGGCCCTATGCCGACCCATCGCTTTATACCTTGATCTTTATCTAAATATCTTATACTGTCCCACCATCTCACGGTGTCAACACATTGGCGGGATAATAAGAATTTCAGATCTTCCTTGGAATTGAAAGGTAGGCCAGAGACATTTGATACACAAGGCACCAGGGCTGGAAAGGTAATTGTGATTTTTTCAAGTGCGCCTTTCATGTAGTCGGCGGCTGGCGCCATTATGGGACTGTGAAATGGGCTCTCACTCTTCAATCTCACCGCCCGTGGGTCGTGGCCACCAAACTGGCGAAGCTGGACGAGAAGCGTTCTGATTCTTTCGATACTCCCACTGAGAACTATCTGGTTGTTAGAATTGATGTTTGCAACCATGACTTGTCGGATAGGGGGCATCTCGCAGCTGGAGTCATCCCTTGAGCCAGGGGACTCAAGACCAAGAAATTCGTGAATAGTCGTGAGCAGCCCCTCTAGATGATTAGGCTCGCACACCAGTGCTACCATTCCATAACATTCACCGGATAACTGAGACGCATGCTGCGTACACTCTGCCATAATTTCGGCGCGACGTCGAACCAATTTGAGAGCATCGCCGAAGTTGAGATACCCTGCAGCAACCAGAGCAGAGAACTCGCCCAAGCTATGTCCAAGGGTGACATCTACACGGGACTTCGTGTCGAAACCAAATTCGGTTTCGAGTATCCGAAGGATTAATACTGACGTGGTCATTATAGCAGGCTGGGAGTTTTCGGTTTTATTTAGAACTGAGTTCGGACCGTGCAATATGATTCGAGATAAATGATACCCTAGAACGGCATCCATCTCATCTAGAATATTGCGAGCAGTTCTCGGGAAATTATCAAGCCAGGGGTCTATCATGCCGACCCTCTGCACTCCATGGCCTACAAATAGTCTCAGCAAAACATATCGATCAGTTGAGGTATCCCAAGGATCCAAACCAGGGAAAAAAAGAGCTGTACGCAGGTCTCTCCTGGTAGAAAGAAAAGCAGTGCATTGTTTGTTCAAGCTTCTGGTTGATAGTGATTGATAGCCGGAATGGTGGAGATTGGTTATTATATAAGGTAGAGATTTTGTTGGTTTAGATGAAGTAGATAGCATGTTTCAACTTCAGAACACGGGAAGCCTTAGGGCCTTAACATTGAAAATTCCAGTCCAAGGCATGGGCATCATGAGAACAAGACCATGTACACAAAGTATAAAGCTATGCCTCGTACTGTGTACATGAAATGAAGTGAAATATGCATGAGATACAGGGATACTATGTCATGTGCCTGTGGGTAGTTTAGGTTGATGTTTCACCGCCTTCTATTCATGTCTTTAACATATTTAATAAATAACGGCTATCACTCTTCAATTACTTATTTAATGTCTGTCAAACGGCAGCAGCTTGGTACCTAACAGGGCGAATAAATCCCAGGGCCATACATTGTGAGAAGCCCCTTGCTAAATCACGCGTTTGATGGTTTTCTTGTGTTCTTTTCATTGAGTTGAAGTACATACATATTGCTACAATCTCGGCGCACCCCCTTGATACTACCTTTTACATCTCAGGAGCCCAACAATGTTCGTGCCAAAGGCAGCTGCGGCTTCTCTTCGTAATCCTCGAAGGCGTCAGCGTACAAGCTCTGATGAGTCCGTCAACCCCCCGAAAGCCAAAAGGCAACGATCCGTTCTGCGCTACGGAGACCTCGAAAGACCTTCAGATAATGAAACGGAGCCTGAAATTCCAAATGGACCAATGGACCCCCGAGGACTTGTTCAGCCCATTGAATTGAACGCCATGCCGGCAGAAAAGGCTAACACCCAAAAAAGCCTCTCAATTAGAGGTCCAAAGAAACCTGAAAAGCGTGATCATGGAACTGACGGAACAGTTGTGCTTGTTCGTTGCTACACCCTATCTCCAGCCTGGAGCACCTCCTTTCCTCGCTTATTTAGTTACTTACATTGTTTGTCCAGTCTAGAACAGAGTTCTATGATGTCTCTCAATTACCAACTCTACCAGACCAAATTCGCGGGCTGCAATCAGGCAAGTTCTTTTCAAAAGAGGAAGAAACGTAATGCCGCAAGCTTCTAATGCAAATCAATAGAGCCTCTCAAGTGCTTCTTCGCAAATGGCCACGGCTATGCATTGGCTCTGACAAGATCCTACGCAGTGATTTGGCCTTACTCGACATCCGCCTCAACGCCGTCTCCTAGTGATGTTTTCACGCTTACAATTCCTGAGTCGTGTAGGGATCCTAATTCACAGGTTCCTCTTGGAATCCTTTTATCAACAGCGACAGCTGGGCCCCCGGGTCTTATGGTCATCATGCCTTCCACGGGAAAGATAATATACTGGGAAACTGTGTTGAGCGCCGCTTCGTTGGGATTACCTAGACAGAAGCAAAATGGACTTCAAGGGTCGATTTCTGGCTTACTATCTGGCGAGTATGCCATAGAAGTTATGAATGCGGAACCCTCTGGCGTAATCGCAACCTTTTCATCTGGGAGAGTAGCCCATATAACTGTGCGAGACTCCCAAGGAAAGCCTACCGTGATTGTCAATTTCCTCCGAAGCTCAGCAGGTAGCAGCAGTGGTGGGTTCTTCGACGGCATACGAAATGTTCTGGGGGGTGGGTCTTGGAGAAAAGAAGTGGCTGCCGCTCGAGCTGGTGGATCGCACCAACGGGGACAACGAGATATTATAATTGCTACATCGACAGGTGTTTTTGAAGTTTGGGATACACATTGGAACAACGGGAGCATTCTCAAGAAGCAATTTGATATCAAGCAAGAATTGTTATGCTCTTTGGGTTCATCATATACAGATGGGTCTGGTGAATATGAGCTCAAAATCTTGGACTTCGCATTCGCAGCAAGAGATTTTGGTCATGGACAGGAGTCGCCGACTTCTTCAGAAGAGTCATGGCCCATTTTTCTAGTTTTAGCACCATCCCGAATATCTGGCGCCAGAAACCTGTTCTTGGTCCATCTATTACTGTCGGACAAAACAAATATTTTATCGACTCGTTCTATTGACTTGCTTGGTATAACCGCAAGTCCAAACGATGTGAAGCCGAAGTTATCCGTTCCTAGACCCGGTGATACAGCATTTATTGTCATCGAACAATCAGTTATCCTACTGTCATTGTCAGAGTTTGAGGAGTCACCAACTTCGCAACTTTTGGTCGATTCTAATCGACTACCGCAACCTTTTCACGACACTATAAGTTTCCGGAGTGGGAAAGAATATGAAATATTGGGCAGTGGATTTGAAGATCAAACGAGTGAAGATTCACGCCCCGCTTGTTTGGTTATGGTGCGAGGTTTTGGGATCATTCGTGTGACAGCCTTGCTTCAAGGAAACGCTGAGACCGAAGACGAGTATGGGAGAATAACCGCCAAACACAAGATCGAGCAAGCTATTTTCTACGGGACAATACTGGAAAATCCATTGGATTTGATCAGTACAGGCGGCTTGAACTTTCCTCCTGAGGAGATTGAGCAAGCAGCACTAGAAATTTGCAAAGAATTGTTACGATCCGAGTCGAAGTTCATTCCGAATACAGCGATCTCGGTTGACCAAAACCTACGATCCCGGGCAAAGGCCTTGGATGATCTCGCTGGACTATTAATGCAACACACCAAGACATTGAATCGCCTGGCTTGGTGGGAACTTTTATGGGGCGCCGAAAAACTGGCGGCCCAAAGAGCTATGTGGAAAATCGAGGAGGAATCTAGGAGAAACAGCAGCGAGCGTTCAACATTTCTGGCTCGTGTTATTGACCTGATGAGTGACAAATTTAAAACAAAATACGAGCCACAGAACGACGATGGTGACCCTGTACGCCACTGGTTCCTGCATGACACCTTTCAAATGGAGCATATCATTCCATGGATTTTCAATGCTATAAAGCCACAGAAAGGGGCCACCTCAAGACAAAGCCGGAAGATGGCAGATCAGATACTGAAGGCCAGCGAACTTTCTTTAGCGGTACTCGAAACTGCTTTTCGATATCGCGATGAGTGTGCTCGCTTTTACGGCATAAATGAAGGATTCTTAGAAAATGGTGTGCTGACTACCGGTTACGAGGGTCTCCCAGAATTTTGGACATCTCAGGCCATGGGTTACATTGAAACAGGCCACTTATTGGACTTGGAACTCGATAGCTCCAGGGCATGGACCCAGCAAACGATGCCGACTTCTGAGGTACCCGACAATCAAATTGTGGGGAAGATCTCAAAAAACAGTGCCAGGCAACTTCGCATACTTGGACAGATGCACTGTGAACGAGTAAAATGGCTTTCTGCCCAAGCGGATACTAGACTGATGGACGAGGGTATCGCTACGGAGCAAGCACATATCAAACAACGAAAGTGGCAACTATTCAAACTAGCGGGGATTGGACAGCTGGATGACGCAATCGTTTTAGCTGAAGAATTCCGAGACATGGGTGCGCTGGTAGAACTCATCATTGAACTCCAAGATCAAACGAAAGGGCAACTGTTCCAGCAAACCTCTCTGGGGGGTGCGACGCACAGTGTTGAAAATGAAACTGATGAGCTTGGGAAGAAGATCTCGCTTTATTTCGAACGATTTGGCGACTCGTGGGCAGAGGCTTTCTTTTCCCGCCAAATATCCATGGGCCAATCGGGTGTTTTGTTTGCCATGAGAAAATTCCAACCTTTTATCACTCAATTCCTACGGAAATTTCCAGCTTACTCCCGGTTAAGTTGGATCAATGATGTGGTCGGTGAGAAGGATTACGATGCCGCAGCTCAATCATTGGAGACCTTGGCCATAGAACATGAATCAGACATATGGAATCACCGTGTAGAGCTCTCCCTGGCGAAACTCAACAAATTAGCGGCATGGGAGAGGACTGCTGCAACTGGTCAGTCTAGGGTTCAGGAAAACATCAAGCGTCTTGAAGATTACGCTGAAATAGACGCTGTTCAAGAAGTTGTTTATGCACATATTGTACCAGCGTTACAAGGCGCCATTGACCAAAAAGCAGAAGTTGATCTTGCAATTGACCATTTTGGGAAGGCCATTGCTCAGGACAGACCTTCGCTCCATGAAATACTTAGTCACACTCTGACAAAGGTGATCACTAGGCAGGTCATTAGCCTTGATTATCTTATTGATTTACTGACACTTATTGACCCTGGTGATGTCCTTGAATACGGTCATAGCGATTTCTTGGGCAAGGAGTTTTACTTGGCTCTTCGAATCATCCGTCTCAGTTCTTATGCTCAAAAAGATCCCCTTTACTATGCTGCTCTGCAGAAATTAGTATGGAGAAGGTGCATGATTAGAGACAACTGGGAAGCAGCCGGGAAGGCTGCAGAGAAAATGGGTGATGAAGCGGAATCTTTTGTCCATGACACTGCTCTATTTCGTACGCTGGCCTTATGTGTGAGAGATAGTATGTGCCTTGAACTAAAATCTAATTGAGCTAAGCTGACATAGTACAGAAAACAGTGAAGAGGCCAATCTTCAATCTCTCTATATGCCTTTTTCCCCATCTGAGGTCATCCTGAGCAAGTCAGATTCCGATCTCTTGGTCTCACGTTATCGTTCGGAGCAAAGAACCCGAATTGCCCGTGATCTTGATAGAGAAAATGAGATATTTGGTGGATATCTTGAGAAGGGAGAACTTGGATTCTGGTTCAAGAATCTTTTCACTTCTGCAGAAGCAGCTGCAATTTCTCCGATGACCAGTGAAACTATCGAACAGCCTCACTACGGCAATCAAATTGAGCTTCAATCCCCATCCGCGGATGTGCCAGGGTCAAAGGCTCAATTAAATTGGCTTTGAGTGTATTGTTCGCCATAGGCTATGATATTAGTAAGAAGTCTAGTTTTCAGTGCAAATTTAGCTATCATGATTTGATTTATTAATTAATTAATTGAATACTAGCCCTCTTGTAAAGTGACAGAGCCAGTGGCGCCTATGCTGATTGGCAGTATACTGGTATGTTGTTTGTGAGAAGTAGTAGTAGTAGTAGTAGTAGTAGACCTCTTATTACTGTTGTAGCTTACTTAAATACCGGGCAACGAAACGGCGGATCAGGCTGCAAAGGAAGCAGCGACAGGGGGTCGGCCGGATGGGAAGGGAGCAGTGTGGCTGGCTGCGGCAGCCAAGAGGAGGATTCAAAATGACATCAAGGAGAAATGGGAAACGATGTGGGAGAGGACACCAGTAGGCAGGCTAACAAGACAGTTAATAGAAGCACTGATAAGAAAGGCTCTTAGCTATTAGAAGGGCCTGCAGAAAGCTACAGTGTTATAATATAGATATATATAGGGAGGATTAGATTAAGCTATTACCTATCTAGGATAGGGGTCAGAGAAAGTATGTAGTATAGGTATAATTTAGGTAGTTAGATATTATATTATATACTACTAGGGTGCCTACTGCTAGCTAATTTATAAAATAATATATAGAGGAAGCTCTAGGGCAGGGTATCCTAGATAATAAGGTTTAATAAGCTGCTTTTAGAACTAAAGGTATTAGTAGTGATTACTAACTTTATAATATAGATAGGCTTACTCTCTTAATTTAATATAATAGATAAAGAGATAATAGGCTCTACTAATTAGGATAATACATAGGGTAACTAAGTATAGGATATAAAGGAAGGTATATATAATAGCTACTATACTAGATTAATAGTAACTATAAGAGGAGATCAGTAGATATAGGTAACTACTAAACTAGGGTAGGTAGTAGAACTGGGGGTATAGAGAGTTAGAAGTATAAGTAGTAAGTTAGTAAGATAATAATCTAGTAGTATAGTAAAGCTATAAAGGTAGCCTAGTAAGAGAGGTTAGGGGTTATTAATAGTATTAAGGTATATAGCTAGGTATATAGTATAGATATTAGAGCTATAGAGTTTTTATATATAATTTAATTAAGGCTGGTAGATATATATTTTTCTATTCTTTTATAGGGGCAGCTTAGCTAGAGGAGCTAATTATCTAGCTAAGAACCTCCCTCCTATAGTACTAGCACTATATTCACCTACTTTAGAGCAGTACTCTAAGTAATCCTGCATAGCAATGTGTATATAAAGTTAGCTACAACAGGAATAAGAGGTCTACTACTACTACTACTACTACTACTACTACTACATGTCACTATGCAGGATTACTTAGAGCACTACTCTGAGGCAGGCAAATACAGCACTAGTACTATAGGAGGGAGGTTCCTAGCTAGATAGCTAGGCTATACCCTATAAAAGGAAAAATAAATATCTAATAACTCTAATTTAATATTATAAGGAAAACCTTTATAGCTCTAACTATTACTATATATACCTAGCTATATATATCTAAATACCTATATTAATTATTAACCCTTCTTACTAGGCTATATCTTTAGCTTTATTATATTATTAGATTATTATTCTACTAGATTTATTATATCTTTATTATATCCCTAGTCCTACTACTTATCTTATATTAGTAGTTCTTATATCTACTAATCTATTTCTATAGTTATTATTAACTTAATATAGTAGCTATTATATATACCTTCCTTTATTTCCTATACTTAATTACCCTATATATTATCCTAATTAGTAGAGCCTATTATCTCTTTATCTACTATATTAAATTAAGAGAGTAAGCTTATTTATATTATAAAGTTAGTAATTACTACTAATATATTTAGTTCTAAAAGTAGCTTATTAAACCTTATTATCTAGGATACCTTACCCTAGAGCTTTCTTTATATATTATTTTATAAATTAGCTAGTAGTAGGTACTATAGTAGTATATAATATAGTATCTAACTACCTAAGTTATACCTATACTATATACTTTCTCTAACCCCTACCCTAAATAGATAATAGCTTAATCTAATCCTCCCTATATATATCTATATTATAACTAATACTATTACTTTCTATAGGCCCTTTTAATAATTAAGAGCCTTTCTTATTAGTACTTCTATTAACTATCTTATTAATCTATCTACTAGTATCCTCTCTTATATTATTTCCTATTTCTCCTTAATATTATTTTAAATCCTCTACTTAGTAGCTATTATTAATTATATTATCTTATCTAGCTAACCTTCTATTACTACTTTCTTTATAGCTTAATCTATTATCTTATTTCTTAATATCCCTTTATAGGCTAGGATCTAGTAGAGAATTATTAAAATTCCCTATCTTATATATTAATCTATTATTTAAAAATACTTCTATTAGTATAATTAACTAAAAGCTATCTAGGGGTATAAGAGTACCTTTAAGACTATCTAACTATTTAAAAAGATAATTATATTACTTTAAATATACTTCCTCTATCCCTAGACCCCCTACTATTACTTAACTATTAATAATATTAGATAGATCCCCTAGAGCTCTACTATATATATTATTATTATAGATTCTAGGCCTATATAATAGCTAGTTTTAGCTCTTACTTTAGGGATAATTACTACTATACTTATATATCCCTAGTACCTACTTTTATTTATATAAACTACTAATAGTCTCCCTATTTTCCTTAAAATATTATTATAGGTTATTCTTATTATCTCCCTCTCTTTAATAAATACCTCTAAAGACTTTTATTATAATATTTAGATAAATATCTACTAGCTCTCCTAGCTTCTTATTATAAATCCTAGGGGAGCTATTAAGTATCTACCCTTTATTTAGGCTTATACCTCTAGAGGTATTTATCTACTAAATTTAGTTTTATTATCTAGTTATTTTTATTATAGAGATCCTAATATTATATATACTAGACTAGTTTAGATTTATAGGGCTATTTCTTTAGCTAGTTATTTTATCTATAGTTATATTAGTAGCAGCTATAACTTAATATTTAATACTTCTATTATTATTATATAGAAGGCCTTATTAATTAGGTATACTACTTACTTTTAAATAATTATAAATTATAATATAATTTTATTATACTCCCTAGCTAGTATAATCCTTACCTAGAATTAAGTTACTACTTTATATAATATCTCTAGGACTACTACTACCTAATAGACCTATCTTATTATTATAAGGGAGGTATCTTATATTAACCTTATTAATCCCCTTAATATTATAAGGCTCTTCCCTACTTTTACTATTATCTAATTATAGTATTATTTAAATATAAGTTTAGGATTAAACTAGACCTTTAGATATTATTCTAATAACTAGCTTACTTTTATTATAATATCTCCCTAGGTATAGGTAATAATAAGTATTCTAGTTAGATATCTAACTTTAGGTTAATAAAGTAGATAAGCTTATACTTTTTAATATTAAATTTTAATATATATTTTATAGCCTAGTCTACTACTATTTAGTATACCTATTAAAGTTTAGAAATAGTAATCCTCTTATGTACTCCTATAGTTAAAATATATATATTATTAACCTATCTATTAGTAGTTATTTAGTCTCCTACTATATAGTTTTTAATTAAGTTAGTATTATATAGTAGGTATAGAATTAATAATAATAGGGACCCCTAAGGGATTCCTATTAATATTAGAATATTATCTAATATACCCTCTAGTATATAAATATAGGTATTATATCTAGTTAAGAATACTACTATCTATAGTATAAGAGAGCCTAGCTATCTTTTCTTTAAAATATATAATAAGTAAGTATATAAAATATTATTATATACCCCTATAATATATAATAGGAGGAGGCTAACTATTAGTAAACCTTATTCTTAAGAGGTTATAATTTAGTCTATTATTAGTTAGATTATATAATCTATTAAGATACCCTTTTACCCTCTAAGATAAGTATCTAATAATAAGTTATACTACTTAATAATATAGCTAATCTACTTAGTAATAATTACTTTTAGGATCTTACCTAGTATATTTAATAATACTACTAGCTAGTAAGACTTTAATATATAATAATCTCTCTCTTCCCCTAGCTTTTAAAGTATTATAGTAATTAACTTCTAGAAGTACTTTAGATTATATCCTATTTAAATATATATATTAAAGATCTAGAATAATACCTCTAGTATCTTTAATTTTATAATAAGTATATACTAAAGGCTATTTAGATAGCTATTATCTTCTAATACTTTATCTAGTAGTATAGCTTTAAATACTATTCTAATTTTATATTATTCTAACTAGGGTATAAGGACTAGCTTAGGATATTAAAATTATTTAATAATATCTAATAAGTCTACTAGTAGTAACTTTAGAAAGAATATCTCTTAGAATAATTTTACTTTTTATCTTATTATTTTTACTTCTTTATAAGATCCCTATAGTATTAGTATAATTCCTTACTTATATATACTATTCTTATTATATATTTATTTTACTAGTCTTTATATCCTTTTAGGCTTATTTTAGTAGCCTTTTATACTTATTTCTAATATCTATTTCTTAATACCTTTCTTATTAGTCTCTTCTTTTAGTTCCTTATAAATATATATTACCTCTAATTCTATAGGTTATATATCTTAATAAACTATTATCTTAATACTCTTACTTTCTTTATAACTTTCTTATATTCTAGGTTAAAATTAGGATTTAACTATTTACTTAGCCTTATCTATAGTATTACTACTTTAACTATATAATTATTATTAGGAAAGTTATTATTTCTAGCTTTATCCTTTATAGAGATACCCTAGAGAGGTCCCTAATAGTAAGGTATTATCTTATTATTTCTAGTAGTGCCTTTCTATTAGTAGCCTTTTAATTCTAATATCTTAGGGGTTTATTTAGCTTAGTAATAATATTTAGTACTATATATACTAGCTAGTAGTCTAAGTTATATTATATATTATCTACTTATCTATAGAAGACTATTTAGTTTATTAATATATTTAAGATAAAGGTTAAATTAATTATTAGGCATTATTCTTCCTATTATTATATTACTACCCCTTTCTTTATAGTTAGCTCTAACGTAACCGGACAGCGAGCTGCGCATGACAGCGAGCTGCGCGGCACTGTATTTCATATTCAAGTACTTTTTTAAAGTTAATCGAATATCTCAATAATAAATAGCTATAAGGCCTTTAGTTTTAATAATAGAACTTATATAATAGTATATATCTATCTTTATTAAGGAAGAAAACTTCTAGATAGTCTAATATAAAAATTTCAGGAACTAGGCTGCTTATAGATATATAATATTATATTTTCTATATTTTAAGCTAGAGAAAAGATAAAAAATAGTATAAAATAATCTAAAAGCCTTAGAATATCACATTTAATATAGTATAAAAGTTTTACTCTATTATAATCATTAGTTTTTGAGATATAAGGGACTCAAAACTGAGGATTTTCTATGGGAAGCTGAGCTGCGCAGCTCGCTGTCCGATTACGTTAGGTCTATCTTATTAATAATCTCTAGTAACTTCTCTATCTTTATCTTTGTTACTATTCTAAGGCCTCCTTAGATAGGGTAATATATATTTATATCTCCTAATATTATATATTTAATAACTATATCTTCCTAAGTTAACTAGGTAAGCTACCTTTAGAGCCTCTAGAATATATTATAAATATATAATACCTATAGCTTTTTATTTTATTAGTATAAAATCTTTAGGATCTAGTAGTCTTATAAGATTATTATATAAGATTAACTAACTAGATTAATTTATTTTAAGATATAAAGGTATACCTATACCTCTCTTTCTAGATATAATAACTAGTACATTATCTTTACTAATTAGTATATTATATTATTACTCTTATTCCTTTATAATTCCTATATTATTATCATATCTACCTTAAGGACTTTATTATCTTATAAAAAAGTTATTATTACCTTATACCTTAACTTATATATATTATACTAGAGTATTTAGAAGTTACTATTTATTTAGTTTATCCTTACTCTGATTTTTAGTAATTATAGTATTATCTAGTATTAATAAAGCTAATAATACCTTCCTAGTATATACTTTAATATATTAGAACCTCTTAAGCAACTCTATTATCTTTTATTATAATAATTCTTCTTTTATGTCTATCTTTATTATTAGTTTAAGTACTTTTACCTTAATATCTATTACTTACTTACTACCTTGGGCTATTTTACCTAATACAATTAATAATCTAGGCTAGATATTATATTAATAGGCTTAGTCTATCTCTAAGACCTTATTAAGGCTTATAAGGACTTTAATATTATATTTATACTTTATAGGTTATTTAGTAGTAGGATATTATTTAAGATCTTAAAGTAGGGTTAGCCTTATCTCCTCTTCTTCTTCCCCCTTTTAAAATAGATTATCTCTTTATAGTTACTTAACCTATTAGCTATTAGTATAACTAGTATATTAGCTACTATAATTAAGGCCTATTAGCTTGTAGTTTACTTACCTTTATTAAAGAGGGTTATTAATTAGTATCCTTCCTAGTATTATCCCTTTAAAGAAAGTACTCTAGAATATAATAATATAGCTTATAATTCTTAATTACTTTACTCTAATTACTAGCTCTTTCTTTATAAGATATATTAAACTAACTATTTAATATCCTTTATAATAATTAGTATACTTTATTATTACTATTTAGCCTTATATACTTAAATATTCCTAGGTAGGATATCCTTTTATATGTCTTATATATATATCTAGTATTAGGGTACTAAGTATATATATATATCCTAGTTTCTAATACTTTTAATATAGCTTTAAGTATCTACCTTAATAGAAAATAATTATATTATAGACCCTAGCCTTTTAAATAGTCCCTTAATTAATAGCCTAATTTATAATAATAGAATTAGTAAACTCTATTATTAATAAGCCCTCCCTTTTACCTTTTTAGAGCTTTATTAATTATCTTATATAGAGGATTTTAGTATCTTTACCCTAGATATACTAGTTTATAGCTACTAGGTATATAATAATAATTAATATATTTTCTATAATAAGATTTATATCTTAGATTAAGACTATAGGTAATTAATCTCTATATTAATATCTATATATATACCCCTATATTAAATACTTTTATCTATTTACTAGTATAGTTTTAGAGAACCTCTACCTCTATAATACTATAGGCTTAAAGACTAATATCTCTAGAAGATAATTAATATATAGTAATAAATTCTAATATTATTAGGAGTAAGCTACTAGACTTTTTAGTTATTATATCTTAGGCCCTTTTAGCTTATTTAATAATCTTAATAGGGGCTAGTTTATAGAGCTTATTCTATATTACTATATCCTAGACATTTATTATAATCTTATAATTAATTCTTAATTTAATATATAGCACCTTTAAGGTAGAGGTGCCTATAGTCCTTTTAAGATAATAGACTGGTATTTTAAAGCCTTCTATTAAGCTACTAAATTAGTAATTTTAGTTAAAGTTAATATTTTAGAGCTTTTTTCTTTAAAATATTTAATATCTTCTTAAATTTTCTTTAGTATTCTTTAGATATCTATTAGAATAGCAGGATTACTAAGATTAAAGTTTTTAACGTAATCAGACACCGAGCTGCCGCCCCTGAGTTATCATAGCTATATTTTAAAGCCTTTTTTCAGCGTATATTCAGTATAGAGCCTTGATCTTAGGAGGAGAGAATAAAATTAGTAGTTAAAGCTTTTTATTAAGGCTAATTTAACTTTAAAACTACTTATATAACTATATATAATATACCTTTAAGAATCTTTATAATGTAGCTTAATAAAGTTACTCCCTATAATAATATAATTATAAATTCTTAAAAACTATTAGATCTTAAAGAAGAGATATTAAAGTAATAGATTCTAGATATAGACTACTATAGTCTACTACTCTAGATTACCTATGTATAATATTTAGTAACTCTTCTTTACTTTATAAAATTAAAGCTATCCTAACAGCTGCAGGCTAATATTAATAAGAGATAGGTAATATAATTTATATAATACTATCTAGAAATCTAATTATAATATACCTCTAAATATAATTACTAATATATAAAATATAAGGATCCTAAGTTAATCTAAAGATAGTTTAAGCTAGTGCCACACCCTGGGATCTCGAAATGGTAACCTATACCTGTAACCTGTGAGTCAAGCCTGGGAGATACTAACCTATAACCCTAATCTAAGGATGTTAATAGTAACTGGGGTGCTTCTTATAAGCTATAGGTACTTAAGAATATAGTAAGGTAGATAAGGGAGAAGTAAGGCTAAAGAAGTATATATACCTTTTTAATTAAGAAATGTGTAAATAAGTATATAATAGTTAAGAGAGATGTAAGATACTTAGTAGCTATAGGTTAATAATATTTATTAATTATAAAGAACTAAGTATATAAAATGAGTATCCTTATATATCCTTTACTAAGTATACCATTTTATATACTATCTATAGTATTCCCTGTGGTACCCTATATACTAATCTATATACTATTTATAGTATAATAAATAGTATTCCTAATCATATAATATAGCTGCCTGCTAGATAGTAGCTATAAAGAGTATTAAATAAGTAAATTATAATTCTCTATAATAAGAATATCTATTTTCCCTAACTGCCTGACTCTGCCTAGTATAGTTACTGATAAGGGTGCTATAATATAATCCCCCTCTTCTAGGATTATTGTCCCTTAATAATCATAAATTTATAATATCCCCCCCATTTTGGTAAGTTTCCTTATTAACTTCTTTTCTTATTTTCCTAATAACTCATCATGCCTTATTATATTTCTATTTATAACTAATTTTAAGAGCGCGTTTAGTAAGCTAATAAGATTAAAGAGAACTTAGGTTATAAAAGCTTTACTTAAGATTCTTATATCTTTAATTTATAAATAACCTTAGCTATAGAGGTAATACCTATTTAGAACCCTATCTTATCTATATTATAGATATCCTATTTAATAATACTATATACTTCTATATAATATTTTAAACTAGCTTAAACTATCTTTAGATTAACTTAGGATCCTTATATTTTATATATTAGTAGTTATATTTAGAGCTATATTTTAATTAGATTTCTAGATAGTATTATATAAATTATATTACCTATCTCTTACTAATACTAACTAGCCTATAGCTATTAGGATAGCTTTAATTTTATAGAGTAAAGAAGAGTTACTAAATATTATACATAGGTAATCTAGAGTAGTAGACTATAATAGTCTATATCTAGAATCTATTACTTTAATATCTCTTCTTTAAGATCTAATAGTTTTTAAGAATTTATAATTATATTATTATAGGGAGTAACTTTATTAAGCTATATTATAAAGATTCTCAAAGGTATATTATTTATAGCTATATAAGTAGTTTTAAAGTTAAATTAGCCTTAATAAAAAGCTTTAACTACTAATTTTATTCTCTCCTCCTAAGATTAAGGCTCTGTACTGAATATACACTAAAAAAGCTTTAAAATGCAGCTATAATAACTTAGGGGGGTGGTGGTAGTAACTATGTAGCTTAGTATCTACAGCAGCTCAGTGTCTAATTATATTAAAGCTGCTATCTTACTAAGAATTCTACCTTTTATAAGTATACTAAGTATATTAATATTAAATATTACTAGCTTTATAACTATATTTAAGTAGGCTAAATTTACTTTTTTTATGCCCTAGGTAAGACCCTAATTACTAGTAGACTTATAAAAGTACTTAGTAAAATAAAGTTTAACAGCTTTATTACTAGACTAGGCTTAAACCTAGTATAAAGAAGAGACGATATAAATAATATTATTAAACTAGCTTCTAATAATATTAATACTATCCCTATAGGTATATAGGACTAAATAGTAATAGTAAAGTATACTAATTATTGTAATGAGTGTTAAATAGTTAGTTTAATATATCTTATAAAGAAGTTAGTAGCTAGAGTAAAGAAAGTAATTAAGAATTATAAGCTGTATTATTATATTCTAGAGTACTTCCTTTAAAGGAATAATACTAGAAAGGATACTAGCTAATAATCCTTTATAATAAAAATAAGTAAGTAGACTAGGAGCTAATAGACCTTAGTTATAATAATTAATATATTAGTTATACTAATAACTAATAAGCTAAGTAACTATAAAGAGATAATCTATTTTAAAGGAGGGAAGGAAAAGAAAAGGTAAGGCTAGCCTTACTTTAAGATCTTAAATAATATCTTACTACTAGATAACTTATAAAGTATAAATATAGTATTAAAGGCCTTATATAAGCCTTAATAAGGTTATAGAAGTAGGATAAGTCTATTAATATAATACCTAACCTAGATCATTAACTCTACTAGGTAAAATAGCCCTAAGATCTAGGTATTAATAATATTATTAGTTATATTAAAAGTAAACCTTAGATTACATTTTATATAATACTTATCTAGGTAATAAATAACTAAGGATATTACTAATAGGGATATATTATAGATTAATAACTTAAGTAAATACTAGATAGCCTTTAATAACTATAAAAGATAAGGGTTATAAGGGATAACTAACTTATTCCTAATATTTATAGACTAACTAGGAATATAGGGGTGTGGTTTTAAAAAAGGGATAGTAAAATAATAATAATAAATTAGATAGCTATTACAAGTATAGTTATCTTATTATAAAAAGTTTAAGAAAAGTTCTTAATATAATATAGCTTCTTATTTCTTATTTCTATATAAGATACCTTAGGACTATATACCTTATAGAGACTATATATTATATATCTAATAATAATATTATAGAGTTTATAGCTACTAAGACTATTAAAATTAGGGAGCTCTATGAATATTAACCTTATTTATTAAGTATAGATAGTTAAATAACTAGCCCTTCTCTAGCTATAGTAGAATATAAGAATAAGATATATTATACTTTTAATACTTAATAACCTAAACTTAGGTAAGATAAGGATTAAAAATACTATTCTTTCTAGTAATCTCCTTTAATAAGATATTTAGCTTTAGATAAAGATATAGCTTATTAGGTTAGGATAATCCTACTAGCTTTATATAGATTATTATATATATTATAGAAAAGCTCTATTATAATCTTCTCCTAGTAGGGATATAAATAAATATTAGAAATAAATCTAGATTACTAAGCTAGTATATAATAATTATAGAATCTTAATATTATTATTATATAAAGTAGGCACTCCCCTTAACTATAGATAATAAAATAACTTAATATCTAATCTAAGATAGATTTATATTAGATATAAAAGCCTAAGTAATAGTAGAATACTTCTTTATGTAAAGCTTAGACTAGTTAAAATAGAGGAACTCTATCTTCTTTAGGTTACTAAATAGAAAGGTATTAGTAATCTATTATTAAAAAAGTATCCTACCTTAGTAAAGGATATTAAATACCTAGTTCTAGATATAGAGTAGCTAGTAATAGAATATAGCTAGAGTAATATTTATATTTTTCTAGGTATTACCACCCTTTATTAGACTTATTAAGTAGATATAATAGTAATATCTATAACTACCTATTATATAGAAGACTAGATATAATAGTAGACTATAGAGGGTATATTCTAAGTAAATAAAGGATAGATACTATAGCTTTAAGGGAGAATTTAAAGGATTATTATTATACCCTAACTCTAACCTTAAATTATTAAGATTAAGGTTAGGGATAGGGTTATTATTAATAGTTAGAAGGTTCTTATTAGAGTCTATAATAATAAACTACTATAGATTAATAAGGATAGAGTTACTATTATAGTAGTCTAAGGCTTTATATAGATAAAGTAAGATATTATAATATCTACTAACTCAATATTCTAAGCTAATCTTAAGAATAAATACTACTAACATAGAGGTAATAGATAAAAGATTATATGCCTTATCTAAGACTAAATAGAGCTATAGTAAAATAAAGAGATACTATTAATATAATATTAAATATAGATTAAAGATATACCTTTATATTTATATATTTAAGAAGAGAAATAATAAAAAGCCTTATCTAAAGTAGAGTCCTAGCTTAGTATCTTATAAGCCTAAAAGAAAAGCTAGTAAAAGGGATTATAATAATAAAGAAGAATATTAAGCTTTTAAAATATAACTAAATAGTACTTAAGGAGGGGATAATATTCTAAATAAAGGTTATTAGCTAATTCTATATTTACAAAATAAAGTTAAGTATATAATAATATTATACCCTAAAAGTAGACCTTAAAGATAATAAATTATATCTTATATCTAGAAGATATATAAAGCTTTATAGAGGTTTAGTTAAGGATTATAATAGTATCTAATAGATATATATATATAATAATAGAGTTTAGAATCTAAATCTACTTTTAAAAAAGCTTTAACTATCTTATATTTATACTTATCTAGTACTTAATAATTTATAGAGGCTCTAATATATAATACTTAGATATTAAACTACTCTTATAATACATTTTATAAAAAGGGGATTAAGATATATAAGAAGAATAAACCTTATACTAAAATAAAGTATTATAATAGGGGTATTTATAATCTATCTTACCTAGATTTAAGAGTACCTAAGTAGTAGGAGATAAGTTCTAGGCTTTAAAGATATAAATATAGTAATTAAATAATAATATAGTATTATATATATAATAATAAGTATTAGGAGTAACTAGGATACTTTATTAATAGATATAGTAATTTATCTATAATAGGCCTATTACTAGGGCTATAAATTATTTATAATAGATACTAGTTCTAGGGAGGCCTCTAGGGTATTATCTAGATACTAATCTAATATATTATTAATATTAAGATAGGCTAACTATACTAGGAGGGAGTTTATAAAAGGGGAAAGGACTAAAATAAGTAAAGATAAGTAATCTAACTACTATCCTATAAAAAAGAGGATATAGGTAGTAAAGTAGATAATATTATTAGAGGGTATTATTATTAATATTTAAAGTACTTACTTAATAGAGTTTAGAGAGTTAAAAAAACTAGCTAAGTAAATAAAATAAAAATATAGACTATTTATAAACTTAAGTTTATTCCTAGTAACTATATCTAGATAAATCCTATAGAAGGAGAATAGGGTTAGTAGATAATCTATATACTATACCTTTAATAAAAGGAAAAATTAGATATATTAAAAAGAGATAAAGGTAGATAATAAGAGAAATAATAGTAACTTACTATAATAAGAGAGATATATATAAATAGCCTAAAAATTAACTAAATTATTAAATATAGATTAAAAACCTAATATTTAAATAAAAATTTTAAGTTTAGTTAATAAAGTAAAGATTATTTAATAAACTAAAGGTTATTTAATAAAATAAGGTTATTTATATACCTAAGATTATTTATATTACTAAATATAGAGATTAGTTATAAGAAAGATAGTAAGGTTATATAAAGATTAGTATAATATAAAAACTAGACTTACTAAATTTTTATATATTTTATTTCCTTATAATACCTCTTTATAGTTAGTAAATATCCTAAGTATAAGATAGAATTAATTACTAAATAATAATATATTAAAGATAAATAGATAACTAGGAATAAAAATAGAAATTAATAATATAGTTATATTCTTAGTAACTCTGCCTCTTTCTTTTTCTTAAAGAAATATTATATTATGAGATCCTATAAGGCCTATAATTAAACCTAGTCTAGGGAGGTTAGTATTATACTTTAATAGAATAAATAAGCTATAGTATAGAGATTTATCCTTAATAGCTATAATAACTAAACCTAGTATTATTTCTATAACTAAAGATCTAAGTACCCTATATATAAGAGTTATAGGAATAAGGAATATAAATAGGGCTAGCTAATAAAGTCCTAGAGATATAAATAAGATTAACTATAAATATTAAGGCTAGTAAGGTAGTAGATAGGTAGATAGATAATAAAAAAGAAAAGTAAAGAGGTAAATAGATATAAGAAAAAATTAAAGAGAAGAGCTAAGAGAAAAATAGAGAGAAGAGCTAAGAGAAAAATAGAGAGAAGAGCTAAGAGAAGATAGTAAATATATAAATAAGAAAAAAAAGAGTTAGGATAGAAAGTATAGAGGGAAGTTAAGGGTTATTATATTAGGAGTAATTATTATCTAGCTAGTTGGTCTCTTAGTTCTAGAATTAAGTAATTAAGCTAAAAGAGGGCTATATCTATAAATAATACCTTATATACTAGAAGAAAGTAGTTAAGTAAAGGAGCCCTATCCTAGATTATAAATAAAGAGGGGGAAAATAAATAAAAATATAAAAGATACTTAAAAGGGTAAGTATATTATGGAATAGTAAATAAGTTAATAATTATAGACTAGGTTAATATAAAAGTTAGATATCTATTAATATAGTTAGACTTCCTATAAGTAAAGTACTATATAGAGATTATAGAATATAAAGATAACCCTAATATATTAGATACCTAGAATACCTTTAAGTAATAGTTCTAGGATATATACTTATAGTTTAAGAAATATCTAGATACTAAAACTAAGAAGTAAGAGAAATATTAAGACTAGGTAATAGATATTAGAGTAAGGAATAAAATATAAGGTAAAGAGGAAGAGAAAGAAAGAGTAAAAAGTAAAGGAAAGCCTAATATTATAATAATAGAGAAGGGCTTAGTAAAAAGAAAGTAATAAGTAGAATAATAAAGGTAGTAGAAAAATAACAATAAATATTATAAATATTATAATAGATAGTAGTAATAAAAGGCAGTTAAATATATGATAAAAAAGTATTAATAGGGTAAAATAGTAGAAATATATAAAGGTAGTAAAAGAAAGTAATAGGGTGAAACAGTAGAACTATCTATAGGCAGTAAAAAGTACTAACTAATTAGAGGGCTAGAGGTGTGTAGGAAAGACATGTTAATGTATATATATAATTGAAGGTACTAGAGATATCTAGGGCAAGTAGACTGGCTACCTAGGTATCTATTTATTACAAGGTATATATCTACTCTAAGAGGAGGTAGATTTATATACTTATAAGAGCAGCCCTAGTAACTACTAATATATATCTATAGGAGAAGGTTATATTCTTTAACTAGATAGCTTAAATATATAGCTATTATAGGTTCTAGGGTTTTATTAATTATACCTAGTAAGATAATAAGATAGTATAACTTTAGAATATAGTAGTTATCCTTACCTAGCTTCTAGAGAATAATAATAATAGAGTCTTTAAAGCATTATAGATAATATCCTAGCTAAAGGTAAGTATTAAAGAGGTAGGTTAAGAATAAAAGTATGACCCTAATAGCTTTTTATAAGATAAGGTTTAGTATACTATTAGGTCTAGGGGCCCTATTTAATATAACTTAAAGAATAGCCTAAGTAACCTCTTCTTTAGTAAGTATAGGGGTTTAGATTAGTAATAAATATTAGTATCTATTAATATTAGAGAGATCTATATCTAGTAATTATAATAGAAGTATTTCCCTAGGAATTATAGCTTTTTCTTTAGGTATTTTATAATAATAATTACTTATAATTAGGGTAAGTATATAAGTAACCTATAGGGCCCTATAATAGTATACTTACTAGGCTAATTTCTAGAACTTATTAAGTAATTTAATACCTTCTTTAACCTAGTAATAATAAGTATTAATTATAGTTTTAACTATCTATCTACTAAGCTTATAATAGGCCTTTCTAAAAGTCTTAATATTAGTAGTATATCTACTCTAGGCTTATTACCTTAATTATTAAACTTTCTTCTTTAAGGTTATAAGCTTAGGGGTATATCTCATATAAGAAAATAGTATAATCTATACTACTAGTACTAAATCCTTTATAGCTTAGTTAATTATTTTAATAAGATAGGTACTAGCTATTTAATATATTTAAGTAAGTTAAGGGGTAGAGGGAAAGTTACTAGGGCTTTTAAATATATATCCTAATTAATATCCTACTACTTTATTTAGTAGTACTCTAGTATTTATCTAACCTTAATCTCTAATTTAGTAAGGATAAGAATATAGTCTATATCTATATACTACTCTTTTTAGGGTTAGTAGTATACTAAGTAGTCTACTACCTCTAGGGTAGCCTATATAAGGTTAATTATAGTATAGTTAATACCTCTATAGTAGGCCTTCTTATATATAATTGTTGAGATGGTGCGGCTTCGCCTCGCCTACCCAATTCGGCCTAGTGCCTCCCATATTCCTCCTTTCTGTATTTTCCACATCTCTTAGATGGAGATATATAAAAATATAGTCATCTTTATCCTTTATAGGTTATGAGCCCTGTAGCTCTATAGGTAATCTCTGAATAGCCTTAAAATCCCCTACTTTCACTACTTTAATTAGTTAGATCTACTCTACCATTTAGCTAGTCTGCCTAGTGCCTTATTTAGCTCTATACTATACTTTTATTATTTAAACTAGATCTATTCTATTTCCCCCCCTCTCTCCATATATAGAATGGTAAGTATTCTCTAAGAATATACCTATCTCTACTGTTATGTTAGGTGAGCTAGAGGTTAATATTTAAAAAGCCATTCCTAAGCTTAAAGGTGAATCTAACTTTAACTAGTAGAGTAAATTACTTAAGATAGCTCTTAAATCTAAAGATAGAGTATATTAGGATATTCTTACTAGTTAAGAAAAGTAACCTAATAAACCTACTTATTATACTACTAATCCTCTCTATATTAAAGTAAAATTAGTTAATATAGAATAGATTATAGATAAGTAAGCTAATACTAATATTAGGAAAGCTAAAGAGCTAAATAATATACTTAAGAAAGACTATCTCCCTTATAATAATACCTAGTTAATTAGGAACTATTTAGTACTTATAATCCTTTACTTAATACTAGAACTAAGTCCTTAGACTTAGATCTCTAGATCTTATAATACTTATAATATCTTTTTAGAGCTTAAATACTTATATTTATATATAGGTAGTTAGACTATCTTATATACCTATTAAAAAGTTATAGCTTTAAAGTATAAATCTAATAGTAACTATAACTCCTTTCTTTATAAGTTTTAAGATATATTAACTAAGCTTAAGCTTCTTACTACTATTAATAAGTAGCTTAAATATTTACTTTTTATTACTACTATATAGGATACTATAGGAATATAGCTATTTATTATATAGATAAATCTATAGTCTAAGAACCTTTATATATATAAGGTTTATACTTAATTTTAATACTTTAAGTTTACTTATTATATAACTATACCCCTAAAACTAAATAATAGCTATAGTAGTATAGCTATAAATATAATATCTTATAGAGACTATAATTCTAATAATAATTATAGCTATAGCTATAGCTATAGGGGGCATATTATAAGTAACTCTAACTCTTATAATACTAGTACTAATAGTAGTAATAATAATAATACTAATAATAAGAATAAGAATACTATTTAGTATATCTATTATAATACTTTTAGCTAGTACTAGTTATCTAAATATTACCTTAAACCTAGTACTTATAGTAATAGTTCTAACTATAGTTATAGCTATAGATATAGCTATAGTAGTTTCTTTATAAATATAGCTTCTTAAGAAAATACTTTAAGCAGTACTAATTCTACTAGGATAAATATTAATAATAACTCTCTCTTTACTAATAATATTAAGCTATTCTATTATTTAATAGAGTATATAGATATTAATAAGATTTAGTATAATAATCTATACAGCTAGATACTTAACTCTAGAATATTATATATAATAACTTCTAATTATAGTAAGTTAATTAACTTTACCCCCTATATTTTATCTATTAATAGTATAACTAGTAAGTACTTTTAGACTAAAGGATATAGTAATATTATTATTAATATTATTAAACCTAGCTCTAATAAGTATATTAGCTCTTTATACCTTAATAATACTTAGCTAGCCCCCTTACTAGCTTATAATCTTATCTTAATCTACTAGCTAGTATATCTTAGTATTAGTATAATATTTAATAATAATAGTATTATATAACTTATTAAAAAGGGTATTATAAAGGTATATACTAAGATAATTAATAACTATTATTTCCTTTATATAATTAGCCAGTCCTCTATTAAGTAATTTAATATATTAAAGAAAGCCTATCTCCTTACTAAGCCTAATCTAGTTAATATCTCTACTATAGTAGTTACTAAAGTCCTAAAGCTTATCTTAATTAGCCTAGTATACTACTAAGTAGCATATTTTTCTAAAAGAAAGCTCTATTATACTACTAAAAAGATCCTTAGTTTTATTATTAAGAAGGGTACTTTATATAGTCCTTATCCTCCTTACTTAATAGGAAAGGGCCATGCTCTCTTAGTTAATAAAGAAACTTATAATATCCTACTTAAAGTAGGTAATCTTATTTATATTAATATATATAGCCCTATCTTAACTAGGGGTTATACTAGTATAAGGTATTTTATTACCTTTACTAACTATATAACTTATTTCTACTAGATCTTTATTATAAAAGAATATACTAAAGTTCTAGAGAAGTTTAAGCTACTAGAAAGCTATCTTAAAATATAGTTTAATATTATAATTAAGTATATCTATAGTAATAATACTTATAAGTATACCCTATTAGAAAAATACCTTAAAGAGAGTAGTATAATCTAGGATCTTACTCTATAATATTCTTCCTAAATAATATTACTAAAGTTAAAAATTACTATCTTATTAAACTACTTATCTTTATAATAGCTAAGAACTAACTTCCTAAATACCTCTAGGACCACCTTATTATTACTATTATATATATTATAAATCAGCTGTATTATAATAATATTAGAATAATACCTTATAAAGCACTATATAGTATTTAACCTAATTTATTAAATTTATAGGCTTTAGGCTGTAAATGCTGGTATATTATCTTAAAGATCTAAGATAATAAGCTCTTACTATATATTACTAGGGGTTAATTTATTAGGTATTCTAAAAACCTCTATAAGGTCTATAATATTAAAACCTACTAGATTATTAGAGCTTATAATATTACCTTTTAGAAGACTCTACCTAGTAATAGTAATCTTCCCTCTCTATAAGTTAAGTATAATCTTAATATAGCTAACTTCTTATTAGCTTATTCTAATAGTAATATTAAAGCTGCTTAGTACTCTAAAGACTATTATTATACCCCCTTTAAATTTATTAAAATAAAAGATCTTAAAACTAATCCTAATACTACTATAACAGCTCCCTAGTTAGAAATAGTACTTTAATATACTAAAAATAGTAAATCTCCCTCCTAGCTTATTAAGTATAGATATACTAGCATCCTACTACCTCTTATATTAATAGATCTAGATCTCTTTTAAAGCCTTAATACTAGGGGGTCCTCTACTAATAATAATACTAATACTAGGGATAGTCTAGAGGAGCCTATATTAGACTAGCCTACTAATAAGCCTATTCTTATTAATAATCTATTTAATATTATAGGAAATACTACTCCTATTACTAACTCTAAGTCTTCTATAGTACCTAATCATCTACTAGCTAATATAGGTAAGAAATACTATTCCTATATTATTCTTAATCCTACTATACTACTATAATATTCTTAATATTTAAGAAAACCCTCTTATACTTTACTTAAGTCCTTATAGGCTTATATACTTATCTTTAATAAGAATCCTAACTTAAAGTAAAAATTAGTTACTAATCTTATAAATTTACCTAATAGTACTATAAATAATATACTTAAGGTATTTATTACCCCTCTTATAAAATCTCCTATTACTAAATATATACTATTACTTAATAATAATAACTATAAGCTACTTATATATACTAATACCCTTACCTATAAAAATACTATAAAATAGTAAGAGGCTATATATAAGCAACTAGCTTGGTATAATTAAAATAGGATATAATATATTATCTTATATAGGAAAGGAATATATCTTTTACCTCTTTACTAGGTATTTAAGATTAAGTATAATAGCACCTTTAAAGCTTATCTAGTAGCTAAAGGGTTTAGATAGTATATAGGCCTTAATTTCTATAAGGTATATATAGCTATTACTAAGCCTATAAGTTTTAAGCTATTTTATACTCTTACTACCTACTCTAGCTAGCTTCTCTATTATATTAACATTATTAGTATATTTCTTAATACTAATATTAAAGAGAAAATATATATTTATCTACCTAAAGGTTAATAGGAACTTAGGAAGTATAGATTACTTTAAAGGATATATATAATCTTAAGTAATCCCCTTAAGAATAGTATACTATAAAAAAAACATAAACTTTAGTATAAACCTTATTTTTGAAAGCACACTACTAGACCATATTTAATATATCTAAGAATATAGTATATTTCTTTTAATATCAGTAGCTATCTCTAGATACTAATTTTATATTAGTCTTTAGGATACTATTATTAGAATATATAAAGCTTTTACTAATAGCTAGGTATAGGGAAATATTATATAATACTAAATAGTATATTATAGACCTTAACTATAATACTAAGGTGCTTCTATAATATATAGAATATTAGAAAGTCCTATTAATCTTTATTAAGAACCTCTAAAATTAGCTAGAGATTACTAAGGATATTTTTATAACCCTTATAAGTAAGGAATAATAAGAGAATATAAATACCCTCTATTAGGATAATTATAATATTTAAAAAGAACTTATAATATTATAAGTAGCTACTAGGACTACTTATATAGAGGCTATAATATCTTATTTATAGGGCTTTCTAGATTTAATATAAAAAGCCTCCCTACTAGGTCATTAGTCTAGTTAGGGTAGTTTAAGTATACTAGGGGTGACCCTATCTAAGCTTAATAAGGATTATAAAGTTATTATTAAACCAGGTAACCTAGATACTATTAAATAATTCTATTATAAGATAGCTACTAATATTAAGTAGATAGTAGAATCTATTAAGGTAAAGGCTAGTTAGGCTAATAACTATCCTCCCTTAGTAGATACTTATACTATAGTTACTTACTAGCTTAAGTTAGGTAATCTCTACTTAAGCCTCTACTCTATTATTAAGGTAGAGATTATATACTACTATTATGATTAGGTTAAAGGCCTATAAAAGGGTATAGAAGTCCCTACCTAGGATATTATTATATATAATATATTAGTTAGAGTAATAATATTACCCTAAAACTAGAACATAATTATTAAGTAGATTCTTAGTAAGAATATATTCTAATAGAATAGGGAGATAGAGGTAGATATTATATATATTAATTAGCTTAATAGGATAAAGAGTCTAGTAGGAAAGAAGTTATCCTCTATTATAATAGAAATAATAACTCTCTAAGGTACTAACTAGGTAATTAACTAAGGGATAATATAGGATTTAATAGCTTTATATATAGAATTATATAATAGATCTATATATATTATAATATACTACTACTATTAATAGTTTAGATATATAAAAATATCTATACTAACTAATAGAAATATCCCTAGTATATAGGTAGTTACTAGATCTAAGACTACCTATAGAAATAGGGGAATAGCTAGGAATAAATATATATTAATTATAGGGGTATATATATTAGTTAGTTAAAGACCTATAAAGTATATTATAAGGACGTAGTAAGAGTTTAGAAAGTAGCTTACTATTATTCTTATTATTACTAAGTACTTATCTATATAAATATAATAGGCTTAACTAGACTAGGTACCTAGGATAGAACTTATAAGTCTATAATAATAATAAGGATAATAGACTCTAGAAAGGATTACTAGCTAAAACCTAGTAATAGTAGTACTAGGGGAAGAGATATAAAGATAGGAAAGGTAGACTAGGGCTTCTAAAAGTAGTCTAGTAACTAGTAGGTAATAATAACTAATAAGAAGTCTTAAATAATAAGAAGTATTACCTTTAAGCTAAAGGAACTATATCCCTAATATAGTATAATAGAAAAGATAACTAGATTAGATATTATAAGCTAGAGGGTAGGGTCTAGTACTATAGAAATAGCTTTATAAGCTAGCTAAGAGGATATTATATTATAAATAATAATAAGTTTAAAGAGCTAGAGAAGAAAGGTAAGGAAGGCCCTAATTATTAACTATATTACTAATAATAGTAAGGGCTATAGTAATTCTAATAATAAGCTTAGCTAAGATATACTAGATAGAAACTATATAATACCTATCTAAACTAATAAATAGACTTTACTAAAAGAAACTAAGGCTATTAAATAAGATATTATAACTAGATTATTAAAAGAGAAGTAGAAAGAAGCTCTTATATATAATAATAATAAGGAGAATAATAATAGTAATAATAATTATACTATTAATAAAGAAAGTTATACTATAGCTAAGGGGCTAGATAATATAATAATTTAGAAAGTAGAATAAAGCTACCTACTAATATAAATAGACTATTAAAGATCTTATAATATAATATATAATATTTAAGAGATATAATTATAGCCTACTTCCTCTATATCCTAGACTAGGTGCTTAAGGCTGATATTATTATAATATAAGAACTATAGGTAAACCTATTTTAAGAGATAATATATTACCTAGCTAAAGGAACCTATTAGCTATTATATCTAAAAGGCTAGAAATAAACTAGGGTATATATATATATTATATAAGTAATAGACCCTAATAGCTAGTAGTATAAGATATATAGTTATAATTACTAAAAACTCTAAATTATATATAATTATAAAGAGGAGTAAAGAATACTATATATTTATAATATATATAACTAGACTAATATACCTATATTATATTAGCTATATTAAACCCTTATAGGATAATAAGATAATATAATAAATATCTTAGTAATTTTAACCTTTATTACCTAGCTTAAGGTAGTAAGTTCTTTAATTAAGACCCCTAGATAGATAAACTACTTTATATTATAAATATAACCTAATTAGATCTATAGCTAATACTAGGTATAATTACCTATAACTATACTAATAATAAAATAACTATTAATCTAATATTTAGATCTTAATTACTAACCCTATAATTAATTATATATAAAATTATAAAAGATTATTATACTAACTCTAACTATTTACTAATATAAATCTTAATTAATATTATTATACTAGCTACTACTAAAGTAATAAGGTATTATAATTATAAGTAAATAAATATTAAGAAGTATAAGGAATTTATTACTAATAACCTCCCCTTAGAATAAGATATTAATAATATATAATAGCTAGAGGATATTATAGATTACTTTATAAAAGTAATATAATAAGGAGTTACCTACTTAATACCTTAGGTATATCCTAGTAAGTAGGTATACCTAGGATTTATATTAGAGTATTAGAAAGCTATTAAAATAATAAGATAAATATAATAAGACTATCTAGCTACTTATAGGAGGTTAGAATACTAGGTCTATATAAAGTAGTATAATTAAAAAGTAAGAATTATCTAGTAAGTATTATAAAAGGGGTTTTAAGACTAGGTTTATAAAGTTATAAGTAAGGGCCCCTAGAGGCTCTAGTAGATATCTAAATAGGTATATAATTATAAAGGTACTTAAATAGGAATAATCTATATACTAAGAAGAGAAGAAAATAGAGAAGCTATAATAATAGAGAAAAAGGTAAAAGAGTTTATTAAAGTATTCTTCCTAGAGCTACTACTAGTAGATCTAAATAATATTAATTATACTACTTATCTAGAGCCTATTAAACTCTAACTTATTAAGCTATAAAAAGTATAGGATATAATTTAGTAAGTACCTTTAAATAAAGCTCTTAGGGAGGATAAGATATTAAATAGAGTATAAAGAGTATTAGGAAATATAATTATACCTATACTAACTAAGCTATTTAATAGATATATATAATTAGGATATAATCTATACTACTTTTAGACCTTAGTAATAGTAACTTTATAAAAAGGGGGTTCTTAAGATTACTATTTACTAAAGTCTTACTATCTAATAATACTACTAAATATACTAAGGAAGCTATTAGAATTAGTAGTTATTATTAGCATCTTCTAGGTTATAAAGGAATTTAGACTCCTTTCTTAAATATACTTAAGAGGCTAGAAAGGTATCTTAATAAATTATATAATCTAACTAATACTTAACTAGATTTACTAGGCCTAGAGGTAGGAGAAGAAGATAAGTATAATTCTACTAAATATAAATAAAGTATATAACTTTATTATATATTAATATTTAATCTATAATATAAGAAAATTAGGCCCTAGAGAGCTAGCCCTTTAAATCCTATTATTCCTTATTAATATTAGGAAGATATAGATTTAAATACTAGGCTACCTAACTAATCTTATTCTAATATTAATTAATATTCCCTAGGGCTTATTATTATCTCTAATCCTATATCTAATTTATAATTATATACTACTAGTAGTATATATAGAAAGCCTATAGAGTAGTATCTAGATTAACCTATATAAATAGGTTAATAATATCTATATAATAACTAAGTCTTAGTCTTATATAGAGAATATATAGGCCCTAAAGAAGGCCTTAATAAAGGTAGATTAGTAGGCCTATTACTATACCTTAAAGTTTAACCTAGATAAGTTTAAATTAATCTACTTTTAGAATCCTAATAATAAAGACACCCTAGTATAATAAAATAATAATAAAGAGGATAAATAAGCTATCTTAATAGATAAGGATATAGATAGTATATTAATTAAGGTACTAGGCTATTAAATACTTATATAGCTAGTAGAGTTAGTAAAGTACCTTAGAATCTAGCTTAATAAGATACTTAATTTTAGTATATACTAGAATAGAGTAGTAGCTAAGGCTAGTAAAAGCCTTAAAATATTAAGAGATATTATAGACTTAATATAGGGGATATTATTACTAGAGATAAGGAGGATCTACTAAATAATAATAATCCCCTAACTCCTTTATAATATAGTAGTATAATTTAGCCTAATAAGCTATTATATCCTAGTAGCTAAGCTTAACTATACTATATTAAAACTTACTAAGATTTAGAAATAGGCTATAATTATTATTAGTAGAGTATTCTATTTAATAGTTATAAAGATACTAGATTTAGAGCTTTTTCTACTACCTATAGACCTATAAATATACTAAATAATCTAGGAGATAGTAATATAAGTCTAAACTAGCTCTCCCCTAGTATACCTAGAGGGCCTCTATTAGTACTAGAAGCTAAGAGAGGTAAAGCTAGGGGACTAGAGCTTAATAGAGGTTCTTTACTAGTCTTAGGGTATAATATTAGTATTATTAAAGGAGAAGAAAGAAGAGTATTAAAAGAGTTATAAGGTATTTATCTTTACCTTATAAAAAGAATAATTAAGCTACTTAATAAAAGAGGCTAAAAGTACTTAAATAATATACTTATAACTATACTAGGAGTAGATACTAGGATAATTAATTACCTATTTAAATAGTAATAGAATTTAGGGTATATTAATATAGTAGTAATTATTCTATAACTAGAGGGAGTTAAGAGATACTTCTTAGATATAAATATAAAAGTAATAATATATTTAGCTAAATTAAAGGGAATTAAAATGGTATTAAACTTTATCCCCTACTAAAGCCTAGCCTATAGCTAACTAGTAGTCTTCTTAGATAGTAAAGTAGCTATCTAGGTTATTAGTAAGCCTAGTTACCTATCTAGCTAATTTTAATTAGTAAAAATATAGGATTACCTCTAAAAACTCTAGTAGTAGGGAGTCAGTAGAAATTAGATAGATCCTAGCCTATAGGAAATAAAGCTATAAATAAGATAGTTAAAGAGATAGTCTACTTAGTAGCTATAATAAAGTACTTAGTAAAAAGTAAGATTATAGACTAGTAAATAAAATAATAGAAGTATATAGGAAAGCTTAAAAATCCTATAATATAACTAATATAATAGCTATTAAAGTATCTAAATAAAAAGAATCTATAGCTTTAGAAGTAACTCTTTAAGCTATAGTCCTCTATCCTAATCTAATTATAAATAAGTAAGATTAGGCTATAATACTTTCTTTATAAGATAGGTAGGTACTTAGGAGGATTCCTAGTATCTCTATATAAAAGGATTCTAGATACCTAGGTTTATCCTTTTATAGTACCTACTATATACTAACCTCTAGAAGTAGATATTAGATATAATAATAAAGAAGGTAAGAATTAAGCCTAGGAACCTAGATTATAATATATTAATATCTAACTTACTAGTAGGCTACTATATTACTAACTTTATAATATAAATAGGTTTACTAGGGTAGTTTTACTTAATAGTACTAGCTAGTAAGGTACCTAATTATTTTATAAGAGACTAAGGCTATAAGGCTAGTATAAATATAGGAGATAATAAGTATACCCTATAATAATAAATAGGATCTCTATATAATCCTTAATATAACTAATATATATAATAATAAGGATAGAGGGATAATTTAATACTTTTACTATAGACTTTATATATAAATTAGGTATTATACCAGGCTTTAAGATCCTGCTTTACTAGTAAAGCACCTATATAGCTATATATATTATAGTTAGGCTGTAATAGGTTAATAGAATTTTAATTAATTAATTAGTTAATTAAATAGTATACTATACTTTATAACTACTTAGTGGCTCTTAGATATAAATATACTAAAGTAGATTACTTAGTATTTATTAAAGATAATATTATACTTCCTATTTATATTAATAATATCCTTATCCTTACTCCCTCTACTAATAATATTAATACTATTAAAAAGTATATTAGTAACTCCTTTTATTATAGATAATGGTTTAGTTAACCACTTTCTTAGTATTAATATATAGCATACCCCTAAAGGTGTTTATCTCTTATAATACTCTTATATCTCTAATTATCTATACTAATTTTGTCTTAAAAACTACTATTTAGTAGCTATACTATATAATTCTAAGGCTATTCTAGTCCTAAATCTAGATAATACCTTTAATAATAAGGTTAAAGCCTATTAGGAATAGATTAGTTATCTTATTTAGCTTATTATTAGTACTTATCCTAATATTATATTTATAGTATATAAGCTTACTTATTTTACCTCTAATCCTTTAAAAGACTACTTTAAAGTAGTTAATTATATCTTCTAATATCTTACTAGTACTATATACCTCTCTATTCTTTATACTTTTTATAGGTAGTAGAGGCCTAGTTAACTTTTATAATACTAACTAAATAGGCCCCTATTCTAATAACTCTATATTATACCCTAGGATCTTACAGTGGTACCTAACCTATAACCTATAAGTTAAGCCTAGGAAATACTAACCCATAACCCTAATCTAAAGATATTAACAGTAATTAGGGTGCTCCTATAAGCTATAGATACTTAAGAATATAGTAAGGTAAATAAAGAGAGAAGTAAGGCTAAAGAAGTATATATACTTCTTTAATTAAGTAAGAGATATATAAATAAGTGTGTAATAATTAAGAGAAGAGTAAATACTTAATAACTATAAGTTAAAACTTATATAGTCTAGTTTAATAATTATATTAATTATAAAGAACTATCTAAGTATATAAAATAAGTATTCTTATATACCCTTTACTAAGTATACTATTCTATATACTATCTATAGTATTCCCTATGGCACCCTATATTACCATCCTATATACTATCTATAGTATTCCCTATGGCACCCTATATTACCATCCTATATACTATCCTATATACTATTTATAGTATAATAAATAGTATTCCTAATTATATGATATAGCTGCCTACTAGATAGTACCTATAAAGAGTATTAATTAAGTAAATCATAATTTTCTATAATAAGAATATCTATTTTCCCTAACTACCTAATTCTGCCTAGTATAGTTACTAATAAGGGTGCTGTGATATAATCCCCCTCTTCTAGGATTATCATCCCTTAATAATTATAAATTTATAGTATCCCCCTATGTAGGTAAGTTTCCTATTAACTTCTTTTCTTATTTTCCTAATAACTTATTATGCCTTATTATATTTCTATTTATAACTAATTTTAAGAGTATATTTAGTAAGCTAATAAAATTAGAGAGAATAGTTATATTATTAAAAATTCCTATAAGTACTATTTCTTAAAAGGCCTTCCTTATATTATAGATTTAAATAATTATAACTATGCTACTTACACCTATTCAAGTATATAAGTATAAAAGTGATTTTATAATAATAAAGAGTAGAATAATTTAAAATAAAATAAGTAATAAGTTTAAAATTAGCTTACTAAGGTATTAGCTAAATAGGCCTAAATTTTAGTAAAGATTACTTACTTATTTAAATAATAATAATTTCTTAAAGAGTATGGTACTAAGATATTAAATTATAATACTATTATAATAGATTAGTTAGATAAGGAAGATCCCTTAAGTACTAATAATCTCTAGGAGCTAGACTATCTTACTAATAAGTAAGAGGCTACTTAACTTACTACTATATTAGATAATCCTAATCTAACTTAGATATTAAATTCCCCTTTCTTCTAGGCTAATTTTAATCTATCTACTAGTAGAATTCGTTTACTAAGGGTAACCTATTAAATTTAAGATAGGTTCCTATATATTTTCTAAGGTATTATAATCTTTCTATTTTACTAAATAAAGTGGTCTACTACTAACTTTTTAATATCCTAAGATTTTTTTAACTTTATATTCTTATTTATTATTATTATTAATTTCTATACTTTAAGTAAGTTTAATATTAGCTAGTACTAGTTCTAGTAATAAGATATAAAAAATAGAATATATATATTTTATTAATTTAGGTAGTTATAAATAATAATTAACTAGTCCTAATTTTTAATAGTTAATTTTTATACTTAGTCTTTTTATCTTAATATTTCTATAGAGTAGGAATACTTCCCCCCTTTTAAAATCTAGTCCTTTATTATATTTTTTATTATAATAAGGAGCTATTTATAAGTTTATAAATTCTAAGTCTATTAAAAGTTATTAATAGTATTATTTAATTATTATTACTAGTTATTTAGCTTCTTTAGAGCTTAATTCCTATTAGATTAGTTTTCTAATAATATTTAGATATCTATAATAGTTTATATAAAATAGTTATCTATTTTATAACTAAGTATATAGAATTATTAAATATAAATTATACTAGAGGTAATAATTTACTCTAGTTATTTTATTAATAGTTAATATAGTATTATAAATATTACTTAATTATCTAATTAATTTATTCAGTTTACCTATTTACTTATAGGTAATAAGTAGTAGTTAAAAAGTAATTTACCCCTATTATTTTTAAAAGTAATATCTAGAATTTTAAGGTAAATAACTGATCTCTATCTAATATAATCTTTTCTAGTAATCTATGGTTTATAATAATATATTATAAAAAGATAAATGCTATCTATTTTATATTAAGTATACCTACTATTAGTATAAGGTAAATATATTTAGTAAGTTAATAAAAACTATAATAATATCCTATCTACTTAAGGGTAGTAACTAAGTAATAAAGTCTACTATAACCTATTCCTATAGTTTTATTAGTATATTTAGTATTTATATATTTCTATAAGGCTTATTATGCCTTACTAGCTTATTATAAATATATATTTTATATTTTATTATATATATATACTTTTACTTGAAGGTATATAATATAAAAGTTCCTAGCTATATATACTATAGTTTATTCTACTCCTTTATATCTAAATATAGGAGTGTTATAATATATAGTAATAACTTTAGTCTATATACTCTTAGGTATATAGATAAGTCCTTTAAAGTATATAAATCTATTAATATCTTTAATAAATCTAGTATTATTTTTAAGTTTTTTAAGTATTTCTTAAATTATCTAGTCTTTTTCTATTTCTATAATAAGTTATTACTTAAATTTATCTATTCTAATAGTTATAGTTACTATAATCTAATATTAGTAATTATAGCTAAGACTTCTATTATTATTTTACTTTAATACTATTAGTTTATAATATTTTCTATTAAGTATATAGTCTAATTAACTAATTATATCTACTTAACTATTTTCTATTCCCTTATAATATATAATATAAAAGTTATATTCTAAGAGTACCTCTAACTATCTCACCTACCTTTATATTAACTCTTTAGTTATTATAAAGAAGGTGAGGTTCTTATAGTCTATTTTAATAAGAACTTAATACTATACTCCTATAAAGACTCTCTATATTTTAAATATAACTACTATAGTAAGTAGTTCTTTATTATAGAAATTATAATTTAATTTAGCTTAGATTAGTTTTTATTAATAGAATATAATAGGTTATAGTTTTCTATCTTCTCCTAGTTAACTATATTATCCTTATACTAATTATATAGTCTAATATATTAGTTTTAATAGTTATTTCTTTTACTAGATTATATTATACTAAAATTAGTACTATAGTTGCTTAAGATTTTATAGTATTAGCTAATCTCTAATTATATATTTTTTTATTTAGCCTATATAAATGCCTACTATAGAGATCTAATAGCCTAGAAAGTCTATTTCTTATATATAGAACTTATATTTCTTAAGTTTAAGTTATAGCTTAGAATTCTAAAGCTTTATAAGTACCTTTATAATATACTTAGTATACTTATTAAAGTTATCTAAGAATATTAGAATATTATTAAGGTATATAATAATAAAAATATTAAGGTATTCTACTAAAACTTTATTAATAAATTATTAAAATAATACTAGTATATTAGTTAGTCTAAAAGATATAACTAAGTATTTATAGTATGTATATTTAGTTTAAAATACTATTTTTTATTCTTTACCTTATATATTCTGATTTAATTATATAATATATATCTATAATATTAAGTTTTATAAACTATTTTACTCCCCTAGTCCTATCTTGGATCTCTAAAATAAGAGGTAGTAGGTATTAATCCTTAATAGTAATATTATTTAATAGTTAATAGTCTATATAAAGTTATAGACTTCTATCTTTCTTAGGTATAAATAGGACTCTATATCCTATTAATAATTTTAATAGTTAAATAGTTCCTTTTACTAATTATTTATTAATATATTCCTTAAGTACTTATAATTCCTTATCTAATATTTAGTAAATCTTTTTATATATTAGTTCTTTTCCTTCTTAGATAGGAATTCTATAATTATAAGGTCTATAATTAAGTAGCTGTAGTATTTATAATTATTTAAATAATTCCTAAAATAATATATACTCCTAAGGTAATTATAGTAGTTTCTAAGAGTTAGCTACTAGTTCCTTAATATTATATTATTTTTATAAGTTATTATCTACTCCTAAGGATTATTTAATTAGTTTATTAAAGTGATATCCCTTATCCTATAATCTATTAATTATATCCTTAATAATTATTCTCTTATAATATTCTATTATAGTAACTAATACCTATCTAGATAGTTATACTAGCTATACTTTATCTAAAGTATTACTAGCTATTAAGATTTTTATTATATTATTACTTCTTATAATATTAATTACCTTATCTAATTACTTAATATTATTCTTAAGTTCCCCTTTATAAATATATTATTAAGAGCTAATAGTATTATCCCTTATACTTATTACCCTAGGGTATTTATAATTTACTAATTATAGTATATTTATCTTCTAGTTAATTTCTAGGTTATAATTCCTAAGCTAAGGAATCCTTAATACTATATTATACTATCCTAATAGTATTATATTAAAGTTAAGTTACTCTTTATAATCTATTATAACTAAGGATACTAGTCCTAATTTATCTATAAGATAACCTTCTAAGTCTTCTTTATTTAGACCTATAAGTAGCTCTAGATTAGCCTTTATAATTCTAAGTATACTAAGCTATTTCTTATATCTTAGATTTATATAGTTTCCTATTACTTTAGAATTAATTATAGTCTTTACTAGTTATCTAAGTATTCTAGTAATAAGTTTTAGGTAAAAACTTCTTTATATCTTAATTATAAATAGTGATTTTTAATTTTTAAGTACTTTAATCTCTACTTAAGCTCTATTTAGGATTTCTATAATTTTATTATACACTCTATCTCTATTCTATTATCCTATATAATATTATATATATCTATGCCTATTTTCTAATAGCTATATAATATAGTCACTTAGTTTAAAGTTATCTTATAGGGTTTTTTAAGGTTACCTAGGTAGCTTATAAGGTTCCTCCTAGTAGGATACTAGGCTATCCTATTAAGCACTATACTCTTTATCTAATAGATTAATAGTAGGTTAAAGTTAGTTAACTGCCTTACCTATAGGGACTGGCTCTTTATAGTCTTATATTAGTATAATTTAAAGAAATATTAAAACCTAAAGTATAAGAAAAACTTATCTAGTAGGAGTGACTAGACTCCTTAACTAAATTTATTAAAGCAGCTATTAAGGTAGATAATAAGCTATATAAATTTAAGATATAAACTAGGATAAACTATTAATTTAGAGGAAATTAGTAAACTACCTACTATTAATTAAATAATAGCTAAAGGGTATAACCAGTAAGTTAAGGATATATAGACCCTTTTAGACTATAACCTATAGAGCTTAATACTACTAAGGGAAAATATAATAGCATATTACTAGTAGAATATAAATAATAATATAAAGAAAAACTTTATTTCTGTTATAGAAAACTAGGATATATAATAAAAGACTAAGATTAGAATATACTACCTAAGGAATAAATTAAGTAACTTAGAGCTATAAAGGAGCTTAGGGTAATAAATAAAGATCTATAACTTAGGACTCTATACTACTAATATACTATATTAAATAATAATAAGATTAATTAAGAACTTATAATATAGGAAGAAGGCCTAGATAAGATATAGGATAACTATACTAAAAGAGAACTATAACTTAAATAGTAAGTATTAGAAGAATACTACCTAGATAACTTAGAAGGCTTTAGATAATAGCTATATACTATATAATTAGATAAGTCTAAATAGTAATAATCTAGCCTTATTATATTTAATCTAGACAGATAAATTAGAGAATAAAACTTAAGGATATATAAGATAATTTAATATTAGAGATATATTTAATAGTATAAGACTAGAACTAAGGACTCTAGTATTACTATAATATAATTATTAGGTCTACTATAAACCTTTTAATATATAAAATATACTATATATATATCTTTATTTTAATCTAAATAGGATATAATCTATTAGAATTTAGAAGCTATCTACTATACTAATCCTATCTATCTAAGTTATTATAGTTTCTATTCTGCCTATTATATAATATTAATATTATTAAAGGTTCCTTTAAGTCTCTTTTTAAACTTACTATAGGATATGAAAATCTCCTTAATATTATTATCCTATCCTAATACTTTATTTTCCTAAAAGTTCTAGAGAAATAGCTTAAACTAATTAAATATACTTTTAGTAAGGTAGGTTAAAGTAAAAACTACCTTATTAATATTATATACTAATTTCTCTTTATTAATATTAATATAGGTATCTAATTATATTAAAAATATCTGAAGTTATAATTATTTCCCTCTAAATAGTTTAGGTAGTTAGACCTTAACTAACTTAATAGTAAGGCACCCCTTAAGTATAGTAATAGTTTCCTAAAGTTATTTAATTATGCCTAGGAGTTCCTTATTAGTCTTAGCTAATAGCTATAAGACTATAAAGCCTATATTACTTACTACAGTATTTCTAACTATAGTGTTTTTAAGTTAATTACTTAAGATAGACTAGTATTAATATTAATATTTATTTATATACTTATATAAACCAGTAATTAATATGTCACACCCTAGGATCTTATAGTAGTACCTAACCTATAACCTATAAGTTAAGCCTAGGAAATACTAACCTATAACCCTAATTTAAGGATATTAATAGTAATTAGGGTGCTTCTATAAGCTGTAGATACTTAAGAATATAATAAGGTAAATAAAGAGAGAAGTAAGGCTAAAGAAGTATATATACTCCTTTAATTAAGAGAAATAAAATAAATATATAATAATTAAGAGGATTAATTAAAGAGTAACTATAGAATTATAGACTATAAGGTCTAGTTAATAATATTTATTAATTATAAAGAACTATCTAAGTATATAAAATAAGTATCCTTATATATCTTCCCTAAATATTTATAATACTCTAGATAGTCCTCTAAATAGTATATATATGATATACTAAAATATATACTAAGGTATATATGCTAGATGGTATACTAAATAATATATTTATTAAGATATAGTACTATATACTATATTATATAAGATATATACTAGATAGTAAAAATAACTACTTAATAGTGAACCCCCTACCTCTGCAGTAGTTCCTATATCTTACAGTTATTAGAATCTTATATTTAACTTTATACTAAATTAATTAAGCCTATATTTACCTTCCTTTTACCTTATTATAGCTAGGTATAATAGGTAGAAGGAAGAAAAGAGCCCCTATTAAGGTAGCTAATTATAGTAATAATATAGGTCCTAAAATATATACTCCTAATAGATAATAACTAATATATTAATATAGACTATCTTTATTATATAGCTATATAATTAAAGTAATCTATTAAGAATAATAATATAGTTCTTATTATAGGTACTTTTACTAGCTTTATAAAGGCTATAATAGTATTAACTAAGTTAATTTATAATAATACTACTACTATCACTACTTCTATACCTCTAGAGAAGGAGATTATATAGATAAAAGCTATACTAAATAGCCTCCTAAAATATATTATTAATGTAATTAAATAGCTATTAGGACACCCCTAGCTATAGCCTTATAAGGTATAATATATTAGGACTGGCTAACAGCTTATATATTATCTATTAAGTTATTCCTAGTCTTAGGGTAGTAGAGATATATCCTTATTAATATATTAGTCCTTAATAACTAATTCTTTAGTTTCTCTATCTTTATAAATCTTACCCTAGTCCCCCTATTATAAGAAGACCTTAAACTATATATCTATAGAATAGCTAGAAAGATTATTAACCTACTATATTACTAGAAAGAGTAGGAGATTATTAACTATTTAACTAAGCTATTTAGGAGTCTAGTAATAACCAGATTAGATATTATAGGTTCTTAATTATATAGGTATTATCTAGTAGTAATATAATTCTTTAAGTAGATAGCTTGGAAGATATTAAATAATTAACTTACTCTACTATCTAGTATAAGGTCTTTAGTAATAATATAATATTAAAGAAATATACTTAAAAGGTTATTATAAAGGATATTAATACTAAGCTTAATCTAAGCTAGGTACTAGTCTAACTAAAGTCTAAAAAATATAATATAATTAATAGTTACCCTTACTAAGATTACCTATATTAGCTAGATCCTAAGTTAATAGTAAGTAAAGGTGTAGAAGCTTTAAAATATTAACCTAATAATTAAATTTAATAATAATTAGGCTACTAATACTATTATTAGTCTAGTATTATATAGTAGGAATTATAAATATACCTATTATAATAACTTATATATATAATCTCTAGTAATACTTTAATAATTAGGGATATAGTTATATAGTCTAAAACTATAAGTATCTCTCCCTCTATATATATTATATAAGGGAATATAATACTAAAAAATATCTAATAGCTAGGGATAATAACTATACTTAATATATAAATTATAAGAAAGAAAAGAAATAGAATATTACCTACTTTACCTTAAATTAAAGTTACCTTATTTAATAAGAATAACTTACTAAGGCCTATTAAAACTATCTAATAGGCCTAGGCCTTTATAAAATATCCTCCTAGCTTAAGACTACTACTAAGGTACCTTTCCTAAAGGAATAAAAGCTTAAGAACCTACCCCTATAAAGGCCTTTAAGACTTAAAGAATAAAGTACTTTATTATTTAAAACTAAGACTATATTTATTAAGTATATTAAGACTAAGCCTACTAAACTTATTAAAACTAGACTTTAGTTATCTATTAAGAGATATTAAAATAGCTAATCCTAAGAATAATAATTAAGGGAAATACTCCTACTACAGCTACTAGAAGTAAATCTCTATAATCTTAATAATTACTAATATCTATTAGTAATCTAAATCCCTATACTTAAGGAGATTACTTATATTATTTCTTATACTATATTAAATAAAGCCCCTAGACCTAATAGTATATTAATCTTTACCTTATAAAAAGGCTATTAAGATCTTATTCTTATTACTAATTTATCTCTTTAATACTTATCTCTAGCTAGGATATTATTTATAATACTTTAAAGACTCTATTATTATTATTCTCTAAAAACTAGAAGGATAATTACTTTATTCTAAAGTTATGTTACTTTATTACCTTACTAAGTAGTAGTAGTAGACCTCTGATTCCTATTTTAGCTTACTTAAATATATATTACTATGTAGGATTGCTTAGAGCGCTGCCCTAAGGCAGGTAAATATAGTGCTAGTACTATAAGAGGGAGGTTCCTAGCTAGATAGCTAGGCTATACCCTATAAAAGGAAAAATAAATATCTAATAACTCTAATTTAATATTATAAGGAAAACCTCTATAGCTCTAACTACTATAGTACTATACATATCTAGCTATATATATCTTAATACCTATATTAATTACTAACCCCTCTTACTAGGCTATATCATTAGCTTTACTATACTACTAGATTACTATTTTACTAGCTTTATTATACCTTTATTATATCCCTAGTTCTGCTGCCTACCTTATATTAGTAGTTCCTATATCTACTAGTCTATTCCTATAGTTATTATTAACCTAATATAATAGCTACTATATATATATTCCTTTATTTCCTATACTTAGTTACCCTATATATTCTCCTAGTTAATAGAGCCTATTATCTCTTTATCTACTATATTAAATTAAGAGAGTAGGCCTATTTATATTATAAAATTAGTAATTACTACTAATACCTTTAGTTTTAAAAGTAGCTTATTAAACCTTAATATCTAGGATACTTTATCCTATAGTTTCTTCTATATATTACTCTATAAATTAGCTAATAGTAGGTACTTAAGTAGTATATATTATATTATTTAACTACTAAAATTATACCTATACTATATACTTTCTCTAACCCCTATTTAGGATAAGTAATAACTTAATCTAATCCTCCCTATATATATCTATATTATTTACTAATACTATTATATTCTATAGGCCTTTCTAGTAGTATAGTCTTTCTTATTAGTACCTTTACTAATTATTTTATTAGCTAGCCTATTAGTATCTTCTTTTATATCCTTTCTTATTTTACCTTAATATCTTTCTAAATCCTTTACTTAGCTACTATTATTAACTATATTATTTTATTTAGCTAACCCCTTATTACTACTTTCTTTATAACCTAATCTATTTTCTTATTACCCTATATCCCTTTATAAGCTAGGATCTAGTAAAGGACTACTAATATTCCCTATCTTATATACTAATCTAATATTTAAAAATACTCTTATTAGTATAGTTAACTAAAGGCTAAGAGTGCCTTTAATATTATCTAATTATTTAAAAAGATAATTATATATTATTTTAAATACTCTTCCTCTACCCTTAGACCCCTTACTACTAGTTAACTACTAATAATACTAGATCTCCTAAAGCTCTATTATATATATTATTACTATAGATTCTAGGCTTATATAATAGCTAGTTTTAGCTTTTACTTTAGAGATAACTACTATTATATCTATATATTCTTAATATCTACTTCTATTTATATAAAACAACTCTTTCTGTGTGGATTAAATTTTTTAAATCCCATAATAACCACAAGCTGGCTCTAGCTTAGAATTTATTTAACTATATTTAACCCTAGCTACTACTAGCAGATACTAATATTACTGGCATTACTAGTGGTAATAGTGGGAAATAAGGAAATAACTCCTCTAGTAATAGTAAGAACCACTATAGCAGCTCTAAAAGGACCCTAATACTACTTTACTAGTATAGAGGATATATAAAATGGTGCACAGTAGGTATACTAATATATAGAAAGCCATAAAAATATACTACTCTAGGATATAGAGCTGCTTAGCTTTATTTAGGGGGTTAAGAACTTTATAAAAGGCGCCTAGGGCAGGTATAAAAATTTAGATCTTAGTAATCCTACCCTACTAGTAGAGATATATAAAGTACTAGAGAAAATCTAGGATAATACTACCTATTTAAGAGAAAAGAGCTTAATATTAATTTTAACTAGAAGTACTGATTTAGCAGCCTAATAGAAAGCTTTCTAGGCCTAGGATTAGTAAAGAGGGCTATAGAATACTACTCTATTATCCTAGGGAATAATAGGTACCTCTATCTTAGGGGTGCTATATACTAAATTAGGCATTAACTATAAAATTATAGTACAGGTCTATAATATAGTAGTATAGGATAAGCTCTATAAACTAGCCCTTATAAAGATTATTAAATAAGCTAAATAGGCCTAAGTAGTAGTAGCTAGGAAGTCTAATAGCTTACCCCTTATAATATTAGGCTTTATTATTATATATTAACTACCCTCTAGAGATATTAGTCTTTAGGCCTATAGTATTATGGGGGTAGAGGTTCTCTAGAATTATACTAATAAGTAGGTAAAGATATTTAGTACTAGTATATATATCTAGATACTAACCTAGGGGTTAGTTACCTATAGGGTCCTAATCTATAATATAAATCTTACAGTAGAAAATATAACTAATATTACTATATATCTAGTAGCTATAAATTAGTATACTTAGGGTAAAGATACTAAGATCCTTTATATAAGGTAGTTAATAAAGCCCTAGAAAGGTAAGAGAGAGGGCTTATTAGTAATAGAGTTTACTAATTCTATTACTATAAACTAAGCTATTAATTAGGGGACTATCTAGGAAGCTCAGGTCTATAGTATAATAATTTTCTACTAGGAAGGACATTTAAAGCTATATTAAAAATATTAGAAACTAGGATATATATATACTTAGTACCCTAATAATAGATATATATACAGGACCTACATAGACAGATATCCTACCTAGGAATATCTAAGTATATAGGGTTAGATAGTAATAACAAGGTATACTAACTATTAAGGAGACTACTAAATAGTTAGTTTAATATATCCTATAAATAAAGGGTTAGCAGCTAGAGTAAAGGAAGTAATTAAGAATTATAAGCTATACTACTATATTCTAGAATACTTCCTAAGAAGGAAGGACTCTAGAAAGGATAATAACTAGTAGCCTCCTATAGTAAAGGTAAATAAGTAGTAGATACTAGTAGTAACTAACCTACTAGTAATACTAGTAGTTAATAGGCTAAGTAAATATAGAGAGATAGTATACTTTAAAGGGATAGAAAAGAGGAGATAAGGTAGGCTATACTTTAAGACCTCTAATAAGGTTCTACTACTAAGTATAGATATAGTACTAAGGGCCTCCTAAGCTTTAGTAAGGTCTTAATAAAAAGGGGAGCCTATTAATATAATATTAAACCTAGATTACTAACTTTACTAGGGCTTAAAGCAGCCCTAGGGTAATAAATAACTTATAGATATAGAAGTAGAAGTACTAGAACTATTAATAGAGATAGAGGTAGAGGGAGGGCTACTATAGGAGGAAATTAATAAACTCCTAGACTAATTTTAATATACTAAATACTAGTAGACCTATTAGATATTACTAAGTAATACTAATACCCTAAGTCAGTCCCTATACCTCTACTAAAATAATATAAGATTAGGGTAGTAATTAAAGCTATACTACTAGATAAAGTACCTAAAGAAGATAGCTATCTAAATAGCCTCTAGTATATACTTATTATAGAGCTAAAGGTACTAGAGGTATTATACTAGCTCTTTAATATATATATTTAAATAGGATATAACCTAAAGTACTTCTAGAAGTTAATTACTATAGTCCTTTAAAAGCCTAGGAAAGAGAGGGACTACTATATACTAAAATCCTACTAGCCTATAGTATTACTAAATATACTAGGTAAGGAAGGCCCTTAAAGTAATTATTACTAAATAAATTAGCTATATAGTTAAATAGTATAGTCTTTTACTAGATACCTACCTTAAGGGGTAAAAGGGGATATTAATAGACTATATAATTTAACTAATAATAGACTAAGTTAGAACCTTATAGGGGTAGGGTATACTAGTAGTTAGCCTCTTATTATTAGATATTATAAGGGCTTATAATAATATCTTATATATCTACTTATTATATATTATAAAGAAGAGATAACTAGGTCTCCTTATATTATAAGTAACTTTATTCTTAACTATATATAGTACCTAAATCTATATACTAGAGGGTATATTAGGCACTATTCTAATATTAATAGGGATCCCCTAAGGGTTATTATTATTACTAATCCTATACCTATTATATAATGCTGATTTAATTAAGAACTGTATAAAGAGGGAAGTATAAATAACTACTAATAGGTAGGTTAATAATATATATATTCTAGCTATAGGGATAGATAAAATAACTATTATATTAAAGCTTTAATAAGCCTACTAGATAGTGGCAGACTAGGCTTTAAAATATATATTAAAATTTAATATTAAAAAATATAAGCTTATTTATTTTATTAATCTAAAGTTAGAGATTTAAGTAAAATACTTACTACTGCTTATACCTAGAGGAGATATTATAATAGAGGTAAGCTAGACCTTAGAGTACTATCTAAGGGTATAGTTTAACCTAGAACTAATATTTAAGTAATACTATAAGTATATAACGTAATCGGACACCGAGCTGCGCGGCGGGCGGCGGCCAACTCCGCACCCACCATGATTCCAACGAAATGCAGTCTTATTTTTGAAGCTTTTTACACCTATATAAATGCAATAAATTAAGAAATAAAAGAATGACTATTTAATAGGGGTTTAACTGGTTGTGACCTTCTTAATTATAATTACTATAGTATATAGTGTGCTGTGGCTTTAGTCCTAATAATAGACCTAGTTCTACTTCCCTCTCTCTCTTTACTATTTTCTAAGCAGCTTAAAGGCCTATTAAACTTCCTCCATCCTAAATATAGTATTATAAAGCCTCTTTTCTCTTCTTTTAATATATTTTTAAAGCCTGCAGCTTATTAAGTTCTTATTAGAGTATAATTATATTCTATATTATAACCTCTACCCCCTTTATCACCTTTTTAAGCACTGTTTCTACTATAACAGAGGATAGTGACTAGGTTTACAGCTCTTTAAGCTGCTTTTTCTATTAATTTAGTTAGTATAGATTAGTAGGTATATAGCTAAGATAGAAGGATTAGTTACTATTTAATATTAAGGGTGGTATAGGTATTTTTAGCTTAATATAAAGCTTTAATAGTACTCTCTACCTTTAAAGAAATAAGACCAGTAGCTCTAAATCCTAAAGCTATATTTAATACTGAGAATGCCCTATTATATACTCTCCTATACATAGCTAAAAAATTACTCTTATTAATATAGTCTATACTATACTGAATAGATTCCTAAACCTATTACCTATATAGCTTCTTTAATAGGCTAAAGCAGGCAACATCTAGTAGTTAAAGTAGGTAAGAGGAGTAAGAAGGTATATATAGAGGAATAATCTTCCTTTCTATATAGAATTAGTTAAATTTTGTAGTAGCATGGCTGCTATAGCTATTAAGGATTAAAAGATAATACTAGCCTATAGTTTTTAAAGCTATATATAGTTTAAAGTCCTCTTAAAGCTATTTAAAACCTATATTATTATTTATCTACCTATTCTTACTAGTACTAATAGTCTAATTATCTAGGATCTCTCTATATTAATAAGATTAGTATTTAACCCCTATAATAATAAAATATAGTAGTAGAATAGTGCCTATAGTATTTATTATAATAATTACTATTACCTACTCCTAATTACTAGGTTATAAAAGCTTTACTTAGGATCCTTATATCTCTAATCTATAGATAACCTTAGCTATAGAGGTAATACCTATCTAGAACCCTATCTTATCTATATTATAGATATCCTATTTAATAATACTATACTTCTATATAGTTTTTTAAACTAGCTTAAACTATCTCTAGATTAACTTAGGATCCTTATATTTTATATATTAGTAGTTATATTTAGAGTTATATTTTAACTAGATTTCTAGATAGTATTATATAAATTATATTACATATCTCTTACTAATACTAGCCTGCAGCTATTAGGATAGCTTTAATTTTATAGAGTAAAGAAGAGTTACTAAATACTATATATAGGTAAACTAGAGTAGACTATAGTAGTCTATATCTAGAATCTATTACTTTAATATCTCTTCTTTAAGATCTGACAGTTTTTAAGAATTTATAGTTATTTTATTACAGGGAGTGACTCTATTAAGCTATATTATAAAGGTTCTTAGAGGTATATTATATATAGCTACACAGGCAGTTTTAGAGTTAAATTAGCCTTAATAAAAAGCTTTAACTGCTAATTTCATTCTCTCCTAAGATAGAGACTCTATACTAAATATGCACTGAAAAAAGGCTTCAAAATACAGCTATGATAACTCAGGGGCGGTGGCGGCGGTGACCGCGCAGCTCGGTGTCTTCGGCAGCTCGGTGTCCGATTACGTTAGTAGTAAAAGTAGGGAAGAGCCTTATAATACTATAGGGGATAATAAGGTTAATATAGAGGATATCTTTAATAGTAATAAGATAGGTCTATTAAGTAGTAGTAGTACTATAGATACTTTATAGGGTAGTAATATAGTTCTAGGTAGGAATTATATTAGCTAGGGAGTAGAATAATATTATATAGTAATTTATAACTATCTAGAAATAAGTAATATACCTAATTAATAATACCTTCTATATAATAATAATAGAAGTATTAAATATTAAGTTATAGCTACTACTAATATAGCTATAAATAGAATAACTAGCTAAAGAGATAGCCTTATAGATTTAGACTAGCCCTATATATATAATATTAGGATCTCTATAATAAAAATAACTATATAATAAAGTTAAACTTAGTAGGAGAACACCTCTAGAGGCCTAAGCCTAGATAAAGGGTAAATACTTAATAGCTCCCCTAGAATCTATAGTAGGATAGTAGGAGAGTTAGTAGGTATTTATCTAAGTACTATAGTAAAGACCTCTAAAGGTATTTATTAAAGAGAGAGAAGTAGTAATAATAATATATAATAATATTATAAGAAGAAGGGTAGAGGAGAGGCTATTAGTAGTTTATATAAATAGGAGTAGATACTAAGGATATATAGGTATAGTAATAGTTATCTTAAAGATAAGAGCTAAAGCTAGTTACTATATATATAGGCTTAGAGACTATAATAATAGTATATATAGTAGAGCTCTAAGGGATTTATCTAATACTATTAGTAGTCAAGAGGTAGTAGGGAGTCTAAGGGTAAATGGAGTATATTTAAAACAGTATAATTATCTTTTTAAATAGCTAGGCTATATTAAAGGTGCTCCTCTATCCCTAGTTAGCCTCTAGTTAACTATACTAATAGGAATGTTTTTAGATAGTAGATTAGTATATAAGTTAAAGGATCTTAGTAGCCCTCTACTAGATCTTAGCTTATAAAGGTATACTAGGTAATAAAATAGTAGATTAGACTATAAAGGAAGTAGTAATAAGGGGTTAGCTAGATAGGAAGGGAGTAATATAGCTAGCTATAGTAACTAAGAGGAGGACTTAAAATAATATTAAGGAGAAATAGGAAATAATATAGGAGAGGATATTAGTAGGTAGGCTAATAAGATAGTTAATAGAAGTACTAATAAGAAAGGCTCTTAGCTATTAGAAGGGCCTATAGAAAGTAATAGTATTAGTTATAATATAGATATATATAGGGAGGATTAGATTAAGCTATTACCTATTTAGGATAGGGGTTAGAGAAAGTATATAGTATAAGTATAATTTAGGTAACTAGATATTATATTATATACTACTAGAATGCCTACTACTGGCTAATTTATAAAATAATATATAGAGGAAGCTCTAGGGAAGGGTATCCTAGATAATAAGGTTTAATAAATTACTTTTAGAACTAAAGGTATTAGTAGTAATTACTAACTTTATAATATAGATAGGCTTACTCTCTTAATTTAATATAGTAGATAAAGAGATAATAGGCTCTATTAATTAAGATAATATATAGGGTAATTAAGTATAGGATATAAAGGAAGGTATATATAATAGCTACTATACTAGATTAATAATAATTATAAAAGGAGATTAGTAGATATAGGTAACTACTAAACTAAGGTAGGTAGTAGAACTAGGGGTATAGAGAGTTAGAGGAGTAGTAAGTTAGTAAAATAATAATTTAGTAGTATTAGTGGCGGCCCGACCACCCACCGCTTCCGCTAGTGGGTGGTCGGCAGCGTAAAGGAATTTTCAGCATAAAGGAAAAAAATAAAGCTATTTACATTTTTACTACTAAACTCCTCTAGAATCCATAAAATAAAGCTGATTAACTAATTCTCTAGCTAATTCTCTATATAAAGCTATAGAGTTATCTTCTTTAGGAGGTGCTGGTGGGAGATGGCTATATACCTTTTTATAAGCCTTATCTGCTTTCTTCTTCTTATTTAACTCCTCTTTAGCCCTCCTATTAGTAATAGACTGATTTATATCCTATATAGTTAGTATTCTGCTATCTCTAAGGTATTAAACCTCTTACTTAGTTATTCTGCGCTGGTGAGGTACCTAGGATGCTTTAATTTAGCTTAGAGTAGCATTTAAAATAGTAAGTTGCTTAGATTAATATTTTTATTATTAAAATATATAATCTAGGCCGCACTCAAGCTATAGAGGGATCTCTATATTATCTATTAGATAGAATACCTTCTTATAGTTCTTTTCAGCCTGTTAAGTACTCTTTAGAGGTGTGTTTTTAATACTTAAAGAGAGAGGATATAGAGGAGGCATAGTCTCTAGCTCTAGTATAAAGACCTCTAGAACTGGTAGTATATTATTCTAAATAGCTTTAATAATAGAAGAGCTATCTAGTGGGAATATACCATATTCTTCAAAGGAATTATAGATAATTTATAAGGTAAAGTTCTTCTCCTATATAGTTATAATATTATAGAGAAAATTAGCTTTATCTCCTAGGACTCTGCTCTACTGTATAATGAGGTTATTCATACTATAAAAATACATTTTATATATAAGAAAAGGCTTTCTATTAAGTAGTTAGCAGAGATGAGTTATATAAGGTCTAAAGTAGAAGGGGAGGATCTTATAAGTCTTATAAAGCTATAAGAATTTAATTACATAATATACTGTATAGCTATTAAAGATAAGGATATATTTTTCTCCCTTTTTTATATAGTCTTTTATCTTATTATAGAATTTATAAAGCCATTTAACTGTAAGCTTATTATTTATATAGCCTTTCTTAGAGACTGTAGTATAGTAGTTTAGTAGCCCTTCTTTAAACTATAACTCTATAAATTTCTTACCTTTAAATATAAAAAGTGGAGTTATAATCTAACTATCTATAGTAATATATTTAAGTATAGTTATATTCTCTATATACTTAGCTTTAGTAAGATTAGGGACTTTCCCCTTTATACTAAGTACTTTTTATGCCTTTCCTTAGCCTAGTTAAAAGCTATATTTATTAAAGTTATATACTAGGTAAGCAGGGACCTGATAGAGTAAGCTTTAAAGCTAATTATACTAAAATTAAAGCTATCTAATATCCTCTACCTCTAACTACTTTTTCTCCTTTATTTTCTGGACCACTGGGTGTAATTAAAGCTCTTAAGGAAGTCTTTTTATAAAGTAATATGCCTATAACTAATTAATATATTATTTAGGATTAATATGCTGTATAGTGAGGTTTACCTATTCCTAAAGCAGTATAATAGTAATAGGAAGGTATATATCATATATATAGGTAAGCTATTTAATTAGAGCTGCCTCCTAATACTAATTAAGTGCTTTATTTATAGGGATTTAAGCTGTATAAGGCTTTCTTTAATTATTAAGATGGCTATATAGTATATAGTAGGGAACACCATATTCTTGCATGATTTTTATAATATTTGGTTTTTTCTTAAGATAGGTAGCTTTATATACCTCATTAACATGTTCATCGCAATTTTCAGATGATTTAGGCATTTTGGGCGATTTATATAGCTTTAAAAATATTAAATATTCATTTTTTTCCTTTACGCTGAAAATTCCTTTACGCTGCCGACCACCCACTAGCGGAAGCGGTGGGTGGTCGGGCCGCCACTAATATAGTAAAGCTATAAAGATAGCCTAGTAAAAGAGGTTAGGGGTTATTAATAATATTAAGGTATATAGCTAGGTATATAATATAGATATTAGAGCTATAGAGTTTTTATATATAGTTTAATTAAGGTTAGTAAATATATATTTTTTTTATTCTTTTATAGGGTCAGCTTAGCTAGAGGAGCTAATTATCTAGCTGGGAACCTCCCCTCCTACAGTGCTGGCACTGTATTTACCTACTTTAGAGTAGCGCTCTAAGTAATCCTATATAGCAACATGTATTTAAGTAAGCTAAAATAGGAATAAGAGGTCTACTACTACTACTACTACTACTACTACTACTACTACTACTACTATAGACTCTAGAAAGGATTACTAGCTAAAACCTAGTAATAGTAGTACTAGGGGAAGAGATATAAAGATAGTAAAGGTAGATTAGGGCTCCTAAAAGTAGTCTAGTAACTAGTAGATAATAATAATTAATAAGAAGTCTTAAATAATAAGAAGTATCACCTTTAAGCTAAAGGAACTATATCCCTAATATAATATAATAGAAAAGATAACTAGATTAGATATTATAAGCTAGAGGGTAGGATCTAGTACTATAGAAATAGCTTTATAAGCTAGCTAAGAGGATATTATATTATAAATAATAATAAGTTTAAAGAGCTAGAGAAGAAAGGTAAGGAAGGCCCTAATTATTAACTATATTACTAATAATAGTAAAGGCTATAGTAATTCTAATAATAAGCTTAGCTAAGATATACTAGATAGAAACTATATAATACCTATCTAAACTAATAAATAGACTTTACTAGAAGAAACTAAGGCTATTAAATAAGATATTATAACTAGATTATTAAAATAGAAGTAGAAAGAAGCTCTTATATATAATAGTAATAAAGAGAATAATAATAATAATAATAATTATATTATTAGTAAAGAAGTTATATTATAGCTAAGAGGCTAGATAATATAATAACCTAAGAAGTAGAATAAAGCTACCTACTAATATAAATAGACTATTAAAGATCTTATAATATAATATATAATACTTAAGAGATATAGTTATAACCTACTTCCTCTATATCCTAGAGGTGCTTAAGGCTGATATTATTATAATATAAGAACTATAGGTAAACCTATTTTAGAAGATAATAATTACTTAGCTAAAGAAACCTACTAGCTACTATACCTAGAAGGCTAGGAATAAGCTAGGGTATATATATATATATATTATATAAGTAATAGACCTTAATAGCTAGTAGTATAAGATATATAGCTATAACTATTAAGTACTAAATTATAGATAACTATAGAGAGGAGTAAAGAATACTATATATCTATAATATATACAACTAGATTAATATACCTATATTATACTAGCTATACTAAACCCTTATAAGATAATAAGATAGTATAATAAATATCTTAGTCCTTAGTAATTTTAACCCTTATTACCTAACTTAGGGTAGTAAGTTCTTTAATTAAGACTCCTAAGTAAATAAACTACTTTATATTATATATATAACCTAATTAGATCTATAGCTAATACTAGATATAATTACCTATAACTATACTAGTAGTAGAATAACTATTAACCTAATATTTAGATCCTAATTACTAACCCTATAGTTCATTATATATAAAATTATAGAAGATTATTATACTAACTCTAACTACCTATTAATATAAACCTTAATTAATATTACTATACAAGCTATTACTAAACTAATAAGGTATTATAATTATAAGTAGATAGATATTAAGAAGTATAAGGAATTTATTACTAATAACCTCCCTTTAAAATAGGATATTAATAATATATAATAGCTAGAGGATACTATAGATTACTTTATAAAAGTAATATAATAAGGAGTTACCTTCTTAATACCTTAGATATATCCTAGTAAGTAGGTATACCTAGGATTTATACTAGAGTATTAAGAAGCTATTAAAATAATAAGATAGATATAATAAGACTATTTAGCTACCTATAAAAGGTTAGAATACTAGGTCTATATAAAATAGTATTATTAAAAGGTAAGAATTATCTAGTAGGTATTATAAAAGGGGTTCTAAGACTAGGTTTATAAAGTTATATAAGTAAAGGCCCCTAGGGGCTCTAGTAGATATCTAAATAGGTATATAATTATAAAGGTACTTAAATAAGAATAATCCCTATATTTAGAAGAGAAGAAAATAGAGAAGCTATAATAATAGAAAAAAAGGTAAAAGAGTTTACTAAAGTATTCTTAAAGCTATTATTAGTAAATCTAAATAATATTAATTATACTACTTATCTAAAGCCTATTAAACTTTAACTTATTAAGTTATAAGAAGTATAGGATATAATTTAATAAATATCCCTAGATAAAGCTTCTAGGGAGGATAAGATATTAAATAGAGTATAGAAAGTACTAGAAAATATATTATACCTATACTAATTAAGCTATTTAATAAATATATATAATTAGGATATAATCTATACTACTTTTAGACCTTAGTAATAGTAACTTTATAGAAAGGGGGTCCCTAAGACTACTATCTACCTAAGTCTTATTATCTAATAGTACTACTAAATATACTAGAGAAGCTATTAGAATTAGTAATTACTTCTAGGATCTCTTAGGCTATAAAGAAATTTAGACTCCTTTCCTAAATATACCTAGGAGGCTAGAAAGGTATCTTAATAGATTATATAATCTAATTAGTACCTAACTAGATCTACTAGGCCTAGAAGTAAAGGAAGAAGATAAGTATAATCTTACTAAATATAAATAAAGTATATAACTTTATTATATACTAATACTTAATCTATAATATAATAAAATTAGGCTTAGGAGAGCTAGCCCCCTAGGTCTTATTATTTCTTATTAATATTAGAAAGATATAGATTTAAATACTAGGCTACCTAACTAATCTTATTCTAATATTAATTAATATTCCCTAGGGCTTATTATTATCTCTAATCCTATATCTAATTTATAATTATATACTACTAGTAGTATATATAGAAAGCCTATAAAGTAGTATCTAGGTTACCCTATATAAATAGGTTAATAATATCTATATAATAACTAAGTCTTAGTCTTATATAGAAAATATATAGGCCCTAAAGAAGGCCTTAATAAAGGTAGATTAGTAGGTCTATTACTATATCTTAAAGTTTAATCTAAATAAGTTTAAACTAATCTACTTCTAGAATCCTAATAATAAAGATACCATAGTATAATAAAATAATAATAAAGAGGATAAATAGGCTATCTTAATAAATAAGGGTATAGATAGTATATTAATTAAAGTACTAGGCTACTAAATACTTATATAGCTAGTAGAGTTAGTAAAGTACCTTAGAATCTAGCTTAATAAGATACTTAATTTTAGTATATACTAGAATAGAGTAGTAGCTAAGGCTAGTAAAAGCCTTAAAGTATTAAGAGGTATTATAGACTTAATATAAGGGATATTATTACTAAAGATAAGGAGGATCTATTAGGTAATAATAATCCTCTAACTCCTTATAATATAATAATATAGTTTAGCCTAGTAAGCTATTATATCTTAATAGCTAAGCTTAACTATATTATATTAAAACTTACTAAGATTTAGAAATAGGTTATAATTATTATTAGTAGAGTATTCTATTTAATAGTTATAAAGATACTAGATTTAGAGCTTTTTCTACTACCTATAGACCTATAAATATACTAAATAATCTAGGAGATAGTAATATAAGTCTAAACTAGCTCTCCCCTAGTATACCTAGAGGGCCTCTATTAGTACTAGAAGCTAAGAGAGGTAAAGCTAGGGGACTAGAGCTTAATAGAGGTTCTTTACTAGTCTTAGGGTATAATATTAGTATTATTAAAGGAGAAGAAAGAAGAGTATTAAAAGAGTTATAAGGTATTTATCTTTACCTTATAAAAAGAATAATTAAGCTACTTAATAAAAGAGGCTAAAAGTACTTAAATAATATACTTATAACTATACTAGGAGTAGATACTAGGATAATTAATTACCTATTTAAATAGTAATAGAATTTAGGGCATATTAATATAGTAGTAATTATTCTATAACTAGAGGGAGTTAAGAGATACTTCTTAGATATAAATATAAAAGTAATAATATATTTAGCTAAATTAAAGGGAATTAAAATGGTATTAAACTTTATCCCCTACTAAAGCCTAGCCTATAGCTAACTAGTAGTCTTCTTAGATAGTAAAGTAGCTATCTAGGTTATTAGTAAGCCTAGTTACCTATCTAGCTAATTTTAATTAGTAAAAATATAGGATTACCTCTAAAAACTCTAGTAGTAGGGAGTCTTAGTAGAAATTAGATAGATCCTAGCCTATAGGAAATAAAGCTATAAATAAGGTAGTTAAGAAGGCTATATAGACTAGGATAGACTTAAGGAAGTAGATAGTCTACCTAGTAACTATAATAAAGTACTTAGTAAGAAGTAAGATTATAGATTAACAAGTAAAATAATAGGAATATATAAGAAAGCTTAAAAATCCTATAATATAATTAATATAATAGCTACTAAAGTATTTAAATAAGAAGAATCTATAACTTTAGAAGTACCTCTCTAAGCTATAGTCCTCTATCCTAATCTAGTTAAATAAGTAGGATTAGGCTATAATACTTCCTTTATAAGATAGATACTTAGAAGGATTCCTAGTATCCCTATATAAAAGGATTCTAGATACCTAGGTTTATCCTTTTATAATACCTACTATATACTAACCTCTAGAAGTAGATATTAGATATAATAATAAAGAAGGTAAAAATTAAGCCTAGGAACCTAGATTATAATATATTAATATCTAACCTACTAATAGGCTACTATATTATTAACTTTATAATATAAATAGGTTTACTAGGGTAGTTCTACTTAGTAATACTAGCTAATAAGGTACCTAATTATTCTATGAAAGATTAAGGCTATAGGGCTAGTATAGATATAGGAGATAATAAGTATACCCTATAATAATAAATAGGACCTCTATATAATCCTTAAGGTAATTAATATATAAGATAATAAGTAATAGAATATATATAATAAAGTGGAATAAGGATAGGGGATAATATATATAATAATAAGGGTAGAGGGATAACTAAGTGATTTTACTATAGGCTTTACTTTATATATAAATTAGGTATTATACTAGGCTTTAAGATTCTGCTTTACTAGTAAAGTGCCTGCATAGTCATATATATTATAGTTAGGCTGTAATAGGTTAATAGAATTTTGATTCATTTTGATTGATTGATATAATTAGCTAGCTCTAGGAAATAATTACCTAACTTTAAGGGAAGGGTATTTATAAAAGTAGTTAAGGTTAGGCTACCTAAACTATTTAATAATACTTAGAGTAAACTTTAACTATTCCTTATATAAATAGAAACCTACCTTACTAGAAATATATTTAATTAGTTTAAGCTAACACTATATAACTATTAGGAGATAGTAATAGAGGATTAGGATAATATTACTAAGCAAGCCTTAGATAATATTATAAGTTTAAAAAACTTCTAATAACTACTTTTAGAGATATTAATATTAAATAAAATACTAAATAAAAGATTATAAGATTATAATAAAATAGATCTTTTATAAAACCAGCCTTAGAATTTATATAGCTAGCTTGTTACCTTAATTAAAGTAAAGGAGTATTAATTATAGTACTTAAATAATATATAAAACTAGAAATATAGGAAAAGATAATTTAGTAAGAATAATTATTAATAATAGCTAAGTATATTAAAGTTATAACTAAAATTAATAATACTTTATATAACTTTTAGATAACATAAAAAGGAAGAAATAATTATTAATTTAGAGAAAATTAATATATAATAAACTACTACTTAAATAATAGTTAAAAGTATAACTAGTAAACTAAGGATATTTAGATCCTTTTAGACTATAGTTAATAGAACTTAATATTACTAAAGAAAAATAAAATAATATATTACTAGAAGAATATAAATAATAATATAAGGAAAAACTTTACTTGTATAGAAAACTAGGATATATAATAAAAGATTATTAAAGCTAATAATAGTAGAACCAGGGAAATTAAAGGAATTAAAACCTAGATAATTTAATAATTTAAGAATAAGTATAATCTATAAAGGAACTTAGAGTAATAAATAAATATCTATGACTTAGGAATCTATACTACTAATATACTATATTAAATAATAATAAAATTAACTAAGAACTTATAATATAGGGAAAAAGCCTAGATAAAGTATAGGATAATTATATAAAGGAAGAACTATAATTTAAATAGAAAGTATTAATAGAATACTACCTAAATAACTTAGCTTTAGATAATAGCTATATACTATATAATTAGGTAAGACTAGATAGTAGTAATCTAGCCCTACTAGATTTAATCTAGTTAGATAAATTAGGAAATAAAGACAAAGAGCCAGCTCCTATAGATAAAGTAAATAACTAAGTTTAATATATTATTAATCCTTTAGATAAAGAGTATAGTACTTAGTAGGAAGGCCTAGTATCCTACTAGGAAGAACCTTATAAACTACCTAAGTAACCTTAAAATTCTATAACTTTAAACTTAATATATTATATAGCTATTAGAGAATAGGTATAGATATATATAATACTATATAAGATAATAAAATAGAGATAGAGTATATAATAAAATTATAGAAATCCTAAATAGAGCTTAAGTAGAAATTAAAGTATTTAGAAATTAGAAATTATTATTAATAATTAAAATATAATAAAGTTTCTACCTAAGACTTATTATTAGGATACTTAGATAACTAGTAAAAACTATAATTAATTTAAGAGGAATAAGAAATTATATAAACTTAAAATATAAAAAGTAGCTTAATATACTTAAAATTATTAAGGCTAATCTAGAGCTACTTATAAGTCTAAATAAAGAAGACTTAGGAGGTTATCTTATAAATAAATTAAGACTAGTACCCTTAGTTTTAATAGATTAGAAAGAGTAACTTAGCTTTAATATAATACTATTAGAATAGTATAATATAATATTAGGGATTCCTTAGCTTAGGAATTATAACCTAGAAATTAATTAGAAAATATATTATAATTAGTAAATTATAAATACTCTAGGGTATTAAGTATAGGGGATAATACTATCAGCCCTTAATAATATATTTATAAAGGAGAGCTTAAGAATAATATTAATTAAATAAGGTGATTAATATTATAAATAGTAATATTATAAAAATCTTAGTAGTTAGTATAACTATCTAAATAGGTACTAGTAATAGTAATAGAATATTATAAATAAATAATTATTAAGGATATTACTAATAGGTTATAAGATAAGGAATATTACTCTAATAACCTAAGTAATCCTTAGAAATAGATAATAACTTATAGGAATAATATAATATTAAAGAACTAGTAGCTAACTCCTAGGGATTATAATAATTACCCTAGGAGTATATATTATTTTAGGAATTATTTAAATAATTATAAATACTATAGCTACCTAATTATAAACCTTATAATTATAAGATTCCTATTTAGGAAGGAAAGGAACTAATATATAAGAAAATTTATTAAATATTAGATAAAGAATTATAAGTACTTAAGGAATATATTAATAAATAATTAGTAAAAGGAACTATTTAACTATTAAAATTATTAGTAAGGTATAGAGTTCTCTTTATACCTAAGAAGGATAGAAGTCTATAACTTTATATGGACTAGTAATTATTAAATAATATTATTATTAAGGATTAATACCTACTACCTCTTATTTTAGAAATCTAGGATAGAATTAGGGGAGTAAAATAATTTATAAAGCTTAATATTATAAATATATATAATTAGATTAGAATTATATATAATAAAGAATAGAAGATAGTATTTTATACTAAATATAGATATTATAAGTATCTAGTTATACCTTTTAGATTAACTAATATACTGGTATTATTTTAATAATTTATTAATAGTTCTAGTAGAATATCTTAATATCTTTATTATATACCTTAATAATATTCTAATATTCTTAGATAACTTTAATAAGTATATTAAGTATATTATAAAGGTACATATAAAGCTCTAGAATATAAAGCTATAACTAAAACTTAAATATAAATTTTATATATAAGAAATAGACTTTCTAGGCTATTAGATCTCTATAGTAGGTATCTATATAGACTAAATAAAAGTATAGGTAATTAGAGATTAGCTAATACTATAAAACCTTAAGGAATTATAATAATATTATAAATTAATTAACTATTATTAATAATTTATTAATAGCTATATTAAAATCATAATACTAATATATAAACTACTTAAGAAATTAGATATATTAACTAGACCTAAGAATAGTAGAAGGTATTTAAAGAATCTAAAGAATAAATTATATAAGTATTAATTTTAGTATAGTATAATCTAATAAAAGAAATAACTATTAAAACTAATATATTAAACTATATAATTAGTATAAGGATAATATAACTAGGGGAAGATAGAAAACTATAACCTATTACTTTTTATTTATAAAAACTAATTTAAGCTAAATTAAACTATAATATTTATAATAAAGAACTACTTACTATAGTAATTATATTTAAGATATAAAGAGTCTATTTATAAGGAGTATAATACTAAGTTCTTATTAAAATAGATCATAAGAACCTTACCTTTATAATAACTAAAGAATTAATATAAAGATAGATAAGATAGAGGTATTTCTAGAATATAACGTTTATATTATATATTATAAGGGGATAGAAAATAGGTAGATATACTTAGTTAATAACTAGACTATATACTTGATAAAAAATATTATAAACTAGTAGTATTAAAATAAAATAATAATAGAAGTCTTAGCTGTAACTATTATTATTAGATTATAATAACTACAGAAATTAGATTAGATAAATTTAAAAAATAACTTATTATAGAAATAGAAAAAGACTAGATAATCTAAGGAATACTTAGACTTAAGGATAATACTAGATTTATTAAAGATATTAATAGATTTATATACTTTAAAGGACCTATCTATATACCTAAGAGTATATAGATTAAAGTTATTACTATATACTATAATATACCTATATTTAGATATATAAGAGTAGAATAAATAGTAGTATATATTATAAAGAACTTCTATATTCTATACCTTTAAAATCTTATATATATATAATAAAATATGAAGTATATATTAGGGATAAACTAGTAAGATATATCATAAGAAAATATAATTACTAAAAGTATTAATAAAACTATAGGAATAGATTATAACGTAATTGGACAACGAACCGCCAGGACAATGAACCGCCGGCGGTTTTCCACCGCCACCACTAAAACGCGTGTATTAATAAACAAATTCATTAAAATTAAAGCTTTTTAACACCATATAAATAAGATATATACAGCTTCACTAGGTATTTAATCTAGCTAGATATTTTAAATAATTATAGCCTTCCTTACTGTAGTGACTGTAGCATAGTAACTAGTATCCTGATTTTACCTATTAAGATACCTAATTCAGCTCCTCTTCTCTTTCTTAAGCTAATTTTTAAGCTTTATCTTAACCTTCTTAGCCTGTTAAGGTGCCTCCTTAAAGAAACTATTATAAAGCTTTTTTATTTAGCCTATACTTATTAGTTATATAAAGCTAATATATCTCCTATTAAAGTATAGCAGTATTCTATATTACTATCTATACACCTTTCATAACCTTTTTAAGAGCTTAGTCTATAATAAAGGATAAGAGACCTTAATCTTTAAAGCTTTTAAGCTCTGCTTTTTAATACTTAAGCTAGTAAATATTTATTCATATTTTCCTAAGATAGAAAGACTTTAAGCTAGAAGATATAGTAGATGGTGGTATTAGTATTTTTAGCTTAATTTAAAGCTTTAAAAGCACTCTTTCTAGATTATATAGAATAAGACCAGCTACTCTAAAGCTGCTAAGAATATTTACTATAGAGCTTTCTCTATAGTATATATATTAATAATAATATAAAAAATTAACTTTATTAATAAATTTAATACTATTCTAGATAGTATCACTAATCTGCTAGCTATATAGCTGTTTTAATAGTATAAAACAGCCTATATCTAATAGTTAAAGCTTGTAAGATAAATAAGGAGGTATATATAAAGAAATAATATTCCTTTCTTTATAAAATTAGTTAAATTTAAGTATTAAATAACTTCTATAGCTATTAAGAATAAGAAGGTAATATTAGCCTATAATTTTTAAAGCTATATCTATATTAAAAGCTTAAAGCTATTTAAAGCTAACTTTATCTATTATCTAGCTATTTTCACTTATACTAATCTAATAGTTACTAGAAATAGCTTTAAACCACTTTTCTTACTATATTTTTATAGTAAAAATAATCTATAGAGGTAAAATAGTACTAGTAGTATTAATAGTCATATTTTCTTATATATTTTAACTTTAATTTAGCTTTATAATAGTAGATAAATTAGTTAACCTATTTCTTACTAATAAATGCATTTTTAGCTTTAGATAGCTTTAATTTTATAGTAAGAAGAAGCTGAGTAAGGTAATATACTTTAGTAATAGTAAGGGGATAGCTTTAAGAGTCTATATCTAGAATCTTTTACTTTAAAACTAATTTATCTATATTAGAAAGCTTCCTTAAATTAGCCTCTAGAATACTGTGAGATTTGGCCCCTTTTAAGCAGCCTTTAAAGGTGCTTATCTTAATACTAAAAGCATTAGCACACACCTATTTTAAAGAGAATCAGCCCTTATTAAAAGCCTTAATAGTAAGCCTTAATCTCTTATCTCTAGATAGAGCTTCCATACTGAGAATAGTGCTTGAAAAGCTTCAATTTGAAGGATTTGTTGAATCAACGTATATTTTGGTGGTGGCGGCAGAAAACCGCCGGCGGTTCGTTGTTCGATTACGTTACTACCTAGTCTTATCTAATTATATAGTATAACTTAGTAGATTTTATTACTTAATTATTACCCTTAAGTAGATAAGATATTATTATAGTTCTTATTAACTAACTTATAAAATATATTCACCTTATACTAATAGTAGGCATAATATAAAATAGGATAGTATTTATCTTTTTTAAAATATATTATTATAAACCATAGACTACTAGAAAAGATTATATTAGATAGAGATAAGTTATTTATATTAAAATTCTAGATATTACTTATAAAATTAATAGGGGTAAATTACTAGTTAACTACTACCTACTATACTTATAAATAAATAGATAAATAGAATAAACTAATTAGATAATTAAATAATATCTATAATACTATATTTTAAAATATTAAAATTAGAATTAACTATAAATAAGAGTATAAAGTTAAAAGAATCTTAAAATATAAATACATTAGTAGTAGACTACTTTATTTAGTAAAATAGAAAGGTTATAGTACCTCAGAAACTATGTAGGAACCTATTATAAATTTAATAGGTTACCCTTAGTAAAAGAATTCTACTAATAGATAGATTAAAGTCTACCTAGAATAAAGGGGAATTTAGTATCTAAGTTAGACTAGGATTATCTAATATAGTAGTAAGTTAAGTAATGTAATTGGACACTGAGCTGCTAAAGATACTAAGCTGTATAGTCACCACTGCTACTGCCCCTGAGTTATTATAGTTATATTTTAAAGCCTTTTTTTAGTATATATTCAGTATAGAACCTCGATCTTAGGAGGAGAGAATGAAATTAGTAGTTAAAGCTTTTTATTAAGGCTAATTTAACTTTAAAACTACTTATATAACTATATATAATATACCTTTAAGAATCTTTATAATATAGCTTAAAGTTACTCCCTATAATAATATAATTATAAATTCTTAAAAACTATTAGATCTTAAAGAAGAGATATCAAAGTAATAGATTCTAGATATAGACTATTATAGTCTACTACTCTAGATTACCTATATATAATATTTAGTAATTAGCTACCTTAATAGGAGCCCCTTTCTTCCTTCTACCTACTATACTCAGCCATAATAAGGTAAAAGGAAGCTAAATATAGGCTTAATTAATTTAGTATAAAGTTAAATATAAGATTCTAATAACTATAAGATATAGGAGCTACTATAGAGGTAGGGGGGGGTTTACTACTAAGTTAATATATTACTATATTACTTATAAGGTCTTATCCTTAAGATAATTATATACTTTTAAAATATCTTAAAGCTCTAGGGGTAATAATATATATAACTATTTTAAAGATATTTAATAAAAAGAATAGTAAGATAAAAAAGTACCTAACTATTAGAGTAAAACTTAATTATCTAGTAGGATATATTAATTATTGTAAATCTAATTATAAAATTTATTAGCCTTACTAGGATAGTACCCCTAATAGAATAATCTATTAAAAGTAGGATATAAGATTTAATAAAGAGAGTAATTTTAACCTATATAATAATCTAAACCTATTAAAGAACTAAGATTAACTATAGATTTAATACCTCTTAAAACTTAAAGAAGGGGTAGATAATAGTAATACTATAGAGTTATTTAAAAATAAGGGTTATAATAATGTTACTAGTATTACTAACCTTAAAATAGTATCTTTAAGCTCTAAATCTAATACTAAGAGTCAGGTTAAAGAAATTAAAAGAAGTTAGAATAAGAAATAAGATAGTTAACTATATTAATAATATAACTTATATTTCTACTTTTTATTTAATTAATTAGATACTAAAGTTTAATACTACCCTTAATAACTTAATATATACTATTTTATTTTTAACTAAATCTACCTTAATATAATAATAGCTTATAAATATACCTAAAATAATATTTAATATTATGACCTTTATAATTATTCTTAATACTAATATTAAAAGTAATAGCTTTTTAGGGCTTAATCTATGTATTATTATTAAATCTTATTCTTATTATAAAGCTCTAAAATCCCTTAAGGTAAAATAATAAAGAATAACTATAGATATAAAAATATTATAATAAAATTAGTTATTAGAGGTTTTATATAAATTAAAGACCTAGATTATTACTAAGCCTTTATTAAAACTATATAATATAAAGTAGCTTATATTATACTAATAATTATTACTAAATTTAGCCTCTAGATAGATTAAATTAATATAAATCTAGCCTATCTAAATATATATCTTAAAGAGATAATATATATAGAATACCCTTATAGCTATAAGGTCCTAGGATTTATATATCTTATTTTATTATCTCTTTATAGACTAAAGTGATTTACTTATAATTAGTTCTTTAAGTACTATAGGAGTATCTAATCTATTAGTTTCTTATAATATCTATATAATAAATATCTTTATTTAATAAGAAAGGATAATAATATTACCTTTATCCTTATATAAATTAATAATATACTTATTATTTTAAACTTAACTAAATTAATAATAGAAATTAAGAAAAATACTAGAAAAATACAGTCCTATATTAATATATACTATCTTAATATCTTAGTACAAAAATTATTAAAAAAGATAATATACTTTCTATATTATAAAAAGCCTATTTTTATGAAGTGCTCCTTTATTATTATTTATTTGAATAAATAATAGTATCCTTATATTTAAAAGGTATAATCTAGAAATTACTTAATCCTATACCTATAAAGTATATTAAAGAATATTAGTTAAATATTAGATTATTAATATATAGTATAGTAGCCTTATAACCTAATTTTAGCTTTATAATAAATATTTTAAGCTACTATTTAACTAGTCTAGTAACTCTATATTTTAATATTATTAATAAAGCTCTTAGATATATATAAAAAATAAATAATTATAAAATTATCTTTAGCCTATTAATAATAACTAGATTAGGAGAGTATAGTTATAGTCTTATTAGATATTATAATACCTCTTATATCTTATATCTTAATATTAAAAAGTCTACTTCTAGATATATTTTCTTTCTTAATAATAGTCTAATCTCTTAGAAATTAAAGCTATAACTACTTATTATACTATCCCCTACTAAAGTAGAATATATTATAATAACTAAAGTTAATAAGGAAGCTATTTAGATTTTTAACCTATTATATTCTATTAAATATAATACTAATCTCTAACCTATTATAGATATAAAGTAATTAATACCTATACTAATTTATATTTATAATAATAGTAAAATTACTATCTTACTTATTAAGAATTCTACCTTTTACTTATTAAGAATTCTACCTTTTATAAATATATTAAGTATATTAATATTAGATATTACTAGCTTTATAATTATATTTAAATAGGCTAAATTTATATTTTTTATATCTTAAATAAGACCCTAATTACTAATAGCCTTATAGAAGTTTTTAGTAAAAAGAAGTTTAATAATTTTATTACTAGACTAGACTTTAATCTAATAAAAAGAGGAGAAAATATAAATAATATTATTAAACTAACTTCTAATAATATTAATACTATCTTTATGAGTATATAGGACTATAGTCCTACCTTCTATACCTAATATACTAGATATTATAATAATTTAATACTCTAATCTAGTAGTTATTACCTAAGGGGTATATTAAAGATAGGCCTCTTAGTTAATATTATTAAATAGTAATAAGAAAGTAAGCTCCTATTATATTAAAGCTTTACTATAGAGAGTCTATCTAATAGGATAACTATTTATTTATCTTAGGTAGTATATATAGGGGCTATATAAATAAATGGCTATCCTAGTTAATACTACAGCTAGTGACTCAGTTTATTTATATAGAGATATGGGTTGCTTAGCTATAGCTTAAATCCCCTCATGTATTTATATCATGATTATCACAGTAGTTAGAGAATCAAGCATGTTGAAGAGATCCAGACCTTCTGTATTATTCAAGTAAATGAAGTTTAATAGGCCTTTAAGCTACTTAAAAAATAATGAGAGAGAGAAAGAATTATAATTAGGTCTATTATTAAGACAAGCTATAATATACTATATACTATAGTAATTATAATTAAGAAGGTTATAACTAGTTAAAATACCCTATTAAATAGTTATTCTTTTAATTCTTAATTTATTATATTTATATAGGTATAAAAAAGCTTTAAAAATAAGACTGTATTCTATTAGATTATAGGTGTACAGTTAGCTGCCACCTGCCCCACAGCTCAGTGTCCTGCGCAGCTCGGTGTCTGATTACATTATACACATCCTAAGTAAGAGTGTCCACCTAGGTGGTAGTCCATGGCAGAACCATGATAAATATGAATATTAATACAGTATCACCACCACCAGGCCTAACAATAGTTTAATATAATCTACCTATATATTCTATCATACTTTCTACACACCTCTAGGATGCATACTCACAAATCTACTATTAACAAGAACTTATTAAAGAAAGAAAACATATATCCTAAGTATGATAATTAAGATAATAGTCTAATTATGTAGTCTAGTTATATAGTATAGCTATATAGCTTATCTTAATAAGAGGTTATATTTAACTGTAGACATATACCTTAAGGCATATGTAGGGCTTAGCTCTTCAGAGGGTCTGCAAATAGGGGTGGGTGATCTTTGTATGGTGATTCCCATAATATAGTATGTAAAACCTATAAACTATTCATACTTTAACATAGGTCTAGAATGCATAATTTTGTAATAGTATAATGCAAGCTAGAGCTGCCCAGACATAGAAAACATAATCAAATTTTTAAGAAGTGTTTTTTTTTCTAAAATTACCAACGCTGTTTACCTAGCAAACAGTTTGACCTATCATTTCCCATAGCCCTGATCATACGAAATAACGTTTACCGCCAGCAACATGGTCAAGGAACGGTACAGCTAGCAGTGCAGGTAAATCAAACACTCTCAAGGACCTGCTCCTTGAATTCTCTCTCAACCTTTTGACCCTTGTCATCAGTCGTAGACTCTCCGTGCAAGTTCAGCAGAGCACCGAGATCAAACTTAGGAGACTTGAGAAGCTTGACCTTGCGGATGTGAACCTAGGCAAGATGTTAGTTCCATTTAAACAGGGAGATGATACAAATCAACGAACATTCTGCAGGGGGTAGATTCCCTGGGTAGCCTTTTCAATTTCACGGCCGATGACCTCGGGGATAAGCTTTGTGGTAAGCTGCGAGAGGGTGCAGCTGGCAGCTTCGCGCTGCATGATCTCAGTCATCTTCTTGCGGATAGCACGGATCTGAGAAGAGCGGGCGTATGTGGTCTTCTTAATCTGGTTCGGACGTCTCTTCGTGAAAGCGATGGCAAACAGACGCAGAAGGTAGTCATCAGTCGTCTTGACAGTAACGTTGGCCTCGATGAGTGACTGCCACTTGCGCACAAGGGATCGCAACTTGTCAGTTGTGAAGTCCAAACCGTGGAAGTTGGTCAGACAGTTTTTCCCTTGGATCTCGTCCACGCGGAGCTTGACTTTGCGGAATGCGTGGTCTTCGTCGTTCTGCAAGTCAGCGAGGGAGACCTCGAAGATCCGGCCCTTCAGAGAGTCGTTCGCATTCTTCAGACCACTAGTCCGGTTGACCAGAGTTTTTCCAACACTTTGCGTTTGGTCAGCGATTGAACATAATGTGCAAAAACAACTAATCTAGGAATTGGCGTAGGACATACTCCCGGGTCTGGAAAGTCGAGGGTGCCTGGTACTGGTTAGCAGTGCGCAAAATTCTCAACAGCCCAAGTATTCACCTTCACAGCATATTCGTCCTTTCTTGTGAAGGGATCAACAGTCCTCTTCTTCACACCCTTCTTGCCCTTCGACAATCGCTTGTTCCTGCAAATTGTCAGTGACCATTTCAACTAAAGAATATGCTTTGCATGTTGATGCAGAGTAAAATCAACATGTAGAACTCGTAACGTACTTTCCAACAGCCATACTTGCGACTCAGGCCTATCTTGCAATGCTTGAAGACAGACAAGTATATCACACCACGGGCTCTGGTGGAGGGATTCGGGTCGATTGACGCTGCGACTGCGTTGGCGGGATGAGTGTTAAATCGAAATCCCACAGAAAAATCGGCTAAGCGAGGCGTCGACCCTATCAATTGATTACATAACAGCCGGAAATTTACAGAACACGTGATATATAGTAATGACATTACCACAATCCGCCCGTTACCTTAAGGTAGTGGGGACGCTATGGGAGTCGCGGAATAGTGAATACCTATCAGGTGGTATCTAGAGGAACATACAGAGAGTACTTCCTTACATATTTACCTTTAGACTGGGGTTAAGGAATAGAATGTTTTTTAGGATTCATGAGAATTGTCATGAATCTAGTCCATATTAGCTTAAATACCATTTAAATACATATGGATTGTTTGTATTACATCTATCTTAAAATTGAGTAGAATTCTCAATAGAAAATTAAGCAAATATCAAACTGCTACTACCTTGGGCTATCTGGGTAGGTACCTATTGATGTTACTACCTAGGTAGCCTGGTATTGCACAGTAATGCGTAATGAATTATGGATTAATGGATACTGACAGAGAATGAATGAAATTCTTTTTTGGTATGATGTAATAAGTTTTCTATTACCATTTTGCAGGGGTATTTCCCTTCTTATTTTTTTCTTTTTCCTTCTTTATTCTTTTCATATTTTGAAATAATGCAGGCAAAAGAAAAAAAAATTAAGGAAGCACCAGTCGCACAAAGCTATGTTGGTAATACCTAGGCTGTTCTGTAGTATGCACCTTGGTGCCTACCCACGTACCTACGTACCTTAGGTAATAGTATTCTAATTGACATTAACATTATCAATAATACTAGTACTAGGTAGGTAGATAAGTAGTAATATGTACTAGTATTCTCCAATGGCAGTGGGGACACGAGAACCAAGGATTTGCATACAACGTGATTTGCAGTATCACTATTCCGTTCTCTGTACTGTAATTCCTCTACTCAAAATAACCCAGCCACTACCACCTACCATCTAACTATTACCGTCACTGTTTGAATCGCCAGCATCGAGCCAGCACATTGATAAGTTCTCTAGACTAAAGCATGGTATGTCCGAATGATACTTGGAATTCTTGGGCCTTGGCTAACCATCAATCCCATACTCACAGGGCAAACGAAAGAAGTCAAGCAGACAGCCGCAAGGACCGCGAAAGGTGACCGATCGTACTTGAAGTCGGCGTAACACTTGTCCAAACTAATACTGAATTCATCCAGAGAGAACCTCTACCCTCAACATTTGCCTGCTTGTTCTGTAATCACGAAAACTCCATTGTGGTAAAATTAGACAAGAAGCTAGGCCTGGGAAACTTATCTTGTAAAGTGTGCGGGCAGAGGTTTCAAACTGGTATCAATTGTAAGGATTTTTCACTTATTCTCTCTGACGTATATTGATTTTATGCGCACCAGATCTCTCTGCTGCTGTCGATGTATACTCGGACTGGGTGGATGCATGCGATGCTGTTGCCAAAGATGCTGCCAATAAATATGAAGAAAACGATTCCCGTGGGATGCGCTCGCAGGATTATCCTTCTTTAGAGCAACCAGATGTCAGTGAACGTACGAATGCTTATACTGAAGATTATTAACCCTGCAAGAATGGTGAATGGCGTATGGGACGGGAGCTTGGGTTTTAGTATTGGTTTTCCTGAGAATTGTTGTTGTTAGTTGTTGTTATTATTACGGAGTGTTATTACCCCCTCCACCCCTTCTGCCTTTCTTTTCTTTCTCTTAGAAATAGAAGTATTTGGAATCCTAGCCATCCATAAACTTAAGCTACTAGGTGTATACATTTCCGTGCTACCCTGGATGAGGGTAGTGGTGGTGATCAATGGAAGCTACAGGGTATAGTATCGATCACCAAAATCACCCAAACCAGGAATAATATACCTGTTGTTTCAATCAGCACAAATATATCGCCATAGGATACTATTACAATATCAAAATACGCACTTTTTCTCATCCAAGCCTTGGTCAATAAAAGCAGTCACGACTCGGAGCTGCGGAAAGCGCTCCGCGAAATCCGCCACGCCGGAGGGACTTGCAATGAGATTAAGGAAAAGGATGCGGCTTTCAGGCACACCTTTTGCTTTCAGAACTTCAACAGCGAGTGTAGCGGAGCCTCCTATGAAGGGTTAGGCTGGGAGATACATGATTGGAAGTAGTTTACTCACCTGTTGCAAACATTGGATCAAGCAGAAGAACCCACCGATTGGCAATGTCAGCTGGAAGCTTTTCATAAAAAAGCTTGGGTTTGCAGGTCTCTTCATCCCTCTGTATCAAGATTTTTCCAATTCGAACTGACCGACAACAGTCCCTCAAGCCCTGCTCCATCGCCTCCCCTGCTCTCATGATAGACACACCACATATTTTCCCTTCGAATTTAACCCCAAGATATGCACGGCCAACAGGGGTCGTGACGGAGTGTTCAACAACTGGAAGATGATTTAAGCCTTCTTCCACTAGCAGACGAATAATTCTGTTTGAATAGAAAATGAAATCGGCACGGCCAGTCTTCTGATCTCTAATCATACTTAATTAAGTGTTAGCACAATTCATTTCATTCAGAAATATGAGTGATATCTTAGTGGAATGGCTTTTCAAACCCTGCTGTTTATTTAGGAACTGCTACCCAGTACTCACGTCAGAAGTGCAATCAGTTGCGGGGTTTGAGGTAAAACATGGACATTGTCATAAGGGATATCTTTTGAGACAGTTGCCGTTGGTTTCTCGCCATCAGGTCTGTAGATTGGACCAACACCTTGAGCAGGGGATGGAATGGGTTCTGCCTCATTCTTGGCCATTGTTGATGGGGGGTGTTTGTCGAGGAGGGGAGGGCGGATAAATTAAGACAGTTGTCAACCAACCTAATCCCTATATCATGATAATTTTGAGAATTAACCTTTTTCAACCGGTATTCTATAATATATGGGGATATGGCACCTAATCTGCATTCATGAGACATACCTTATACTGAGATTTTTAACAACACATGGACAAACTGACTGAGGGGACGTACACTTCTATCAATAAAAATATAGTGGGGCAGGGCTGTGTTGAGGTACCCAGTACCGTATTGCGGGTGTCTTAAGGTCATTTAAACCCTGCCATGGATACCTGTATTCTTAATGGTTGGCACCCAAGGTACCTAAGCAGGTACCTACCTACAGGTAGGTAGATAGGTACTTCTCTTCATATATTTATTCCACTCTTTTGAAATATTTTAGCTCATGGCCACATTTACTATGTAATCTAATCTATAACTAGCTCCTCGATTCTTTATATACACATGTTATCTATGAAATGGGACATGGTGTGTACATATCTTAGCCAGTTAATATCAGGTACCTACCTAGTCCGGGTGGGTAATACCTATGTAAATAATATCTTTGAATTCCCAAATATGTAATACTCCATGAAGATGGATATGTACTTAGCGGCACCAAGATGAGGTCCTGCTGGATTGGAAGTTCAGCTACTACCCAGGCTACTTGAATTGAGTAGTTGCCAACCAACCTAATCTGATTGCAGTATAGTACTGATATTCCAACTACCTAGATATACCGAAACCCATTGATTCATTAATTATCAGTTGTCTATGCAAGTATTAAAATGTTGGGTGGGTCCTACACTATTATCTACCCATTTATTTACTGGACGGTCTACATGGGGTAGCTTGTGCAAACCAAGCAGGTCATAAAATAATCTATTTATATGTGATTGATGTATAGATAGATTTTTAAGTCAACTACTAGATAAATAGGCATCTCTTAGTTCCTTCTTTTTGGTGTCTTCCATATGTAGATTGAGATGGGAGGTTTTTCATTTCACCAAAGTCATCATTGCTTTAGGTTAAACCCTGAGAAAATCCTAGCAATTTCAGTAATAAGCTTATTTCGCTGCTAGTAGGATTGAAGCAGCTACTACGACTAGGTACTATTTAGATAGACCAGGATGATATAGGGAATTGGACCATTACTATTAGATTGTTGCTGAGAAGCAAATGAAATTAATGAGAGGGAGATGTAGAGTGCATGCCACTATTCAAACTTCGTTTTCTGTACCAAGTAGAAAAAAGCAAATGAAATGGAAAAATAAAGTCCAATGCTTATTTATATACCAACAATATGAAAAAAAAAAAAAAAAAAAAAAAAAAAAAAGAAAACAGAACAAGAAAAATCCAGATTTAAAAACGGGCAAAAAAAGAAGACCTAGCATGTCCTCGTTTCGATCGAGGGACCTTCGGGTTATGAGCCCGACGCTCTTCCCCCTGAGCTAACATGCTGTAATACCTAAACTTTCCATCGCAGGTACCCAACATTACCTAGAATGGATGGTTACTGGGCAGCATTTCGCATTCCTGCTGCTCAAGGCGTACGGACATAAAACATTGAGCAGTTTTTCTGTACAATTTTTTTTTTTAAAAAAAAAAGAAAGAAAGAAAGAAAGAAAGAAAGAAAAATAATTCTATGAGAAAGATACTCTTTACAGTCAGACTTAACAACTCAAATTGGTTAACTACTCTCCAGGGCAATTATTAGTCAACCCGGCGGTGAGAATAATTCCTTACGCCCCTTGCCCAGGCTTGAGATGGCCTTAGACATTCCCCCTTCTACTCTGTACTTCAGAGATAGCCAATAACACTAAGACGCATACTCCTACCGGGCAGTAGGAAATTAAATTATTGTATTCTGCGTAATCCGTATAATAACACGGAGCGATAGAAGGATAGATAATTAAATTGGATCAGAATCTGCTATAGAAACAGTGACAGAGAAAGTAAATACAGGTATATTAGGTAATCATAAGCATGTTAGCTCAGGGGAAGAGCGTCGGGCTCATAACCCGAAGGTCCCTCGATCGAAACGAGGACATGCTATGTTGGTGTTCTTTTCTCTTCTTTTTGTTGTTTGTAACAAGAAAACACACACAAAAGAAAAAGGGAAAAGAAAAGAAAACCCAACAGCCTTACAGACTAATACTAAATAGCTAAATAATGTAGCAAGTGGATGTTGGAGCCCCAATAAGCAGTATCCATATGTACTGTATGTACTAACTACTACTTAGTGCTTTAATCCATACTAATAGAACTCTGTAGGCTAGTTAGTACTAACTCCTATATTATTTGTGCTCCTGAGCCTTGAATTATTAAATATTTCATGTTTGTTCCCCGCTCCCCTGCCCGCATTCATGACTAATTCACTAAGCCATCTACTCCCTACAGATGATGTAACCATTAATTTTAGGTACTTTTCACAGAATCTACCACCTTTGAATGTAACTACCTACCTGATTTTTGACCTACCACAAAGCATTGTGTACCTATCAGATATCATTAGATTATTACTTGATAAAAAGGTGATAAGAAAAGGTGGATACTGCGGAGTATTACATTGTTAGTAAGTTCATATTTTTATAACATTACTACTGCTATTAACCTCAAACAGCAAACTCAGACTCACCTCTTCATACTTCAGTAAATTATGGAAATGACGACCTAGAAACTAAGGTAATGACTGAATTGTGCATAGCACAGATTTTTAATACACCTATCTAATATGAACCCCCTTCCCAAAAGAAACTTGAGACAGTGAAGGCCTGAAGTGCTAGAATAAAGGTGGACTCTCCTTGATAGGTAACAGTGGCCCTTTTATTTCTAGATATGCTCTTATCATAATATCTGACTTGAAACAGCTCGCTATGTCATTGTGAATGATTGACGTGCTTGTTTTTCTAAACAGCTGATCCACATGCCATAATCCTCTATATGCATTGATAATATAATCAGGTCGATTAGCAGTACACTGAAACCTGATTTTATTTAAGACAAAAAGCCATCACTTACCTTCATTACTTTTATTGATTGGATAGTTTTCCCCTATCCCTCCAATGCTATTTTACACTACTCCCGATGACCAAAATGCAACCCAGAACACCAAAAGGCCGGAGGCTTGTGACCTATGGAAGATCCACCAGAGACCAGATCTGTGGAAATAACCCGTCCAGCATTTCATCATTTTCTGCGATCTTCAATGAGGGTGGAGGGTCAGATGTGTCTTCCAGGTTGAATTCTGTTACCCCTGAAGAGCAGCAACAGTTGAACAAGAATAGAGACTTTCGATCCCCAATCGCTCAGCTTTCTGGCGTGGATGCTTCGAAAAAAAACACCGATGAAATTATGTATGACCTTCCCTCTAGTGACGGGATGGAAGATGGTGGAAAAGGCAAAAAAAAACGCAGGAAGCTTGTCTCTGATCCACAAAACCAGCCGACCCAAAAGCGTACCGTCCGCAATATCCGTGGTAACTCTCACCTCGATGTTTCTGCTGGAATTCATGAAACCGGTAATACTCTTCCGAGGCCTAGAGTCTCGTCTCGAAATACAAGTCAGACTCGACATCGTGGACGAGAGCCACCAACAGCGCATGGTACTAAATGCGATATTCCGAAATCTGCCCCGATAGAATTACACTCAGGCTCTGCTATGCACCAGTCTTGCATTTCAACTACTAGTCTTGGGGGAAACGATCATCCTGAACGAAATCTGGGCGTCTCGGACACTTCGCGCTTGCAGTTCTTGCCAGGGATAAATAGAGAATACGAGGGAACAGTGCCTACTCGAAGGAGACTGATCGACTCGTTAAATGCGACTCAGAAATCAGTCAAAAAACCATCAACAATTTCTGACTCTGGCAATGAAGCAAATTCCACACAGATTTCTCTTTCCAGTGCAGTGAAGGGAATTGATATATCATACGTGCAACCTAGACAAATGTTGTCTAGTACTATCCACAATACGAGCAACAGCCAAGAGTCCACTACTGCAATTCCTGTGGATTCGCGGCGCTCTAAAGTTACATATGCACGCCAACGATCCTTCATGGGTGATTTGCAAATCTCTGGAGAACTGAAGGGTCAGGATCATTTATTATTACCAATGGATCAAAATCACCATATCCAGCGACAGCCTACTACTGAAATTATGCCTCGTACCTTTTTGCACATCAATGATGATGAAAATAATGACAGTGGGCCTGTTCGAAGCATTCATGAACTAAGACAGGCTGGGGATAACGCTCGCTTTCGGAGCGCGGTTGATTCCATGTTCGAGGATATAGAAGATCCTTGCAACTCAGGAGCTGGGAAATGCAATAGCTTGGTCCAGCTGTGTATGAAACTTCTGGATTCTCAATTTGCACGTCGCTTTTCTGAACACGGCTTTGAGACGCGACTCGTGGAACATGTCACCAGCAGCTTGGATATTGTCTCAACCTCCTTTGCTTTATGCGGTTTGCTGTTGATTTTCGCAGGTCGCTCCATGCCTTCTAGAATCTTGGATTCTTTCTGGCCAAAACTCTTGGTTATAGCCCCTAAACTACTCGGCATAAAAGACGATATATTGCCCCTGGTAAAACGTCAATTTGGTTCATCAAAATTTGTCCAAAATTCTGTTCAAAATTCCATCCCACAGTTGTCGTTTGCAATCTTTAGTCCACCGCAGTCATCGAAGATTTCCCCATGCTTCCTTGCACTCCGATGCATTCAACTTACCTTGTCAAACTTTCGAAAAGGCGACAGAATTGAACCTATTTCCAGCATATTACTTGACCACCTCGTTCAATTACTCATACTGGAAAGTTCAGCCGAGGCAGCAAATTTTCTATTGTCACCAGAAGACTTCCATGTTTTGGCCTTGGCGTTTTCAATATTGGAATCCTATACAGCTCTATCGGGCACATTGGCGTATGGGTACCGTGACTCTTTTAAACCACTTTCCCAACTTTCCAATTTTCTTGACATGAGTTGGTATGGCTTTAATGACCGAGGTCGACCAATTTTGGCTCTTTATATTCGGGTGATTCTGAATATCAGCAACAATGATTCGTCGCTTTGTAGCGAGTTTTCTACGCCAGGAATAGTCGAGGGGCTGGTCAATATCATTACAACAGAAACCCAGGATGAGTCTGAAGATTCCCTTGCCGAAGAAAACAACTCGCTGAATACCGTGATATTGGCTCTTGGGGCACTTATAAACTTGGCAGAGAAAAGTGAATCGTCGAGAGCCGTCTTTTTAAATCCGGTCTCTCCAACCTTCCTTCAACTGCTATTGCGACATTTTTTTGCTGGAATTAGCACTGTCCCAAAGGTAAGATATAAAAAATACCTTTGTTCCTTTACAGTAGGTATGTATCCCTTTATCGACACAGTCTGACCGAATCCAGGCCCATTCTGTTCTCGAAGTCCATCATAACGTTGCCATTGGATATTTATCGACACTTTTAGTAACACTTTGTTTAAATGACGAAGCACGCTCGCAAGTCATGGGGTATGCACATGGAAAAGGGCTTGCAATAGTCCTATCAACAGCTGATGAATTTCTTCATTACCACCAAAAAGTTGAGCAGGACCACCATCCATTTGAGACAAGTGGTGATAAGATGACTGGGTTCACAACACGCTTAAAAGATATCATCTGTCAAGTGAAAGAGCTTGCAAGTTCTTAAAGTAATACGTGAATACAGTAACAGTCTCAATAACTTTACTTTCTTTATTCTTTCCTTCTGGGGTAAAATGATTTGTTACTATCATCTATTATTTCTAATCATTTTATAAACTAGAAGTAAAGCCTTCCTGTAAGATTACTAAAATATCGTTGCGACAGTAAATGACAAATTAGACACTTCGTCCATGCTTTTTGAAGCTGAAATCTGCAAGTACGGAGTACCTCGTACCTTATTTTCCAAAGCTGGAGTGACATAATCTTGTTCCACAGAGTTGGTATTCTTCAAGTATGTACTTCTCCGTACTCCGTACTGGCAAAGACCTCCTTGCAATGATTTGCCACATTTCTTGACCGTGTCCAACCATCGCAACCTCCCCCCCCTTTTCTCTTAGAAAGAATTATCCGAACTACCTTGCTTCTTAATTGATATTTAAAGCTGCCGGGCTATTGCTCTGAAGGTTGTTTTTTCCATGTTCTCTGTACAGTGCGCCACACATCCTTTTGCTGTGGCTTGAACAACGACCACACCCAGCATATTGCAGTCCGTCCTATCATCATTTGATCATCTCTTTACTGAAAAGTGACAAAATGCCTGCCGCCCCTAAGCAGCGGAAAATAGCTATTGTTGGCAGTCGATCTGTGGGTATGGATTTCATTGCTCTGCATTGAGCAGTTTAGCTTGATTTACCATTTTAAGCCAAACCTTGGTATCTACTTCTTCCCACTAATACTAATCATCTCTAGGCAAATCCTCTCTCACGGTTCGCTTTGTGGAGCATCATTTTGTAGAAAGCTATTACCCGACAATTGAGAATACGTTCAGTCGAATCATAAAATACAACGGCCAAGATTTCGCAACAGAAATTGTCGATACAGCTGGCCAAGTAAGTAAAGACCATGTTCCCAGAAAGAAAAAAGGGAGGGGTAAATATTAATTAGACAACAGGACGAATACAGCATTCTAAACTCCAAGCATTTCATTGGAATCCATGGTTATATCATTGTGTACTCGGTGACATCTCGCCAGTCTTATGACACGGTGAGGGTTATTCGAGATAAAATATTAAATCATCTTGTGGGTACCCGGTAATCTGCCTGGATGTTTGATATAATGCTGAGATGACTTGATAGGGAGCCGACTATGTTCCTCTTGTGGTTGTTGGGAATAAGAGTGACCTCAAATCCGAACAACGGCAGGTCTCTCTAGATGAAGGCAGGCAATTAGGAGAGCAATTCAATTGTGCATTCACTGAGGCCAGTGCTCGCCTTGACTACAATGTGGCAAAGGCCTTTGAGTTGATGATTGGTGAAATTGAGAAATCACAAAACCCTTCACAACCAACAGGGGGAAATAAGTGCGCTATTATGTGACACTGAGCCGGAGATTCAAGGAGACATTACGGACATATGAGGAAAAGGGCAATAATTCTTGTCATATAACCCAGATCCTGTTAATGATGCTCTATTCTCTAAGCAGGACAGCTGTTGTTACTTAGAATCCCCATGTCACGAATTGTCTGCTCGCTTGGAAATTTCCAATGCCTGTCTCTTTTGCCTTTTTCGAATTCCTTCAGCTTGGGCCTGCATTTGTGGTCTAACTTCATCGAGCTCATTCCCCATATTATATGATGTACACCTCTTACATGTTTCTTTCTTTTGTTTCCCCTTTTATGAATGTCAAATTCGGGTGCAGGGTAATAATCATATTGATAATCTCAAAAATTTAATCAAGCATTGATTATGTCTTAATGATAGGATGAGAAGCTTGGGATAGGTCATAAGAGGGTCTAGGTATCTAACTATTCATTATGGAGATAATATTTGTGAAGTAGAGGGGTAGGGAATCTAACTCCCTAATTAACCCCTCTGTAGTCATGTGGAACGTTTAGTGAGCGCCCCTCCCTATTTTACTTCCACGCACCAAGGCACTATCATTATTCCCCTAGGCGCCAACCCATTTTTATTACCCCTCTAGTTACTGTTACTGGAACCCCGCTAAGTATTCACCCTATTACACATATTTCCTGCACAAACCAGCAATCTCTTCCAACAGAATCAAATTGCTGGAATTTACTTCTTCCAAGCCTTCCATACCATCTTACGAAAATGTTGGACCTTGCAGATTTCGTTACCGACCGCGGTGGGAATCCCAATAAAATCAAGGAGAGCCAGCGCAAAAGATCTGCTCCCGAGGATGCTGTCGATGGAGTGATTGCCTTGTATGAGGAAGCCCGTCGAGGTAAGTATTTGTTTGACATGCTTTTAGATTATTGTTAGAAAGCAAAGGGAGGAAGACTGATCCTTAGGCATTCACAGCGCGGTATGAAGTAATGCAAATTAACTCTCAACTCAATGCTCTCCTCAAGGAAATTGGAAAGAAAAAGAAGGTCAGTAACTAGGAGTTTCTTTATGAATTTTTCTATGCAGTCGGGACATGAATTAATATCAACTCGTAAACAGAGCAAAGAAGATGCAAGTGATTTGATAGAGCAAAAGGCCGGCTTGGAGACAGAAAAGAAAGCAGCGGAGGAAATCGCTTCCCAAAAAGAAAACCAGAGAGACAGAATGATCCGAACAATTGGAAATTATGTTCATGAATCTGTCCCTGTGAGCAACAATGAAGTGAGTCTCGTTGCTGTATACCAGAATAAGTTAGCCTTGTCTTACTAAAGTTTGGTAGGACGACAATGTTGTTGTTAAAAAATGGGCACCGGAGAATGTTGCTGTGGAAAAGCGGAATTGCCTTTCTCACCATGAAGTCCTCACTCGTTTAGATGGATATGACCCAGAGCGCGGTGTCAAGATTGTCGGTCACCGTGGATATTGCTTGACGGGCTATGGTCTCTTTCTAAACCTTGCTCTTATCAATTATGGCTTGGAGTTCCTTTGGGGGAAAGGATACAAGCCAAACCAGCCCCCCAGTTCATGCTCAGGGACCTAATGGCGAAGACAGCTCAATTAGAGCAATTTGATGAAGAGCTGTACAAGGTTTCCGAAAGTGAAGATAAGTCTACTGATAAGTACCTCATTGCTACGTCGGAGCAACCATTGTCTGCGCTCCATGATGGGGAGTGGCTCCAGGATAAAGACCTTCCAATCAAGTGAGGCTTCGATACCCCTCGGGATATTCAAACTAACTGAGAGGCAGATACGCTGGGTACAGCACATGCTACCGGAAAGAAGCCGGTTCTCATGGCAAAGATGCATGGGGTATTTTCCGAGTCCACCAGTTCGAGAAGGTAAGGCCTGATTGTGTTCGAAAATTTACATTGTCCCGCGGTTTTCTCACTTTCTACAGATAGAACAGTTTGTTCTGACTAAGCCCGAAAATTCATGGGAAGCTTTTGATGAAATGATGGCCACATCGGAAGAGTTTTATAGGTCTCTCGGGCTTCCTTTCCAGGTTGTTGCCATTGTTTCAGGAGCACTTAACAACGCAGCGGCCAAGAAGTATGACCTGGAAGCGTGGTTTCCATTCCAGGGCGAGTACAAGGAATTGGTTTCTTGTTCAAACTGTACGGATTACCAATCAAGGGCCCTAGAAATTCGATACGGTACCAAGAAGGCTACTGATGCAAGGAAATCTTATGTTCATGCACTGAATGCCACTCTATGTGCTACGGAGAGAACACTTTGCTGTATACTCGAGAATTATCAATCTGAAAATGTGAGCAATAAGTTTGGCTATGTGAATTTGATATCTTGTTGCTAACAAATGCAGGGATTCAATGTCCCGGAGCCTTTACGAAAATATATTCCTGGAGCTCCTGAATTCCTTCCATACACCAAGGAACTTCCAAAGGACACTACTTCCCACAAGGCCAAGGGAAAGCAGACAACCAAACCTCCGAGTGATGCATCAGAAGCCACCAACAAACTGCAAGGCCTACAGGTGTGAAGGTCGCCACTGGCAGATAGATTGCGAGTTTTGCTGGATCACTCACACTTTGCCCTGCACTACCTATCATAGCTATCTGATCTCCGTTTTGTATCTAGTTCTTGTGCATGTTTTTCTAAGCCCACCCTTCTCTCCAATTCTTTTGTTTCAGGAAATGGATTGAAGTGAGATTTCTATTTAAAAAAAAAAAAAAGAAAAGAAAAGAAAAGAAAAGAAAAGAAAAGAAAAGAAAAGAAAAGAAAAGAAAAGAAAAGAAAAGAAAAGAAAAGAAAAGAAAAGAAAAGAAAAGAAAAGAAATTTAAATAAAAGAATTAAAACCCCTTCAATTTGATTATACAATGGATAATTGTTGGGAGTTAAGTCATGTGGTTTTAGTGCGTGTGTACATGATGTATTCTGTAGTACTTAGTAGCACAGAGTATGACAGCATATGCCGTACCATCCGCACTTTTACTTTTTTGGAGGAGGGGCAAAAAAAAAAAAAAAGGTGAGAGCAAGGGACACAGAGACTGGTTCCAGGTTAGTTAGCCCCTCACTACCCACTATGCCTGATGAGTCAATTGTAGTACTACGATGAGGTCCGATTTCCGGAGAGGTCTTTATTCCCAATATTATTTCCTTTTTGTCCCCTCCAAGGGTAAATCAAATTTATCTTGTCAACTGGTCCATATTTTCACCATACCAGGAGAATTTCGCCATGGCTTCATCAGCTCAAGATATCAATATGAACCTGTCTAGCTCCCCAACCACTTCCTTTCAATCCCCATCCAGTCATGGGGGGTCTGCTTTGGCCAGTCGATCGATTATCCCTCTATCCAATGCAAAGCATTTGAAGCCATTCGCCACAGAAGACATCAAGGTTTTGCTCCTAGAAAATGTGAATCAGACTGGTCGAGATATTCTCACTCAGCAAGGCTACCAAGTAGAGTTTCTCAAATCATCACTGCCAGAGGACCAACTTATTGAAAAGATTCGGTGAGTTTTAAAGCTACGAGTAGAGATTTTAGCTAACTGTGATGTCCAAAGTGATGTGCATGTGATTGGTATCCGGTCCAAAACTAAGCTTACAGCTCGTGTATTGAAAGAAGCCCGCAACCTTATAGTCGTGGGGTGTTTCTGCATCGGGACAAACCAAGTTGACCTCCAGTATGCGGCAGACCATGGAATTGCAGTTTTCAATTCGCCATTCAGCAATTCTCGCAGTGTCGCCGAATTAGTCATAGCTGAGATTATTGCCCTCGCCCGCCAGCTTGGTGACCGTTCTAATGAAATGCACAACGGTACTTGGAATAAAGTTAGCAACAAATGCTGGGAGGTTCGTGGGAAGACTCTGGGTAGGTATCCATGTTTATGTTTGCCATTATGAATTGTGTCTCATGCGCGGTGACAGGCATTATTGGATATGGTCACATCGGTGCCCAGTTATCTGTACTAGCAGAGGCAATGGGTTTGTCGGTGATTTTCTATGATGTAGTGAATCTGATGGCATTGGGTACTGCTCGCCAGGTGCCAACCTTGGAGGCACTCCTTGCCGAATCGGATTTTGTTACATGCCATGTTCCAGAGCTCCCAGAAACCCAAAACATGATAGGGCCGCAGCAATTCGAACAAATGAAAAACGGGAGCTACCTCATCAATGCTAGTCGAGGAAGCGTTGTGGATATTCCTGCCCTGATTCACGCAATGCGATCTGGCAAGCTTGCCGGAGCTGCGCTCGATGTGTACCCGAATGAACCTGCTGGGAACGGCGATTACTTCAACAATGACCTTAATGGATGGGGTGCGGATTTACGGGCCCTCAAGAATTTGATTTTGACTCCTCATATTGGAGGAAGCACTGAAGAAGCTCAAAGTGCCATCGGTGTTGAAGTCGGCCAGGCTTTGGTGAGATATGTCAATGAAGGTACCACTTTGGGTGCTGTAAATCTCCCTGAAGTTGCTCTTCGTTCCTTGACCATGGATCAACCGAATCATGCTCGGGTAAGTTGGCCTTTACTGGAGCTATGGAGCTATTCATGTCCGGAGCCGTGACTAACTTGACTACAGGTGATTTACATTCACCAAAATATTCCCGGTGTTTTGCGGAAAGGCAGGTTTCATATATGGTTTAAAATTGGACATCGCTAACTTTCCTCAGTGAACGAGGTTCTGGGCGACCACAATGTTGACAAGCAGATGACGGATAGCCGAGGTGATGTATGTTTTGAATTCTATTGGCTGGAGCAGAACAGAAGTAACCATATCTAGGTGGCCTATTTGATGGCTGACATTAGCAACGTCGACACTGCTACGATTAAAGACCTCTATGAGAGGCTGGAAAGTCTTTCCTGTATGTCCCCTTAGTTGTTTGTATATACGCACACGCACACGCACACAGTACTAACCTCATGTCTACCTAGCTCGAATTATGACACGCATATTGTACTAGATATTGTGGCATCAGTAAATACCGCGTCGCAAAAGAGAAATTGTCATTATCATCAGCTATCGATCTCAATTATCGTGTTGCTTTTTGTCCGCTCCCTTGTTCTATTCAACCCAATTTTGCCTTGCTCTAAATAGACGAGAAAATGGAAGATAAGGAATGCAGGAAATACATGTATTCCGGCCACGGTTTAGGATCCCTCAACGGATCTACGCTAATGGGAGGGAGAGGAAAGGAAAAAGAAAATGTATTTGTTATGATGTATACTGCTTCGATTATAGGGTTTCGGTTGACTCTCACTTATTTTCTTTCATAGCCTGATTTATTTTTTATTATATATATATATATATATTGGTGGGTATGTAACTGCTTCAGACAATGGGGAAGCCAGATATTCTGGGTGGTCAAAAGTGCTATTAGTGGTTCAACAACTATATTCCAAGTAGAAGATGATGCAATGCATAATCTTTTGTTGAACACCACTCCCCCGTCCAAAAAAAACATCCATTGGACCACTAAGTGAGTGCAATGTTTTCTTTCATTCAACCACTCAAAATTCTATCGACGCCTTGACCCCCAGTCTTTCACGTTTGGGCTTCGACTCCGCCTCCTGGTAATTTGGTCACGTTGGTAATCTCGTCTGTTTGGTTGCTCCAGTCTAGCATCACGCCGATCAGTGTTAAGTCCTGAGTAATCTCCATCCCTGTCTCGAACGCGCTCGCCAGTGTCGCTGTAATTCGGAACATAAGAATCCAAATTCCCATCTGGCCGTCCGCCATAACGGCCTTGATGACTTCTATCCCGCCCTGCTCTTCCATGATTCCCGCTCCAAGGTTGGTACGCAGTCACGGGGGGTTTAGGTGGTAAGCCGACTTCTCTTTGCCAGCCTGGGAAAGATTGATTTAAGTCTTCGTTCCCTTGCCTTGTTCGCGACGGTTGCATCTCACTAACTCGATTATCAAATGTTCGTCGTGAATTGCCGTAGTTTTCTTGAGAATTCGATTTTCCTGCACGTGCAGCACCAGGAATGCGACTATTGCGATTTTCCACTCCTGTTCGCGCCCCAGAATTTGTAGTCCACCCTCCGTTGGGGCCCATGCCAACTGATCCTCCTGCAGGAGCTGGGGGCATTGCTCGTTGTCCACGAAACTTTCGCCTATCAAGTTCATGAGAATCCTCAAAGTAAGGTAGCTCACCCGGGCGCGCTGGAAGCGGTGTACTAAAAAAATAAGGGTGTTTTAATGCATCAATGGCATTTATTCTTTTACGCCAATCAAGCTTGAGAAGTTCGCTCAGCAATGATATAGCCGTGGGGCTTTGACTGTTGCAACGTTAGACACTTCCAGATCAAAAGACATGCTCCCACACACCCTCCTTTATTTTTTTTAGCCTTTAAAGGAGGGGGGTGGCTTAATAAAGGAGGGCTGGGGAAAAACTATACCCTTTAAACACTTCGGGTAAATTTCCCGGTTTATATCCAAAGCTCTTAACACCTTCACAACCTGGAAGTGAACCCCAACCAGGCATATTCTCTTCAGTGGGGGTGCCCACAAGATTGAAAATGAGTTGTGCTTGGTTAAGATCACTGTTGCCTGCAAGTATGGGTTTTCCTTTGAACATTTCACCAAAAACACATCTAGACATGTCAGTAATAAAAACAATATTATTGACAGAGAGAGTTACCCAACACCCCACATATCTATAGCCGTTGTATAGCGTCGAAGCTGAAGCAGAAGCTCAGGCGGGCGATACCATCGCGTCACAACAAGTGTAGTATAGTCTCTTTTTGCTTCACCACCGCCCTTTCCAGGTTGAGGCGGCGGTTCATCATACGGCCGTGCCAGTCCAAAGTCGGCAATTTGAAGGATTCCTTTGTTGCTGATCAGCAGATTTGCAGCTATAGAAAAGTTAGCTAAGGAAGGAAATCCTGCACTATGTGGGGGACTAGCCTTTCATATCACGATGAAGGATGCGATTCTGCCAAAAGTTAAAAACTATCCCTCAACATGATTTGCAGGAAGAGCCCTACCCCATGCAAGTATCTGAGTCCCTCAAGGAGTTGCAACAAATAACATTTGATTTGGGGTTCAGTAAAACGAACTGTTGGGTTTTCCAAAAGCCCTGAGAGATCATGTTCCATGTATGGCGTGACCATGTACATACTTGGCTTTTTTCGTCCTTCGCCTTGCGAGAGGTCAGCTGAAGCTGCTAATACTTCTTCACCACCAACCTTTGCTTCTCCCCACGGCCATTTCTTTGAGCTGAAGGATATTAGGATGGCAAAGCATTTTTAAGAGTTTAATTTCACGGAGAGCAGTTATAGGAAACTGAAGAAGTGATTAGTTAAAGTCATCCATGAAAATTCGGGGCGTTCTTACTCCATCCTTCTCATTGTGCATGAGAATTTTTTTCAAAGCAACAACAGAACTGTCTTTTTTCAATCTTGCCTTGTAAACCTCACTATATCAATGTTAATATATAGGAACTATATATATATTATATTCCAGAGTACTTACCCAAAAGTTCCTTCTCCAAGCTTGCCTAGAAACTCAAAATCACGAATATTTGAGCAGCCATGAAATCGAGTATGACCGTTGCTTCTCCGTTCAAGCGAAGAGGAGACCATTTTTTTCTATTCAATCTGTACGAAGCAGTTGACAAACTCCAAATTCCAAAGCACTCCTATGGAAGATTAATAGGGGACATATGCTGTTGAAGAAAAGGGTTTTTTAACTTCTTTAAGAACCGTCGAGTGAAACAAAACAAAGGTGTTAGCACGGCAGTTACAGATGTGGCCGGCCTAAGATAGAGCCCTGTTGGTTTCCTTCCACTCCTCAAAGAGTCCTAGTATAAGGATATTGCGAGGAGGGAATGGAGAAGAAGATTGAAAGGAGGTGTTTAGAGGCGAGAAATCGTGTACTCCGTGTTAGCGTGCGCAGCTAGAATCCGATCATGATGTCAAGTGATCTGAATTAAAGGATGGACCGATAGGTAGCGTTGTGGCAGCAGTTCACATTATAGAGAAGGACGTGTATATTGGCTTTTAACAGAATCATATCATGAAAACCAAGGCACCTAGTTCAAAATAATTGTCTTCGAAGAGCGCTTGTACTTGAATAGTGCCCCTGTACTACATACGGAGGGCGGCGTAACTCCGGAAGACATAGTCACGTGGGCATACTTGCTGAGTGATAAACGTTTCCTCCATCCATCTTATGGATTTTGGCTGCCTTGATAACGGTACAGGTTTGCTTTGCAAGATTGAAACAGTACGTGCTTACTACTATCCTCTAGCGATTTCTGTCCCCATTCATATTATTGTATCTATCTAGTAAAGCTAACAGGTGATGCGAACAGACATGGCTGCGAACCATCCAATCCACATTCATCCGGCACGGCCGCTCTATCGCTTTACAGCAACTGCTCTAGGTGCTAGCATGTGGTTCTTTGTAACGTTTCCCAATAAATTTCTTCCCACTCAACGGACTTTGCTAACTCCAGTGTTTTCTATAAAGCTAATGTACCGTGCCAAAAAGGATGGTCCGGCTTTGCTGGGATGGAAACACCCCTGGGATCATTGATTGAACTTCGAAGGGTCTAATCGTGATGCTGTATTTCTCAATTGCATCGGTAACATGAATGTTATAGTCACACCAATGGAGGAATACATGTAATTTTTTCGGGGTCAAAAGCTATGAGATAACATAATATTATTTGATAAGTAGTCGTCGCAAGCAATTGATGGAGCCATGAGGCCGTCACTGTCAGCTTCTAAGAGCTCTTGATTTATATGAAGGAGTTCGAATCATTTTCACTTCTGCATCTCTTCGAGTAATACTTTGTACTGGCGGCGCTGCTTGCGATGATCAGGCCGCAACCGTACATACGCACGCCCCAATGCTCGGGCAAGGCGGGGGAAAAGTTGTTGCTCGGCTACCCAAGAAAGCAGAAAGGTACCAATAGCAAGAGCAAATAGCCAACCTTCAAACCTGGCCGACAAATACGTCAATTGCATAACTTCAGTCACCCATTCAGATGGCCCGAAGAGCATGTAAACTGAAAGCAGTAAATCCACGACTATGGTAAAGAGAAATGGCGCTAAAAAATAGTCAGTGTCTAGTTTCCCAAAGGAAGATGTTGTAACTAACTATTCGATCTCATTGGCTTCCGGAAGGGCGATCCCACGCTGAGTATAATGCTGGTCAAAATGTACTGGAAACAAGAGACTAAAAAAAGTGTTGTGTTCTGGGAGTTCTCGATGTTGGGCTTTTCCAAGTCTACTTGAGGTGCCTTGAACCTTTTTGAGAATTAGAAGATGCGTTTCAAAATATTTCACGATATCAACTTACCATGGCTGTGATTTAACCATCTTATATGCGACTAACTGGCTCGAAACACAAATAATGATCTGTCCAAGCAATGGCGTCAAGACCTTCCGTGATACGAGATCAGCAGTCGGTCTTTTTCGAGAAAGTACTGGATAGGGACCCGTCCAGCCCACTTTGAAAATATATCAGCATAGCCTATATAAGAAGCTTTTGAATACTTACTGAATATTGCGATTGGCAAGATAAGAAATAGATCAATGAATAAAAACTAAATAATTTATCGATCAGTTACCAAGACATTCACTTTGCAAGCAACTTCTTAGTTGAATTACCTGGAAATCACCAAGGTTTGATGCCGATTTATAGAGGAAGCTGACGGTAGAGAACTGAATTGCGGAATAAAGGCTCATGTATTTGAAGCAGCAAAAACTTGTGACTAATGCAGCACGGCCCTCCCTGTAACGCATTAATAAACAACATTGGACGGCAAAAGAGGAGGGGCAAATACTTGATCAAAGTTGGGACACAGGATATTTCAAAGTTGCGGCTTGTAAATGGAGCAGCTACAGATGCTTCAGCATCAGATAAGGAGATACCGACATCTGCAGCTTTCAGTGCTCCACAGTCATTTGCACCATCGCCACAGAACCCGCAGCAGTAATCAAGAGATTGCAGTTTTTCAACAAGTTCGTGCTTCTCGTCAGGAGACATCCTAGCAAATACGTTCGCACGCACAAGCATCTATAGAGATTAGAAAATGTGACAATTGGGGGGGGAACCAAAGGAAAGGCGGTTTGAGGGAGACATACTCTCCTAAGTAAAGTTTCACTTCCGAAATCCACTATCCATCTGAACACATCGCCACTGACAGCAAGCGAATATTTATGCATATTGTAAACATTGCCAGGCACAGATAAATCGACATTTGCCGAGGGCTGCAAAGGCTATGATCTATTAGCTGATATCTCATTGGGTTGGCTCCGAGCCCATACCATGAGGCTATTGTCATCAAGTTTCAATTCTGGATTATCGGTATTTTCCCAGCAGAGAGAGGCCTTCGGGTCATGTTGGTGACCTGAAATATCCTATTAGACAAAAGTAAAATGATATTTGTTGAGAACAGACCTTGCACAAAATGGGGAATGAAGCACGATTCATCTTGTCTGACCAGGCCACATTCGCGAGCAACACTGACCGCAGTCAGTATATTATCTCCAGTACACATAATATTCCGTATTCCTGCTTGGTTCAATTCAGTGATAACATTCGCCGTACTTGGCTTCAGTTTATTCTCAAATATAATAAATCCAATGAATGCTAAGTTGCATTCCACGTCTGCGCGTGCCATCTTTTGAACTTTCATCCAGCTTAGTTTCCGTTCATATTTAGCAGCACAAGCGATGACACGATAGCCTTTGTGGGTATATTGACTGAGTAAATCTTCAAAGTCGTATGGTACTAAAACATGTTAGTTAGTATTGATGGCAGACTGGCTTTATCTTACTCACATGTTTCTGGTAGACATATAGCCTTTACACTCTCTGGTGCTCCCTTGACGTAGAAACTCGCACCACTGTCGCCAAATTGCCTAACTATCACACTTGCGCGGCGGAGTTGAGAAACGAACTCGAAACTCCGTAAGATACCAAGCTCTATTGCAGTCTGCCGTGTGGGTTTTCGTTCGTCTCAGTTACCATAACCCTCAAATATTCAAATGCAAGTTAGGTAATACTTACACTTGAATTTCCGTGCTGGTGACTTTCCTGAGCTGCTGGAAAAGGTGGTTTCGCAATGGATGGAATTATCGTATCGAACTTGGGATTTGATTCTTCGGAAATATGACTCCCACCCTCCTCATATGACCAGCGGGTGAATTGAAACATTTTCACATCAAGGGGATCTCCTAGGATCTCACCGTCCACAATTCTCAAAGAATGACATGTTGCCATTGTGTATATGATGTTTTTCCATTTCTCAGAGTTAAAGGCAATAGTATTTGTGACCGGCGCGGAAGTTGGGAACACAAGGGGGACTTCAGACGAAAGTTCGGATAATCTATCGCGTCGGTTAGTATATATAGATCCATGGAATGAGATAGCTGTACCTCATCTCGTGATTCACAGTCCGGACCCCGAGCACATCCAATCCGTCTTCTGTAAGTGTCCCTGTTTTATCGAAACAGACAACATCCAGCTTGCCCCCCTACATTGACTCTGAGTGGAGGGGGTGTTAGGCGCATTTAGCCAAGAATACACACTGAGACAAAGAAACACACTCACTTTTGCGGGCTAATACAGAATATTTTGTGCTTTTTCAGCCGAGAGAGTGCAAAATTGGTACCGATTGTTAACGTGGCCGGTAAGGCTGGTGGGACAACAATTGTAATCAGGTCGAGAGCCCTGACAAAAATTGTACGCCATGAAAGCTAGCAGTTGTTAGACCTTGTTGGCGGCAGTGGCTGATTGAACATTGAGCTTACCCCGAGACGAATGAAGTTTACAAATGATGCCACGAAACCTAAGATAGCAATACCACCCATGACAGATATGTAGCGGAAGGAATCGCGATAGAATTTGAACCCAGAGGGCTTAGGGAAGAGCATGGAGCGAACAAGAGCACCCTTTGTTGTCAAAAAACCTGTTCTCACAACAACCGCCAAAGCAATAGCCTCATCATCAACATTCTGTGGACGCCTTGCTCTGATGATTTTCGTTCCACTGAAAAGAAAATGTTTTGCAACATTCGGATGAATAGATGGGGCGCTCAGATCAAGATAATCAAGTCCATCATCTGTAAGAGGTGTCTTTGATACAGGTACGGATTCACCTCATTCTCAGTCAGAACCTTTTTCCCAACATAGATATGGCACCTTATTACAAACCTGTGAGCATGCTCTCATTCACAATACAATCTCCAGATAATAGCAAACAGTCGCATGGGACCTGACTTAGAGATGGATCGGAAAATTCAAACACATCACCAGGTACCAATTCTCTTGAGAGAACAGAGCGCCCTTCAGCAAGACGTATTAAAATTTCAACTCGAATTGGTTTTGGAGCGGTGTTAAGGAGATAACAACTTACAAAACCCGTTTCTCAACACGCGAATGTAGCACTCAAACAGAGAGATAGATCTCAGCCGATGCATGGTCTGCATCTGGGTAAGTAGTTATGCTATAATTTAAGCCAAGGTGTCATACCGATCTTGTTTCAAGGACAGTCGCACCGATGCTGAAAATAGAAATAAGAAATATACAGACGGCGTAATAATAATATTCGTCCAAAGACCAAAGGACAAGACTGGCAATTTGGAAAATGTAGAATGGATGAAAAGCCTTTGCTCATGAGAATATATCCCAAATGGGTTAAAAAAGAAAATGACACTTACTTCATCCATAAGAAGCTGAGCGATTGGTTTTTGTTCAATATCGATGAGATTAGCCCCAAAAACCTGCTCTCGGCTATCGCGATCATCAGCATCCAACCCACTTCTCATTACCTTGACGTTCGTCCATAAAGGGTCTTTCCAGCCACTAATAAGTAAAAACCTGTCTTCTAATGGGTTGTAGAAGAAACGCAGATATCTGTAATTAATGCAACGTAGCGAAGATATGGCCGGGTCATTGTATTCGTCATATAAATAGCTCTGAGGATCTGTAAAAACTGTAGAAAGGGACCGTCCGTATGGTTGGCTGGAAACGTCGTGAACAGTGAATTGGTTCCATTGATCCTGCATACTGCCAGTTAGAACGATACTTTCACCAGTGGAAATAGCTCACCTCAATGGCGACCCATTCACATTTCCGTAGCGATGTTGGCTTTCCTATCAGTCGTACTCGCCATCTCGGTAACCATCGAAACAAAAGGTAAGCGAAGCCAAAAGTCGCAATACATAAAACAGTGTAGATTGTGAATCCACCCAAGCTTGTAGAGAACCCTGCAAAAACAGCAGTCAAATCTTCTGATGCGATGTATATTTTTTGGTTGAGCCTGCTCTCAGCTCTTCGATCTCCGGCATGGGAACCAGTGGAAACGCGCCGAGGTAGAAGGGGATCTTCAGCTGGATCTCTAGAATAAGACGGCTTTTTGGACCCGAGGGAAGATCTGTTAGTTTCCAAGTTGGCTTCACTGATTTCATCAGAAGATAATGCTTCAAATTCATTTTCGGAATCTACGGCCTCTTCGTTCGAGCCTTCAATAAAATCCTCCTCATCTTGAAAATATGTAAAACTGACGGTAGAGTCTTTTCGACCACGGCGGTGAGAAAAAGATACGATGCTTGATGGAATGCTCTCTGAGATGGGCCCATCGAAAACCTATCAAAATTTGGTTATGTTCATGTCCCACACACTGGTAAATGCTGATGGCAAGTCACACCTCATTGCGGGCCATCTCGACATCCGACACGACACTCAGGCTAAAGGATTATCAGTAATGCTCAAACTAGGATATTTCAATTGGTTCAAAAACCTGCTTCTCATAGAGTCGCGTCGATGGCCGACTCTGGCTGTCGAAAACTCAACCGGCTGGTTCACTATTGGTGACTGTCTAAAATTCTCCATGGCGTTATATAGCAGCTACAGCATATAATTTCGCGTATTCTGTCCAATCTGGATGTACCCCTTCGTCAAATCGTCCCAGGGGTCGGGAAATCAGCGGTAGATGGTCGACTAGGGACGTGCAACTGAAACCATTCTAACAGGGTCTCTGGAAATAGTATTAAGAGTAAAGGTGATTATGTTTCACAGGAAGAGATTAAAAGACAATCCACAGTAAAAACCCAAGATCCAGCGGCAAATTGGACAGATAGGACGTTTTTGCAAGGGTAAAAACATAAATTAATATTGAAGATTAAGAGAGATGCATGTGCTCCCGGAATGCTATCTTTATCTACACGTGACCTTGTATTCCATGTGTTTGATCAACCCCAGTCGATTAGTTAGGTATTATTAATTGAAGTGTAAGGTATCAATCAAATCTTGAAGTGGTATAGTACTAGGTAGGTCAGGTAACTAACTACCTTACGAGTGTCCGCTGTGGGTAACGGATCATATTAATATTCTAATTGCTTACCTACAGAGTACATAGATACTACGAAGTACGGAGTACCTACCAGGGAAACAGCCCCTCAGAATAATTACCAAATATACCTAGGTATGTGCCCCCGCCGTAGGTCCATAGGGTATGGAGTATACATTACGCGGGTTCCAAATCGATATCTACCTAGGTACTCACCTACCTCGCTCGTACCTTAATGAGGTAGGTTCTCTCTACCTTATGGTTTTGTCTATTCTAATTAGGATAGCATCTAAGACTTCGCAGTGATAGTTCAAGGTTAAGTGAGTAATAAACTCATCTATAAAGACAAATTAGCTATTCTGAATACAGTAAAATCAAATTTCTTCTTTTTACCATTAATAGAACGGTGTCTTAGTAGCAAAGTTACACACAAGCAATCTCCTGAGAGGTACTAGGTCAGATAGCACACCATAGCATGCTCGGGTACTACTGTAGTAACCTTAGATCGCCTTCTGTTTAAGTTGGTGTAATATATTAATAGTTAATTAAGAATCATTACAGTATTGTTGGGAGCGTACGTACTCCGTACAGTACCTAGTCTAAAAAGGTTCTCAACAGCCAGCGTCCTCGTCCCGCCAAGCCCCTCGGCCCAAGGGCGCTAAGGATCCCACCAAGCCAGTAATCCAGACCTCCCAAAACTACTGAGGCGTATCAAATTCTTCCTCAACTCTTGACACCCTTTTTTTCCCCCTTCGCAACAACCTTCAGTACCGCTTCTTTCTATTCTGATCAGCCTTCCGCTATGTCTGAACCCATCAGAAATAAGAAGACGGATTTTCCCGTTGCTCCGTAAGTGCCTCTAAACCCTTTCCAGTTGTGCTACATTTCTCGCATATTATGAGTTGACTGAGTATTGACAACTTCTTGTTGAACACAGAACACCACAAAACACGCCGGCAAATAACGCACCCATCTCTTCCCACGCCCAACAGCCTGGCGTTTCTAGTATCAAAGAAGGTAATTTGGTGTCTTCCCCTCGTTTCTCGGTTTTCCGTCGTCGACTTTCTAACCTCCCACTAGAATCTTTGGACCATGCCACTGCAGCCTCTCTCTTTGCCAGGAATCCCGCTCTTGTATCCATGATTCAAGGAAAGTTGGGTTCACTCGTTGGGCGCTCGTCTGGCTATATCGAATCTCTTCCCGTATCGGTCCGCCGTCGTGTCGCTGGTCTGAAGGGTATTCAGAAAGAACATGCTAAATTGGAAGCCCAATTCCAGGAGGAGGTGCTGGAACTTGAAAAGAAGTACTTCGCCAAATTCACTCCTCTTTACCAGAGGCGTGCCACGATTGTAAATGGGGCCACGGAACCAACTGATGGTGAAGTCGACGCGGGTAATGAAGAAGAGGAAGACGCAGAGGCCAAAGCAGGAGAAGAACAGTCAAAGAAGGATGAGGAAAAGGAATCTGCGACATCTGGCATACCAGAGTTCTGGCTTTCCTCAATGAAAAATCAAATTTCGCTCGCAGAAATGATCACTGAGCGGGATGAAGAAGCTCTGAAGCATCTCACCGACATCCGTATGGAATATCTTGATCGCCCTGGGTTCCGTCTCATCTTTGAATTCTCAGAAAATGAGTTTTTTACCAACAAGATCATCTCAAAGACTTATTATTACAAAGATGAGAATGGATATGGCGGTGATTTTATTTACGATCATGCTGAGGGTGCCAAGATTGACTGGAAGACCGAAAAAGACCTCACAGTCCGTGTCGAGAGCAAAAAGCAGAGGAACAAGAGTAAGTTAGGCAAATATTGAGCCAAGGTAGGCAAAGCTAATTTCTTCTAGACACAAAGCAGACTCGCGTTGTCAAGATTACTGTGCCCACAGAGTCTTTCTTCAATTTCTTTTCTCCCCCCAACCTCCGACGGACGATGATGACACCGTTGCTACCGATATCGAAGAGCGCCTCGAGCTTGACTATCAGCTTGGAGAGGATATCAAGGAGAAACTCATTCCCCGCGCGATTGACTGGTTCACTGGCGAAGCTCTTCAATTTGAGGAATTGGGGGATGACATCGACCCAGAAGAATTTGATGATGAAGATGACGAGGAGGATGATGACGATGAGGATGATGACGATGATCGGAAATCAGACCAAGATGTTGAAGAGGATTCCGATGAAGAGGTATTTGGCTCTAAATTCAATCTGTACCTCGAGAGTGGTTGCTAATCCCAGCTAGGATGGTACCTCCAAGCCAAAGAAGGAGGCAGCAGAATGCAAGCAAAGCTAAGTATTGTGACTGGAGGAATCTTGCTACAACTATGCTTGAGCAAGTGAAATTTAAATCCAGACTGTACTGCTGCCCATCAATTATTGGTTTGTAGTGGGATGACCTTTCTGTTTACATGCTCTCTTTCTAATAACTGATTTGTTCTACACTTGTCCCCTAAATTTTTTTTTCTCTTTTCTTTTATTTTCTTTTTCTTTTTATAATTTTCTTTATTAATTATCTGCACTTCAGCATAGTGTATGGCACTTGCTTTGCTTGCTCAGTTTGATGGATGCAAGATGGAAACTCCGTATTCACTGGGCTCCTTGGCGACAAAGGGTAAATTCTATCCCACCAGATCTTCGGGTTCTTAATTTTCATTTTCTGTTATTCTATTCTCTTCTGCTCCTTCCTTTTTGTCTTTGTTTCTTTTCCTTACCCTTAAAATGTCGGCGGCGTGTGGAGTACGCTTTTATTTATTAGGCAGTCTTCTACTGTTATGCAACAATCTATTTGTGCCCTTTTAAAACATCAAATCCAATAACTAGATCAAGTTAAGTTGTTTTCCATCCTAGTTTACTATTGCAAGTTTTGTACTATGTGCAACTATATGTATGCCAACAATAACTACTTAGGAAATGTAAGTTTAGTAATACAGATAAAGTGCCTCACAACATAATACCTGGTAAATATGTTATATGTTGATATCTTCAAGACCCCTTTTTTAAAATGCTATATTATGCAGTTACTACCTGATACCTGCTTACCTTAGGTAAGGTACGGTGTGCACTCAAATTGAGCGTTGATGTGTCCTAAATCTTGGCGTTGACAACTGTGGGTTTCGTTCAGACAAGTGGCGCGGCTCCCCAGGCTCAGGGGCTGCGGGCCTGCGGCTCGCTAATGGCCAGCTGTTAGCCAGTTCAATAATATATTTCCCTTGGGGTAAAACGACATGCTTTGCTCCTACAAGGAAGCAAACGAATGTTAGATGCAGAGAAAAGCACTCCCTTCTAAAACTCAGTACTCGACTGCCAGATTTCTTACTCTAAATGCCTACAGTACCAAACATATTGGTTCGTCGGTCGTCCGCATAGGCACCCTGGTTTCGGTCTCGTTTGAATCGACGGTATCAGTGGATTAGTCCACACGGTCTTGATGGCACACAATTACGAGGTCGGGACGAGGGCCTGGCAACCTGATCCTACTGAGGGATGGGTCGCATCCGAGGTAAAGGAGAAGTTAGTTGATGGAGACAAGGTGCAACTTGTGTTTGTGTTGGAAAATGGCGAGGTTCGTCTGAAGCTTCTCGCTGCGTGTCATGCATCTGATATTCGCCGCGGTAATTGATCGACTGACATATTTTTGCTCGAGAAGTCGAGGGCCTTTGAAACCACTCAAGCTGAGTTACAGGTGGACAACAATCCAAAATTACCCCCGTTGATGAATCCTGCTATGCTCGAAGCCAGCGAAGACCTCACGAACTTGTCCCATCTGAATGAGCCTGCTGGTTTGTATGCCCTTTGGAAAGATGTTTCAGCTCAAGACTAATGGTATTTTAGTTCTACAGGCTATCAAACTTCGTTATGCTCAAAAAGAAATATATACATACAGTGGCATCGTTCTTATCGCGACTAACCCTTTTGCCCGGGTAGACTCACTCTATGTCCCACAAATGGTGCAAGTTTATGCTGGAAAACATCGAGCTTCACAGGCACCCCATCTTTTTGCCATTGCAGAAGAGGCATTCGCGTAAGGATTGACTTCTTTCTCTCGCATCACTCGGATTTTTTACTCACATGTTACAGAGACATGTTACGAGACAAAAAGAACCAGACAATTGTGGTCTCAGGGGAGTCGGGTGCTGGAAAAACCGTCAGCGCTAAGTACATCATGCGTTATTTTGCGACTCGTGAGTCCTCGGACCAACCCGGCAAGTACACCACGAGTAGAGCAGATGCGATCAGCGAAACTGAAGAGCAAATTCTGGCAACAAACCCAGTTATGGAAGCTTTCGGCAATGCGAAAACAACTCGTAATGACAATTCTTCGCGGTTCGGGAAATATATCGAGATCATGTTCGACGAGAAGACCAATATCATTGGTGCAAAGATCAGAACATATCTTCTAGAAAGATCTCGACTGGTGTTCCAGCCCCTAAAGGAACGAAATTATCACATCTTCTACCAGCTTGTGGCTGGTGCAACGGATGCACAGAGACAAGAACTCGGTCTTGTCTCGGTCGAGGACTTCGATTATCTCAGCCAAGGTGGAACGCCGACTATTGATGGCGTTGAAGACAAGACTGAATTCAGCGCGACGAGAAAGTCCTTGACAACCATTGGTGTACCAGAAAAAACGCAAGCTGAAATATTCCGTGTCCTTGCAGCTTTGCTGCATCTTGGAAATGTTAAAATTACAGCTACGCGCACGGACTCTTCTCTGTCATCATCTGAGCCTTCCCTCGTCCGCACCTGCGAACTGCTTGGCATCGATGTCAATGAGTTTGCAAGATGGATAGTCAAAAAACAACTGATAACAAGAGGGGAGAAAATCACATCAAACCTTACACAGCAGCAAGCAACTGTTGTTCGTGATTCAGTTGCAAAATTTATCTACTCCAGCTTGTTTGATTGGCTTGTGGAAAAAATCAATTGCGGTCTAGCGACTGAAGCAGTTCTAAACCGGGTCATGTCCTTCATCGGTGTTCTAGATATTTACGGGTTTGAGCATTTCGCTAAAAATTCGTTTGAGCAGTTCTGTATTAACTACGCTAACGAGAAACTACAACAAGAGTTCAACCAGCACGTCTTCAAACTCGAGCAAGAGGAATATGTACGTGAACAGATAGATTGGACGTTTATTGACTTCTCGGACAACCAACCCTGCATCGACCTAATCGAAGCAAAACTTGGAATTCTGGCTCTCCTGGACGAGGAATCTCGCCTACCTATGGGCTCTGACGAGCAATTTGTGACTAAGCTTCATCACAATTTTGCTGCGGATAAGCAGAAGTTTTATAAAAAACCTCGATTCGGCAAATCTGCCTTCACCATTTGTCACTATGCTGTTGACGTCACGTATGAGTCCGATGGCTTCATTGAAAAGAATAGGGATACTGTCCCAGATGAACACATGGAAATTCTGCGCAATTCTTCCAACGGGTTTATAAAAGAGATTCTGGATACAGCCGCTGCTGTTCGTGAGAAAGACTCGGCCTCTATTTCATCCAAGCCAGTTGCTGCGCCGGGGCGCAGAATCGGTGTTGCCGTTAACCGCAAACCTACGCTTGGTGGAATATTCAAATCATCTTTGATTGAACTCATGAGTACAATAAACTCCACGGATGTGCATTACATACGTTGCATCAAGCCCAATGAGGCAAAGGAGCCTTGGAAATTCGAAGGCCCAATGGTCCTCAGCCAGTTGAGGGCTTGCGGTGTGCTTGAAACTGTTAGGATTAGCACTGCGGGTTATCCTACTCGCTGGACCTACGAGGAGTTTGCCATCCGCTATTACATGCTGTGTCACTCGTCACAGTGGACATCTGAAATCAGAGAAATGTGCCATGCCATTTTGCAGAAAGCACTTGGAGATGGTAGCCACCAGAAACAGGATAAGTATCAATTGGGATTGACGAAAATATTCTTCCGCGCAGGCATGCTTGCCTTTCTCGAAAATCTTCGGACTTCAAAGTTAAATGAATGTGCGGTGATGATCCAAAAGAATCTGCGGTGCAAGTATTATCGGCGCAGATATCTTGAGGCTCGTACATCTATTCTCACAACTCAAGCTCTAATCAGGGGGTTTTTGGCAAGGCAGTATGCAGCAGAAGTGCGACACACCAAGGCTGCTACTACTATCCAACGAGTATGGCGAGGTCAGAAAGAAAGGAGAAGCTATAACCAAATCCGTGGCAATTTTATACTCTTCGAATCAGTTGCGAAGGGGTTCCTTTGCCGGCGCAACATCATGGACACAATACTTGGTAATGCAGCCCAGACTATACAACGGGCCTTCCGTTCCTGGCGTCAGTTACGTGCTTGGCGACAATATCGTCGGAAGGTAGTCATTGTCCAGAGCCTTTGGAGAGGTATGGAAGCTAGGAAAGAGTACAAGAAGCTCCGAGAAGATGCAAGGGATTTGAAACAGATTTCTTACAAGTTGGAAAACAAGGTGGTGGAGCTGACTCAGTACCTTGAGTCTCTGAAACGCGAAAATAAGTCACTGAATTCGCAGCTGGAGAACTACGAGACTCAATTGAAGTCGTGGAGAAGTCGACATAATGCATTGGAAACTCGTTCAAGGGAGCTACAAGCCGAAGCCAACCAAGCTGGAATTACCGCCGCCCGGTTAAGTGCCATGGAGGAAGAAATGAGCAAGTTACAGAAAAACCATACCGATGCGCAAACAACTATCAAGCGTCTTCAAGAGGAGGAAAAAATATCAAGAGAGTCTATTCACTCTGCGAATCAGGAGTTGGAAAGGCTCAAGCAACTGGACACCGATCATGAGAATGATAAGGCCACTCTCCGCCAACAAGTTGCTGATCTTGAAGAACAACTGGAGCTCGCAAAGCGAACTATGCCCGTCAACGGCACGAATGGTGAGCCGCAGAATAACGGCCCTGCTCAGCCTCCTGCGAGCGGCTTGATAAACTTGGTATCCTCCAAAAAGCCTAAGCCCAAACGACGTAGTGCTGGCGCAGAAAAGATAGATACCGATCGCTTTAGCGGGGCATACAACCCACGGCCAGTGTCCATGGCAGTTCCAAGTTCTACCCTGGGCCGTCAGAACTTTTCAGGGTCTGCATTCACACCTGGTCTCGATTCCGTTGAAGTGGAGCTTGAGAATTTGTTGTCTGAAGAGGATGATCTCAACGAAGAGGTCACAATGGGCTTAATTCGCAATCTCAAAATTCCTCTTCCCAGCTCCACCCCGCCACCAACTGAAAAGGAGGTCCTTTTCCCCGCATATCTGATTAATCTTGTCACATCCGAGATGTGGAACAACGGATTTGTCAAGGAATCAGAACGCTTTTTGGCAAATGTGATGCAATCTATTCAGCAAGAGGTCATGCAACATGATGGTGACGACGCGATAAACCCCGGTGCCTTTTGGCTTTCAAACGTGCACGAAATGCTTTCTTTCGTATTTTTGGCCGAAGACTGGTATGAAGCGCAGAAAACCGATAACTACGAGTATGACCGTCTACTAGAAATTGTGAAGCACGATTTGGAGAGTCTCGAGTTCAACATCTATCACACATGGATGAAAGTGTTGAAAAAGAAGCTTTACAAGATGATAGTTCCCGCAATCATTGAGTCCCAATCTCTCCCGGGCTTTGTCACAAGCGAGACCAATCGATTCCTTGGAAAACTTCTTCCTTCTAACAACAACCCCGCTTACAGTATGGACAACCTTCTCAGTCTTCTCAACAATGTTTATAAAGCAATGAAGGCTTTTTATCTTGAGGATTCCATCATAACGCAGACCGTCACCGAACTTCTTCGGCTCGTTGGTGTGACTGCTTTTAACGATCTCCTCATGCGGAGAAATTTCCTTTCTTGGAAACGTGGTCTTCAAATTAACTACAATATCACACGGATCGAGGAGTGGTGTAAAAGCCACGATATGCCTGAAGGAACATTGCAGCTTGAACATTTGATGGTAGGTAGTTCAAGGGCTTCATTTGTTTTAATAGTGCTAACACTGTCACAGCAAGCAACCAAACTTCTCCAGCTTAAAAAAGCGACTCTCAATGACATTGAAATTATCCAGGACATATGCTGGATGTAAGACTAAAACTTTGCCTTGAGCTCAGTCTCAATCCTTGCGGATGGCTAATGAATATACAGGCTTTCCCCAAATCAAATCCAAAAGCTCTTGAACCAATACCTTGTTGCTGACTACGAGCAACCGATAAATGGCGAAATCATGAAAGCTGTGGCCTCTCGCGTTACCGAAAAGAGCGATGTACTTCTTCTGACTCCTGTTGACATGGAAGACAGCGGTCCATATGAAATTGCTGAGCCACGTGTTATCACAGCACTAGAAACATATACACCATCTTGTGAGTTGGCTTCATTTTGAACCTTTTTTTTTTTTTTTTTACTAATAATCTTAATCAGGGCTTCAAACTCCGCGGTTGAAGCGTCTTGCTGAAATTGTGTCAGCTCAGGCAATGGCCCAGCAAGAAAAACTTGAAATGGCAGAGAGCACTCCAATGGCTGCTGGTTAATGATACTGTCCTGTACATTAGAAGTGCCGTTCTCTTTTGGTTTTAGCTACGGATCATGACCATAGTTTTCATCAGACACAAAGCATCTGCCATGGGTGGGAGGTTGAACATATCAGCTGGTCTTTTACTTTTTAAGCGTAACACAATCTACCTTGGTTTTATCCGCTATCTCTTTACCCATACATTTTAAATCCCCCTCAAATCTTCCTCATCCCATCAACTAGAGCTCAGCGGGTGTTTTGACCAGTATTTATATCTTCCGAGATAATAATTATCCAGCTGCAATGCAGTAGCCCTTGATAAATGGGTTACAACAGAATGTCTAGTTGCTAGTGGTATTTTCTCATACAAATCTATGGTATGGTCACTAGCCATAGTGAGGATGTTATACTCTAATGCTAGTAGCATTCTTTGGGTTGCTGGATCTGACTTTCTTAAAGAAGACCTATAATGATTGAGGTTGTCAAAGCTTTTCAATTACTTAACACTTGTTTTTTATCACTTATTACATTTTCTATCTATGTTTATAACTGGACAAGGGTTTAATGTAGTTACGTCAAATGCCATAAGGACTGACAAACATACACATACTACCCAGTTTATTTTTAATTTAGGGGATGTATAGAAATACATATGTTTTTATTTTAGAGCAATCATGGATGTATCTAATGACATCCCTTAAGGATCATAGGTCACAGCATATGGAATACATTGGGATTATCTGGATTATCACTACTGAGTAGTATGTGTCTGTATCCTACATAAGGTAGGTACTTAGGTATGTGGGGTAACAAGTGGCGGCCGGTGGGGGAGGGGCAATAATAAAGCTGCGCTACTGAACACCACTTTTTGGCAATTATCTCCAACTCGTTGGTCTTCATTTGTTGCGTCTTCCATCACTCGAATGCCATCACTATGTCTACATTGAAGAAGCTAAACTTTATCACTGGCAATAAGAATAAATTGGCAGAAGTGAGAGCAATACTTGGCAGTGTCATCGACGTTGAAAACCAGGTGATCGATGTACCGGAAATACAAGGGAGCATTGAGGATATTGCCAAGGAGAAATGCCGACGTGCAGCAGACGCGGTAAGCCATAGTTTTTTTCTGTTTCAAAGATCCATTGCTCATTTGAATATGAACACGGCCCGCGTAGATCAAGGGACCTGTTCTTACAGAAGATACTGCTCTTGAATTCCACGTACTGAAAGGTCTCCCTGGCCCCTACATGTATGTACGCACCACTATCGCGGAGGAAGGTTTTGATCATGTTATATATCTCCAGGGGCTAACGGCAACCAAGAAAACAATTTCTCGACGCACTGGGCCACGAAGGTCTTAACAAGATGCTCGATTCATTCGAGGATAGAACTGCAGAAGCTGTGTGTACATTTGCATTCTGCCGCGGGCCTGGATCCGAACCCATTCTATTTCAAGGAAGAACAGAGGTATGAGTTTATCATGATCACGAATGAATTTTACCAGAAACCTAATTTCCTTTCTCGCCAGGGTGCAATTGTGAGGCCAAGGGGCCCGGCAAATTTTGGTATGTAGGAATCAACCTAAAACTATGGGCTGTCGAATTCTTATAAACGTTGTATAGGATGGGACCCTATCTTTGAATACCAAGGGACAACATACGCCGAAATGGATAAGGAAAAGAAGGTGAGACAAAACGAAATGATCGATGTTATTTCGTCAAACTAAACACCTGAACAGAACAAAATCTCCCATCGGTACAAGGCATTGGTGAAACTCCAGGATTGGCTCTCCGAGACACAGGTCTGAAACGATAATATAGAGATGGTGGTATACAAATGCATCAAGAATATATGATTCTGCATTTGAGATTCGAGGTTAACCCGTATTTTCTGATTGCGCCCTTTTCCATGACTCCACCCAAGTTGAGATTCTTGCACAGTTGCACTCCACATCGTCATCCTTTTCACTGTTTAACTCAACCACCGCCTCCTCATCGAAAGCATCTCGAGCTTCTTCCAAAAGAACGCCGAAAATCTCTGCATCTAAATTTTCCTGTAGCTTGACTTCATGATATCCCCTGCAGCCAAAAGAGCGAGAGGAGAAATTTCAGCTAGGGAATCGCAGGAAGGACAGGGGAAAGGGGATGCTCAATGGGCAAAGTACCTTGTTGAGAGACGATCATATAGCATAGAGGTAGATGGACATCGCAAAACAACGACTAGATCGACCCAGGATTTGGGAAATAGATCGCACGCATGCCAATCAATTAGGTAACCACCCTGAAGCACCTCATCTTCAATTGCATCTAGGAGCTACGAGGAGATTTAAGCGTGAGCATGATTCGAAGTAGAGGTAAAGCACTTAGGTCTGCAGCCGTCATCGCTTAATTCCATAGGGGACATCAACAGCCATCAGGGAGAATGAGCCGGAAAAGAAAAGGGAAAGAAAAAAGAAAAAGAAAGAAAGAAAGAAGGAAAGGAAAGTGAAAGTAAAAAAGCATACCTTGTCCTCGTCTACGACCCAAGTTTCCAATTCCTGGTCATAGGTCTCATAACAATGTCGGTCTTTCGCAACTTGATTGATCGATAGGTGTCGCAGCCCAGTTTCTTGCGCCAATTGCTCACAATGGACAGTCTTCCCCACTCCAGGGGTGCCGGTGATGATCACATTTGGAAATTTTCGCATTATGCCCCTCAGCGGCGATGCTGATGTTATTAGATAAACTGTGGTGACGAAGGGTCAGAGGGGAAAATTTCCGTGGGCAATCCCCAGACGCCTGGTCGGATTAAATTGGTCCGGTTATCGGACACTGATAAAATCGTAGGGCTCACGAGGTAGGTATATAATACTCGATGTCCCAGCACTAGGTAGAAATAAGTTTAAAATAGATATACATTTTAAGATAACAAAACTCCACGTTATATCTATATAGGCATTTGTTTTTGGAAGATTACAAGTTATATGCTCTAACCATCAGCTGTGGTCTCTCAAAGACAAAAGAAAAAGCAAAATGTGTGTAAACAGAGAGCTGGAATGGTTTTGTTCTATTATTGCATTCCCCCCTGCGCTCCAGATGTGTCAGTAGCTGTATGTGTATGCACAAGTAAGCTGCTTTATGGATTCTGGTAGGTTTCCAAATCTGGGACGGAGAGCCTAGGGGTGTCAGTCATGCCTCACAATTTGAGGTATAGTCGAAGCTTACTTAAGGATTTCGAAAACTTTATACTTCTGCAAGTATGCTGCGCCTCGACGGTGTGCTTTCAGAAGTCGAGCCGGATCTGAAGACTTTGCATTCGTCCCTACCAAACGCTTTATTGACGGTGAAGTCTTAAACATCGGGTCGAATACAAGGAGATTTCCACTGCCGTTTTCCCGAATCTCAAACCCGATTATTGTCAAGGAGTGTCCTGATGAGCCCCAAGTCAGGCACTAGGTCCCACGACAAGAAAAGGGAGATGAGCATGTCATACCTTGGTGTTGAAAATATATGGGTGGTAAACTCGTCGTAATAACTTTCTTATCATTCCCATCCAAGGAAAATGCAGGCTGGAAATATGAAGCAATACTCATGTATAAAGCATCATAACCACGCACTTTATTTGTTTCACTGATACTATTGGCTTCACACCTAATCGATGGTCAGAACCGCTATTGGAATGGGGAGAAAAGAAAACAGATCAGCACTCACGGTATTCCGAGACTCGTAAATAGAGCCTGTGCCTTCGTGGGATTAGAAATGTACGAATTATTGAGAGTTCCAGAGGGGTTTCACCTCAGGCGTGCCAATGAATTTCCTTGTGCCGCGAATTCCTCCGGTTTCGACTCTCCCAACACTGTTGAATCCCATATCCCAAGCCTTTTCTATCATATCTTGCAATTCCAAAATTGTTGGTAACTTTCCAGAAAACTCCTCATGCCCGGTGGACTGGGATCCTTGGATGTAGGAGACAAGCATTTGGATGTTCCTATAGCCACAAAACCCGCCCTCTCTGGGCATTTTGAAAATATGACGGACTTTGGGGCTACAGAAGAAGGCACGTTGGATAGACTTATCCTGCTCACAGAGCTGGGCAAGTACTGGGATAATTCCAGTAGTCTCATTCTCAACCGTTTCATGTCTCAAAAGCATACCGTCCGAAGTAATTCGATTGGACTGTGTGGTTTTGGCACCCTTTTCTAGCATTCGCCTCAGCCATGATGGCATTCGCTTCTCGTGGGCATGAGGCCCCAGCTCCGCACGCTAGACTTCCAGTCAGTAAAAAAAAAAAAAAAAAAAAAAAAAAAACCGTAGTGAGGTCACTTCGAAAACAATACCCCAAGCCTCTTGATGTCGCCAGCTGGTGTGCTATTGGGGCGACGAGCTCTGTTGCCCTTTATCAATTCGGACTGCGGGGATTCGCCCTTTTTTTGATGCCCCTTAGCTGAAGATTTATACCATGACAGTATAGTTTCATCATCAGGAGATTCATCAGAATCGGGTGCGACCGTTCCCAAGCCGCCCGGTTCTGTCTGGGTGATATCTGCATTGTCAAGCGCAATTCCCTCTGCAAAATGCAAGTCAAGATGAGTGGAAAGTTCGACATTTGCCACTACTTCCCCACAACCATGTGGACAATCGACATATTTGCCCATGTGGTCTTCATCAATTGATGATTGTAATTGCTGGTGCTCATAGTTTGCTCCATGCAGATTCTCGGGAGACGCACTATGGCCAGCCTTGGACTGTGTACTAATTTCAGGGTGACAGTATTCGATATGCTCCTCAACAAAATTGGTTTCAGGATCAGAAAAAGGGCAAAAAGGGCATATTGCTATGTCTCCATTCCTGTCCATGGCACGTAAGTTTCGTTTAATAGGCAACGGTAGTTAAACGGCAAAAGATTTCTTTTATCGCTAGAAATTGCACAGCGAAATTGCTTATGCCAATAAAGAGGGTGATGGATAGAAGGAGATAAAAAAAGATCGAGGAGATTAAGGCTTGTCCTTCGAACCTAAGACTGATAAGGTATACGCTTGGGTTTTAAGGCTCTTGTCGTAATGAAAGTGCTCTTATTCGGAACATAAACGTATTTTGGTTTCAGACAATGTTTTTTTTTTTTTTTTTTTCAAAGATGATTGATCGAGGTGTGTAGAGAGGCGCAGCAATTGGGGACGAGAATACGTGCTACTACTACGGTGTCGGTATGCTACTGTGTGCCTTATTGATTGCTGTGGTACTTTTCCTAGGCTCCAGGGAGGTAATCTGAGCCAGCCCACCAATAATATACAGTCTAATACCAGGTACAATAATACTGACAGTAGGTACCTCCCTTATGATGAGTAAGTCATACATAGATTGATTCTATTCTTCTTGAACGTTTATGAATGACTATATATCCCTCTTTCCTTCTAAGTAGTGAACAATGAATACTGTGAAGTTCATCCATAGGTAGACAGGGCGTTCCCATTCCCATACATGCATCGTACACATCCAATACATGACTAAAGTATTTAATATATTTCCTTTCATAGATACGTCATATCCCTCGCATCAGTGATTCAGAGAGCAAGGGCGATAAGAATGCTGGAGTATTGTGCTCATAAGTCTAACGAAATAATGCTTTTGCTTGTGGACTCAACTTGCAAACTTGTAATAATAAACAACGGATTTGCCATGATCATATTATTCCGATAAAGTCGGTACATAATACCAATGCCTAATATTGGCAGACTTTCATTCAGAGTTTGGAACCACCCCTGCCTTTTTTTTCTCTCCGATATCGTTTTGTGGGCCGTGTCCGCAGGGGAAGGCGGAAAAAAGAAAAAAAGTTTCTTTGAGTCAAAAGGGCTACCAGTGTGCTCCGCTTTCGCAAACCGCCAGACTCCAGTGTGCACATACATAAAAGGGTTGCCCCGCTGCCCATGCCAAGTTCAAGGCTCTACTCGATTACATGACCATTTATCCTGTGGTTGTTCGAATTGACCAGAATGGAAAGCAGCCTTCGATCCAGTTCAGATCTCCTGTCCAAGGTCAATGGCAACCCCGCTGGCTCGAGTAGTAATTGGGTAGTGCAGAAGTTTGGGGGGACCAGTGTTGGGAAGTTTGCACTCAATATCATTGATCAGGTTGTGCTGTGAGTACTCTTACAGAAATCCGGCGTTTCCATAGCCGCATGTTTAATAATGAGTGTCTTTATCTAGACCAAGTCTTGCAGAACACAGTGTGGCTGTGGTGTGCTCTGCTAGGAGCAGTTCTACAAAAGCCGAGGGTACTACAAATCGGTGAGTCATATCGGTATCGCAGCTGGATGATGTCAATGCCAAATACATGCTTTGGTCCCAGTTATCCAACCTTCATTTTCTACTTCTGGTCCCTGATTCTGATGCCTGGTGAGCCTGTAGTTTGTTACGAGCAGCGCGCGACGCAGAAAACTCTCAATCACAACACTATGCATCCTTCGTCGAGGCGGTCCGGCTGGAACATGTACAGGTCGCCGAGGAACAGTTAAATTCTGCTGAACTGAAAGCCCAAGTGATTGCAGATATCACCGGCGAATGCGAAAGAGTCCTCAAATTCTTGGAAGCCGCTCAGACGCTTGGGGAAATCAGTGCCCGGTGTGTGGACAAGGTGATTAGCACAGGAGAGAAACTAAGCTGTCGGCTCATGGCTGCCTTCATTCAAGATCGAGGAGTAGACTCACAATACGTGGATCTCTCCGATATCATCACCTTTCCAATCGGGAGTCAAGGCCTTGACCAGAAATTCTACAACAATCTCGCCAACTCTCTCGGCGCAAAGATCCGAGAATGTGAAGGAAAAGTGCCAGTTATTACCGGGTTCTTCGGGACAGTGCCTGGAGGACTTTTAGATCAAATCGGACGTGGCTACACGGATCTTTGTGCTGCCCTTGTTGCGGTTGGGGTGAATGCCAAGGAGTTGCAAGTCTGGAAAGAGGTTGATGGGATATTTACTGCAGACCCGCGCAAAGTGCCTACCGCTCGCCTCTTACCGGTAATTACGCCTGCCGAGGCAGCTGAACTGACCTTCTACGGCTCTGAAGTTATCCATCCCTTTACCATGGAGCAAGTTATTCGTGCCAAGATCCCAATTCGCATAAAGAACGTTATGAATCCAAAAGGAAATGGCACCATAATCTTTCCTGACTCAACCGCTGAACTTGAAAGGACGACCCCAGGACATGACCCTCGATTGTTCCGTACGCGAAGCCCTAGTCTTATGCAGAGGCCGAAGCGACCAACAGCCGTGACAATTAAGCATAAAATACTCGTGATCAACGTACATTCCAACAAGCGCTCATTGTCGCATGGGTTTTTTGCTGGCATATTCTCGGTGCTTGACCGCTGGCGGCTCTCGATAGATTTGATTTCGACAAGTGAAGTCCACGTGTCTATGGCTCTGCACTCTGAGATGCCCCTTTTAAATGGGATCGGAAGGGATGAGTACCAGATCATTGATGATGACCTCAAAGGGGCCTTGAATGACCTTCAGAAGTATGGAACAGTTGACATAATCCCGGAGATGGCGATTCTCAGTCTTGTCGGAAAGCAAATGAAGAACATGATTGGGGTCGCTGGGCGAATGTTCTCAACACTTGGTGAAAATAATGTTAACATCGAGATGATCTCGCAAGGTAATTATACTTTTCATTTTCCCATTATCTTGCACTCGACTGTGTCCTAATAGCTTTTTTCCGTTCTCCAGGTGCAAGCGAAATCAACATCTCCTGTGTTATTGAAGAAAGAGATGCGGACCGTGCCCTAAATATAATCCACACCAGTATGTTTACATTTCTGGATTGAAAAGACAATGTACCATTTTGTGGTGCTCGAGACATCTATATTCTGGTGTTTTGAGGTTTCCGTCAAATTTCCTTGTCAGGAGACGAAGAAGAACATTTCATTTTGTTTACCACAAGTTATGTGAAATCATGACGTTGGAAAAATGACCATCCAGTTGCATCTAATTGGAGTGAATGGCTTTTTTGGCCCAATGCATGGGGTTGGCATTTTCTTTCCTCGCCCTCCCCCCTTTTTTTTTGTGTCCCCTGATTTTTCTTCATCTTGCTTTAGATAGATTCTCGGCATCCCTTTTCACTGACTGCCCTTTTTATGATTTGATATAAATTTTTTTTTTCCTTTGGGTGGGCGTTATGGCATCTGTCTAGGTAGGCATTACGGTTGTTACAGCAAGCAAGGTTATTATATTCATTGGCAAGCAATAGAGGGTTTAGGCTATCATATTGGGATACTTATGTGTCAAGACAGCTACATGGGATATATATAGAGCAAAAGAGTTTCATAGAGGACTATATCTTCCTGCGATTTGCCAAGTAGATTTTGTGACTAAGACATGGCCTTCAATCATCCACCTAGCAGGAGCAGGGATATCAAGCAATGCTCTTTAATTATACGAAGTACTCTCTGTACCCTCTGTGCACAGGCAGAGGCAAAAAACCAGAGGGTGAAAAAAAAAAAAAAGGTACCATGCACTTTGCCCCCTGATATCCAGTATATTTGGATGTGCATGTGCATGGTTGAGAATATATGATAGAAGTAATACTTCATGCTTTATATACATGATACATGCATGTTATAAAAACCATGATCCATTATATGCCCTACACTTCATAACTAGAGTAACTAGACTGACTTACATCTTGATATCATTGTAAGTGAAACATCTCATGTCACATATGAGATACTGTGGCTGAATGGTACATTCTACTTACATTATTCAGCCCACAGAGTAGTTCAATGTCTCAGCCTCCTATGTTCTAAACCCCTCACTGAGAAAGGGTTCAATCCACAGCAATTACTCATTACCTAGCCATTAGATAGGTAGTATGTACTCCGTACTAGTGTGGTGGTTTGATAGTAATAATATGATTATCATTATAATTATAGAAAACCATATAACCTGTATGTCAGTGAAAAATGAATACTCCGTAGCTAGGTAGTTACATCAACAGCTTCTGATTTCTTGGACAATGGACTGTAGTAATTCACTTTTTTAGTCCATAGTTGGAAGACCTAGACTCTCCCTGCGGCTGGACGACTGGACATGCCTGCCTCGTCAGTCGCACGGGATGGGTCCATGATCGGCCAATGCCCTCATATTATTGGACTAGATGATCGCTCCTGGCGGGGAATTGAGCAAGGAGCCCAGCCAGACTGAGCCAGTAGTTTGGCAGGGGAGTGGAGACTGCATGCTTTTGAGACAGGTTGGTAATATTGTCATCCGTGACAATACTAAGCGGCGGGAGAATGACCAGATTATCGATTTCATTGGTGAGTGGACGCGCAGCTGGACGCGTCGTAACCATACCATACAACCCCGCGAGGCGCGCAGGAGGACATCCCCATCGCAGCCATGTTCCGGCCTTCCATTCCTCCCTCGACCAAGAGAAGTAAGAGTAGTAAACCTTCCTAGTTCCGACATACATAGCAGCAGCAGGAGGAGATGGCCATCCTCAAACGAACCTCCACCCCCTCTCTCTCTCCCCACCTTGTAGAAAGAAAGTTGAACCAAGACCAAGGGATTTGATTTAGAATATCAAGCCGTCTTCCCGGTTATCTTCCCTCGATAACTAGTACCCTCACCCTACTCCTCCCCTTCCGATCCAATCTTTTCTTCCCCAGATCTTTCTTCGCGCAACTCTATCCATCCATTCATCCATCTATCTACCCACATCTTTCCCATATTTGGACTCTGTGGGAGCTCCTGGGTCGCGTCCTAGTGAATTTGAATCGCTTTTCGCATTGACTTCTTGCCTTGGTCCCTTTCTCTACTGCTTTTTATGGTCTTTACCGCTTGGGCCGCAGTCTCAATGTGCCTTTGTTAGTGCCTTGTGGCCCAATCCCTAGCTGTGCTGTCTGGGGGCTACACGCGCCCTTTCTCTCTCTCTCTTTCCCGTGGATAATATCGCTCGACTGCCGCGGATTCCGAGTTTCTTTGATGCTGGCTTGTCAACACATATTGTTCTGAATTTAAAAACCGTGCTCATCGCAAGACACCGGAAGTTTCTCAAATTGTCGCCTCGACTAGCGTCGATCTCCCGCGTACACGCTTCAACAATACATAGCCTGTCTTTTCACGCGTCATACATCTGCCTGGTGCAGTTTTCCGGCTAGGAGGATCGAGACTGAGTGATAGGATTATGAATTCGACGCGTCTGGCGCCAATCGCGCAGAGGTTCCCAGAAGCGTCTTCGCCTTATGATAGTGAAATTTCCCAGTCGCATTCCGCTCGCCTCGAGCCCTCGCCGTTACCTTTACAACACATCGAGAACGCCTCTTCGACTCGGGATTACGTTTTGAACCCACCATCCAGCGTGCCGAACAAGCCATCCCCACGAAAAGCGCATCGCAGGTCTAGCCTAGCGCAGTCTGGACGGGCCAAGCTGGGTTTTGTTTCGATCACTGCGCCGACCCCTCCAATGTTCACCACCGATTCACCAACCAAAAAACCCCCCTTTAACACATATCCACATTCTGCTATTCCACCATCGTCTTCAATGCCGCAATCTGCTCTTTTCACAACCTTTTCCAGTGTTAACCCCGAGAAGGCGCCTCCAAGAGACAATCAACCGGTGAATGAGCCTTTGAATGATAGTCTTGCCGATTTCCCAGATCCTTCCTATGGAGCAAAAGTTCCTTTGAAAAGAACACTCATGGAGGCGGCACCTTTGAAGGAGCGATCAGCGAAGAAGTTGAAACGGGAGGATGTCATCTCGATTTACTTGCCGGAGCCTCATGAAATGCCGCCCATTGAAGATGATGGCACGAAGCCACCATACAGCTATGCGACGCTGATTGGGATGTCTATTCTACGCGCGCCTAATAGACGACTGACTTTGGCGCAGATTTACAAGTGGATATCGGACACGTTTTCATACTACAAGAACAGTGACCCGGGCTGGCAAAATAGCATTCGCCACAACCTCAGTCTGAACAAAGCATTCATTAAACAAGAACGACCGAAGGATGACCCAGGCAAAGGAAATTACTGGGCAATTGAGCCTGGAATGGAGTCACAGTTTTTAAAGGACAAGCCTTTGCGCCGTGCAACCATGTCAAGCCTTCCCCTTCCTGCTGCCCCTCAAAGAGAATCGTCATCTCTACCACAGAATACTAGTACAGCTACCTGGGTAGTGCCACCGCCTCCCATTCATTCTACCGCGTCAAAGCCATCCCAAAACGTGGACTTGTCATCCGACGCCACGCTTCCTGCTTCCGACCCTGCTCTCCAGGAAGATACCGGCGACGAAAGTGCCAATGCTGTTGTACCACAGGGCCTCCCCCCACGCTCTTCCCCACCCCCACCAATTCACTCATCCCCTCCAGTTGCTCCGCCGCGCTTTACTCGTCCAGGCACTCCTCCTACTCCCTCCCAAACCGTTGCATCATCTGCCATTGCCCCTCGGCCTAGAAAACGCAAATCAGCTGCAATGAACGATAGCGGCTACTTCTCCTCCCTCGAGTCGTCAGCGATGAGGCCAAATAAAGCAAGTCATATCCTCACATCAGACTTGGATATTGACCCGCCACGGATCAAGCGTGGGCGTGCAGAGGAAGAAATCGCCCGCATCCGAAGCTCTTCGCATGATATCAGTCCAAGCCACTCTGGTGCGCTCAAAGATTCAGGCTTGATTGTTGGATCCTCACCTCTTCGTGGTGAATACGTTAGCATGCTGCCGCCGCCGCTTACTCCCGTCATCAAATTCAAAAAACCGGCTAAACCGCCGCCATCTGTTTCTCCTAATACAAATCTTCGGAATCACCGGAAAAAAATCCAACAGATGGTCAACTCTCCTATTAAGCATTTGGGTCTTACAGATGAAGATCTTCCTTGGAGTCCGGCCTTCAATATTCAGGATGAAACATTCACACCCAACGATAATTTTCATGCCAGCTTCGATGTTTTTGCGGACTCGGCCATTGAGAATGCTTCTACCCCTGCATATGGCTCGCCAGAAAAGCGCTCTGTTAAGCGTGCTCGCGCTGATGGAGGAGCCGGTGGAACTGCTCTTGCCGATATCACTGCTATCAATGTGAACAGTCGGACGGGCCTTCCCTCTTTGACCTCGAACAAATCCAAGGCCCTTCTATTCCCTGAGTCCCCGTCGAAGATGCCTGATTCTAGTCGCTTTATCGATGCCACCCATGACGATTTCTTTTCATTCCATCTTTTCGATGAGAGTCCTGGTGAAGTGGATGGTGTGGATCTTTTACAAGGATTCCAGAAGATCGGCGGTCAAACCAAAGAGGAGCCTGCAAGACTTAAAGCGCCTGCATCAAGGCCACACCTTAACCACCGGAGCAACACGTCTTTATTCTGAGGCGACTCTTCGGAATTGGCTACTACTACCAGTCAACTATCTCACTTTTGAAGGAAAGTGTAACTGCATACCAGCACGTTGCTAATTTCTGCACTTATTTATGTTTGGGCCATCGAAATATAATTTCCAATTTCGGTTGGGTCTCTTGGCTCTATGGATAACATTAGGAACGATATTTTTTCCGGGTTTGGGATGGAGTCTGTTGCAAAAGGGGGTTTCTCGTTTTCTTTCTTTTTTCCATTGTTTTCCATTTTTTTCTTGGTTTTTCTTTCTTTTTGTTCTGCAGCTTGTTACCCTAGCTTCTTTACTTCTGGTGTGCCAAATTTCTGGAGTTTCTTGGACTGAGGTAAGGTCTGGAGTAAACATCACTGAGTCTGGGATGACCATGTTATGACCTTTATGACGACATTTGTTAAGATGTACATGAGTATGCGATGGTTTCACGAGTTCAAAATCTTGTTTTTTTGTTCTTCTCTTTGGCGGTTTTCAGTTATACCTTGATTGAATGTTTGCAATGTGCTAGATAGAGCTGATTCGGGGCAAGTCATTTATCATGGCATTCGGCAGTACCTATCAAGCTAATTTTCTTGCATAAACAGCTATAGATTTTGATATATTATTCCGTAAAGGGTATCATATTAGTGTTGAAAAGCAAGTCTGCAACATACATAAGGCAAATTAGGGGACAAAAACCGTGAGACAGAAACATCCAAAAGCTTTGATAGATTGAATCGTCAAAGGGGGAGGCGAGATGGAGAAAGAAGACGAACGAACGAATTCCGTTCCCACCAAACGCCATCTGTAGTATGAAGTGTGGCCCGACCACTTATGACTACTCCGTAATCCTGATTCTAAGCCCATTGTGTGATAAATTTTGTATCAAGTAATCCGTTAAAATGTCATATTCGTCTGCTTGGATTGAAGCGGCATACTCTTTCGCTTCCTTTTCTTTTGTTTTCTCTGTATCTTATCTCTTAGAGATACGCGGGAGGATATTTAATCGCTGCTTGCACAGCCTCGACAGCCGCAGCTGACACACTGGATCATCTGGTCTTCTTTGAGTTGCGCTTTGGGTACACGGCAGATACAGGTTGCGTTAAAGTTGGTTTCTTTGGTTTGCATGCAGCGGAGACAACAGAGCTGTAGATGGGGTATTGTTAGCAAGGTATTCACGGTCTCGGGGCTTTGAAAGTATGGGTACATAGTATAAGACTGGGGGAGGGGAATTGAAAGAGCAGTACCTTTTCATACCCCTGTTTCTTCCACTTTGCGATGAGGTTCGCGTCAGCATAGTTATTCTTCAGAAGCCAGTCGTATAGCTGCTTTGTTATAGCTTCTTTTTCATAATAGAGATCATAAATGTATCTGGAGCCTAGTATATCAGTTAATAAACACTCAAGGTACTTCCAGTCGCAGATGGAAGAGAGGAATAATGAGCTCACGCTGATGGCTTATTTGGAAAATAGGCCACAACATCTCATGTTTCTTTTTCCCATCATGCGAGGCATTCTCTGCATCTTTCATTTTGTTGTTGAACTCCAGCAGCGTATCTTCTATATCATCGAAGCCAGCTGGTGGCGGTTTGCGATTTTTGGAGGTTCGGATCGGAGGCATTATTGACGTTATGGCGTACAAGGTGTAGGAATATTTTGACAAAAAAAGAAAAAAACACACTTTTAGCTTGCAATATCCTTCTGATATTGTCTTCTTTTTTTTTTTTTTTTTTAGTGCTAATTTCAACTGCGAGTTTGGAGTTGGTGTCCTTCATGTGCTACAGCCCATTTGAAGACCAGAACGATCCGCGGTCATTTTGTGCCGGTGCACACCGCCTCGAGCAGTGAGAACTTGTTCGATCAATGGTCATAGGTAGAGAAACAACAATACTTGCAACTATCATCTGCTCTAATTGCACCTGTGTTTCTGATACACCTATCCGTGTCCTTGAATAATATTGCCTTGACTCATTTGATACCCCATTCCTCTCGCTCAAAATGGACTCTCAACCCCAAATCGATATCTCCAAGCTTAGTGATGCCGACAAGAAAGAATTGAACCAGTTCTTGACGAGCGAGGCCCAAAAGTCGAACATTCAGCAGAGTAAGTAATCATCGGTCAACAAATACTTTATAGTCCCATAAGGCCCATCTCCTATTCCTGATCACTGTATTGTTTTGTCATACTCACCGGCGGGTTTAATTCCTATTTTCTTTGCCTGTCTTTCCAGTAATTGCTAACTAGGTATTACTGTCACCAACAGCTGTCCACCACCTCGCCGATGTTTGCTGGAAGAAATGTATCACTTCGAAGGTCTCCTCAGGTCGGTTGGATCGGAAAGAAGAATCCTGTGCACAGAACTGTGTGGAAAGATGGATGGATACGAACTTTGCTGTCTTGAAGCACTTGGAACAGCTTCGCGGATAAATAAACCCAAGGATTCGATCGATTAGCCAGACGTCGATTGAGGACTTCTTCATTATTATGCGCTTTATTTTAACGTTGGTCATCCTGTGAAGTAAACCGGCCGGTTGAGTATATCTGCTATACAGCAGTTGGGCTGTTCAGCAGCAGCATTGGGATGATTTCAAATCTTTGTACCCCTTTATTGTATAACTAGAGAAACATATTATATCATGACCTCTCAGCTTCAGCCATTCTACGTATTGGATTAAGGATGTAGTCTGCGGCAGACCCGCAAAGAAACCAATTACCCAATTCGCCAGGGACACGCTCATATGGCCCTGTTGGCGCACCCGTTCCTGGGTTTACTGAAGTACTATACCGGTTTACGAAATAAAGATTCAATCAGACATGCATTTAAAAAAAGGTATTTCTTTTTTGTTAATCATTCAGCCGTCATTGCAACTCTGGCAGCTAACTGTATGATGTTTGTGAACCACCGCGTAAAAAAAAGTTCGCCCAGACCCAAAGAAAACCAGCAATCTAGACAATAGCCAGCTTGGTGGCAGCGATGTCCAGAGCATCCACGTCAGGGGTTAACCGAGCAAAGGCCTTCTTCGATCCATCGGGTCTGTCGAAGCTAGTTAGACACAAGCTTCAAAACTCGTCTGATATCATTCGTGAGAAAGAATTTCCATACCTGACCAGGGTGTTGACCTTGACGGTCTCAACATCGTACAACTTCTTGAGGGCCATCTTGATCTGGCGCTTGTTGGCCTTGACGTCCACAATGAAGACCAGGGTGTTGTTCTCCTCAATCTTCTTCATGGCGCTCTCAGTGTTGAGAGGGAAGAGGATGACTTTGTGCGAGTCGAGGCGAGGGCCATGGGGGATTGAGCTGCGGGGGTACTTGGGCGACCGGGAGAGCTGGAGGGTCTTGGGGCGGTGGAAGGTGGTGGAGGTGCGGATCTTGCGAGACTTGTTGGCCTGATTGTATCACAAAGTTCAGTATGAATAAACAGCATATGGGATGTTCGACCATGTTAACATACACCTGCACCCTTCAGGACTGCCTTGGCGGCAGCACCAGCCTTCGTCTTGCCTATTGAACAAATACAGTCAGCCCCTCCTGAAATGAAATATTGATAACTTTTCGTTAGAAGCACAAGAAAAGAATCGCAGATAAACGGCTAAAGCAGAATTCAGCCTGTCGCTCTTCAATGTCGTTTTTTCTTTTTCCTTTTCTTTTCTTCTCTCTCTCGGCGAATGTGTGTAAGGAACTTAGATAAATGCCGTCATTTGGCAGATATCACCACAAAGACCAATCCTTGCGATTCAAATACTCGAGCAATTCTGAAGCCTGGGAAATAACAATCACATCGCACTTATTCAACCTACCTTGCTTGTTTTCCACCTTAGGGGCCATGGCTGTCGTCCGGCGCTGTCGTGCTGATTGTCGCAGTGTCGAGTGTCGAATTATTTGGAGTGTATTCGCTTAACGAAAACCCTACGACTTTGCTGTGTGGGTCACCTGACCTGTACCGGATCTCTTGGCGGCCGACGGGCTCCGCTTTAGAATCAGTTGATGACTTATCCGATTATTTGCGGATGGAAAAATAAAGGAAATGCGGACCCCTCTTTGACCATTAGTATTGCTGCTTCTTTATGCTATTTATTTCGTGTGATTAAAATACATACCCCGAAACATCATCTCCAGGACTGAAAAATATCTTAAGAATTAGTGTACATACCCAGCGCTCGTCTGGCAGAAAATTTCAGAGTACCGACAAAAAAGCATGTCTTATATCATTACCTCACGACTTGACCACAGCACTACTCTTTAAAAAAATGACTTCAACAAAGCGCCGGACCAAGAAGCCTATGCTTCTTTCTCATACTCGTCCACCAACAGTCAAAGCAAAACATGCAGCCCTGTCATCAAAAGCAACGCGGAATCTCATTCGTTCTCATCATCAACTTCTCAAATCTCGGGCTCAAGCTATACAGTCCGGCGATCAGGCTCTGGTCAACAAGATTGACTCACAGATCCAAACAAATGGGGGTCTGGAAAGCTACCAGCTAGCCAGTAAACTCGGACAGTCATCGGAGCGCGGGGGTGATTCAAGTAAAGTTTTAATTGATTGGATCAATCCCCAGTTGTCACAATTGAGAGACACGTCTGTCAGGCTAAGGGTCCTTGAGGTTGGCGCTCTCAGTACCAAAAATGCGTGCTCTATGAAAAAATCCTTGACTGTTACAAGGATCGATCTGAACTCCCAGGAGCCGGGGATATTGAAACAAGATTTCATGGAAAGGCCTCTTCCCTGCAATGATGACGATCGATTCCATATCATCAGCCTCTCCTTAGTGCTGAACTTCGTCCCTAATGCAACTGGGCGAGGGGAAATGCTGAAGCGCTGTGTGAATTTCCTGACAAATACACTTCCGCCTTGTTCACCCATCTCTTTTACGCCCAGCTTATTTCTGGTTTTGCCTGTTGCGTGCGTCACAAATTCCCGGTATCTCACGGAAAATCGACTGCAGGAAGTTTTGTCTACTATGGGGTTTGTCCTGGTCAATCGAAAGGAAACTTCGAAATTAATCTTTCAGCTTTGGGAACACAGTCAAAACTACAAACCTAGGCCATTCAAGAAAGAAATTTTGAATCCCGGCAAAACTAGGAACAACTTTGCCATTGTCGTCAATGATAAATAAGCTTATACTAAGAACAAATAGACGCTGACTAAAGGGAGCCTACCTCGCAGAAATCATGTCCTGCGGCAAAAAGGCCCAGGCAGTTCCAACAATGGCTATTATCGATGATAAAACAAGGATAATCCAATCGAGAATGCGTTCACCAGAACTTATTTTGCTCCCAAAAATCTTCAAATAGAATGCCAGTGGCAATATTATGCAGATCGTGATGCACAAAGCGGACCCCATCAATGCCATGATTCTATCGAAAGATGGAAAGACAATTGCCATCAACACAATGACGACCACAACAAGAACACGGATCATTACCCTTGATGATTGGTGAATTGTTCCCTTCAGCCCTTTAGAGTGATTTCCGATCACCCCAGGACGCAGGCCAACTCCACAGAGAACCTCCACAGTGGCCACCAGAGGCCGGCAGCTGCATCTAGTCAGAAACATAACAAGCAGGGAAACCCAACAAACCAGGAACTCACTTCAAGGGCACTTTAGTGATGGGGATGATTGATATAAAGATGATCATGCAAATGGACATGACTCGTGGGTATTCATCTATAAGCAATATGTTGGCTGTGACTTCATCGCGAACAGCTTTTCCAAACATAACCCAGCCTATAATAGCCATTGCACAGTCAAGCGTATACTGTCGAATATAATACATTAGGAGCGGGCCGGGTCTCTCTTTTTTTTTTTTTTTTTTTTTTTGCCTCTTACCGTAAAGATGTATGTTGTCCAGACACTTCTCCCATACTTCTCAGGATGTCTCATATCACGGTATATATTTGGAAAGACTCCATGGCCACCCCAGGGTGCTTGATAAAGATTAGTTTTGCATCGGCTCTTTGATTTGCGTAGGCTACACTTACACATGATCAAACCAAAACTGAGCGGTAGAGTGCCCCAATTCTCGGGAAACAGGGATGTCTTGGCTGGTTGAAGGAGAGACCCTGGCGCATCAGGTTTAATCAACCCATCAATGCATATTATAGCAACAACTTAGAAAATTAGCCCTAAAATTTGGTTCCGTTAGGGTAGAAATGTAACCATACTCGATGTGCAGCATATTATGCCTAGGATGCTCGTCACACTCAAGAGCCGTAAAGGTGCAAAGTTGAGTGGAAGGAGCATAACACCGCATATGATTTTCCATTGCAAAATGCTCAGACCCGGAATCAGAGCATAAAGACTGTCTGCAAAAAGTACAACGAGAGCAACGCAAGCCCCGATAAGTTCGAGGCAGAATAAAAGACTGGTTACTAAACGTGCGTGATGTCCAAAACTGACATACGCCAAATCAGCATAAGTAACAAGGCTTCGGTCAACATCCAGACATCTAGCGAGAATTTTAGCTGTGTAAGCGGTTGTCACTGCGGCAAAGAAGAGAAACAATAGACCCAGAAGCCACCCCGCCTGCTTCATTGCTAGTGGTAAGCTCAACAGACCAACACCGATCAAAACATTGACCGAGTTGAAAATTGTCTGGGGCACGGTCGATTGTCCAACAACAATATTTTCTCGTGTGCCGTCCTGGTTTTGGACCTGTTTAATGAGTAGATTCTCACCATTGTGGTCCCCGGGCACATCTAGATCTGCTTGTTGCTCCCTGTGGGACTGAATAGCATGCCTCCGCTCGCTAACCCGAGAAGATATTGTACCATACGAAGTCCCAAGACTCCTATCAATTGAAGACCCAAGAATTCTTGTGCTTGGAAGGCCCTGTTTCGATTGATCTGAGCCATGTAAACCATCGTCTTGTTCGGCACCTGCACCACCATCCAGCAAGGGCCTCGAGGGATCAGATTCATGTCTGAATGGTCGAGAACTTTGTGACCCGGCGTCTTCGCTTGCTACCGTACCCCATTCTTCGTCTGACTCAGTTGCAAGTGAGGCCCTTCGGGGAAGAATTTCTGGGAAGCATGCTGCTCTTTGCCATGACCGAGCAAAATTATCAATACTGTTCACACCACCGGCTTGTCGGAAACGCGCAGATAATGAATTGGATCTAAAGGTGACAACCAGCAATTATTCATGCCATTCGCGATATTCTGAAAATGATCAATGGGGGGAAATACCTTTGTCTTTGAACATAATCGGATGGTGAATTTTCCCGACTCGCGGAGCTCCAATGATTATCAAAACTGGATCCAAAAGGCTGACTTGAGCCCGGAATTCTCATTCCCTGTACATAGGAACCAGGATTCTCAATCGTTGAATTCGAGGGATCCTGCATGCTAGCTATACCAGGCGAACGCTTGTTCGAGCGCGAAATCCAGGTGGATGAGAGGGAATTGCCAAGGTCTAGCGGGGTAGAGATAAAACCAATAGCCTTCTATTATTTATAGGAAGGTATTCTCAATTGAGGGAATGCAGCAGAAGCAGGAGCGCTTTCTATCTGTGTCGGTAGACGTTCCTATACCCCTAGAATAATGCAAGGGCAACACCAGACTGTGTTGTGGTTTGGCAGAAGCCAATGGCACTGTTACCGGCTTATATTTGGACAGCAGCAGCTTCAGGTTATATGAAAAGAAATAGATAAGAAAGGGAAAACCCCCGGGCATTCGATCTTGTTTTCTACTAGGAGCTTCTGCGAAGAGCGGAGTGGGGTCAACACTGATAAGGCCCGTTGGAGACCACCTAAGGACTACCCGATAGAATTACCACACCATGGAATATTAGTACTAGGCGATATTCATTTATGCCTACCTTAGTCTAAGGAGTATCTATTTGAGCCTATACCATGATAATTTGCTTATTTAAATGACACATAGGATCAATATTGGAACTCATGCGTGTAATCATGATGAAACGAGATTTGATAGTTGGTACCGTCGGGGCAAAATTGCCTGCAGGATGCCAGTAATTATACGGTATGCATAAATACAAAAATTATGTCAGCGAAAACAGGCGACAGCCGATCCATGTCTCTTCTTTTGGCCATGGCCACCCCACGGTGCCTGATGAAATTTGCTTAAACACCCCGCTGGATTTCGACGGCAAATCAACCAGCTTCAAGGTACGTGTCTTGCTCCCCATCTCGCTAGATTCTTTGTATGTACAAGTTGCCTGTCGCTCAATTTACTCATATCTATTCCTTTTTTAACTAGTGGCTTCATAACTGACTTTTGTTAAATACCAGCCAGATTTCTATCCTCTTCTCCCCGGTGACATAACATCGTCGCCTCGCCCAACATGAGCCAGGCTCAGGCGAACGAAGCGGAGAAAAACATCGAAATATGGAAGGTCAAGAAGTTGATTAAGCGCCTTGAGGCTGCTAGAGGAAATGGAACTTCCATGATTTCGCTCATCATTCGTCAGTTCTCCATACTTCCGAAGTCGGTATTGGAGTGTAGCTAACCTTCGTGATGTAGCCCCCAAGGACCAGATATCCAGAGCGGCGAGGATGTTGGCTGAAGAGTTTGTGAGTTATAGCACTATCACTTTCAGCCTAGACGCTTGCTAACTGTAAATCTATAGGGTACTGCTTCCAACATCAAGTCTCGTGTGAATCGACTCTCCGTTCTTTCTGCTATCACCTCCACGCAGCAGCGTCTCAAGCTTTACAACAAGGTTCCTCCAAATGGCCTGGTCGTCTACTGTGGTGAAATCATAACGTCGGAAGGAAAGGAGCGTAAGATTAACATCGACTTCGAACCGTTTAAGCCAATCAATACATCGCTCTACCTTTGTGACAACAAATTCCATACTGAAGCACTGAGCGAGCTTCTTGAATCAGATCAAAAATTCGGTTTCATCATCATGGATGGTAACGGTGCGCTTTTCGGTACACTGAGTGGCAATACTCGAGAGGTTCTCCAGAAGTTGAGTGTCGACCTTCCCAAGAAGCACGGCCGTGGTGGTCAGTCGGCGCTGCGTTTCGCCCGTCTTCGTGAAGAAAAACGCCACAACTACGTCCGCAAAATTGCCGAATTGGCTGTTCAGAATTACATCACCAACGATAAGATCAATGTTGCGGGGTTGATCTTGGCTGGTTCTGCCGATTTCAAAAATGACCTTAACCAATCTGATATGTTCGATGGACGTTTGCAGTCCAAGGTTATCAAGGTCGTTGATGTTTCTTATGGTGGTGAAAATGGTTTCAACCAGGCTATCGAACTGGCTGGCGAGACTTTGAGCAATGTCAAGTTCGTTCAGGAGAAGAAGCTCATTGGAACATACTTTCAGGAAATTAGCCAAGACACTGGAAAGATTTGCTATGGTATTGACGATACACTCAAAGCCCTGGAACTTGGTGCGGCCGAGACTCTTATTGTATATGAGAATCTCGACATCACTCGGTGGGTTATGAAGAATGCCAGTGGTTCCGAGGTCATTGTCCATACCTCGAAAGCTCAAGAGGAAAACCGAGAAATGTTCATCGACAAGGAGACTGGGTTGGAGATGGAAGTCGCTGATCAAGGTCCATTCCTTGAGTGGCTTGCTGAGAGCTACAAAGACTTTGGTGCAGCTCTAGAGTTCGTTTCCGACAGATCTAGCGAAGGAAACCAGTTCGTCAAGGGATTTGGTGGAATTGGAGCAATTCTTCGATACAAGGTCAACTTCGAGCAACTTGCCGACTATGATGACGAGGATGAATTCTACGACGGTATGTTCATTCAAATTCATAAGCTTGGAACATCTACTAATATATTGTATAGATTGACGGTTCAGCGACCTCGCAGAGAGCGAGGATGAACGGCCAGAAGATCCAAGAGCGGATCTTTTGACGGCTCGCCCCGTGAATCGTGAAGGCGGCTCTCATGACGAACCCACGCCCCCCTTGGTAACTACCATGATGGGGCCTGGTCCAAGCTCTGCGAAGCTGCCCAGAGGTGTGTATACCACTTTGTTTCATATATCTCAAAGTCACTGCATTTTGCTGATCTTCCCCTTTAAACAGGGCCATCCAAGCTCCGTAACATGGTCACTGAGGTCGCCTATTAATCTTAGGTTGACACGACGTGTGTTTGTAAAGTGGATTGTGGATTCGTTGCGTAGAATCCACAGCCATATTATTAAAGCATTGTTGTCCAGCTTATAAAATGTAAGCTAGGCAATAAAAGATTGTTTTTCTCCAGCCTACTTGTGCTGAACCTCGATTGCTTCCGCTCTTTTTTTGCCCCCATGCACTCCGTATGTAAACCGAAAGCAATGATATATACCTAGGTGCTATCATGACATATTTTCCCTGAAATGACTCTGTAAGCACCAAATGATTGCCTAGTTTCATATAGTACAGGCTACAATTCCCGGCATTCTTTTTCGCCTGGGTATGCCTTCATTGAGTGCTATTGAAGAACTCAATTAAATGCCAAAAAAAAAAAAAAAAAAAAAAAAGGAGAAAAAACATTTGTTCCTTGATAGTATCCCAAAGCGCAGCGTCCACGTTTTAGTTGCTTGGGAGTTCGTCTTTCCAGGTTCCCAGATCTCTGCAATTTTCGGTGACCTTCTGAAGGCCATGTAGGATCCTAGCGATGGCTTCTTTATTTTCAGCCGTGGGAATTCTTTTACATTCCACGAAAAACACATATTGCCAAGCTCGTTTTTTACTTGGCCGTGTGTTTATGCTCGTAAGATTCACCCCATGAGCCTTGAAGATCAAGAGAGCCTCTGCCAGTGCCCCTGGAAAATCCTGGTTGACCATGAACGAGATCAGCGTCTTCAGTGTGGTGTCTGAAGGCCCAGGTTGCTGCCGCGCTGAGGAAACCTTTACATTTTCGAAGGGAACCCGAGCGGTCGATTCTGATTGAGCATTTCTCAACACCAAGAAGCGCGTTGTGTTGTCGGCTTTATCCTCGATGTTCTCCGCCAGGATTTCCACGCCATGATATGATGCTGCGAAATGACTGGCAATAGCGGCGCTTCGCTCTGTGGTCTCCTTCGAAACGATTTCCGCGGCCTTTGAGGTTGATGAGACATCCTGCCTTTCAACACCTTTGAAGTGTTTATCCAAAAAAATATCACATTGTCCCCAGGCTTGTGGATGTGTATATAGCTTCGTTATCGAGTCGTAAGTCGGTCGGTCATCCTTTCGGGCCATGAGACAGTGATGGACTGTCAAATAATGTTCTCCACAGACTGTCACATCCCCGTAGAGGTTAAGTCTGTCTGCTAGGAGGTCAAGGGTTTGAACGACTGATCCATTGGTCGAGTTCTCGAAAGGAATGATAGCATAGTCTGCCTTCTCTTGTTGGACGGCAGCAAAAGCATCTGCGAAGGAAAGACAGGGAGACAATTCAGCAGAAGTACCAAATGTCTCTACGGCCGCCTATGATACAGATGAATGATTATTCGGAAGCGGGGTAGTAGGATAATTTCTAACCTGATGGGAAAAGGACGCGGCAGGCCCCAGAAATGTTACCCTCAACTCCATGGGAATCTTTTTTACAAAGCACCCCTCACGTCCTGTACTGGTGTAGTCTTGGTGTAAAAAATTTTCCAAACGCCTATCGTTTCCCTTCCATCAATTGATAAAAATTCATGGAGAAGGTGTCATTCTTTCTCCCGCCCTGATCAGTCCTGCTGACAACTAAACAAACAAACCAAACTGTTGTATCACATCCACTTGACCGGAAAACCAATCCATAGACCCCTGCATTATCTTTTCAAATATCCTATACAGGCACCCGTGGTTTGTTTAGAAAAGGTATTTGCCTTTTCTGATGAAGAGAACTCAGTTCCGGTTCCTCCACTTATTGGGTGGAGGGGCTCCCAAGGCTGCTCCACGGTCGTACTCCTCGCTTTCTGAACGCTTGCATCGGGAGCTGACATCACGGAAACTCCCCTTGACCTACGATTATTTACACACCCAGCCATCACATCTTTTGAATCTGACATTATGTGGTCTTCTTCCAGGGTCGCAGTCACCATCAGGCAACGGTGAACCTCTTCCATCGATCAAATCCCTGCCTTACATGGCGGCGGGCCACCATTTGGTTTACTTTCCTCCCCAAGTCACACTATCTCAATTACTCCCTGATGGCACCGATTCCTTGCATAGCCCTGGCCAACCGTTCAACAGGCGTTTATGGGCAGGGGGAGAGTGAGGTTTCCAACCATAGGCGGTGGGCCAGTCCTTGACGGCAGCCGAGCCGTCTGCATTGAAACGATTCGTAACGTGGTCGTGAAAGGGCAGGAACGCGAAGAAAAAGTGGTTGTCAGCATTGAGAGACGGGTAGGCACAGTAGAGGAGGGAGAAAGTTCAGAGGATGTCAAACGACGACTATGGACACCGAATGAAGAGGAAGTTGGGGAGTCGTCAGTCATCGAGACCAGGGACTTGGTTTTCATGCGTGAAAAGACCCAGGAGCAGATCAGTCACGATAAAGAACATTTTGAGAAAAATCACAGGATTGTCAAATGTGCGCATTTTCGGTCCACGTCTATAGGGAATAGAAATGCTGACTCCCATTCTTTCCGATCAAAGCCCCTTCGGACCCCCAATTTCGCCATAAGATAAAGCCCACAAAAGCCTTACTCTTCCGCTTTTCTGCTCTTACATTCAATGCGCACTCTATTCACCTCGACAAAACATATACCCAAGACATGGAGGGTTTCCGGAATCTACTCATACATGGGCCATTGACTTTGACACTGCTACTTGCGGTTCTCCAGGCATATCTCCCCAAGTCAAACCGTGTCATCAAAGGAATTGAATACAAAAATTTGGCCCCTCTTTATGTGGAAGAGGAGCTGACAGTATGCGGCAAACCAAAGATCAGCAAGGGCCCTGGGTCTTGGGACGTTTGGATTGAGGGTAAGGATGGAGGTCTTGCCGTCCGAGGTACAGTTCAAACAGACAGTATAACCAATAATGTATAGAATTATGCAAGGGGGTTAGCCGTATGACTGTAAATAACGAGGGCTCAAGTGCGATGAATGCTAAATGACCTGTAGTGGTGCACATAGCCCTGCTTTTGGATCGTCGGGACTATTCTGCTCGGTTGGTGCTTGTATAAAAACTCAAAGGCTAGCTAGCTCGCTTTGGATGCCAATATTAACGGAACAAATTAATATTAAGAACTTGAGAGTTGGTGGTAGCTTTATCTGTTTATTTGATGGAACCGCGCCATTCAAAAGTATCCGAAAATATATTGGATAGAACGACAGCCAGAATATGGCAAGACACTATACAGTATAGGCAATGGAAATGATCAAAACCTATCGCAAAGTCTCAAGCAAGGTCTTGTTGCAAAGACCAAGTCTGATAAGATATACGGAACACCAGATTTGATATAAGGCAGAAGACCGAGCGACTTGTTCGCAGATATCTTGTGTTTAGCTTTCAACGCCACTTATTACTACCTACTATGTAGGCTTTGTTTGAAATTGACACTTAAAACTGGGAAGGATTTTGGTGGGGGGGGGCTGAGCGTTATAGATATTTGATATAATGATATATCCGCTCAAGCAGAGGATGAAGTAGATAATTTTCAGGTCTCAGGTGTAAGGAGTACGAACATAGCACTGTCGAAAGAAACTAGGCGGTTTTGGGAGAGCTGTCATGCCCTAAGAGCTACTCCGTACTTGGCACGGACCCCGGATAAATTTCGGCCCAGAAGAAGCTAGCAAATGCACACGCTTTTATATTTCGAACAAACCCTTTTTTCTTTCTCTTCGTTTTTTCTTCCCGAGAAAACAGAGAACTTTGCCCACATCAATGTATGATAGGCAATTGACATATATGTATTAGAGCGACCAGCAAATTTGCATTTGCAGTGCTTACCTAGCTGTAAAAATGGATCTTTTCTGGTCTGCTCCTCCTGTTACCAGGTACTTTCCCTTGCTGTTGACACCACAAAATGAAAGACTTGACTAACCCTTGGTATCTAGGACTCTCACTGCACTTACATTTGCCCAGTCTGCTTTGGTTTATGGTGGCCTTCTCAGCGGGTACTATGTGGTTTTTTTACCAAGACTCGTTTTTAAACTTCTTCCTGATGTCTGGAGATTATTCTCGCCGTTCTTGCTGACGGGCCCGAATCTTTCCTTCATCTTCGACTTATATTTCAGTACGATATTATCTTGGTCCAGGCTGGCTGCCATGCTAACCTGCCGGTAGTGTTTACCTATGGCAATGCTCTGGAAACAGGTTCAGCTCGGTTCAGCTCACCTGGTGACTTTTTCACTTATGTGTGTTTTGTAGCCACTGTCATTATGGTAAGTCTTGGAATGACTCGGTCCTCAAGGGTTCTTTTGAATAGAATTGTCCTATCCCTCTCATATTTTCATTTTTCAACACGGAGACACTTGCCATGTCCCCGTGCACCTCGCATTATCTGCCCGCCCAGCCTTCAATTAGCTGAAGCGGTTCCTGGAAACGAGGAAGATCGCCCCTGCATCCCGTACAGTGCCTCTCTTACGATCCTTAAGGGCTGTATGCGTTGCAGGTATGGTGGGAAGGCCAACGAGATAGCCCTCGTGATAACATAAGTTCACTTGGGTGATAATGGCGCCCTACATTATAATATAAAAATTTACATACATACATATATATATATATATATATATATGTATGTATATACCTTTTGCCCTTCCATACTTCCAAAATTTCGATCAATTCATTGATTAAACCCATCCGGTAGCCTGATTGACCTAGAAATGCTGACAACCTGAAGCTCACTGCAGGTTGCCTACTGAACAATGTAATCTTTACTTCTGGTGAGCTTACTGTAGCGCCTCATGACATATTAATTGTATACAGTATACTGATCTGCGGAAGCATTGGTTTTGGCATTTGTCTACACCTTTGCCCAGGAAAATCGTGGCAAAAAGGTGACCTACTTCGTGTTCCAAATCCCCGTCGAGTATCTGCCATGGGCAATGCTTGCTTTTACGTTGGTTCTTTCCGGGTGGCCCGCAGCGTTACGTGACGGCACTGGTATTGTCGCCGCCCATATGCATGACTTTCTTACACGCATATATCCAACTTTTGGTGGAGGCAGGAATTACATTGCTACGCCAGATTTCGTGAAAAGATTTTTCAGCGCATACACGCCTAGAGGGGGAGTATCGCCCCTACGGAACAGCCTACCGGTCGGGGGGCAGCCTCAGGAATCCTCGTCAAGTGGCTGGGCTTCATCTTTCCAAGGGACATGGGGAGGAAGAGGCCCAGGAAGAAGACTTGGTGGAGGTTAAAGTACATAAAATGTACGTGACAAATAAAGCATTGAGGGTGTATTCGAACGCCGTGCTTTATTAACTCTCCCTTGTGTTGAACTATCTTAGTGTACTCCGGATGGGTGTAGCTACTTTGTTAACTACTTGATTAGTTACTGGAGGAAACTGGTGGTTTTTGTATTGTATGTTACAGTAGAAGTTTTTTGCTTCGATATGCAGAGATAACCTTTTTTATAAGGAATAGTTGCTTCGTTATATAATATTTTCAATGTTGCATCCGTATTCTTTTGCCACGGTCGAGGACTCGATCATCGCAAGTCACGAGTGGCACTAACCCGTTTTGTCCGTGGAGCTGTCCGCCGCACTTCAATTTTTCCCAAACTTCTTCTCGCTAGCGCCAGAATAAAACTTCGGTCTAGCAAGTGCTTTTTTTCCTGCGTTCTTTTCTCAACGCGCACTTGCCTGGCTACCCCCAATTTTCTTCCAGCCAGAATCTTCACAATGGCAGCGGCCAAAGAAGAGATGGATTATACCATCAAGCCAGAGGCTGGTGCATCGAACATTTCTACGTCGGAGTGGCCGCTTCTGCTCAAGAACTATGACCAGCGTAAGTCAATTTTTAAAAGACATAACCTTTGTATAATTGTTTATATATATTATCCGAATACTGATTCCATTTTGCAATAGTCCTCGTTAGGACCGGCCATTTCACTCCAATTCCTGCCGGTTGCGCTCCTCTCAAGCGTGACTTGAAGTCGTACATCAACTCCGGTGTTATCAACCTTGACAAGCCTTCCAACCCATCCAGTCATGAAGTTGTCGCTTGGATGAAGAGAATTTTGAGGTATTTACCACTACCCCAAAATTTTTACACGGTCGAATGCTAAACCCCACGTTTGTAAAGGGCCGAAAAGACTGGACACAGTGGAACCCTGGACCCTAAGGTCACTGGTTGCTTGATTGTCTGCGTTGACCGTGCCACTCGTCTCGTCAAGTCGCAACAGGGTGCAGGAAAGGAATATGTTTGCGTGATTCGTCTTCATGACAAGATCCCTGGTGGCGAGGCCCAATTCAAGCGTGCGCTGGAGACTTTGACCGGTGCCCTTTTCCAGCGCCCACCTTTGATCTCTGCTGTCAAGCGCCAGCTCCGTATCAGAACTATCCACGAGAGCAAGGTTTTTGAATTCGACAATGACAGACATCTCGGTGTTTTCTGGGTCAGCTGCGAAGCAGGAACATACATTCGAACCCTGTGTGTCCACCTTGGTCTCTTGCTTGGTGTTGGTGCACACATGCAGGAGCTCCGACGTGTCCGCAGTGGTGCCATGGATGAGAACAAGGGATTGGTGACTCTGCACGATGTGATGGATGCTCAGTGGATGTACGACAACCAGCGCGATGAGTCGTACTTGCGGAAGGTCATTCACCCTCTGGAGAGTCTCCTCACAACATACAAGCGTATCGTCGTCAAGGATAGTGCCGTGAACGCTGTTTGCTATGGCGCCAAACTCATGATCCCCGGTCTTCTTCGTTTTGGTAAGCCTATATCCGACGCAATGTATTATCCAGTTTGCTAACTTGTCCCCAGAGGCCGGTATCGATGTCAATGAAGAGGTTGTTCTCATGACCACCAAGGGTGAGGCTATTGCAATTGGTATCGCCCAGATGTCTACTGTCGAGCTCTCGACCTGCGACCACGGTGTTGTCGCCAAGGTCAAGCGCTGTATCATGGAGCGTGACCTTTACCCTCGCAGATGGGGCTTGGGACCCATTGCTCTGGAGAAGAAGAAGCTCAAGTCCGCTGGAAAGCTTGATGTGAGTTTCCTTATCTTACCTACCATCAAGGCGTTGACAGTCACTGACAATCTCTAGAAATACGGTCGGACCAACGAGGCCACCCCTGCCAAGTGGAAGAGCGACTATAAGGACTACAGCGCACCGGAGGACGTCTCAGAGGCGCAGCCAGCAACCGAAAATGTATCCAAGGAGGAGCCGGCGGATGCACCGAATGAGACTCCGTCGTCTCTAAGCAAGATGGAGGTCGATGACGACAAAGATGAGAAGAAACGCAAGAGACACGAGGGCGAAACCGCAGAGGAGCGAGCGGAGCGCAAGCGCAAGAAGAAGGAGAAGAAGGAGAAGAAGGAACGGAGAAAGTCCAAGCAGGACAAGGAGGACAGCGATGACAGCGATTAAAGCTTTTCAGGAATTCCCTTGCCTGACTCCGATTGCGAAGCGTTCCCACCATGAAAATTTTGCTGCGCTATCAAGTGTTCGTCTGTCAGGGCTTTGTCAGGGCGTATTTCCTGTAACATATTTGTTTCTTTTATATCGGAGTCCTGGGTTGAAAAGGGGATCAATTTTGATTGTTCTGCTATTTGAATCGTTTGCTTTAGGTTTAGTTTTGAGTGAACAGAACTTGTATTCCAGATGTTTGAATTTTAAAAATCCTTGAGACGCTTAATATCCCTCACTATGTTCAATCTATTTCAGTAAGTGACGGGTACTGTGATGATTGGCTTAGGTGAGAGGTGTCGTGACCTTACCGATGTCTCCGCATCCAATAAGTGGAGTGACATGCTACCTTTATCCTCCCCTCCCTCTACAAGTTTGAAGTCCACCAACCGATCAGGGGTGCAACTTGCCAATACTTGGACCTTTCCTGTATAAGTTTTTTCTTAGAAAGTCAAATCGAGGAAACCTTCTCTATACCGCAGAATACGTTTTGGCCATCATGGCTGCAGAACTCACGTCAACCAAGCTCAATGCGGAGAACCAGCTTCTCTTGGTATGATACCTTTTCTGTTTGCTCGCCCCCCTCTTCTAACATCTTTTCATCCTAGGACCAACCGCTTCTTCGATTACCTCATGAGCTTGCACGACGAAATTTCAAATTGGTACAGCGGATCGTGGAGCGCGAAAAGGAATATGTCGTTCCAGCACTGAAGGAGGCAGCCAATGCTTCCCTGTCGGGCACTCAGACTCCAGATCAGACCCTTGCTGCCTTGGATGCTATGATATATCGCATGCAGGGCCTGAAACGTAAAATGGAAACCCTACAGGAAGAAGAGAAGAAGATACACGGTCAGTCTAGAAGACGTATACAGCATCTGGAAGGTCTTCACCAGATTCCTAACTTCGCGGATGTCAAGTACGATCAGTGGTCAAGGATCAGACTGGATAGGCTGGTGGTAGATCATATGCTACGTTCTGGCTATCCTGAGAGTGCGAAGCAGTTAGCCAAGGAGAAGGACATTGAAGATCTTGTAGACCTCAACGTCTTCGTGCAGTGCCAGCGAGTTGCGGAAAGTCTACGTCTCGGCGAAACAAAAGATGCATTGCAGTGGTGCGGTGAGAATAAAGCGGCCTTGAAGAAAAGCCAGGTATGGTATTCTTCCTAATTTTCGCTTATGTATGAATCGAACTATCCAGAGCTGACTCGATATATACAGTATAATCTGGAGTTCGAATTGCGATTACAGCAATACATCGAAATGATTCGGACTGGAGATAAGCGAAAGTTTGTTGACGCTATGATGCATGCGAAGAGATATCTCACCCCATATATTGAAACCCAATCGACAGAAATCCACCGAGCTGCAGGTCTGCTAGCATTTCCCCCGGATACGAAAGCTGATCCCTACAGGGTATGCACAAATTCCAGCATTTTAATTTGTGGGTGCTGAGCTGACAACCAATCTTGTAGTCAATGTATTCCCCAGATCGATGGACTTACCTTTCCAATCTCTTTATCCGCACTCATCATGAACTTCTGTCCCTGCCGTCGCGCCCCTTGTTGCACATTGCTTTATCTGCTGGGCTATCGGCCCTCAAGACGCCATCATGTCATTCGGAATTCACTTCTTCTAGCTCAAATTCTTTGTCTACCACCACGTCCGTCTGCCCTATATGCTCCACAGAGTTAAATGAGCTGGCACGGAATATGCCATATGCACACCACACAAAGAGCTATGTTGAGAGTGACCCTATAGTTTTGCCAAATGGCAGAGTATACGGCCAACAGCGACTATTGGAGATGAGCAAGAAAGTCGGAGGTGTTGAACCAGGCACGGTCAAAGATCCTACAACAGGCGAAGTTTTCGATGAAGTTGATATGAAGAAGGTTTACATCATGTAAATCATGGATCATACGGGTCAAATGTCCTGAAGGCGGTGTAATGCTGGGCTCATTGTTCACTGGTTCAATCACTATCTTCGCTATCGGATTCATTTCTTGATCTCTTTTTTTGGCACTGGCACCTGTCTTCGAATTCTGATTATTCCTCGTGACACCTCCATGCCCGTCGTCCTGCTTTACCTCGAAGACGTACATTCTTGCTTCTCTGTCCTCTCCTCGCCAGCCGCCTCTCCCACCGTGTTTGCCTTCAACTTCGCCTAGAGTCCGCGCATGCGAGTATTTCTGGTAAGAGGCCCACGGGAACTTGAAGCTGGTGACAACACGTAAACCTGCATGCCGGGCGAGGTCTCTAATGTTCCACAGTGTATAAGGCTCACCCTCGAACATAGTCACGAGGATTTGCCCCGGTTCGGTTCTGATTTTGCTCTTCATTTGCTCTGTGACATTCTCAGCTGCAGTTTCCTCGCTATCCTCGTCGGCTCCTGAGTCACTCTCATCACTGAACTCCCAATCCTCATCGTCATCGTGGATTTCAGGGGGCAATGACAATAATGGCACACAAGCCTTAAAGAAGGCCACAAGGAGCTCTTGGTTCGCTCGAACTTGGCGATTCACATCTGTCGACAGACCACCAACATGGGGGAAGTTAAAACAAATTAAATCCCAGGGCCCACCTTTGGGGGTAGAAGATGATTTATTATTATGCTTATGCCATGCAGGGCGTTTAGGCTCCCGTCGTGGGAAACCAGTGCGAATATCCTTTCCACCGCCAGCAGGAAGACCAAGTTTCCGCGCATCAACTGAGAAAAGGACTTTGGGTCCACGGTGATTTTGTTTGGGGTCACTGTTACCTGGGGTTCTCGGTGTATCAGTGTCATTGTGCTCCTTTCTGTTTAGCTTTTCCTCCTGTTCATCGGTGCCTTTTCTACCAGAGAAGCCGGTGAGAATGTCTTTCAGATGATCCTCCACCTGCGGATACTTCTCGCAGAGTTTTGCTTTGGGGTCGTAGCTGGTAGCAAGGACATTTCTGCAACGATGCTGGACGACCAAAGAACGGGCGAAGGAAAAGTCCCCTGCTCGACCTACGTTAGGTGACGGTTGAACCATAATTATCTAAAACATGAAATGGAAAGAAGCAATGTATGGGAAATAGGGTGACAGCCGGGAGGGGGGCAATGGGCTTTGATACTATCTTTGCCCGGGAAAATGCACCCTTCTCTAGATTGAGTGTGGACATGATAGATTACTATAATCCGAACACATATCTTATTTTTGGCCCAGATATTTCGAAATATAAAGCAATGAATTCCAGACTCGAGCTCGAGCCCCCCTCTCTTGCCCCCCAAAGAATAAAAAGAAGAAATGTGGCACCCACCTTCACCAACCAGTAAAATCCTATCTCTTTTCCCAAACGGTATGACTGGCCGTCGTTGCTGCTGGTTTTTTTGTTTGCCATTGTTGTTGCCATTCGATTTGCCCGACGATGTAGATAGTTTGGAAAACGTGTGCATTTTTCGCCCTTTCTTGAATTGGGCACCATTGCCATCGCCACGTTGTGGGTTCTGGGAATTTGGGATTCGCGCTTTCTTTGATTTTGGCATGGTCGTCTTGTGAATGATAATACAGTGCTTTGTGTGGTCTCTTGTCATGGGAAATATATATTATACATATTTATAAACGGTGGTGGTCAGGAGAGAAGAGGAAAAAAGATCTGGCCGTGCACGGTCAATATAAGTTCCGAGAAACCGCCATAAATTGACGAAGATAACTCTCAAGTGTATAATTAAGCTCTATTTAGTTTAAATATGTAGAAATATAGAGGTGAATCGAGAATCAAAACGCTTTCTATAACCCTATTAAAAAAAAAAAAAAAAAAAAAAAAAAACCTGGTATATACAAAATAGCGGCCCTTCCCTTTTCATCCAACATCAAGATAGATCTATCTGGAATATAATTGCATTCCAGTCCCGAATGGAACAGCGGGTAAGAAACACATGCCTTGGCCACATGCCCTTAACCAACACGCACAATTACTAGATAGTACTCGCAATAAACTGCGCAATCTGCGCAACAGAAGAGGCAAAAACAGCCAGATGAACAGAAGCAAGAAGGACAAAAAAAGGAAAAGAAGCCCTCCTGACAGATCAATATGTGAAGGTAGAATACAGGAAATGCCACCAACACCCCGCCAAAGTATAATGGTAATTGATCAATCAATAACCGTTCAACTACCCTAGCTGAAAAAAGAAACGTGAGTCATGTATCACATACGGTGATCCTCATCATTGAGACAGAATGGGACCAAAGGGGAGAGTTTTGAGTTTAAGTTGGCAATCGCATAGTTGTCCAAGATGTTTGAGTGGGTGTCACGGCCAACGTTCCGTCTAACCGCCCACCGCTGCCTTCTCTCTTCTCTAAGATCGTAGCGAATCTCTCATGCTCTGGCTGCTAGCACTGACAAGAGGGTTTGCAGTAGGCAGGGAACCAGTCTTCGGCTTGGCACTTTGCTTGATCTTAGCAACCGCGTAGACGATTCCACTGATGAAACCCACGACAATGGCGGAGACACTGGGGAAGGTCACAGGTGCATCGAAGAAAATCAAACCGGAGACCGCAATAGGCAGCTTGTTGAGAGCGCCCACCATGGAGTAGGTTGTCGAAGAGGTCACACGGACACACCAGGCGGAGGTGTAGGAGATGAACACCGAGGAAAGACCGGACAGAATCATGGCGAACCAAATACCGCTGCGATCGGTGGGGGAAAGTTGCGGTCAACGTTGGTGGATGACCAGTCTTCGACGAAGAAGGTCAAAACCACAAGGACGGGGATCGACAGAAGATTGTTGTAGTACATGGCTGAATGGGTGGAGTGTCAGACAAAAAGTTCCTTAGATACACTATAACGGCAGAGAAAGAAAGCAAACATACTGTCGAAATCCTTGAAGTTGGTCAACTTGATTCTCTTGCGCATCCCCAAAACGTAGGAAGAAGTGCAGAGGCAATTGATCATCATCCAAATATATCCGGCGTTCAGTGTCGAGACCCTGGCGGTTGCATCACTGGTACTCTCAACGGCATGCTTAATGTCGGCCCATGCGGCGATTATGGAGCTCACAACCATGAGTCCAAAGGAGAACAAGGTAAGACCGGTGACGGAGCCACCGAACCAGAGCACCTCACCGTAGGCAATGAGGATAATCGTCAAGTTCTTGAAAATGGTGTATACCGGAATCGAAAGAAACTGGAGGGCTTTGGAGCCAGTGTAGATCATGCCGATCAAAAGCAAGGTGATGGGAAACCCTATATTAAAAGAACAGCGTTAATTCGTCTCTTGCGGTTCCACCGGGGTCACTCAGGGACACCTACACTTTTTGGCCTCGTCGGAATTGAAATCACGGAATGTAATCAGGCCAAATGCCTTGCATGTCTGAATCGCAACGATACAGACGAGGGACTGGCCAACAGTCAGCTCAATTTCATATATTAGCTAGGTATCATAGTCCTAGCCCTTCTTCTCCACCAACCACCCCAAACATACCTGAACACAGAGCAAGAAGAAATTGAGGTTGAAACCAGTGCCCGACAGGACATATTTGTTCATAACAGTCATCATAATGGAAGATCCGCAGTACGCCAGCACCGGCAGGATGGGATTGTTGCTCGGCGCGCTTCTGGGCTGGGGAGGCGGCGGCGGTGCCTCAAAGGTCTTATTCCCCTGATCCATCTGAATCGTGAAATCGTCCGTTTTCTTGTCTTCTGCCATTTCGCTGGTTGTGACGCTGATTTGGAAAGAGAGAAAACAAGGACAAAAAGGAAAGTCGGAAACCGGTGGTGAAATTCGACGGCGTAGAGACAAACAGATGGTACACGGAGAAGAGTAGTACACGGGCTTCTGAACGAAATAAGGAGCAAACGAGAAGCGACTAGTTAAGAGAAACCTTTTTTTTTAAAAAAAGAACGAATGTGAGATGACGGAGGCAACTCTCCCTGGATGGGGACCAGGCAGTCAGGACGTATAGAGACAGAGTCGAGAAGAAACAGAGAAACTGTCAGAAGAAAGTCGCATCTGAAAAAAGAACTTTGGGGGCCTGGAGATTAGTTGGAAGAATGGGAGACGTTCCGGAAGCGGCTTTGATTGGGGGCGGATCTTGCTGACTGAGCGTGTTTCACCCTGAGTTTTGATATGCGATGAATATAGGATTTGCAAGAGCTGCAGATGAAGCAGGATAATCATAAACCTCCAGGGAGATCATTCTACTATGAGGGAATCGAGATGGAAAAACTGTGCCCCATACTCCGTAGTTTCACCTGGGTGCTCCTCTGTTCTGAAACAGTTTGCATGCTAGACATTCCTTGTACCTGTAAAGATCTGGGGGTGATTCTGTTCTACAGCCATGCAGTGTTTAATGATCAGCTCTCTATATTAGCACAAAAAAAAAAAAAAAAATACTATGGTGCATCCGCAGGACTCTAAAAATATGTTTGTAAATTATTCGTTGAATGTTGAATGACAGATATATCCATCTCCTGTACACTACTTCCCGAGCGCACGAGGAACAGTAACTACTATCATCCATCATTATTGAATATTGACCCTCTACTCCACACATCCAACCCTCCCTACCTGTTAAATTTCCCAGCCTATTATTATTTCTATACAGGGCACCATTATAATATTCTATTTGTCTTGAATCTCCCCTCTATACAACCACGTGGAAGTCTACAGAAATTCTTCTCGCCATAAAAAGGATACTATGAATCTTGACCACGAGCACAGAAATCGCACTCGAGATCAAGACGACGACTCGGACTCGGATGCTCTCTTCGAAGCCCTCGAAAATGAAGACGACTCGGCATACCGTGCCCAACGCATCGAGCAACTCAACGCCGAATTCTCCTCCGCAAAAACAAACCGTGATCCTTCCTCCTCCGCGGGGCCGACCCTCGTGAATAATGACAGTCTGTACCCCACCCTAAGCAGCGATCAGGCCCTACTAGACTTCACCACCCAGACCCATCGCTGCGTGGTTCATTTCGCTCATCCGGATTTCGCCCGGTGTACGGTGATGGACGAACATCTTCAGGCGTTGGCTGCTCGGCACTACGAGGTGCGATTCGCTCGGGTCGATGTGCGTCATACCCCCTTTGTCGTGGAGAAATTGAGCATTCGAGTCTTGCCTTGTGTCATCGGCTTCAAGGATGGACTGGGTATTGAGCGTGTGCTCGGGTTTGAGGGTCTGGGGTCTGGCGGCGAGGATGGGACCGAAGGGTTCAACACCACAACACTGGAAAAGAGACTTCTACACAAAGGCATTTTGGCCAAATCGAAGATTAAGGCGGATGACAAGGGCTCAGATGATGACAGTGGCAGCGATGACGATGGTGGAAAACGAAGGAACAATGTAAGACGAGGTGCAATTCGAAGTGGAAACAAGCGGGATGATAATGATGACGACGATTGGGAATAAAGGAAAGGGACTGGGAGATTTATTGGCAACATATTAAAAAGCATTTGCATACCTTTCCTGGAAGGTGCCCTTATTCTGGATTATGATCATGCTGGACGACCAGGGATAAATATAAAGATGAACATATGTAATAAATATCTAGTTATAATGCTGTAGCATATGTAACCATTGAAATCTTTCTGTACACAGGATCTACTGCCAGTGCATTGAACATTTCAACTTTTAGTTCGAACCCAAGTTCACAACGGATTAGGTATTGTCATTTGATATAGCATCGATGGGTAAACACATGCAGAGAACACCGTAGAACAAGGCCCCTGGAGTCTCCAACAACAGAAAAAAAAAAAGAGAAAAGAAAAGACCACTAAACGCCATTCTGACCTCAAGGTGATGTCAAAGAAAAGGACGGAGGGAAAGCGAGATGTCGTATTTCTCGTCAACTATCAAATCGACACTGGCAAAAACGAAACAGCAATATTGCTCCCCCCCAAAACACACACACACACACACACAGAATAGACCATGGAATGATCACAGCCGGATCGTAAGTTGACACCGCAAAGAAAGCCGGAAGGTGGAAATGATGTAGAATTGAAGAGAAGCGAAATGGAAATAGAACAAGACGCACTCGGAGGAGACTAATACTGCATGGTCATCAAAGTAAAGTTACAGACAATATGGGTGAAAACACGATAGAAAGAAACCATCTCGAATGAAAAAACAGGGAAAAGAGGCAGGCTTCTCGGAAACACAGAACAAAATCTCACGAGAATGATAGAGAAAAGAGTTATAAATCTATACAAGGGGGCAGGTCAGAACAGTCTTACACACAAATCCATAAGCTCGAAATAAGCGCTATTACAGTTCAACTGTGAATGAGCAAAATAAAACAAAAAGCTCCTTGGGAACCTAAAATTGTAAAAACCGATCATCGTGGACATAACGCACCGAGGCCAGTTTAGATGGCCACATTTTTCATCTCGCCCAAGACTTCCGAGTCCAAGGCAGCTTCCGGAGCGTGATTCGATTCATGCTTTTCTGCTTTTTCTGGCTCCGAAGATTTTTGGTCATTCTCCTTTGCCAAAAAGCCCTCGTTCTCTTTCCCGGATATTTGTGGTGTTGCTACCTCCATCAGATCCTGGTCTTGGGACTCTTTTGCGTTCTCTTTGGAGGACTCGACAGGCAATTCAGTATCCGCACTGGTGTTCACAGGACTCGGAGCTTCTTCAGTAACACGGGCAAGAGGACTGGAGACGCCAAACTGCGTCTTGGGGCTTTGAGTAGATCCGCGATTGGGGAAACGGTGGGGTGATCTTCCGCGTTCTTCACCAGCCGTCGGACTCCCGTAGGGAGACTCTTTCCCGGACTTGCCGCCAGTACTAAGCCCAAGCCCGTTTGGGCCCTTGCGACGAGGGGCCTCCGGCCGTACTTCTGGTCTGTTCTCCAGCGGAGAATTTCCAAGTATGGAGGCTCGACATTTTGAGCTCTGAACTCCTTCAACTTGAGTTCGTTGGTTTCTTCATCCACAATAACTTTGCCACTGCAAATATCATCCGCCATCACCGCAAGGAAGGCCGACCAGGACCGAGCGACAACGTATTTGCAATCGTAATCACGGCCGAAGATGATGACCTGGCCCCATTTTCCAGCAGGGCCAGGGGCCAGATCAATGGCAATGTAGTTACCACCCCAATCGCGCGCAAGGGGAATCCAAGCAGTGTGTGAGTAGGCCTTCTGAACTGCACCAGGAGGCTGGGAATCCTGGCGTTCAAGGAGATCCTGTTTCCACAACGGATTCGACGTTTGTGGAGGGGGTATGGCGGATGAGGAGCTTGCCGTGGCTTTAGGAAGGGGGGTATTCACCATGGTTGCGCCGCTGAGGATCTCTTCGTTGACGGTCCTCCAGTTCCTCCATTCCTGAACAATTTCCTCACAGTCCAAAAGCATACAGCTGAAGATAACTCCCGTGGGCAAACCTGGGCGTTCCTGACCGTCATGGGCCATCAAAGATTCCCGAACCTCCAGTGGAAGGCTGCAATCCAATTCATGCTCCAACTCATTGATGTCATTCTGAGTGCAACCTTCACATAGGTTATCGAAAAGTTCTTCGTAGTTGCGCTCCAGCCATCGGTCGATCTTCCTCCACGAGTGGCCTACCGGGGGAGGAGGCGGGGCACCGTCATGGAAACTCTGCATCTGGATCTCACCAGCACCATCTGCTCCTTGATCATTCGATCTTCTCTTCTGAGAAGAAAGCGACCTCATTCCCGGGGAGTAAGGGCGAGTAGGAGAACTGACGCCTGTAGGAGAGCCAGACCAGCCATTGGAGTTCGAGCTTGTTGAGGCCTTGGGTTGGTCGTCCTCATAGGGGTTTGTCAAATCGGGACGGGATTCAATGGCGCTCGTTGCAATGGAGGTCAGAGGGTCGTGGCGACTTTGACTAAGAGGAACATGCCTGCCAGTTCGATAAGGGGAATCGTGGGACGCATGTCGGTCATACGAGGTCATAGTATGCCAGAAGGAGCGCCATGCTGAATTAAAACTGTTGAAAGCCAAGGAATTAACACCGGTTTGATTCAAAAATTCTTTTTCTTCTTCCTTTTATGTATAATAAAAAGAAGGTCGCCTTTCTTTGTTCTCTCTCTTTAGAAAAGAGTTGAGGTTAACGAAAAAGACTATACTTACACGTTCGCCATCGTGGACGCTCAGTCGGATAGGCGTAAAGTGATGGCAAAGAAATACCAGGACCTATGAACACCGAAGGCGGGTCATTGGAGGTGGTGATGATCGAGTCCGATAAGGTGGATAAAATAGATGGGGCAAGACAGAAAGCAAGGGAGGCGGTGGTTGGAAGAAGTTTTGTCAAAAAGAGAGAGAGAGACAGAGGAGTGGACGACAGGGCGTGGCTACTACTGTACCAAGGATGACCTGAGCGTCCAGAGTACGGGTAGGAAGGAAGTGGAACAAAGGAGAGAGAGGGAGACGATGGAATGGACCAAGGGAGGGTGGATGGATATATTGAGAAATCGCTGATTGATGAAAAAGACGAAGACGACGATGATGATAACGATTTCCAGGGAAGAAGAAAGAAAGAAGGGGAAAAAAGAGCAAGATGAATTATGAATCTATGATTGGGCTTCTGCGTGCTTTCGCCGTGACTTCTCCTGGCTGGTTAGCGTGCGTGTGGGCTGGGCGACGCCGGCATCCACGATTTCGCACTGGAGCCCCTGGGAAGGCGCCCGCAAGCAGTGTAACCAACAAGGCGATTATGACGATGCGGATGGAGAATGATATACCCAGACCAGATTCCGCTGGAAGAAAAGATAGAAAACAGAATCGTCTTTGATCAAGAGAGAGAGAGAGAGAGAGAGAACCAGAATTGCAACAAACAACCGGAAAGGGTGGCTTAAAACGTCCACATTCTTTGGGATTCCGTCAACGGTGCCATGGACGTATTGTGTTCCCCCTTTGGACAGGAACTTGATAGAGGATGATAATCTATGATATAATTGTTATTTGGACTGTTTTTATGCTAAAAATAAAATGATATCAGTTGCATAGTTCTTCTTAATCCTGCGTCTCATGGCCTTCTCTTGTCTGGAATCTGGATACATCTTCTGGAGGTTTTATTATCGAGCATCCCATTGTGGTAATTCTAATAATATATCGAAATATTGACTTAGGGGATATAGTTAATATGATCTTTATTAAGACTCGGTCTCCATTATCCACTGGTCTATAGGGAAAGAGTTGGGACAATCATGATATTCTTATGGGCGCCGTCCATCAACTGCTGGATAGTAATCTCTCGGCATCCAGAGCAGTTTAACAGTGGATCTCCAAGATCTACTGTAGCTTTCTTCTGCACTTGTGGCGTTCTGGTTAATTTCCATCACGGGCTCATCGTAACTAACAACCCGGACAAGTCATTTGTTTTCCTACCTACTGCCCCGTATTGCAGTATATTGATGTATGTACTAGCAGCCCCTCTTGACTCGCATTATTCCCCATGAAATACCAACAATTAAGCCTCTGGCAACGCTTGGCTGTCGACCGATTATGATACCCACTGGAAAACAATTATCGACTAGGATCCATCATTCGCCGTTGGGGAAAATAAATGGGATGCACCGTGGCCATTTGGAACGCTACACGGCGGCCTCAGGTTGGATCTGGACCCGGTGTTACAGTACCAGGGAATCGGTGATACACCCGTCGGTTTATCCTTCAGTTTACTTGACCCCTGGTATACTCGCCATTTGTAAGGGGGCATAAACCAACATTAAGGCAAGTTTGAAAAAATAAAAAAAAAAAAAAAAAAAATATTAATAAAATAATAATAATAGTAATAATTATAAAAGAACAAAGGCAAGGCGGTCGTACTTTGACATCCATCCACAGTGTTCAGGTATTATTGTTACAACAGAACTGAAATTAAGCCCCATTTGTTATGGAGAATCATCGGATATTTGTATGATTGTATCCATATTATTTCCAGAACAGAACCCAACGGCTGGCGCTGCAAGGTATCTATGCCTCCAGTCATGGGTACCCACGGCAATATAAAACTGGATGGTCCTCGGATAAGGAGCGAATGCTTTGAAGAAACGAGTGCATGTCACATCACGAAGAGAAGAGCGTAGGTAGGTAGTAAAAAAAAAAAAAATGAACTGGACAGCTGGTAGAGTCCGACATCATCAGACAACTACCGGAGTGGTCGGGTGTATCGAGACCAGAAACAGCCAAAGGGGGCTCAACCCAAAAGGCATATATCAATATCACATCCGGTCATCGCAATTATTTTCTTACAGAGAGAATTGCGATGAACGACACCCCCAAATGCATGTACAAGGAAAAAGACAGAGACAAAGAAAATTACACAAGGGAAGAGGAGGAAGAGAGAGAAGTCAAGACACGGAGAATAAAAGGATAAAAATAAGAGATATACCGAGCGGCATCGACAAAGAAACAATAGGTTGCCAGCGGTCCTCGGTTGCAGTCATCAGAAAACTATCCCAAACCAAGATTCCGAAAAAGAGCACTCAAAAAGGAACCAGACTCCGGGTTCGATGCAAACAGAGGGTATACAGACAACCCCACTAAAAGACCGATGAACCCCGTCAATCACTAGAAAAGCAAACGCTACCAAAGTGAACCACGGAGAAGAACACCGAGAATCCTGTCATAAGAAAGGATAGAGACGAAAACTAACCGCGGGAGACCATACACAAAGGAGGCAAAAGATAAAGAGAAAGAAAAAGATATTGCAAGGAAGACAAAATCTATAATAGGGACCAATGAAAGGCCCTTATGTTTGATGTCGACCCCATGGTCGATTAAATTTCAGAGATTGGCCAGGAGATGATCGATTCCTTCATTGCTTGGTTCATAAAGACCATATTGGGTCGCGTAGCCACCTTCTGATTTTGACTTATTCAGGCGAAAGAGCTCTGAACGCCACTTGATGGGATACCTGGGTTCACATCAAGTTTCAAGATTCTCCGTAAATCATCTTCCATTTTTTTGGTATCAAGAGTCTGCGAAGACGTATTCGTCGCCGGCATGGCTCGTGTTGCAGTTGGAGATTCATACATTGACATTGGATGTTGTGGGTAAAGATTGACGAAGTTAGGTTGATTGTAAGTCGCATAAGGTGACGAAAATTTCGCGCCCGGAACGCCTGCCATGTTCATAGAGCTCGGTGACGGAACCTCCCTCCTCAATGCCGATTGCTCGGCCCCAACTTGGTGAGGACTACTCATTTGTGCATACGGGTAGGAATAGTGTACACCATTCGCAACCGCTGGTTGCTTCTGTTCGTATGAAAACCCATGAGAAAGGGTGGCTGGCGGGCCTGAAGTAGTTCGTAGTGGAGTCGCGAAGTGAGGTACGTTCGGACTACCATTCGGGCGCTCTTTGAAGCTCGTAGCTTGATTGGGAACGACAGGCGATGCGGACGAGGGCCGCTGGGGACGAGGGTTGAGTAGCAGACTCTTCAAAGCTTCGGTTTTAGCCCGCCGTTCATCCTCTTCAAAATTGGTCGTGGGTTGGGATGGAGTGCTAGCGGACCGCAATGCATTCATGCGATCTTTATAAGATGTTGCAAATGAAGGACCGATCTGCGAACTGTACATGTCTGAGTTTTCCATCTCCAGTGGAAACATACCGCCAGCCATGCCGTTGTGTTTGGGCTGTGGGAGAGCCTTGGAATCGGTCTGAGGAGAGCGCATTCTGCTGTTAGCTTCAGGACTACGCTGTGAATTGGATGAGTTCCTAGCCTCAACAGCAGCCTTAAAGAGGAAATCCAAGGGAGTCGATTTAGGCTCCTCTTCGTTGTAATGAGTGCGCGATTTCGGTTTCGAGGGAGTAGTTTCAAAGTCGGGTTCTGGCTCGGTTTCTTGGTTGTCGCTGTCTGTTTCGATCGCCGGGGGAGGTCTGGATCAGGCATAGATTTCGAGAAGAAACTTGGCATTGGGAGGGCAGAGGGTGCCGGTGATGCATGGAAAGTCGGGCCTGCATAATGAGGACTGTCTCTCATTTGAGGCGTGGTGGAATTAGGATGCGAAGACGTATAGCGATGGGCATTATTAGGTGCCGGGGATGCTTTAGGTGCATCCCGTGGCTTCTTCGCAGACCGTCCATTCTTTTTCTTAGATAGATTGGCGTTGTTTGATGAATCAGTAGTTGTTCCTCCGGGGCTCAAATTTCTCGGAGGTGACGACGGCGGGGTTGTCAAGAGGGCGACTTTCTGTGTATAAGGAGTTGTGTTTTTCTTTTGGTTGCGACGGTTGTTATTATTGCGAGGCCCCTTTGGTGTGGGGGGAGTGGGTGATTGAGTCGACATGGCGACAAGTTGGCTTAATAAATATGCAGCCTTGGAAAGAAGCTTGAAAGAAGCGATAAGAAAACAACAGCGGATTGGAGAAAAGAAAAAAAAAAAAAAAAAAAAGGTAGTGAGATAATAATAATATGAATAAGAATAGAATAGAATGGAGAAACAGTAACAAATCGATCGTATTACTGCCCAGCAGTCGGTATTGAATACTTCAACGCTAGAAAAGCAGAAGTTGATAAGACCGATTCCGAAGCGCCGTGACGTTCAAAGGATGGCAACCCGGTCAAAAACGGGTTCGAAATATTTCGTCTATTATTGGAATCAAAGAAAGCGCAAGGAGAGTAAAAAGCCGAAACTCCAAAGAATGCTCATATCTAGCTAGGTAAAGGCGGAGAGAGGAAAGAGGAGACGGATGAGCATTATAGGCATTGGTGACGGTGATGAGTGGTGGTGATGATTCGAACCTTGGAAGGGCGGGAGGACAGGAAGGCTGGGGATCTTAGCGGGCGTTCACGTTTGTTGGTACCTAAGCGGGGATTAGGGATGACTAACCATTGGGGCCCTACGCCACTTCACTGTTCTGACTGCTTGAGATATGCTGGATGCAAACAAAACCAAACAGTGTGTGCATCACAAGGTAACAGTCTTCGCTACGAAGGTACTAGGCATCCTTGCAACTCATAGAGTCCTTGGTCTCTCTTGATTTCCAGCCGTCGACAGCTCATTCTCTCTAAAAGGTATGTCAAGCTCATAGCTGCCCCTCGACCGCTTACCTTCCGATTTCGACGATGCCAACACTTACGTCAGTACAACAGCCTTGACCGCAACGTCCGATCTTGTTATTCACCCCCAGCTACGTAATCACTACAACTGCGTGCCCCTCTGCTACACTTGTCCCAACCATCGTGGGCCCCGGCATTTTCGGCGGATCATTGTAAAAGCAACAAGGATAGTGAAACAGACAACATGGCCGACGTGGAGATGAAGGAAGCCACTGCCGGAGCCTCGACCAAGGCGAAAGGCTCATCCAAGGCCGCAGAAGGTGCCAGCGAAGGCAAGAAGAGATTCGAAGTCAAAAAGGTACGGTTGCAGAATTTACAACTGTCCCTGGGTCCATTGGACTGACTCCGCAATAATTTTTAGTGGAACGCCGTTGCTCTGTGGGCATGGGATATTGTCGTCGACAACTGTGCGATCTGCCGCAATCACATCATGGATCTATGTATTACGCCTTTCTTATCAGTCGTGTCATGGACTTGAAACTAAACGATTTTGATATAGGCATTGAATGTCAAGCAAACCAGGGTTCATCCACAACTGAGGAGTGTACTGTGGCCTGGGGAATTTGCAACGTAAGTTGAGACTGGATCCATATTTTGCTACTTAAAAAGCATTAACAAAAGCCCCTCCTTTCAGCATGCTTTCCACTTCCACTGCATATCACGATGGTTAAAGACTCGCCAGGTCTGCCCCTTGGATAACAGAGACTGGGAGTTCCAGAAGTACGGTCGGTAAAAAGCAGACCCTCAGGTACTGGAAACAGATTCAAGTATGAAGTGTGTGCTGGCTATCGTGGGCCTGTGCATGATCCGTTACAAGACATGGACACACATAGACTATTACGGACCCGCCCCGAGGATGCGGCCTTGAAACTGGACGAGATAAGGATTCTGGATGGCGTTACGGTTAAAAGATATTTCAACCTTGCGGTATTGGGGTTTGGCGGTGCGTGCTTAATGGGGTTTCGTGAGTACAAGTGGATGTGTGACAGTAATACAATCCATAGACACTTGATCGAACCACCTAGAGGACCTGGATGATATTCTATGCAACTTTGACCCCATCTACCACAACTCCTGCACCACTAGCCCTTCCGGTCGCGGGGACAAGCCATTTCTCGGGGTTTTTATTGTACATAGGCCACGGAGGGATGACAGCCAATGCGGTTACGAGAGTACCAGCCAAGCCGATCCAGAGTGTAAGATAAATGTCTTCGTAAATGAACCCAACGACGAAAGCGACAGCCTGTAGAATAACACGACCGCGTTAGCAGCTTACTCGACATGTAAGAAGTTGAATTATACTCACCCCAGAAATAATCAGTAGAACGGTACAGAGGATCTCAGCGATACGTTGACCATGAAAGTCCTACTCGTTCCCACGTTAGAAATCTAGGCCCAAATGGATAGGTGGCTGGATGGAAAATCATCGAGGTGGAGAGAATGTGCGACTTACAATTTGGCCCTCAAAGACATCTTGAATGGGTGCGAGGATGTCATCCATGGTGAAATAGATTTAGCACACGGGAAATATGCTCCTTTCTGTGATGTGGACTTATTGATGGTAATTGAAGCTTTGTACTGTATGTACGGGTGTTAAGGTAGGCCTGGGGCGGAGTGGAGTATCTCGAGCGGATCTGCCTCCCACCGCCTAGCGATGGCATCTAGAAACAATTGATCACTACTAGTCATAAGAGTGAGTTGCTTAATATTACCTCAGTAAATATTTACTATTGTGAATCTGATAAATGAGCTCAGCTCATCTCATATGGATCCATTATTAGTAGGTCCTGGGTACATAACCAGCCAGAACAGCCACCGTCTGCAGATGCTCAGTTAGTGATAGGAAGCTCATATACAACCTCAGTCCATTTGAAGCTACTACTACTTAAAGAAAGCCTTATACTATAGGCCTCACGTCATACATCCAAAATGCAAGAGACTTTTGATCGCTTGCTCTACATACCATGATTTATGAAAGAGGAGATACATAGGTAAATCAAAGTCTTCATGTGATAGTAGTTGGGTAAGTTGACGTATCTTTCGATACAAATAGGTATACTGACTGTCTATAACTTTTAGATTTAGATATAATTTGATTTGCTGGTTATATTTCATGATATGCCCCTCTTGGGGTAGCCAAACGTTTATTAAATATCGCTCTCATCATCCATACTAAAAGCCTATCATTAAATGGTTGGCCATGATATTCAAAGACTTTTTGTTTAGGACAAATTTATGGGGAAAATGCTTTTTCGTCCAATCACTTAATATTGCACTGTGGTACCCGCTTGAGCAGGTTCAAGCAGTTTCCACTGGCAAGAAATGTTGTTAGACGCAAACCGGGAGATAATGCGGTCTGCGATTTCCGTAAAGTGGTCAGTCGCCAATGCGAGGATGGTAGGACCTGCGCCCGAAAGGCAGATACCCAGGAGGCCTGGCTGTGTGGAGGGGTTCATGGACTGAAGGATCTCGGTCAAGCCTGGAATAAGAGTCTGGCGGTAGGGCTGGTGGACTTTGTCCTGCATAGCCAAATAGATCATATCGGGGTCAGGTGGGGATTTGCCCAGGGCGGCTGGGAGTAAGGCGGCACGCTGTAGGTTGAAGACCTAGAGGATGAAATCAATATCGGATGGATAGCTCATAAGTCTCCCCGGAGGTGCTTACAACATCCGCTCTGGAGTACATGGTGGGCAGAACGTTTCGTGCGTTTGCAGTTGGCACCACAAAGTCCGGAATGATGGCAATGGTTTTGATTTCCTTGGCCCAGTCGAACTTCTTGTAGTGACCAATTCCCACCGGCGGCTCTGGTGGTTGTTTACCAGTATCAATACCACCTGCGGGGGCAGGCAGTACCTCACTGAGAGGGATCTCTTTCCGAGCTACGTCTTCAGGCTTAAGTTCATTGAGGTAGGTTCCGACGAAGCCTCCAAAGAGCGAAGCAGCAACGTTGTCCGGATGACGCTCTAGAAGAAAGGTATTAGTATACGAGTAGAGTCACTTCCTCCCCCAAGAGGCATCTCTGCTGTCCATATGGCCAGGCTACTCACCAATCATTAAGCAGTAGTCCAGTAATCGGTCCTTGCTCAGTCCCAAGCGGCCTACTTCATTTCCGAGCATCACACCGGCCACCACCGCTGTGCCAGACGAACCAAGACCCCGACCTAGAGGAATGGGGTTTACGATATGAACCCGTGTTTCCACGGGGAAAGCTCTTTGGTCGTGGCATCTAAGTACGTACAGAGCTACACGGGTGATCAGGTTGACCTCTGGGTCAAGACTGATCTTTTCGGTACTGTTGCTCTGGTCGTCATACGTAATCGCACAGTTGAGGGGGCATTGCGACGACGACTTGGAGGAGTCGATTGTGACATGAAGCTCGAGATGAAGGGATAGAGCCAAACCGATCACATCAAACCCAGGTCCAATGTTGGCGGACGAGCAGGGCGTTCTGATAACGAAGGAGGCCATTGCGGGGTAAGACGCTTTGGTGTCTCTTTTTCACGAAACACAAGAAAGGAATAGAGCCAATGAAGGGTGGCGGAGAAGAGACAAAGGGAACTTTGAATGATAGGTATCCTACCCCTCCGTTGGTGTAATGTGGGTATAAGCAAGTTATTATTATCGATATGACCGATCTGAAATCTGATTATGACTCTTTTCTCTTTTCTTTTTCTTTTTTTTTCTCTCCCTTTGCTGCGAGCGAGTTGGCGCTTGGCAATAAAAACCTCCCACTTTTTTCCCACAATCCAGGCCGACGTCGGGCACGGAGTGGAGCGTCCACGGCTTGTTTTGTCCCTAACAGACAACGGGAACAGGCAGAACCAGTGAAGATGGACCATCCAGCGGGATCTACTTTGGAGATGCCAAATTTCCTCGATCTTGTTGGTCTGTCCAGTCATGCATCGAGGCCAGATGTGCTACTTACTGCCAATGGTTCGATTCCAATCACCAGAGTCGATGCCTTCTCACCGACTCGATATGGCTGCATGTGTCATACATGCTATACGGGCGATGGTGAAACCACATGGCGAATACCCCCGGTCAGCCCTAACTACAACCGTAGTGGTTTTACAATCAAAATTACCAGATAGGAGGGTAAAAATGCAAAAAGAAGATATACTCCGAAGCTTAGGATAAGAAACGAGAGCAAGATGACGAGAAAAAAGAAAACATAATAAAACCCTCATACTACCACAGAGTGCTGTTATTCTTAGCGACTGGCTAAACCTCACCTGGACTGTCGCCGACGCGGCCCGCCGTCAAATTTTTTGCTGCTGCTTCAACGAAAGGTCACCGTTTCGCCCTCAGTGGTCAAGCCTGCCTTGCCCCTCTTTTCTCCTTTTAAGCTTTGCCTTCTGCTCTTTTTCTCCTGGGAAAATCTACTTTCACATCATTCTCACCTCCATAGGTGATTCCTACTCTTATTACTACTTCTGAATTGTGTCCGTGTTCTTTGTTGAGTTGGCCTGTGTGGACAGTGACTTCGCAACCGGCCTCCGTGGATCGAGAGGTTCCCGCCACCTAGATTCCGACATTATCACTTCATTACTTTCGATTCTGCAAGTGTATTCCATAACCTAATCTTGTGTGGGGGTCTATCCTCTTATTGCTCCATCCCCTCGTGTCCATTGCCTCCCTCTGCCCTCAATTCTCTGCATTTTGAACGAATTAAAGCATCAACGTCATCGGCAGTAGAATCCGCCGCGAAACGATCGAAAGTCCTGGGGGAAAAAAGACCTATCCTTGTCGGTTTTCGATTCCTCTGCAACTCTGGAGCGACCGCGCTTCTTTCAACCCTACTCAGTCAAGTTGGCGGGGCTTCGCTACTTTCAGTCCTCTTTCCTTCACCCTCTTCTGGGCCCCAAGTTCCGGGTCTTCTGCGGGGGCGACACCAGACCCCCTTAACTAGGCTTTCAGAGCGACTTGACTCTGGCGGACATACGCGCGCCGGTAACGCCAGACCCTTCCGAGGGGTCTGGCTGATGGATGGAGGAATAATACCCCCAGGGACTTGTTCACCCATTTTCGTCTTCTATTAGGAGACTAAGGGCAAAAAAGAGACAAACAAACAGAAGGAAGGGCTCTGCTTTGACAGTCAATTGACCAGTTCCATATATTTGCGAAAACATCGCTCCAGCCAAAATGTCCGAGTCTCCAAGGTCTGAAAAGGAAATTTGCCTGACCCGGTTCAGCACACCGGTTCCTGAACTGGACGACCATCGCTTCCAGATGGATTCCCCGCCCCGAATCGAAACTGCCCCGGATGCTTCCCTTAGCCCACAGAATACCACTCAGCAGGGCATGACCCCAGACACACCCCAGCGCCCAGAGTTGCTTCAGGTCCAAAGTGCTCTTCGTGATGCAGGGTCTTTCTCCCGGGACTTCGAGCAGGCAATTGTGGATGATGATCGATCAGGCCAGGATATCAACGCTATCGGACGTCGAATCTCCGTTGACCCTACTGGAAACATTCGCCATGTTCGGACGTACAGCCGGAACCAGCAAGATATTGCGAATTTATCGAGGGCATCTTCTGTCTCGGCTAGGTCAACGTCTCCCCCAAATTCGGTGGAAGCTTTTGCCGACCCACGCCGCCGCGAGCGTGCAAACACTTTGGAAAGCCACGCGCCTCCAGATCTCGAGGCCATTCTTCAGCGAACGGTATCTGGTGGCACCCATCCTCGTCGTCCGACGTTCAGCAATGCCAGTGTCGTCAGGCCCCAGCCAGGAGATATCCAACTAGACCCGGAAGAGGCGTGTCTCCCAGTCTATGAGCAGCCCGGCAGGATTCCAGTTATTGACTATGAAGAGTTAGAGGAATTTGTGGCTTTGAACAAGAAGACGAAACCTGCAGCAACCTGGCGCAGACACAGCTTGAGCTCGCAAAGCAAAGGCCCTCGCGTGTTTCACGACCTTCGTCCGGGGGCGAAGAATTCAATTATTGATGAAGCCAAACAGGCGTCGAGTACAGAACACTCCTCATCGGACCTTGCACGCCTGGACACCAAAAAATCGGAGAAGACTCCCGGCCATGTTCTGCATGAAAAAGAATCGCTCAATAATCTCCAGAATGAGAACGAGCCAACCCGATTTGGCTTCTTTTCTTCTGGGTCGCAAAGTACTGTGCATGCTTCGGAATTGGGCGATCTGGTGCTCCCTGGGGACACCTTCCGGGATCTCTTCCAGCTTGGACCCGAGGGAGGTGTATGGTGGCTCGATGTCCTTAACCCTACCGAAGCAGAAGTCGACGCACTTTCCCGAGCTTTCTCCATCCATCCATTGACAACGGAGGATATCATGACCCAGGAAGCTCGAGAGAAGGTCGAGCTCTTCAAACAATACTATTTCGTCTGTTTCAGGACCTTTTATCAGATGGACAAAACAAAAGAGGAGTTCATGGAACCTGTTAATTTTTACATGGTTGTCTTCCGTGATGGCGTCATCTCGTTTTCCTTCTCCGAGAACCCTCATGCCGCCAATGTTCGGAAGAGAATCGGAAAGCTTCGCGACTATGTGTCCCTTAGCAGTGATTGGATATGTTATGCCATGATGTGAGCAAACCCTAATCCTATCATTCGGTTAGTATAGCAATCAAATCTAACGCCATTTAGTGACGATATTGTGGATAGTTTCGGCCCCGTGATCCGAGAAATCGAAGTCGAATCCGAGGCCATCGAAGACTTGGTGTTTATCGCGCGAGTCGACGATTTCGAGTCCTTTTTACCTCGTATTGGAGGACTGCGCAAAAAGGTCATGAGCTTGATGCGCCTTTTAGGCGGCAAAGCGGATGTTATTCGCGGTTTCTCCAAGCGTTGCAACGAGCAATACTCGGTAACCCCACGAGGAGATATTGGTCTCTACCTTGGTGACATTCAAGACCACGTTGTGACCATGATGTCCAACCTGGCCCATTTTGAAAAGATGCTCAGTCGATCTCACACTAACTATCTTGCGCAACTGAACGTGACCAACCTGGTGTTAGGAAATCACGTCAACAAGGTTCTGAGCAAGGTCACCTTAATCGCAACTATACTGGTTCCAATGAACCTGATTTGCGGTCTGTTTGGCATGAATGTCGAAGTCCCTGGTCAACATACCCCGGGATTAGGGTGGTTCTTTGGCATCCTTGGTGTCATTGCTGGCGTGGTTATGATCAGCGGTATCGCAGCTCGCTATTATAAGCTCGTATAGGATGTTTTGTCGCTGCATGACTCTTCGATCACTTTGTCATTTTCTGATTTATTCCGTCATATATAATTTGATAGACCATAGTTTGGATATATTCTCTGTGAGAAATAAAAGTTTTTTCTGGACTACTTGCTACATAACTTGTTACCCCCACTGGACTTCCCGCTCTTTCTAATTCTGTACGGTGTATTTTTATTATTATTATTATTATTATTATTTTTTGTCGTTTTGCTGTACATATACTCTGTACATGACTGCGAAGTGCTGCTGTCGCTGCTAGTGGCTGTGACTGAGAAATAGACAATGTGGGCGCAGACTAAACCACAGTCGCATGCTTTACACCAGGAAGAAGAATGAATCCATCAACAGTATCGAATAGCTCAACCTGCCGGACATAATCAACCACCATCTAACGTTATTCTGATATTCCCTCGTTATTCTGAATTCATGAAGCGTTCTGTTTTGACTCGATCGAACGTCACTGACATTGTTAACAACTATCCTCTCACGACCTAGCAGGCATCCATCAATCGCAACTCTTTTCCCAACAATCCATCATTGATGTCTTATTTCCGCAATTTCGTGCTATAACCAGAATTTCCATGCAACTCAAGCCCGCGCCCATGCAGTATCGCCTTGCTGCAAACACCCGCGCAACACTGTTGCTTTTCGCCTTTCCCTTCGTCCTCCGCCTCGCCCATGCGGCGGACTTCACACCCTTGGCCGCTGAAAACCAAATCAACTTGATCCCCAACAGCGAGGGCCTGGACGCTTCGTTCCCGCTTGGATCCTATAATGGATTGGAAATCCGAGACGGTCCAGACGAATCGGAAGGCACAGGGGTGCTGGATCTTGTACGCAGAGCATCGTCCTCTGACGACGCATCGTCTCTAGGGAACAACCAGTTTAAGCAAAGCACCGTTAAGATTGGAGATACTGAGTGGTGGTATTTTCCCAAGAAAGAACTGAGCAGCGAAAAGTCCAACCACGCCAGCCCCGCGCTCCCCGCATTTCTCTCGAAGACAACGGACAATGAGCATGATTCCAGACAAGATCTAAGGAAACGAAACGGCGGCCTTTCGAGGCGTTCGACGCTCGTATATGTATCTTTGACTGCTTGCTCGAAGCCTGACCTCGATACTGCAAATACGGATCCTGCGCCTGCGTTGCCGCGTTTGGAGCTTTACGTCTCATCTGAGAAACCTCAGAAGCCTGGCCCGGGGGTAAATACGAACCAAGGAAAACATGTAGCTGAAGGGGGTTATATTGCAACCACTATGGAAGCTGATGGGGATGTGTATATCGGGGTGACAGTTCAGAATGCAACGGGGTACTCGGGAGGCTACGACTATCAGATTGCTGCATCGGTAGATGCCTTCTTTCATCGAATTGAACATGACGATCGTGTTCTGTTCTTCATCGATTCCGACAAGAATGCAGCCCTTCTGACGACAAACAACTTGACGGAATCGTCACCAGGCTCTGATAACTACAATGAATGGATGGCCACCACGCCACCGTATACAATGTTCGCCAACAACGTCAATGATACGTCTATCTCCGGGTTGGAACGATCGTACTGCGCCCTGGACAAATTGGCTCAGATAGGCAAGGGGAATAAATCGCTTGAAGTGAGCATGACAAGCCGAGGCCTTTCAAATAATCCAAAGGAGCAATTCTACCTAACTAGTTTGGATCAAGGCTCCACATATTTGGGGATCCTAGCAATGGACGGCAATTCGACTGATTCGGGGAATGGGGTCGTTGGCGGAGGTGGGACAGTCTGGAAGCCGATAAGCTTTGAGACCAAATCAGGTTAGCAAGTCCTGTCACGAACTGCAAACCAGGAGAATAAATGACTAACTTGAATGCAGATGACAATTGTGCCGTTATCTTCGATTTGTCGTTCTGCACCGACGTCGCATATGCTGTGCCATCCAACCCGTCATTCAACTTGTCGCATCTTAAGACCACATACGATGACTATGCGCAGTCCTTTTACAAGAACTTCAGCTATTCGCTGCAACAAGTGCAATGCGACGCTGACCCGAGCAACATGTTCTCCTTGGCCGTCAACTGCGGCAACTGCGAAGACGCATATAAGGATTGGCTCTGTGCCGTGACCATCCCCCGCTGCACAGATTTCTCCAACCCTGATACATTCCTCCAAACACGAAACGCCGGCCAAAAGTTCCTTAACGGAAGCACTATCCCTTCAAACGATCCACTGCGCGCGCAGCCTGCGTCAAACTCCTCGCGCAACAAGATGATCGACGAAACCATCCAGCCGGGCCCGTACAAAGAGATCCTCCCCTGCAAGGATCTCTGCTACAACCTCGTCCAGCGCTGCCCGGCGTCTCTCGGCTTTTCCTGCCCCTCAGGCAAGTGGCTCAATTCCTCCTACGGTTGGCGGGTCCCAGACGGCGATGTCACCTGTAGTTATCCCGGAGCGGCATATTTCTTGATGAGCGCGAGCCAGAGTATCCATGGTTCTATCTGGTTTGTTCTATATACAACAAGTATTCTTTGGGGGGTTTTCTGGTCTCTTGGTTAGGGTTTTCGTTACAAGATATTACTTGTTAGGCTATCCTACAACAGAGCCCAGGTAGAAGAGGAGGACGGAAATTTGTACAGTTATTCTCTGCTCTGGAGATTTACCTGATGGGCATTGGTCAGGACCAAGATTTCATGATACCCACGACGTTTTGTTATGATTGAGTTGAATAGGGTCTACTTGGACTGAAGAATATTCATAGTATTGGATTTTTTTTATACGCGGTCTCACTTTAATACAATATTGAAGCCCAATAAGATATACAATACAACAAAAAATCCAAGGTATCTATTTAGTCATCAATCGGAACCTAATGTACATGCGCTCAAAGATAAAAAGAAGAGCAAGTGAGTGGAATCACTTCATCTTCGGCGTAGGAGTCCATATATTCTTTAAATTCGAAGAAGACGATGAGCTTCGAGGCGTACTCCCCACTCGTTGAAGTAGCTTTTGTCCTGCCGGCGTCAACGTCTTCCCTTGGCCCCCCGACCCCGGTATCGCAGAACCAGGCGTACGGAGATTCAAATCGATTCGTGGACTGCTCGCAAAGCGCGGGATGACGGGAGACCGGGTCTCACGGGCAGATTTCTCCGCGCGTTTCGTACGAGCGACCCGGTCGACCATGCGGTGGTGGAGGTCTTCTCGTTTGCGATTTCCCTTGATCTCAAATGGGTTGGGGGTGGAGTCGCCGGAGCCAAAAATTTGGAGATCGATATCTGATGACCTGGATTCGGGCTCGGGTTCTGGTTCGTCTTCATCTACAAAGGCATAGCCGTTCACTCGGGGCGTTTCGCCGCCTGTATACCCGGCTTCTGATTCGGTTGGACGAGGACGACCGGCGATAGCATCCTGGATGGCTGATATAGACGGGGATGGTGGAGGAGCCTGCGCAGCCGCAGCTTGGAGATCCGGATCAGGCAACCGGGTATTCTGATGCAAAACACGCTTGGGTCCAGCCCGTGACGCCGTTTCTGCCTTTTGCGCAATCGTCTCATGAGTATCTTCAATAGACGAAGGGAGAAACATGAGCGAATTCTCCGGCCGGGCCTTCCACGAGTCCGGTTTAGCAGGTCGAGCGTCCAGGTCGGTTTTCAGGACCAGTTGTTGCTCCTGCTGTTCTTGATGCGGCAGTTCACCTCGCGCGGCGATCCGTTTTGCTTCCTGTCGTTGATGGGCAATTTGTTGTGCAGAGGGGACCTTGTTTCCATTCCAGAGCCAGGCGTATTTCTCCCGGTGTTTCGCATTTTGCTTATCGAGAAGTTTATTAAACGACTCGTTATCTTCGCTGGTATATTTAGCCTGGAACGCCTGCAGACCAAGTCGCGAGACATCGGGAATCTCCTTCGGCGGTCTCGCTTCCGTCGCCGTCGTCGTCGTCGTCGCAGATGATGTCGAAACAACAGACATGGGCGTTTCTCCTCCCCACCCAGCGGGCGTTTCATCCGGTTGTCCTCCGAAAACCCGTGGTGTCATGTTCCCCCTCTGCTTTGTTCCTGCAGCATTCCCCGGCGTCATCAACCCAGCCAGTTTTTGTTTCGAACTTGCGATCCATTCTTTATCCTTGGATTCTACCGCTTCCAGGTATTCCTGCTTTATCTGCGTCTCCAGTAGACCGGGGAAGTAATCCCTCGCGATGATCTCGGATAGGGCATTGGTGTAGATATCTTCGTCTAGAACGGTGGCGGGGCGTTTGATTCGTTTTGGGGGAGGGGGAGGGGGCATAAGACTTTGGTCGGTTGAGCGTTTGGTTAACGCTTGGGATGACGGCGTCGTCATGGTGGGCGGTGGTGTCTCGATAAGTGAGGTAAAGGTATAGGTGATCTAGTTGAAAAGGGAAAAAGACAACAGACCTAGCCAGGAAAGGCTGGATCTGGCAGGCTCATGCTGGAAATGGAAATTTGAGTGAGATGATGGTTGAAGAAGAATGGTGATAGCAGTGGAGTGGAGATCCACTGATAGGCAGAATCACTAGGCGGTGGCGTAGTTGGGATGGAGACATGGAGTGACCTCTCTTCAACCTCATCTTTACATCTTACTCCGTATGTTTGTTGAACTGATCAGAATTCAAATTCAGCTGTATATATACACACCTTCAGATTTATTCACACATGCTCTCGCTGATGGTACTACAAGGAAGCACTTTTGCGAAATGACTCAACTAACAAACTCATGGCAGAATATACAACTTTCCCAATGTGCCTATATCCAAGCATCATGAATTTCGCACAAGATGGCAAAAGGGCAACGAGTAGTCAGAGCGTCAGAATGAGAATAGTAAGCAACAAGCAAGTTTTTTTTTCTTTTCGCCAATCCATACCACCCATCCCTTTCTATAATACGTATAAAAACAGAATCCGAAAAAGAAAGAACCCAACATATGATCAAAGAGAATATAAAAAAGAAAGAAGCGAATGCTGTTTGACCCGAAATCCTAGCCTTTTCCCAATCCTCCATGCCAGAAAAGAATAACACCCAACAGACATCCTTTTTGAAAACAGCCGCTGAGAAATGCTAGACAAATGAATGCAAGTGAACGTGAACAGTGAGTTAGACAACAAACGAGAATAATATGACGAGCAAGGCTTGAAAAAAAAGGGTAAGAAGACAATGGAAAGAGAGAATCGTCAAGTCGTCGAAAAAGTCTATAAAGTGGGTGTGAAGAAAGAAGGTGGAAAGATAAAGAGAAAGATACAAAGAGTGGCTCTTCGAGATGGGAAGAGTTGAAATGACCTTGATCCTAATTGGCCGGAGCCGTAGAAGGGAACAAGGAGTAAGATGCGGTCCTTGACTTCTTCCGACCTCCGTGACCCTTGGGAGCGGGGGCATCAGCCTTGGTGGCGCGAGCGGGAAGAGGGGCCTCGAAGTCAGAGGTAGATTTGGCCCGGTCGTGAAGAGATGGGGAAGTCAATGGCGCCACGTCCGCAGAATCAAAGCTGCCACTGCTGCCAGTTCGAAGCAAAACCTGCATCTCAAGACTCTTGGTCTGGCGGTGGTGGGAAGACGAGTCTGGACGGCCAGTCATGGCCAGGGACTCGGAGGAAGGCATTTGCTCTCGGCTGCTTGCCAGGCTATGCACCAGCTCGGGGACACTGGTGGTCGAGATCGAGGACCGGTGCTTGCGGACGATCGATGCAGCACGGGACAGAATCAAACTCTCCTGAGAGTTGCATTTGCTGATGGGGGAGAGGCTGCTCCGGGGAGAGACCGGTTGGTTCATTGGTTGGGGGATGACTCCCTGGGAGCAAAAGGAGAAATGCCGATCTGATTCTGCATCAGCCGCTAGATACTCGTCGTACAACGTGTCCTGCGCGAGTTGCTTCCCCAAAGCCGACGGAAAGATAGAGGAACTGACTGGTTGGAAGTAATCGCCCTCAGCATGAGCGACCAATTCCCCCTCATATCCAGATGTCGAAGGAGTGACAGCTGCATGCGCACTGGGCAGGGAGCGTGACGGGCTAGGGTCGAGATCCGGAGTTGGCAGAGCCGATGTGCTGAGGTGGATTGGGTGGAGCAACCGGTTCCCATTGGCCTCCTGCTGGGGTTCGCATCGAGGCTCATCGAGAGAATTGCGGGACCAGTCAAAGTTGGAGGTGGACTCGGCCGCATGCTCGTAGCAGTAGTCGATGTCTGCATCCCATGATTCATAGATGGTCTCAAAGGTGGCACTCTTGTTGGATTGTCTCCGGTTGTTTTGTCCCACCGGCTCTGCGGGGGTTTCCTCCTGGAAAAGGCGGTATTGAGGCAGGGTGGGAGATGCAAGCGCCTCAGAAAATTTCTTGGACAACTCCTCCGAAATGCAGATGGACTTTGGACCGGCGGTAGGGGGGTTCGCTCATGCGGGACGACGCACGGGAGGCGGAATATTCGGGGTTGGGTTCAGGGCTATCGTGCCAATGGGTGACCTCCTCTTCCTCGGGGACATCCTCCAGATCCAATGGGAGGCTGGTCAGAGACGCCGACGCCCTTGCATTGGGCCCCATATCGGGACCCGCGATGAATGGATGATCGACGGCGGACTGAAACATCCCCTCCAGGTTGACTTGCGGCAGGGAAGTGCTCCCATTGGAATAGACGTGCTCCGGGTAGGTTGGCTGCGAGGACAGGCCGAGGATTTCATCAATGGCCCGCGGGGCAGGCTCGGATGTATCCGGCGAAGACCCTAGTTTGGGGGAGGTGGACGGCGGAGTGGTGGCACCCGCCCGGGAGAATCTCGAGCCTGGACGAGAGAAATTCTCGCAGACACGCGACTCCCGCCGGGCCCGGAGATCCGTCTGCTTGGGGCTCACGGGGGATGAGGGCGATGCGGGTGGACTGGTCGTGGCGACAGAGACCTGCTCCTCACTGGGAGTGGCCGTGCCATTGTAGGTTAGGTCCTCGGATGAAAAGTCGCGGAAGTGAATGTCTTCGGCGCGGATGCCCTTGAGACCGGTGACTGGCCTCTGCGAGGCACGGATGGCGGAGAACTCGGTGACGAGGTCATTTTCCCTGGTCCTATCTAAAGACTGGAATTGGGAAGGGCTGGTATGGGTGAGATGGTGAAAGTCAAATGGATCGGAGATGAGGCGCTTCAATTGATCATCTGCAAACCGGAGACGTACGCGGGTCCCATGTCAGCCTTTGATACTGAACCAAGGTTATAAGACGGGGATAATCTATTCTGCTTACTCGTGTCACTCTGGCGGGAGCGATGACGGCCAAAGATATCAGAGACCTCGAAGCGGGGCTTTTCCCGTTCACCTTCATCGACCTCGTCCAGCGTAGCAGCGATGTTGAACTTGCTTCCCTGTCGGCGGAGAATGCGACTGCCGCGAAAGAATAGCGATTTGGTGACGCTCTCAGACCTCTCCGTGCGGGGGCCGGACGCGGAAGGAGTCCGGTCATCCTGGGCCACGGAGGGCACGGAGGAAGCATCGGTGGAGGTCATGGAGGAGGCAGGAGAAGGACGAGATGAAGTGGTGGAGGTGGTGGTATTGCTTCTGGAGCGACCCCCAAAGACCGACAACCGCTTGGGGCTGTTGGCGTGGGCAATCGACCTGGAGCGAACGTGGGCGATATGCTCTGGAGGTTCATTGGAAGCTCCGGTGGTAGGACGATCTCGAAGGTCCAAGCAGGAGTCCTCTTGCAATTGGGACATGATGATGAGAAGGCCTCTTGAGCCGTGTGGAGAGGCTTTTTTTCACCGGCAGTGGAAGTGGAGAGGAAGGAGGAGAGAGAAAAGGCATTCAAATGGGAAAATGGAGATTTGAAATTGAGCAGAAGACTGGCTGTTTTTGATGTTTTTGATGTTTTTTTTTTTTTTTTTTTTTTTTTTTTTTAGATCATGATAAGAGGAATTCTAAAAGATGGGCAGGAGAAGATGGGGTTTCAGGATGAGATGAGGATTAGGAGAGCGGGCGAGTCATGGACTTTTGGGGTGAGCGGGGAGGGAAAGATGTTTCCGAAGTGTTTTGGATTAGAGTAAAGAATGAATGGATAGTAATTGAGATGAACAGAGGAAAGAAAGAAGAGAGAGAGAGAGAGAGAGAGAGAAAGAAAGAAAGAAAGAAAGTAGAGAGATAATTGGAGAGAGGAGGAGAGAAATGAGGCTGGAGAAGAGAGGAGAAGAGGGGAATCAACTACGATCGAGTCCAGACCAGAACGAGTAAAAAAGAAGGAATGTCTGGGGGAGAATCAAGGGAAAGGAGAGTACGATAATAATACTAAAATAATAATAATAATAATAATAACAGCACAAATATACAAGGCTGGATGGGGTGGAGCAAGAGGAGATATACCCAAACGCACGTTCTCACCGTTGGAAAAGGATTACGGGTCAATGACTGGAAAAGTGCACGAGAGCGAAGATCGCAAAGATCCGCTGCACGTCGTGGAATGAATCAAAAGGAGGTAGCACAGACTTCTACTTATCTTATTCTCTGACCATATTCTCTCTCTCTCTCTCTCTCTCTCTCTTCCTTTCTATATTATTATTCTCTATTCTATTCTCTTTCTATTGTCTTATTCCATTGTTTTATCCTGTAATCCAGGATTCTGGTCCTCGTCTAGTCCAAGAACTACTGTAGAAGCGATCCAACCCGGTGGGTTTGAGAGCATTAGTGGGTCTAAAAGGAATCCGAGGAACGAAATAATCATAATTATGCTAACAGCAGAAGAAAATAAGAAGAATAAGAGCCGTGATAGTCTGATAATTAAATATCATCAGGGGTAACTAACTAACTATTGCTGTAGAATTAAATTAATATTAGGCCTCGCTTAGCCCGTACCAAGGGTTCGCAACGTTCGCTCCACCACCACGAAGGATGGGATCTTGCAATAATGTGGATTACTATATTAATAGACAAGACAATATAATATAATATGATACAATTGTGATCATGATTGTGATACTAATGTAGATATAAAGTAGACATTTGTTGATATTGTAGATATTGTTATGTTGATCCGAGATCCACGGTTCGAGAAGCATCACCATCCATGGGTTTGGTGATTGTGATAACCCTGTCATCCCATCTGCTCCTCCATCCAGGATCGGGATACGTCAGGCTACATACAGATAATCAAAGAGGAAAACATGTATGCCTGATCCCAATAGTAGTCCCACCATCAATAGTGTAACGTTTCTCTGGCATCTGTCATATTCTGTCATTTCTCGAAGTTGGTCTTGGTTTATTGGATGGTCTTCATAGTTTACACTTTAGTCCTCGTAGTCGGTGGACTCTTTTTTGGTAGCACCATCGGTAGTGTATCTCGGTCTGTTTCATGGTGGAGTGTTTTTCTCCATCCTCTCTGATTGGCTTTCCTTCTCCAACTCAGGATGCCCATCCCAGTCCGACCTACATGAATCTGTACATGGACGCATCGTGAACTTCCTACTTGTCGGTTCTGTTCTGGCGGAGGGCTCCGTCCATCCCACGGGGTTGGATATCTGTGCCATGTTGATGCCGGTCACACCGCAATAATCCTCCTATGCCAGGGACACGAGTAAGCGTCGGTACCTGCAGCATCCCACCTGCAGTACACCTTTTTCTTTTTCCTTCTTTTCTATTCTTCTCTGTCTTGTGCTCTATATTTCTTTTTCTTCTTCTTCTTCTTCTTTTTTTTCTTTTTTTATCCACTCCGGAGTTCCTCCGTCTGATTCATCATAATCCAGCTTGGTCCAGCTTTTCCCTTCTCCAAATCAGCTGATCGTCCGGTTCCCACCGACCTGGTCACGTACCGTAATATACAATACCATCCTGAAACTCCGCCAAACGGTGGAAAAACACGCAAAAGGCGCAAATACACTTTACGCCATGGTTTCATCGCGATGTCTTTGCAACACTTCAGCTTCAACTTTCTTCCATCTGGAAGTTCTCCGTATCTATAAAAGAAGTCATGATCGTCCCTTTTCGTTGCTCTCTCGAGTATCTCTGCCCGTCTGCACACCCCCTCTCTCCGCTTACAAAAAACTAGTCCCAAGTCCATCTCGTGTTCTCCATCGTTCGGCTCCTGACGATCTTTGTGTCTAGACCGGGTTATTCCCTCGTCTTCAGCTATGTCCTGACTATCATAAATATCCGTAGATCGTCTTTCTCTTTCGCTCGTTTTTCCCTTTTCCTTTTCTGTCAGTTCTTTCTCCTCGGTTCGCCATCTGACTCCATCTGACTAGAGATAAGATGATGAATGGAAACCTCCGTACGGCATCCCCCGATCTTATGGCATGATATGATGATAACTACGACTACGTCTTACGATATGATCTTCTACCAATAATCCCACGGCTCAAAGCACATCATCATCCTTCATTTTGGCATCTTGGATCTAGTTATGCTTTCCACGTACCGAAATTAACCCACTTTGATAAATTCAGTTACCGTGATCAACACTTCCTGACGACGGTAGTAATATCTTCATCTAGAAAAAAGTAAAAAAAAAAAAAAAAATACACGTAGTGATATGATAGGCCTCAATTTCCATCCCATCCCAAAGAAAAAGTAAGAAAAGTAAAAAATACAACAATTATTCTTCCTCCCCATGCTCCTTCATCTCCGTATCTTCTCCTCCACTCTCATTGAACAGTCCGTCATCTTCTTCCTCCCCATTGTGCTGTCCCGTTGCCGGTGCCTCTTCATCCTCATCGTCATCGTCATCTGCAATCCGTCGACTAGGTTTGTTCCGTCGTCGTTGCACCACTTCCTCCTCCTCATCCCCACCCGTATCGCGCATTTCCTCATCTCTATCTTCCTCCTCATCTTTACCCGGTGTAGCGGCATCGCCTTCATCGTCCGAGTCCACCACCATCTCACTGCTCTTGTACTTGTTGCTTTGTGCCTTGCTCTGGGCTTTGCTCTGAGACTTGCTCTGGACCTTGCCGCCCGACCGACGCTCCAGTCGTCGTCGCTTCTTCGTCGGCGCCGTTCCACCCTCGCTCTCATCGGAACTCTTGACTCCCCCAACCGACTCGTTATCGCTGACGATCCCGTCGTCCTTCTTCTTGCGTTTCGAAGACGACTTCTTCTTCCTCTTCACTTTTTCGCCCGTCTCAGACTCCGTCGTTAGTTCGGCTTCCTCCCGCGCCCTCTCCTCGTCCGCCCGTTGCTCGGCCAGCCGTTGCGCTTCTTCCACCATCCGTTGTCGCTCCTCGGCAACCTTCTTCTTGCGCTCCTGCTCCACCTCTTGCGCTTTGCGCACCTCCTCTTCACGTCGCCGCATCTCAGCCTCCCGCACTTCCCGCGCTTGCTGCAGCTTGCTCGCGTTCTTTTCCTCGTAATCCTTCTGGCTCTGGAGCGCTCGTTCCAGTTGCTTGATAATCGTCTTGCCCATGTTCGCTCGCTGTTCCAGCGCTCCGGCCGGGTAGGGCGGGTTCTTCACCTTGGCAATCCGTCCAAACGTCTCCACCGCTTCCGTAACTCCCTCTGATGCCTCTTGCACATCTTGCACTGTCTTCTGGGTCTCTGGCAGCCCGTAAGCCAAAGATGCAATCTGGTTCTGCACAAACGCAACGTTGAACTCCAGATGCACTTGCCCTGGCGCAACAGAACGCGCCCGCTGCGCGTACTCCAGAGCCGTCTTCATCGCCGACAGGTTTCCTTCCTGTTTACCCTTGAGTAGCCAAACCCGACCCAGGCAGGCCAAGATCTGAGCGTCTCTTGCTCGGTCTTTAGACAATGCAGCTTCGTAGTGCTCGATCGATCTCGTATATTGTCGTAGTTCGGCGAAGACGTGGCCCAGATTGAGATACACGCTGGCGTCTTTTAGGGAATCCCGAATCTTGGAAAAGATGTGTACTGCTGACCCGTGGTCTTTCCTGTCGTCGACCAGGGCAATAGCAATACCCTGTGCAGCATACGCATTGCGGGGGTCCAACTGGAGCGCCTTGTCGAAAAATTCCACAGCTCGTTCGTACATCTTTCGGCGCTTTTCCTTCTCCTGATCGGTGTCGCGCCGCATGTCGCGTGCTGTCATCAGATGCACGTTGCCCATCCCCGTCAGCGCATACCGATCGTGTTTGTCGTGGTACTGCAGGGTGTGCTTGTAGTGTCTCTGCTCGTGGTCCTCAGCCAGGTTCGACACACGTTTCTTCGATTTGCTGAGATACCACCCAAAGAGCGCCCGCACTTCAAGGTTCGTAGAGTCAGCTTCGTATAACTTGGCCATCTTCTTGGGGCCTTCATCTGTCGGGCTTTGGCGCAGCGCGATGTACGTCAATCTCGCATTAGCTTCCGTATAGTCGCTGTGTCGCTCCAAAAGTCCCTCGTAGATCTTCTTCGCCTCGTCCGGCATATCTGAAGCTTCATAGGCCCGGCCCAGGTTGTAGCTGATAGTCGTGACCAACGCATCATTGTCATGCTCACTCTCCTTCTCCTGTGACCGGACGCAAGCACTCAGCGCTGTCTGGAACATATTCCGAGCGGATTCCACCTTTTCGGCCTGGTAAAAGAAGCATCCCATGTTGTTTAGGAGTTGTGGAGGAAGGTGTTCTCGAAGAAGAGCATTCATATTTTCTTCATTCTCCACATTTTCGGGTCGTTCCTCGTCGGAAATCTCGGCTAGTTGCATCTGTTCCAGTTGGGTCAGACACTGCATGCTTTTTTCTGGAGCCGCTTGCTCATAGAGTCGGGATAGATAGAGCAACACCGACTCATCGGGTGCGATCTTCTTCGTTTCATCCTTCCACAGTGCCCGCACGGATTCCAGAAGGTGAATGGCCTTCTTGGCCTCATTCGAAGTATCCTCCTTGCTACCGCTCTTCTGGGCTGCAAAGACCTCCTCCGCATGTAGCGCCGCAAGCAAAATCATACATTCCGGATTCCTTGTCTGTTGAATGATCTTCTCCAGACGAAACTTTGCGCCATCGAAATCTTTGCTTGACACTTGCATCTGTACCGTGCCAAACTTGGCAGGGAGGTATCCCTTGTCGCCACCACCACGCGCCTGGTCAGATCGGCTATAGTACTCGGCTGCACGAGCCAAGTCGCCCTCGTAGTGCGCCTTACGGGCGAGCAGATACCACCCATCACTAGCAATGGGCATGACATCGGTATGTTCAATGGCTTTGCGGGCTAGCGTGTTGACTGTGTCGTAAGACTTCCTCAGAAGGAAATAACCACCGAACAAAGCGCAGGTCATCGGGTATTCCTTGTCCAGTTTGAACGCTTTTTGTGTATATTGGGTCATGGCCACCTTGTAGAGTGAACCAAAAGCCGGGTCGGTCGTGGCATGTCGGGAGCTGTCGTACAGATAATAGATAGCAAGCAAAATGTTGGCAACCTTGGAATCGGGATTCTGTGCAGAAAAAGTGTAAGCTTCGCCACAACAGTTTAAAAGATTGAGCGTATACATACCAGAGCTAGTGCCCGCTCCCATGCAACCTTCGCCTGGTCCTTGAAACCTAGTTGCCAGAGGCAGCATCCAATACCAATGCGGGGGTCCGGATCCGTGAGTCCCGGCATTCTCATTAGCACCTTCTGGTAGCCCTCTAAGGCTTCAGCATATCTCCCCAGCGAATAATGCGCTCTGGCGCGCCCCAAGATCGCCATTATGTTTCGGCCTCCAAAAGCCTTGGAAGACTCGTCGAAGCATTTCAGAGCTTGCCGCAATGATTCCACTCTTTCGGACGTGTCAACGGTACCAGGACGCACCGGTCGTGGTGGGTGTAGAGAGGCGCGCAAAAGGGACAAAACACCTCGCGCAAGGAAAAGGGGTGGGAAAGCCGGGTTCAATCGCGATGCCTCGTTCAACGTCGACGTCGCCAGCTGTAAATAGTGATCTTTGGTCTTGGCTTCGGTGTAGAGCTCTCCTTCCGAAGCAACTCGGGGTGCCTGTCGGCTTTTCATCATCAGCATCCAACAGATCCATCCTAGTAGCACCAGCTTCTCCTTTGTCGCGCCGTGGGCGACTGAAGCCAGGCCTTTGTTCAAAATGTCAATGGCATGATCGATCTGTTTCTGCTTCGCGTACGCGAGCGCGATGATCACCCAAAAATTCTTGGCCGCTTTTTCATTCTCCAGCAAAGTGCAAAGCTCCGTAGGGTCATCGGGTAGTCCCTCGAGACTGACTTCGACTTCACTATCGAGGGTAGACGCGGGAATATCGATGGCGGAAGGAATGTCGGAGAAGCGAAGGTTGGCCGAGGGGAGAGATTCGCCGTTTAGGCCATTGGCATGGCCATTCTGTGGTAAGGGCGCCATGGTGCCCTTTGATACAGGACACTATAGGACAATAGCAGTGATAGACAGGTCACCGGAGATGTGACTGTTCGGGCGGAGGTGTAGAGTGTTTGGAAAGCTCAACTCATGATCATACCAAAGGATGAAGGGAAGAAGGGAGTCAATCAATCAGAATCAATTAGAAAAATGGAGAATGCCTTTGCTGACCATTCGACAAAGCAGGGCAAGCTCCAGTGATGCAGCAGCAGGGACACGGAGTAGGCGAGAAGAGACAAAAGCCTTGAAGAAAGTGATGCTGGCGGGAGCAACGAATAGAGAGCCTGAGGCCCGACCGCCGGGGATGTGGCTGGTAATATGTACACCGCCACCGTTCCGTTATGGATGGTGAATTGTTCGAACAGTTGTGTCTACTCTTGCTATTGAAAGTGTATATATATTTTTGATTAATTAACAGAATCGCTTTTTAATAATAATTTATTCAAAAAGCAAAATTATTGTGGACCTCATTTCTCGTTCACTCTTTGGACAGTGATAGTCCATGGACAGAAAGAAACTCATCATCTCATGAACAGCCTAGCAATACATCCCTGCTTGCATCTCTCATGCTGTTAAAAATAATTACGGGTATAAATTCAGTATCAATAGGATTTCAAGGGCTTATTGCCAGAATCCCAAAATTGTAAGCAATTTGCACACAAGTGCAACGCTGACCAGGACCATGAAGATCCGACCAATCTCACTCCAATGCGAGAGTCGAACGTGTGATTCAACATATCCCGCGGAAGCGGCAGTCCGTTGTGCCTCGGACACATGAGCTGAATCAATAGAACCGGCCAATTCGGTGGGAAATCTCCCTGTTTCAAAACATTCGCCTAGGAGCTGGTCCTTCTCGATCCATCGCGCGCGGAGCCAGGCATCGAATTCTTTTTGGTCATCCAAGGGAATATCTGCCACGGCAAACCGTCTCCAATGCATGTTGACGGAAGTCGGTGGCCGTCCTTGGAGATATGTTGATCGAAGAGTGAAATACTTGTCAGGATAGCTGCCCTTTCTAGTAACCGTTAGTACCCACTCGATATAGAAAGCACAGACTGGTACTTACGGAGGCCCCTCATAGGCAACAGTGCAGTCATACACCCAATCAACGGTTCCTCTCAGTTGTTGCAGGCAGAAGAAGAGACCCGTCGACCGAGGAAGAAGTTCGTGTTTCAGTGGAGGAACCCCTTGCTTTTGTCCGTATTCGTCGCTGCGTCGCTTTGTATTGATAGACAGGTTTGTTCCTTCGGGGAAGATCAAAAGCCACATTGGGTCGAATTGCGGAGAGCCTGATTTAGAGCCCAAATGCCGAGTCTTGAGCTTCTCCAGACGATGCTGTAGTCTCGGCTTGTCCGAGAGCCATTTGCGAGCCATGAAGATGAAGCCATAGAACGTCATGCCCTGGCCCAGAATTGGAATGTACTTCAGAGATTCCTTAAGAATGATAAAGATGTGGCCGTGCATCTGATTCGTATACGCAATCCACCAAAGATAAATCCAGTCTGTGTAGACCTGGTGGTTGGAGATCATCACCAGACGCTCAGGGAATTGGGTACTCAATCGTCCATCCGCCGTCAGTTGAATCTGGCCCAGCACGCTCTTGTCACCACTGACTCGAACGAAAGTCGGACAACCCCACTGTGTGAGTGCAGTGATGACCAGACCGAAACACTCTTTGGTAAATGCCATATAGGCGTAGTAATATTCTTTGCTTATGAGATATAGCGGAGCGCCCACCAACTGAGTAGCGAGAATGATGACGCAACAACAATCGAACCATGTTGCGAGAAGAAGAGATCGCAAGACCTGCATCGGAATTCCATGTTTCAGGCGTGGTTCAGTCCCTTTGTCATTGACAAGCTTTTCGTTCTTATCAGTAACCTGATCGGAGGCAAATGCTTGCTTCCGCTGTCGAAGGTCGGCGTCTCCCATAGCGGCGGCCTTCTATGAGGTGTGCTTTGTAGAAAGATATTTAGATGTTCGTCTGCTTTTGATCTTTTGTTAGAAAAGAAAGGAGCCCTGGAAGGTGTCAGCCAGCTGTTTTTCATTCTATCACGATCACGCGAGCAGCTGATCGAAACGAGGCTCAAATACCAAAAAGCGGTGTCGTTCTTGGACGACTGCGGATGACGGCGGAGTATTTCAAATGAAGGTAGTAAGGTGGTGTGAGAATAAAAGGACAGACAAAATCAGGCCATAATTAATATGTATGAGAAGAGCGATATTATTGACGATGTTTAGGAGCAAGATCGGTGAGCCGCGGAGGAAAACAACAATCTTATGAAAGAGCAGCCAGGCACAAGAATAGTTACCAAGACTAAGAAAATCATGGGGAAGCACAAAATGACGTCCCTCGGCTCAAAAACAGATGCAACGCCCCAAGGCGGTCTGTCGATCTGCCAGATGATAGATCATTCTTCAATCACTTTTTTACCTTTGCAGTTTTTTTTTTTATTTTATTTTTTTATAGTGGCAGCGGTTTCTATCAAGGCCTTCTCATTTTCTTTGTTATTTCTCTTAATCTATACTCTGCACTCTTATCTCCAATTCGAGTTGCATCTGGATTTGACTGTTACGGTGGTGCAACGTAATGAGCTGTGTGTGTCACGGTCAATCGACCTAGCAGCATTGAGAGAACATTTCGCCAGATCAAATATGGCCAAAAATAATTGATCGTATGCATCCTGCTTAATGCAATTTAATATGCTCTCTGGCTGACATGCATGGTTGCAAGTCACCTGATAGCTTTCTTGAGCTTCTACTTTCCTGAAATATACAATCTACGATGCTTCGAATGCAATACACCGGGCTCAGACTCCCTAAATGGGGGCTCTGGACACGAAAATTCTCATCATCGCCATGCCTCCGTGAGATTCGAAATATTGAAACACTATCCCAACGCTTGATACCCAAATATCAAGGTGTGCGTCAACGCGTGATGTCTTTTGAGTCACCAGGGTTCATTTGCTGATGCTTCAATCCACCTCGACTAGAATCCCATGATGGCGAGCTTCTTTCTCTCCAATGGCCCTCGCCTCCACGAAATATTTTCCTAGTCAAAAAAGACTGTGAGCCCGCAGTGACAAAATCCCTTATCGAATTGGCCAAGTACGCAGAGCTCACCGTGCGTTTTAAAGATCATGTCCTCATAACTTACCTCGTATAGCCATATAACGTCTACATACCCATCGATCGCCGTCATTCTAGAGCCAAAAACAGCCGAGGAAGTACACTCATCTCTTCCTTTCCCCGTATACTCAGCTCCATTGGACAAGAGACCTTTTTCGCTGCATGACAAGGTGGACTTGACCGTTACCCTTGGCGGAGATGGAACGATCCTACGAGCATCATCACTATTTGCGACATGTTACAACGTACCTCCTGTGCTGTCATTCAGTATGGGCACCCTGGGATTCCTTAGCGAATGGAAATTCGAAGAGTACAAGCGTGCCTTTCGTGAAGTATATATGTCAGGGGCCGGAGTTGGCGATCGAACGTCCGTCCTCGAGGGACCGAAACCGACCGAGATCGATGAACAGATAGAATCAGAGATGGGACCTACAGGATGGTCTTCAGTCCGTGGCAAGTCCATGGGCTCGACTCGTGGCGCTCGAATCTTGATGCGAAACCGTCTCAAGGTCGGGCTTTTCGCAGCTGATGGAAGCCCAGTCCGAAAAGATGACAGCTCCGTGCCACTGCAGGGCACATTGGGTAGCAATGGCGTGTATGTGATGAATGAAGTGCTGATACATCGTGGCAAGGAGCCGCACCTTGCCGTCGTGGAGGTTTTTGTTGGCGGCCGATTTCTCACGGAGGCCGTGGCGGACGGGATCATCATTTCGACACCGACAGGAAGCACCGCATACAGTCTAAGTAGTGGAGGAAGCATCGTCCACCCTCTGGTACCATGCATCCTATTGACGCCGATCTGCGCACGGAGCTTAAGCTTTCGACCGTTGGTCCTGCCGTCCAGCACGCCGATCACGCTGCGACTTAGTGAGAAGAACCGAGGTCGGGAGCTGGAGCTAAGTATCGATGGGGTTAATATGGGCCAAGGGATGGCAGTCGGTATGGAGGCTCGGGTGTGGAATGAAGAGATGAGGCACGGGAAGAATAACTGGTATGGGGGAGTGCCAAGTGTGATGCGGAGGATCATGGGCGGTGAAGCGCACGAAGGCTGGGTGGGTGGATTGAATGGGCAGCTCAAGTTTAACCATCCTTTTGGAGAAGAGCCATAGTTGCTGCAATCGTATCGGATGCTGGGATGGGATGGAGAACTGTATATAAGGGAGAGTTATGTGCACATAAGTGTATTGTTCTTCAGGCAGTCTCCTCAACCCCTCGTATCTTGAATTGGGGTAGCATTGATGTCTACAACGGTGTTATAATAATAATACATAGTGTCAAATTTTAATCAAGAAGAATACACAAAATCAAAGACCTAAGAGTGGTTAATCAGGGGAAGGGGATGATGATCCAAGTCGGTGGGCCAACCCTTTGGGCTGTATCCGTGGATATGCGAGAGGCAAAAGCCGGAACTCGAAATAGAAGAGGATTGAGTTCCTTGGTAGAGGGCGAGAAAGAGAGCGGATAGCTGGATATAGAATGCGACAGATGCAATGATGCCAAATGGCGATAGTGTGTATAGCCAACAGAAGGTTAATCAATATGATTCAGCTCTTAGCTGGTTTGTCGAGTTGACTTGCATTGGGCATTTATCCCAGCCATCGTCCCGCCCCCTCGTGGAGCCATTTTGGGCCCCTAATCGATTAGGACTATTTACGAGTAGGAAGGGGGTCGAGGATCTTATTTTCTTACTTGAGACATGCGACGAATCTGTCTTTGATCTCACTCAGTATGGTGGTTGATTATTTTATCTTACTGTACTGGATGACTCTGCTTTCGCTGACCTCCAGTAATAAAGATGGTTGTCTCAGCATGAATCATGGCCCCAAAAGAAAGAAAGAAAGAAAGAAAGAAAAAAAAAAGAAAATAAGAAAATAAGGCGGATATCCCCAGATTTAGCAGTGGAAGACTAGATATTCACCACTCCGTGCAGTATCAAGTAATAAAGCATATAAAAATAACCTAATAGTAATATGAAAAGAAAATAAGATCAACCAGAAGAATAAAAGAACTCCTTTCAAGCCAATTATTGATCGCAGAGCCGCTTCGAAATTATTGCCCCCCTTGGAGTTCCCGCCGTTGGTGAAACTTCCAACAGTATTCCTCTTCGTCCCCCTCGAACTCCCCCTCCTCTTTGTCTTCTACCTTTCTCCCTCTCCTTTCCCTCCTCTCTCCCTCAGTCCAATCCTATTTACCTTCTTGACGATATCTTTGTTCTTTCGTCAATCAACTCCTCTTAATTCTAGCGGTGATCCCCCCCGTTTGATTCCCCTCATCGCGTCCCAATCGAGGTACTTCGAGTCGTGCGTCTCACGCTCGGAGCATCCTCGCCGGTGCGAGGGACCCTCCTTTCAGCGGTCGAAAAGACGCAGGTAAGCAACTTACAACTCCTAGAGATCATATCTCTTTCAGTACCTACTGGGCGACTCAGTTCCTTTCATATCTGGGATTCTCAAAGTGTCAATTTGTCAAGTTGCCTTGAGAGGGAGAGAGAGAGGGAGGGGGAGATACAGCTTGGGCTGCGGAATCGCTTTTTCCCTTTCTGGACGCGAAACATTGAGTCGCTGACGCTTTCGCATTATTATTAGTTGACTGCATACCTCTTTTTGTCTGCACCTGCACATATTAATACACGAGGTGACTCGCACGGGCTTACATCCATCGTTCTCTTGCGACCTTGACGCCTTCGCTTTGCAATATAATGACTTCCTCTTATGGAAAGTGAGTTGTCTCTTGTCGATCTATTTCCCGATCGTACATGCTTCCATGCCGTTGATTTCCGCCCCGCATCTTTTCTTTTTTCTATTTTTCTCTCCTGTCAAATTCCCTCTGTGTTACTGACCTGGTCGGTAGCAACATGTATTCGCAGGACCAGTTTATGAACCCCGGGCCCGCTCCCCGCCCCCCAGCCGATCGCCCAAAGCTCAATCTGCAAGCAAGCAACCCAAACGTGGCCACATCATTCAACCAAATGTCCCTCAACTCGCCTAGTACGCCAGGGTCGGCGAATCTGTCTCTATTTCCCAATACTAGCAGCCCTTCCCTCACACAGACCAAGACCAACCAGTCGGGCCAAGGGGGCGTGGCTGTCATCAAGGAGGGTTATGTTCGTTCCAAAGAAGATAAATTCCTGGCCACCTGGAACCAGCGATATCTGATTTTGCGCGAGTTCCGCCTGGATTTTATGAAGAACGAGACTGGCAAGGTTGTTCTTTCTATTCCGCTCTCCACGGTTACAGGTGTCTCGCGTTCCGAGGAGGCGAGAATGGCCTTTGAGATCGTTCGCCTGGCTAACCCTAAAGATGCGACTTCCAAAACGGCCATGTTGACCCGCGACGTGCCGACTAAGAGCATCACATGCGAGGTCAAGAGTGACGATGAGATCTACGACTGGATCGATAAGATCTATGAGCGCTGCCCGGGCATGGGAGGTGTCAGCAATCCCACCAATTTCAGCCATCGTGTCCACGTCGGTTTTGACCCTCAGACAGGCGCCTTCGTCGGTCTGCCTCCCGAGTGGGAGAAACTTCTCACTGCGTCCGCGATCACCAAAGAAGATTATAAGAATAACCCGCAGGCGGTCATCGAGGTTCTCGAATTCTATTCCGATATCAAGATGCGCGAGCAAAACCCGCAATATTACTCCGGATTGGCCGGTTCCTCACCAAATGGTTCGCTAGCCAAACCATATACTGGCAACTCGGTCGGCAGCTCGATCGCCCCTCCGCGCCCCCCTCCCCCCGGCCCTGCGCAGCGCTTGGACAGTGGTCAATCTCCGACAAGCCGCTCGGCCACTTCATCGCCTGGGCAGTCTCAGGGCAAGCCCGACTCGGACCGTGCATATGAACAACAGCAACAGCTTGAGCGTATGAAGGAAATGGCGGATCAGGAACGTCGACGTGTGGAGGAGGAAACTCGCCGTGCTCGCCAGCGTGAAGATGAACAGAGCAGGGCCGAGCAAGACGCCTACAATGCCTCCCTTCCCAAAACGCGTGTCCCCCTTGCCAAACAGGAGCTTGGAGGTTATGGCAGTAGTGATCCTTCGATGAATGATCGTTACAAACCAAGCCGCCCTGCACCTCAAGCTCCTGGCTCTGCTCGCCAGCAGCCCCAAGATCCGTCTCGACAGCTGACGGCCCAACGCCCAGCACCTCCCGCGCCGAATACCTCCAACTATGGTCAGAATGGCCAGGCTCGTGCCCCCGGATCATACAGTTCCAATGATCCTCGGGCCCAGGCCTCCCAGCGCACCCAGAACAATGGCACTAAAGCTCAGGCTCAAGGCCCTCCTCCCCCTACTAAGCTCCCGGCTCCTGTGCAGGCCGTGAAACCATTGAACATCGCAAACAAGCAGTCTGCAAACAAACCAGGCGTCTCCGATGGTGTTCGCCAAGCGGAAGCTGCCTTGACTAAGAAGGCGGAGCCTAGACAGAAGGAAGTTCGCATGTCGAATATGACTGAGAATGAGGTCATGGACAGACTTCGTTCCGTGGTTTCCAAAGACAATCCTAACGAATCTTATAGCAAGCAACGGAAGATCGGACAGGGAGCCTCTGGGTCTGTGTATGTGGCGCGCGTCAAGGAACATGCTATCTCTCCCGTGGCACACGAGCTGTACCGACAGTATGGTCCCCGGTGCCAGGTTGCTATTAAGCAGATGGATCTGCGTAGCCAACCGCGCAAGGAGTTGATTGTCAATGAAATCATTGTCATGAAGGACAGCCAGCATGCAAACATTGTCAACTTCCTTGACTCATTCCTGCAAGAGCAGAGTAACGAGCTCTGGGTTGTCATGGAGTTCATGGAGGGAGGTGCTCTGACTGACGTTATTGACAACAATCCTGTTATCCAAGAAGACCAAATTGCTACCATCTGTGCTGAGGTACGTTGTATACCAAAAGAGTCAATTTGCTTGCAAAATCAAACTAAATGTTTTTCCCTCTCCAGACATGCAAAGGACTCGCACATTTGCACAGCCAGAATATCATTCATCGCGACATCAAGAGTGACAACGTTCTTCTTGACCGGGCCGGTCATGTCAAGATTAGTGAGTAGTATTCCAGGTTTCCTACTGATACCACAAGCAAAATATACTGACAAATTTTCAGCTGATTTCGGATTCTGTGCCAAACTTACCGAATCGAAGAACAAGCGTGCCACAATGGTCGGTACTCCCTACTGGATGGCGCCGGAGGTTGTCAAGCAGAAGGAGTACGGACCAAAGGTCGACTGCTGGTCACTTGGAATCATGGCCATTGAGATGATTGAATCCGAGCCACCGTACTTGAACGAGGAGCCCCTGAAGGCATTGTATCTTATCGCCACCAACGGCACGCCGCGTCTCAAGAAGCCCGAGAAGCTGAGCAAGGAGCTCAAGTCTTTCCTCAGTGTCTGTCTCTGCGTCGACGTTCGCAGCCGAGCCACCGCAGACGAACTCTTGGTTCATGACTTCCTCAAGATGGGCTGTAGTCTGGCGAGCTTGGCTGAACTGCTTCGCTGGAAGAAAAACAGCGGCCAGTAAATATTTGGCATGAGTCGTTGAACTTTTTGGAAAGGCATAATTACGCCTATTCCAGTTCTTCTTCTCTTCATTCCCATTTTGTTCCTTTTCCAATTTACACTAGATCTTGTCTTGCGCACATATGGGTCACATTTATGCGCCTTCGGCTGATTTTTCTGAACCCCCTTACGACCTGCATTGCAATCAGATTTTTCTCGTGTGATATCCGAACCACCAAGCTTGTCTTTTCACATTGCAGAGCTGATGTGGATAATCTGGCGTTTGTTTTGGCATTATTCCCCTTTTCTATCTTCTTTCTTTTTTTTTTTTTTTATCGTGAATAATTCTGTTTCTCAGGCCTTTCCCGTCACGTCCTTACGACTCGGGCGAGGATCTTGTTAATGCCCCATCCCTGTCCCATTCGACGCATCCAAAAAAACACCTATTCATTCCCTTAATGTTGATGATAACCTGTCCCCGCATTTTCTGTGGTCATCGCGGAAAAACAAAGGAATAAAAAAAGGAAAACAAAAAAAGGAACAAAGGATGACTTGGATGTCCAAAAGGGTGCACTCACAATGTCTTTTTTGCCTCATGTTGTTCGAAGACATCGTCTGCCTACTACATGTATGCTCTTGATCAATGAGTCCATGATGAAAAGAACAGTTGTTTATAGCGAGCAGTTAGGCGAGTGAGATATCAATAGACAGAAGTGCCTTAGCTTTGGTCAATTTTCTGGCGTGTGCATACTCATGTGTCTTCTTTTCTAAGTTACCTACTTTCTGTCCCTGTTCAATCAGGAGGGTGGCTCTCTGGACTTGGTCTCTTTACACTATGGGGTTCAAATGCGGAGTAGTCTCAAAAATTGCAATATAATAACAAGTACAAGGGTTTGTATAACGTACAATCATGGGGGCCATTCTAATTCATCACTTTCGACTCCTCTTTTACCCTCCATCAGGCTGATCAAGTAACTCCTTTTGTCCATGGTTTCCAAGTGCAGGACTTTCTGTAAATGCAAATGCATCACACTGAAATAAATAAATAAATAAAAACAGATTTCGGGAGGAAATGCGTAAATAAAAAGAAGAAAATATTATTAAAGGGGGGATGATCAGGGCAATTCCTCTTGCACCACATCACCCACAAACCCACAATATTCCCCAAACAAGATGCCCTGGAGAATAGTTTCACCTTCCTCGAGTGCCCAGTGCCCCGCATCCGCCAAATGTTGCTTCCAACGGATCTGTTCCTCTTCACCTAGTTGCTCCCAGGGCCGTGCCTTCTCACCCCGCAGGTTGGGGGAAGCCGTGATGGCGGTTTCGATGAGAATGTCGGCGTCAGAGCAGCGGACGATGATGGAGGGAGGAAGAGGTGTATCGGCTTCAGCGATGGCAACGACAGCGTCACGATCGCGTACAAGGTCGCGCAGGGTGGGTTTTTGCGGTGCTTCCACCACTTCGGTTGTAGTTGGGATTTCCGCTGACGATAAAGAAGGTGAGATGACAGGGTCTTCGATAGAAGGTTGTGCTGTTCCAGGGAGAGGTGGCATGTTGTATGGTACAGCGATGGTGTCACGGATTGTAGGAGGGAGCCAGTCAGAGACACCCATGTATGGAGGAGTGAGGCCCCTGATTTCCGTGAAGGCCTGGAGGAGGATGCAGACAGTGAGGATCGATATGAGGGCGGATAGTCCACTGATGGTGTTGTTCCAGAACTCGGAAGCACCAGGGTTCACTAGAACGTAACGCGGGGTGCGACTCGGCGGAGGGAACGGGGAGAGAGGGAAGGTATGGACAACGACGGTGTTGCCCATGCTGACTGAGGCGAGTTTGACATACTGCGGTCCTACCTCTGGGGTAACAGGATGCGATGGTGGGGTGAAAGTTGAGAAGCAGATCTTGGTCATTGCGAATGGGTGGACGTCTCGTAGACTGGTGTAGGGCTGGAGCTTCCCGTGACCTCCCTTAGAGTCTGACTCGAGGGTTAGGATCTCAATTGATTGATCGCTGCCTGACACAGCAATAATAGACTGCTGCTGATGCTCTAGGCTCTCCCCAAGGTTACAAACGTCGAGCCCCAGTCCAATCTTGATCGTCTTGCGTAGCTTTTTGCGTCGGACAATGGTGGCCTCGGGCGACTTTTTCGGTGACGTTGATACTGGCAAATTGAATACCAATAGCTCACTTCCACGGCGGCTGGGGGCGTTTTGAAGAACCAAGAGGGTTGTCGAGGAGAGGAAACGCAAAGATCTAAACTTGGGTCTTGGTGTGCCCTTCTTCTCAGGCAAAGGCGTGGAATACACGCGGGTCACCTCGGGGGCAGCGTGGGATCTTGTTTCCGATGAGACATGGCAGATGAATATATCAACTCCATTTGTATATGCAACCTTGAACTTCCCATCCTCTTCCAAATGCGTGATGTCTACATCTTCAGCCTCCTCTCCGTCACCTAGTCGAATTCGCCCAATAACGTCCATTTCGGTCGGGGTTTCAGTAACACCATTGAAGAATACAATCTCTCCTGACGGTGCCATTCCCGTGGCAATTGCAGCAACCCGAGGAAACTCTGCGCTTCTCCATGGTGACAGCCTCAAGATTCGCTGGTAGGTGTCTGGCCCGGAAGAAGCACCCTTGGTCCGGAACACGGATGCGCGAGATAACGGTGTCGTCTTTCCCAATGCTTGCTTTTCCCCGGAGGCCATTTTCTCCTCTTGGGTAGATGCGGCCGATTTTCGTGGTGGAAAATCGATTTTGAAGGACCTGAGATGTTGGTTGTTGTCGCGCTTTTGCTCAGCTAGGGAGCTGTTGATTCCCGCCAGTGTGACAATGGACTCATCGCTAGCCTGCGCTGCGGCTAAAGAGGTTACCGAGTCTTCATCGCGCGATAATTCGATGTCGACTATTTGAGATAATTCATTGCGCCTGGATGTGTTCAGCAGTGCCTGTTGATCCCCCTCACGGGGCTAAATGTTAGCCACTAAGACTTAATGCAATGATATAACATAGCAACAAGGGGACAGTATAATTCAGTGAAGAAAAATAGGCTTTACAATTCTGTTTCCAACACCACTGCGACCTTCTCCACCGCCACCTGCGACAAGAAGAAAGCCATTATTACGCGGATCGAAATCGGCGGCGAAGAGGGGACACGAGAGGGTCAGCTTGGCTGAGGGGATTGTTGGCGCCATTGGAAGCGAACAGCCGAGGGGCAGATTGCCCGTTCAGGATGGCGGTATGAGAAAATGGATAGCTGTTGATATTAGATGAAAGCAAGAGAGGAGAATGAAGGAATCTTGTTACAACACCTCGAGGTTGTCGAAAGGAACGGCCAACTGGCTTGTCGGCGATGACGCCGAGGTTGGCTCACAACTCTTGGCATTCATCCGCATCAACTACGCTGGACGCTCTACGCTCTACAACATATAGACATGAGGAAGAAATAAAATATTTTTGGATGACCTTCTAAACAATAAACCCAGCATAAATAACTCTCTATTCAACGTCTTGTCCAGTAAACTCGGGGAGGCGCTTGCGGATGTCCTCCCATGTCTCGTCGCCGTCAACCATCGACTTGATGGCCTGCAGGATCTCATCCTCGCTGGCACGGACTTGCTTGGTCGAGTCACGGTCACGCAGGGTAAAGGTGTTGTCCTTGACCGACTGGAAGTCGACAGTGATACCGAAGGGTGTACCCAGTTCGTCGTTACGGGCGTAACGCTTGCCAATACTGGCCGACGAGTCGTCGACACGGTTAGAAACACCCATGCGGCGCAGCTTCAACATCAGACGCTGCGACAGAGGACGGAATGATGCGTGAGTTGAGAGAGGAACCAGGAGAACCTTGGTGGGGGCAATCAAGGGAGGGAAGGAGAGGACCTGTAAAATGTGTCAGTGAACATATGCTTTTATAAAAGACCAAAAGATACGTACCCCACGGGCCTCGTCGCCGGCTCGCGACCAGTAGACGTGCTCAATCATAGCGTAGAAGATACGGCCAATACCGAATGACGGCTCAATGACGTTGGGAGTGTACTCGCGGGTGTTCTCAACCCGGGTACGCTTCTCAATGTTGATTATATCCTTTTCAAGCTCGACCTTGCCGGAGCCAACACCCTCCACGTCAATTTCAATCTTGCCGTTTTGCTTGAGGTCAAGCGACAACTTCTCACGCAGCTCCTGGGAAAGAGCATCGACGGCAGCTTCGACAGTCTTGCCATCCTTCTTGAATCGGGGACCGAACTTCTTCTTTTCGAGATCGATCTGCCACTCCTCGACCTTCAAGGGCTCAGTCCGAGGTTCACGGACGACAAGAGGGGCACCAGTCTTGTTCTTGTGCACCGTCAGGTCGTACGCACTCCGGTCAGCACAGCCAACACACTCAATCCAGCCATAGCTGGTCAGCAGTTCGGCATCCCAACAGTCGGCAGCGTAGTGAGCCATCTCGTTAGCCATGTGCTGACGGAATCGGACCTTGTTCTGGTCAACACCCAGCTTCTGCAGGAAGATCTGAATGCGAGCCAAGAAATAACCCAGGGTTTCATTGTCCACCAGGCCGGTCTCAACGGCTTTTCCGATGGTCATCTTCTCGACCTGGGTGCTACCAGCGAGCTGGACGTTACGGTTGAGCAGGGTCATCTCGACATCCTTGACCTCCTCGAAACGGCTGTGCTTCTTACCACCTTCGGGGTCCACGTAGTGCTCGATCTCGGCCATGAGGAATTCACGCACACGCAGGAGACCAGCGCGAGGAGAAATCTCGTTTCGGAACGACTTGCCAATGGAAGCCGACGCAAAAGGCATGGACTGGTTATTAAAGTCCAGCAGCTTCTGGAAGTTCAAGAATTGACCCTGGGCAGTCTCAGGACGCAGGTATCCCGGCATGTTGCTGCTGGGTCCAATCGCAGTCTGGAACATCAGGTTGAAGGCCACAGGGGGCAAGAGGTTGCCATCAGTCGTGGGATTTCTGATATCATACTTGGCGATGATCTCCTCCAACTCCGGCCCTCCGTAGTTATCAATCTGCGCCAGCACCTCCTCGTACTCCTTGACCACGGCGTCATCCAGCTTGATCGCCTTGGCCTCCTTGCTCTTCTTCTTCTTCTTGGCCTCCTTCTCCGCGTCGACCACGACCTTCTGGCCGCGAGCTTCCTTGTCACCCTTCAAACGGGACTCAAGCACCTCTTCTACCAGGTGGTCCGCACGAAAGATCTCGCCAGTCTTGGGGTCCTTGCACATCCAGTCCGCGAACTTCTCGACGTGTCCGCTGGTCTTCAGAATCTCATGCGGGGTGAGCATAGTACAGTCAACCTCCAGCATATCCTCCTCCAGCACGAAGTGCTTCCTCCACAAGTCCACGATGTTGGCCACAACGGAGCAGCCGGGGGGACCATAATCGTAGAGGCCAGAAACCCCACCGTAGATCTCAAAGGAGGGGGTGTAAAAGAGTCGTCGACGGAGCATCGAGTCGAGAATCGACCGGTCAACGGCCTGGCCGGTCTTCGTGTTGACGGTGGCCATGGTGAGTTTCTTCTTGGAAGCCTGAACAGCCCTTAAAGCGGCGGTGGTGTGCGAAAAGCTCCTTCTGGCGGGGTATTGAAGAGGAGAAAATAATGAAGGGCGGGGGAGGAAGAGTCGAAGGAGGGCCAATTGAGTCATCCACCACGTGAGTCCGCCTCGCGCGACAACACCACAGGGATAATAGAAATATAAGAAGGAGGGGGAGGGATTAAAGAATGTGAGGATTAGAGCGAAGGGTATTAAATTATAATAATATATATTATAGAGGAGCTGAATTGATCATATCTTTCGCAGGAGTCGCCAGAATAACCTCTTGAGCGGCCTACCGCCGGCGAAACAATTCTCCGCCAAATTATTTTTTTGCAAGAATTATTATCATCGCCGATCTTGATAATCTTCACAAAACACTCAAACATCTATTCTACAACGCCAAAATGGGTGGCAACAAGTCGAGGTCTAGGCCTCCACCAGGCGCCAATGCTGAAATCAAACCAGCCAACAAGATGAGGCGCCAATCGCTGCATATCAAGCGCAAGCGCGACAAAGACTCGTCGCGGCGGGCAGTGCGGTTCGGACAGAAAAAGGAAGAATCCAAGAATCCTAAGCTCAAGGCCGATCGTTTAAAACGGAATGTTCCCCTGACTCTGGACCGGAAGCGAGTGTGGGATGAGGCCGACAGCGACGCTGAGGGTGATGGGCTAGGACTGAGTATCGATGTGGAGCGCATCAAGAGGCAGAAGCAAGAAGAGGAGGAGGAGCTCAACCGACCTTTGAAGGACGATTCCGAGGATGAAGATGAAGAGGCAAATGATCAGGATGAGGTCGACAGCATGATCGCCAGCAGTGATGATGAAGACGAGGACAAGGACGACGAGGACAAGCAAGACAACGATCGAGGACGCAGGAAATCGGCCCTTCCATCGGCCACAGAGCGAGCCACAAGTCCCTCACAGTCGACAAAAAGTACAAACTTGAACCTGGCTCCTGAGGCGCTGGCAGCCAAATTTCCCTCGCTTTTCACAGAAAACCCTCCTACGCCCAAGATTCTCATCACCACCTCGCTCAACTCTACCCTCCACGATCAAGCCCAGGTCCTCACCAATTTCTTTCCTAACAGTGTGTACATCCGTCGCACAGCTCACCGCTACGCCCACAAGTTCTCTCTCCGGGAGATTTCTTCTTTTGCCGCAAACAGAAACTACACCACTTTGGTGGTCTTGAATGAAGACCAAAAACGCCCGACCGGATTGACCATTATTCACTTGCCCACCGGTCCTACTTTCCAATTCTCCATCAGCAACTGGGTCGAGGGCAAGAGATTACCGGGCCATGGTAACCCAACAGATCACTGGCCTGAGTTGATTCTCAACAACTTCCGCACACCACTGGGTCTCCTCACAGCGCACCTTTTCCGCTCCCTTTTCCCTCCGCAGCCGGATATCGAAGGACGCCAGGTTGTCACGCTTCACAACCAGCGTGATTACATTTTCGTACGCAGACATCGGTACGTGTTCCGCGAGAAGCGGGAGACAGAGAAGAGTGTTGTCGGAGCAGACGGAAAAGAGATGAAGGGCGCTGAAGGTATCCGGGCTGGTCTTCAGGAGCTGGGCCCGAGATTCACACTGAAACTGCGTCGGGTCGACAAGGGAATCCAGAGAGCGAGTGGACAGGAATGGGAATGGAAGGGAGGAATGGAGAAGAAAAGAACATTGTTCCAGCTGTAAAAGGCTGGTTTTGCTTTTGTCAACTGGACTACTTCTCTTCGTCATTCATATCGATCGTATTGTGACTTTTCCTTCTGGTGCATTACAGGGTTCGGATGGAGTTCGATTCAAAAAAATACTTGGTTTTGGCTTTTCTTATCTCCCTTGTTACTCGGTCATATTGATCTGTTTGATGTCGACAAATACCTATGCTGTTGTAGATAATGTGACTATTTAGTATCTTATGATGTACAGGTCAAAGGTCATGGATTTATGTAACTGTAGCCATTCAGGCTGTAAAGTTGAATGACAAAAAGGGCTCTTAAAAAACATTATATATCCAAAGGTATCATATCATACCCACCAAAAGGCTGGGGTTTAAGAAAGGAAGAAATGAGCACAGAAACAAAGAAATGTAAAAAAAACGCTGGATATCAAATGGTAGTCATCAGGTGGCATCAAACACAAGCAACAACTTTTCCCTGTTTATAAATGAGTCCAACGAGCATGTCATGAATAATGATCGTACTCTTCGACCTTTTCTAATGCTCTCTTGAGAACGCGTCTCTTGCGTTCTTCTTTCAATTCCGCACGGGATATGGGTTTTCGACCGGTCATGATTCGAACACGAGCGGTCATCCGGTTCGCTGTCAGGAGCTCTCCCTTGACCTTTTCGCAAAGGTCTCGAACCTCCTCTGCAGTCCAACCGCCGGTTGAGGTGAGTTGTCGCAGGCCGTAAGCTTCCACCCCTTCCAAGAAGGCGATCAACGCCATCTTGCCCAGGGTCTTCTCTTGTAGGTCATCGGGCCACAGGCCGATAGGAATTGTTCGTTCCAGAACCCGGACATCCACGAACCCGGCCGCGTTGAGCTTGCTGGTGCGCAGGTGGCTCAGGTCTCGGGGGTATCCCGCTTCCTCGGCGGCAGATCGCATGGCAGACGCGTAGATGCTCAGGTAGGAGCTTTCCGAGTTTGGGAAGGTTACGGTATCACCGGCTGGATCGGTATCGGCGATTTCAATGTATCCCCCGGGGGTGAGATGCTTGAATGCTAGTTGGTAGATGGTGTCCCAGTTCTGGAAAGCCCCCGAAAGGCCGCGCAAATGAACCAGGTCGAACGGTTCGTGGTACGTCCATTCGTCTCGAGCGTCGTCGAGCTGGAAGTATACGTTCGGGAGATCGATGTGGCCCAGCCCAGCGTCGAATATACCAATGTCCGTGGCAATTATAGTAGCATTGGGATGCATTCCGCTCATCTCGATTGCCCAATTCCCGGGACCGGTTCCAATATCCAGAATCCGGCATGCATCTTTTGGTATCGGAACTGTTGTCAAGCTACCGTCGAGCAGAATTAAATATATCTGATGAACGATATTCAAGCGGGTGTATTCGGTCTCGTCGTTGGGCATAAAGTATGTTTCATTGCAGTACTTGCGATCATTCTCGATGATGCACTCTAGATTATGGGCCTCAAAAGACCTGGTCGATTTTCTGCATCCATCAGCCACCTTTTCCCTTCCAGAACCCCCCTTGAATTGGATAAAGATTTAAGAGAAAGGGAAAACAAAAGCTAGATAGGGATGCGAACATTGAGTGTCCTCCATCGGAATCAGTATCAGACTCTGGGTCTGAATTTAATTCACAAGCTCGTAATGCTCTTGCATTTTCTTCGCTATCTTCCACCACTATGGAATGGCCGATGCCTGTGTCCGGTGACTGCAAGACTTTCTCGTCCATGACATGACGAATTTATGGGATAACGACCGGAAGGAAGGTTGGATGCAATTACCGACCGTAAAGACGGGTGGGTGAAGAAGAAGAAAAAAAAGTAAATAAAGATGAACGCCCTACTAGTATTATGGGGCGGCCTCTCAGAAATGGTATAAGATTCTCGTCGAGAACAAGATTACTCAACCATCAACAATAGTTAATGTCAAGGGAAGAGGAGATTTAACAAGCGTCAGATATGAACAATATAGGGCCTTGGTTCTGTAAAGGTCCTAAATAGTTCTCACTGACACGTGTGGGAAGAAAATGTACGTCATTTCGTCTAGAAAGGAGTAAAGAAAGCAAGAGGGAAGCGATGAAGAATTATTTTGATAACGAGCCCGATTATTCAGGTTAGGAAATAAAATGGATCTCGCGGGATGCTTGAGCGGGATAGGGAAAGCGAAACGAAACACTTGGTGCGCAGTAGATTGGGTAGTCGGAGACGGTTTGACGTTGGCCCAAAACCCTGCTGCATCTGTCATGGAGAAGAAAGAAACGAATTTAGCCCATAATAGTCTGAATTCGAATCCGTGAAGAAAGGGAGAGGTTGAAAGAGAGAGGGAAAGGGAAGAAGAGGCGCACATCTATCAAACAGACTCAAGGCTGGGCTTGGGAAGAGCGCCTCTTCTGCAGCTAACACCAGCCCTGAGTGATAGGGTGATCAAGCTGGACGTCTCTCACAACAATAAACAATAATAGTCAATAGCTAGTAGATTTGGCTGATTTGCGCACTGGCACCGTGCCCAGAAGATGGGGAACCCAGCCCAAAGGGACCGTCCGATCGTCCGGGCCATTTGTCAACCAGTGGACTATCGTGGAGTTGCCAGGATGCTGGAATTGGAGTCAAGCTGCATGGCTGCCAGGTTTCTGGGAGAGCACGTCCAGCGAGGCGGTGGACCTGCAGGAACCCAACACCTGGCGGTGGGAATGATGCTTTATTTTTTTCATATTTCTTTTTGCCAGCATCATAAACCACAAAATAGCAGAAGGGGTATCCTTTCCATCAGTAGACGAGGTCAGTGTGCTCGACAAGCTGGTTTATTTCTCCCCAAGTGGAGCCAAAAAAGCGACCAAGATGGCACAGCAAGAAAACAGCAGCTTTTCTCGGAAGAACAGCGCTACAGTCCCGCGAGACTGGGAAGGACTATGGTGACCGAAACTGGGCTTGAGAACAGTGACGCCTTGCCAGAGTCAGTAGGGAGCTGCACGACGGATTTCTCCGGGCCTCGTAAGTTCGGCAGACGAGCAGCCAACCAGGGGGATAGGACGGCATCGGTGGAGATTATGTGGTTTAGGACGGGTTGGAGCAATTTGCGATGGGAGAGACGCAGTGATGATCATGTTCTTGAGGCCAGAGAAGGTTGGGAGTCAAGACGGGGATGATATGACCTATCGACTGGACGTTGGTTTTGCGAAGTTGATCCGTTCTCTTGGGAACAGGTTTGTGGATGGTTTTTTGGTGGTGAGGATAAATAATACAGTGGCATGTCGCTTAACAAGACAGACAGAAACACCAACTACTACTGGGTAAGAAAACAAAACCAAAAAAAAAAAAAAATTAAATAAATAATCCCCTCCCATCCACAAACAGTATGATTCACAGTAAAAAGGAAATATTAATTACACATGGACAACATGTTATACAGCTTCCGTCGAAATAATAATCCTTTCTTTTTTCCCCGCAATAAAAACAGAAATGGCGATCTCCCGCCGCGTCGAACAGAACTTTCGCATTCCGTGGATGACGACTCATTCGGAACATTCCTGATTCATCCGCTTGCTGAGCCTCACCAGGTATGACTGACTCCTTGGATCTCACATTGATTGGATCTTGCTGATTTATAATGTTCCAACTTAAAGACAGGCGATTTACCCACAATCCTAATGCTTATTGCTTGACGGGGATAAATAATTATTTTAACAAAAGCTCCCCGCCCCAATGGCCGAACAAACCCTTCTCAAAACCCCCGTCGGTTTCTCTTCATCGCCTCGTTAGGAAATATTCGCCCTTATCGCCAGACTCGTCACAGTGCTGGGCATATTCTTCTCGATGCATTGATACCTCTCCTTCCTCCCCGAGTCCCTCTGGTCTCCTCCAAACAACCCTCCGCTGGCCCCATCTTCTACAAAACCTGGTATAGCCCATCGTATATGAACGATTCCGGACCAAAACTCGCTCGACAGCTGAAATCATGGATGTCCAACACGCAATCAGATGGATTGGGATTTGTGAAACGCGGGGATGTTGCTCTATCTCGAGCGGTGGACATGAGTGAGACGGACAGCGGACAGACCGAATGGCAACTACGGGGGGTTGATCCGCGGTCGTTGACGCACTTTCACCCCACGCTGGTCATCTTGCATGATGAGTTGGAGGCGCCACTGGGCAAAGTCAAGGTGAGGATGGGTGGACCGGAACAGGCCAGTTTACGTGGCCATCGGGGTCTCATCAGCGTCATGGAGAGTCTACGCGGGAAGAAGCTGTACCCTCCATCCCCGAGCCAGGGTGCGCATGACCGACTCTCTGTCATGCGTATTGGAGTTGGTATTGGTCGTCCGTCGTCGCGGAATAAGGGAGATGTGGCGGATTATGTGCTGACGGAGATGACGCCGGTTGAGTTGGCGGCGGTGCGGGCTGCAGCTGGTTCTGTAGCTGATCTTCTAGCCGATGAGCTTTATCGTGATGAAGACAAGGCTTAAGCCAGAGTCTCAGTGTCTTGTCTAATCCAGTCGACTGAGCTGAGGATTTGACATATGGTACTTTGTAATGTATGTGTGTCCATAGATGTAGAATCCATAGAATATACCCTCAACACGTTGTGACTTAGCAGCTACTTGTGAATGATGAACCATAGAAAAAGAAGCTGTCTAGTTGCGAAATTACCAGGCAAAACACTGTATTATAATATACGATGGTGATAACTACAAATTTCTAGGCAAGACGAGCCATGTGCGGACATACGAGTCCAGACAAATTAAAGCATGAACAAAGCACCGCGTGATAATAATGACAATTAAGTACAACTACTTGGAAGGATAACGCTACAAGGGCCCATGAAGCTCTCAAACTAAGCAAATAATAACAAACAGGACCAATCAAACGGTTCCTGCTATACTCAAATCCCGAATCTCCTGCAATACTTCCTCTACCCGATTATCCAGATCACCCCGAGCGTATTGATCTCTTGATTCGGCATCGAGGTACTGCTGCACTTGCGCCATTCGTGAATATGCCTCGGCACAGAAACGCAGCTGGATCTTAACTAGGGCTTCGAAACTGGGGTCCAGGTACGGCACACGCAGGTCAATGAGTTGTGGCAGTTCGGTGAACAGTTGCTCGTTTAGCTGTTCATAGGATTGCTTGGCCATCTCGGCCTCACGCTCCATCCGTGGAAGCTTGGTGGCATCCTTGTCAGGCTTCTCGACCAGCTTCTTCACCTTGGCACGCATTGAGTCATAGTCGAGTAACTTATGGTTTCGCTTCTTGATACACTCGTTGATGTCGGGGAAGTAGGCGCAGAAGCGAGATATCGGGTCAAGAACAGTTGCTCTGCAGTTGGCGGTCAGCCATCATGTAAGACCCCGCAAAATCATGCTGCCTTGCATGCATACCTGTATGGTCCATCCAACGCTTTGATAGTCTCCGCATCGAGATCTTCAACAGCCTGCTTGTAGCTTCTGCTCACACCGTCGCGCGTTCCGGCATCGCCGTAGAAAGCATCTATTGTCTCCGCAATGCGCATCTGCGAGGCCGTCATCGCTGTGGGTTGATCAGCATCCGCCCTTACTTCACTGCTGTGTATGTTGACAGAATGACGCACCTCGTAACGAATCCAAGTATCCTTTTGCTTCTTTCTGTAGGCGATTCGCTGCCGCCTCCATGGTTCGGTATCGTCTATACAATCCCAATCAGTACCCCGATCCGCTTGACCCGCCCTGATCTGCAAGGCGCCAGGAACCATACCGCTCTTCGATCTCATAGTCGCGATCATTCGTTCTTTCAACGTGCCCTGTCAGGTGAAGCAGTACAGGTCAGTATTCACCATCTACCAAATCCCGTATATCCCGAAAAATGATTCGGGCCAGTTGTCGAGTCGCTTGGGAGGCTGTGACCCGGTCACTAAAAAACAAAATATGGCGATCATACCCGTCTTCATCATCACCTGCGTCGTCGCACGGTTGACATTTTTCTTGAAACCTGAATGATACCTCCCGTGTCAGTTTCTCGAGTCGTATAATAAAGAAAGGGTGGCGCTGCATACCTGCCCAGGACATGATGGCGGTGGGCTGTAGGCAGAATCGTAAGGGGTGAGTGCTGGTTCACACAAATTGCGTCTAGGGCTTAAAATAAGAGTATTCCAGAATTAATATGGAACGTGGAGATAGTAGGGACAGGTATTGCTGGTGATAGAGAAATCAAGGAGAATGAAGAAGATCTGAGCCGGTCAGAAACGAGATGCCCAATGCGGGATGATGATGGATGTTCCAGAGTGGCTTGGTTGTGGCTGTGGGGGACCCGTTTTTACCAGCCCTGTGTACCTACGCTTGTCGGTACGGTACGAGACGGTACGGTACGGGTAAATGCCAGGCATCGGTATCGGATTCTGCGGTATCTTTTCCGTATTAGGGTTATCGGTACGTCATGCAGCTCTACCCCTGTACCCCTGGGAGTGTTACATCGCTAGTATCAACGTCTCCTTGGTGATGTCAACTACGATTCTTATCTCTCAAGAGCCGAATGGAGAGAATGGCTGTGAAGTCGGAAGAGGAACATGATTCAGATGGAAGAAAGTCAAACCAAGTAAAGAAATTGCATTATTATTATGTACCATGAAGGTTCCCATGCTAATCAGAAACCACCCCAGTGACTTCCAAAGACAAGCACCACGTGCTTCTAAAACCAAAAGCCAAACAGCTGTAGGGGTGAAACAGCAGGACAGTATGGCATCAATGTTGCAGCAAGCATTCATCAGTGACCAGCAACATGGCGGTTTTTTGATCCTCTGGTTTTCACCCAGTCCTGAAGCACCTTGTAATTCCGGCAGGTGTGCTTCCGTTCAGTTTCGCCCAGAAGAGCGAAATGATAATGCTCACTCCCATTTAAATAAACTGGTCGTAAGGTGACTGGGGTCATGTCGCCAGAGCACATGACCGACTGACGCAGTTGATCTATACAATGGTCTGCAACCGAGTGGGTCAGTCATGGAGAAAGAAGCGGGGGAGACAAAGAGGGAGCTTACCAAGATGCATCTGCATGTACTCCATGGGGAAAGAGTGATCTTTATAATGGTCGGGATAAAGCATCTTTCTCAACGCATTGACGCAATGGAGTGAATGCATCACGTCAATCCCACCATAGACCCCAGGCGACTCGACATAACCTTTAACCTTGGGAAGCGGTTTCAGGGGCAGGGAATACTGATCTTTATTGAAGTGGGAAACCTCCCACTCATCTAGCATGATATAGCGTCCTGCAGTGAGCGCATCCCAATTGTCATCGATCTCTTTGGACGGGGGTCCGGTATAGACAGGATCATTTGGGCTGTTGACCTGGTACAGGAAGCCATTCTCGTCCGCTCTGATGGCATTGGTGAAACGAACTTGCTCGAGAAAGATTGACGACTTGGCATCATCCATGTCAGTCGAGAAACCGGATTCGTATGTCGACTGGCTTGGACGAGGGAAAGACAGCCAAAGAATCACGCAGAACTGGAGAAAGGAAAACAGGCCTAGACCATAGGTGGAATATTTCCAGAGCCGGGCGGAATTGCGATGAAAATCGACATCTCCGGTGGATCTGTTTGTCTGTTGACCCCCGATGAGTCCTATTCCCTGCTCCTCATTGAGGTCCATCATGGTCGGTTGTCAGAGTATCCCGCACGCCCGAGTATCAATTGTAGTCGGAAAGAATCGCCATCAATTGACAGTCAACGATAAAAAGACAAGAGAGATTGAAAAGATGCCGAAAGGAAACAAAAGAAGAAAAAAAAAAGCCCAGCTCAGTTCAAAGGAAAATAAAATAACAAAGCAATGCGTAGAGAGTGAATGGCGCATGACTAATCGCTCTAGGCCTGTTCTTTGTTCTCGATGCTAGCGACGTAGCATTAAGCTAAACAAGCCAGTCCACAAAGAACGAGGATTTCAATTTCCGACCAAAAGACCTCATAATATGTCTATACGAGATGCAAACTTTCTCTATCGACTCTTTGCATTGAAATAACAATGCTTTGGCCTGGGCGTTTCTCAGTGTTTCACCTTGACATGCAGTAGCGAGCCGATGGCCTCCGTGGGTCTATCTCGACAATCTGCCTACGTCGAATCCCAAACCGCGCTCGATATTAATTCATTTCCCGTTGAGTTTTGCTACGTCAAAACAAGAAGGTCGATCTTGACGATCACTCTGAGGTTACAGTTGGGACTTGAAAGGCGCTGCACCGCAATTTAACCATTCACAGATAAGTAGAGGCCGTCGTGCTGTGTTTTCTTTGTTCTCTAAACCTTTCCAACCATCATTGACTTTGAATTTCTCTACTTCTTTGTGCTCTCACATACCTCAAAATGCGTCCCTTTGCGCTGATCCTCGCCTTCATTGTTGGTGTCACCATGGCTGCACCAACCCAAGATATCGCATCTAACCAGCTCGCTCGACGTGAGGTATGTTGATCTTCCTCTATTGGATAATGTGTGGACTGGGCTCACTTTATGGACTACAGGACGTGAGTCATGTACCCGATTGAGGAATAAGATAACTATTCAGCAGGGTTGATCAATTCGGAATATACAGGCTGTGAGTGACTCCTAATGATGGATGTGACATGGATTAATACTAATGCTGGATACAGGTTGCCGATGAGGTGAGTTTACTTGAGAGAAACCCTGGACACAGCTGATTGATATATTCAATAGGTTCTCGATGAAGATAGTGTTGTAAGTACCAATGGTCATCCGAACAAAACAGCACTGACTGTCAACAGGCTGTACGTTATAATCCCAGATGACTAGTATCAGGTATGAGTTAATATGGAATTAACATTTACCAATTCAGGCTGTCGTAAGTGATCCCACTCTCAATATTTCTATATCCAAAACTAATAATGTACAGGCCGTGAGTGAAAAAGCAGGTCGTCACCCTCGAACCCGAGCTGACAACATACCAGTAAACGGAACCCCGAGAATCAGAAACACCGGTTGGAGATCGACGGATCACGCCAACAAACATACGGTATTCTTCAGAGAAGATCGAACAGCGGAATGGTCTGCACTGACCAGATGACCGTCGGAGGACAGCCGGTGTTGAAGGATGCCTGGTATAGAATGCTTGCATTCTTATCAAGCTTGTACTGTAAATGCAAAGATAACCCCAATTTATGATCGTATATACCAATTTCTATCGATTTCTATCGAAATACTTGTATATCCCACATCCTCACTCCAAACTGGAACAACATCATCTTTTTGACTCCCCCGCTCGATGTTCGATATTCAAAACAAATATAATTGGACCCGATCACCCCGTGGATCAGAGCGGAGACTAAAGCAGACACCCATGTCAACCATAATAAAAGCAAATATAGCACACTTAAGCACCTTCCTAAATCACCAACGGCCCTCTGTGCCCCTCCCAATGAAACGAAGCGGTATGGTCCTGCTGCTTAGAAATCCCGACCAACTCAGACACCCATGGAATGTTTAGATAAAAAAAGCTCGATGGCCTGATTTGCCACATGCGACTCGTCATGCGCTTAGAAGATTCTGGGTCGGAGAATTCTCGTATAAACCATGTTTAATGCATATACGATTCTTATAAATCATCTAGCTTGGCGAGGACACGGTAGGTTGTGCTCCACGTTGCGGTGTCGATGCCTCTGGGTGGAAGGTTTTGGTGATGTAGACGAGACGTATGACTTCAGAGTGCATACATAGTATCTGACATCTATTCGTCAATAAAGTAGGTAGGTGGGTTTAGAGAAGGGTTTAGACTTACGTCAGCCTGCAAGTCTGCGACAGAGGTATAAAATTGACATGCGTTGCTTTGAAGTCATCGGCTTGGCCATGATAGACTCCATAACCATGTCACTGTGGACGTAGCGAAACCCCATCAATGATGTCTATGGAAGCGTGGACCCCAGTTCTTATCGTCATGGATATGATCTGTATTGCCACATTTGACATAGTAGTGGTTTGCGTTGTGCACGCACCAGATGGAGCCACATTCCACCAATTGTCACTGGCAGACGTAGCAGGAAACCACGAATATATCCAAACATTTGGATGTAGTCTGGCCATGATAGCCCAAAATTGGGCTATATCTGTCGTGCTAGTAAGGAATGCCGGTCTCCCATGTCCGTCGCAGTCGTACAGATTGAGAGTCCGTCGGTGCAGCGTGGGTGAAATCTGTAGCAAGATACGCCGGATTAATGAACTCTGGGAAGTCAACAACCTCTCTTCTGTGGAATACATGGTGATTGATATTTGTAATCGAGACCAGCCTGCCCAGAACCGCAAATTCCAGCTTCAATTTGACGCTATAAACCATCGATTTGAGGATGACCTGCATGTAATAGAAGTTCAAAAATTCCATTACCAATAACGAAATATCCATCATTATAATAGCCAAGCTAATCACCAGTAGCTCGTAGAGGATGCGTGTTCGACGACTGTTCTTTTCCGGGCTGAGTTTGAGTAATTTGACCGTCTCGTAGATGTACAGGGAGGATATAAGGAGTTCCTGCGCACAGAACCAGGTCACCTGCAGTCGCTCTATGACCCTATATGCTTTATTCCAGCGGTCTTTCCGGATATACGCAGATCCATACGAGACCACCGTTGTCGAGACGCAGAGCACCACTGCAGTGATGATGATCAGACGGAGAATGGCCCGGAGGACCTTTTGACTCTGCAGAACCAGATGCAATCGCGAATATAGCACCACCGACTGTCCCGGGACCATGAAATACCAACCGAATGTGGACATGGACAGCGCGAGCCAGAGAGGTCCAATGGCGAAGAAGTGCAAAAGAGCGCCAATGGTTGTAGGTATGACTCCGGCAACGTTGGAGAGTAGCATGGACCAGAAGTAAGTTCCCCCGTAATGCTGAAAGGCCAGAAAGAGCAGAATGGTGAGTTCGACTGCATTGTATAGGGCAATTGAGAGCAAGGCTCCCATGGTGACTTTGACGGTGACGCTGTTTCCTTGATAGCCCTCGACGAGCCCTAATGGGGGTCGTCACGGTAGTTCAATCCTGACATGATGCATAAAGCCTGGATATATTTCGTAAATGCTGTTGCCGAGTATCGATTCGTTCATGTCATGGTCTCTTGTCTTGTTTCCATTGGGCCGGCAACGCATCTGGGCACTTTCAGTCATGTAGAATCCCAACTGCACCCGAAGACAGCGAGAGCAAACGTTGAAGTAGAATTATTCCAATCCAGAATTAACTTTTGTTTCATTTCCCCCGCGAACTTTGTTGGCTGTTAACTTCATGGCTTCATATCAGTTGGTTTGGGTCGAAGTTTCTTTGATTGGCAAACCATCTTTTGTTAAATACGAGTTCAGGCACTTTGTATAAATCAAGGTATGTCCAGTCTTCTTGTTAAGTGTATATATCCAGACATAGATAGTGTCACCAAAGCCTATGCCAAATAACAAAAGGGTTATACTGGTGAATCCATATATGTATTGTCTCTTCCAGCTTGATTTCCTGGCGTATTGGCAACAAGGAGAATGAGTCCACTCCTTATTTGGATCTTCAATATCTCCAGGCATAATCTTTTCCGGGACTTGCCCCAAACAAAGATGCTTATATAATATATCTGGATCACTTGCACTTGCCCTCGTACCCTTCATGTTCTTCGCTTTGCAAACACTCTTATCATTCTTTGCCAGCATTTTGCAGTAATGGTCCTCTAGCAAAGATTATTATCCTCCATCTTTACTCTTTTATTTGGTGATTTGATATCAGGTGTTCTTGTTCTGAGTTGGCTTTTTGGGATCGAATTGATCCACTTGTTGCTGCGATGGTCGTCGCCCTTGGATCACTGAGCGCCGTCGTTGGCAGGTTTCAAAGGGATTGTCACTACCTCTGGTGTCCTATCTGTGATTAGAAATTGGTCTACGTAGGCAGTGCCAACGTGTTTACCTAGGTACCCGGTAGCTTAGGTAGAGCTGTACCATACTATGGTAACTAAGCCTGGAACGTTACCTAATATGGATATTAGGACCTAATGGAGACACACCAGATCCACCAGTGAATATGTACTCCTACCTAGTTACGACTTCAACCTCAAATCTGGTGCTTGACTTTCCTGTTCTTTTGTAGATCGAGTCTTGGTACCGCTGCGGAGCACTGCTCTAGATCAACATGTCTGACTCCGATATTGAATTCTTTACTCAAGAGTTCGTTGAAGAGTTCTTCGGAGGCCATATCAGCTTTACTCAAGGACGTACTGGAACCTGGGCCCTTAGACAGAAACTCAATAAAAGACACGACCAGTCCATCAAAGAGGAATTCGAAGCATATGGTGCTCCCTCTGCTGCGTATGGCACATTTGAATGCTTCAATGTCGACGGCCCAGGAGAAAAAAGCCATCATGAAAATTTCCATGCAGTTTGTTCCCTTCCTTACCCCCTCCTTTCCAATCCACATAACGCTGCTAATTGTTCAAGGATCCCTTACGCAGGACCAGCCTTTCAATCTGCCCGGACAAGAGCACGACAGGCCTCCAACCAGCTCACTAGTTATTCTCGATCAGAGCTTGAAGCGTGCCAAAAGCTGAGATAGCATGGATCAAGATTGACGCCAACCCTTATCAATCACAAGAGAGAGAGACAAGGACAGGGTTGGCCAATACCAAGTGGTTTTCTTTTCTTCTTGATAACAGAGAGTGTGTCAGGTATTCCGCTCGAGAATGTCTACTGGGATCTTGATCCCCAGGAACGCGAGGCAATCCGACAGGCGTTCCGACTTGCCTGGGAGTATGAATAGAATATCCCGTTTCTTTATCTTGAATATATCTGAGATACGAATATGAGTAGTAATTAGGGAGTGTCTTAGAGCAGGTGTTATTTGCTTAGAATCTGGGCTTGACAATCTCGTCTGGGACTCGGAGAAGAATGCAGTGTAATTCAACAATTTCAAAGCTTATGGGTTTATAATTACAACCTCTAATCACATTCTCAGATTCATCGAAAGCTGCCCGGCTGAATCTACAGACCAATGGAAAGACTTTGAATGGATTGCATGGGGTCTAGCAGAGCCATCTCGGGTTATCGCTGGTCAGAGGAGGAACAAGTCCATCCAGACATCTCGTCCTGGAGACTGTGATTTCAGTTTATATATTCCTTCACGTGCAAAAAAATATTTGGATATGGTATGACAGGGAGAATACATAGTTGACTTCGTTCTTACTGAAGCCCTAACGGCTTGCCCTAATTACTATCCAGCGAGTTATTATAGCTCTATCAATGTTACTACTTATTGCTTCATCTCTAATTCTTCGATAAGATATTATGACCTTCTTTTCCCAAATATATTCACCCGTATCGTTCGTTTCGCCACTGTCCCCAGAATTCCTATGTTAAGTATCTTGCAATGCTTCAAAGTCATCAGTCACGATCCATGCAAACGAGATAGACTGACTCACATAAAAAGTGTCAATGACCTTCTTGAATTTATCCAGACAGTTTTCCTCTTCGTGGATATAACTATCGCTTTCAAAGCAGAAATGGCTGACCCAAAACGGATTGACCGGGTCTTGGATTACATTCATCATACCGATGCCGTGCACCGAACGCTCCATCTTAAATCCCTTTAGACGAGCGACGTCTACCGTAACCTACACTCCCGGATACTTATGATGTCTCGGCTCGTAATCCTCATCATTCATAGCCACAGCTTGTGCCCCGGGAGTCGTATAACCAATAAGTACACTTGGTCGGTCGTCAAAAATGAACTTCATCCCGGTGATGTAGTCTTCCCCTGAGACTCTAAGAGCCGATATGGCAATGCTGCGCAGAGAAGGCGTTATATCCACCGAATCGGTACGTGTGTTTGTGTAACATGTATTGTGATAATGCTGGAGGGCCCGGCTGCGAAAGTGTAGCGGCATTTGATCCTACAGCGGCTTATAGATGGCCAGAGTGGCATCTCTCAGCCACCGCAAAGTCTCCCACACTTTGATAGCAAAGTCATATTCAATATTGCACTCAAATTGACAGGTACAATGATAAAGGAGCCTCCAGTCTATGCTTTCTTTTCCCCCGTCTTCCGCGTCGATGACTTTTTGAACGACAGGATGAAGGAACCCACGCTCATCGTTGATGGCGAATCTTGCTCGCCAGAATGCAGTGCTTGTGAAGATGGGTATCATCACTCTCGAAAAATGACGCAGGCTCAGGAGGTCCCGAGTCGGTATTTGGACTGCGACGGCTTCACAGATCTCCAGCGGAAACGAACGGAAGCAATCGGTGGGGTTTTGGGTGGATTTCTGCTAGTCTTGGACTGGCACCATTTGACAACCTGAGAGGTGCTTTTGGAGACTGCATGAGTTGCTCGAGAGTTGAGGAGATGAAAGGATCATAGCCACCACGACATGGTCCACGAGGTTCAACAACATCATGGAGCCATGGCCCTGCAGATAGTCAAGAGATTAGGATATGGATGGTATGAGAGACAGGGAGAGGGAGGGAACCTTCTAGCACTGGCATGTACTCCAAAGCGTCGTAGAGACTGGCCAAATCAAATTTGTCTGGGCCGATATGCTCCATTAACGCGTCCCAACATCTCGCATGGAACAGATAAACGTCTGGAATAGGATGGGGAGGCTATTTCAGGAGGATGGAATCCTCTCCCATCGTGTTCCATCGTGCTGCTGGTTTGGTGGGAGGTCGAAGGTGATGATCGTGCTTGGCTGAACCCACTCCAGTCAGTTTGACACCATCAGGGGCTTGATACACTGCTCTAAACTCTGAATGCCATGGCCGATATGCCCTCCAGTTGCGAATAATTTCAAGGCCACGGATGATACATACCGTGCCATCATTGAATACTGATTGGAAAGACATGGTTGGTTGGGTATAACTATATCTCGGATATCTATTATATCCAATATGTCTACGGATTACAGCGATGTAATGACAGATTCAACCATGGATAGATCTATTAATATCGCTCTATATTCTAATCTCTATAGCAACAACAATCATATTCTCTTCACAAGTTTATCCCCGATCCGAGCCAATGAAGCCTCAAACTCCTCAAACGACTTTGTTCTCCACTTCGCCCCTTTCTTCCCAGGAATCGTCCCCTTCCCCGTGAACCCAATATAAAGCACATCATGATCCGTATGTCCCTGATCGGCCGTGATGCCATCACGAGGAAAACATGCCGTGGCGAGCGAAATCGACGCCTCCCCCGTCTCAACCCCGTGGTTTCTATCCCCCCACACCCCGTAAAAGAGCTGGTTATTGCACACGACCAGCATCACGCTCAATGGCTTCATACCCACACTTTGTGGGTTAAACGAGGGCGTTGCGCCGGTATTCCCGAAGACGATGTAGCTGTGGATGTTGGCTTTGAGATCGGGGATGCCATATTTTCTGACGGTGTCTTGGAAGGCTGTTTTGCTCTGGCCGGAGGGGTCGTTGGAGCATTTTCCTTTGGTGTTATCGGAGCCATCGCAGTCGATGTCCATATCTCCTGTCAGATAGATGAGGCCTTTGTGGTCACCGCAGTAGGTGAATCCTGCTATTTTTTGTTAGTTTGGTTAGACGGTTATTAATGATGGATACGCACAATTCCCATGGCCATCACGAAAGCCAGTCTTGATAGGATGTGCGCAGGGTTTATTCTGTTTTGTTAGTATATCAATATGCCATGTGATATGGATTGACTCACCTTGACTTTGTTATAGAAATTCCGGATATTTGGAGGGACAGATCGAGCGTGTATCGCAGTGATTAGCAGAGCCCATATTAGTATTGTATTAAACATATTGAACATATTGAACGCCATATTGACACTGATTCATGTTGATTAGATCAAAGCATAGCCAAATCGACATGACTCCAGTCTATACGATTCTAGGCTTCAACATCTACAGTACCATGGATATAGCAGCCAGTCATCCGTAAATGGACAGATCTAGTCTTTTCCCATCTTGTATAGGCAGAATACTACCTCAACAATATCATCTGACACTCCAATACTACCAAACCACCAAACAGGACAAGGAAGCCATCACCAGTTATCGGATACAGCCTCGTATTGACTTTGTACCGACACCCGTATTGAACCGCCAGTCCGCATACCAGCCAATACGGAGGAAATCCCTGCAATACATGATGTAATAATCCACATGGTTGGCGGGGACGCTTTCATGCACAACACCCGAAATGGTCTACAGGCAGAAAGCTACTAAACTGCATGTACATGAAGAGCCACTTTTTTTTTTTTTTCTTTTCTTTTTCCCCCTCTGGTGGTATGGATTCATCATCCCGGGTACAACCGATGGAGTTGATCATTTTTTGATAACTGACGTAATTTGAAAGTCGATCATGTTTGCCATCGTACTTTGTTCATCTGTCTGTCCTGGCTGTCTCAGTGTGCTACCGTGATATCAGAGATTGTATGTCGAAACAGTTATTGAAACACCTAACTATCCTAGGCTGTAGCATCGCCATAATCCATAATACCGATAAAAAGAAATAGACCACCACCGGAACTAAAGGGTATCAAACCAGAAAAAACCAACAATGCAACCATGCAAGAAAAAAAAAAAAAAAAAAAGAAAAGTGCCAGTAACCCACCCAGAAATCAATCGCTGGGAGAGAAGCCATAGTAGAGTTCAATTGGAGAGAGCTCGTAATCGTCATAGTTATACAAGAGCTGGGTTGCAACAGCAAGTCAGCATCAGAAACCTGTTAAAACAGCAAAAGAAATTGCAGAAAATGAAACAGAAAAGAAAAAAGAAAGAGAAAAAAAAGAAAAGAAAAAAAGCATTAGAAAATATATAAGAAAAAAAGAAAGAAAGGCTGGAAAGGTCATGACTCTTCGTTGCATTGGCATGGAAAACATGACGATCAAACTAAGCCCATAAGCTAAAAGAGCAGGAGAAAAATAAAAAAATTGGACACATTGCGCCGGTATAAAAAGCAAAGGTACCTCCTTCTATGGGGTAATTCGAAGAAGGTTCAAAAATCCTCGCAAAGGGTGCAGCACATAAAACCACCCTGAGTATCATAAAACACAGGAGACAAAAGGAGCAGTTATCACAGGGGACACATTTTTTTTTTTTTTTTTGGACCAACGTTCAAAAATCAAAGCGCTGAGACCATGCCCGCCTGCCCCTTGAGCCCCCAATGGAGTAGAATGAAAGATTGAGTTGTAAATGAAAATCATCATACTAGATCAAAATCCTTCCTCACCAGCCTTGCACAGCTTGATCTCCCGAAGCCATTCGGATTTGAGGACCTGCGAGGCATTGATGCGACGGCAAGGATTGGGATCAAGGATGGAATAGATCACGTTGCGACAACGAGCCTGAGACACGTTTGTAAGCTTGGACGTTCTGTGTACCGTTTTCTGATCAGCCCTTACCCTATGCAAAGTCTCGATAGGTGCGTAGCCATCTTCGTGTTTGCGACCTTCCAAATAGCGCTGGTAAAATTCATCCTCCTCCTTACGGGCGACCCTCCATAGGTGTCGTCCTGTTCGCATGGCCATGTAGATGACGCCGGTGGCCCAGAGATCGACAGCACGAGGGTCAAACTCTTTTTCGACATACTCCTCGGGAGCGATGTAAGGGGCGGAACCGCAAAGACCCGCAGTCATGTGCGCCTCCTTTTCCCAGGCCATGCGGAAACACTCGCCGTTGCCAAAGTCTGTAATCTTAAGCGCTCCGTGGGTAGTCAGTAGGAGGTTTTCCGGTTTGAGGTCACGATGCGCGACGCCCATTTCGTGCATGTACTCCACTCCCCGCATGAGTTGCTTGAAGAAACAATCGGCTTCGGCCACTTCCAGCTTGCCAGCAGCCAGCACAAGAGTGTACAGGTCCCCGCCTGCACAGTACTCCATGACCTCACAGTAGTCGCCTTTTGCATCTTGCAACAGGTCTAGGGTGTGGATGACGTTCGGGTGGCGAAGGGAGGAAGAGATGCAGAATTCTGAAGTCAAGCGCTTCTGGTATTTCTTGGAGGTTTCCTGGGGACGACGGCGGAATTCCTTAACCGCATACAGCTGTTCCATCTTGGAATCTCTGGGATCCACCTTGTGAGAGATCCGGACAATGCCAAAGGCCCCGCGACCAACAATCTCCTGGCATTTTCCGTATTTGTCGACCAGCGAGGCGGTTGCATTGGGACCACCCTTCTTATCGAGGGCCAGCTTATCGCGCTCGGTCTTGAACTGGTCGATCCATGTCGACATGAGAGACAACTGTTGATCATCCACGTGGTCGTCCTTCTTTCGGCTGCTGCCGCCGAGCATGTCTCGCAGGAGATCAGTCAGCTTTTCTTGCCGCCTGGCACTCTTGAGGTGATGTGAATGCATGTTTTCCGGCTCCATTTCGAAGCGCTTGTGGACAATTGACCCTTCTTTCAATTCCTTGCCACCAGTCTTGCTCTTCTTCTCGGGCTTCTCGGGCTTTTCTGGCCTCTCGTCACCTTTAATAGATGTCTGTCGAGAGGGAGCTCTCGAAGAGGGTTTGGATGACGGTCTGGACGGCCTTGCGGTACTGCCGTTGGCGGAGGGCTTTGCACCATCTGAGCTACTATCCGAGAAATCGCGTGAAGGTTCAGGTTGCTCCTTGGGGGTAGTTTTCCCAGTGCCGGAGAACATGCGAGAGATACGGGTGGCCATGGTAGGTCTAACAGGCTTCCCGGACGCCGGAGGCATGGGGAGAGCATCCCCACTCACGGCGGACAGATTCATGCCCGCAAGAGCACGTGTTACCTGAGGGTCTCCATCGCGAGGGTCTGACGAAATGAGTGACGTTGCGGTAGAGGAGACTGCGGAAGGTACAGGTGAGGCAGATTGCGGAGTCATGTGCGGTGATAGCTGAGCTTTTGCGCACGGAGAACTAGAGGATCAAATTTGCCCCCGTGACGAAGAAAGAGGACAAGCGCCTACAGCACGAAGCTGAAGATGCAAAAGAAAAGTAACTTGAGATGGTCGGAGAGAGAAAGATGAAGGAGTGAGGAAAGAAAAAAAGGGGGCGCGGAAGAAAAAAGCTGTGAGTGGAAAAAAAAATTTCTTGGTGGTGGTGGTGGCCTGAGGCGAAGGGCAAAAAAAGTGACGAAAGTGACTTTGTAGTAGGCGGAAGTGGTGGTGTGGTAGTGGTAGTAGCAGGAAAAAGAAAAGAGCACCGCGCAACAAGGCACGGAATGCCCAGATGGGACGGTAACTACGCTGAAAACCGCAAAATAAAAGTAGTTTGAAGATTGAAGATTGGGGGTCAGGTGAGGTGGACGAGTAGAGGAAGCAGAGGAAGAGAGTAAATGCAAGAGAAGAAGAAGAATGAGAGGGAGGACAAAAAGGCGCTGCCTACGGGGCGAAGAGGTTGAAATAGTACCAGTAGGCAGTAGGAGTAGGTAGGAGTAGGAGTAGGAGTCGCACTGCGGGCTGTACGTCGTGGTAGCTGCTGCTATGGGGGACAGGCCGAGGAGCAACTAAAGTGGGCGCTTTTTTTTTTTTTTTTTTTTTTATTATTGATCCAAACAAATGAAGAGAAAGAAACGATCCTTTCCACAGGTTCAACAGATTGTGGGCACCAAGCGAGAGAGGAAAATAAAGAAAGAAAGGAAATAATAATACATACTGTACCTTGACCTACGACGACGTCCTGTAGAGACACACACGCACACACACACTGCGCTGCCGGTTTTGGAAGACCAAGCCCTCCTTTTTTTTTTTTTTAATTATTATTAAAAATTCTTTTTATTTTTCTTTTTATTTCTTTTTTTCAAGGAAAAAGTAATGAAATCAAGATGAGTATTTCCTCTGCTCCATCGAGTCTATCGCTTCCTGTTCGCGGTTACACGCCCGTCAGCGGCAGTTCTAGATGTCTGCAGTGTATGGTATGTACCATGTATCGTAATTTACGCCACATGCACGAGGCTTGAGCAAGGCTGTGTTGCCTATATTGCTTTTTGCCATCTTTTTATAACTTTCGATTCTATTCTAGAGTCATCTCCTATATTTCTAATATTTCTAATATCTAATTTCCACTTCTTGGCTGTTTTTTACCTGGTGTTTCCAGATCATAAGATTCAGCGCCCATACCGGTAAGCCAGAGAGATGCCGTTGAGACAGCCGTGTCCAAAACGTGGCGCGGAGCTGGTTTGCCCTAAGTGCTGCCTCCTATTATGGGGTAAATCATAATCATCGATTTCCAAGTAGAAATCATATCATGTAATTTATCCAAAAGGATCCTTGGAACCAATACTGGGTCTGCTTCCGTAAAGAAGTATCTTACGACGAGATCCTGACTAAGAAAACGCTCCCGGTGGACGTTGATTATTAACACATTGGCGATGGAGTCCGGATATCGAACTACATAGGCCAATCCGGCGTCGGATGACGTTTCACCCGTTGGTTCAGGTTCGTTCGGTAATCATCATCTGCCTCTGTGCTCTGTACTATGTACACCGTTGATATTATTCAGAATCATAATTTGTGAGGCTGTGTTTGTTCATGATTCGATGTTCCTCGGTTTGGGCTTGGGACGTTCCCTCGAGCAGATTCTGACCTACCCAGATGAGCTTAGCCAAAAGCCTCATGCTTTGTCCCACCAATACTCCCGTACAGATGAGGGGTAATCTGATTCAGGAAATACAGAGGAGAGCCACCGAGGGGTAAACGATTCACCTCTCCACCGTTACTGGACGCTTCTCCTGTCCTGAGATCGACTGTTTCCCCCTCCCTTTGAGTTTTTTCTACCATTCCCAATCCTCTAACTCATCCAGTATCCACGTTTCTGGGGACTAGCTCCTGCCGGCACCTGATTGTGGTGTACATGACACGAATCTCCCACGCGAGTCTTTCATCACCGTTCTGGGGAAGGCCTTGCTCTCATTTATTGGGTGCGCAGTACGTCATGATATGAGTGTGTGAATTATCGATGCACCACTGAGTACACCTCCCGATGATGTCCAGAGTTTGGTCAAAGGACAGCTGACTCGAGGTGTATAGCAATGGGGAGTCATGGACAGCTAGGAGAATCCCTCAATCCTTAGCTATTATCTGACTCATAGTCGATCATGCATACCCCGACATGTCTATTTCAGCTTCTGCCAATTTAACCCTCCGTCTTGCGTCTGCATCTGCCATTGCCATCTGCCATCTTGCCATGAAATCGGTTATCAAAGGCTTTAGCATGTCACCAGGCCGTATTTGGAAGAAGACGGCCCAGATTATCGTCATGATATCTCCAGGCCTACTCCGTACAGACTGATTACTTGATGAAGATCATCTGCCTCGTCTGCCTTCATCTGCCTTCTCGTATTCAGTCGTTATCAACAGCACCAAGACGATCTAAACAAAAGCAATGATGCTGTTGATAGTAGCTTGTGGCCTATTAAAAGAACCGCTCACCACATGCCTGTTGATGAAGTATACGAAGTCTTATCTGATGATGTGACCATCATAAGATCTTCAGACGTCAGTTACCTCGGTCGTGGGTCAAATTACTAGACTTGCTCCTAGTCCTGATGTCTGTAATTGCGGGGATGTCGAATACCACCAGTAGCCACAAGCAGGGCGACTAAGGTATGTTAAATTAGGATAGATGGGGATTTTCCACTTGACGTAATGGGCAGAACAACGAGGGATTTTCCAAAACCAATAAGATCGACCTTGACCCCCCGATGAAACAGTATCCATTCCGAGTTTCTGCCGTCAATTGTTAGATGTCTTTAACTGCGGGTCTGTACAATGAAGCCTTTAGTCTCTACAAAGTACGATATAATACATCTAGTATACATGTATGTATGAGATCTGCGACGAGTCCAATTCCTTTCCTGCATATTGATGGTATTATCTTTCCGCGTGGAGCCATGCCATCTGTATCCTGGAAATAAAATACATACATTACCTTACATCCGGCGACGTAAAATACACCATCGGAAAACAATCCCCATCCGATTCCTTTTCGTATTGACATTTTACATATTTAGTTTTCAAATAAATATCATAATAAAACAGGAGAGAAAAAAAATAATAATTCACAAGCAGGAGCTTTGGGGAATTCCGAAAAGGACCGACTGCATGCCAACCCTTGACAAAAAAAGGCTGCAAATGTTTTTGACCGCCAGTTGCAAGGCCATATGTTCAGCCAGTTTGGTTCTGGGCTGAGAAACGTGGGGAGATAACAATTCATCGATGGGTGATCAGATGAGATCTGTATTTTTTGCGGTGAGGCCTTATGGATATACCTCTTCTATCATCATATTCACTTTCAATTTGCATTAATTGGATACCTATCAAGCTATTGGCTCGGCTGAATGGACTAAAGAGAAGAAGTGCAAGAACTGCTGGATAACTCCACATCCCCATACCAATTACCCAAACAACCAAGACATCTCGGCACCAATTCTAAAGCAAATAAGTTACAACGGTGCCAGTTCAAGCTTCGTCGTATCTTGGCTATCAGTCACTGACTGGATAGGCAAAGTAGCATAAGCCCGTGTATGGCGCAGGGAATAGCCCAATCGGTCCATCTACATGACCAAGTAATCAGGGATGCTGGAAATGGATGGGATGGGGATATAACAACCACCTCAGCTTTCGGTAGTTTGTAGGTACTACTGTACTGACTACTGTGGTTAGTTCGCTCTCACTGGTAGGCAGCCATCATTATCCTGCATCCATATTCCTTGGCATGTAACTACAGGGGGAGAGTCATCTTAGGAGGTACAGGTTGGCTGGGGGATGTAGTTGGAACAGGTTGCCCAGCATGTGAAACCATGTACAGGTTCCATGTAAGCTGTAGAAACTGTTACTTTATGTCAATAGCTGAATAGTCCAGCTGGTGATGCATCTGGGGGTGCTTATTGGATAGTGATTTGCTTTTTTCTGGGTCATATTAGAGTATACTAATAACCAGGTATACTCCCAACTCAACTATAATAGACGATGAATGAATGCTTTGTTGGGTCCCTTTGAACCTTGAGCAAGCTTATAAAACCTTGCTGTCCCTGTCGATCCCTGATAGCTGTTGAGACAGTATACCAGCTTATTTATAGCCCATCTGTAGCTATAAGACTATCTTCTTATCTTCTACTCAACTGATCTACATCTTTCATCCCCTCCCGTGTCTATTTCTACTACAACTACAGCAAGGTTACGGCTCAACGCTCTTCCAGACCATCCCTTGCAGTCAGGTTGGATAGCCTACAGAATGTGGGCATGCAGAAATCCAGGCCGTTGACAGCTCTGCAAGGGAGATGCGGAGTCGAGGAATTTCCACCATGCGGACTACCGTCTAGAAGGAATCAGATGACCAGAATTCTCTGCTGGCTTTGGATTACGGATAAAACGTTCCCGCCAATGTTATCGTTCGAATTGCCATTTTTGATTAATTAACTTGGATTTTGTATTGCTTGGATAATTCTTAGTACCAATGTCCTCCAAGACTGACACTGGTAAGTGATTTCACTGTGCCTCGACGAGCAATGAGCATGTTAAGAATACGGTCGTTCATTCGGCTCAAAACAGCTCCTCCCGATGACTGTTGCTGTTGCTGTTGCACCGCATGTCGAGAACCTGCATCAAGGAACAGAAACGCAGGTGTGTCTGATAGGGATTTGCCGCAGGGTTCATGGTCATTTTTCGTTGATGTGTCAAGTCGACTGCAAGGTTCCCCTTGGATCAAGATGCACGACGGAGGTATTACAGCTTGGATTATCTAGCCTGTCATTCTCTCACATGCTGCCATGTTGGAGATCCAGACCCTGTTTCTCAATCGGATGGTGACTTGTCGGGTTCTCGGCGCCAGACCACCTCACTGGAATCCCTACGCCAATGGCGCTAATAGATTGATAGAGATGTTGTCAATAGGACTCGCATCCATCAATGTACCGTGTGCTTTGATTTGGCCCAGTGTATGTCGAATAATCACTTTCAGCCAAAGCGCAGGAATATGTGCGCCTGTGTTGTAACGTTGAAGGGAGGTTGGGTTCAGAAGCAGGCATTAAGACAAAACCCGAGTCTGCGAACGAATTAACCACAATCCTTAAAATTGGAAACAAGGTACATACCACAAACTGTTCCAGAGACTCTTCGAACAGCTCGTTGTTCACCCCCAATCCATTAGGGTGTTCGACAGGGGACAATGGATTCTTAACCACTGCAAAGAAGTCAGTCATAACCACCAACGCCATCATCTCGAGGCCACCCACCATATTCAACAAACAGGTTGATATAGATCTGCTGCAAGGCAATCCGCATGCTTGGACTCTTCAGGTCAGTAAGCATGACAAACTTGATGTTCGTGGGCGTTTCGTAATAGTGAAGCTTGTATTGGCTGGTGTGGTAGGAGACAAAGCTAAGTATCGATCGCCCATTAGCTGCTGCTCCATCTAGCATATCGAAGTGCTTCTCACCTGTCATCCTCACCGCCTAGTTTGCGGACCATGTTGCGGAGGGAGAAGACAGTACCGAAGATGAGCTTCGCATCGTCATCGCTGGTCCGCGCAGATTGCCCATAGACCGCAGGTGCTCCATTGCTCACAGAAGGCGTCTCGGAGGTAGGCCGTGAAGATTTGCCAGCTATCGAGGTTGGGCGGGGGAGCCAACGTCTTTTGTAGATGCACTCGGCTAGAACAAGGGGAACAGGTCAGCACGATCAACAGTCCCCGACATTAACAAAGGGCGGAGTTCACCATGACGATCAAAGATGTAGAACGAGTAAACGACCATTGTGTTCAAGACGATTGAGAAATAATACCCGACCACGAGGACAGACCAGATATGAATAGAAATAATGGCACGGCCGTTGAACGGGGGAGGACCGTTAGGGGAGAGTGTTTGTGCCCAAGAGATGCGCTGCTCGTGGGCGGTGAGCGAATCCAGGCCGGCCGTTGGGGGAAATCCCAACTGCGGCAGCCAAAAATCGCCGACCGTGTGTTTTTCTGACCCTCACGATGTCACTTATTCTTATTGCAACGGGCTGCCTCGTCGATGGCAGCAGCAGCTCCGATTGCCGATGATGTCTTTTCTTTCTTCTTCTTCTTTTTCTTCTGTGCTCTTCCTCTTTTTTCTTTTTCTTCTTCCGTAGTTGATCTAGCCATAATACTATTGTTTTCCTACTACTTTTTACCCGATTCTCTAGACTGACTTACTCCGTACTCTGTTGTGGTCCCCCACATTCGGTCATAGGCATCCGGTTTTCACGTTCAGCTGAGACACGCTCGTGGTTGTTTCCCTCCACTTTTGTCACTTTATCATTGGATTTTCTTCCGTCTTCTGGACCATCAGCAACGGCTTTCTCGTTTCCACAGTTCAATGGCCCTCGATAATGCTGATACCCCCATGTCGGATGCTACTCAAGAGCCCGCTCCCCCCGACAGTGTGAACAGTGTCCATCCAGCCCGTCAGCCCCCAAGGCCTGTCCGATATGCGTAAGCCCCTCTTCATGGAACTTTTTTTTTTTTTCGCCTCCTGGTCAACCTTAGTTTCTCGATCTGGGGATGCTGTCGCCATAGTCTGAAGTTTCGCTGGTCGTTAACATTACGTGTTCTACATTCAGATCGACACCTTCTTTTGAAAGCCCGCAGAGGCATTACCGTCGAAACCCCATCGTCAGGCGTCCAGTAAAGGTTATTCAGTACTTTTGATACCATATTGTCAATCCCACTGAACTGACTGGGGCCGAAACAGGAAACGCTCAATGCCCGCTCTGAATATACCACCAGTCAAGACGATGGCACTGCTGAGCATAGGATCAACCAATATGTTATCAAACAGGAGATCGGAAGAGGGTCCTTTGGTGCCGTGCATCTGGGTGTCGATCAGTTTGGAAATGAATATGTGAGCATATTTGCCCAATCCATAACCATGAAATGGGTTGAGTTGCTGATTAAATTGCACAACCCAGGCCGTAAAGGAATTTTCCAAATCACGACTAAGGAAACGGGCACAGTCCCATCTTCTGCGGAAACCCCGAGGTCCTAGACGCCCAGGAGTCGGGTTGAATTCCCCTCTTCATCGAAACCCCGGCGGGAATGAGGAAGAACGGGTTGGCAATGCGCTTTATCTGATCAAGGAGGAGATAGCGATCATGAAGAAGTTGAACCACCATAATCTCGTCTCCCTTATCGAGGTATTAGACGATCCATCGGAGGATTCGCTGTACATGGTGATGGAGATGTGCAAAAAGGGCGTGGTCATGAAAGTTGGGCTGGAAGAGAGAGCCGATCCATACGATGATGAGCGCTGTCGCTGCTGGTTCCGGGACTTGATCTTAGGTATCGAGTATCTACATGCGCAGGGTATCGTACATCGAGATATCAAGCCGGACAACTGCCTCGTAACAAACGATGACGTCCTCAAGGTGGTCGATTTCGGCGTTTCCGAGATGTTTGAAAAGGACTCGAACATGTTCACAGCGAAATCGGCCGGATCACCAGCGTTTCTTCCGCCGGAGTTGTGTGTCGTCAAACACGGAGACGTGTCTGGAAAGGCGACCGACATATGGTCCATGGGAGTCACACTGTACTGCTTGCGGTATGGAAAGTTGCCATTTGAGAAGCAGAGTATCTTTGAACTTTATGATTCCATCAGAAACGATGATCTAGTTTGTGAAGGGGAAACCGATGAGGACTTTAAAGATATGATCTTCCGGATTCTGGAGAAAGATCCAGAGAAAAGAATCACAATGAGTGAACTACGGGTGAGTCGCTATCAACTGTTCTTAATAATGCTTAATAATACCTGTCTCACAAATTGTAGGAGCACCCTTGGGTGACGAGAAAAGGTCTCGACCCCTTATTGTCAGAGGAAGAAAACACAGCGCAGATAGTTGACCCTCCAACTGAAGAAGAAATGAACTCTGCCATCACAAGGAATATGAACCACATCATCGCTGTGGTAGGTTTTATATTCCTCTGCGCTTAGCTAGACTGACAAATTCTTGCAGATGAAAGCCGTGAGGAACTTCAAGAGGCTGCTCGGCCCTTCTAGACCAGGAACACCCATGCAAAGTATTCTGGGCCAAGAACACGAGTCTTATTTTGTTGAGCCTCCCATGGAAATGGAACCAGAAGAAAGCTTTGCAATCGGCAATATCCCAAACGCCAACAAGAGTCAGAGCTTGAACACATACAACAGAAAGGCCTGGGAACGCGATGATGTGATTCGAGGATTTCACCAACGACATGAAGAACAAAACCAAGGTCAACTACCACTGGAAAGTAGCGACTCAACCAGCTTCATTTCCAACAAAGACTCGATCTTGGATGGCAACAATAAGCCTATTGCAGATATCCCACCCGAAAGAAAAGACTCAGGTTCAATACGCAGCGCCAAGATTCAGCAAGATTCCGATGATGTACAGTCCAACTCTACGCCACAATCGCCTCAAATTCCATTGTCGCGAGCAGACTCTACCGCGACCAAGCGAAGCGTTGAAGGAACTCGTGGGCATGCACGGGATCCTTTGGAGGAGGAATTCCCCTATCTCTTCATCGGCCCTTCCACCTACACTGGTTCATCAGGCAACGATACAAGCGATGCCGAACCGGGCATGATTTTAGAAGAGCCCGAGAGTCTGACGAATGAAGAATTGGAAAGTGGCCTAACAATGGACCCTGCCCCCATTGTCAGCGAATCCCCAGGAGCTGCTGAATTCGATATCTATGAGACCGCGTATCGATTAGAAGTTGAGCGTATCCGGGATCGCGCTCCTCCTCGTCAAGGCACCATGCACAAATTTTATCTGACTCGCAGGGTAGACGGAAGAGACGATATGAAGAAATTGGTCCAAGACGAAGCGCCCGCACCAACCCCTGGCATTGGAGAGAAGAGGCCTGTCTGTTCAGACTTAGGAACCGCAGTGAGCATGTTAAGAGCCCAGATGGACGAACAACGCAAACAGGAGGCATCAACCGGTCAGCCGCAGGAACAACCGTCCTCTTCCATTCCCTCCGCCTCAACCCGGGAGCGAACCACGTCAACTCCTTCTGATCCGCATTCGCCACCAGAGAATCCCAAGGTCAAGTTGCGATGCCTCCTTGATCGTGTCAGAAGTAGCCGGGATTCTTGAGATTGCACGAAGCATAGAGATATGGGATTATTGTTTTCATATCCATGAGCGTTGTTGTTCTTCGTCTTATTTTCCCATCTGTTTTCACTCTCAACGGTAATTTAGCGTCAGCACATCCTTGACCACCATGGGAGTATATATGCATCTTTATAGTGAATGTGGTCATTTAATAAATAGAACTTGTATGTATTGTCTGAAATAAATCGTCTACCAATTATTATACCTGCCAGGTCATTGGATTTCATGATATTATTTGTCTAAATCACACTATACTACCAACCCATTACACACATATGTAGAGTACATTATTCCAGTAAACCCAGTAATTATACATACATGGAGTATTAAAACTGTTTGTTTCCAGTCAACAGGCTAAGAAAAAGAAACAGTGGTCTTGGATGATACTAAAATGTGCTGATGACGCAAGACGATTGTCGCCCAAAATGAAACGAGAACCTGAGAGATAAGTAGTAACATATCGAGATTTGTAAGTAATCATCCAGTTCATTTGAATTAAGACGTAAATTAAGATATCGAAAAAAGAAGATAAGATGGGGAAAAGAAGTCCAGCCCAACAAATCATGGCTTGTAAGAAACAAAGAATCATAGTCGCTATGCAAAAGATGAATGAATATTGCTTCGATGCATCATAGGAGTAACTAGGTCGGGTAGGGAGAGAAGAAAACAGGTAATATGTCCAGGTAGAAAACTTGATTTGTTCTTTGAGTATCGCTTTGACTTTTAGATAGTAGAGAGGCATTTCGTGTCGTTGCTTGAGAACGTGAAGCTTTGAGATTCGTGACATGGCTTTTTTGTTTCATGCATGATTGAACGGGAGTGGGAGATATTAGACATTGGAAAGGAAACTGGACGTGTCTTCGTCGTAAGAGGGTGTCGCCAAGCAATCGATCGATCCCGTTGAAATGTAAAGAGAAGATAAAAAAAAGAGAGAGAGAGAGAGAGAGAGAGAGAATGGGTATGAGGAGATCGCACGTTTTAGTGATCTGCCTCGTCTCGTAGCCCAGGGATCGGTTTAATCAACGCTATCTATCATTCATCATCGATGGTGAGTGTCATTCGTCATGCGTCTCGGTAATCCTCAACAGTAACAGTAGACGTCATGTATCGGCTTCACACATGTTTCGAAGTCACCCCGGTCGCTTCTCAATCGGAGTGCTCATAGTTGCCTCTGGCATAGAAATGGGGGGCTGGTCCGGCCGCCTGGGATGGTCGGTCATAGCTCGTGGGCGATTCATTGCGAGGGGAGCCCTGTCAGGTGGAAGAGGTTCAAATCGTCGATCTCCAAGGTCTATTCGTGGAATAGGTTCTCTGGGACCCAAGTGTAGCGCCTGTGGCGAAGGCAGCGTCTGTGTTGGCCGTGGTAACTCTCTGAATATCGGTCCACTCTCGCGATCAGGTATCTCTCTCGAACGGTCATCACCACTGGGCGGTAGCGATGCTATTGCTCGTCCGGGCGGTGGCGGCACATATCGCGGATCATGCCTCGATGCTTCCGGAATCTGCACACTAGTCCGGGGAGAAAACGAAACACCCCTGGACTCAACTGCAACGGGGCTGGTAGGGGCAGATGGAATTTTCGGTTTCGTACCAGGTCTCCGGGGTGGGGGGTACATTTCTCCTCTAGCCTCCGCTACTGCTTTGCGTCGTTCAGTTTCCGCCTTACTTGGTCGGCCTCGTTTTCGTGGTCGCTCGCCTCTGGAGGTAACGCTCTCCAAGCCAGGAGATAGATGGGCGGAAGCACCACTTTCACTACTGTATGAAGCCGTACTTGGCCGCGGTTGAATTGCACGTGGTGCTAGAATTGGCTTGTCTGGATAATGCGGCCGTTTCCTGCTCTCCACAGGCGGGGCTGGCGGTACAGATGGTTCATGGCGTGGCGGTGGCAATGATATAGGCACTGTCTGCATTGGCATTGGCGGTTGTGGGTGATGATGCCACATGGTCCAAAACGCCGCCTGGCATGAGCTCAAGGGACGGCCTAAACAGACTTGGGTTAGCAAACGCTACATTGCATCGCCTATCAATGCAAGCTAGCTACTAAAGAGCCCGAGTGGCAATGACACGACGGGGTAAGGGAGGAGCCAACAAGTCTATACCTTGCGGGAGGGGAATTTCCGTCCAACTCGGGTTAATACGAAAATCCTTGATAATCTTGACTAGATGACCAGAAGGGATTCCCGCCTTCTTCAGGATTTCGGTAAGCAGGGTGTACTAGAGCCACGAATCCTTTCTGTCAGTCAAGTCTTCCATCGTACCGACATGGCCATTGCAGGGTCCATTATCATAAGGCATATCTAGAATCTTCGTACCTTCTCCTCCTCGGTCCATGGCCTTTCCGATTGATTCGACATATCCAGCAGACCATGGAAGCGAATATAGCCGACTCCCCCTCCTAGCAGACAGCCCGACAAACAGATCCGGGAACAGAACGGATTGATCCAATTTGGGAGCTGCTATAAACGAGTGACGCGTCACGCGACGACAGGAAAGGAAGCAGAGTGAGCTAACCAGAAGAGCAAAGAACAGCACACGAGTCAAAAAAAAGATAATAATAACGACAACCAGCAGAGTAAACAGAGAAGCAAAAGAAAGTAAGACAAAGAAAAGAAAAAAGAGGAAAGGGAATAAAAAAACTACCACAAAGCCTCCCAAACGGAATGATGCGTCTACACCAGTGTATAAACACGTGGTTGCTTAAATAGATCAGAAAGTGGGCTAGAAACGCAGCGAATGACAGCAGATGTAGGGGATGATCAGAGAAAGGAATAGAAAAGAGACAGAGGGAACAGATTCATGAATGCACATGGGACGGACAGTAAACATTTGAGGGTCGGGCCGCGTTTGATGGCGGGATCAAAGGGTTGAGATAGATCTAAACAGCGCAAGGGAAAGAAATAGAAAGGAGACCGGGGCAGATAAAACCACCGTCAGCAGCAGCAGCAAATAATGAATTGACAGATACTTTGAAATAACAATGCCCTTTTTTAAGAACTAAAGAAAGAAAGGAAATGGACAGGACAGAAGCAAGTAAAAAACGATGGACGGAAGTGGGTTGCGGGCCGACAGACAGAGAGAGCAAGAGAGAGGAGATGTTGGAGAGACGTTGTCGGCGGGAATCGAGTGGACACACAGTTTCAAGTACACTGCAGATTGCCACCAGCGAAAAGGCAAGAAAGGAAAGGCAATAATGAGAAGGAGAAGAGGAAGAAGGGGCAAAAAAGAAAGTAAATCGACTAGTAAGGCAAATAACACACAATAATCCTCACCAGGGACTTTTTCCAACCAAACGGACTTTTTTTAACTCGGGACTGCGCAGGACAACAGACCAGTGCAGATGCCGCAGGCATGCATCCGAAAAGGACGACTGGAAAGCAGAAGAGAATGAACAAGAAGGCTGCAGGGACTCTTTGTGTTGTCTCTCCTCAGCCAAAGAGAAAAAGCAAATAAAAGAGATAATAATAATAAAAGCGAAAAAAGGCGGGAAAAAGGAAAGAAACAAGACTCCAAACGATTACAGAACCAACCGGCCTGGGTTGGATTGGACCGCGTTCTGCCCAGAAGAGAATAGTGTTTCAAAGACGATGGTTTCATATGCTTCCAAGCGTCAAAGCTTTCGCAACGGGAGCGATCCTCAAACAAACAGTACTGGAGTAGTACTTGGTACTAGTAGTCGTAGTACTGTACCTTTGTCAACAGACAAGGTTCTTCCGATCCTGTTTTTCTCTCTTTTTCTCGTTCCTCTTTATTCTTTCCTTTTGTGGGCGTTTTGACTCTTTGATAAGGGTCAGGGGTGGTTTGAAAAAAAAATCAAAAATAGAAAAACAAATCAAAAAAACAAATTTGGGGAGGGGAAGGGAAAGAAAAAGAAAAGACAAGGATAAAAGGAATAATAATATGCACGAAGATGGAAATCCAGACGGGGAGTGTGCAGGGGTGGGGGATACCAGACCAGACCCGGCTTGAAGAAACGATGCAACAACAATCTGAGACTTGCTGCTGTACTCCCTGACTACGGAGTGGTAGGCAGTAGTAAAACTGTAAAAGAGATTGAAGAAGACGTTTAGTTTAGTCCACACCCACGGCCCATGAAGGGAGGGGAGCTTGCCGCTTGGCCCTGGATATGGGATATCCGTCGATGTTTTCTTCTGGGGCAAAGGGAAAAGGACCCTCCCGCGGGAAGCAGCGCGTTCCGAGTTGTAGTATATCATGGAAGACAGGCAACCGGTGATAGGCGGATACAACGCCCAGGACGTTGGGTCAGCGGACTAGAGCCGATATGTTGCTCAATGCTCCTACTGTGAAGCTTTTAGAGGCGAGGTTCAAGGCTGGTTAGGGTCTCCGGGTGTAAGTAGTGCGGTCGATCCATCCCAGCAGCAGTGTCTTCTCCGTCTGTAAAGTTACAGTGAGCGTACAGAGTATACACAAGTATACACGGCACTCGACGCGCAGAAACTTTTTTTTTTCCTTTTTAACAAAAAAATTATTATTATTTCTGGCCCTATTGATGGCAGTGGAATTATTGCATCCCACGATGACTGGCAGAAGGACCGCAGGATGCAGTAGTACTAGCGACTGGCGACAGACTGACAATCGGCGGCCGGTGGAGTCGACAGCTCCGCAAGAGGCGCAGACGAGCGACGTGTGTGATCGCGATCGTCCTCGGGGAGGCTGGGAAAAGGCAGGATGGAAGACGATGGAAGGGAAAGCCTGCTAGGATTAATATGCAAGAGGGAATTGAATTCATCTTTTGGTCCAGTCGTGCCATTGACTACTGCCGAGCTTAGAAGCAGAGAAGCATGCACGAAAGGAGGGGCAAATGGGACAATTGTATCATATGGCGTTTTTTGGAGACGGAGAGATAGCAACCGTCCACAGCACCGATAATTCTCCATTGTTCAAGAAAAGAAGATGGGATAGATACAGAGATGTGTCTTGTTGCACTTGCAATGATGATCAAAATATGGCACTAGCCAACCCGGACGAATATTATGGTTCGTCTGTATTATTATTATTTGATGGATCAAGTGTCGAGTCGGTGGTAGCATCGCGATGGGCACATGCACGAGAACCATCCGGGCATGCAGCAAGAACCAGCGCCCCGCCGATGTGAATCAACCGTCAGAAGGTAGTCTGACATGGTCTCTGCGTAGACAGCCTTCCATCGTGTCCATCATTTCAAGGTGCATATCGCCCGATGATGGATATGACGGATGCTCTGAAGAAATTGATGAACAACGGGATTGATGAGGTTGAGATGGTGCAGAAGGCGATGAAGAGGAAGAAGACGAGTAGAGAAAGGAGAGAAAAGTTGCTGTGGCGCAGGAGACAGCTTCAGTATACCGTACAGTACACATGTACTTCTGTACAAGGCAGGCAGAGTACTTCTGCCAGAAGTCCCGGAGACTTTGTTGCAGGCGGAATTTGTATGGGCCCCACCTTTTCAGGTACCCGTCGCACTTGTACCTTTTATTACATACCAGCCGAAGGGCGGAAATCTGATTACACCCCCGTCAACCAACTCCAACCACCAGGACTGGGCATTTCGTCCACCAGATGGGAATATTATGATTATCATCAGGATGAGCATGCAGATGCAGGTAAAAGGAGGTTTTATATCAAGCGGATTTCCCAGCTGTCTCTGTTTCAGCTTTTATGATTGGCACACAGACCAGAATTCCTCCATCGTACCCTGTAAGCCCTGTCCCAGTCTGCATTAGTCTCAGCCATCGCAATTATTCTCCATCTCGTCTCTCTCTTTTCTCCCTTCTCTCTCTTCCCTCTCCCCCCCCCCTTTATCCTCCCCCATCCCACGACGATCCGTCCACACTATCCGAAATTTTCCTAAACTTGTCTTCCCTTCCAATCGATCCTCTAATTTATATTATTTCCTCAAGGTCCCAACAACATCTCCTGTCATGGCCCGTTCGAGACAACACCCGTTCATGCACGGGTATCTTGACCGACCTCGCTCTAGTTGTCTATCGTGCATAATTTTTGCCCCCCTCTTTACAACTAACCACTTTCTAGTTTCTCTTAGTACTATTTTGACTGGGGGAGATTTTCCCACTCGGCTCTGAGCTGGACAATCATGGCGAAAAAAATAAAAAATAAAATAAAATAAAAAATGACAGGGGCACAAAGCAAGAGGAAAAAAAAAAAGAAATGTTACACAACCCAGAATACGATCGCCTCGTCCAATCGCTAAACGCCCCGAGACAAACTATTTTAGACGACAGTTGAGAAAAAACAGGCATGTCGGACATATCATGACCATCTGTCGCATCTCATTTCTGCTATGGCAGCTGTGGTACAATCTGATACATCCTCGTTACTTCTTCCCTTTTCCCTGTTTATTTATATCTTAATAAATAGGGAGCTGCATGGTCAATATGTCGGACTGGATGATTTGGGCTTCCCATGGCCTATGATCCCCGGCTGGTGTGGACTAGAGGCTTGGAGGAGTGGCATCCGATGCTTTCTTTGCCCGTCTTTAACCCGTGCCTGTGCCCTATGTCCATCCTAGGGCTTCCGTCTTCCCTGCTGGTGTCTCGACTTCAAACCAGCTGAGGACGTGGTCCGATGAACAACCTGCTTACTTCTTCCAAATCATCACTACGATGACTTTTCTTCTTTTTGCTATCTGAGAGCTTCTCCGACCATGGACAGAAGGGGCGTCACATCCATCTTACTCTAGCTAATACTGACAATTCTTCGAGTTACAGGAGTAATAAGCTGCCAATATCTTGGTTTTCATAAGAATCCGAATACCCCGCCTAGTGAGCATGAGATCACTTACCAAGGCGTCACTTGAATGTCACCCCCCAATGAGCTACACACCGTTAAAGGGCTGTCTGCGACACCAGGAACATTTGTCAGAAGCAAATCAGCGTGTCGAGGAATTCACGATCCGTATAAAATACAGAATGGAAATAGCCATTGGTGATAATGATAATGGTGTTGGGTTTTCATCCCTCAAAACGATACCAACAAATGATTTCTCCGACCTCTGTCGAAAGGACCTGGAGTTAGATGTTTTCATCGAACTCTCACATTTAATGGTTATTTATTTTATACTCTCTGTTTCTTCTCTGGTTCTATATTTCCTCAACACTCTCCCTCTCCTTCACCCCAGACCGGGCGGTGAAAGCGGTGTTGGGAATTGAAGGAATCCAAACAATAATGTATCAGTTATTTATTGATGGGGCAGAGACACCAGCAACAATAGAAAAATGACCGGCTATGTGATGCAAGTGAATACCAAGAATCAATGAAATACTGGCTATTGTCTATTCATCTTGTCCCATCTGCTGCCCCCGTGCAAACAACCTAGAGGCCGATAAGCACTGCAATCCCTTGATTCCTTGACTGGCGCTGCATTTTATTTTTTTCTTTTCTTGGCGCCCGCGGAAAACGTGGACTTTGTTCGACTTTCTTTTCTTCCATCTTCCTCAAACCACCCTCGTTACCTTCTCTTTTCCCTTTCACCATCTCTCCTTACTTTCCCCTTTTTTGACCTTCTTCTCTTCAACGTCTACTCTTTTCATCTTATTATCCCCGCGCATTCTTTTGTTTTCTCCAGTGTAGATTGCGCGTCTGCTCCGTCCGTGTCGTCATGTCCGCCCATGACAACGCGGACTTTCAGTCAGAATCCGTAGCAGATGATGCCGTGTCCGCCATGAGGCTGGAACACGATGATGGAGCCGCAGATGCTCCAAACGGCGGCGACTTGAAAAAGGAGGACAACACGTCCAACTCAACCCCCACGGCCTCCATGAATAATGGCCTGTCTTCATCCGCTGTAAAATCGCGGAGCCAGTCCCGCACCCCGATCAAAAATGAAGTAGGGGATGCGCACGACATCAAAGATGAAGAAAAAGTCGGAGGCGACATCACCGTCAAGCTGGAGCCAGGACAGCCTCCTAAGTTGGCTCGCAGCTCCTCGCAAAAGGTCGTTGCGCGGCCGCCACAGCTGTTTCTGGATCTGCCTGATAGCACGGCCGAGGCCAAATCCACTTTTGAGTTGATGGAAACATGCACCTATGCTAACAAATATATGGGATACACTGAGCATGCCATGGAGTGTGATTGTGCGGAGGAATGGGGTAAGCACCGGCCTTTTTTCTTTTTCGTTGAATTTTTTTTTTTTCCAAGCCCCCTTTACGTTGTTTGCGCCTACGCCGTTCCAACCTGAAAGTGAAGGGAAATATTTGAAGATCATATTTTCTTTTTGATTCTTTATTTTCAGACACTCTATTTTGTTATCTTTGCTGTGGTTTATTCTTCTTATTTCAAACCACGACGTCTAACCAAATCGACCAGAGCCATCGGTGTCCAGGAATGTGGCATGTGGGGAGGATTCGGATTGTATCAATCGCGCAACCAAGATTGAGTGTCTAGGAGACTGTGGATGTGGCCCTGGATGCCAAAATCAACGATTTCAACGCAGAGAGTACGCAGATGTGACCGTCATCAAAACGGAGAAGAAGGGGTTCGGGCTCCGTGCCGAGGCGGACTTGCGACCGCACCAGTTTATCTTCGAATACGTGGGCGAGGTGATTAACGAAGGCAATTTTCGCCGGCGCATGAGGAATTATGATGAGGAGGGGATTAAGCACTTCTATTTTATGTCCCTTAGCAAGGGCGAATTCGTCGATGCCACCAAGAAAGGCAATCTGGGTCGTTTCTGTAACCACTCGTGCAACCCCAACTGTTATGTCGACAAGTGGGTCGTGGGTGAGAAACTCCGAATGGGCATTTTTGCCGAACGGAGCATCCAGGCAGGTGAGGAGCTCGTTTTCAACTACAACGTTGATCGTTATGGAGCAGATCCTCAGCCCTGTTATTGCGGGGAGCCCAATTGTACAGGTTTCATCGGCGGGAGAACCCAGACTGAGCGTGCAACCAAGCTTTCTAATGCCACCATCGAAGCCTTGGGTATCGACGATGCTGATGGCTGGGATACTGCGATTGCGAAACGGCCGCGTAAGAAGAAGCTGGCTGAGGATGATGAGGAGTATGTGGACAGCGTGCAGCCCAAGTCTCTGGACGAGAACGGTGTCACCAAGGTTATGGCAGCCCTGATGCAGTGCAAGGAGAAGTGGATTGCCGTCAAGTTGCTGGGACGAATTCAGCGATGTGATGATGATCGTGTTTGCAACCGCGTGGTGAAGATGCACGGCTATCAGATTCTCAATTCGCAACTCTCGATGTGGAAGGAGGATTTCAACGTTGTGCTGCAGATTCTGGATATTCTAGACAGATTCCCACGTCTAACGCGAAACAAGATTGTTGATTCAAAGATCGAGTCGACCATTCAACCATTGACTAGCTGCGGTGATGAACGTGTTGAGAAGAAAGCCGCTGCACTGTTGCAAGTCTGGGCGACATTGGAGGTGGGCTATCGCATTCCTCGAATGAAGAGAGATCCAAACACGACAGCCTCCACGCCGGCTGTTAGTCAGTTCGAGCGACGGGAGACTACTCGCGATGAGCGAAAACGATCCAAATCACGCACACGCTCGAGATCGCGATCCATAGATGCACCTCGTGGGCCAGCAGCCCAGACACGAGGTGGTACTAGGGGGAAAAACCCTCACCATCACCACGGCCCCAGACCATTCCGTCGTCAGTTCAATCCGCTTCCACCTGGATGGTTTGCAGCCGAGTCCAACGGCAAGACGTATTACTATTCTGCTCTCGGAGATACAACCTGGACCCGACCAACTGCGCCTGCAGCTCAGCCCCCCCACCCCCCTAAGGAGTCCAGGGACAAGGCGCTGCAGGATATCATCGACGGAATCATGAATGCCAAGGAGAACACTCCTAAAGAAAAAACTACTACGCCTGGTACACCGCAAGCTTCCACGCAGACGCCGGACAAGAAAGAGGGCGAGGAAAAGTGGCGAAACTTCAGCGAAGATAAGCAGAAGAAGTTGTACGAGAACACGGTAAGATTCAAATTTCGAATACCAACTGAGCTGAAAAGCTAATGTTCCATCCAGCTATTCCCTCATATCAAGTATGTTGTGGATAAGTTCAGACACAAGCTTCCAAAAGACGATTTGAAGCGCTACGCCAAGGATGTGAGACTCACCTAAGCCTATGATTGATCCACTCTTGCTAACGATTATTCTCGGTAGGTTGCGAAGAAACTTGTGAATTCAGACTTCAAAAACAACCGAGTCGACAATCCGACGAAGATCAGCGACAAGCAGCAGAAGAAGGTGAAGATCTACTGCAAGGATTTCTTCGACAAGGCCGTTCTAAAACACCGGGCACATGAAAAGAAGAAGGCTGAGAAGCAGGCAAAGGGAATCGACACCAAGGCAGAGGACATACCTCATGGTCAAAGCGATGATGAGGACGTCAAGATGTCCGACGATGAGGACAAAACCACACCGATGGACGGAACACCTGGAACCACTTTGAAACGGAAGAGGGAAGAGACTGGCAAGGAAAATGGAGCTCTTGGGGAGCTCGCATCGCCGATTAAAAGAGCTCGATCTACAACGCCCCCTCCACCACCTCCACCCCCGATGACTCCTGGTAATGACCAGGAGAGTCCAGAAGGAGACGGCAACGTCAAGGGTGAAAGTGACGAGACACCCATCGATAAGCAATCACTGGAGACTCCTCCTCCTCCCCCTCCCCCTCCACCACTCGAGGCCCAGCAGAGCGAGGAAAACCAGAAGCCAACTCGAATTGAAATCCAAGGCCAATTATAGCCTTCTCCCCCCCAAAAAGAAATGCTCTTCCATCTGCCAACTAGCGTTGAAGCTTTGGGTTTGGTGTTTACGGAGTTTCTTCTTTCTATTTTTTTTTTTTTTTTCATTATTATCTTTTCCTTCTCCCCTGATCATTTGATCTTCTGATATTATTTATTTATCCTCGAATACCCCCCAAGTTTGCAAATTATTGGAGATACATGTTGCATCGTATGCCTTTCTTTTCTCGGAGGCAAGAAAAAAAAAAAAAAGGGCTCTCATTCATCGTGGGTCATTGTACATTAGCTTCGCTTGAGACTGATTTCTTTTCTTCTTCTTTTTTCTTTTTATATGGTCAGTATTACTAGGATTTGCTGATGATGTCTTCTGGTTTCTATTGGGAGATAGGCAATGGATCCTATCTATGATCAATACCTGTTCAGTCCTGGCTACTATATAACCGGGTTTATTGTGAATTTTTTTTTTATCTTACCCTCACCTATAATGAAAGACTATAATATTGAGATTGCCTTGGTTCCTTGTAGGCTGGGTTTACAGATGATTGGTCACTTGAGTCATCTATCTTCAAGATTCAGTTGTATTCAGAACGATAGATAATCATAAAAAAAAAAAAAGAAAAGAAAAGAAAAGAAAAGAAAATCTTTTATTCCATCATGAGACGTAAAAAAGCCTTGTAAATCAATTCCACCCAAAAAAACCCCCCAAACATAACCTAATAGAAACTCTCCACGATGCTGTCCTTATTGGCATTGCCCATGCCCAGCCCACGGGGACCCATCTCACCCAGTCTAAACACACTCTCAACAACACTCAGCTCGGTGGCTGTGGTGTCCAATCCTGTCACGGCCAACCAGTCGTTGACCACCATACCGGCTCCGACGACGGGGCTACCGCGGTTGACACTACCAGCGACGAGGGGAACCTGGAGCAGAGACGAGAGCTCATCCTGATCGCGGATGGAGGTCTTGGGGTGGACGATACCACCTTGGTTGGAGAGGGCCATGTAGGAACCGGTCAGGACGTTGTCTGCAACGGTTTGGCGGAAGACTTCGACACCGAGGACATCGGCGATGCTACAATCGTTCATGTTAGTAACGAAATCAGATTATAGACTGGGGATGGGGGGGAAAGGACATACATCTCCTCAGTTTCCCGCTCCAGATCCGGATGCACCAATGCGACGTGATCATTGCAGCAGATGACATTCCCCAGGGCAGAAAGACGCTCTTCTATCCGTTGAATCTTAACCGAGTCGGGCAGGTGATTCCGCAGATGTTGCAATTCTTGGTCTGTTGTAGTTGTAGGGACAAGAAGACCCTTACGGTTACTTTTTTTTATATATCTGTTAGCATCATGTCCCTTCTTTCCTTTTTTCCTTTTGAGCGTTGTACATACCCAGCGGTCAAACGACCAACAATGCGAGTTCCGGCAATAGTAGCGTGACATATCGGGATGACATCCTGGAGTTCTGCCTCGAATACACTGTCCAACATCATCCATCAGTTTTGTCCTTTTTTGCTTTTTTGTTTCCATCTGATTGCTGCCTGTCGTACCTGTAAAAGTTCTCTGACGCGCCAACGGCAACAAGAGCGTATGAGTTTGTAAGTTTAGAGAAGACACCAACTCTACATAGAAGATATCCGTTAGCTATACATTCCCCATATAACAAAGTCATAAAAATAACAAGCGTAAATGGAGGAAGGAAGAAGCGAAAAGCAAAGTCTTCACTCACTCGTTGGAGTTCTCGAATTGCGCACGAACAGACATGACTGGGATTTGTTCTTCCTGAGTTACTCGTGAAATATCGAAAGGAATCGTGTCGGAGTTATAATAAGAATTAAGATCTGTCACGGCTCTTTTTAGGCTTGTAAAACGCTTTGTTGGACACGACCGTTGAGCGAAGTTTTGAAGCTTTGCGAGAGAGAGAAGGCGGGGTGACGTCGATGAAGAAAAAATGTCGTGGGGGTCGTGAAGTGGATGAGACGACAATTGTCAAGAGGGAGAAATAGGAGAGAGTAAAAGCAAGACAGCAACTGTCAACAAGCTATCCTTCTTCTTCTGCTTCAGCTTCTCTGTTTTCCTTCTCTCTTATAATTTGAGAAAGATAGACTGGAATACCGGCGAAAAAAATCCGAATCGAAGCCGCCGTTCGACAAAGGAAGAATCGCCCCGCCAGGAGCGGATCCCCGCTAGGCCCAATCGGGGCGCGAGGAGTCATTGGGTGCCTGGAAGAGTCACGAAGAGTCATCGTGATCCATCAGGAACAGCTTCACAGCCACCATTAGCTGGCTGGCTGATTCATACTGAGGCGCTGCCTGGCGATCTGCTCTCCACCTTTGCCTCTACTGGTTGATATGAGCCACTATGGCAAATTTGACGATTACTTCGATTCCAGCAAGACATAGACATAGACATAGAAAAACCCGAGTTGTATTATACATCCATGTTGAATCTGAATCTGTTGATACATATGCCACAGTGATCAAATAATAAATGCAGTACAGGGAAAGAAAATTAACCCTCTGCCCAAGCCCAATGGTACAGCATGGCAAAGGACTTCTTTGCAGTAAAACACAGGTGGTAAACAGAACTGAAAAATCCACCGGGAAAGAGGATATCGTGACGCTCGTAAAATGCAAACAAACCTGCCAACGCCAGGAGAAAGAAAACAGTTTCGAGATGACGCTTCCAAGTTTGATCCTGCAAACAAAACCATTCACTCCAAAACCTCCGAGTACAAATCCAATCTAAGCAAACAAACCAAAAAATCAAAACAGAACAAAGAGGAAATAGATAAGTCGTTGTATCGTCGTGGCAGGGTTTTTTGTTATCCTTCATCCCTAATCTTCCGAGCCTTTACCCCTTAGAATGGAGGACGGGTGGGTGGAGGTGGCCCGGTAGGGTGGGGAGGGGGGTAATAAAGCCCTGACATGTATCCGGGGATTGGGGGCCTTTGGAAATTTGACCCCGGAGGAGGAGGGAGCTGAGGAGGTCCACCTCCCCGCGGAACGAATGGGTCGGGCAAACCGAGTGGCTCATGGGGCCCCGCGGGAAGCAGCCGACGCTGTCTCTGTGGCGTAGGCCGTGGGAGCATGAAAGATCGAGGATCTGTAGCCCCATGGGCCACCTGACTTGGCTGGGGGAGCTGGGGAAGGAGGGTTCGGTGGGTGGGAGTTGTCCTAACCGGGGGGAGAGGAGGAGGAGCGGTCCTAGGTAGAATGACTCCATTGTCGACATTGACCGACGCCGCAGTGGATGCTGCTGCATCAGCCAGAGCGAAAAGCGCAGTTGGATGGGGCTCGGGAACCGGCGCAACCGCAACGGGCATCCTCGGGGTCTTTGTCGAAGTCGAGGTCAAGGGCTTTTCGTTTTGTTGGACCTCAAGAATACCCGTTGCTTGGAGCAGCAGGGAGATAATGTCCGGGGCAGCCAGGCCGGCGAAAATACCTCCCTGCCCCATTTCTTTCATCTGGGGGGGAAAGATCCCCGCCCAGCTTAGCCCGCTGGGTAAAGTCCTCCCAGCCGAGGCTGGCACGCTCATATGCCGCAGCGCCTGACAGGTTTCTGACAAAAGTCGAGTTGAAGCCTCTGACGAATTCCTTCTTCAATTTAGATGCGGGTATGTGATCGGTTTCGGTTTCAGATCCGTCGGTCTGGGAAACGCAGTTAGCTTGTAGTTCGCAGTTGATATGTGCAAAGGTACCTACCTCTGTGTGTTCATCGTCCTCGGCCGCCCGGCGACCTTCTACAAAAGCCATATAGTCTCCCTGGGCTGCGAGAAGATGTTCATCTTGGATGTTTCGAGCCGATGCCTGTATTTTGGTTAGTAAATAAGCCCAGCACAGATAGGAATGTTTTCACTCACTCGGAATCGCTCCTCGATACTCTCCTTGTTGGCGGCGAAGACTCGATTTTCCTGTGCAACCTTGAGCTCATATTCATGGCGAAGAGTCTCTTTCTTTGCTGCCAGTCTCGCTTTGAGTTGCTCGTTGATCTCATCGTATTCCGGAACGTTCTTGTGGGCGTTCCTATCCCGAGCCAGTTTTCTCTCTGACTGCGTAGCTAGCACGGCCAAGGCAAGTCGCTGGGCAGCTGCCACCTTCTTAAATGCCTTGTCCAAGTCTCGCTGGCGTTCTCGAAGCTTCTGGGTAGCCGCGCTAGGAGAGGGGGAACGCTCATATTCAAAATCGCTGGAACGATCGTGGTGACGGCCACTAGTACGTCCACGAGTATTACGGCCCCCACGTCCACGTCCAGTTCCTCCGCGTTTTGCCGCTGGCGCTCGGGCTGCTCCCCTGCTGCGCCCTCCACGACCACGACCCCGGCCTCGGGTAGCGCCGCCGCGTCCTCCACGGCCTTTGCCGGCTGAGACAGATTCAGCGGCGTTGTCGGGGGTAAAAGCGTCATCAACTTCCTCTGTGATTTGGCGGGACTCATCACCAGCCCTGGATTCTCCAGTAGCCTCAGCTGGGGAATGTGATTCGGGTTTTCCATCGGTGCCGTTTTGCAACTGTTGTTCAAGTTCATCATCTGCCTCGTCTTTCTCCAGTTTTGGCTTCTTGCTTGGGGAGACACTGGTGTCGACAGCCTCGGAGACATGATCAACTTCTGTCGCGGAAGATTTGTGTCTCCTTGACCCACGTGGACTGGGGGTATTTGTTGGACGTTGAGGGGATTCAATAGAAGTTGCGTGTTCATTCGCTTGGTTCTGACTATTGTCAGAGGACTCGTTCTTCAATGCCTCTTCGGCAGGTTTCGATTCCGCGTTTCTGTCCTGAGAAGCGTCCGCTTCGACCGGGATAGAGTTTTCAGCAGTAGCAGAAACAGTGCCATCAGGCGATGGAGACTTGACAGCTGCGTCAGGTGAGGGTTCGGGATCACGAAAAGAATTATTGGTACTGTCAGCCATCTTTGCATCTCGGTTTCTAGTTCTGACACCGGACACGGCACCAGTCGATGGGCTTGCTTCCAGCTGTTTGTTTTTGAGCCCTTCAACGGCAGCAGCCATATCGCTGCCAGGATTGCCTTGAGATCTCAGTCTAGCAGACTGTCTTGTAGTTCTAGGCGTTTCTTCGACTGCAGTGCTCCGTTTGACGCGCTTGACGCGAGGAGTCTCTGGAACCGGTGGAGCAGGAGGCTCTGGCTGCTGCGTGGAAGGTGGAGGGGCAACACGTCCACGGGATGTACGTGTCTCACGACCGCTGCTCCGAGTGTTAGTATTTTGGGCGTTGGCCTGAGCCTGAGCCTGAGCCTGAGCTTCAATTTCAGCTTTAGCACGAGCTTCCGCTTCAGCCCGAGCAGTGTTAGCTCGAGCATTGCGGGTACTGAGAGTGATGATACGTGAAGGGCCACTGCGGTTGCTCTGACTGCTCTGACTGCCCTGGCCACCTTGGCCACCTTGGCCGCTCTGGCTGGCGCGAGTTGTGCGATGACTACGCGTAACGCGAGTGCGAGACGTGTCTTCAGTCGAATTATCTACGCGTCTGTCAGCAGTTGCTCAATGGGGGTCAGTTTGAGAAACTTACTAAGAGTATTCTGAGAGGCTTCCGCGGCTGCATTGCCAGAGGATGCCGAAGCAGAGCCTTGATTGGCGTCGAGCTTACGCTTAACTCCCGCCATCGCTATCCTCTGTAGGATATGATTAGTTGGTGCTTGAGCAAAGCTTGAGCCGGAGAAAGAATCCGGAGAGTAGGATGGGAGAATAAGGATGATAGAAGAGATGTGGGCGATTTGATGAAATAGGAAAGATGGGAGGGAAGAAGTGAGGGATATGAAATGAAAAGGAAGATGAGAAGATAAGACAGAGATAGAACAATCGACAAGGCTGGTTGCAGTTTTGAGGAGCAGTGAAACTAGGCTCAACAGCTGCAGTAGCAGAGAAATGTAGAAAAGACGAGGCAGACAAGATTGAGAGATGTAGATGAAAAGATATGAATCTTTTGATGCTTGGAATGGAAGATTGTGGGTGGTAGAGAGTAGCAGGAAGATGGGAGGAAGAGACGAAGGAAAAGAGAAAAGCAGAGAAAAAAAAAATAAAAAAGATGAGAAAGTGGAAGAATCCGATGAGAGGATTTTTCATCGTAGACCAGATGAATTAATCATATGGAGGGGCACAGGAGAAATCCATCTTGACAGTGAATGAAGCTGGCAGGAGATGATGACAATAGGGAGACGAACACTGGCAGATGAATAGACCTCGACCCCATCAAGATGGACAGAATAATCCTACAAAGTGGACCAAGTAGGGATTACGAGGGATATTGATACAAGATCTTGATGATTGTTTGAAAAGCGTTGAAAAAGAGGAAAAGGAAGAAAGAGAGAGAAGGGGAGAGGGAAAATACGGTGCAGATGTTTTCAGAACGTGAAAAGCAGGCGCTGGGAGGGAAAAGAAGGTGGGCAAAAAGAGAACAAGGAACACGTGTAGGAAGAAACAAGATAAACAGAGAGGACGAGGAAGAGAGAAAACACGACTTACCAGGAGATTCAAGGAGCGACGAGGGAATGCAAGACGATGGCGGGTGGGCTGGGGAGCGATGGAGTTGACGTTGTAGTTGCAGTAGTAAAAGCGGCCGTAGAAGAACAGGTCGGAGGTGAAGTAAAAAGAGGTTCGGCCAAGTGGATCACGCAGTCGCCGGAAGTAGAAGTGGGCTCCAACAGAAGTAGAGAGATGGGATTAAAAAGATGAAGGGTAAGGATAATAAGGATGAGGAGATTGATGAAATGGTAAAATAGACAATGCAATAGAATCAAGTCAATAAATGCAGACCACGCAATTGAGTTGGAATCACGATGATGGACACTGTGTTGATCTCCATGTGCGGATAGCTAGTAGGAAGATCAGATGTCAAGTATCTGATGAAGATGGAATAATAATCGCAGGGGGTAATAATGATGATAAAGTAGAATACGAATATCTAAAAGAAATAATAATGATAACAAGACCAACAATGTCGAGGGAAGAAGTACAGTAAATAAAATAACCAACTGTCGGAAACAAGTAGAAGTTTTTTTTTTTTTTCTGACTGGGTCCCTTGGGTTGGTTTAGGGTGGCGCACGGGATGTGCTTAGTATGTCTGTTGTTTGGGTTGACACCATCCACCGCAGCAGATGTAAATAATCGCATCAACAGAGAGAATTACAACCTGATGATAGTGACGCTGATGAAATGTGATGGTGATGGTGATAAGGAGAATATGGATGTGGTGAGGAGGTTACTAGTTGGCGATGGGGTGGGAAATGCAAGGGTGATCTGTTTGGAGGCGCTAAACCACCATCCCAATCTTGCTTTTTTTTTTTTTTTTTCCCACCTGTCATGGATTTATTGTGTTCAATGATGCTAGGACAATAATAGATGCTTATTTTTATATTAGCCTATCCTCCGTCTTCTGTATGTCGATGGCATAAGCATGATCATGTGGTGATGTCGGTCAATCACGGAGCCTTCCATACCTATCCAACACCGACCGCTACTTGAAATCAGAAAGGCTACACTCCTGGTCCAATTGGCTCTTGCAGATCCTCTAGTCTACTGTCGATGACTCTGCTATCTGAATGGTAAATGGTATGTATTCATAATTATAAACATCAGTTCGTCTCGTCCATCCCTCTCAACTCCTATATACATAGCTGGGCTCAAAAAGGGGGAAATAATCAAACGCTATTTTCGTGGCTTTAAAGGAATGACACAAAGAAATAATAGAGTGTAACAAAAGGAGAAGTAAAACAGAATAATGTCAAAAGAACAAAGGAAATATGGATCTAGCTTTCATGAGGCGACTCATTCAAATCATACCTTTTCTCATATTGCGAAATTGACCTCCGCACATCAGCTGCCAGGATAAACCCTGGCATATTCCCTGATGGCTCTGCTACCCTCCCTGGTTTCGGTAGCCCCTCGTCTCCCGGTTGGTCCTGGTCTTGGTCCATTCTTTCAAACAACGGTGATCGACTTCGCGGCCCATTGACGCGGAGCGAATTGGTGGATCTCACCCGGCTCAACGCCTTCATCGTAATGATTTGACCAGCCACCGGGGATGCCTTGACTATTGTGCCAACCGTCGGTGTCGGTGGTGGCGAGGGACTGTCAGAGCGAAATAGGGGATGGATGTTGCTTTCTTTGGTGATCTTCACTTTCGGTGGAGGTGGCTTCGTCGGAAGCTCCAGGTTGATTGATGACGCCGTTGGTGATGAGGGTACCGGTGATGGCGAAAGCACCACGCTGTCCAGGGACCTCTTGATTTCGGAGTGACTTCGCTGGATTTTATGCGATCCATTGCGATCGACCGCAGGGCTAGCGTCGCGGTCCTCAGGGACATCCAGCTTATCCGAAGCGGACAGCCCTGCAGAGCTCTGGTCGAGTGAGCTGCGTTTAGAGTCTTGTTGAAATAGCGTTCTCCCAGAATACCGATTCGACACGCTAGACGCCGAATGCTGGATAGGAGTCAATCCGTCCGCGCTAATCTTAGGGTCGGCTGACAGGGAAGGACGCTGTGAGTCAAATGTAGGCGATGGGGACTTGCGTATCATCTCAGTTCGCATGCTTGAAATGTCGGGCAGCATCTCGAGGTTCGATGAATGTGAGCGTGATCGTCTATTGCACAAGTACATCACGATGAAGCCGCCAAACAGGCCTTTGGTAAAAGAAGAAACAGCCCAAGTGACGCAGCGGGCAATGAGCAATGACCGAGCTCTCCCCAACTCTGTATGACTTGATGCTATTGCTCCTGCTGTTATCCCAATCGCGACGAAGAGGTATGCGATGATGGGACAGTATGCTTTGACCTTCCACCTGCCCCGCTGTTGTATACCAGTCTTGAAATCATTGGCCAAAAGTAGGAGCAAAGTTGTCAAGCCGGTGCAATCCAGACAACTGAGAACAACGGGGGCAATCTCAATGCAAGAATTAGGGGATAATGCAGACTTGGAAGATGCGTAGCAAAGGCCATTGAGAACTGTCACGGCGAAGGTCGAGGCAAGGGAAACACCCCCGAAGGAGTATGCCAGTACGGCCACGTGCATCTCGAATAGATACAGAGAGGATGGTCTCAACCAAAAGCTCGGCAGGCGTCAAATGATAATAATATCGATGGTAGCACGAGAGTCGGTATGTGGGATACAATCAACAAATAGCAAACAAGACAAGGAAAATCATAAGAGACACATAAAAATCATCAGATAGACATTACTTAGATGCAGATATAGCAAAATCAGAGACGGCTGATATGCTTGGGAGGGGAGAGGAGAAGAATGAAAGGGAGGAATTGAGATGAGGACTGACAGCAAAGACAGACAGGAGGGGGAGAGCCGGGGTAGATATCGGGAACCTGCATGCCAGCAGAGCGGGAGCAGCCTAAGGCTATCGCAGGGGAAGTGGGGAACAAGTTCCGCGTCGATATCTTTTCTGTCAGTTCTGATCTGGAATGATTTGAGATGGAGATGGTACAGTAGTTCGAGGGGGAAGTGTGTCTAGCGTCTGGTCAGGGGATCCATCAGGTAGATCAAAAAGGGCTAAGATAGACTGCATCCCGGGGACGAGGACCGCTGTCAGATCGAACTCAATTGCTTTGGTATCAATTGGAGATTTATTCTGGAGATGGCTTATACTCCAAAGACTCATTGTTTGTTGCCCATCCCGATTACTCTGTGGTCTCTAGTATCACCATTGCTGCGACACTGTTCATCCATGGCACAGAACTCCATCTTCTAGAAGAACTCCATGATCCATTCACCAAACCGTCGTCATTCAGCCAGATGGAGCAGTAGCTTACGATAGAGCCATATCCATGCTGCAAGTGTACTCCGTAGGCGCATCTGGCTTGCGTGCCTGGCAGACTCATTCCATTACGCGATGATCTTCAAGCTTCCAAAACTTCTTGGGACGTCATATTTTCGAAACCAATGCTGTTCGCGCATGGAACAGATCGAGAAACCAATTTGTCAGGGCCACTCGGTGGTTCATGGTCCAGGGATGTGGCGGTTTGAAGCGGCCGGGTCGATCTCCAGGTTCCCGGGACGGTATGCTAAATGGCTGATCGTGGCGATTCTGGGATTAGGAAATTTGGATAGATCCAGGTAGATGGATGGATGGAAGTCGAATGTGATAGATCTCAAAAGGGATTCCCGGGTCAGTAAGTTGAAGAAAACGGCCGTGTTTCGACCTACCATCGTACGATCATCAAACAAGGTTCAATCAATCTTGCTTTTTCCGTATTCTCGGGCTATTGATATTAGTTTCCATGTTGAGAGATGGCGGAGAATAATCATCAGAGAAAGTCAAAGACGGGAGATGGTTCGACTTGTGATGCTGTTGTGCTGTTTACAGCAAAAGCCGTAGTGTGATACATCCATGCGATCTGTCGAGCAGTACTTTTCACCACACCCAGAGGCAAACGCGGGATCAGAACTGGAAACGGAGCACGGGAAAATGTAAATAGTCTGTTTATTTTATCTGGATGGCTCCAGGCTATTCTAGTTTCGATGCCTTGCCATACCTTCCGGCCATACAGACTTTTATGATCACGATCGCTCGCAGTAGTGACTTGATAGTCTGTAGTAGGCGTGTTCCGGTGCACACCGTACTCGGTTGAATGATGAGCTGGCAACTCAATCTTTGATGGTTTGTTATGTATACATTTGTAGGATTATCGATTGATGCTGATGATATTGATAATGTAATAGCATTGTTTCTGTAAGGTGTAGTTAGCCCCGCCATATATATAGTCAACGACACATACGGAAGAGCATTTAATACTCCATACAGAGCCCAGGCTACGGGATAACTCCGACAACAAAGATCAAACCAATTAATTGATATCTCCAAGACCAATTGATCGTAGAATAAGAACACAGAGGATTTACCTCCATGTAAACAAACACTGTGGCTTAGCTTAGCGAGGGGTGTGGCTGAGAGGCAAAGAGGCTGACGGACACCGCCTCCAGCAATCCAGCTCTTTCTCCTCCTCTTCCATCATCATCATTATCATCATCTTCTTCTCTTCTTCCTTGATTTCATCCTCCTTCCAGATCGTCCCCAGTGCTGTTTCTCTGGATCGGTCCTTTTTCTTCTTCTTCGATTTTTTCAAATCATCTCTGACATCTACCAACTGCCTCTGTTACTCACCGTCTTCTTCTCCCCCCCACCTTTTTCTAGCCATACCCTCTCTTTTGGTGGCGCAAGATGCAGCTCACTTTCAAAGTATGCCAGCTCTCCCTTCTCCACATGACACATTCATTCAGCCTCTGACTTGAATTCTTTTCGCTTTATTTAGGATTTGAAGCAGCAGAAGTTCCAAATTGAGGCGGAACCTTCGGAGACTGTACGTTATTTTCTCGCTGTCCCGTCGGCGTGAGCTTGTCGGCGTCAAGTCGGTGCGGGGCTGATTGAAATTTGTCTTTAGGTCGGACAAGTTAAGCAGAAGATTTCTGAGTCGAAAGGATGGGAGGTTCCTCAGTTGAAGCTCATCTATTCTGGTTAGTTTGCATCTTTTTCAGCCGTTCCAGCGACGTGGATTGTCTTTTTTTCAAGGGTCCCCAGGCTGCAGAGGCTAACCATCATTTCCCATTTTAGGAAAGATTCTGCAAGATGATAAGACAATCGAGACATACAACATCGAGGAGAAGGGATTCATAGTCTGCATGGTTTCCAAGGTATGATTTCTTTGGCAATTTATTTCGGCGCGTTGTCCGACTGACCCCCGCCTGCAGCCTAAGGCTTCTTCCTCCACAGCCACTCCTTCGCAAGCCCCCTCCACGCCTTCGAGAGCGCCTGTCTCGACGCCCGCTGCTCCCTCGGCCCCGGCTCCTTCTACCGCTCCTGCACCAGCAGTCCCTGCTACTCCCTCTCCTGCTGCCGCTGGAACTGCCCAGCCCTCCTCGGATGCCGCCTTCAATGACCCCTCGACACTGTTGGCTGGTGCCCAGAGTGAGCCAGTCATTGCGCAGATGGAGAGCATGGGTTTCCCCAGAGATGATATCAACCGTGCCATGAGAGCCGCCTTCTTCAACCCCGACCGTGCGATTGAATACCTTTTGACTGTGAGTCGTACCCATGATTTCTGACTCATGCGTCTTTGAGCTGACAACTTTTTTCTATAAAGGGAATCCCCGACAACATCCAACAAGAGCAGCAGCAGCAAGCTGCCGCTGCCGCCGCTCCTGCAGCACCTACCGGCGGTGCTCCCGCGACAACAGGTGGAGAGGAACCAGTTAACCTGTTCGAGGCTGCTGCCCAGGCTGGTGGGCCGGAAGGTGGACGTGGAGCCCGTGCTGGTGGCGCTGGAGCTGGGGAAGGACTGCCCAACCTCGACTTCCTGCGGAATAACCCCCACTTCCAGCAGCTTCGCCAGCTTGTTCAGCAACAGCCGCAGATGCTCGAGCCCATTCTCCAGCAGGTCGCCGCGGGTAACCCTCAAATTGCTCAGCTCATTGGACAAAATGAGGAACAATTTCTTCAGCTTTTGAGCGAGGAGGACGATGGCGCACTTCCTCCCGGTACCCAGGCAATCAGTGTCACAGAAGAGGAGAGAGATGCGATCGAGCGTGTATGTGTAGCCTTCTTCCCTTTGTCCTATAATATTGAAAGCTGACCCCTGCTAGCTTTGCCGCCTTGGTTTCTCACGAGACTTGGTCATCCAGGCATACTTCGCTTGCGACAAGAACGAAGAGCTTGCAGCCAATTATCTATTTGAGAACCCCGACGATCCCGAAGACGGGATATGATTAACACGGCATCTTCCTCCCATAACGAATTCTTGAATGCATGTCTCCGAATGATTCTCCAGGGCCAGTTTGTTGATTTGGCGTCTACGAATTCCGCCTCATGTAATTGACTGGCGCTTCCTGTTTTCTTTTAACGCCCTCGGTTGACTACGTCTTACTTGTCTTGTCGCATTGAACCTTAATTTTCGCAGTTGTACTGCTTGGCTATGTAGCCGAGCGTCCGCGTCCTGACGTGATAAATCTCCTATCTACTTGATATGACATTCAAGTCATAGACGTAGCTAAAGGGCAAAATGGAACATTTTATTCAATCTTAGCTTTCATATTCTCAATGGGTTAGCCTTGTAGCTAGTATTTTACTGCGTTCAACAGCGTCTCAAAGGGTAGGGTATATTATCCACAGCTATGTGTCTGTGTATGTACATGTATGCACACATACTCTATATTTTAAAAAAAAAAAAAAAAAAAAAAAAAAAAAAAAAAAATTATGCATGCAGATGACTGGAAGACAATAGGTACAAAGAAGATGCAAAACTGAAGAAATAATAGTAGAAGGCTTATATCTGTAACGTCCGCTAAGCTTCCAAACGGAAGGTAAAAAAAAAAAGAAAAAGGAAGATAAAAAGCAAAATAAGGTGTATATAAAGCCCAACTAATTGCACCCGGTCCGTCTGACAGACCAGACGGTGAGTCCTCGTCGGCCAATCACTCTAGTCAGAGTCGGGATGATTCCGTCATCGCCGAAATCCAAATCATCCAGGTTGAGATGGTTCCTATAAGTCCACAGCTCGTGGAGTTGGATATCGGGGATTTGTTCTTCTGACTGGCTCGATGCAGTGTATTTGTCGAGGAAGGTAGCGGACTTGGGAGCGACCACGAAGATGGAATCCTTGTTTTCCGTCTCCGGAACTGGTTCTGGATTCTCCGGGTCTTGATTGTTAGATGGACAGGCGGGTACTGTGTTTTCGAGTTCCTGAATCAGCTCTGCCCCAGGGATACCCATCAAATCCCGAGTTTTGATGTCCAACGATAGACTGGCGTTGTCTCCTAGTAGCCATAGCGGTGGGGAGTATGTCTTCCACCAGAACACAGTCGCGGGGGTCTTGGCGTTCGGTTCAAGTACTCCGTCGAGTGCCCGCACATTGGTCGAAATAATAGAAGGTATCGCAAGTTGGGTGGGAACCACGCCACCTTGATGGTAAACTCCCATTAGGAATCCGAGAGCGGCATTAAAAACCACCCAAGTAGCCAATAACACGCGCGACCTGCGCATTTGGAAGCAGCTGAGAAGGAGAGGAACGCATGGGATCAAGAAGCGAGGTTCTTGGTGAGGGAAGATGGAGAGGATAGCAGTCGCTGATATGGCAGAGGCGGCACGCATATTTCGCAGCCACGGTGGGATGATCGGTCGACTAAAGAGCGACCAGATCATCATAACATATGCAGGCCCGAGAAGCTGGAAGAGGTTGGCTATGAAGTGCTGGTAGTGAGGATGGAGTCCATGGAGAGCCAAGTTGGAGGTATTGGAGTTGTAGAAGAGGTTATTAAGCGGGGTGATTATAGGAGCGCGAAGGGCATTCCGAATGGATATCGAAGGTCTGTAGAAGGCCGTGTCGACGAGGATAGCGACGCCAGTGAAGAATAGACAAAAGCCAACAAAGGAAACGAGGGCAATCGGCCTGCAGTTCAAGTTAGCAACAACACATACGATGGGACTTGAGGACGAGGCTTACTTGCGCCGAAAATGAGGCAACAATTGCAGCCCAGGAATGATAAGAAAGGCTGGAAAAGTGATTCGGTTGAAGACGCCAGCGACGGCAATAAAAGACAAGACCGCGCAGGAGAAGAAAGACGAGCGACGCTGCACACCAACATTAGCAAGATATGTTCTTTTCTTTTCTTTTCTTTTTTTGCTACCACACGGTTGCGCAAACCTTGTTCTCAACAATGCGACGGATCAACACCAGACCCCAAGCAACCAACAGCGTCTCGAGGGAGTTGGAAAAGGTGTGCGTCTGATAAGTCCAGGTGACGTACGAGGATGCGACCAGCACCACAGTTGCTCGGCGCTGGCGCGGGGAGGGCACCAACTCATAGATGGCCCAGTCCTCCAGTACGAAGCTCAACAGAAACATGACCCCCCCGGAGGAAATAAAAAATCACATCTGGAGGAGGATGCCCCGTCCCGAGCTCGGTATAGAACCATTTCAACAGGCTCATGGGCACATCGTAGACGGGCCATAGTGGAAAGGCGCTGCGAATCGGATTGTCGACGGTGAATTCCCAGGGTAACTTGGATGGAAATGAGAATATGCGTCCTGCACATTGATCAGTCTGTCAGATGTCTATACGATACAAGTTATCTGTTTATCATCGTCTGGTGGGGATGCAGTTTCGCAATTGCTTCTCCGACAGCTCCGGCTGTAGAGACAAGATAACGATCGCATTGTCAGGCGATCACGAATGTGCGACACACAAACATACCTGCAACGACCTCCGGGCCCTGGAAATTCTCATCAGGATGAAGATAGCTTGGAGAGAGGGCAAAGTAAACACGGATCAGCAGGAGGAGTAAGTAGGTTCGTCTCCACATGACTCAGATGGTTAAGCTGGAAATCAACACGGCACATGAAATTCAAAGACAGATATGTACATGCTGCATCGGGCAGATCAAGATTGGCTATGATGATTCTAGAGAAAGAAAACGAAGCGAGAGAAAGAAAGAGGGTAAAAGAAAGGAGTGGAAGGGTTGCTGCGAGAGGAGTGCGCCAGAGAAGATAATATTATGATGCGACCGTAGCTTTGTTGAACAACAGGGTTGAGAGGAGGAGAGACGCGTCGGGTGGGATGATATCACTGCTACTAGACTATTGCTTGTAGTCGTTCGAATTGGATGGATTTGATTGAGTCCAGCCAGTGGGTCAACAAGGGGATTAAATTAGACAGTGTAGACATCTAGCAGTAGGCGATTTTGAAGATTATTATTCGAATGCTCTTTTTGTGCGGAGATTTGAAGTTGTTGAGGCCTGAGGATGCATTATTCTTACCATACTGTATGGTATAGAACTCCGGTACTAAATATCATGATAACAAGAACAAAGATTAAGCTTAAGAAAGAAAATGATACAAAGATATAGGTTATGTACATTATGAAGAATTCAAATGATGAATCGATGATCTTTGTGATATATATATCCTTATCCTGGTCAAGGTGAGACTCATACTCGTTTCAACTCTCGCAATACAGCTGTATCACTGCATACACCATCAGATATCCTTTTCATGATGAGATCAAAGACAAATGTATCATAAAGAACCATGGAAAATTCCACAAGAATAAAGAGTCTTCATTTAGGCTTCTCTAGGCAGTAGAGCTGAAACCAGAGAGTAGCACCAGGCAAAAGCTGAACTCGGCGTTCCCCAGAAACACGAGCCGCATCATTTATTCCCCTCTGCGGCCTCAGCCAAACCATCCAAATTCACTTCCCTGCCTGCGCTTGCTTTGTTGCCTCCAACAACTCCAGCAACCCACTCTTGTCGCTGTTTTTTTCTCCCCCTTTCTTTCTTTCACCATCTTCCACTTTCATCAACCTCTGATACTTAAGGTGTGATTCCCTGACCATTCTCTCTCATCTCAATTTCCCACTGACCTAAATTCCGACAGAAATCGGTAAGGCTCGCCCCCACTTAAAAGCCCCTCTGCTGTCTGTTCACTGCCTCAACTAGAGTCATACCTGAACTTACAGCAAGTTGGCGCTTTCTTTAACAACCTCATTCCCTTCTTTCTAACACCTTTAAGATCACACAAAAGTTCATACTTTCTTCAAAAATGTCTGCTCCTACCATTACCCTGACTAGCTCCGACGGCGTCGATATCACCATTGGTAAGCTCCTATTGTTTACGATTTCCTAGTGCGTGGGATGGCATACTAACTTTTCTTTTCATTTAGAGCGTGATGTCGCTGAGCGTTCCATCCTGATCAAGAACATGCTTGAGGATCTTGGTGACTCTGGCGAGGCCATTCCCGTTCCCAATGTCAGTTGGATTCCCGAATACCCCCCAAATTATATAACCTTATCAATGATGGTTGCTGACTTTTATAATTTATAGGTCAACGAGGCTGTTCTGAAGAAGGTCCTGGAGTGGTGCAGCCATCACAAGAGCGACCCCCCAAGCGCCGGCGATGACGACGACTCCCGCCGAAAGACCACAGACATTGACGAGTGGGACCAGAAGTTCATGCAGGTTGACCAGGAGATGCTGTTTGAAATTATTCTGGTACATTATCTACTAATATATACTCTTGAACTATACGCTAATTTGTACAATAGGCCGCAAACTACCTGGATATCAAGGCTCTCTTGGACGTTGGCTGCAAGACCGTTGCCAACATGATCAAGGGCAAGTCCCCGGAGGAAATCCGCAAGACTTTCAACATTCAAAACGACTTCACACCTGAGGAGGAGGACCAGATTCGCCGTGAGAACGAATGGGCTGAGGAGTAAGTTTCAAGGATCTTTCCAATCGGTGGCTTCAGTGCTGACTCAATGTTTTCTAGTCGCTAAACCTTTCATCGCCCGTCAATGTCATCGTCGCCTACTTCAACCGACATTCTCAAATTGACAACAAGATTTTCTTTTCTTCGGTCCGCGGGTCGTTCATTATACGGCGTTAGGCTTTTATGTATCTAAGCGGATTTCCTTTCGTTTTTCTGGCTCTTTTCACTATCAGTTAAAGGTCTGGAACCGAGTGGCTCAATTGGACCAACGTGGAGGTGTTTGCTTTTTTACATCATGCAATGTTAAACGAATTTGCTGTCTTTGCTGCACATGGTTTTATTTGGACGCCTGTATGCTCTCCAATGTAGTCTTATTTCTGGTGACATCAGATCGAGGATATTTTAGGCAGCATGTCTGAGACCGAGATCTGAGTCTAATAATGCACCCCTCTTTGTTGTTGTCTAAATTCTAGATTTGCAATGTATCTCCCATGAGATCATAAAAGAATCAAGTAGTCGATTATAAAAAAGCAAAACTGAGCATTGCCACCACAGAATAAGCTGCAATGTCCTTGTTCTCCATTATCCATGATACACCTGATACGCCTGATAACTAGATATTAAACTCGTTCATCGTGCTGGCTATATCCATCATGATATCTTTTTTTGAATTTTATTTGTTCGGCTCGTGTACATAAACTGTCACAGAACAACCCCCCGTCACCCCCGCGCTTCGTGTTGACAAGAAAACAACCCACTGTTCCAACCCCCCATCATGCAATCCGTAAAATCTTCGCCCGGAGAAAAGTTGAAAAAATAGATGAATCTAAAAACTCAAAATTCCGTATGATTGTCGACAAAGGCTAGACGAGTCTTTTACGTATTCCAGACGAGAAGGCGTAACTTGACATAAAATTTTGAACAGTAGGTGATGAGCGGGAAAAAAACTCAGAGCGACAATAGGGACCGGACGCAGATCATAGCCATCGCGAGCACACCATTGTCGGGCATCATAATCGAACGAAAAAAATTTTTGTTGGAGCGGGCATCTCGGTCGGAAAGGAGAGAGAAAGGGGGAAAGCAATGTCTCGAATCTAGATACCGAGACGGGTCTTGCGCCAGTGCCTTCTCTTGGCGTTATATCTGAATTATCGACATTCGTTAGCCATGTGCCCCTCTTGATGACTGGCTGTTTGCATTTCTTCTTCTTTCTTTCTTGATTCCATCGACAATAGCAATCACGAGTAGTTTTCCCGGATGGATAACGGATAATACAAGCGTATCTCTTTTTGAAGGCGACGATCGAGGGACCGAGAAAAGGAAGAGCGGTGGTATTTACCTGATGGTGTTACCGGTCCTCAGACGAATCCACTGGGGGATGGGACGGTTCTGCTTCTGAGCTTTGGCAAGCTTCTGCTTGGTGCGGAAACTCTTGTGGCTCTATTGAGGGGGGAAATGCGTTAGCAAACAGTCAATTCATATCATTTTGACGGCACGAGGAAAAATGAACATGTATAGATTCATTTTTCCATGGGAAGAAAAAGACAGCATGTCAAATTAATTCAACTTGGGATTTGACATTCAAAAAAGGGGGCTGCTAACCGGCATCTTGAATTCTTGTCGCGACGGCGAGCTGGGGTATGGACTGACGATAGTGAGGTTGTCGACCGTCTAAAGAGTGGTGATTTTTGTGCGAGCAGGGCTTAGTGGTTCGCTTCGGGAGGGTCATGTGATATTGGCCTGAGGCAGGAATGGAGAAGCCGCCGCATCTGCCAAGGCATGCATTTACCCCGACTTGGATACGTACGATGATCTACTATTTTGCACACCGAGTGTTTGAGAGAAGCTTTGTTGTAGTTTAAATCATGGATTTGGTATTTGTCAATTCTGGAGGCAAGGATATTTATGCGTCATCCAACAACGAGCTGTGTATCTGTAGAGCCTGATGTGCGGAGTATGAAGTAGTGTGTTTCCTATTGGGAAGACAGATTACCTGCGATGAATAGTCCTACGTAGCACAACTTCAGTCTTTTGCTTCATGATGCAATATCACATCTAGATATTAGATGTTTCTTGTCTTGGTCCCTCAATTGAAGATCTCTTCGGGCGTGGGTCCTCCCGAGTAAGCCTTATGCAAGTAGGTATCTATCTTCAACAGCTTCAAGGAAACGTTATACAGTGCACGGGGCAGCAACCATCCGACAATAAACCAGTATCGGTGAGTCAACTCGTAAAACAAGAACGAAACGAAGACGTTTGATAATAATGGCTGCAATATTAATATATCAAAACATCCCGTGGTAACTGGTAAGACGGCGTGTCGGTCAGAGCAAGTTGCGGGCATGCATGAGATAGGCTTCCTTCGATTCCTTCAATGATTCTTACGAGGGATACATTGAATCTGAAACAAGGTAGCATCCGCAAAGCCTCGTGTACGCTTGTTACCTAGCGAGTATGGAGTCCATCCAGATGGTGAAAACCCATGGAAATAGAACAATCTCGATAGCATCATTTAGCGAGGGAATATCATATCGGGGTCGGCGGAACCGATCTCCGACCCCGACTAAGCATAAACCAATGAAGGTATTGTAACAGGAGTGGATAACGTGACATCCTGTATTTTTCTGATTTCTATCAGATTAGCAAAATCAGTTGTTACAATTATTCAGGTGGATTTCCAGAAGATTCTTGACTCAAATTTATGAATGGCATTGATTAGAAATATATAGAAAAAGCACTATGGGATTATTCAGGCAATGTACTTCGTAGAGGTACTCTTTTGTAGTCTGTACTGGGAAGAAAATATCCCGATGAAATCAAAGCGGATCCCATCCGTATACGACAAATACGATATCCATATCCACTGGTTTGAACTAACTACTAGAAGTATGACGATAAAAGGGTTGGGGATGGAGGATGGATTCTATATCAAACTGCATATGCATCTTGACTGTTAAATTGATACAGCCCTAGTTAGACAGCATAGCTATCATCCATGGAAGGATTTTACCAACTTTAATCTATGTTATGTTTCAGGACTAGATCATCGCTATTCATTTATACCACCGCCAACAACAGTTATGGCTTGTAAGCTGCCTGCATAGCTAAAGAAAATTTGGTAGATTATTTAAACCAACCTATATTCTCACGGGAATCGTAGATGACTCAATAAGGACTATGAAGGCCTTACCCTAAACATCGTCGATCTCGTATTCGTTCCCGTCTTAATGGGCAGATGATCTATACTCGATACAGTCCCCGATTCCTACAGTACAAAGCACTGAGGTCCATAGTCCAGTAGTACTCCGTATCCGGGATGCATATATTTATAAGTACACCGGTTCAAATATACAAATCAGTGCAGGTCAACTCGCACCATGAGTTTGGCCTACGTTGAAAAGGGGTGGATTGTAACTGTGGCTCACAAGTGTCAATATCTTCTTTGTGGACTCTACTGGCTTTGTAATTTAACTGTCCGACTGGGTGCAATCCACAATTAGATAGCCAGGGCCCATTTAGGATCCATATTCTGATTGTTGCTTAGCCTCGAACGACTTCAGATCCTGCAAGGGCAGACGCTGATTCGCTGCTATTAGTATTGTTGTTTCCAGCGCTGCATAAAACAAAAAGTCGGAACAGCGGAATTCCGACAGTCAAGCATGAACGCGGTTTAGCGCTGGTATCTGCGTTACGCCACCAGAAAATAATACCAGACAATTTCATCGTCTTCCTGATTGTGTTCCACTTCATACTTAAACATGTCGCTGCCTCCCGCATCGGGCCTTAATCTTTTTCTGGTCGTCTGTCTCCTGAGTCGGTCAAGTCCTGGTTGATCTTTGAAATTCTGACCTCTTTCTTTCCCTTGCGGGGTCTGATACTCTTCTTTCCTTTATTTACTCTGTCCTTGCTGCTCCACCCACTACTGTTTTTGTATGGAGTAAAAGTTCTACCAGTTACCCAAGCGATATCATCGTCTGTGGCCTTCTCATCCAGAAGGTGGGATACCATCAATCCCCATGCACAACATGCAACAACCGGAGGATGGTGTGACCTCTATGGAGAAGACTGCCGATGCAACACAGGCAGAGCAGCCCTCGTCGCAATCGTCCAATGCCGACAATGAAAAGCTGCGCGGCAAGCATTCCGTCTCGGGCTCGACCGATGTGGGCAAGGATCAAAGACCGAGTCCTCCAGCTGGAGCTGCTCCGGCCCAGGCCGATGACCTAGATGCCCTCTTTGCCCATCTCCCCGAGCAAGAGAAGGAGATCTTGAAGAAACAGCTCGACGGTCCGGTTACCAACGTCGGCTTCCTCACTCTCTTTCGATATGCCTCCCGAAACGACATGCTGGTTATCTTTGTCAGCGCTATCTGTGCCATCGCTGCAGGTGCCGCGATGCCTTTGTTCACAGTAAGTGCCTTCTGATCCCTTCTATGTCGGGACAGTCATGATTAACTTTTGCTTTCAGCTTCTTTTTGGTTCTCTTGCCTCGTCCATGTCGACTATCATGTACGATCCAAATGCCAATTTTGATTCGTACTACCATACGTTGACACACAATGTCTTGTACTTCATTTATCTCGGTATCGGAGAGTTTGTCACCGTCTACATCAGCACTGTTGGGTTTATCTATGCGGGAGAACACATTACGCAAAAGATTCGCGAGCATTACCTCGAGGCCATTCTAAAGCAGAACATGGCTTATTTCGATAAACTGGGTGCTGGTGAAGTGACCACTCGCATTACCGCTGATACCAATCTCATCCAAGACGGTATCTCTGAGAAAGTGGGACTGACCTTGACGGCGATTGCCACCTTCGTGACGGCGTTTATCATCGCCTACATCAAATTTGCGAAACTAGCGGCCATCTGTACCTCTACTATTTTTGCTCTGGTTCTTGTCATGGGAGGCGGATCTAAATTCATCGTCAAGTACAGCAAGCAGTCACTGACTAGTTACGGCGCAGGTGGAACAGTCGCAGAGGAAGTCATCAGTTCTATCCGAAATGCCACCGCGTTCGGTACTCAGGAAAAACTGGCCAAACAATACGAAACCCACTTGGCTGAGGCAGAAAAATGGGGAATCAAGGTGCAAGTTATTCTCGGAATCATGATTGGCGCTATGTTTGGTATCATGTTCATGAACTACGGCCTTGGTTTCTGGATGGGCTCCCGCTACCGTGTCGCTGGCGAGGTCGATGTGGGCCAAGTTTTGACTATTCTCATGTCCATTCTGATCGGCTCATTCAGTCTGGGTAATGTCAGCCCCAACAGTCAGGCTTTCACGAATGCCGTCGCAGCTGCTGGCAAGATTTACAGCACAATCGATCGCCCATCGCCATTGGATCCATTTTCAGACGAAGGAAAGACGCTTGATCATTTTGAAGGCAACATCGAATTCCGTAACATCAAGCACATCTACCCTTCGCGACCAGAGGTGACGGTGATGAAGGATGTTTCTCTCACGATGCCTGCAGGAAAGACAACTGCGTTGGTCGGCCCCTCTGGATCTGGAAAGAGTACTGTCGTTGGATTGGTGGAACGCTTCTATCTTCCGGTTAGGGGCACGGTTTTCCTCGACGGCCATGACATCCAGACTCTCAACCTTCGTTGGTTGCGCCAGCAAATCTCCCTTGTCAGCCAGGAACCTATTCTCTTCGGAACCACCATCTATGCGAACATTCGTTACGGTCTCATCGGTACAAAATATGAGAATGAATCAGAAGAAAAGATCAGGGAACTTGTCGAAAACGCCGCACGAATGGCCAATGCTCATGACTTCGTTATAGCGCTGCCTGAAGGGTATGAAACTAACGTTGGTCAACGTGGTTTCTTACTTTCTGGTGGTCAGAAGCAGCGTATCGCCATTGCTCGTGCGATAGTCAGCGACCCTAAGATTCTTCTTCTTGATGAAGCTACATCTGCCCTGGACACCAAATCGGAAGGGGTTGTGCAGGCTGCACTTGATAGAGCTGCTGAGGGTCGAACCACTATTGTGATTGCTCATCGTTTGTCTACGATCAAATCAGCTCACAATATTGTGGTTATGGTCAATGGTCAGATTGAGGAACAAGGAACACATGACGAATTGGTCAGCAGGAAAGGGGCTTATCTCAACCTCGTCGAAGCGCAGCGTATCAATGAAGCGAAAGACGCAGAAGCTTTGGAAATCGACTCCGATATGGATGAGGATGACTACGCCAAGGAAGAGATTAACCGTATTAAGACTGCTGGCAGTGGCTCGGTTTCGTTGAATGCGGATGATGAAAAGGACGAAAAACTGGTGGCGCGAACTACCACTAAAAAATCCATATCGAGTGTCGTTCTATCCAAGAGAAGCGCCGAAACTGAAGAAAAATACTCCCTATGGGCATTGATCAAATTCATCGCCTCATTCAACCGCCCTGAGCGCTTTATCATGCTCATCGGGTTTGTTTTCTCTTTTCTCGCCGGTGGAGGCCAGCCCACTCAAGCTGTGCTATACGCCAAGGCAATCAGCGCGATCTCAATGCCCCTCAGCATGAGTTCCGAGATAACGCACCAGGCGAATCTTTACTCCCTTCTTTTCTTTATTGTCGGAATTGTTCAGTTTATCAACCTTTCCATCAACGGTACCATGTTTGCATTCAGCTCCGAGAGATTGATCCGCCGGGCGAGAAGCGAAGCCTTCAGATCAATGCTTCGTCAGGACATAACGTTTTTCGACCGAGAAGAAAATAGCACCGGTGCGCTGACGTCTTTCCTTTCGACGGAAACCAAGCATCTGTCTGGGATCAGTGGAGTAACGCTGGGAACCATCATTATGACCAGTACAACTTTGTTTGCAGCCATGATCATTTCCCTGGCAATTGGATGGAAACTGGCACTCGTCTGTATTTCTGTCGTTCCTGTTCTTCTCGGGTGCGGATTTTATCGATTTTATATGCTTGCTCGGTTCCAGCGACGGTCCAAGGCCGCCTATGAAGGATCCGCTAGCTATGCTTGTGAGGCTACGTCTGCCATTCGCACTGTTGCTTCGCTCACCCGGGAAGGAGATGTGTGGAGTGTTTACCACGACCAGCTCACAGCGCAAGGAAGAGCAAGTTTGATCTCTGTGTCAAAGTCTTCTCTTCTCTATGCTGCCTCCCAGGCGCTTATTTTCTTCTGTGTGGCTCTCGGTTTCTGGTATGGTGGTACGCTCCTTGGTCACCATGAATATTCGGTTTTCCGTTTCTTTGTCTGCTTTTCCGAAATTCTCTTTGGTGCTCAGTCTGCCGGAACCGTCTTTTCGTTCTCACCCGACATGGGCAAGGCCAAGAATGCCGCTGCAGAATTCAGAAAGCTTTTCGACCGGAAGCCAACCATTGATATTTGGTCTGACGATGGCGAGAAGATTGAAACCATGGATGGCATGATCGAATTCAAGGATGTACATTTCCGGTACCCGACTCGGGCCGAGCAGCCTGTTCTCCGGGGATTGGACTTGACTGTCAAGCCTGGACAATATGTTGCCCTTGTCGGACCTAGTGGTTGCGGCAAGAGTACCACTATTGCCCTGCTTGAGCGTTTCTACGATGCACTCTCGGGTGGTGTCTTTGTTGATGGCAAAGATATCTCACAACTGAATGTCAACTCCTACCGCAGCTTCCTGTCACTTGTCAGTCAAGAACCAACATTATATCAGGGTACAATCAGGGAGAACATCTTGCTCGCGGTTCAGGGAGAAGACACCACAGAGGAGGCACTTGTTCAGGCGTGCAAGGACGCCAATATCTACGACTTTATCATGTCGCTTCCGTGAGTTCCCACCTTTCCTAATTCAATTCCGTTTGTCTTGAACAGTTTCGCTAACCTAAACGATAGTGAGGGATTCAACACTGTTGTCGGTAGCAAAGGAGGTATGCTGTCTGGTGGTCAAAAGCAGCGAGTGGCCATCGCACGAGCTCTCCTCCGGAACCCTAAGGTCCTCCTCCTGGACGAAGCCACCTCTGCGCTTGATTCAGAGTCCGAAAAGGTCGTGCAAGCAGCGCTGGATGCCGCTGCCCGAGGTCGTACAACGATTGCCGTCGCACACCGTCTGAGTACCATCCAGAAGGCCGATGTCATCTATGTATTCGACCAAGGCAAGATTGTGGAGAGTGGAACGCACCAGGAATTGATCCGCAGCAAGGGTCGTTACTACGAACTGGTGAACATGCAGAGTCTCGGAAAGGCTTAATTTTGCCTTTCTTGCTTATTATATATATATACCCTAATGTCTTTTCTCTTTCGTCCTACCCTCCTCCTTCACCTACACTACCTTTCTGTGAACATACCCCTCTCTCATAATGTCTTAATGACTGTGTTCCGTTGTACAAATTACAACTGACTCCCCGCTCTTCCTCTTCCTCGCTTCTCAAAAATCACCAGTTAGATTCCCCCGCGGGCTATTGCATTGGGAGCTGTTGGACTTTTTTCTATTGTCTTTAGATGAAGCAATCTCGCGATATTTATAACTAGATAGTGGATGAATAATGAAATTGATGGATAATCGTCCACTCAGTTAACATTAAATTCGATTGTGTTTTGTTTCTAGCATTGATCATATATCATACATCATAAAAATACACCACCTGAGTTGAATCCTCCATTCAACCCCTATTCAATCTTTATCACCTATCCCAAACTCCCTCTGTACATCAATATGTCGCACGCCGCGCGCATCAGCAATAAGACCCATCAATCCCTGCCCGACATCTTTAATCTCATTGTATTCATGAAGAAGACGAATATGTCGTTTCACGGTCGTAGATGGATCATTCCTATGGCAGAGGTAATTAACAATGTTTCCATTAAATTTCCCCGCAGACTCAGAGGCATACTGTAGCTTAGTCTTGGTCTCTGCAATTTGGGACTCAATCTGCTCTATCTGAGATTGAAGGTCTGCGATGGAAGCCCTGAGGGCATTCTATTATCCATCCTTGTTATTTTTGTGAAACTGATCGTTGTCGCTGTGTGATTGGAAATACCTGTTTCTTCTCCCGTTGCATGATCTGGTCGGAGGCGAGTGGAGTCGGTGATTGTTGCCCGTATCCGGTTGTGAGATGACGATCATCGCCAGGCGACAGCATCTTTGACGCGGAACGGGGTCAAAAAAGGGGCTTTAGCAGATGGATTGAAGGGGGTTGAGATGGAATTTAATATAGGATGAGAAATTGATGCTTTTGATGCTCTCTCTTGAGTCTTAGAGTGTTGGAGAGAGAAAATATCCAAACAGGCCAATGAGAGGCGGAGCATTCAGTACCGTAAGCTGACACAACGCGCAGGACCAAGTAGATATGTAACGCTACCATAGGGCTGGCAGTTTCAACTTGACAGCGTTGGCAATGAATGTCTTGATCAACTTAGTTTCGTCTTCTTCCCTTTTTTCTGGACTTTCTTTTTTAAAAAATATCTTGTCCTAGGAGAAACCTCTCCCTTCTCCCTCTTATTCACCCAAAGCATGAACTAATCGTCATCTGAATTAATATCTCCGGCCCAATCCGGAGTCCGCTTTTCTTTGTCCGCCACGGACCTCTTTCTAAGCATCTCTCCTTCATCTCCTCCTCCTTCAACCTCTATCGGCATCTCTCTCCGCAATCATGAGCCGACTTCATCTACTCCAAAGAGGAGTGCTGGCGGCTCTCCTCCTGGCCTCTCCTGCTCTAGCCCATGGTGGCCATGAGGCCGTCCCTGAGGGTGCTGCCGTCTCCGGAGATCCTATTGTACGCACATGCAATTCCTCCTTTCCATCTTTACGAGGCCGCGATCGAAAAAGACACCTGGACTGATTTTTATTTTTTTGACCATTTAGGACTCTACATTATGGATACACATGATTCTTATGGGACTTGCCTTTGGCATTATCTTTCCGTTGGGAATGGTTCTCGGGGTATGATATACTTGAGCATCTGTCTTTGCGTTGTTGTCTGGAATATCTATCTAATCGGTCATCTTCGTTATTACTAGATCGTGCGCTCGCGCTGGCATGTCCCTCTCCAGGTTGTCGGAACGATTATCGCCGTCCTGGCTTACTTCCTCGGTCACGCCCACAAGGGTCGACAGTTTTCCAAGAACGTCCACGCGTCTTTCGCAAACTCCTTGATGCTCATGCTGGTGGTGCAGGTAGTGCTGGGTGTCTATCTCAAGTTGCATTTGTCCAAGGGAATTCATGGGCGTATTCGTCGGTTCTTTGTCGTCGCCCACGGCGTCGTCGGTAAGGTGATGCCTGTTGTGAGTTGGGCGCAGATGCTGTTTGGAGGTATTACGGCCATGGGTTACTGTCGCGATGACCACCTTGGTCAGTGTCTAGCTCACTTCATCATGGGAAGTGCCTTTATCGCCTACGGCATCATGCTCACCATTCTCCTTCTCGTCGGTCAGTACTGGATGCGTCGCAGCGGTCGCAGCCAGGAGTTCTTCGATTCCCTCATCATCGCCGCGTGGGGTTGTGTCAACACTTTCACGGAACATCGCTGGGGACAGCCTTGGGCCCACAATGATCTGCAGCACACGACAATGGGTATTATCTGGTGGTGCGCTGGTCTCTTGGGTATCTGGATGAGCAGAAAGCGCAATGGCCAGCCTAAGCGGAATCTGATCCCCGCTATTGTCATTCTGTTTACTGGTTATGCCATGTCTGCCCATCCCCAGACACTGATGATCAGCACCATGATCCACAGCATCTTTGGATACACTTTGATGGCTGCCGGTTTCACGAGAATCATCGAAATTTCCTTTGTTTTGAAGGATCGCGCCACTGTCAGTATGGACGGTTCTGACCCGAACAGCTTCCAGTATCTGCCACCTTTTGTACGTTACAACCACTTTTCCCTCAATCCCGTCCGTCTCGCTAACATATCTTAGCTCCTCTACGCCTCTGGTTTTCTCTTCATGGGTGCTACGGAGGAACAGATGCAGCTTCTCCACGATGCTGGAATCACGCACGTATCCTACGTACTGATTCTGTACAGTATCGCTTTTATCCTTTTCCTCTGTAAGTTATCACAAACCCCGCTTTATCGGTTACAATTTATGCTAACCACCTACAGTTGTCAACGTGCTCCTCCACATCTACGCTGTTCACGCCTGGCCCGAATCCGCCAAGGTGCAGCCAAATCCCCACTCGAGCACCAACGATGCCGGCGAAAATGGCCAGGGTCCGTCTCGTTTCATGAACGGACATGCGCGGTCTGCGTCCGAGAATCGTCAAATCCACGACGCTGAGGCATTTGAGCTGCAGGGGCTCATTTCAGACGAGGAAGAAGAGGGTCCATCTTCAGGTCAGAATGGCCATTCCAGAGGCCCTCGCAAGAATGAAGACGAAGAGAGCTCCCTTGTTGGGAAGGAGACAACGCACGACTAATTCGGAGGACGCTCCGGGTTCTAGGACATAAAATGAAACGAATAAAAGAAAAGAATTCAATCATGTTGCGAAATTCACGATAGCACTTCCAGAATGGGATGCAGGACTAGATCACAGCAATAGCCAAATGGATTCCAAATCGATGTCCTCAGCTCTTCTTCCGACTACTTTTCGGGTTCCGATATCTACCTTCTCCCAATGTTGAAGGTATCTATCCGTCTGTGTGATGCTTTGTTTTCCTCTATTTGTCTTTATAATTTTCTCTTCCTTTTCCTTTCTCTTGGGATGGCGTTTGGCTAGGACGGGAAAGAAACAGTTATTGCTGCTTTACTTCACTTTTTTTATCGATTCTTACCATGTTAGATTCTTCATCGTATATACTTGACATCATACATACATACTATCATCTTATCACACAATCTACTGATGGAAGCGGGCTGTATTAATTTCATGTCAATGTCATTCATAAGCCTGCAACAGGCCAAGAAATAAAACCAACATGTTAAAAAGAGTTCATGTTCATGTTGAATGTTAATCCATCTATCATACAGTCATCATCATGCTTTTTTTTAACCCTCAGCAGACCTTGTCGGGTTCTGTTCCTGGTTAGTTGGAAGACACGCCAAAGAAACAGCTGATCAGAAGACCCTGGTTCCAAATCCCAAACTAGCCAGTTCAAGTATTCTCAAGTGCCATATCACGAGTTAGTTGTTTACCGGTGAGGGACTTGCACCGGCTCGTCCACATCAAGAGCAATTGTATTGGCCACAGGAGCGGCGGCAGGGGGAACGGCCATCTCTGGTGGGAAGAAGGGATGCAATGGGTAGATGGGAGCCGCGGATTTTTCGCCATCGAACAAAAGCATGTTCTGCAACGGCTGTTCTCTGGAGCTCAAGACGTTGATCACATCCTGGGCGAGACTACCACCGACAAAAGCAGCCACGGGGCTCAGTTCACACCCGAGATTCTGGAGGAAAGTCCGCAAGAACTCCGAAGTGAGCGTGCTGATGTCGAGTTTCAGCTCTTGGTGGCGGTCGTGGGCGAGCTTTGTGAAAACTTCTAAGTTTTGGTGTGAGAAAGTCGGCAAAGCGCCGGCGGATATCTTCTGAAATTCCCAGAGAGCGCGCAGACAAGTCAGAAGTGGCGTGACCTGCCTTCGCCTTCGAGGCAGACGGGTGAAGTCCTCGGGGAGAGGGGAGGTGTTGGCGAGGATAAGAGGAGAGTACACCTCGCGCTTGGTGACCATCTCAATCATCTTGTCATTCTCCTTCTTGGTCGTGATATCAATAATGCTGCGCGTTTGTGTTTCTTGCTTGACAGAGGAGACATTTGATTTCGAACGCTCAATCACAAAGTCATGTGAAATCAAGTCTGCAAAGACGTATCCATAGAAACCATGGAGCCCCGCGGCATAGAACGGACGGTTTGCGATCCGACACGCGGCGTTGATGGTCGTATACGTCGCAAAATCGAGCTCTGTGGCAATTGTGATATCAAATGCTGAGAAGAAATCTGGCTGTTTTGTGCGAACGTCGTCGCTATCAATTCGCAGCTGTACCCTGGGGTTCATGGCACGGATTTGAGGCGCCACCGCTTGCGCACGCTGGTCTACTGTCAGTATGTGTTCAATAGGGTTCCTTGAGCTCAACATACGTTCTGGCCCACGTGTTCCTCCGATACAAAGAATTGCGCACCGAGATCTTCTTCCGTGACGGCTTGGTGATCGATGATAGTGAGCGTACCAATTCCGGCCAAAACAAGGTTCTTGGCAACCTCGTTTGCGAGTGCTTTCATCGAAATTAAGAGGATATTTGCAGATCGAATTCTGATTCCACGCGCATCTTGTCAGCCACATAGCACACTTCAACAATGTCGAATTGAAGGAAACGCCTACTTCTCCTGGGCTTTAACACCCCAAAGCCGGATTTGGCGGTCGTAAAGAGCAATTTCATCTGTCAGTTTCAAGATTTACATGTTAGGCATAAGATTCCTTCATAACCATGTATTATAATGTCCTTACCTGCGCTGATGGATTGCGCTGCGGCCTCTTGCGACACCATGGTGCTCATATTCGCAATCTTGTCACACGAAGCGGAACAGATCTTTGATCTGTCTGATAAAGACCCCTTGCCTATGAATCGTAATGGCGTAATTTAGAATGCGCCGCTCTGGTAGATGTCGACGATAGAGGGCGAACTCTTCTATGTCAAGACTGAGCGAAGGGAGCTACAGAGAAATCGGAGGGCGGGGAGGAGAGAAGAACGCAGGTCAACCAGCTCCCTGAGGCGTTACCCACATGCATGTACCCGCAATGACTCTAGTGAATTTTTTGCAAGAAGCGTCAAACAGAATGCAGCGTGAAGGTGGGGTGAATGAAGATGGAATTGCAGCTGGGCGAGAGTATAGCACTAGACGGAGCTACCCCAGCATCACGTGCCCAGCGCCGATAACCGCGAGCTTCACTTATCGAAGTCGAATTCCATCGCCATCGTCGTCATCGGCATCTCCTTTTCGTTTGCTCCTCCTCCTGCCCTTCTCACATACTGGTATATTATCGGCTAAGTTTTATATCGCCGCTTCTCTCTCCCTTCTCTTTCCCCTCTTATCTCTCTGAACATAAATCCTGGCCTGTTTCCCATACATTCGTCCCGGTATAGTTTCTCCCCGCCTTCCGATCTATCTGACTTATCAATAATGGGCTTTCTCTAACTGGGTCTCTTTACAGGATGGTACGTTCTCTCTTGAGCCTTTTCCTCCGCATCTAGCCAATAATAAACCCTTTTATCGAAAAGCGTAATATGCTGGCCACGTCGGTTTATTGTCCGTATTAACTATTTTGCATCCAACTATAGTCGGGGAATTACGACTTCCCTCCTGCCTCTCGTTCCGGCGAACGACCACAACGGCCCAACGTGGATCGCGTACAACACCTTCGGGATTTGTTAAACTCGGAAAGGATTCACAATACTAGTGCCGAAACCGCTCGTGCTTTGGAAACTCTGAATCAGGAGATAGAAGAGTACCGCTCTGATCGTGTTCGAGACCGGTCCAGTTTCGAGGAAGCACGAGCAGCGGTAGACCGACAGATTCAACAACTGCAATCAGACCTTAACGGCAGAGAGGAACGTATTCGCAGTATTCTCTTGGGTCATGACCCCTCACAGCCGCCGCCTCTAGGTTTGAACTCTACAGCTATGAATCAAGAACCAGGTTCCTCCGATCTTTCACGCTCAGTCGGCCGACCGTCCAGACGCCGTGTGCTTAGGGGAGGAGAAAGGCCAAGCAGAGAAGGGAGAGCAAGGGAACCGGCCCTCAATTCCCTACTCGATGAACCCGTTCCTCGTCTTGAGATGTCGTCCGCCATGTCGCCAGAACTGGGAGATGACCACCAGGCAAACCGATGGAGAACCAAGCGCAGAAAGCTCGAGACTGATGATAATAGAGAAGGGCTTAGAGGCTTGGGATACGGTCAATACGGCCAGGTTGTGCCTGGAACGCTCAAGATGGAGATAGCCAGTTGCGATGGAGGCACATATGAGCCTGAGGGAGATAGTTCTTGGCCGGATAACGTCTTGCGCAATGATTCGTCCGTCTACTGTACAAAGTCCGACCGATGCAATCTGATCCTAAAGCACCGCGGGGAGACCCCATTCTGTTTAAAAAAGCTCGTGATCAAGGCTCCAAAGTCTGGATATGATGCTCCGTACGTTTCAATGTCCCTTGTCATCTGTCTATATTGCTGACTATATTCGAAGGATACAAGAAGGAATGGTTTTCGTTTCAATGTCATCCGACGAGCTGCTGGCCCGTACAGCTCAGTACCAAATTCAGTACTCTAACGCCCGGCGCCATCGTCGAAATCGACGGAATAGAATGCAACCCTCCGAGGAATATCTCAATGGGTTTCGGTATCCCCTGCAATCATTGGAGAGGACTGTTCTCGGTGGCTCAGACCCTCACTCGGACTCGGATAACGACTTCATTACCCTTGCAGGGCCGATGCCTGATTTTCGTCTCACGATTGACTATGATGAGAACTCCGATAACGGTAATTTTTACGAGCAAGAAAACGAGGACGATGCTCCTTCCATTGCAGAGATTGAGAGGCTGCAGACAGAACAAATGGAGGATGACATTCTCTGCTCGGAAAGCGACGAAAGTGAAAGCGATTACGACCCTAACGAAATGAGCATCTTCAACCGCCGACGTCGCGATTTATTGAGGTACATGAGGACTTCGCGTCGACAATATGCGATGGAGCAACGTGAGCTTCAAAGACGACGTCAAGTCCCGAATTCGATTGAACCTGTTGCATCTCCTGCTGGTCCTGCTGCTCCGCAGTATTCAGTCATCAATTCCCGGGGCCACGAAGTCTTGAGACCACACGCACGATTCTTCATCGAGCGAGCCAAGAGCATGGTCAACATCAAATTCGATCCACCTCCGTAAGTCACCGTATCACCACCCAGCCTGTCTGTCCAAATTTCTAACCAATAAATCACAGCTCCGGGCGATTCATTCTGATTAAGTTATGGAGCCCTCATAGCGGAGGCAATATTGATATCCAGAGCATCATCGCACATGGATACGCCGGTCCAAGATACTTCCCTGCCGGCAATTTCAGATAGATCACTCTGAAGTATAAGCTAATAAGCATTATGGCTAGAAACTTTCAAACCAAAAGATGGAAGTCATTTGATACATCTACCGGATAGATAGTTCATGATTTTCGACGAACACCCCTTGTACCTCATTATTATGCTCTTTTCGTCTGTATTTGTTTGTTTGTCAAGCCGATATATGTGGAGTCATGGGTCTGAGTGTTTGTATGGGCGTTTTACGCAGGGTCTATGGTTATTGCGGGAGTCTTACATGCATGGATAGATCGTTTGTTTGTTTCGTCCTCTTATTCCCTTTCGGATGCCTTTCGACTTTTATTATGTGCTTATTGTTTACCTTCTCAATAATAATTGATATACTTAGTGCAATGGACAAATTGAGTGGACAAGAAAAGGTACTAAATTCAAAAGACTATTTCACTCGAATACATAGAATCATCAACACTGTTTCATGAAAGTAAAATTAAACAGGGACTCCAATCCAGCTTAGACTCAGTCATCAATTAGACCTCGAGACAACAACGCCCTTTTTGTTTCCCTTTGCAGAAAGAAGATAGATAGGGCGCCGTACATCGAAGATTAATCAAAAACGAGCGACAGAAATCAATCGGCGGCGAGAAAAGACCCGGGGATTTCAAAAGGGTCTCCCGCTCACATGCAACAGGTTTTGGCACAGAGAATTAATGAAATTAGACAAATGATTAAAGGGACGGATAACGAGTGGCAGGCTGACAGGTGTCAGTCCAAATATTGGAAATGATCATCAAGGCTGATAAACAGTAGAAAGCAACAAAGAGTGTGTCCTCGCTAAATGAAAGTAAACATGTAGGAAAATGGGCATTAGGAGGAAAGCAAATTAACGAATGGCGAAAAGTTGGAAGCGATGCACCTGTGAACTGAAGCAATGCTAGTCAGAAGCTGTAAAATAACCCACAAAACAGGCTGTTGACCAGAAAAGTATGTACAACGACGGTCACGATTTTTCAGCAGGAAGAAAGAAGAAGGCAAAAACGACAAGCGGGGTCAACCACGCATTAAATGTGTATAACTGTCAACCTAGCCAAACCTCAAAAAGCAGGTCGACGGTTGGTCAAATCGATGCTCGTTTCTCGTCGCTCATATTGCGAAGATCGTCAAACGCCGAACCTTCCCTAGTGAATTGGCGTAAATAATCACCAACCAAAACAATGCTCCTGAAAAGACAAAGGAAAAACAAAAAAAAGGAATCCAACTCCAGGCATGGCAAAAAAAAAGGCGAAATTGTGTTTCCAAAAGATAAAAGCAAACGGATATAGTACGGGTATGCAAGGTGAGCTAAATGACGACAACATCTCCTTCAGCGTCTGCTGGGTCAGAAGCCATCATGTCACCATATTTACCCACGGACATCAACATGGAATCATCGTCAAGGTCAATTGCGCTATCGTCATTGTTTGGGGCGTGAAAGCTCGCTATGTTTTCCGCGATACTATTTGGCTTTTCTGTTTCAAGAGTGTTGTCATTCGGCTCTGCCTCCATGTGTGAACGCTCTAATGATTCCCGGCCTTGTGACATTTCATCTGCCGCTGTGGGACTGGTGGTTGATCTGGCTCTCGAATCACCCGCCTGCTGTCCATCAGAAGTCATAAATGACTCCCGCCTATCCGGAACTGAATAGCTAGGCTGTCTGGTGGGGAAGTGGCTCAGAGTTGGTTGCTGTGGTCCATAGACTGCAGTTTGCAATGTGGTGGGAGTGGACCGCATGAATCCACCCTTTTGAGCTTGCCATACCATCATTTCATGGAAGAAGACTTTGGTCATCCACCATGCACTAAAGCTTTGCGCTCCACCTAATGTCAATCGATGAAGAATGCAGTCCCACAAGGCATCGACCTTTTCAACGATGCACTGGGCCCGATGATTGGTAAAGATGGCTGGCAAGTTAAGAATAAATGATATCCATTTATCGGGGAAGTTGTAGTCAACTTCGCCACCAGAAGACTGCACAGGAAGTTTATGTGCCTGCATATCTTCTTCCATATCGGGCTTTGTGAAAAAGGGATGGGATGCCGAAGGGTTGGCGTCGGTGATAGGGGTAAGAAGTGCCCGAACGTCATGCTTCAAAATCTGTTCTACTGCCTTCTCTGCGCAACTCGGAATGTTTGCTTTGCAAATCATCTCCTTTGGGTCAACTAGGGTTTTAAAGTCGAACCACATTTGGTTCCTGTTGTCAGGATGGCAAAGCCATGCAGCAGCCGCGTTGGCAGATTGGTTGACATCAAGCATATGTCGGAGAAGATTGCAAAAGATGTGTGCAGGCATCAACCGCGCCAAAGAGACGTGCGAAGGTAGGGCTTTGAAAGTTTCGGCAATATGAGCGGTAAGTCGTTGTGATATCGAGCTGAACGCGTCCAGGACAAGCTTTGGCACGACCTGCGTTGTAAGTGGTGCTACAAATGCAATCATTTTCTGGTACATCATCCAATCGCATTCTTTTATCCAAGCGGCGAGATTGGGATGAGTCAAGAGCTTTTGTACGGGGACCGTTAATGTCCCATGAAAAGCTGAGAAATACCGCAGGAGGTTTTTCTCCTTGCAGTATCGAAAACTATCAATGACAGAGATGCAGTGGGTTCGATAAAGTGCTGCAAGAGCAGCGGCCGACTTCAGGTCGGTGTTGGCAGGGAGGTATCCACGGATATCCGGGAGCTGGAGAGATTCATTGTCGACTGACGAGCCGTCTGTTGATGGGAACTGAAGGATATGGTGAATAGCCTTTCCAGCATGGGTCGCGACATTTTCGTGAGTGGCGGCCGTATTAAATCTGGGTGATGATTGACAGCCACAGCCTTGGCTCGCAATGTTGCTGGAAAGCTTGGGGGCATAGGAGATGCTCGGTGTAGGAAAGACTGCCGTATCTGCCTGAGGTTGTTGCGTTACGACACTGACACTGTACCAACAGTCAGCTTCAGCCCCTGCCTTCTTTTGCAGTAGGTCTTCTTTAGCATACCTCCTTGGCATCACATCATCTGGTTTGTGCTGAGGAACGCCAATTGGACCACCCAAGTTCGGTGAAATTGAAGGGTTCAACGGCGGTGGCTTCTGTTGCTTTTCCTCGATCACGGTCAAGTCAACATAGTGGTACTTGGACTCCCCACGAACACCAAGTCGTCGTGTCTGCACGTTGGGGAAGATGATGCGAACAAGCTTTCCGAAGGAGGCCGGGTTCAAGACAGAGACACGCTCAGTTCCACATTTCTCTGCATAGCAACAGTAGACGCGATCTCGCCGAACAGACCCGCTGCTTTTCCTGCAATTCTCTCTCAACCTGTAGCAGATATATCAGCAACCATCATCATCTCATTCGGGGAGAACTCAGTTTTACCAGATCATGGCAAAGACTTGTTTGACCTTCTCAGCCTTACCGCCAGCGCCTTCATGCTTCAAAACCTCTGCTGCCATCTGCTTTAAGGTATAACCTTCGTACTGACGCAGCAGCTTTCGTAATTCATTGTCGTTGGCGAGAGATGAGCTAGAACCCTTTTTCTTCCGACCGCCAGCTTCGGAATTTTCGTTGTCTTCCAACACGTGTTCCGGTACATGATTTTCGATTCCACTGTCATACATGGCTTGGTATTGAGGGATCGGGACATTAGGCAATCCATGGGATAGTTCTGGAATTGAGTGGTGAGATAAAGAATTGCTATGCATAGCATGGTTGGGGAAATCCTCGGCTCTGGGCATGACAGGTTGATGAGCGTCTTGCAATGTCGGGTCAAGGGCAGCCCCATTCACGGGATGCGTGAGCTGTTGGCCGAATCGCATGATGATATCTTCCGGGTTGTTGGCGAAGACATTGTGGCCAGTAGTAGCTTGGGTGGGCAAAAACTGAGAGAAGCCGTCGGGAAGATGCTGATCCTGGGTCTGCTGGGTCGTGCTGGAATGAATACTAGCCGTCGAGCCTCTAGACCGTGGTCGACGACCATTTCGCGATACTACAGTTTCGGAGCGCGACCTCATGGGATCTGCCGTCCCGGGACGACTATGGGGCGCGATTTGCGTTGTCTGGGATACACTCGACACCTGCGAGGCAGCTCGGGCTGTTTTATGGAAGTTCCAATTAGCAAAGCCGCGAACGGGTGGAGGCAAGACGGGCACGAGGGGAGCAACTGCGGGCGCAGTGAGGGTTGCAGCTTCTTACCCATATCAGGAGGCATGATTCGAGTCTTGTATGCAGCACCGTAAGAGGCGTAGATTTTCCTAGTGCTGGGGGTGGAGGGGGTGGGTGGACGGTAACCACGGGCGATAGCGTCTGTTTTGATCCTGCTTTCAGAGCCACATCGACCAGTGGGCGTCACACCGCAGGAAAGGACAAGGCGACAAGAAAAAAAGCCGAGACTACTAAACACCGTGAGATACAGACAGTCACCATCCAGAGTCGTCGTCAAACAGCAATCGGCCGGGTCTAGAGAGGGCACATCACGGCCGCGTTGGGTGTGAGTCGAGGTATTGAGGCTGGGAGAGAGAATAAACAGAAATGGCCGTTCCTCAGACAACGTTGTTTGTGGGCGTCACGTGCGCTTATGTCAGTGCATTCCGTCAAGACCAGGATTTGAATTTGAGATTCACGGCGCGAAAAAACATTTAAAGTCGTCTAGGAATGAGAATATTATTATCGTGCCAGTAAACAGCTCGAGATTGGATGATTCAAGGCAATGACACTTGGCGAATAGAATTTCGACCAGCAGCTGTGGTGGTCCTCGATACTGCATCAACCGGTGCGTGCAGAACAACAACAGAGCTTATACAAGCCCAATGCCCCTTGCGGCGATCAGAAAATGTGGTTATAAGAAGTTTTATAATTTGATGAGATGCCGTTTATTTTTTTGTCTTTGTTGGAAATTCTCCAGGTCTCATCGACAGCTCCATAGTGTTAAGTGGCCTGCAGCTGCATCTGCAAGGAACTGATCAATAACAATGCATGTGTTATGGGACGTTCATTTACACCTTGCAGCCTTAACTATCCTCTTTGTTTCAGGATCGAGAGATTGATAGCAGTTTTCTAGATTTATCAGACATCTTCTACATAGATTTTGAAGGACAGAATATAATATAAATCCTTGAGTTTATTGCTAATCGTTGGAGTTGTTGAACTTTGACTATGACGCATATTAGATCTATCATATTCAATACATCTCCACCAGTTTAATTGTAGGATATAGTCAGATGATGACTAGATGCGTCTTTATATAAATATAGCACCATGATTTCCAATTTCCATCCTAGGGCTTTCTTGCTGGGTCTTTCCAGTCATGTTTGATTACATCGACTATTGATGGTGGTGCTCAAATATAGATGCAAACGAAGACGTTGTATATCCACACCCAAGCAAATAAACTGGTTTATTCTTTTTGACATTTACGGAGTGATGTGAATCCTATTACCCTGCAAATTTAACTTTATATGTCTTCAAAAATTCTGGGTTATATACTCCTTAGTTGATGCCATGCAGTGTATCTAGCAACATATCAATCTATTTGGAGCGATATACCCAGAATCTACAGTAGCAATCTATATTTCGGACCATTAGAAATCAGTGCTTTTTTAGTCACTATATTCCAATATAAAGCCCATACACCTCGGAAAATGAAGAAAAAAGAAAAAAAAAAAACCGTACAAAGAAACTAATTACTTCATAGCATCTCTAAACAAAGGAGAAAAAGTACAGAAGTGACCAAGTATAGGTTGACAGCGCCCGTCTAATTGACGGGTACAAAATCCCAGTCCTTACACAAACATTCGACCGGATTGTGGGCCAGACATGGGCCAAGCCGTGTTATAATGTCCTCGGCGTGGAATCAACATGGTTCGCATGACAAAAAGAGAAAGGGGAATCAGTTTAGACAAGATCTCTCTTGACAAACTCGGCGAGCAGAGTCTTGCCCAGCGCAGCCGGGCTTCTCTCAACAACAACACCAGCATCCTGAAGGGCGGTGATCTTAGAGTTGGCATCACCCTTACCACCGCTAACAATGGCACCGGCGTGACCCATGCGGCGACCCGGGGGAGCACTGATACCAGCGATGAAGCCAACAGCGGGCTTGTTGAACTTGTTGTTGGCCTTGAAGAACTCGGCGGCATCCTCCTCGGCGCTACCACCAATCTCACCAATCATGATGATACCATCAGTGGCCTCGTCCTCGAGGAAGATGCGCAGGCAGTCGATGAAGTTGGTTCCCGAGAAGGGGTCACCACCAATTCCAACGACGAGAGACTGACCAAGACCGGCCTGGGTGGTCTGGTTGACAGCCTCGTATGTCAGAGTACCGGAACGAGAGACGATACCGATGCGACCACGCTTGTGGATGAATCCAGGCATGATACCGATCTTGCATTGGCCCTATATCACACAGAAAAGCATGTATCAATACCCGAGCACTTGCGAGCTATCATTCATAGGTGAGCGCAGACTTACGGGAGCAATGATACCGGGGCAGTTAGGACCGACAAGACGGGTCTTGTTCTGGGTCTTCAACATGTCGGTGATACGGACCATGTCTGAATACATTTTTTGGTCAGCTTTTCCATATGTGATATGACACAGGGAGCGCCTTACCGTGCTGGGGAATACCCTCAGTGATACTGCGAGTCGAAGTAAATCAAAGTTAGTAAACTGCTTCTCAATGCGATCACATAAATGGAAGACCAACCAGACAGCCAGAGGAACCTCGGCAGCGATGGCCTCCTCAATACCAGCAGCAGCCAATGGGGGGCTGGTTGATCATTAGCCTCGTTATATCAATATCTCAAGTTGAACATTCGGGTCCATACGGAACGAAGATAGCGGAAGCAGTGGCTCCAGTCTCCTTCACGGCATCGCTCACGTTCGCGAAGACAGGTCTGTCAAGGTGCATCGATCCGGCCTTCTTGGGGTTGGTACCACCAACAACCTTTGTGCCTGGGGAGTGTAAGCTGTCCATTCATCTGTATGCATATAAACCGGCCCGGTTCCGGTCGATGGATTAAAATATACCATAGGCGATAGCCTGCTCAGCGTGGAAGCTGTAGGATAAAAACGCAACGTCAGCATCTTGCTCGGAAATCACAAGCCAGGAGCTCAACCATCACATACGTTCCCTGCTTTCCAGTGAAACCCTGGAAGATAACCTTGGTGTCGCCGTTAATGCGGAGGTTGTTGACAGTCTCAGCGTAGGCGTTGGCATATCCTCGACGCTGCATACGGGCAGCATTCTGGAGAGCCGAGACGGTTCCACGGCGGAAGGCCTGCATGACGGGCGATAGAAAGGGAGAAAGAAGAGAGGAGATTAAAAGTACAAATAAAGGTGCTGGATGAGCAGAAGGAAGAGGAGAGGAGGGTCGGTTTGAATAATATGGAAAACGCGCCGGCAAGGTTAGAAGTTCGGGACAAAGCTTTAAGCGTTTCCGAATTGTCGCGGCGTCGGGTGGCAGCCTCGGTGACCGCCCGTCTTTTTTCAGTCGGGCTGTCGTTGGTGGCAGTTGGCGATCATTCATAATTTCTCATTACGAGATATCTCCAGAACAAACCCCTCACCACCACACAGCGGTCCCACCACGACGGTCATAACAATAGTCTTGCTCTGTTTGGCCGGTTCATTGCTTCTCGTCTTGCTTCACGTCTTGTCTGTCATTTTCTCTGCCCGCGATCGCGCGGTGAATTATCCTTCACGATGGCGACCATGACCATGACCATGCCGCCACAGCCCAAGCCCAAGAAGGGCGCAAAATTGCTTCCGGAGAATGAAAGGTATATGATGGCGTGTTCTGATATCGCAAATGCCCTCATTCAGGACTGGGAGAATCAGAAGGACCCGACGAAACCCAAGAGAGATATCAACCTCAATAAGCTGCGGGGTCAAATGTCGAAAAAGCACTCGTTGAGCAGCCAACCACCACTGACGGCTATCATCGCCGCGGTTCCTGAGCATTACAAGAAGTATATTCTGCCCAAGTTGATTGCAAAGCCTATCCGTATGTTTTTAACACTTTTCCTTCGCACTATGGTTGCCTTCTAATCTGGCGCAGGAACCTCTTCTGGTATTGCTGTCGTCGCTGTTATGTGTAAACCCCACCGTTGCCCTCATATCGCCTATACTGGAAACATTTGCGTCTACTGTCCTGGTGGTCCCGACTCCGACTTTGAGTATTCGACCCAGTCTTACACGGGATACGAGCCGACTTCGATGCGCGCGATTCGAGCTCGTTATGATCCGTTCGAACAGGCCAGAGGACGAGTGGACCAGATCAAGTCTCTCGGTCACAGTGTGGACAAGGTGGAATACATTATCATGGGTGGAACTTTTATGTCGCTCCCGGAGGACTACCGTGAATCGTTCATTTCGCAACTGCACAATGCGTTGAGTGGATATCAGACGGACAATGTCGACGAGGCCGTTCAGGCTGGTGAAATGAGTAATGTGAAGTGTGTTGGTATTACGATCGAGACGAGACCCGACTACTGCTTGGATACCCATCTCAGCAGCATGCTTCGTTATGGATGCACTCGACTGGAGGTTGGTGTTCAGAGTTTGTACGAGGATGTCGCTAGAGACACGAATCGAGGTCATACCGTTGCTGCAGTGGCAGAGACATTCAAACTCTCCAAGGATGCCGGTTTCAAGGTTGTCAGCCACATGATGCCTGACCTGCCTAATGTCGGCATGGAGCGTGATCTATACCAATTCCAGGAATATTTCGAGAACCCTAACTTCCGAACGGATGGATTGAAGATCTACCCTACCCTGGTCATCCGAGGCACAGGTCTCTACGAGCTCTGGAGAACGGGTCGCTACAAGAACTACACCCCGAATGCGTTGATCGACATTGTCGCTCGTATTCTTGCTCTGGTGCCCCCATGGACCCGTATCTATCGTGTCCAACGTGATATCCCAATGCCCCTGGTCACCTCCGGTGTCGAGAATGGTAACCTCCGCGAGCTGGCTCTGGCCAGAATGAAGGACTTTGGCACAACCTGCCGGGACGTACGTACCCGTGAAGTCGGTATCAATGAAGTCAAGAACAAAATCCGACCATCCCAGGTCGAGCTCGTCCGCCGTGACTACACCGCCAACGGTGGCTGGGAGACATTCCTCGCCTACGAGGACCCCAAGCAGGACATTCTCATTGGTCTACTCCGTCTTCGCAAGTGTAGCGCGACACACACTTTCCGCCCCGAATTCACCGGACAGCAGACAAGTATTGTGCGAGAGCTGCATGTGTATGGTTCCGCGGTGCCCCTGCATGGACGTGACGCTCGGAAGTTCCAGCACCGTGGCTTTGGAACTCTACTGATGGAGGAAGCCGAGCGCATCGCCCGAGAGGAACACGGAAGCCGGAAGATCAGTGTAATTTCTGGTGTTGGTGTTCGCAGTTACTATGCGCGCCTTGGCTATTTCTTGGACGGTCCTTACATGTCCAAGATGCTGGACCCTGTCGAGGATGAAGAACATTGATTTATAATTCAACACTCGGACGGTGCCGATGGTTACTGTCCTACAAAATAAAAAAGGGTTCTGGTTGAATTGGGTTTGATTGTCGGTATTTGGTGTTTGAAAAAGACGTTTCCTACGGGTGGTCATGTCTGCATTTATGGGGGCGTTCATAGCGTTTTGAATAAATGGTTGAAATCAAGTATATAAATTTACGTTGAAATCTCGCTCGAGATATGAATTAAAAGTTTTTTTTTAATCTGCTTTGTTCTGCTTTAACCATTTCATACACTTTCAATCAATGGCCAGATCTATCAAACTTAAGATGGACGAGTAGGACCAATCTAGAGTATATAAAATCAATAACACGGTATATACATACATAACTCCAATGCGATCTTTGCACTCTAAGAGCAGACGAGAGTATCTTGAATGAGGAAATAAAAGCCTCAAATAAAAGTAGAAAAACACAGCGAGAGAACAAAGCACAAGCACGTATAACAAAGAGCCCCAGCAAGACCAGCAAAAAGAGCATTCAAAAAACAATGGTTGCCATCATCCACCTAACCGGTTTTGCCATCCCTGCACTTACGGCAACAGAAAAAGTGTACAATATGTATGTACTCGGTTATGTCCGACTTTCTCTCTCCCGCCCGTGGTCGATATATCGACGATGGATGTCCCAGGTTCTATGACGTTTCTGACATAAAAAGGAAAATGAATTGAATGATGATGATCGCGATCGATAAATTTCGTCATTTGAATAGATAGGTAGAATAGATTCGTTTAGTTGAGTGATATGGCGCCTCCCCTGTTGCTTCTCATGTGAAGATAGGCCTGGAAGGCACAAAAGACAAAGAAACCCTGTACATCAAGCGAGTCGTTAGTAACCAATGTTCGAGCGTTGCAGGGTGATATGAGGGTGAAACATACGGCATATACGACCACAGCTGTGAAGACTGAGGCAGCAACTGCAGGGCCATCTTCTGGCTCACCTTCCGAGCCTGTAAATCCGTGGTGGTTGCTCTGGTGGGAGAATATATGTATTAGTATCATCCATCACTCCTTATACGGGTTGGATAGGCGATAGGTGGGAAGGTGCAGGCAGCGGACGAACCTGGAATAGCGATCCGAGGACAGAGAGAATGACAATGGCAAAAAGGGAGATGACAACGCTAGATTGCGAAAAGTATATATTAGCCCAGTGACTTGAAGAAGAGATCAAGGATATATCTAATTCAGTACCATGACCATGCGTTCATCGCAGACACGACGGGCTTCATTTTGACGGCGGTGCGACAAGTGACGATTTGACGTTGGGATCAGTGTCGGGGGCAATGAGATACCCTAAGAATATTTAGAATTAATAAAACCGTCGGTCGGTACAGTCGTAGGAGGAGTAACTGTGAACTTCGGTATAGACAGGATTGCTGAGATACGTGGGGTTGAAGATGATGTCGAGCTCCTTGGTGTTTCAAGAAGTCCAACGACGGAGCGCAGCGGGTGGAGAGCTGGTAAGCGCCTAAACCACTTTCGGCGAAACTTGGACTTTTTATCTTTTCATCAGCGTCCTTGATATCACCACGATGGATTATATCATATTATATTTTACGATCAATGCTGCTCTCTTGTCTATGTGTAGTAGAATACTGGGTCATTGGAAAATAAGATTTGAACTGGAATTTTTGTTTGTATGTGGAAAGGTGATTTAGGACTACCTGACATATATACATCCACGGTGGCATGGTGAAAAGCCAAAATAGTGCTATAAACCTATCAGTCAATGGTCCTTATTCCATTGAATACATTCATCAAATGTCACACCAGAGCCACCAAAGATATCCAGAGCACTGCCAATAGTCAAGTCCACCTTTCCTTGACTGCTTGCATGCACCTTCTTAAGATCCTGGAGGCTCCGTGCACCACCGGCATACGTCACGGGTATTGTGCACCATTCGGTCAATTTGGACACCAGCTCCTCATCGATGCCTTGCTGGAGACCTTCCACATCCGCGGCATGAATGAGGAATTCCGAACAGTAGGGTTCCAGCAACGAGATGGATTCTTCCAATGGTCAGCATCGCTTTAGTAGATGAGAAAGAGAGGACTTGCCTTGGTTAATCTCCATCTCCGTAATGGTTTGCCAGCGATCCATTGCCACAAACCATGTGTTGTCTTTCCTTCGGCAACTGAGGTCCAAGACCAGCTTCGACTTGTCGCCTCCGAGGGAAGAAAGAACCGATTCCAGTCTTTCCAAGGAGAATTTACCCCCTGGGAAGAGGAATGATGTGATAATAACCTATTTCAATGTCAGCGTATGATTCTAATCATCTAAATAGCGAAACAAGAACAGTGATAGAACTATAGAACTATCGGTTATTGAAAAGAAATGGATATGCCTACCTTCTCGGCTCCCTGATCAATCCAGTACTGGGCGTTTTTATCGGTGATACCTCCGGCGACCTGCAGACCACCTGGCCATGTACTCAGAGATTCCTTTGCTGCATCGTCATTTCCGGGCCCCAGCTTCACGACGTGGCCGCCGCGAAGATCATGCTTTCGATATTGTTCCGCATAGTGACTGGCGGGCAGCTTGGATACATAGTTCGTCTTCAGGTCGGAATCGACTTTGCTCAAAGTTCCTCCAACAATCTGTTTCACCTGGCCTGAGTGCAGGTCAATACAGGGCCGAAATTTAGTCATCTTTGCTTTTTCAATTCCTCGTTTGAATCGATGTCTGTGCTAATGGGGCCCTCTATCTCTATTTGTGGACGAGGGGTCGGGATATCTTATCGCACGTGACTAATCGGCGATCTCCAAAAAAACTTCATTGCGACACTCCCGATACAAGTTACTTTCCCCAAGAATTTACGACCAACAGATTTAGACGTGATTATTGGAAATGATTGGGAAACGCAAGAGAGACACGGCTGTCGTGTCGCGGTCTACCAAGGCTACCAAGGCGGATGCGCAAGAAGATACAGCTCCTACAACTACGGATACGGACAACTCCCAAGATCTTTTTCGCAAGTTTTTCGAAGCCCAATTCCAACCATTGGAAGTGCCCGGCGGTCGAGCCTATAAAGAAGCAGAGTCTGAGGAGGAAGAGGAGAGTGGAGAGGAAGAATCTGAAGCCGGGTCTGATTGGGAAGGCCTTTCCGGAGAAGAAGACGAGGGCAACGAAGTCGAGGTAGTCGAGCACCAGAGCTCGTCCACCAAGAAAGATGACTTGTGGGATAAGAGGGCCCGGAAGGCTTTTATGGTATGTGGACAGATGGTACTTGCGCCGTGGAAGACACTGCTAATTGCATGAGTTCGACAGAGGGCAAAGCTGCCATCCTTTGATTTAGATACTACCAACGTGAAGGCCACGCCCGCTAAGAACAGAAAGGAAGACAAGGACGATGGAACCGATGCAGAAAACCTGAAAAAGGATCTTGCTTTGCAGCGACTGCTTAAAGAATCTCACCTCTTGGAGTCGGCCGAGGAACTCGACCCAACCGGCAAAAATCGACACAAAGCTCTTGACCTGAGAATGCAGAGTCTTGGAGCCAATACTTCGCTTTATAAACAGAAAATGCCTTCATTACACAGAAGAGGCATCAAAGCCAAGGCCGAGAAGAAGGAGGATAGACGGCGACAAGACGCGAAAGAGAACGGTATCATTTTGGAGAAACCTACAAACAAATCCAAACCAAGTGCCGGACGGAGAGAGCGAAGTGTTGGGGGTCCCTCTATTGGCAAGTTCTCAGGTGGTACATTGAACTTGAGTAAACGGGACTTGTCCGCTATGACAACACCTCGCCGGTCAACAAAAGGAAATGGCAAGGGAAAAAGCCGCCGCTGAGATGGGCGATACCAGCCTGATACGAGGAGGCATAATGTTATTCGTTCTCTCAAGTTGCTTGTGGTTCTGCTGGTAACAGGACGCACGCCACAGCCTCGTGGACAACCATTATCTCATCATGGAGCAAACGGAAAGATTCCAAGGCTTTCTTCTTCCTTCTCTTTTCCTTTCTTCTCTCAATTTGCCGCCGATATCAGGCCACCAATATGACGCATAGCCTAGCCATCACATTTTGGAACCGGTTCCTTACCTGCATGATGATGATGATGACCCAGGAAACCCCGTAATCGCGTTATTGACGGCTGCCATGAAATTTTCTCACCAGCATTGCGGCGTCATTGTTCTCACTCTGGAACTTCTAGCTCGCATCTCGAAACTCTATTGACCATTTCTTGGGGGTCGCTGTGTTGTTGAAGCACGTTCTATTCTACTAGGTTGGGCACTGTTCCAGATAAGGCGAAATCTCCGACCCCGGCGCAGGTTTGAAAGGTGAAATCTCAAAACTGCGACAACACGTTCCCCCTGCATGGTCACTTGATACGGAGCAAAGAAAAGGGATCTACCATGGAATTTTTTAGTTCCGTCGAAGAAGAATAATAATCCGTTATTCCGTTGAATTATATCACAGTGAACAAAGTACTAGCATGAATACCCATATCCACCACAAGACACAGTACCGGGTCTTGAGGCTTAGCCTAAGAGTGACTAGCAGAGAAAAATGCAACCATACTCATGCAGAGAATTGCAATTCCATGCGAACAGGCGGTTTAGTTGCAGTAGTCTACGAGTCCAAGATGAATTGGGATAATGTTTCATCCTGAATTTCCACCCAAAGGATTGACTGACACTTTTTGACACTTCCACGAGATGCATTCCACGTATCCATCCGGAATTTGGCTTCCAGAATCATCCTTTCTGCGTTGTTTTTGATCGTCGTCCATGGAAAGTTCAAAGGTTCAAAGGTTGTCTAGTCAGTAGTTCGAGTCAGCAGTTAGATAGTCGGTCTGATCAGAATCAACTGGTACTAATTGGCAAGGTTACATAGTACCATCCAATGAACCAACAGTGGATAACGTTCCCACCAAAAAAGTCATGTATCTGCATGAGATACGGGATATCTGATGTTTTGAAGAGAATAATCTCGATGTAGGTACTATACTTAGACCATAATATCCACAGTTATTACTGAATATATCGCCCGTAGCTTGTATCAAGATGGAATTCTTCAATTCGTGACCGGGTGGCGAGTAGATCGAGTCAATGACTCAATTGCCCCTATCCACATCCGTTCGATGTGTTGCAAATAGGGCTATATCAGATCCAATATCACGAAAAAGTGGGTACCCAGAGGAAAAAAAGGAAGGGAAAAAAAAAAGAAAGTTTGGTGCTATGTTTCGAATCCTGCAAGGAATCCTTCCAGGCAATTGACACAAAGAGGTTAGATATACGAGCAATTCCTATCCTACGCTAGTCTAACCCAGCCAACCTGAATCTGGTTCAGAACCATGGAGGCTGGCCGAAGCAGAAGCTGAAGCAGTGGATCTTGCTATCGGACGGAGTAGTTTGCAGCAATAGCAGCATGCAGCTATTCATAGTCCCAACTCAGTTGAAGATACGGAGTAGTATTATTGCTCCAGCTACTCCTGTTCCTTCTCCTGCATCATGATGAGACTGAACCCTGGATGCAAGTTACAACGCTAGAACTATCTAGGTTGACCTATCCTTGAGATAGAATACGTAATCCCCAATGCTAGTTCTGAACTACTAACTAGTAAGATATCAACAAACATACAACGGATAAAGTGTAACCTCGTAGATAACCAAATGATGCTGGTGATGGATTTCTGACCGCTATTCTGGAAGAAAATATGCTCTGGAGATAGAGTTCACCCAGAGTGATTGACATGGCTGGATTTTAGGAACTTGGATCAGGGTTTACCTATGATGGTAGTAGTTGGCTGACCATTTTCCAGAACAAAGCACGGAATATTTTGCTTTGCTTAGTTGCCATTATGTACTATTATTATTACTATTATTTGTGAATAAACCTGACTCGCGTGAAAAATTTATGCTCTGGGTCGAGGGCATTAGCAGTGTGTGGTGAGGCCATACTCGATTGGGATACAGACGGAGGATTATCAGATTACGGGATAGTCTCAGTCCAGATCAACATCGGAGACAGTTGAAAAAACAAACAAACAACAAAACTCAATCCACGAATTGCACCAAATGTGATGATCAAATCGAGTCTGTTAATCTGTTTGATAATTTTTTTTTTCTCTTCTTCCCCCGCACGTTCTCGGGGAAAGGGAGATTACTGGCCGTGAGGGTTGACCATGTTGATGGGAGATCTCTTGTTTCAGAGAAGGGCAGTTAGAAGCTACTGTCGCACGAGTTGTAATTATACTAATTGAGGATATTAGAGTGCTTAGTGACGTACAGGTAGGAGGGAGTGCAAAGGAAGCGGAATCTCGGAGAAAGAGGAGGATAATAAAAACATAGCCTGATGTCGCGAGATTCTGGAACCCTTGGGGCTTTTTCTAGACGGTTTCAGGATGGATGATCAAACACGACAGACCATGCACATGGCAGCCTGAGGCCTTAACTTATTCAGGTGGTACTTTTTTTTTTTTTTTTTTGGTAATAATAACGATTAGATGACTTCCCCAGTTGAGAATAATAATAATAAAAATAATAATAAAATAACGAGAGTATCTAGTACCTGATACAGTGGGCCCGTGATATCTCTTCGGCAATAACAACTGGACAATTTATCCGCTGTGGATACTATTCGAAGCCCAAGGCCTAGAGTCAGCTTGTTGACCACGGACACTCCTGGCTGGAGGATTTGTATTTCCTGTATTTTCCGGCGAGAGACCGGGCAGAGTCCGATTAGTATTACTATCTCTTTATTATTTTATTATTTGTGTTTGTTGAATTATTCAATCGAGTAATCCGTCATGCAATATGCATGCTAGTCAAATTGTCATTGTACGGTAGCTATCAAGACTACTGCAGTGACCCGATTCGGCCGAAGTGTACCCGTAACCTCCACAAAGGGGAAATCTGGGCTCTGTGCGCTGCCAGTCTGCCACGTAGGAGTACTTTTGAATATCAATAACTTCATACAGAGTACAGAGTACAGAGAATTTAGACATTCATTGTTTATTGATGTGCTCGAGTTAAAGTTTACCGTTTTCGATCAGCCGTTGACTTGCAGATCGTGAGCCTGTATCTGTACGAGTAAATTACCTCTTTCGACATTCAGGGTACCCTACGGACAGAGTGGACTAGATTCTGCTATATCCTTCCGTATTCTTCCTATTTTTCCTACCCATTGTGCATTTATGTCTATTATTTCTGCTCTCTGCTGTGTGCTCACATGCAGATTCCAGAATCTAGAATCCAGAATTTTCTCAGGGCAGTAGTGTCACCTCAACCATGGAATGTGGCCATTGCTGATCATTATTTGGATAAGGCTACCCAGCACTGAAAATTAGCCTTATATCATCGATGGCTGATAAAGAATGCACCTCAGAATTGAGAATCTGCAGTATACTTTGTAGTCTGTACTAGCCACTAAGTAAACAAAAGTTCGGTAGGCTGATGTCTGTTTACTCAGAGATGATGTTATCCAAGTGTGGTAGAGTGGGAGTGTGGCTCAGTACGGATGGGGTATTGCATGGCTGCTTGTACCTTGCCGAGCCGTATATTATTGCAGTCGGGAGGTCCGGCAGGGCACCCAGATCTGATGGGTCATATTGATTTCATCAGCAAGGAATTTATCTGCTGATGGAATCTTACATACTACAGAGTATCTAAATAAGGTGTCCAAGGCTTCCTACTAGTTAGTCTGCTGAGTATGATATCTACAATAACTTTAACTATATAAATATCTCATAATAATCATAACATGCATGTCGTAGACAGCACTTTATCAGTATATCCACTGCTATTGTACGGGTTGACCACACCTTATTTGTGGATTATACTCTGCATATACGACTACTATCTAGGTAGGTGGTAATGTACGTACTACGTACTACTATTCCGTACCTGAATGCTGTATGCTGGTTGACATCCAGCCACCACAGTGGTCGGGTCACCATCTGCTCCTCCATGTCCAAAGGTTACATCCGATCCATGGACAGCTGGACGGCCAGGGGTGGGGCGCTGCTCTCGCCGATCCTGTTGGCTGCCAGTAAGCGCTCACCCTGGATTCTGAAACACAGGGCGGATGCTTCACGATTGTTTCCCGCGCCAGTTTTAACTGCAAAAATCAGGGCTTGGCAGGTCCCCACTAGAGCCAACGGGTAGTCGGGTATGTATGGATGTGCCTGTCGATTGCTTTTCTGTGTGAATTGTCCTCCACTGGACCACTTGGATAGAGCTGGCTGGTAGAAAGAAAAAAAAAGTCCTTACTTACAGGTCACACGTGGTGCTGTTAATCTTGCAGTCTTTGGTCCCTCTTCTAAGATGGGATTGGATAGTGTAAGATTTGTACGTGATGGAAGGAAGATGAGGTAACCGCCCGACTAGAATGACCTCAGAGTCATCATATGGCATGGCGGATGGCCAGAGTCTAATTAGGCGATCATTCTTCACTTGCCCCAATATTCAACAATAAGCTGATCTAACCAGTAACCTGAATTCTGTCTGATTGATAGACCTATTCTCGGTATTCTTCATCGCGGTCTAATTGATTAGTTATGCTAAGATTTTTTTTTTCTTTGCCTACCCCTTTTACACTATGAACCCTTATCCTATTCTGGTTGCATTTCCGAAATCTTACCCTCCATCTTTTACCCCCATATCTACCGTGATCTGTATACTGTACCCTCAAGCCAGGACTTGACCTGAACAATTGACTAAAACCCAGCCTACGGAGTCAGTCAACAGCTGAATGGACGCTCAGCGAGGCAAGTTTCTATGTTAAGTAAAGTCTGGCCTCGACTGGAATCTTTGGGACTAGTCCTGATTCCCCACTCCCTTCAAGTCCTGCTGTATGGGTTTGTATGGATACTAGTATTTACACAGTCCCACTCTGTGTTTGTGTGGCAGTGTCACCCCCAACGGGCCTTGCTTACCGTACTGGTATGTACTGTACGGTCAACTGACGGCGCCCGCCCTAGGCTCGGTCCCTGGCGCCTGTTCTCCGCTTTCCCATTATTCCCACTATTATTATGTATTTTCCCTTCCCTTTCCCTTCTTCCCCCCAGCCGCTGCTTTTCCTAGACTAACTAAACCAAAGTACACCAACTGAGAGCGACTCAATCCGTGGTCTCGGTCGGCGCTCCCTGAATTATTTTATTATTTTATTATTTTATTATTATTATTTATTTTATTTTATTTTTTTTTCTCTTATATTATTATTATATTATTATATTATATTGTTCTACCCCTCGACACACCACTTTGTTATTGATTGACGTTGTGCTGCTGCCGACGCCCTCCTAAACGCCCTGTAAAAAAAGACCTCATCTTCCCGCCTTCTCTTCCCTCCCACCTTTTTTCTCTTTCTTCTCTTCTCTTCTCTCCCTCCCCTCACTCCCTCCTCCCTCCCCCCAGTCGCAATTCTGCTGCATCACAGGCACCCTGTTTTCCTCTTTCGTTTCTATTCTTTCTTTTCGCCGTGCGAGGGAATTACCAATCCATTTCCTTACCAAAAAAGAATTATTTCCCTAAAGAGAGAAATCTTGGAATCGGGCTGGCCCAGTTCAACCTCTTTATTGCCTTCTTTATTCTCCTTTTCTCCGTCGACGACATCATCGCCTGGGTTGGAGAGGCTGGTTCCTCTTGTTGCTGCTTGGATAGCATCGCGGTTCTATGATCTCTCGTTGACCTTCGACACCCAGCGCTTCGTATATTATCTTTGCCCAAACTCTGTTTTTCTTTGAATCTGTCTTTATTTTCCTTTGGTTATCGCCCTCTTCTAGTCAAGAGTCCCGCGATTCATTTCGCCTGTGGCTTATCTTCTAACTGGTTCTCTAACCGTGCGTCTCACCCTTTCTCCCTTTCATCATGTTGCAAAAATAGCCAGCACAGACGGATCTCTCCTTTGCGTCCCGATCTATAATTATAATGGCTCCCTTTGTTTCCATTCGAGCTATCAAGCCAGTCTTTCCTCCCGCGCTGAACTGACCACTTCTTCAACAGGTCTCTACACTTACAAGCAAACATGTATCCTCATCCTCACGGTGCTCCCATGGCACCCCCGCAAAAACCAGAGACCTTTATGCTTTCGACCGAAGCACAACAGAGCCTTCCCCATGATGCGCAAGTCGCATTACAACAGGTTGATAACTGTACGTTTGCTTTGTTCCTATTGAACTTTAATCCTTCTGGCTAATCCCCGCCTAGTGAAGTATTTCCTCCTGTCCGCGCCGGTTGACTGGCAACCCGACCAACTTATCCGCCGCTTCCTACTTCCTACTGGCGACTACATCTCCTGTGTGCTCTGGTTAGTTCAACAAAGGAACATACGACGCATATAGACTCCTTGACTGATTCCTAACAGGAGCAACCTTTTCCACATCTCTGGTACCGATATCGTGCGATGCTTGGCTTTCAGATTTCAGGCCTTTGGCCGCCCCGTCAAAAACTCGAAGAAGTTCGAGGAGGGTATTTTCTCTGACCTGCGAAACCTCAAGGCCGGTACCGACGCGACTCTCGAAGAGCCCAAGAGCCCCTTTCTCGATTTTCTCTACAAGAACAACTGTATCCGGACGCAGAAGAAGCAAAAGGTTTTCTATTGGTACAGTGTACCACACGATCGGCTGTTTCTCGATGCGCTGGAACGTGACTTGAAGAGGGAGAAAATGGGCCAGGAGGCGACTACCGTTGGTGTCAGCGAGCCTGCCCTCTCCTTTGAATTTGACTCGTCCCAGTCGCTCTATGAGCAACTCACAAAGGCTCAACAAGCAAATTCATCTTCGTTTGCTGCACACGCAAGTACGACATATGGCCAATCCGCCTCCCCAGTGGTTCGGACCGTTGACGCTATGCCTCCTCCCCAGATGGCTCCCCAGATGGCTCCCCAAATGGCACCCCCGACGATGCCTCTTCTCACGGACGAATCTGGCAATCCGGCGATGTACAATCCGATTCCTATGACGAACCCATTGACGCAGAACTTCGTTAAGCGCGAGCAAGATTATGCGCCCATGCATTACGACCGTAATGGGATACCCATCGCCCGCATCCACCAGCGCCACGCCTCCATGCCAACTTTTGTCGAATACTCGCCCGCCCCATCTTTCGTTTCGTCCCACTTTGAAGACTACAGCAACCGTGGTCTGTCTTTTGAACCGGTTACACCCCCTCAGAACAGCGTTCCACTTGGTGCTGAACCGGCCTACATTGCCAACGAAGACACTGGTCTCTACACTGCAATCCCTGAAATCACGCCTGCATCTTCATTCAACCCTATGATGCAACTGCCGCCGTCAAATCTTGCAAGTGCTCACTTCCCACCTCCCCCTCGAACTTTCCCCTCTAGCGTATACTCGGTTATCGAGGGATCGCCCACATACAAGCAGCGTCGACGCCGGTCGTCCATTACGCCGGGCGTGACCAACGCTATTGCCGCTGCCCAGGCGAATGTCCATGCCCAGTCATCGGGCCCACCGCCTCAGCCGATCGCGTACGCTGCGCACAAGCCCAGTGATCTCAGACGCTCTGTCTCTAGCTCAGTAGCCCCAGTTGCCGAAGGAGATGAATCGCAGCAGGACTCGCGCCGTATGCCAACTGGCACCCCCGCTACGGTTCTCCCCCAGAAGGATTTGCTACAGGAACTTTCTCGCCATGCTACTCCACTATCGACGCTTGACGATCCTTCTGAGCAAAACCCTCTCCCCCTTGCAAACGCGCAGGACGATCTTGCAGGTCTTCCCAGTGCCGACAACTTCGAAGCTGCTGTCCACAAGAGTGCAACGAACAGACCAGACCGATTTAGCTCTGCCCCTGGTCCTGTCCGTCGTGCCCGAAGCGCTACTATGATGGAGCATGGTCCTTACGCCCAGAAGTCGCATTCATGCCCAATCCCCTCGTGTGGTCGACTTTTCAAGCGTTTGGAGCATTTGAAGCGGTAAGTCGCAATCTATTTTTAAACAACTTTCATTTGCACACTCTATCTGAGATGATCTGCGTCATGTTACCCCTTGATAATTTCTGTAACCGCCGGCTGACAGTTAGCGTCTAGGCATGTGCGAACCCACACTCAAGAGCGCCCTTATCCTTGCCCTTACTGCAGCAAAGCCTTTTCACGATCCGACAACCTCGCACAGTAAGTTCTCTACGATGGTTTTTTTAAGACGTAATAGCTAATGGCATTCGCCAGACACCGTCGGATCCATGAGGCTCAGCAAGATGGCCAGCCGCATCTGAATGCCCACGATGAGGACTTGGAGAACGAGGAGAACGATTATGGCTCTCCTGAGGGCTCATCGCCCTCTGATTCCATTCCCAGCAGTATGGTCAACATGCCCGGCATGACCTCGATGCCGATGCCCACGCATATGACCATGCCGACCGCGATGCCTACCATGGTTCCTCCTCACATGTTCACCCCTCAACTGCTCCAGCAGCAAATGTAAGATGGATGATCCTTTGGGGGATACTATCGGTATCCCATCCGCTGCAACATATTCGGCCCGCGGATTGCCAGTTACTTGTGCCATCCTCTCAAAGAGGGCACTCTCCAACACAACACCGACCTTCTAATAGGGCACTGAGTTAATCAGAGCTCGCAACCCACTTAGGGGTAATCTTCGCAACTTGGCTCATGACAGGCTTTAATGAGCATCATCTTAAAACATATCGTCTGGTGTAAGAAGACACGCATATTGGGGTAAATACAGGCGTTTTCCTCTTGATTTTGGTTTTTTGTTTCTTTTGCATTTTCCTGAATTACCAATGGTGCTGTGCTTCCATGCCTACACCATGCCACCCCTCGCCGCATGCTGTGTTTATTGTGGCATTTGTTTTGTTTATATCCACTACGATTTCTTTGTTATTTAATTTTCCATTCTCTGTTTTGTCTTCACGTGTCACGCTTGATAATGGGATTTCTGTATCATTGTCTGTGGAATCTGGAAGGTTGGAAAGGCAGAGCAGGCTGGAACAAAAGTGGCGTACAGCTTGAGGGGTATTTGGCGGCATATCATTTCAGCCTTCTCGTGTTTTTCTCAAGTTTCAGGAAGCTTTTGAGAGCCAGAGGGTTTGATTCTGCTATTTTAGCAACTTAGTTTATAGACTTTTTTTAGGGATGGAATTTATCATGCAATCAAGACTTGAAGATACTATCAAATTGACAGCGTATTCCAATAATAAACCTTCACAACAGTCTAGTGTAGATATAGCCGTTGCGGTCCAGACTGGGTCACGTGCTCGACCTGCTGACGACCTCGAGGGACCATCTCTCTCTCTCTTGCCAACGACAGCATTATCTCGAGGTTATTGTGGATCCACTTCTGTTTCTTTGACCTGCGTGTTTCTTCCAGTGATTCAAGATCTCCCAGTTGCTGTTATATGTTGGATTCACCTTGACATACACCGTCCTTTGCTGCATCATCCTCTCTTGGCTCTTCAAAGCTTACAGTTCTTGCATGCCTTTTGCACAGTAAATTTCTCATTATTTCCTTCAAAAATCCAATACGAAATACCTAAATAATAAGTCAATCATCTCATTCTTTGGACTGTTCTGTGTACCCTGATCTCTGGACACCACTATCCCGATTACATCGTACAACCGCAATCTCGCCACCGGCATTTGTATCCCATTCTGTTTCCTTGTATCGTCTGAACTGGACTTTACCGAGATACCCGTGCGTTTGATTTCGTCTCGTTTAAAGACCGGTGTGATCTTACTCGAACCGGGAGAACCTTGCCTTGGTTGGTTGGGGGCGTATTCCATCCATGATGGAAGACGCATATGAGCGTGTTGCTAATGAGAGTTCCCCTCTTGTGGATGAACGGGACCATGATGAAATGTTTGGTTTATCTGAGGGCCGGGGTGTGAGGGAGAGCGTGGATGATATCGTGGAAACGAAAAGCAGCTTGTATCTGTTTTTGTTGACGATGAGTATTGGCGGGTGAGCTATTGCTTTTCTATATGTCCCTGGGATGTGGATTGCCAGGCATGGTTTACTGATTGTTTGAGATGATAGTCTTCAAGTTGTATGGTCTGTTGAATTGTCGAATGGATCGGTGAGTTTATTATCTATTCTACAGTGTTGGAATGCAAGCTGACTATCTCATCTAGCCCTTTCTCATGTCTCTGGGTCTAAGCAAGGCCCTGCTTGCATTTGTCTGGATTGCAGGCCCTCTAACTGGTGTTCTTGTTCAGCCATATATTGGCATTCGCAGCGACAACTGTCGCATCCCATGGGGAAAGCGAAAGCCCTTTATGATCTCTGGTGGTGCAGCAACAGTGGTGGTTCTTCTTGCTCTCGCATGGGTGCAGGAGATCGTGGGAGGCTTTCTTGGGATATTTGGTGCTCACCCAGAGTCGACGGTGACCAGGACGACGATTATCATCATAGCGACTATCTTGATGTATTGTCTGGATTTTGCTATCAATACTGGTTTGTCTTTCAGCTGTCATCTTCATCATCGGGGAATTTATTGGCTAACATCCGGATGTCTGTTACAGTGCAAGCAGGGATTCGTTGTTTCATCGTCGACAATGCCCCTACCCATCAACAGGAATCAGCCAATGCATGGGCGAGCCGATTAACCGGACTGGGCAATATCCTGGGATACATATTCGGATACATTGATTTGCCCAAATATTTCCCTTTCCTGGGACGAACGCAGTTTCAGATACTTTGTGCGATCGCGTCGCTTTCGTTGGGAGTCACGCTCGCCATCAGCTGTACATACATCAAAGAACGAGACCCACGGCTGGACGGACCGCCTGCTTCGAAGAATCCAGGACTTATTGATTTCTTCAGACAGGTATTCCAGTCGATTCGCAATCTCCCGCCTCAGATTGCAAAAGTCTGCGAGGTCCAAGTCGTCGCGTGGATTGGCTGGTTTCCTTTCTTGTTCTATGCTACGACATACATTGGGCAGCTTTATGTCAACCCGCTTTTTGCACAGCACCCGCATCTCCCCGAAGATGATATCAACAAGGCATGGGTGGAAGCTACTAGGGTTGCGACCTTTGCACTTCTCGTCGAGGCTGTTGTTTCCTTTATTGCTAATGTTACGATGCCCGCTCTGATCGTGCCTACGTACAAACGGGCTGTTCCTGATACTGTGCGCTCGGCCAGGGCCAGTATTGCTGAAGAAGATCCAAGTCCAGGCGTCCAACGGAGGACATCGGGTGCTCCATTCGGTGATTCCTCAGATCCGTCACAGGCTGGGTCGAAACCCGTCGAATCTACCGAAGGTCCAGCATGGCTGTCGAAATTGCAGATACCGGGATTTACGCTTCGCCGGGCCTGGATTTTGTCCCATGTACTCTTTGCGATTTGTATGTTCAGCACCTTTTTCACAAATAGCTTCCAGGCCGGGACGGTGTTGATTGGCTTCGTCGGCATCTCATGGGCTGTGACGCTATGGGCGCCCTTTGCCTTGATCTCCAACGAGGTAGCTCGAATCGATGCGGAGCATAGAATCCGGCAACGTCAAATCGAAGTAGAAGCAACGGCAGTTCCTGGTGAAGTAGGTTCGACGATGACCGACACGGACGCGGTTCACTCCGACCCACACCGCGAAGATCTCGAGACAGGTACAGGGACCGGGCTACTCCACACCAAAGCGACGGACGAGGGGGAGGGTGAGAATGAGAATCAGGCACAAGCAGGCATCATCTTGGGACTGCACAATGTGGCCATTTCTGCGCCGCAGTTCCTGTCCACCTTGATTTGTAGTGTGATCTTCAAGATGTTTCAAAAGCCTCGCGGGGAGCCTTATGACGATAGCGTCGGCTGGGTGTTGCGATTCGGAGGTTGCGCCGCGCTGGTTGCGGCATGGTTGACCAGCAGATTGGCAGAGGGGAGGTAAAATGTAGTACAGAGGAGATATTTTATTTTCAGATGGAGTTCTCCGTACTTTGTAGTAGTTTTCAATATGATAGTACTTTTTTTCTTTTTCGATTCGACTGCATTCTATTTCTGTTCGATACTAGTCATTCTGTTGCATCGAATCTGACAAGCTTCGTTGTCTTGGCCTGGCGGGACCCAAAGGCGGGCGCTGGCGAATACCTGTCCCCAAAAAGTCGCCGGCTATTTCGACCATCTCTCCTCCCATCGCATCTCCTCTGGCCCCTTGAGAATCATCTGCTTGCTCTTTTGGTCTGTCTTTGGGCATCTTATTATGTGCGCCTCGTTCTGGCGTCAGAGATTTGCAGTTGGGGTTAACCGTCCGGTGTCATCCGCTGCCTTGGTCGTCTTGTCGTAACAATGGCTGGCCAATTCGTGGGTGATGCCCTTCATCAGATACTTCGTATGTGATCCCCCTGGTTTCAGCATCTGATGATATCCCCTTCTACCATTCAGCAGAAAATAAAGGATGGATAGGCGAAATGTGAACTTGAAAGCTGACCATCTGCTTGTCTAGGGAGAGCTACGGACTCCGATTCAGATCCCGAAGAAGGTACGCACACATACACCGATTTCTACCATGACACTGGCCTTTCGTCTATATATACGATATTGTGGGATGTGATAATAATGTTTTGGCTGCAGATGCTCCCGATTCCGGTACCAAGGAGTTCTTCAGCTCCTGGGCGCTCTTTATTATGATTATGTTGTTGATGTTTGCGTTGTTTACGAGTTATATCCTGCAACAGAAGAAGATCCAGGCGGTTCATGAGACTGTGTTGTCTATCTTCGCGGGTATGTTTTCTCTCTATACGAGCTTTTGCTTTTGGGGGTTGCTCATGGTGTGTTAGGCATGTTCGTTGGGTTGATTATTCGCCTGAGTCCCGAATCGCCCATCCAAGACAGCGTGACGTTCGATTACCAGTTCTTCTTCAACCTGCTACTTCCTCCGATCATTCTAGCCTCAGGCTACGAGCTACATCAGGCGAATTTCTTCCGGAATATAGGCACTATCCTCACCTTTGCGTTTGCGGGCACTTTTATTTCCGCCATTGTGCTGGGATTGGTTCTATACATCTGGACCCGCGTTCCGCTGGATGGCTTGAACATGTCCTTTGTTGAGGCTATCTCGACTGGCGCCACACTTTCCGCCACCGACCCGGTGACGATTCTCGCCATTTTCAACCTCTACAAGGTCGAGCCGAAGCTATACACTGTTATCTTTGGCGAGTCGATTCTGAACGATGCCATTGCGATTGTCCTGTTCGAGACGGCGCAGAAGTATGCGGATAGCGAGGCTGGCTCGCTCACGATTCTCAACCTGTTTGAGGCTATTGGGCTTTTCTTGTTGGTTTTCTTTGGTAGTATGTTGGTGGGTATGGTTGTCGGCATTATGACTGCCCTGGGACTGAAATACACGCATGTTCGTCGCATGCCCAAGATCGAGAGTTGCCTGATTGTCCTCATTGCCTATGCCAGTTACTTCTTCTCCAACGGCGTTTATCTTTCTGGTGAGTGGCAGTGAAATTATTTGGGGTGTAACCGAAAACTGACTGGTATTAGGCATCGTCTCCCTCTTGTTCTGCGGTATCACTTTGAAGCACTATGCGTACTACAACATGTCGCGTCGGACTCAGTTGACCACCAAATACCTTTTCCAGGTGATGGCGCAATTGTCGGAGAACTTTATCTTTATCTACCTTGGACTCGACCTGTTTGTCGAGGCCAACCTGCAGTTCAAGCCTCTGTTTATCCTGGTTGCTGTTTTTGGCATCTGTCTTTCCCGATATCTTGCCGTCTTCCCGTTGTCCAAGGCGATTAACTGGTTTATCCGGTATAGAGCTCGTCGCCGTGGTATGGATGTTGCGGATGAGTTGCCGTTTGCCTACCAAGCCATGCTCTTCTGGGCCGGATTACGTGGAGCTGTCGGTGTTGCACTGGCTGCGGGTCTCAAGGGTGTCAACGCGCCAGCACTACGGGCTACAGTCCTTGTTGTGGTGGTGCTAACCGTCATTATATTCGGAGGCACAACAGCTCGGATGCTGGAGATTCTCGGTATTAGAACAGGCGTGGTTGAAGAGCTTGATTCTGACGACGAGTTTGACATTGAAGTTACTCACGGAGGTACTTATTATAAACGCTCCGATACAGCGTTGGGATACACGCCTCGTCGGGCGGATTCCTCCATCCCCTGGATGGAGTGCCTCGGGCACATGTCGAGCGGAATGATAGTTATTCCAGCGGCAATAATCGCCGTCCTAGTCCCCCACCGCAATCTAGTCGAGGACACTCGCGGATGTACTCCAACGCTTTCGGTTCAAAGGATGTGCAGACACAACGCGATCGGTCGTCGACGGCCACGCTTCTAAACGGTGGTGCCCCGAGTCATAGCGGCAGTAGTATAGCCAGCGAGGATGAGTTTGGATTGAAGACCCATGGCAAAGGCCGGGCCACTGAGACAAATCCTGTGGATGATTTCGATCTTGGTTTCGACGAAGCTCCATCGGACGATGACCTTCCTCCCGCGGCCCCGGCGGCGCCTGCGTCTTCGCGATTGCGACGGTCACCATCCCAACCACAAACAGCACCCACCTCGTCCAGTGTGTCTCCCTCTAGAAGGGAACCCGGACTGAGTGCAAGAGATGCTCTCCGAGATCTCTTCTCAGGCGGGCCGTCCGGGGATCATGCCGCATGGTTCCGACAGTTAGATGAGGACTATATCAAGCCCAGGCTACTTCTAGATCAATCGAATCATAAGGGACCGGGGGCTGTCTAGAGCCACGAGGGTTTTTTTGTATACTTAATGGACTTGCTTTCTGTTTGCATTCAGTATTTCTTTCTTCTTTTTCACACGATGTTCGGTTTTATGGGGTTGAGTGATAACCCCAAGGAGCTATGTTCTGTATCTCATCATGAATTCATTCCATAGGGTCTGGAACCCTGGAAATGGCATGTATACTGGTGCTGGTTGATTTTCGATCGCTTAGAAAGTACTTTGTAGGACTCGACTGTATCTAGGTCACTAGGAAGTATCGATTGTTGCAGTCTAGAGCAACCCCGCATGCACGAGGACTCTTTCACCTCGTCAATCTTACCTCTTCCACCTCTTCCCCTCAAGTCCAGATCCAATATCTCAGACTAACGTTCACCACGGGATCTTATCAGCCCATGAGAGATGGAGATTGGACGTTTCGTATCACGATCCCTGTGTCTGACAAGACATGATAAGATACCACCATCCTCGGCTAGTGTCCATCCCCCGTCGACTCGACAGGACCTACCATCCCCTCGCCACAGACAGACAGGCAGAGATACCAGTCGGAATTGCCATAGGAATGATTCCGAGATTATGGGCAATCCCATAATGAAGTTTATCCAAAGATTGCAACCCCATTAACACTCCGACATGCTTATCTATGCCCACTATGTCATCAGGTATGCTAGGCGTCTTGGATGACGCATGGGCACAGTTACACAGAAAAACATGACACTCCCCTCTTCATTGCCTTTTACTACGAACTTTAAACATTTTATATATAAGCTGACGATTCCAGGCGGGGTGAGTGACATATCTGATGGTTCTTCAGTAACCAAATCAACCACGTACATACTATCAATCAATCAACATGGCGGAGAAGAAAGAAAAAGATGTTGGTGATTACAAGGCAGCTCCGGGAGTTGTCGAAGAGGGGACGGTGGAGCCTGGTGATTCGCAGCTTTTGGGTAAATCGATGCTTGATGATTGTTTGAATGATGAATATGAGATGCTGATTTTATAGCGACATTGGGATACAAGCAGGAGCTTCGACGACATTATTCGACAACTCAGGTGTTTGCCGTTGCGTTTAGTATCATGGGTCTATTACCGTCGATTGCCTCTACATTGTCGTTTTCGATGCCTGCAGGGCCCGTGGGAATGGTTTGGGTATTTGACACTATGGTTCTTCATGGTCTTGAAGATTGGCTGACGATGGATAGGGTATGAAATACCGATTGGATCTTGATATTCTGAGCAGTGGTGTTGACTGCATTGATAGGATGGTTAGCTGCCAGCACTTTTATTTTCATCGTCGGTCTGGCTATGGTATGTACCATGCTGCATCTGTTACTCGCTATTAATGACCCGGGCTGATTTGTTCGTTGCGCACAGGCTGATTTGGCATCTGCAATGCCTACATCTGGCGGTTTGTATTTCTGGACTCACTACTTCAGTGGAGATAAATGGAAGAACCCTTTGAGTTTTGTCGTCGGGTATAGCAATACTATAGGTCTGGTCGGTGGTGTTTGTTCGATTGATTGTGAGCATTTTGTCCTCTTTCTAGTTGGTCCACTACTGACTGCAACGAGATGGATTTGCTACTATGCTGCTCTCACTCATCTCCATCGCACGAGATGGTAACTGGTCGGCCTCTCGGGGAGTTTTATACGGTACATATGCGGCCTGTGTCATTACTCACGGCCTCATTGCCACATTTTTTGCGCGCATCATGCCCAAGATCCAATCAGCCTGCATCGTGAGCAATGTCGGTCTCGTCCTAGCGACTGTCATCGCCCTCCCGATTGGCAAGGCGATGAACAATCCCCCGGTTAATCCAGGAACTTATGTCTTCGGACACCTGGATAACCTGACTACCTGGCCAACTGGCTGGGCGTTTATGCTCGCCTGGCTGTCGCCTATCTGGACGATTGGCGCATTCGACTCATGCGTGCATATGAGCGAGGAGGCGACGCATGCTGCCCGTGCTGTCCCACTTGGAATTATCTGGTCAACGGGGATGTGTGGAGTTTTAGGGTTTATCTCTCTTATAATAATCGCAGCGGTGGTGGATACGGATATATCAGCTGTGCTTGATTCGAAGTTCGGTCAGCCGATGGCCCAGGTAAGTATCCAGACATATAATATGGAGTATGAGGGCTAACCATATCAGATTTACTATGATTCCCTCGGAAAGAACGGTGCTCTTGGTTTCATGGCAGTAGTGGCAATTGTACAATTCTTCATGGGATTGAGTCTGGTCAGTTTGACTTTAGCCCCTTTAACTTAAGAAAGCCGACTAACAACCCCCAGGTAATCGCCGCCTCTCGACAAAGTTGGGCCTTCTCCCGAGATGGAGGACTCCCATTCTCCTCATTCTTCCGACACGTCAGTAAACGCATTCTGTACCAACCAGTACGCATGATCTGGGGCGTAGTCGTCATTGCCATCGTCTTGGGTCTACTCTGCTTGATCGACGAAGCAGCCTCCAACGCCCTCTTCTCTCTCGCAGTAGCTGGTAACAATCTCGCATGGATGATGCCGATCCTCTCACGACTCGTCTGGGGTAAAGAGCGGTTCCAGCCTGGCGAGTTTTACACGGGGCGATTTAGCAAACCCATCGCGATCACTGCTGTTGTGTATTTGAATTATGTGATTGTTTTGAGTATGTTCCCGACTACGGGGCCGAGTCCTACTCGTGAGTTTTCTCTTCTATCTCCGCTGTGAATGGAGTTAACTGATATCATCTAGCGCAAAATATGAACTATACGGTGGTTATCAATGGTGCACTCTGGCTAGGAGCACTGTTGTACTACGTTCTCTATGCGCGAAAATTCTACAAGGGCCCCAAAACGACGACGGGAGAGTCTACGCCGTCAAGTCCATCTGAGACCTATTTACATGGTGGTAAAGATGTACCAGGGAAAGAGGTATAAAGTAGAGTATGAGTAGTTTTAGTTTTGTCAGACCAGGTACGCAACGCAATGAAGTAATTTATTCATATTTTGCCATTCCTCATTAATCCATGGTTGTAGATAGATATACGGTTTGTTTGTTGGGAATCAAGTTCTACTGGGGAACCTCTAGGACGTATCGACCGGCAATTTTTCCTTGTTCTGTGCGTTGCAGAGTCAGCATGCATGTTTCAAATACAGACAAAGGAGGGGCAAGAGAGAGAAAACGAACCCATTAATTCGAAAATACGAGGAAGATCCTTCAACGGTGCCGTCTTAAACGGGGCATTGATGAGTCCCCTTGCAAAGAAGTCAACCGCCTCCACTCCATCCTGTCGATTTCCGACGTAACTTCCTTTGATGGTAATCATGCGGACTACCGTGTTGAAGACGGGTGATTTCAGGTATGCATCGGCTGGTAGACCAATGGCGACAATGGTTCCTCGCGAACGAACATATCCCGTAGCCTGTTGGAAGGGCTTTTCGGACGCAGCGAGAAGAAGGACAGCATGGGCACCCAGACCTTCTGGGGATGCAGCCTTGACGTCCTCAACTAGGTCTTTGGATGTGTGAAAGTCGATGTAAGCCTCCGCACCGAGCTGTTCACACATGGCTTTCTTTTCCTCTCCCCCATCGATGGCAATAACGCGCAGCCCCATGGCCTTTGCGTACTGCTGTGCTAGCGAGCCCAAGCCACCTCCTGCGCCGACGATGGCGACGGTTTGGCCCGGCCGGGCTTGAGACTCCTTCAAGCCCTTGTAGACTGTTATGCCGGCACAAAGGATTGGAGCGACAGCATCCATGGCGACGTTCTTGGGGAGGATGGAGACGTGAGCTGCCTTGGCGATGCAGTATTGCTGGAAGGTACCGTCGACAGTATACCCAGAGAGCAAAGCATCGGGACAGAGGGATTCATCCGACTGTTTACAGAATTCGCAAGCCAGACATGACCCATTCAGCCATTTAACACCGGCATGGTCGCCGATTTCGATGGAGTTGACCAGATCACCCTTGGCCACGACCACACCGGCTCCTTCATGGCCACCCACCAGGGGCATCTTAAGCGCGAGAGGCCAGTCACCTTTCATGGCGTGCAAGTCTGTATGGCAGACGCCTGTGTATTTGATTTTGACCAGGACTTCATTGGGGCCTGGTTTGGGGACTGGAATTTGCTTGTAGACGACTGGACCGCCTTTCTGTTCGATCACTTGGGCCCATTGAGTATCAGGGAGGGGCATGGTGTCTAGAGAGAATGAAGAGAATGCTTTTGAGATTGAGAATGATGTGGAATGGATGAGTATTTGGGAATATCAGCACTGGAAATGAATTCCTTTTTATAGACTGTCATCCCGCAATTCGGGATTTGGAAAGAGATGAAGTCGAAGATGACAACGACGACGACCCGTACGTCCGGAGCGGGGGTGAATACGATAGAGTGACGTCGATCGATCAGACCAGGGTTTCGTTGAATCCATTATCCATACGGCGGACGATATACATAGCTGTGATCGACCAGAACAGAGGCTATTTTCTCACAACTGCAGGGGTCGACGGTCAATCCCCGGGATTACATCCACGTATGTTGATGAGCTAGACTGTACTTGGTCAATTGAAGTCTTACGGAGACATGGCAGGTAGATAATGGCCTTGAATTGGATGAGATTGGGTTGGGGTCAATAGTTGGATTGAATATTGAATCGACCAGCATTCAATGACATGATGCTGGGGTTGGGAGTGGGGGATGACGGTGAGAATGGAGTCGAGAACGTCATGAAGCTCGGCGATGAACCCCGCGATTATGCTTTATCTCTGTTTCAGATAGAAAAGGGGGAGAAGATGATGGAAAAGGGGAGGGAAGGGAAAGGGAATAGAAGAAGAGGAGAAGAGGAGAAGATGGTTGATTTAAATACAAGGTTGGATTTTAGAGTGGGATACCTTGGGGGAATCTTGGTGGAGGAGCTGTCAAGTGAAGATTGAAGAAGAGTAATTATGAAGTATGATTCTTGATATTGTTATAACAATATTCTTTCTTTAAATTTTATTTTTTAAGATTATGTCAAAATGTATCTCATTCGAAGCTATTCACTCTTGTATAGCCATGTTCAGTCAGCACTGAACTGTCAAGATGATCAAAAAACGTGTAATTTTATATAGGTATTAGAAGATATCTTTATTATATTGTAATTTATCTTTACTATCTATAGTATCTATAATTAATATCATCTAATAGCTCTTTAATTCCATGAATTGTCTATGTAGGTTCCCTTCTTTTGTGCAGGTAACCGACTGCAGACAGGGCAGGAAAGATACATGACAGCTACAAACAGATTTATTCCTCTCGATGAATATAATATTAGTCTATAACCAGTGCAATATTGATATAATACCAATATGATGTTATGTTGTTATATCATATTATATTTATTAGTTGTTGTATTATTTGTTGGTGTGCACGTACTAGAAAATGTAACTATTCACATCAAAATAGGAAATAACATCAAAATATGGACTGCATAATTAAATAGACGAAATAAGCGATCAAGAAAACCTCAGAATTCCCATCCTCATCGAAACGAGTTCATGGTTCATACGCGTCGCCGACGGCAATCAGTCCAGACGAATTCCATCCAATCCATCCATCCAAAGCCATCAAATCCCATCTTTAACGCTTCTCGCTTTCTCTCCTCCGCCACGTCGCTTCTTCCTCTTCCAACCTCCATCCCCATCTCCTTTTTATCCTTTCCGTCTTCATCGCCATCGCCTCTCCATCCTCCCAATCTGTTATTTTCTCCTCCATCGTGCCCTGTCGCATCCTCGCCTCCATCCCCTTGGGGGCTCTGCTGACCCGCAATCCGGCGTTGGTTCACGAGGAGCACAAAGAGGCTTAATCCCTCACGGTGAGCCAATCTTGCTTTTTTCCCTCTTTCGACTTCTTCCATCCTCATTTTCCATCTGATATTTAATCCCCCTTCTGTCTCCATTGCCATCTTTCCCCCTCCGCATCCAGCCCCATTATTTCCTCCTGCAGTGGTCCCATCCCAGATAGCTAACGCTGATCAACGCGTGATCGCTCTCTCCTAGATTTTAATCTCCTATGGATAACCCTTAGTCTATCGTGACCGACCCGTCGATTCAACCCACGCCACGATCCCCATCGCCATCCATCCAATCCTTGCCGCTGGGGTCTTTTGCGTTCTTCGTCCAAAACTCGCGGCCGCGATCCCGGCACACACGCGGCCATCATGACGGGTCCTCCGCCCTACAATTCCCAGTCTCCTCCCCAGCAGCCTCATTATCCTGTCTACTCGCCTCCAAATAAGAATCCTCCCTATTACGCCGGCAACGACCAGTATCCGCAGCATCCTCCGCAGACACCTCCCGCCTTTCCTGCTCACGCCTCCCTCTCCAGGAGCCCTCGCTACAACCATGCGCCTTCTCCGTTGCCTGGCACATTACCTCCGTTGAATGGCAGTGGAGCTCCTCCTCCACACGCGGATCCCTCGTCTCAGTTCCAGGCACATCCATCGACCGCGGGAACTCCCCAGTTTCCTCTTCCACGCCCATACTCGGCATCTGTCATGCCTGGCAACGGCGCATCTCCCTACGGTCACTCCACCCCATCTCATGCTCATCCCTCGAGTCGGCCGGAAAGCCATTCACAGTCCCCACCCAAGAAAGAGCCAGCATCTTTCCCCATCGGGGGCAATGGTTATCCGTCCATGATGCGAGAGTCCAGACCAGCATCTCCTCCGAAGGAAACCGTATGTTTTCTACCAACCGTATCGCAGACATCGTACATGTTCATGATTTTGCTAACATTTTGACCGCTTTCAGAAGCCTGCCAGGGCTGCAGATCCCATGTCGTTTGCCAGTATCCTCTCCGGACCCGCAGAAGAAGAGCGTTCTCACAAGAGACCTGCCTCTCCTCCCCCAGCTCCGTCAGCTGCACCGCATCCGCCAGCTTCTCTTCCTATCCAATCCCAGAAACCCAGAGAGCCGGAACATGCTCCGACCCCTTCGCTGCCAAGACTGGAAAAGAAACCTGCCGTGGACAGGCGTCGTCGAAACGTGGAGAAGGAAGCCATCGCAGATGAATTGCCCGCTACTCCTTCGGCCAACGGCGTTTCAGGTTCTATCAAGGGCCCTGCTCAAGCTCGCGCTACCAGCTTTCGAAAGACCCTCTCCGAGCAAGATCTGGAAGCCGTTAATAAAATTATGAACGACATCGACAATGCAGAGAAGAGTGATGTGGAGGGCCCAGGATTTGAGGCCGAAATGGATCGTTATCTCTCCAAGGGTAAGAAACGAGTCATTAGTTCGGAAAAGGCAGAGGGTCTGAGACGCAAGGTATGTCGTGGACACACGGACAACAGTATGATTTTCTAACCAAAGTCTTAGCGCCGCCGACATGAGTTCCTGATCAAACTTGGTAAAACGTTCGAAAAACAGGCTACCGAAGGCATGAGCCGGTTTAGATCCGCTAACGAAGGGTCCGTCGTCGCCGAAGTACAAGCGAAGGAAGTCCAGGATGAGAAAGAGCGGAAGAAGGACATGCAGCGCAAGCGCCGGAGGGAAAACACAGTGCGCCAGGAAATGCAGAAAAAACTCGAGGCGGAACGGAAAGCGAACAAGGCCCAGGATTCTGCCGAAAAGGCCAAGTTCTTGCGCGAAGCCGAACGCGCTCAGAGAAAGATCAAAACCACCAAGAGAGCCCTCGAGGGTGGAAGCGCGCCCGAAGAGATTGGCGAGGTCACTCCTTTGGCGCCGAACCTCGAAGGAGGTACAACAAGCTCCTTTCACATTGGCCGAAGCTCTCCGTCGAGACGCAAGTCCGGCCGGGGTGGTACTTCTGCACGGCCAAAGAAATCAAAGGAGCAAAAACAGGCCGAGAAAGATGCAGCCGAGGCAGCTTATGCAGCTATGGAAAATGATGACCCTCTGCCTCTTGCACCCAAGGAAGATCCCCGAAAAGAGTCCCTCAAAAGGATGTCAAAGGCGGCCGTTCCAAGGAGCCTACCCCCGTGCCTGTGTCTGCGTTCGAGACCAAGGGTTATAATCAAATTTACGAGCAGATCTGGCGGGATATCGCGCGTAAAGACATTCCCAAGGTTTACCGCATCAAGACCGTCTCTCTCAGTACTCGCCAGGAGAATTTGCGCAAGACTGCCCAATTGGCCAGTAAGCAGTCTCGTAAATGGCAGGAGCGCACCAACAAGAGTATGAAGGACACCCAGGCTCGCGCGAAGCGAACAATGCGTGAGATGATGTCTTTCTGGAAACGCAACGAACGTGAAGAGCGTGATTTGCGCCGTCTGGCTGAGAAGCAGGAGATCGAGTCCGCTAAAAAGGCTGAGGCGGAGCGCGAAGCTAACCGCCAGAAGCGGAAGCTCAACTTCCTTATCTCCCAGACTGAATTGTACTCTCACTTCATTGGCCGGAAAATCGGTGGCGCTGGTGGAGATGAGTCCGGGGATACTGCAGTGGAGGGATCGAACGAGACTGTTCAACCAGGCAAAGGTGACCACACTATGGATCTGCCTCCCAGCGTTGCCGATCCAAATGCCAAAGTCACTAACTTCGAGGACCTCGATTTCGATGCGGAAGATGAAACGGCTCTGCGGCAAGCTGCGATGGCAAATGCCCAGAATGCTGTTCAGCAGGCTCAGGACCGAGCACGTGCCTTCAACGAACAGGATCAAATGTCTGCATTCGATGAGGGTGAAATGAACTTCCAGAACCCTACTAGCTTGGGTGACATAGAGATCTCTCAGCCTAATATGCTCACAGCCAAGCTGAAGGAGTACCAGCTGAAGGGTCTGAACTGGCTTGTCAACTTGTACGAACAGGGCATCAACGGTATCCTTGCCGACGAGATGGGTCTAGGTAAGACTATTCAGTCCATCTCAGTCATGGCTTATCTGGCCGAATTCCATAACATCTGGGGTCCATTCTTGGTCATCGCTCCCGCATCTACTTTGCATAACTGGCAGCAGGAAATCACCAAGTTCGTGCCCAACATCAAGGTTCTTCCATACTGGGGATCTGCCAAGGATCGAAAGATTCTTCGAAAGTTCTGGGACCGCAAGCACATAACCTACACTAAGGAGTCAGAATTCCACGTGTTGGTGACTTCATACCAGCTGGTAGTCCTGGACGCGCAGTACTTCCAAAAGGTCAAATGGCAATACATGATTCTGGATGAAGCTCAGGCCATCAAGTCTTCGCAAAGTTCACGGTGGAAGAACTTGCTAGGGTTCCACTGTCGAAATCGTCTTCTGCTGACTGGTACGCCCATTCAAAACAACATGCAAGAACTCTGGGCTCTTCTTCACTTTATCATGCCTACCTTGTTCGATTCGCATGATGAATTCAGCGAATGGTTCTCGAAGGATATCGAATCCCACGCTCAGACTAATACTAAACTCAACGAGGACCAACTTAGGCGTCTGCACATGATTCTAAAACCTTTCATGCTTCGTCGTGTGAAGAAGCATGTGCAACAAGAACTTGGAGACAAGGTTGAGAAGGACATCTTCTGTGATCTGACCTACCGCCAACGGGCTTTATATGCCAATCTTAGGAACCGTGTTAGCATCATTGATCTCATTGAGAAAGCGGCCGTGGGCGATGAAACCGACAGCACCACCCTAATGAACCTGGTTATGCAATTCCGAAAGGTCTGTAACCACCCGGATCTGTTTGAACGGGCGGACACAAAATCCCCATTCTCCGCCGCCCACTTTGCCGAAACCGCCTCGTTCGTTCGCGAAGGCCAGAATGTTGATGTTGCCTACTCGACTCGCAATCTGATCGAATACGAACTGCCGCGCCTTCTGTGCAGTCCCGGTGGTCGCATCGATATGCCTGGGCCTGATAACGCCCGGGTTGGTTTCCGTAACAAGTACCTCGGTCATATGATGAATATCTGGACCCCGGAAAATATCAAGCGAAGCGTTGCGGATGATGCGGCCTTTTCATTCTTACGGTTTACTGATACCTCCATTGGGGAGGCGTACGAGGCATCGCAGCTCGGTGTCTTCGAGCGGGCGGCTCGTCATCGCAACAAGCCGAATCGACTGTCCCGGCTCAATGCTGTCTACGAGAGTGCAGAGAATGATGGTGACTCCACGATTGTGAATTCGGTACTCCCTCATTCTATGTTGAACATTGTACAGCGCAACGATCGTCGGGCCGTCCATGATATTGCCGTGGAAGGTTACATGCGAGAGCTCATGAATGTTTCGAGCTCAACTTTCGAGCGTGAAGGTCTCAATGTCATCGAGCCTTGCGTCAAGCCAGGAGCATCGGCGCCTCCCATCACGGTGTCTTCTTCCAGTCAGTGGGCCTTGAAGGAGACTAAGGATAGCTTGTTCAATATACCGGTTCAGCACGCTCTATTTGACACTCCATCAAAACGGATGGAAGAGCAGATTCTTGAACAGAAGCTGGATCCGGCTCCTTACTCTTTGACCCCGATGCTTCCAGAACCGCTTTCCGCCAAGGGACGCTACACACACATCGAAGTGCCATCGATGCGGCGGTTCGTCACGGACTCGGGTAAATTGGCCAAATTGGACGAACTTTTGCGAGAGCTCAAGGCCGGTGGCCATCGTGTGCTGCTTTACTTCCAGATGACGCGCATGATTGACTTGATGGAAGAATACTTGACATACCGCAATTACAAGTACTGCCGTCTGGACGGAAGTACCAAGCTAGAGGATCGTCGTGATACAGTGGCAGACTTCCAGAGTCGGCCTGAGATCTTTGTGTTCCTGCTGTCTACACGTGCGGGTGGTCTGGGTATAAACCTGACGGCTGCTGACACGGTTATCTTCTACGATTCCGATTGGAACCCGACTATCGATTCTCAGGCCATGGATCGAGCCCACCGTCTTGGACAGACAAGACAGGTTACCGTGTACCGTCTCATTACACGTGGAACCATCGAGGAGCGTATCCGCAAGCGAGCTTTGCAGAAGGAAGAGGTGCAGCGGGTTGTCATCTCTGGTGGCGCAGCTGGTGGTGTCGACTTCAACACACGTAACCGTGAAAGCCGGACCAAGGACATTGCCTTGTGGCTCGCAGACGACGAGCAGGCCGAGCTTATCGAGCAGAAAGAGAAAGAAGCACTGGACCGAGGCGAGGCGTTTGGTGCTAATAAAGGTGGAAAGAAGGCGGTACAGAAGCGGAAGAAGGACCTTACACTAGATGACATGTATCATGAAGGTATGTATCTTTTTGCCAACTCTACGGTGAGCATAGCTTATTATTGTTCTTTTTTCCAACAGGCGAAGGCAACTTTGATGATGCCAGTGCAAAGCAGTCGGGAGCGGCAACGCCCGTATCGGCAGCAGATAACATTGCTACCCCGACCTCAGCCGCAGGGACACCCACTGCGAAGCGTGGGCGTGGAAAGGCCGCTGCCAAAGGCACGTCCAAGAGAGCCAAAACGACCAAGGAACGACTGCGACTGATCGATGGTGATGGGGGATTGAGCTGATCCCCGACTGTTTGAGCTTTATTACTTCGCATGACTGGACGGATGAAGGCGTTAAGTTTGTTAACCATATGTGATATTTTTTTTTTTTTTTGTCTTCTTTCCTCGGCAGCTACGAGACTGCCGTGTATTACCACTCTACATTCCTGTCTACGAAAGCTCGAGTTGAGCTTGATGCAGTGATGGATTCGCAGATGAGACGCTGAGAGGTGCAAAACAAAAAAGGCCAAAGAGGGTTGGGAGTTGGCGATGAGATAGATCTGTTCTTTTTCTTTTTCTTTCTTTTTTTGTTTCTCTGTCTGAGTGATGCTTTTCTGGGCTTCTTTTTCCTTTTCCTTTGTCATATCTCTTCTTTTCTTTTCTCTTTCCTTTTCTCTATGGAGCCACAGTCTCCGGGACTATGAGATATGGATGGGAGGGATGCTTTGATTTAATTTTGTTCTTCTTGACTGATCTTGAGGACCGACCACCGCTGGTCTTTTGTATGACTACATAATTGTCTATTCTACCTACTTCTGCTATTTATTCAACATGACTTCATTCTTTCATCCACCTGATCCATGACAATCCCTCGCATCCAACTCCGCATCATAATTACCGTGCCCAGCGACACAAGCTGTAATTTTACCGCCGGAAACCTCGGTCCGCACGTCGCACGCGGGGTTTGCTCGGTAACTTCGTACAGCACAATACCAGGTCACCTGACCGGATGGGCCTCCCGTGCGCTGCCTCCAGCCAATCAGCGCTGTGCCGATCGTCAGCCGAGCAGAACAACTCGCCGAGTCTCCTTACCTAACCGGGTTAGTCACGGGAATCACCCATCGTTTTCGGTCTTAGAAGAGATTCTCTCTTTAGTCCGCACGCCCCCTCCGCTCCAGGTCGCTTTATGAATCTGCCCTCGCCCCCGTTTTTCTAATCTCACTTCATTTTCTTTCTGTTTATCCTCTTCCAATTGCCCCATCTCAGTATCCTCCATACGTCTGCCACCCATGGAGTCTCTCCTCCAGCAGTCTCGGGCCATGTGCCCGTTTCTCAAGCGCACTTCTCCCGCCGCGTTGCGCACTCTGTCTACGGCCACCCGCCCCAGCACCAGCCCAGGCGGCGGCACCATGTCTAACCTTCAGGTCCTCGCTCGTCGTTGCCCTGTCATGAGCAAGGCTTTGGCTGTGCAGAGCTCTCGTCTGGCCGGCACCAAGCGATTCACCTCCTCTGCTGCTGGAGTGACGGGATTGAACAACAAGTATTTCCGCGCCCACCAGACCAACCGTGCCCTGCATACCACCGCGGGTAATGGTGCCAGTCTGAGCGAGGAGTCGTACAAGAAGAACGAGAGAGGTATGCATGATTTCATATTACTCAGAACCAGGGATCTGGACTAATTGTATGATTTACAGTTCACCCTAGTTTGGTCAACAGTCCCGCTGCTCCCGCTGCGGATGTAACCTCGACTCTCACCGGCCCACGCCCCCACGCTCCTTCTACCACTCGATTCAACTACAATGATTTCTACAATGCCGAATTGGAGAAGAAGCACAAGGACAAGTCCTACCGCTACTTCAACAACATCAACCGTCTCGCCAAGGAGTTCCCTCGTGCTCACACTACCTCCAGTGAGGAGCGGGTGACGGTGTGGTGCTCCAATGACTATCTTGGAATGGGCCGCAACCCTGAGGTGCTGAACTCGATGCATCAGACTCTAGATAACTATGGAGCCGGTGCAGGAGGTACCCGTAACATTTCCGGTCATAACAAACATGCGGTAGCGTTGGAAGATACTCTGGCCAAGCTGCATGGCAAGGAAGCGGCTCTGGTGTTTAGCTCCTGCTTCGTGGCCAACGATGCCACTCTCGCTACACTGGGCAGTAAGATGCCCGACTGTGTCATCTTGTCGGATAGTCTCAACCATGCGTCCATGATCCAGGGTATTCGTCACTCGGGCACCAAGAAGATGGTGTTCAAGCACAACGATCTTGTGGATCTCGAGGCCAAATTGGCATCTCTGCCCTTGCATGTCCCTAAGATCATTGCTTTTGAGTCTGTTTACAGTATGTGTGGCTCTATTGCTCCGATCGAGAAGATTCAAGATCTCGCGGACAAGTACGGTGCTATTACCTTCCTGGATGAAGTGCACGCTGTGGGCATGTATGGTCCTCACGGTGCCGGTGTTGCGGAACACCTCGACTACGACACCTATGCTTCTCTGGACACAGCCAACCCTCGCAGCACCAAGGGAACTGTGATGGACCGTGTCGACATCATCACTGGTACTCTGGGCAAGGCCTATGGTTGCGTTGGCGGTTACATTGCTGGTTCTGCTGCCATGGTCGACACCATCCGTTCTCTCGCCCCTGGATTCATCTTTACTACTTCGCTGCCTCCGGCGACCATGGCTGGTGCCGACACCGCCATCAAGTATCAAGCCCAGCACCAGGGAGATCGTGTCTTGCAGCAGCTGCATACTCGCATGGTCAAGAACTCTTTCAAGGAATTGGATATTCCCGTGATCCCGAACCCGTCTCACATCGTCCCCCTCTTGGTTGGCGACGCGGAGGTGGCCAGACAGGCCTCAGACATGCTGCTAGAAGAGCACGGCATCTACGTGCAGGCCATCAACTACCCCACCGTCCCTCGAGGTGAAGAGCGTTTGCGTATCACCCCAACCCCTGGCCATGTCAAGGAGCACCAGGACCACTTGGTTCAAGCCGTTCAGGACGTCTGGCAGAAATTGAACATCAAGCGTGCCAGCGACTGGGAGGCCCTTGGTGGGTTCGTCGGCGTGGGCGTCGAAGGCGCTGAGGCCGAGAACATGCCCATGTGGGAGGATGCGCAGCTGGGTCTGCGCAACAATGAAACTCTCCAGGCGGCTGTCGATCGTGCGTTCCAGCATGAGAAGCCTGCTGTTGCGCCTCAGCCTCACATGCAGACTGCTATTCCCATCCAGCCGGCTGCCCCCATGGCGTCGACTCCGGTGGGAGTTGCTGCTTAATTTGGCGGATATATATACACATAGATTTCATATTTAGTATGGAATTACGAACTACTGCTTGCAGTGAATAATGCAATTTGACGAACCGGTCTGTCGTTACCGCGTTTGGGTTCTCAACCTATCACTTTTGTTCCTCCACATCTATCCTTAAGTCATGCTTGTAGCATTGCCATTCGTAATTGTAGCATATGTATACAATAACCACTTCTATACAATATATCTGTCATTGTACATGCATGATTTGCATAATCCGCTACAGAGAGATATCCATGATACAAAACTTATAAGGAACCAACGCCAAAAAAGGAAGACACTTTTTTATAGACAAGCAGAAAAAAATCAAGTTCACCTCTTTCCTCCACGGCTAACCTTGGGGAATTCAACGGGAACCTTCAATCTAGCGACACGGCGGGCAGCAGCCTCGGCCTTACCACCCTTGATGTCCCACTTGGCAAACTCGGACTCACGGGGCTTATCGACGCGGCAGCCCAATTCACGGAAGTACTGGGTGATGCTGGGGTTGTCGAGACGCAGGTCATCACGCAGATCGGAGGGGTCAGTAGCCAATTCATTAGCTGCGTTACCACCCTGCGAGCTGGCGCCGCCGTCCTTTGCGGGGCGGGGAGGGATGTGCAGGGATAAGGCGCAGATGGTGGTGTGGAGGAAGGTGATGTCGTTTTTGCCGAGGTTGGAGCCCTGGGGAGCGAACTTGCGACGGATGGCGTCGATGACGGGGTCTGGGAGGGATTCGGAAGATTCGCCAGTGGAGGAGAGGGCGCGGCGGAGTTCTTCGCGGGGAGGGAGACGCTTGGTGCGATCGCGGCCCGCCTTGAGGGAACGGGTAAATTCCAAGAGGAGGAGGATGAAGCGCAGGATTTGAATGTGGGTTGTATTGCCGGATCTGACGACGCCTTCGACACGGCGGGAAACGTAGCGAGAGGTCGAGGCCACGGCGCGGCCGGAGGACACGGCGTCCTGCCATTCCTTGATACCTGGGAGTTGCTGGAGGGTGGAGAAGCCGTTGGGGACGAGGACGTCGATCGGGTACACGTCGGCGGGCTGGCTGGCTTCGAGGTTGGCCCGGGGAATGGGCTTGTTGGCTTGGACCTGGGCCTGGACGGCAGCAGCCTTGGAGGCGATATCTGTAGGGCCGTCGGTGGGCATGGACGAGAGGATGGCCGACTCGGCGGCATTGGCTGCGCCAGCGGGAGCGTTGGACAGCTGAGCGTTTTCTGCCATGGATTGGGCTGCTTTGCGGGATTGTTTCGTTCCGAAGGTGTTGGTGAGGGCTGTTCGTTGCGAGCGCATTGTTTGCTGTACAAGTCAGTACCCTCATATACACTAAATGTGTCTGTGTCTAGGTATGAACGAACCATCTCTTCATCCTCGCTACTCTCATCCTCCTCAGCAGGTTGCATTCTTCTCACAGCACCTCGAAGCGTCACCTTGCGCGCCTCGACAAACTGCCAGGTCTTCTTTTCCGGGTCCACCACGGCAATGTAGTGCTTCAATTGCGAGTCGGCATCATCGTTCGCCTCGCGGCCCAAAAAGTCCAGCTTGGGGTGCTCGGACGACTGCAGCAGGAGCTCGGAGGAGACAATCCCACGGTTTCTGGTGGAGGCTGCTGAAGAAGACTGGCTTTCGCGGTTCTTGAGGAAGGGTTTCAGGTGGAGGTTTTGGGGTGCGTTGAGACCGGGGGTTGTCACTGTTTTCTGTTAACTCCGTTCATATCCATATTCAAATGGAAAAAAATCTGAAAGAGCGTACTGATCACTGGAGCCAGCTCGCTATGGTCGTCGACGACGCTGGAGGCCAGAGGCGGCAGGTCCTGCAATTCCAGCGCAGGCTTTTTACTCGGACGTTCATGACGGTCTGAGGCGCGCTTGCGCTTCTTGTCAACTTTATCTGAAGGCATTGTGTAGAGAAGGAGTGCAGCTGGCTGCTAATGGTTGACGAGTTCTGCCGTATCTGCAGTACGCATGAGGGTATAGAAAAAAAATCTTGGACCGGAGATTCGGACTTTCGCGAAGGCGGAGAGAATATGTCAAGGCGAAAAAAAAGGCGGTATACACCACGCACAAAGAAATTCACGATAATTATCTCCAAGATACGCAAGCAACTACGGTAGTGACGTACAGACTACTCATTTACGATTTAGAACATTTGACTCGAGGAATCATTTGGATTTTAAGTAACTGCTCGAACGACACCTCTCCACGATTTTGAGTCCCAGCTTCAACAAGAGCTGATAGATAGAACAACAAAAGGAAATTGACCAGTCCCCATGCAAAGCTCAAAGGATCTGATAACAGAACCCCTCCAACCCCACTAAACAGATTCGCCCCCCCGAGTAAAAAGGAATGTGAGGAAATCCAACACATCCCACGCTGTCTGGCGTAAAATCGAAATCGTAAAAATCGAGACCGAGGAGTAGGAGGTAAAAAAATAGATGTAGTTTTTTGCTGAACGGCGGACTCCGATATCGAAAAAGGGTAAAAGGTAGGTGTTTTCCACAGGACCAGACAGGTACTCATTGGAGTGGCTGGACCACGAAACGATCATAAATCATCATCGTAGCGTCGTCGGTATTTTGATCATATTCAGCGTTCAACTTGAGCGTTCACACGAGAAGCTGAGATGGAGTGGGCGAGTAGATTACTTGCTGGAGGGGCTGTTAGCTTCCATTCCCAAGCCGTCGCATGCTGCAGTGCAAGGAAGTCTCACCTTCTAGCTCTCATCTTGCGCCTCTTACGCTTGAGACGACGAACGCGCTTCTTTCTCCACTTGGCTCTCATCTTCGTAGATGGTCTAAAGGTTTGCAGGTCAGTCACAGTCCATGATGATCAAAGGCATTGCGAGCCAAAAGCCCCAAGGCTAGGGTGGGAAATCCAGTACTCACAGTTCTGCGAGGATGAAAGAAGATGGTTGCAAGAAAGACGGATTGGCGCGGCGGAGAAGCTCTTTGTGTGCGCCGTGGCTGAGTCATCACAGACTGCCGCTAAGGGTTCGCTTGGTCTGTTTGCATTGTGATTGGCTCGCCAGCGCACTTGTCTTTACCGAGATCAATATTAGTCAGCAAATATGACATCAACCGGTGAAGTGTGGATTGTTTCGATGATGCAGATGAAGATGAAGACGAAGATGGAATTGCTTCGAATCGCTCCAATCTTGGTGTTTGATCGCTTTGCACAGTGCTACAAGCTGTAAAGATGCCTCTACATATTGGAATCAACCCTACATCCTCCAATTTCACCACAATTCTAGACAATTGAATGCTTCTATCCAAAATAATCATGACGTAAAATACCCATATTTCTGTATACACACGGTTACTGTACGGGGTATCCATCCAATTCCACAGGTATCTCAGTGTGAAAAGAAAATTAAACAAAAATGCTGCCCAAGCCCTAACCCTATTATCCAAAGAATTGATGCACCATGAAGCGCCGTCGAGGTAGTGAGTAAAAATGCTGATATAGAGAAGATGAAATGTCGAGACAGGTTAGTACTGGTATCGGTATGATGGCGCCATGTCGCCCAGGGACTCTTCAGCGTTGTCGCCTACTTCAGCATAACTATTACTCGCTTCAAGGCGATTGCGTTTTCGATTCTCTATCGAGATTGCCACAAAATAGGCAATGCAGCACGCGGCCGAAAAACACAGGAAGGAGACACTGATGATATACCCAGGTCGGTAGAGCGGTGCATCTTTTTCAAGGAAGGCATATGTCGAAATAATACCACCAACTATCCGTTTCAGCAAGACTCGATCAAGGCGAAAGAAACTGCAACTCACTATTTCCGAATCCAATCTGCCATGCCGTTCCCACACTTCGCCGACGATGGCCTCCCAGGTTCATGGAAAACCAACAGACAATGACGGGCATTGCACTGTAGCAACCGCTGGTGACCAGGAACAGGGCCGCATACTGAGCATGCCGTGTGCTGGTCCCATGAAGGTTCAGCAAGATTCCATATCCAGCCATGGCGACCATCATCGGGAGAAGGGTGAAGGCAAACCGATGGCGAAGTTTGTCAGATAGGTAGGCTATTGTCATGGAAAAACAGAAGGCGACTGCCCATGGTGGGATCGAGTACAGCTGCGTTTTAATCGCTGGTGCATAATCAGCATGATTTAGATTTAGCAGAGAACAAGATACATACTCCCATAGCCGTAGTGCTTGATGATTGTGGGTGCAAAATAGGCATATCCTACAACTGGTCAAGATCTGTACAAGCTTTCGAATCCGTCAAACTCACCGTATGCTGTGACGACCTGGCCAAAGTACATCAAACTACCAATGAAGATTTTGTCTGCAGATAGTCAGTATCCAATTTGACTTTATTGAATCCAGATACTTACAGTCCTTGAAGACGCTCAGCACTTCTTTAAGGCCTATTTTCGTATCAGTTGCAGCACTTCCTGAATCCTTTGCCAATTTCACCCTGATAAACTCCCGCTCTTCTTCGTTGATCCATTTGGCATCTTCAGGGAAGCCTGGAATGATGAAAAACCACCCAATGGAGACAACGCAAGTCAGCAGGCCTTCGATGATAAACACCCATCGCCAGCCACCGTAGCCTCTGATGCCTTCCATTTTCGAAATCCCACTAGCCAACAAACCACCAAAAGCACCAGCCAGAGTGGTAGAACTGAAGAAGAAACTGAATCTTTTCTGAGCTTCTGTGCGTTTATACCACATTCCCATTAGATAGAAACCTATCCGGTTGTCAGCATCAGTTATATACAGAGGAGGGCAAAACATACATCCAGGAAACAATCCCGTTTCAAACATTCCTGATTGTTGTCAGCTCATGCATATATATAAACTCCTAGGCGCAACCGCAACATACCCAGAAACCAACGGGTTGTCATCAATCCACCCCAATTCGACACCAGACCTTGACAGATCATGACGAGACCAAACCCAAATCCGCATATCGACACTAATCCAATAATGCCCGTTAGATCTCATTGTATAGGTATAGAATATATAAAAAACCAGCGCATACACCACACATTAGGTTTCAACTTCTTGAGAAGGATATTGGATGGAATTTCGAAGATAACGTAAGGAACAAAGAATATAGTCAAAGCGGTGTTGTACTTGGTTCCATGATCGATATTCAAGTCTTGCTCGAGTCCGAGAATCGCGGCATTACTGATGTTGATTCTGCGCAGAACAGAGGCCAGTTATTATTCGAAAGCCTTCGCAATCGATGTCCCGAGGAAGTGATCCATACCTATCCAAAAACGCGAGTAGATATAATAAACATAAACAGGGTACGATATGCCAGTCGATCTTGGCCATCAATTTACGCTCGGTGGTTGTGGTGAGGGGAGGGAGACTGTCTGTCGATTGGGAATGAACCTGGCCTTCACCCTTATCGGGTATATCATTCTCTGAAGGTCAATGATGTCAGTAAGATTGAATGAGAACAAGGCAATAGAAGTTCCAAGATGATCTGAGGTGGATTGTAGAATGAGGAATGATAGAGTCTACCTGCAACCCCCATAACAACGCGATTATATGTATATATACCGGTATATATATATATATATGATAATAGCGAAAAGAAGAGATTGACCCGAGAACAGCGAACGAGACGAAAGAAGACTTTAAGAAATATGATAAAGATTTTGATCTCAACCAACTGTCTCGGTGTAACCTGAAAAGAGGGAGGGGAGAAGGAATGTGTGAGACGAAAGTCTGTCAAAGACGACAGACCAGGATGGAGGGTCGAAGAGAAGAAAGAAGAGAGAAAGAAGAGAAAGAAGAAAAGGACGTAACCTTGCAAGATGCCTGCTTTTGGCACTACCTAGAATACTGGCAAGCAACACGGGTCTTCATCCTTCATTTTCATGATACATGCACAAACATGGAGTCCAAAAGATCCATGACAAAACGGGACGAAGTAAAGCAAAAAGTCAAGCACTATTGAAGACATCAATAGTGCCGTGCAGCCCCTCGCAGAACAAACCCTCTATCCAAAACAATCGATCAGACTGAAAGAAGCTCCTACTAGTGCTTAGCAGCAGCTCCACCGATCATATGGCCCTTGCTGAGGAGAGCAATCGAAGTCTATTTCCATGATTTCAAGCCAGCTGCGAAGGATGTGGACTGAAATTGTGTCTTTATGAAGTGTCCAGATATATAATAAGTTCTCCAGCACTGCCTCTTGAACGCATACATACTTGAAATGCAGCAAAAACCCGGAAACGCATTTCCAGACGCTGTTTTGGTCTCCACAGAATTTAAGCAATAAGCATAAAGTGAAGGGATCCACGGCCGATCCGGTAAGATCAATACAAGTTAGTATTGGCCTGTACGGTACTGTCATTTTGCCACTGCATCCTCATTATCACCACCATATTATAAAATATCACATAGGTTGTAAGGTAGAGATGATGGAAATATTGTGGCCAGAGATATGCAGAGTATGATCTGGATTATGCAACCCTTCATTCCATGCAAACAGAGGTTCTTCACAACCACAGTACCCACTGCACTAGTAGTATCGTACAGATTCATTCAGCAATAGTGTATTGCATCAAGCTTAGACATGACCTCAAATTACTACTACATACATCCTATTCCTTCCCACCAGACTCAGATGGCTTCTCCTCCTCCACGGCCTTCCCCCAGGCTGCCTCAAATGTCGAGTCCTCTCCTGTCTTGGGCTCCACCTCCGAAATCACCGACTGGCCGAGGTCACTCTCTTCGACTTGTTCGGTGTTTTGCTCGTGACTGGGACTAGACTCTTCGACAACTGCGTCTTCCTTTTCCATTACTACCGGGTCAAGAGACGACGGGGTATCCGAATCAGCCACCTCGGCCGGAGACGATCCACTTCGCGGAGCCGACGATTCTGGTAGCTCGAAATCAAAGTTGGAGCTATATACCACGGCCGCAAAGGCTTCCAACTCTCGAACACCCTGGTCCATGCCAGTGAGGTATTCATTCGGTGGGTTTGTACCATTGCCAATGACATGAGCCTGTCGTGCCATCACGGCCAGAACATTTGCCAACTTAGTCTTGGGCTCCGACACACCCGCCACGGGCAGGACGGTCGCGATCGAGGAAAACGACTGGGGAACTGTCTCCGGGGTAGGCGACGACTTGAAAGCATCGGATGCGCACTTCTTCTCCACTAGAATAGCAAAGCCCTCATTGTTCAAAAGTGTTACGACATGTGTAAAGGATGGTGAGTCAATCAGATCGGCCGTCTCATCCAGGAGATGGCGCAACGCCAATGCTGTTTGATCAGACGCGACGTCTGTCACTCCAAGCACCCCAGATTCTTGCAGCACACTCTCCTCTTCCTCCCGAGGAGGCAGCAGATAAGACAGCCATTTTCGGGATCTACTATGGTCAGCAAACTTGCCTAGCAGCCTATCAAGAGTGACATACCTTCGCTCTTCCTCAGTACTGCCCTCTACCTTCTTCCGAATCTGCAGAGTCAGTTCCGAGAGCTTGCCCAGTGTAATATCTTCTCTTGGATTAAGAGGACCAAACACTTCCTCCACAGCAGCCTGCACCTCGCTCATCAACCCCTTCCATCCCCGGTGCAGCAACCACCAGCTGAAAGCGAGATACCGTCGGTTGGTCTCAAAGTCATTTCCCAATGTTTGTGTAAGATCATCATCATCGTGGTCCTCTAGACGAATCGTAGTCGCGTTCGCGGGAGGTGTAGCCAAGGAAATTACGCTGGACAGGTAGTTTCGACGACCGAGAAGGTTGAGTTGAACGCGAGTGAAGATGGTCAACAGAGATAGGGTATATATGAGTGTAAAAGACCTGGTAATAGCTGCAAGTTATCTGTTAGTCTTCACCTCGATACACAGGAAAAGAAAGAACATACAAGCAATCTTGACTTCGTTCCAGAGCTGGGTCTTATTCCGCTTCGGCTTTGGCTGCCCATCAGCCTCGCTAGGAGATCCTCCCAGCTGACTGGTATGAAGAAACCCTTCACTCTGAAAGCTGTTTAAGCTCCGCCGGTCTTCCTCCGCCACACTGGGAGATACCGAACTCAAGTCCGAGCCCGTAGCTTCCCCAGCATTCAGCCGGGCCAACCTCTCCGCTCGTTTCTTCTGCAGCTCTTTCGTCAAGTCCTCAACAGGCAAAGCCTCCAAAATATCCTCCGCAGCAGTTGGCAACAGCGCCAAAACAGTATAAGAGCAATCGGTCTGGTTTTGTTCGAATCGTCGCCGTAAACTAAATGATCATATGATAATCCCCTGTCAATATCCGAGCTTTATCACAGAAGACACGCGACCAACTAGCGCTCAAGGAATAACAACTCACTTTTCTTTGGCGATTCTATCACTGCTCATACGCTCTCGCGCCTCAGAGATCTTGGACAGCACATACTGTCCCGCCAGGTAACCGGCCCCGACGACTCCAGCGCCGATAGCGAGACCTCTGCGATTGCGCCGGAGCCAGCGCCTGGTAGCACCGATCATGGTGGGGAGGAGAGAAGGTGAGAATGGGAAATCAAAACCAATAACAGATTATTTTAATTAATTCAGAACATCGTACACCGTCAGAACATGGGATAGTATAAGAGAGAGAGCTGGGCAGCAAGAAAGATCGACTTGAGAGCCGTCCAGCAGATGGTCGGGGATCGAATGTCTAGCGGCCGGCCTCGGCTAAACGACAGGGACAGACTGGACAGGAACTTGTGAACATCATTGTAATTATGATACAGAGTATGGCTAGAAATTGTGTCTACCATTATTCTATAGTTAAAATCATCAGTTGATATCATTGAATATCCATTTCTAATCCTCCCCTATCGCTCACCTAATCCTGCTCCATAATCATCCTTTATCTCCTCGGTGGAGGGGCAAAGCGCCTTTAAATACCGTTACATACCAATAGTGGCCGCAGTCCAACCCCGGAAAATCATGCCTCCTCCAGAACTACTATCGTGAACTGCCCGGTTTTCCAACTCTTGGATCCATCCCACCTTGCTTTTTTTTTTACTATCTGCATCTCAAGTGACTTTTTATTTTCCGTTGTACGGCCCAGCTGGCTGTTCATCCTGTGCCTTGAAAGCTGGGTCGTCTCCGGGAAATCACCGTTCGCCACTGAGCAAGTACTAAACCACCCATCTCCTCTCCTATATCATCATCATCATCATCATCATCATGGAACCCCGCAAAACCCCTCCAGAGTACTTTCTGGAAATCTTCGCAGACACCACCACCGTGCGAGATGTTTTGAAGGGTATGCTGCTATTATATCACTCTCCTCTTTTCTCTGATTGTATACATATATAATAAGTTATATATTACCTTACATTACATCCGCTCTTAATCCCTATTGCTCACATTTACTCATACTCCTTCCAGGCGTCCTCAACCTCATTTTCTTCCACCGCTACTTCCCCTCCATCCGTCCTACGACTTTCGACGTCCTCGACTTCACTCTCCCCGCCATCAACGACGAAGATTTAGAAACCCTCATCGAATCGCGCGTCACCTCTCTCATCCGCCAACACCTCTCCTCCGCCGCCAGCGCCCATGAAGGCGGCGGCGGGGGCGGAGGTGTACGTGGTCGGATCGCCGTCGAGTTCTACGAAAAGAGACGCAGAAAGTCTGGAATGTGGTTTGGTGGTCTGGCGGGGAAGGGCGAGGAAGAAGTCTGTTGGGAGATTTGGACTTTGGATGTCACTATCGCTACTCCTAGGACGGAGTCGGGTATGTTTCTCCTTTATTATCGGATATTGTATCCACCCATCCATGATTAACATGTGAATACTAACCATAACAGAACGAGCGAAAGTTCGCAAAGCAATGGAGAATATGCTCCAGAAAGCCGCTCTGAAGATTCTCGCCGTCGTTAACAGAGACAAGGACCATATTCCCCCCATCACCACCAGCGATTCCAACCCGTTCCCCTATCGCATCGTGCTCAATCCGCGTACAGACAGCTGGCAGAATCGCATCGGGCTATGTTGATAGGTTCGCGCGGTTTGGACTCTCTCATATCATCATATCATATCATATTTTTACACTGGGCTACGATACCCCGTTGTTTCAACATCAACCGTTTAACTGACTCATATTTAATATCTGCGTTCCGGGAGTTGTGGTGTTCCACCGGTGGTTGTATGTATCTTTCGTTTCTTCTTCTTTGGGTGATTCTTGCTTGCCCGGTGTATATTACTTGTTCTTTTCCAAGATTATGTCTTTGCTCCTCCAAGACCTTATAAGAAATCAAAGAAAATGTTTAGTGCTCCAATTGGCCAAGAGGCACCATGGCATCATATATGACTATATCCACACACGTGGAACATGGAATTATCCACCCGATTAAACGAGCACGAGTGATTCTACTGATCCAGTCGAGGACGAAACAAACTGACAAAGAACAAAAAAAAAATTGAAAAGCAAAAAATTATAACCTCAATCACATCTTCCAACTCGGCCCCTTAACTTCATCCACCGCTTGCTTTTCCTTCGCTTCATTTTCAACGAAAACACTCGCTTCGTTATGGGTCATTGTATGCCGGAAACAGAGAATCGATTTTTGGGTTTCATGGCTCAACGGAGCACGCCATGGACCGTGAACTTGGTTCAATGCTTTGGTCCCGATTCTCCATTGTCAATCTACTGCGACTTGGTAGCGGCATCGGCCTGAGCGCGGAGGTTGGCCGATGTGGAGCCGTTGGCGAAGAAGCGGCCAAGGACAGGCTGGAGGAAGGAGTGGAAGACAACTTGGGCACCGCTGTACAATCGCATTAAAATGGGCTATCAGCGTACGGCAAGGTTGATATGATACGTACCTGGTCTGGGGGAGGGCCATCCAGAGAATGAGGACGAACTTGAAGATGTAGTAGAAGGCTGTAACGCAAGATTAGCAAGATCACCATACAGTAAACCATGTTATCAAAACTTACGGAACCAGTAGGCGGCGCTGATGGCACTCTCAACGACGGTCAACAGAGCGTAAACAACCCAGTACTGCGATTCACATGTCAAATTAGTTCATGTCCGCTGATAGAAAGATGTCACGTGGGAAGAAAGCCGCCGAGGCGATTCTTCACGTATAAACATCCCTTTGCAAGGGAGGAACAAAACATACGGTCAACCACTATAATTAATCGCCAAAGTTAGCCACGTTGATCAAGTAGAAAGACGGAAGCGCCGGCAAAAAAACTAACCTGAGTGTCATCCTCGGTGGTGGATGTGAACAAGGCATTGAGAGAGTAGTAACCAGGGATAAGGAAACCAGCGAAGTTAACGAGGAATTCACCGGCGATGTTGAAGAAGACCAGGAAGAAGTAGATGCCGACCAGACCCAAGATGGCGTAGACCTTGGGGACCGAGGTCTGACGCTCAATGTTGTTGAGGACAGGGTACTTGGAGAGCTGAAGCGAAACAATTGATGGTCAGCTTTTTTTCCTTTTTCTTTTCTTTTCTTCCCGATACTCGAATTACAGAGTATGTTCACGGTAGCAGAAAGGGGGCAAATGGTTAAAAACCAGGCGGCCAGATTTCGCCATGGGAAAAAACACCGCACACACAAACACGACTTACCTCCTTGTCGAGCTGAGCAATGGCGTGCTGGGCACGGTCCTGGAAAGTAGCCATTTTATTTTAAATATCGTTTAGATATATCGAAGATTGCTGGGTCAACGGATAGACCGGATGAGATGATCTGGCTAGGGGAGTGGTGAGTAAGACGGGAGAGCTGATGGGGGAAAGAGAGAGAGAGAAAGGAAGCGGTTGATATCGACGTGAGATTCGAAAGGACGAGCTGGCGGTTAAGGAAGGCCGGATGACGGTGCGGTGTGTCACGTGATGTTCATGACGTCGAGCATCACCGAGCGCAATCATGCCTCCAAGGCAGATGACGTGCTGGCAGTATGGATACTTGATATAGTCACTTTTAAACTCTTGTATCACGCATATTTATCGCCATTTTATCTATCGGGATCAAGGTGAATTCCCAGTGTCACCAGGCTGGCCTCTAGCCTGCCCGTATTGTCATGTCATGTACTAGTACGCACTACTGGATGGAAAATCAGCCTCGACCTCGGAGGCTGCGACAGCCAGGGGCAAAAGGCAAAAAGAGTTGCAGTGGCTAAATCTGACAATCGCAGGCGAACCACCGATGTACATGTCCCAACGTAAGTCTGCAGCCAATGATGCCTCCGAGATAATACTCTGATCCCACTGGTTTCAGCCCATGGGTGGCCAAGCGCCCGCAACTGGGCAGATTGCTGCTGCGATCTTCCGAATCTCCGGTGGTTATAGGCCAATTCGGGTGTTCCAGGGTGCATGGAGTGGGGGAAGATGCAGTAGTTGGAGGGGGGTTCGTGGGTATATGTACATAACCGGTGCATGATTATTGTTCCACCGTTGAAGCCAGGCTTTATGAGATTATATAGGCGGTAGTGTTACTCAGTATATGGACAGCAATTGAGACAGGATATACAGAGCAGTGATGTAGTAATTATCATCAAATTCATGCGTTAAAAGGACAGATAAACCAGAGACAGAGTGGGATGACTCAAACACCGAAGATGCATCACTCTGGGCTGTGATCCAGCAAATATCAGGTCTATTTTTAAAACCCCCACCAAGGCATTGTGAGCGCACACGGTTCTTTTTTGAATCATATTTGCAGGGTTACTGTTTATTCATTCTTGATACTCGTAGAGCTCAACATAATACATCATATTCGACTACCAGCTCTAGGACCTTTTGATTACCATAGACTGCAAGGCCACACTGGATTAAGGTAAGACAACAGGAGAAAGGAAGAAACATCCAATTACAACCAATCTGATCGTTCATCATCGAAAACAGAAAGGACAAATCCCACAGAAGCAAGCCCAGTAGATATTAATTCTCGGGTCTAGCACGGAGACAGAACAGAACGTAAGATAGTAACAAGACAAGAGATAAATGGGGGATTTTGATGATCTCAAAAAGAAAAATCGCCGGTGGCAGAAGCAGAAAGGATAAAAGTAGAAAGAGAAAAAAGGTTGTAAAAGAAACAAAATGAGAAAGGAATATGATTCGCTCATCTTCAAGTGAACAGAGAGCATTGCGCCATCAACCATCGTCCATTGCCATCCGCCAAATCACAAAACGCCTTTCGGGAGATCAGGTTACACAAAAGGTAAAGAAAAAGAAGAAAACGAACAAGAGCACGGAAGTAATGCAACTAGAATGACAGGTCAAATATCATATCCGATAGCTAAGAGATCAAGGGGCATCATTCGTCTTCGCCGACTCCGTTGGCTCCAGCGCTATCCCGGTTACCATTGTTGAAAGTAAGCTTCAACTTGGGCTGTCCGGGTGTCCCAGCGGCGTTAGGCGTCCCAGCACCAGAGTGAGCAGCAGCAGCCTGACCATCGCCCGATGCGTCGTCAAAGTTGGCAAATTGCGGATATTCCTCGGTGAGTCTCCTCAACTCAGAAACACATTTTGCCTATGTACTCGTCAATAACCTTTTGGATAATGCAGTAGCAATAACGAACTTACCTCAATGTCATTCGCGTCCTGGAACAAGATACTGCCATCTTCGTTGTAGGTTCTGGCATTCTGACAGAGCAAATGGATGTCATTCCGGAAATCCCTCAAATTCTGGTATTCATCACGGTTGATCTTCTTTCTGATCATCTCCATGGCAATCGGGTGTTGGATGATCATGTAATAGTCTGGATATTGCGACTTGGGAGGCGGCTTCATAAATGGATCAATAATGGCGCGAGTCACGGGTCCATCTTCACTATCAGAGGAGTCGGCTGGCAATTCCTGTTCCATTTCCATCAAAGACTGGTAGGTACTGTTGACAATACTCTGAAGAGCGGCCCGATCTGTGCTACTCAACGTCTCCACGGGCTTGGCCTGTCTACCTCTCTTGCGCTTGGGCTGCGGTGTTTCTTCCACAAGTTCCTCGGCCTTTCGTTTAGGAGCAGGGCCTCTACGACGCTTCTTCGGCTGAGGAGTCTCAGAGTTCTCCCGCGATGGTTCTGGCGAGGAATCATCACCCTTCCTGCCACCCCGCTTCTCCTTATTGACACGACGACGCTCCACCCTAGCCTCTTTTCTGGCGATGGCCTCTTCAATGGTGTCATCATCGGCATCAACTGCCATAAGCCACTGCTCTTCAGTAAGGCCGTCGTCATACCGGGTAGTTTTGCGTTCACGGGCACCGCGCCCACCCAGATCGACTTCGACTTCTTCCGCAACAGGGTTTTCCTCAGCCATATAAATGTCTGGAAGCTCACTTTCAGACATCAGACGGGGCAGTGCTTGGCCGGTACCGTATCCAGAGGTCTCTGCTCGCTGTTTGTCAATGGCCTGGAAAGTAGCCAATTCGAAATCGGATCGTGCCATTATATCGTTCAAGTCGTCATCATCCATCTCGTCCTGATCACCGACTTGGTCTGCGGCTTCGGCAGTTTCAAGCAATGTTCGCAGCAACGCATCTCGTTCTTCATTGGTGGACTTGTTGTCGAACTTTCCTGCTTGAATAACCTTGCCATCCATGTCGAGCTTGAACTGGGCACGTTCGAGAATCTTCTCCTCGACGGAGTTCGAACTGATCAGACGTAAGATACGGACTTCGTTCTTTTGACCAATACGATGGGCACGATCTTGAGCCTGCAAATCCTGGTGAGGATTCCAATCCGAGTCGAAAATAATGACTGTGTCCGCAGACTGAAGGTTAAGACCAAGACCACCAGCACGTGTTGAAAGCAAGAAACAGAAATATTCAGACTCGGGGTTATTAAACTGTTTCAGCAAATCAGATCGGTCGTCGGATTTGGTGGAACCATCAAGCCGAAGATACTTCAAATTCCGCAAGCGAAGGAAGTCTTCCATGATGTTCATGATTTGGGTCATTTGGAAGAACATCAGGACACGGTGACCAGTAGCTCGGAATTTGGGCAGAATTCGGTCAAGAAGCTCAAACTTTCCTGCGGTTCGCCAAATGAGGTCGTTGGTACCTCGGCCAGGGTTCATTTGATCCTCCACGGGTTCGAAAACGAAGGGATGATTGCAGAGCTTCCTCAATTGCATCAACATGTTGCTAAGACCGCGCATACCGGTCTTACCTCCCTTACCGTCGCTGACCACCATCTTGTTGTGGGTAACAAGCTGCTTGTACAGCTTGGACTGTAATGCAGAGAAGCGACACTTGATGACGCGTTCTTGCTTGTCCGGCAAGTCCTTCTCGACGTCCTTCTTGAGACGCCTGAGCAGGAAGGGCCGAAGAACCTTGTGAAGACGACGAATAACAAGTAACTGTTCTTCTTCGGACATCTCCATACGATCCTGGCCTCCGGTGTTGGCGAAAGGCGTGTTGAACCACTCATCGAACGATTTGACCGACTTAAAGATGTTTGGTAAGACAAAGTTCAGCAGCGCCCACAATTCGGGAAGGTTGTTCTGCAGAGGAGTACCGGTCAAAATCAAACGGTACCGGCAGTTGTAGTACTGTGAAAGAGTGCTGCTCAGCTTAGACTGGGAGTTCTTCATGCGGTGACCTTCATCGACAATCATGTGGGTCCATTTGACCTTGCTCAAAATTGGGCGATCTTTGATGATGTACTCGTAGGTGGTCAGCAGAACCTGAAAGTTTCCCCAGCGAATTTGCTGTTGCTGCTGCTTGCGCGCATTAGGAGGACCCTTGTAGACAACCCTGCTCACAGCCGGTGCCCATTTCTCGAACTCCAAGTTCCAGTTTGTGAGGGTACTGAGTGGGACGATCACCAAAAATGGACCGTTGTTCTTCTTCTTTTCGATGATATAGGTGATCAAACTGATAGTCTGAATGGTCTTTCCGAGACCCATCTCATCTGCCAAAATACCGTTGAGGTTGTTGTTGTAAAGCGAAATCATCCACTGCAGACCCTTGATCTGGTATTCCTTCAGAGTTCCACCAACAAGAATGCTAGGCTGTTCGGTGATGTCTTCCTTGATACGATGAGCCACGGCATAGTAATCGATCTTCTTTCTGCCTCGGTTTTCCCCATCGTCATCACTTCCCACATCCTCGATATCTTCTTCCTCTTCCTCTTCCTCATAGAACTGGTCATCTTCACCATATCGTTCGGCCAGACCACGCTGTTGCTCTCTAACCGAATCAGCAAGCTGCTTAAGGAAGTTATCAGTCTGTCTGAGCAGATGAGAAATACGGGAGTCCTTGGCCTGTCCCAAGAGCTTGAGGTAGGTCTCCTCATCGTTAGCTTTCAAGGCCTGGAGACGTTGCTTAGCAGTCCTCTCCACACGCTTCTGCTCTTCACGCTCCATGTGCTGGTGATGCTGGAGCATCATACGACCCAGCTTCTGCATGCGAGTCCGTTGCTGAGTAGCAGCGTTCTGGAGCTCAACACCATGATTGAGAATAGCCTGCAACTGATCATATTGCTTCTTCTTTTCTCTGGTCTCACGAGCATCACGTTGTTGCTTCTCTAGCTTCTCGGTGATTCTAGCTTCTCGCAAAGACTGCTTCTTCATGCGGCGATGACTCGAACGGTTTGCAGTCATTCCCAAGTTATCAAAGTGGAACATTTCATTTTGAATCTGTTTGCGGAAGAGTCTTTGCTTAGGGAGAAGATTCAGCATCTTGTATTCAATCAATGCCTTGAGCTTCAATGAATCATCACCCGTAGGTGTATCACTTCGGCTTGTATCCCAGACACCGAGATTAGTAGGAAGCTCGGCAAGTTCTGCTTTTCGTGCATTGATCCGATTGTACACGACCATTTCCCTATCCTCGCGGACCTGGTCCAAGTCAATACCAGTCGGAACCAAAGCCGGAATCCGCGGGCGATTGGCCCGAGAGGCGTGATCCGTATAGCTAATGCTTTTAGGGAGAGAGTCGTAGGGGGACTGGAAGTTTTCGTAAAAATCTTTAGGCTGCTCGGCAGTTTCAGTGGCATCACTAGGCTGCTCGCCTTTGTTTTGTGTTGCACCTTCAATGGTGCTCTCTGCGGCCGCAAGTTTATCCGCAGGAGTAGGAGTTTGCGATTTCTTCGACGCAAATAGTTGTCCCTGGACACGAGGGGGATCGGAAGGTTCTTGGACAGCATCTTGAAAGCCAGGATTTGATTCCTGAGCGTTGCTAGCTGCTCCGCAGAGAAGCTACCGCTAGTGACAGGTGCGCCCTTTTGGGCTGCATTCTGCCCTGGAGTTTGTGATTGTGTGCCCGCTGGTGTGGAAGCCACATCCTGTGCAGCGCTGGCAGCTGAAGACACCGAGCCATTTCGACCATGGACACCGTTGGCGGCAGGATCCGGAGTCGCACCGTTCAGCTGCTGCTGTTGTTGTTGTTGTTGCTGCTGCTGTTGCTGTTGGCGCTGTTGCTGTGCCTGAAGCTGTTGCTGCTGCGCATATTGCCTTTGCTTTTGGTAGACTTGCTGTCGTTGAATGGCGGAAAGAAGATTGTGCGCCTTCAGGTACTCAGGGTCATCCTGGCGAACGCCCTGCTCTTGCATCTGTTTATATTTCTGCAAACTGTTAGATCAATTCAAAAGTGGCGAAAATTTAATCGGGCATGAAAGTAAATAAACCATCAGAAGTGAGGTGGGCGAAGAAAGCCGGTGAATGCGGAGGGAGGAAAAAAAATATCAGCGCGATGGAAAAAAAGTCATACCTGAAGAACTTCTTGGACATGCTGCTGCGTCAAATTGGGCGGCAGGCTCATGTTGCCAGCCATATTGGGTGCTGACTGGAGAGAAGCCATGCTCTAGCGCGTCGTTGCTTTGTTCATAAGCGTGGTAGACACGTTGGAGACTTGGTTTGCGACAAAATCCGCGATGGAGCTACTAGGGAAACACAGGGAATCAAGGCTGTTGGTGGTAAATGGTAAGTCGCGCCTGCGGGGCGAGACAGCGCGCTTATTTACTGAGGCGGAGGGATGGAGGGCTGCTATTGTCGATGAATGCGACAGGCAGCGGCCAGTAACTGATCCTTGGCGAAAGGTTTCGTGATGTTTAGACCGGGTTTCCGGGGAGAGGTGTGGGTGTGAGATACAGGGCGGTAGACGACAAAACAGGAGCAGACAGAAAGGAGAGGTCCAACGCGAAGACGAAGGGGTTGTAAGGGCCCCAAATGAAAAGATTCGCGTGGAAAAGGCGCGTGGAAAGTCTGTATGGATGAAATGGAGATGGAGGGGACGGACTTTCGCGACTCGCCGTGGTGGTCGGTCGGGGAAAACTGGCTGTGCTCTCAGCCTGTGCCTGTAACGAGGAGAGGCGGGCGGCGAGCGACGTTGGAAGAAGATTTCGTGCCGTGCACGTGACAGCCGCTGACTCAGCGAGTAACCGGAGTGGCCGCGTTCAGGCTTGGCAGTCGATGCCGGAAATGTAAGGCATTGCTACATATGGGAGACTGGGGTATCCAGATACATTATTGTAATAGGCAATATTGGTGGTTAGGGTGCTAGTATCTTAAGCTTTCTCTTGATATTGATCAGTGAGTCTAAAAGTTTTCCTAGCGGTCAATACGAATTGGTCATGACAAGTCACACATCTATTGCGCAGTCCTATTTTGCTTATTGCCACGAACACGGATAACGTACGGAGTAGTCTAGTCAAGTATCCAATCGAGCCCTTCCTATAATACAATCTTGACCTTGATAAAGATAACAATAGCACAATAGTGGCATGAATAAGAAGGACCGACCCTGAGTATTAAAGCTCTAATCTACTGCATCTATTTTACAGTGCCCAGTAGAAAGGATAAAGCATGAACCAAGTTGATTATGAATTGTTTGAAACACGGTTTCCGGTAATTTACCCGAACTCCAAACCCCAAGCGCTATACAGAATGGCAATCTCGCTGAACTTCACGAATCCCCTACAGTGAGAAGAGTCCTCTTCATCGGCGGCGGCGGTGGCGGCTTCTTTGCGCGCGAAGGAGGCGGCGGCGGCGGACCCTTCTTGAATCCTCCGACACCGTTAAGATGGGTAGAGCTGGTCCTCCTGGACATCACACTGCCATTAGATGGAGCTGGAGAGACTGAGCGTCCTCGGTACGAATTATCAGGGCTGTTGCCGCTCCGTGGACTGATGTCGTCAGGGGAGTTGACATAGTAGTCGGTACTAGGCACTCGAGTGCTGATGGGCAGAACCTGGGAGCTATCCCTGCGAGGCATGTAGTTTTCGCTGTTTGTCCTCGAAGGCAGTTGGTAGGAAGGTTGCTCTTGTCGCAACTGCGAAGGTCCTTCAAATGTCGGTGTCCGGTTGAAAACTGGACGTGGGAAACCCGTTTCGACCGGTTGGCTCGACCGGATGATAGGCCGAGGTTCTGTTTCAGTCTGGGGTTCCTCATGCAGTGGTTCGTAGCGTTCGTAATACGAGTGTGCAGTGTTGGAGCGGGCACGTCCAGAGCGACGACCATTCGGCGTCTGCGCAGTAGCTTGACTAGAGAGGGTTAGCACAGCGAAAATCATCTCCAAGTCAAGATCACTTACCCGCCAGGCCACTCATTCTTGAGCTGGAGAAGTACCTCCCGGCATCTTTCGTGATAGTTCAGCTGGGCCTCCAGGAACGCAGTCAAGTCCACAACATTCTCTGCCTCTGAATCCTTGATATCTTGCATGCGCCGGAAGACATCTTCATTGGCCTCTTCATACTTGACCTTCTGGGACCGAAGCTCTTCCTCCACACGAAAGTCCTCTCTCTTCGCCTTCTCCATCTTGGAGAGCGAAGTGTCGTAGGCAAGTCGCCGGCTATCGAGCTTCTTGCGGGAAGCCTATAGGAAATGTCAGACCATCTATATCCAATAAATGCTGGAACCATTATATTTACCTGGTAGTCTTTCATTTGAGTCAAGGATCTCTCGAGTGACTCAAGCCAGCTTGAGTTCGCCTGTGAAATGTAGCTTTCCTGGACACGTGCCAGTCGCTCTTCTGCTCTTCCAAACACTGATTGCGGAAAAAAAAATTATCAGCGACCTGCAGCTCGTTCAAGGAGCAATAGCCGATGGTGGTGACTTACTGGTCATACACCGTCCGTACTCCGAGTTCACATCAAAGTCCTCTCCGTGGCTGACCATACTACCTCCCAAATGGGCAATAGGTAGTGTTTTCTCTTTATCATCGCCTTCGTTGCGTTTGGAAACAGATTTGACGTAGGCTGTCATGGATTTGTGAATGCGATCGACGCCTGGGGGAAGAAAATCGAACGTCAGTATTATGAGATAGACTTCTCAATTAGTAAAAATAAAAATATTCTGTACTCACCATCATGTCTCACATTCATCTCAGTCTCCATGGCTTTGAAGTCGTCGGAAAGGCTGGTCTTGACCTCTCCACCCATTCGCTCTCCAGCCCATTGCTTGAAGCGACCGAATTTCTTGTTGACATGCATTATGAACGCTGGTGGTTATGGACGGGTCGAAATGCTGCAAACGGTTTACAAAGATAGCGTGTCCTTGGGGGACAATGATAACAATGCAGGCCTGAAAGAGTGGCTATCCTGCAATTCCGGTATATCCACAAAGGACTGCGTATGTGTGGAAAGCAAATAGTCGAACAAAAAGAAGGGTTGAGAAATGGAGAAAATAAGAAAATAAAAATCAGAGAGAGGGAATGGGTTAATTAATGAGAATATCAGTGGTGGTGAGCTGAGGAATGACAGACGGCGACAATAATGCCAGAAACCGATCCCCAGGAAACGCAACGTAAAATGCGCAGGGCGTCTAGGATGCAAAGTATGGGGGGATATAAATGGATTATGGATGAGACTCGGAGGGCGCCACTGACGGACGACACAGCAATTTCCCTTGCTCTCCTTTGTCTGGATTGGCAGGGACCACAATCGTCGCTTCTCTGAATGCGTCTATCCTTGGGTTTTGATCTTTCTGGAGGGAGAGGACAGGCTTGCTTTTTCTGTTTGATAAGAGGGATCGACTATCGAAGGTGGGGAGGGAGAAGGTCACTGTGATGTCGAGTGAGCAATGAGGGATGGATCATGGATGATATTCATGCGCACGTACGCCCACCATAATTATTGTGATTAATTAACCACCAGAGGAGGTGTACCTGAAACGTAGCTTCAGTGGATGAATCCCTTTTTTGCCCATCCTATTCGATCACCGCCCACAGACCTGCTCCAGCTGTGTCAGAATCAGCCAGAAACAATTACACTCCGATGGATTCGACTGCTGATGGGCCAGACCTTACACTGCGGACAGTGTGACACGCGTTGTGTGGGCCGCCAGTGGGGATCTGAGATACAAATATTACTGTAACACTGGAACAGGTCCCTTTGCCACAGTCTAATCATAGGATGCTATTTACAGAACAGAGACATTCGATGGATCTGGAGTCTGAAACAAACACTATTTCCCTCAGCTCATCTGTACCGTATTCCCCTCATCTGATATGAGATGGGCTTACGGAGTACGTACTCTACTTCATATAAGCAAGTTGACCTAAGAATTAAGATCATGTATTCTGTCTGTACCTGTATGGCGTATGCGGCTTGCAGATCATGTCAGCACTTCTTCTGGAATACAGTTGCGACAAGACTGCAAACGACCACTTTTGAGTACTCCGCTTGCACTCTGCTGGAGTATCCGTTATTATTCTTGATAATAACCATCAATAATCGAGTAAAATACCGTAATCGTAGCCATGCAACTCCCGCTGATCAAAGACGATCGGTCCAAAAACATTGACCACCCAGTGCCATATCGTCACTGCTCATGTGCCTGTCTGCCGGCCTGCCAGATCACGAAACGAGATGACGTTGGAAGATTGTCCTTTTTCTCAAAAGGACGATCTGACATCTCCATGGCTTTCCGTATCCCCGTCCCTTATTCCCCCCCCTTTTGATCCATGAACAGTGAACCATCCATATGAACCGCACCCTGATTATGTACCACTGCCCCGCCTTCTTTCCAACGGGAGGAATTAACTCGATCCACTAACCCAGGCGCTTCACGGGGAGAGGGTTATGTATACAATACTAAGCACTTCAGGGAGAGAGGGCTGTGTCTAGAGGGCTTCCCACGGTTGCAAGGTGATCAGCGCTTCGTCAAAATCGATCATTTCGGATTGCGTTATGGATTGCTTTGCTTTTTCCACCAAAGGCCCCATGGAAGTGTCGTTCCGGGGTGCGCTGAGGGAATGGTCCATTAACGGTAAAAACAGATTGTCCAGATATCCTCTGTCTTCTCCTGAAACATGCTCTTGCTCATGCTCATCTTCCGCGGTTATTAGTATGTCAAACTCGTTCCACGGCATGGAAACACCGGCGTTTGTATATGTATCATCCAATCCGCCCGATGAACCAGGATTATCCAAATCTACACCATCCGCCACAGCTGTCATCGAAGAGACGCTTCCATTATTTCCATCCTGTCCACTGTTTTGATCTGAAGACGGTTGGGAATGCTTGTTCAACGCCTCCTTGGCGTATTGACCAGGCGTTACGCCCATCACCCGTTTAAACACACGATGGAAATGACTCGGTGTCAGACAAGCCTCGTCCGCAAGTTTCTGGAGTCTAGGCTTCGATCTGGCCTTTATATCTGACAGGATTGTCTCACACGCATTTTCTATCAATTGGGTTTGGGGGTTAACCGCCCGGATTGTCTCTGGTTTGCACCGCTTGCAGGATCGGAATCCCGCAGCCTCGGCCTGCGAGGGGGTATCGTAGAATTTGACATTTGCCCGTCGTGCGAGACGAGCTGGACAAGATGGTCGACAGTATATCCTGGTCGTTAAAACGGCGTAGACAAAGGTATTTGCTGTTGCGTCGCGATTGACGACTGCTTGCCACCGCGCACTAGCAGACAAAGAGGGGTTGTTAGGAGAGAGACGTGAAATTCTTTGAGGTGGGGCCCTTTGAACCATTTTGATGTGATAGGCGTCTATCGCAGCAGATGGAAAAGAAGAATAATCTGTAGTCAACTCAGTCAGTGAAAAAAATCTGGCCTTCGATCTCGAGGACTACCTCAGTTACCTTCGCCAGGATTGGGCTGGTGGCGCCGCTGATTGGCCACATTGAGAGCAACGTTTCAGGGTCGCAAGTTCAATTAAATTTCAACAATAACTCTGGCTAGGAATGCAACAAAGAAAAGAATAGTAAAGCATGGGAGATTACTGTCAGACGGCTTACATGTCTGTTAGCTGCGTTCTTTGTGCAAACTGCGGAGAATTTTCACCCCACAATCTTATATCTCCAATATATATCCACGGGGTCAGACTTCTTACCATTAGATCCTTATCAATTCCAGGGACTCAGCATATATAATTTGCGACAACCAGCAAGTGCGGTCCTGCTAATCCAGTAGGATGTAGGAACGTAGAAATGAATGCCTAGCGACGAGGGGAAAAACGCTTGTCGCGAGCCACATGCTAGATACCCAGGTACCGACAACTACAGAAAGACATTGAACAAAAACCAGTTGAATTTCCGCATGAACACCCGTAGGCATCTACTTTTCTTTTGCTAGAGATATGTCATGTAATGCACCCAGTTGAACCCTGAAATTTGTATCCTTTTTTGTCATCAATGAAAAAGTATGGTGGCCACAACCTCGATTGGCTACGGACATGGGGAGGTAATCCGCAGTCGCTAAGTACATATGTCTCATAGCAAAGACCCTTTTCAACCCGTCACAAAGAAAAAAACTCCACCCAATAACACGTTTAATCCTTGGTCTTCTGGGTACCACGGAGCAGACCAGTTCTCCGGGCAGCAATAAGACCGGCTTTTTGACCCTGGACGGCGTAGCGGGAGATGGTCGAGGCCTTACCAATGTGCTGGTGGTTACCACCACCGTGAGGCTGCAGAAAAACATGTCAGAAATCGCGTCTTTTGCAAATTTAAAAGAACCAGGGGTCAATCTTACGTGGTCCACGGGGTTCATGGCAACACCACGGGTCTTGGGCCACGAGTTGCGCTTGACAGCGAACTTGTGCTTGGCACGAGAAGCCTTGAGCAAAGGCTTGTCGGTACGTCCACCACCGGCGACGATACCAACCATACCACGAGAGGTGTTCTTGACGAGCTTCTTGGCACCACTGGGCAACTTGATTCTGGTCTTGCCATCCTCGGGGTTCTGGCCGATGACGGTAACGTAGTTACCAGAGGTACGACCAAGAGCACCACGGTCACCAGACTTCTCCTCAACGTTGGTAACGACGGTACCCTCAGGGACGGAGGAGAGGGGGAGAACGTTTCCGATGGTCAGAGCAGCGTTCTTTCCGGCGTAGATGAACTGGCCAGTGTACATGCCCTCGTTGGCGATGAAGGTCTCGGTGACCTGCTTGAACTTGTAGGGGTGACGGAACTGGACCTTGGCGAGGGGAGCACCACGGCCGGGATCGTGGATGATCTCCTTCACGACACCTCTGGTGTATCCATGACGCTCAGCGAAGTCGAGCGTACGGAACTGGGCAGGGGCCTTGTTGAGACGGGTGTGAGCCGCTGAAAGCGAGATTCTGTATCAGCAATTGTGATCCTGGAGATTTTTTTCTTGCATATTTCCTCGCGGTCGCACTCACTGAAAATGGATCCACGACCCTTCCTCTGGTTACGGATCACGCGACCCATGGCGACTCTCTATACTGGTGGTTAGTATTCAAAAAGAAGTCCGCCTGGTGACCGGTGGTGGGAGTTTATCAAGTTGCTCGTACCTCAAATCGAAAATGGGCTTGTCGGGTTGGTGTTGTAGAATTCGTCGAAGCAGAACTGTGTGGGCTTTAGGGCGACATCGCTAATCTAACCGAGTTGGCGCTAGCGCCTTTTGGGCGGGCGGCGGCGGATCTGGTTGGCCGGCGGATTCCAACGTGCCCTCATCTTCGGACTCACCTCAAGGGTATCGGGTATCTACCGTTTGGTTGCTTGATGATTCAGGTCGATCGCATAGAGGGTTGATTTAAGTGGTTGTCATGATGCTGGCACCTCGGGGGTTCTTTTGCCTCTCTGTTCTCCTGAATTTCCTCCTCCAATGCGGGTTCAGCAATCGAATTTGTCATCATGTCGTCTATGGCACACAGTGATGCGACTGGCGTTGGAATGGAAAGAAATTATTTATACGGCCTGAGAAGTTTAGTCAGGCAAGATATTGATAATTTCCCCTTTACTCTACTTAGATACAACCACTAAATACATGATAAGGTTGCGACGAGTCGTTGAGCCTGGGTTTGAACCCTCTAGGGCAAAGTCCTGCATGGTTTCTCTGTGCAATGTTAGAACCATCAAATGTTTTCAGCCTCGTCAAAATTACACTGCGCAAACAGTGGCAGAAGATTGGAATTATATTCTTCTGGAATATGGATGTACAAGCATTCGCATTGAGTTGAAGCAGTGGGCCAAGGATGATTCCCAGAGACACGCTTTCAATGGCCGAGATGTCCTCAACCATTGATTCTATGTACTATGGCTTAATGACCTCAGTCTGTTGAGTTATTGAAGCCAATGCCAGCCTCGACTGGAAAAGCGCAGTGTTCTTTTCCCTGGAAGACCATACGAATCTCTCGAATTTCTGGACAAACCTGCAATCTTATGCTGTGTCTCAGCATGTAATGTAGCGGTTGTCTGTTCTCGATTGATATGTGGGCTGGTTTATTTCTCTGTAGCAAATCCTCAATGCATGATCTATTACATTAATTATTATTTCTTCTTCCTCCTCCTTGCCTCCATGATCTTTTGGCAACTTTGATTAATTAGCCAACCTGTATGTTGATCATGCCCTGATATGGGCTGCCATTCTCTGTAGATGATGCCAAACGGACCACGCGCGTAAAAGCCGCGCTTCCAGTAGCGGCAGTTGAACTTCTTTGCGGCGCGCGGAGTCGGACCTCATTCACCTTAACTTGCTTGAAACACCACCACCACCAGCAACCTCGAACATATCCAGGATGTCCGTCTCCGACTCAGATCTTTCGTCGCTTTCATCAGCGCCACCGACAGATGATGAGTCTATGGCTGTTGATGAGCCCGTGGGGATCGCAAAGTACTTCAAGAAGCAGGAGTCTGAATCTCCGCCGCCGAAGCGGGCTCCCTCACCCCCTCACGACTATATTCTAGCAGATAACCCGGATATCGCAGTAAGTTCTGGAGAAAAATGGATTTTTACACGCCGCCGAAGATATCCATCACGCGAATCGTCCTTTACATATCGCGCTTGCTGACTTGTCGCAACTTCGAAGTTCATTGTAATGTTCCGCGCGCGTTTCCACGAGGTATTCCCGCGATCAACACCACACTACGGACCACAAGATATCGAGAGAGGTGCTACAGAAACTCCGCCGGGGGATCATATTGAGAAACTACTGTGTGCGTTGCTTGGCCTGGTATTGAACCGGAAGAAGGATGTTGAGTATGAATGCCACCCGTTCCCCGGATTCCGCACGTCGCGGAGAACACGACAAGAACTTTTTGATTTCCACCCCACCATTTATGCCTGTACAAACAACTGATGCGGGATCTTGAATTCACAGACGGAACCATTACCAACGCCCTCTGGAAGAAGCGATTCATACTCATGCGTCTCAATGGCCCAAGGTCTGGGAGGGCAAGAACCCCCTTCATGGGGGTCGGACTTTTGCGACCATGTCGCCGGAGGAACGCGTATGTGGATAAGATCTGAGAACTTGTAGTCCGTAACGCTGACACTTTCTAGCTGCAACTGCTGAAATCGCTAATTCTATGGTCCCTTTCTTCCTCCGAAGCCGTCCAAGCCAAGATCAAAGAGTCTTATAAGCAAGCACGCCATGAAGATGATTTGAACCAGCCACTCTCCGTCCAACCTTGGGGACGCGATGGACTTAAACGCCGTTACTGGCTCATTGAAGGGCAGGATGATACACATTTCAGACTATACCGGGAGAGCAACCCAGCATTGAAGAATGTCACATGGTGGAGCGTGGCAGGCGATATTCCTGAACTGAAGGAGGTTGCTGATAAGCTCGATGAAGAAAAGAGCACGAACTCCAAAAAGCTAAGCGAGAGAATCAACAATTCGATTCCTCGTTTCGAGGGTGCAGAGGAGGTACGTTACAGGCTACTCGATTGTTTAGTTATTTTACTTACGAGATGGAAAGAAACGCAAGCGCCGCGACTACCGGATTGCCCGAAAGGCTCAATTTTCTCGACCAGAGCCTGGCTTCTCTCTCTACGAAGGTCGCACCCGTGGGAAGAAGCTCAAGTATACGTACTCTGACGACGAGGACATATTCTCCGACGACATGCCCACAACCCGGCGATCTACCCGAAACGCATCTGGAGTTTCAACTCCTGGTGAGCCAGTGGGCCCCAAATACACGGCAAGCGGAAGACAAATTCGCTCACGTGCCGGAGGCTTATACGGCGAAGCCTTACTCCTTGGCCAGCGGGGGGATGAATCTGAAGAGGAGACAGGCAGACCTCAAAGGAGCAGAACCACTCGTGCGAATGGTCACACCGACTACAATATGCTCGATGAAATAGATGGCGACTCGGAAGGCGCCGAGTCTAACGAGTGGCAGGGCGGAGAAGAGGAAGAAGAGAATGACTTCGAGGGTGACGATGAAGAGGGTGCCAGCGGGGATGAATCAGTACTGGATGATGGAAACCAGAGCCTCGTGGTGCAACTGAGGTATGGCAAGGGGAAATTGCCAAGTAGCCCGAATGTTCCTGGCGAAGGACCAGCAGGGCAAAACTCCGAGGCCAAAGACGAGACAAATGAGAATAAGACTCAACAAGAACAACCTGCCTCCACTCAAACGCATGAGTCCGTGGCCAATGGACTCCAAGACACAGCTCAGGAGAGCTCAGTCTCAGATCCCAAAACGCTCCCTACCCCCACAGAGGAGCCGAAGCAGAGTTTACAACAAAATGGACCAAATGGGCTGACCCAGGGGGACGCTGCTAGTACCAATGCTGAAATACCTACCAACCAGCCTGCCGCACTCAACGGCACGAATGAGGCAGGTTAGCAGCCCGGGTTATACAAGTTCAAGTTACAGAATAAAATGGAAGACCCAGCATGTCTCTGGCCTTGACAGAGTCTGGGTATAATGATGTTCCCATTCTTCATTTTCGTTTCTATTACCATTGCTTTAACGGATACGGGGCAAAACACGGAGTTGCTTATCAGGCGTTATTTTACATGAGGGATATTTCCAAGTCAGCGTTGAGAGTAGTCTTGTCTATTATGGCCCTGAGTGATTTCGCGATTTCTATATAGCAAAATCATTCTTAGAGAAGGGATTTCAGAGGATATTCTGAAGACGTGATGAAAACTAGTCTAGTTTTGTATTTGTATGGAAGTTTTGTATTCGATGAAAAAGAGGTTGATCTCAAAATGCAAATGAACAGAAATATTCAAGTATCTTTTTTCTATGTATGACAAGGCACGTTAAACTAGTTCATGTTTTCAAATGAGGATTTTGATTTTGCATATATACTAATAGGGAAAACAGAAACTTGTTGATAGTATTAACGCCATGGCCCTAACTCCTGAGAATGCAAGCCCAGCTGCCAAAAAATCCATAAGGAACAATTCGGTAATTCGATTCAAAATTTCAACAAGGCCTTTAATCAGCCCCGGCGTAGGAGAACTGTGCCTTGTAGAACTGTAAAAACTCCGAGACCGTCAGCACCAGTTAAATCAGTTTCACTCGGTCCTTCCTATCAATCAAGGCCGTATTGATTTCAAGAAATGGATCCATAGCAATGGAGAATGCACTTACGTCTTCTACCTGGCTAGCAAGTTTACGGTCCTTGTTGAAGGAAGGAAGCTTCCAGTTGTTCACCTCGTACCACCATCTGCGCAGTCTGCTTCCCAGAGTCTTGCCGCTGAGGGATGCACCGCGGTTCCAGTAACGCCAGCCGGAGAGAGCAAGAGTCCAGAGGGTGCCCTGGACCAGAGGGAGAAGGACCTACAGCAGGGGAATCAATCATGTTAGCAAATTCCATCTCGTCCTCCTCGTTTTAACAGAATAAAGCCTCCGAAATCCTCGTACCTGATCTCTGATTGTGATCCATGCAATTCTTCCCTTGGTGTCTGCATCCTTCAAGCTGGCCAGGTAGCTCTGCTCAAATCGCAGATCCGGCATAGGAGGAAACTGGTGTCGTCGGGCAACGGATCGAATCACCCGGCCGGGATCGACAATGTCTGAAGGGATACTGTCTGCTTCAGAGGGCGTGGATTCCACGGCTGGTTTCTTTTCCGAAGCAGCGGTGGCCGGGTTGACATCGTGAGCCGGGGATGGATCCTGCTTGACGGAGGCGGTTTGGATGGTCTCAGCGACCTCGATCATTGGGTCGGACATTGTGCAACGAGAATAGCTGCCGGCGTGAATCAACGGAGCAGGTGATGGCTCTGCGATATGACTCTTTGTCGTTGTTGATCAACCGTCCTGTCCCCTGACGCAACAGAAAGCGGCGCGCCATTAAATAATCCTCTCCAGACGGCAACCGGCGAATCACAGTCGATCCAGCGCCGGCCTTCCTCAACCCCTCCACCTCGACGCTCCCCCACTGTCCCTCTTTGCTTTGCCTTTCCCTTCTTTCCCTTCCTCTTCCTCTCAACCATCCATCTCTCTCCAATTCATCCTCTTCACACTTTCAGAAACCAAAGACAAAATGGCTTCTTACCCCCTTCTTTGCTTGGAGAACCCTCTCCTCGGTGCGTGACTTGTGCAAATAAACATTTCTGATATGGGTTTTATGTACTAACTTTTCTTGCGGGAATTAGACATCCAGGCTGTCGGGTACGTCAACTAAACAAGAAAGATACTACTTGATTCAAGTAAAATTGAACACTGGTTAATGTTTATTCTTTTACAGTGACGCTGCTCTCTTGCAGAAGTATGGCCTGAAGGACAACGATGCCATCCTTGCTGAGGAGAAGCACATGGGTATCTACGATGAACTGCTCTCGAAGCCCGATGTTAAGTTGATTGCTGGTGGTGCTGCCCAGAATACTGCTCGCGGTGCTCAGGTGTGATCCCTCAACCGTTTGATGTTGCACAGAATGCAAGTGCTGACCCCGCCTCATTAGTACATGCTCCCTGACAACTCGGTCGTTTACATTGGCTGTGTCGGTAAGGACAAGCACGCCGACACCCTCAAGGAGGCCTGTGTTAAGGCTGGTGTCCACACCGAGTACCGTGTCGACGATGTCCAGCCCACTGGCAAGTGTGGTGTTATCATCACTGGCCACAACCGCAGCATGTGCACCCACCTCGCTGCCGCCAACGAGTACAAGGTTGATCACTTGAAGCAGCCTCACATCTGGTCTCTCGTCGAGAAGGCCGAGTACTTCTACGTCGGTGGTTTCCACCTTACTGTCTCCGTTCCTGCCATCCTGGCTCTTGCTGAGGAGGCCGCCGCTAAGAACAAGGTATGCATTGGAAGCTGTTTTGTTTCTAGGCATTATTAACCATCATCAAATAGCCCTTCTTGCTTTCTATCTCCGCCCCTTTCATCGCTCAATTCTTCAAGGACCAGCTTGACCAGGTCCTCCCTTACACCGACTACACTTTCTGCAACGAGACCGAGGCCCGTGCCTACTCTGAGAGCCACGGCTGGAATACCGATGACGTTGTTGAAATCGCCAAGAAGCTGGCTCTGTTGCCCAAGAAGAACACCAACCGCCCAAGAATCGCTGTCGTCACCCAGGGCACTCTCCCCACCGTGACCGCTTCTGCCAAGCCTAACGGCGAGGTCGAAGTTAAGGAGGTTCCCGTCCATGAAATCGCCAAGGAGAGCATCAACGACACCAACGGTGCTGGGTAAGTAAACTATCCTTGCAGATACCTCTCGTCCCAAGAAATTGCGTTTCTAACTATTACATTCTTTAGCGATGCTTTTGCCGGTGGTTTCTGTGCTGGTGTTGTCCAGAAGAAGTCTCTGGAGGAGAGCGTTGACATGGGGCAGTGGCTCGCACGCCTCAGCATCCAGGAGTTGGGAGCTTCGTAAGCGTCTCCCTATCTGAAACTTGTAGTAAAATGTGTGGCTAACATGATTCTCGCAAATAGCTTCCCCTTCCCCAAGCAGACCTACTCCTCGTAAATTTCCGACAAACCTCCCTCGAAAAGCCCCATGAGCATGACCATGGGGTAATCGCATGTTACAGCAAAAATTTCATTAGATTATTCAACCTTCTATACCCCAATTTTGTCCTTGGCTTAACGTTCAAGGCCCTTTTCCATCATGTTCAAAAAGTCCGCTTCCATCTGCATAATACAGGAGTCGCGGAAGTTATGACGTTCTCAACAACGATGTAATGATTCAACACTTATTATAACTATTCAAGATCAAATTACATATACATCATTAGTACAAATTATATATTTTCAAGGGCATTTATGGCATCATGGCATCAATTACTAGTTCGTATTCGATATGCGTAGGGACCTCGAAGTAAAAAAAGTAAGATAAAAGAATTTGATCCAGGACATGAGATAAATGAAAGTAGGAAAAAAGTAGACAATATAATCACTGAATCATGTGTCATGAACCAAAATAACGCATCATTTGAGCATCGAAAAAAACATAATATCATCTCTTGTCCCTAAGTTTTCATCTCTTTCCTCCCCGCTATAACGAAACAGGCGTGAAATGTTGAAATTTACTTAGAAACCGACCTCCATCTGTCCCCATCCTATCCTAAAAAGGACCCCCTTTTTCTGTATTCACTAGAAACTTGGTACGCATTCGTTAACGGTGTAACCACCAGTCCAGGGGCTAACCCATGCGCGGGTTATGCATTGAAAGGCACCTCCCTCAATTCACATATGCCTAGTCATCTTGCAGAACTGGCTCTCTCGATCAATATGTGATGGGTAAGTGAACATCGGAGCTTTTTTTCGAAACCTGTGCATGGATTGGGCTTCTGGACACGCAGGTCGAGTGTTGATTAACCTTTGCGTTTTTCCACCCATACCATGAAAAGAAACGGACAAGACAAGTCGGCCGATTCGAGTTATGCGCCGCACCGTGTTTCTGCTTGTTTTTCCCAAGATTTTTTGGAGATGCGCTTGCACATTCTCTCTTGCAAATGCACGACGAGTGTGTGAGATCAACCTCCTTGCCCGCAGGGTGGTGTTTGGCCGATAGCGCCGAGTTGCGTAGCAGATTTGCGACCATTGCTGAATCCGGAACTCGGGTAGCCAGCTCCAGAGGAGAAGTTACCAGCTAGAAAAGCGTCGTTGTTCCAGGATGCGTTGACTAGTCCACTCGACATTGGCTGGTTGGGGACCCCAAAAGGAGAAGTCGCGCTATTGAGCAGGTCTCGTTCCCAAGTTGCCCCGGAGAGATGGGGGTGTGCAGGAGAATTGGGTGAAGGCATCCATGTGGACGGCATAGAGCTGCCGCCGCTATGGAGAGAGCTATGCAATGGAGCCTGCGCCATGAGGTTGTGTCGGAGCATGAGGTCATTCACGGTCGTTTCTTGGGAGGAATGAGGAACCGGGCTGCTGATACTCCCAGGCATCATTGAGCCTGGTTGTTGACCAAGGCCCGGGGGAGTCCTGGGGGATGACGAATTGCCCCCAAATTGAGATGAGAAGGCAGTGTTCCAGATACTGGGAATAGCAGGAAGGGAAGGCCGCGACGTGTAGGACTGGGATGGTGTCCGGGCTAATGGTGGGGCCTTTGCGACTGGGGGACCGAGTCCAGGAGGGGCGAGTCCGGGAGGAGCGATGGGAGTGCTCCGTGGAGGAATGTTTTCCTCTCGGAAGGAATGATTCGCACTGGGGTCAAAGAACGCAGCCTGGGGAGTTGGCATTTGACTGCTGCTCTTCAAGAAAGCCAGATTGTCCGGCACTGCTGGGACATTTTCATAAGTATCAGATTCAACCAGTCGCTCAACACCCTCGACAATGCGATTCATATTCGCAGACATAGAAGCTGAGGCTGACTGCGAGCCGCCAAACAAACTTCTGGTATCTGCAACATGACTGGGGTCCCGTGCCGCTTGTTGGATATCTTCTCGCTCAATGCTTGTAACAGGCAGTGTATGCTGGTGGCCCTGAGGACTAGCAAAGAACTGGGATGGTAGTCCTTCTTCCTTGTAGATGAAAGTCTTTTTATCTTCATCATCGACCAGAGCTATGGGGATTCTCTGTTTTGCGTCAAATTAGCCATAATATTCAGGGAGAAGGGATAAGTCGATCAAAACATACGTTGCTCACAACGAGATCAAGTCCGTCAATAACGAATTCGCGGATACGATAAAGCATTTCAAAATTGGGATGACTCCTTTCCACTCCGAAGTCATGAATTCGAGGCTTCTTTTGGCCACTCGCGTCCAAGTATCGACGAGCCGTAGCCTCTTTGTCGAGTGGTGCGAAACCAAGAGTCTCCTCATCCTCTTCCAATAGATAATCCACCTCTGGAAGGTGCACCACATCGAAGGTGGATGCGAGAAGAGTCAAAGTGTTGGCATAAATCTTCCAAAATTCGGTTATTTGAACGGAGAGCGGCGTATCCTTTTCTTCCTTGTAAGCCACCAGCAAATCGCTGACTGTGAGAAGCCAAGAGCTGTAATTTCGGAGGGCAGGCAAAATGCGACGGGCAACGACAGTAACTTTGTCAGGGCTGATGGTTGCGTCTTTGCTATTGGAATCTTCAATCACAAATCGCTCCACTTCGGCCAAGAGAATTTGAAGCAACGTGAAGAAAGTTTTCACATTAATCCGCTGGAAAAAAAGACAAGCATTGGATACTGACTCCTCTAGAGTTGTATCAGCGACTGTCTTGGCTGTAACAAGCTCAAATAAACTTACCGTTTGAGCGCGTTCTCGCAAAGTCTTCCGCGGCAACGTTAATCAGACAGAACTTTTGCAAAGTTCCCTCCAAGGATCGTTCCTTCAAGTCGACAGCAAGCTGACTCAAGACCTCGTTTTCAAGCTCATCGTGCTCGGGGAAATCGGTCCCCTTGTAGCATTGCGCATGAAGGTAAACAAACCAAGGAGCCAGAGCTCTTCCAGGAATACCGGCATCCTCAGGGCGTATCAGTTCCCGTTTGGCCCACGCGTTCATAATTTTCCTAAATTCGATTTCCAAGTTACCCTTGGCGGACGGGTGGGGCTCTTGGGCGGCCAATGCCCTGTATAGGTGGTACGTAGCCCGTAAGTGATTTCCATCGGCGAGGGCAATGACGGCCAATTGATTGTGCGATGCGCCAGAGGCTGGGTAGATCACTGCGGCTAGATCGTAGTACCCGATGGCGGGGCCCCAATTGCGGTCTTTGCTGACGAGTTCTGTTTCGCGGTAGCGGGAAAGATCTCCTAGACGGATAAGAGTTGAATGGCATGATTGAAGTATGAGATTTCGAAGACCATCGGGGGTCTTGGCTGTGGACGGTGCCGATGGGTTGTCAAAGTTGAATTTCCGGGCGACCTTTTCAAGTTCCTTAATTCCTCCGAAATGCGACGATAGGTGCTGGATATACCCTCGATAAAACCGCTGACTGGATTTAATGAATTCGAGATAATGTTTCTCGAGCTTCCGTTTCTCTACCGGCTTCTTCTTCTTTCCATTCTCCTCGCGAAACTAAGTGTTGGCGCATTGATTAGAAGATATGGCCGATGCTGGATGAATTGTGCAACACTCACGCGGGAAAGCAACTTGCGAAACCGAGTATTGATTTTCAAATGCGAATCCCATAGGCGGGCCTCCACATCGATGGAGCGGGCGGCTTCGAAGTCCTGGAGAATGGCATTCTGGCAAGCTGTACGGAACCTAAAGAGCAGAGTACAACAAGTGAGGGGTTAGTTCGGATGGGATCCAATGCGCGCAAGGTTATATTTAATATCCGACGGGACATGGGAACAATAGAGATAAACTGACTCTGAGAGATAATGGGAGATTTCGGCAAAGGTAGGCTCCTTTTCAGCAAGGCATTTCGAAAGCTGCTTTTCGCCCTCGAGCGCAATCCTGCACAATGCTGTTCAACACACACAATTCAATCCAAAAAGGAATAAAGTAGATACTGACTGCCACGTATCCTGGAACGCGGACGCCATGCTCGGAGTCGTCAAGACCACACCCGTGTCACCCCACCGTTGACCTCGCCCGTCAGATGGCTATGGCTGGCTGGAAGTCTGCGGGCGACAGAAGCAGTGAACAATCCATCAGTTAGTTGTGAATCGATCGATGAAGGGGGTGAGGACCCAGGGTAGAGATAAAGACAACAATTTCAACAGCAGATATGATGGAAAAATGAAACAGAGGTCAATGAGGATGGGCTGAGAGGCTCAGGGACGGACAACGAGGGGAGGTACCGCCGCTCGTGGTAGAGAAAATCCCATCATCACCGGAACTTTTGACGCCCGTCCGAAAAAAGATGCTGGAGATGATGGCGGTGTGGATTGAACGGTGCTGATTGGCTGTATGGGTGTGGCTCGTGGAGGAACAGGAACAGCTGGTAATAGTATTACTGTACGGTATGTAAGGGTCTGTATTGGTACATCCAACTGACATCAGAATAATTCTATCAAACTGTTGTTTATATCTTCTTTTCTACTCAAACAGACAATCTCTATAACAGTCACGATAACAATCCTCACCATTGCTAGAGGGAAGCACCCTCATCCTGACCCACATCATTCATACCCAAGCGGATACTGAACAACAATCCCACTCCGCTCTCCAACGAACTACTGTACAATCCGCATATCAACCAAGTTCAACCACATACCCTGACCTATCACATCAATCCTGCGGGAAAGAGTCAGAAGACAAAAGAAAATTCCCCTCTTAGTCAAAAAGAGGCAAGCCAAGCAAAAAAAAATGTCCAAACGTTCTCGGACAGTCTCTAGATCTCCAACTCCTTCTCAAGACCACCACTACTCGCCCGAAGAATCGTGGTCAAGATCCTCCTCGCCAGCATCTTCCACCGGACGCTCCAAACTCTTACACCTGCAGGACTCGGTCAACGCTCCGGTTGAAGTGATGCGTTGTTCATTGCCGCCTCATAAGGAGACGCTTTCGTTTACCTCGTATGAGGACTATGAGGTTCATTATCGGCAGGCTCATGTTAATCGTTGCTCTGAGTGTGGAAAGAACTTTCCCACGGATCGTTTTTTGAATTTGCATATCGAGGAGAATCATGATCCTTTGATTGCTGCTCTGAGAGAGCGCGGGGAGAAGACTGTATGACCTCATACCCCCCCTTTTTTTTTTTTTTTTTTGGCCTTGATTCCTGTAGTAGCTAACGTGCTCATCAGTATGGCTGCTTTATTGAAAACTGTGAACGCAAATGCTCCACGCCTCAGAAACGCAGAATGCACTTGATAGACAAGCATATGTTTCCCAGGGTAAGTGATGTCAATATCAATCTTAAGATTTGGGGTCATTTCCACCGCGACCCCAGCTGAGTTCTCGATCAACGTCTAACTATCTATTCCAGACATATAATTTCTTCATCGTCAACGACGGCATCGATAAGCAAACATCCTTGCTGCGACCGATGAATACTGGTAGACGCCGCATATCAGCAACCACGCCCACATCTCCAAAGGCAGGCCGATTGAGGAATCGACAATTATCCCAGTCGAGCGTCCAAGCCGCCCCGTATTCGGCATCTGACCAGAAGGACAATACTGGGTCTTCCGAAATGGAGATCTCCGAGCTTGAAAAGTCCATGTCTGCGTTGCGGTTTGTGCCTGCGAGTGTGACAAAGAGTCAAGGGAGAATTGGGAATAGATCGTAATACAGGAAATGAAGAGGGGTCTTTTATGAATAACGAAACAATAAGAATACAATAATGCGAGCAATGACTTGAGTTCATATTATTTCCTATATCAAATAGCATCAATAGCAAGGTATCAATTGGGTTTTGGTTTTGTTGAATGGTCAAAGGATATGCGAAATCAACTATAGCAGAAAAACAATTCAGAAACATCAAATTCAGGAAGGGGATGAAAGACAACAAAACAACCATACCAAACCCCTCCATCCGCAAATGGATCAAATAACGCGTGATCGAAGTTACTGATCAACAGGTGAAGCTTGCAATCAGACTTTTATATACAAACCAGAGTAAGAAATTCATTCACACGGACGTGGGTATACAACAACAAAAACATTTATCATCCAGGTGGCCCGTAGCATCACGAGCTCTCCCTTGGACCCAACCATCTCGAACTGCCTCAAGTCTTAGATGCATTCATGGATAGGCCGAAATAAGCGCATGAACGTAAGGGGAGTTGTGGTGCTGCACTGGCGTGTTACAATAATTGTGCCTCGAGTAGGTCAGCATAAGCATCTAAGCTCGATCCAACAAGATCCACAATTGCCCAGCTAGTGTTTCCCTTGAATGTCCTTGCCCATACACGCACAATGGCAACACTCAGCTGTCTGGCCTTGTAATGATTGGTCAGGAAATCAACATCAGGTGCTCCTGGCGGATCAACGGCCATTTCGGTTTCATCCATCATGCTCTTAATCCACAAAAGCAGCTTTCTCTCGTGTTCTGACAGTCTTTGGTCGGCTTGCGTGGCTGGTATAGAAAGCAGCCATCGACTTAACAGAAAAGCACACTCCAAGCTACAAAGAGAGTGCTGGATACTCCAGAAAAATGAATGAGTTCTCGCAACAAAATCAATTCCGAGGCGTACCGGAATCGACAATGCGTGCGCAGAATGTAGCAGCGCCATGATGAGACGTGGACTTCGTGCTATGGGTGGAGACTCACCCAGAGCCCTTGCAATTTGCATCGGGTCTTGGCTGATGAGACGACGGCAAGGTCCGAGATCAACATGCAACCTGATATAAGCTAGACCAAGAAGAGCAGTGGATGTAAAAGCAATCGGACCTGCTGGGTTCTGCGGGTCAATGCTGGATTCAGGTGTGCGTTTCCACAGCGCTTTCCAAGAACTCAGGGAATTGTCTAAAACATTCAAATCCTCCTGTCTCAGACTGGTGCCGTACATGTTCGGCGCAGAAAGGCAAAGCTGACGGGCAAAGAAGATCTGTTGGATGATAGCGTGGATCAAGATATAATTCCCGAGAGGTGAAATCGGCGCAGACGAGTATGGCATGTTTGATTTCAGAAACAGTTTCGCAAAGGCTTCCTGAAAGGAGACATCTGATCCATGCCGGGCGCGATAAGCTCGTCGCCATTGGGCCGCATTGGTAGCTTTCCAGACATCGTGGGAACACGGCATGTTCAACTTGAGCTCTGCATTCAGAATCAAAGGAGGAATGTTGTACATGATAGAATGGAGGTTGAAGAAACAGTAAACGATCATCTTTGTCCGCCTGTTTCCTTCTCTTCGTATCCATTCTTCCCAGGTAATGTTATCGGGATTAGGGGCCGGCTCAGAGAGGCCATGCTCTCGAACGAGCCTTGCCAGAGTGCTTTGAAGCGAAAGAATTTCTCGTAGCAGCTCAGGATGTCTTTCCCAGGAGGCAAAAACTGTGAGTAGCAAGAAAGTTCGAATGACTTCCATGTGAGCATCTGAGTCATCAGGCGTATAATTCATCGGCTCAACCGGGTGTCCCATATATTGATGCTGGAACGGGCTGGTCGCATTATTGGACATAATTGATGATCCACGAGAATTGTGAAATCCTCCAGAACCTGGGGATAAGAAGTTCCACGAGGGACATGCAACTTGTTTACTATCCCTTCTTCGGAGTCGCTCCAACAAGACTGCCTTTGCTGCATGGAAAAGCTCAATTCCACGATTGTTTTCAAATCTATAATGTGAACCTGCAGCTGCTAATGCGAGAGTAAGTTCCGGCGAGCATTTTGAAACGGAAAGCGTCGGGACATGTATAAAAGGCAAGTGTTCATTCAATCCGTTGATGTATCCGGCAAAGAAACGAGATAGCGTATGTCTCGAGGGTGGAATAAAGCCCTTCGGAAGGACATACGAGAATTCCTCGAGTTTGGAGACAAAAACCTGACGATCAGTGTTGGTTATATCCCATGCCGGCCGCTGGCTTTCATCGGATAGTCCAATTCTATCTTCTATATCATGGGGCTCTGGCTGTAAAGATGGTAGGCGAGACCCAAAGTTCGAAAAGGACGGTGCATCATCTGCTGTAGTACGTTGGTCACTTATCATCTCCGTGCCAAGTCTCGGTGCAGCAGTTTCGCGGATAGCAGGTTTTGAATCCATGGGGAAGCTAGTCGGGAGCATGGGCTCTTCAACCGATGAGAATACCCCAGAATCCCAGTCAGAGGAAAGACCAACACTCTCCAGGAAAACAGTAAAATCCTGAACCGGGTCCCCTAGGTCTGTAAGATCAAGAAAGGACGGTTCCACACCATAATTGTCGGTGATGGCCCTTTCCGGAACATGGGAGGGTGCTGGGGGAGCGCTGACGTTTTGTGGAGGCTTCCGGATAGGTTCAAGGTTCTCATGCTGGCCTTCAAGGGCGACATGGCTTGCAGCATGAGATAAGAGGTTCAGGTCATAACCCCACGAAGGATTGAAATGCGTTGTTTCCACTATTGGAGCGGGCTGCACCTGCACCTCGGGCGGAGGGGGCGGGACTGCGTGTGGTTGAATCTGCACGGCGTCGGCTAGCTCTAGCATTCGAGACTCATTGTGGGCTGGTTGCAGGGCTGGCGGCGTTTGGGGAACATCATGGTGATTGGTGCCGTTATTGTTATTTTGATTGTTGTTATTATGGCCGGTATTACTATGGGCTCGATGTTCGCGGTTTGCCGCACTCTCGGCAGGGTGGACTAGACGCTCATGTCGTACGAGCAAGTCGCTACAGAATTTTTCCCCATATTAGCCAGGGCCGGTTTCATTGCAACGTGGGAAACAACTTACCTTCTTGCAAACGACTTGGAGCATATATCACATGAAAATGGTTTTTCTTTAGTGTCTGCAATATAACGTTAGTGATGGCTTTTTTCCCAACAGAAGCCTACATCTCCTGAGGGGATTCAGGGTTACTCAACGGGTGCGGAGATGGCGTTGAAGATGCTCCAAACGAGCAAAGGATCTGCTGCAGTACTCGCAAGACAGAGACTTCCGGTGAGACGCAACGCTTTTCTTCCTCACCTTTCCTGGGGCTGTTCTCTCGTCCTCCATGGCGAATTGCCTTGGAATTGGAGCATGTTCTCAGACGCGCAAGAGGAGGAGCGGGGAAGAAAAACTGTGGGGTTGGCATGAGGGGGCTTGGAGGACAGGTCACGTGTTGGCTCTTCGGGAACTGCACCCAAATCAGGCGGCATTTACACTGAATGAACAGGGTGATATTTTGTGTATTTTACTTGTTATCGGGAATTTGGTATCATTTTCGGTGTTTTATCATCATCAATGACAGGTGGGCTTAATGTATGTAGATGCTACATGCATTTCTTGTACAAGACTCTGCATGCCGTGTCTACAGTATGGTGTACTGCTGACGATTGTAAAGAGTATGTATTCCTTTCCGTAGACCTGGGCAGTGTCAACTATCAGCGAGTTTAAGTCTGGTATTTTACTCCGTGTATGGGAATCAAGAGAGCCACTGTTACTTAATAGTCTATCTTAAATAGGTACAAAAACCCCTTGTATAGTCACTATGACGCGGCACCAATAGCGTTCAAATTAAAGGTCGCGGATTCAGTGCGGTCGGTACCTTGGTAAATTGATTTAACCAAACCAACAGGAAATTTGGTTATCTCCAACAATCCAAATATAGACTCGGGGATAATATAATTGCTTTCTGGCTGTTGCATATATCAAGGGTTTGATTCGTTGGTAAATTGGTTGTTCAGGTTTCGACAGTGGAGAGTTGAGGAGGAGCGATTAAATGCCACGCTGGAAACCGCCAAATGCCACCACACCGTGTTTCCTCCCTGTCGTTCATGTATTTCTGCTCGTATCCCCACCTGCTGGTGCGGAGATGCTACTTTGGGGGCATCATGAATGCAGTGCAATCTCCTCACTGACTCTCTACTCCAAAACATAGATAAACAGAAAGTGCATAGACATGTGTAACGGGTTATTAATGATCTCTGTCTTATATTTGAGGTGGAATCTCTGCATCCTGACAGCCAGAATCATCCATCCACATGGCACGGGTATCTACAGCATAAATTGGAGGAATACCCACGACATGTACTACTCAATTTTAGAAGGACCAGAAATTCTTTGAGCTCCGTACTCCATATGGGGCTTCGGGCATATCTAAGCCACCTAGCTGATTCCTGGTGATATTTTAGAGCATGATCATCCGGTTACTTTGAAGATAAGCATCTTGTTAGAAAGTGACAGTGACATTTGGTTTAATGTCATTTGGTAATCTTAGTTTATTCTGTATAACGACTCAGTTTCAAGGGGTTTCCATTCGTTGTAATGGCTTCATGTCTGGCTTTGACCGCTTAATTCTTTCAGTGCGATGTCTCTTTCAGTGGGATGTTTCTTGTTTATTCTACCCCGGACACTCCCATCTATCTAGTATCTACTAAATCATGTTCTACTGAAGACACAGCCTCCATGTACCTAAGGTTAGTTATCCTCTAAGCTGTCAAACCAATATTCAGCCACATGATCTACCGTGGCAATGCAATATGCTATCTTCATGAAATTCGCTAGTATGAAGTAGTACGATGTACTAGTAGCATGAAACTTCTCCTGACAGCCTATATATATACCACCTACCCAGCAAGGAGTACAGACTACCGGACAGCACATACCCTGTAGAACACATCATACTCCTATTTTCTCGGTTCAAACAAGACGATCAAACAATGACCTCAAGATCTCAGCCAAGCGACGTGATCGATGGAGCCCGTGTAGAATCTCAAACAAACTTGTTCCAGTTTTCCAGAAAAGCCGGGCCAGCGAGAAGGGCAAAACCAAGTGTCAATCGCCTCTTCCCCCACTGCCCGTGACGGCACCATCACCCAACAGGGCCAAACGCCATCGATACGAGGGGCTTTTGTGTTTCAGATTTGGCCCCCCTGACAAATCATTGGCGGCGTGTTTTAGAATGCAGTCCAGCTATTCCATTTTTGGCCTAGCGTCGCTCCTAGACGTGTCCCCGACCGATCGGGCCTCCACCAGGTCAGAACATGGTTTGGTTTGTGGTTTTGTCGCAGCACAGTAGCATTATTATTATTATTCGGCTTCGTCCTCTTCTGCCCTCTTCCTCCTCTTCTTCTTCTTCCTCCACCACCACCATCCTTCTGGTCTCCCTCCCCTCCCCCCGCCTACCAAGCGGGCATCGCCTGTTCAACTCGCCCATAGTCTGTCCCGGCATACATCAACTTGTGACCTACTACTCCAACGGTGGGAAGTGTTTCAGATTCCGATAGCATTTCCGTCATCAAGGGCTGAGTAAGAAAACGGCTACGCAAAGCACACCAAAGGCATCCGAATTGTCCTATCTCAGCCTTAACGCTTATCATCAATCTTTTGGTGGCATTATTGCATTGAAGGCTCAATTTGTGAGAATCCCTACAGTGCCCGTTTTCCCGGCCGTGTTTTCCCACCCCTCTTCTGCGGGCTCCTGTTTGTTTCACATTCACCGGTCGAGAACCATGGAACTAATTGGTACTTTTTTTTTTTTTAGATAGGATCGCTCTATACCATGCAATAGCCCTTCGCCCGAGCTTTTCCTTCGAGGCCTCTCGTTCCTTTCAATACAAAAACAATATAATCTTCCAAAAAACTCATCTAATATTTAACGGGCTGACCGCTGCCAACCTCCGTGGCCGTGTGTCTATGACTATCCGGAACGATTTCGTCATAAAGTCCTCGGCATCTTTTCAAAGAAACCGTACTTCCGAGCTGTGCCTCATTCACAATGTTGGCATCCAAGACATATTCGGCACCATTAAGCTTGCCGACACCTCAAGCTTCAGCACCGTCCTACCATACTGGATCATCACACAAGTCGACCGGTGCGACAAAACTGCAGGATGGAGTGTTGTTCACTAGCCCGACAGAATCAGAATTTCCCGAACAGGGTGGGCTTGAGGCCATCCGGTGAGTCGCTTAGACTAAATGGGTTTCAGGAAGATGTGGTCGTACTGACCGTACAACAGGGCTTGGGATGAGAAGCAAGTTATCGCGTGGCTTCATAGCATAAACTGTGGCCAATATGAATCGTTATTCAAAGGTACTTTCAGACCATAACAGAGCACGATTCCCATCTTTTCTACAATGAGAAGCGAGTAGTATGATGGAACTGACTGTGTTCAGCGAACAATTTCAACGGTGACAACCTCATGGAATGTGACCAAAAAATCCTCCAGGAGATGGGCATCAAAAAGATTGGTGATCGAGTGCGGATCTTTGTTGCTATCAAGCAACTCAGGAACAAGTCAGTAGCCAACCGTAAGCAAAAGAATATGGTGAGTGGTTCCATTTTGAATTGATCTAGAGCGTTTTCTCATTGTTCCAGAAACAACTTGCTGCACTTGAAGCCCCGATCTACAATACCCTCTCAAACACCCGACAACCAACTCTCAACAACCACACGTCTCGATTGGCGGAATATGACTCTCATGGAACCGGGAAATCATCGCGTCCAGGATCACCATTACCATCCCATCGATATGTCGCCAGTCCTCTGGAACGGAAGGAACAGGGACAGGGCTATTTCGGTCACACGCCTTCTACCGGCTCCAACTCTGGACGAAACCCTGGGACTCCCAGCGACGCAGGTCAAGGTAGACACCTAAGACAGAACCCTAGTCTTGATGGCTTGACGATGGGCCCGCTGCCCAACTCATCGGTGATAAGAATTATTTACACCGGTGGACAGACTAAGGTGTTGAACATTAGGCACTGCAAAACACCGGATGAAATCATTCTTTGTGCGTTGAGGAAGCTTCAGCTCCCTGAGCATCAATACCGCAATTACTGCTTCTACGTATTGGATGGTCTCGACCCAGAACCTTCTAATTCTAGAAGGCTCACTGATGCCGAGCTCATGGAGATATGTGGAGGCACCAACAGGTCTGAACGTGGCCGCTTAATTTTACGGAAGATCCATGCTGGAGAGCCAGAGACCGATGAACTTCGCCGTGCTTCTCAGCTTGCACAAGATGAAAGCCAGACGGCCCACTTCAATGCCCTGAGCGGGTCGAACCCTCGCAATCAGATGAAGATTCAACAACTCACTGGCGAGTCCTGGCATAATATCAAACAGCCAATGTCGCCTGTATCTCGACACCCTCCGAGCCAGGGCCAGAACCCGAATCTCAGTGAGCAGGATCCCCAGCTGTCAAATCTGGATCGCCATCCCGTGGCCAAGCTGCGCTCGTTCTTTGGGGCCAGACCACCAAGTGAAATGATCATTCACGAAATCCAGTCTTACTTCCCTAGCCATCACCGGGAGGATATCGAGAAAACCATGCGGATGTCGGTCCGAAGATCTCAGCGCCTAAGCCGAGCAACGAGTCGTTTGAGTGTCGTCAGTAACGCAAGTTTTGCATCTAGCTTGCGGGATGCGAGTTTGCGGGATGCACCTCCAATTCCTCCGCTCCCGCCAATCCCACCAATGCCGAGCCTTGCTGATAGCTGGTTTGCCTCTGAAGCTGGTTCCCAAACTGCCCAGACTGCCCAGACTGCGCGTCCTGCTCGGCCTCTTTCAGTCACTAAATTCAACCTGCCTCAAGCTTCGTATAGAGATTCAGTCGCATCGAGCTCTCTACAGCCTCTTCAGGAAGAGTCGCCTGTTGAGCCAAATCGCAAGTCTTACGTTTCGTTTGACAGTGGATCTGATGAGCCTAGTACCTCACGCCAGAGCATCTTTGACGAGAGCGCTAGTGTTGCCGCAACGGATGGTGGCTCGATGAATGAAAGATTAAGTGTCCTTGTGGCCGAGGACGATGAAGAAGAGGATGAGGGTCTTAACGATTTCTTAGCTGGAAACAACTTTGCACCGAAGAACTGGATGAAGGGTTCTCTGATTGGTGAAGGATCCTTCGGAAGCGTTTTCCTTGCCCTTCATGCGATTACTGGAGAACTCATGGCTGTCAAACAAGTCGAGATACCTTCAGCTACCAAGGGTACTGAATTCGATAAACGCAAAAACAGCATGGTCACTGCGCTCAAACATGAAATTGAGCTTTTGCAAGGCCTTCATCATCCCAACATTGTGCAGTACCTGGGCACTACTGCAGATGATCAGTACTTGAACATTTTCTTGGAGTATGTGCCAGGAGGTTCTATTGCTACGATGCTCAAGCAATACAACACCTTCCAAGAGCCGCTGATCAAGAACTTTGTCCGTCAAATCTTGACTGGTCTTTCCTACCTTCATAACCGTGACATCATCCATCGGGATATCAAGGGTGCCAACGTTCTTGTGGACAACAAGGGTGGAATCAAAATCTCCGATTTCGGTATCTCCAAACGTGTCGAGGCCTCCACACTTCTCGGTGCTCGAGCCAGTGGCACTGGCGTTGGCCATCTGCACCGACCGTCAATGCAAGGTAGTGTCTATTGGATGGCACCTGAGGTCGTTCGACAAACAGCTCATACCAAAAAGGCTGATATCTGGAGTTTGGGTTGTCTTGTCGTGGAAATGTTTATCGGAGCCCACCCATTCCCCGACTGCAGTCAGCTGCAAGCCATCTTCGCCATTGGCCACAATCAGGCGAGACCTCCTGCTCCAGAGCATGCAAGCAAAGATGCCAAGGCCTTTTTGGACATGACTTTCCAACCCGACTTTGAACAGAGGCCGGATGCAGATGAGTTGCTCAAGTGCCAGTTCTTAGCCACGCCTTTGGCCTGAAGCAGGTCTTCAGATCATACTTGCGAGTTCTTTGGCTAGCAACGCAGTCACGATTTATATCCATTTCTTTCCTTTGTTCCTCGTGCCCGAGCTTCGCGACGTCTCTACACGCAACACCAAAATAATTTCGATATCTTATTGTTCGAATTTACATACTTGAAATACCCCAGGAGCCTTCGCTGTCTTGTTTGAGAGTCCATCTGTCTCCGGTTCCTCATACCGTTGAGGATACCATGTCGGTGGTCTAGTGGTTGATTCTTTTGGTTAATTTTTGGAGATGTCCAAACATTTGCATTTTCAGGGTTAATTGGTTTACTCATAAAATTGATTTTATTCTAATTCATCACCATATCCTTTGGCAATTGATGGTTTCTTTCATGTTGAGCTGGTCATATCTGCGCTCTTATTCTTGATGGATTGTACTATTATGTTTTGAATGAAACAGTGAAGAGGAATTAGTCCTGTCTAGTTTGATATTATGTATATCCTGGAATATTATGATTTAGGCTGCCCTGCAGTTGGACATACAAGACGAATATTTTTTCTTCTTTGATGAAGTGGTATTTTTGAAGCTTTGCTTTAACAAAAAAGGTTTGCTAGGTAAGATACTAAAACAGGAATACTTCACACAGGCCCCAACGTAGGGATCGAATAAATGCAGTTTCTATGTTACATATTTATTGTGAATAGGAAATAAAGGAGAAAGCGACCGAGCCCACAACAATAGAAGGATAGTCTGGGATATCACTGATGATACCAGACTTGCTTCAACTCTGGGATACGCATTCAGACTCCCAAAATACATGCGCCAAAATCAGACCAGCCAAGTCTTCTTAGTTGACGACCTTGCCATAGAAGGGAATTCCCATGGCACTGAGGAGAAGGCGAGCATCCTTGTCGGTTTTGGCACTGGTGTGGAGGGTAATGTGGCAACCGGGGATCATCTTGGGTGGGTACCTAAAGATCAAATCATGTTAGACTCGGATGCTTCACACAACAATGGTGGTACATGTGTCAGAAAAGACGCAGCTTACATATCGTAGTTGACCTCAATTTCAGGGAACAGAGCCACATTCTCCGATTCCAGACCGAAGGTGATGTTTCCACTGCTGTCACCGCTGCTACCCTTGACACCCTCCCAGTCCTTGATTCTAGGCATCACAACGTCGATCAGCTTTCCGAGGAAGTGCTGCATGTCCTCGCCGCGGAGCTCTGCCTTGACCGCGACTGTGTCTCTCCCGGGGGCGATGCTCCAGGTGGCAACGCTAGACTTCGACTTGAATGTTTCCACGCGCACATTCGAGATGGCCTGCACCGCCATACCCGCTACGTGCAGCCATGACGAGTTTTCCTGAGCGGCTTGCTTGACATAGCTGTGGATGGTGATCCGCTCAACCTTGGGGATGTTGTTGAAGGTAATCGGCTTGCGGAGCAACCGCAAAACATCACCTCCACGAGGTCCGCGCAGTGTTCGGTTCTTGTGGTAAGGGGAGCTGTCGTCCCATCCACGGAGACGAGGAGCTTTAGGTGGTGGCTTGAAGCCCGGGGGGTTGTGAACGTAGCAAAGCGTGAGGATATCCGGAGCGACAGTTGATTGGTATGTCTGCTCCGTTCTGGGGAGCGAGAAGGGACCCGGGACAAAAAGTCGCGAGGAAGGATCCGATGGCGGAGGGGGCTGATGAGGGTGCAGAGGACCACGGTCGTATTTGGGAGAACGGAATTGATAACTGGATTGCGGAAGGTTAGATGTGTCTTATAGTGGATTGTGTATGCTAGAAACCAAGAACGAGCATCAAAGCAGCCACTTACCGACTCCTTGGGAGCTGAGTTTTCCTCAGTCTGGCTTTCGAAACCGGATCAAACGACTTCACGACATTTTCTGGTACTGAACCAGACAAGGAACTGGCAGACTCGAGTTCGCTGATGTCCGACGGAGACCTAGACGATGCTTGATCGGAGGCATTGCGTCGCCAACAGATGCTCTGGGGGCGTGCTGAGGGCGCAAGTACCCGGGGCAATGACCTTGCCAGGTATCTGGATGGCTCTGTAGCAGCCATTGGGATGGGAATGGGGGGTGTCGGTGCTGTAGACTGGTCGAGACTGAAGCCGATGGCCTTCCAGAAATTATTTCCGGATCTCAGTTCGGGACAACATCACGTGTTATTTTAGTGCCTTAATACTCAGGCATAAACAAGGTGTCTACATTCACCGCAACGTCACATGCGATCTGCTTCTCTTCCCCGCCAAAAAGATAGGCGGCCATGATTAACTAGATTATTGCTGACGATCCTGTGTATCAGTCTTCTGACAGTCTGACCGTCTTATTATTTCTGAATCATCATCATTAGCTTTTATTTGATCAGTCTGAATTCTTTATAACCCCCCCATTTTGTCGTTTCTGGATGATCATGATGGCCTTGTCACAGAACATGTGATGTCACTACAATTCTAGCATCCTCTAAACTGTCTTGATTGGCAGTCTATGGCTTCTTGCGCCTCGTCAGAAGAGCCAAACACCACCTGATATGCGTGGTGACTCCACTAGAGCTGTTCTTCGTGTGCTCCATGGGAATTCTGGGGCCTTGCCTAATCTTCCGGTGACTCGGGGTTTGTACGCGAATCAATACACCCACATGCATCTACAATTCTCCTACCTTAAACATAAATTTAACTCCCTCATTTTTTTTTCTTATCTGGCTGGGAACCTTTACTACCCACTCAAAGAGCTTTGTTTGTGGGTCTCAAGCTGTGAAAGATGAGCGGAATTCACCGTTTCCTCACTAGGCGTGAGCGGCATAGCAGATATAGCAAGCATATCAAAGAAGAGGTACAGTCTTTCATTCACCCCACCATCGACTTTGTTTGATCCTAATGTGCTTCTCGATAAAGACCTCAAATATCCTCAGTCGCCCTCTTTTTCGTGGGGTTTTCTCTTCTGATGATACCCAGGAGGCTGATAATGATGATCACAAAAAGGTAAGGAGATTTTGTGGTCGCTTGTGAGGCTTGAGCTTACAGAAAATCAGATCAAGCTACTCGAGCGTCGCGTCGAACAACTTGGGATTACGGGCCTTACCCCGGAACATATCAGCTATGCTCTGCGATCTCCCCACGCACAAGGAGATCTAGACAGAGCATTTGATCTGCTTCTTCTTCTCCAAGACTCAATTGAAGGTATAATCAGGGGATATACCCCGAAGACCAAACTTCTTGGAGCAGAAAATCGCTCGGGAGTCACCTGCTATCTCGATGCTTTGCTTTTTGCGATGTTTGCTCGACTTGACTGCTTCGAGGCCATTTTATACAAATCCTTCAGCGATGAGCCTCGTCGCAAACTTGCAGTCCTGCTCAGGCTTTGGGTTAACATGCTACGATCAGGAAGGCTCATCACGGCGGACCTGGTATGTATTGTCTCATGCCTATCTGTTAACAACTACTGACTGTATTCTTTCGACAGACAACACATTTACAAGACGCACTTGCTCAATGTGGTTGGGAGGATGCAGCCCAACTTCGTCAGCAAGATGCCTCAGAGGCATTCACATTCATTACAGGAACGCTGGAGCTGCCTCTTCTGACTCTGAAGATGGACATCTATCACACAGGGAAGGAAGATGAGGCTGGTGATCACAAGTTTGTCAACGAGAGGTTGTTGGAAGTCGCTATACCTGAGCCAGTCGAAGGGGAGACTATAACCCTGGAGGATTGCTTGGAATCGTATTTCAATAACAGGATCGAAGTGAAAAGGCATCTCGAGCGTCGCAATACTGTGGGCTCCATGAAATCATTCGACTCCATGTCCAAAGGGTTTACAGCGCACGTTGAGGCAATTGAGCTCAGCCCAACTACTACTGGATCTTCGCCAACGCCGTCCTCGCCGCGATTTGGAGAAATCAACTCCCTATCATCATTTACTGAGCTCAGCGAATCGGCTTCACCCTCCACGGAGGTACCCCGGCGAAACAGCATTGTTCAAGAACGGTTTATCCCTGACTCGAACCACGATACAAATGGAGACGGTGGACTTACTCCTACTCCGCAATCACGGAAAGGTTCTTACCGGAAAGAGGTTATGATGCCTGCATGGCAGTTCTTCAGTTTGATACGTATGCTCTAACAACTCTCTTCTAATACTCGATTGTGGGTACTGATACTCTTTCTCAGCATGGTACACAGATAATTCGCCCACCAATGACGCTCAAGTTGCGGCACACTTTTCTTCGAGAAGACCTATCCTTGGGATGTGTCTGAAACGATACTCTGTGTTGTCCAACGGAAAAGCAGTCAGGCTCAGTACATACGTTGATATTCCGACGGAAATTGGATTGCCTCACTTTATCCAAGATGACAGCATGGACGCGGATGGGCCAATATACGGAAATTTCAAACTGTCCCTGCAAGCGCTGGTCTGCCATCGGGGAAATTCAGTGGAATCGGGTCATTATATCGCGATTGTTAGGGGTACAAGCGCCGGTGCCTCTCCGGATGGTTCCAACAGCAATGATCAGGACACTTCTGATTCCTCAAGATATTGGATGCGCTTCGATGACTTGGCAGCGGAGCGTGTCACTTTGGTTGATATCGAGCAGGCCCTAAAGCATGAGTCGCCATATCTCTTGTTCTATCAGATATTGCCTGTTCACGAGGATGCTGCGGAAGCCAATTTACAAAACAAACCTCCTTCTTCTGACCTGTCGGAGGATCTTGAGGATTTGGATGCAGCGGGAATCACGCGAAAGCTACTCGGGCTCTCGGTAGGCGGTTCTGATGATTGCAACGAGGAGAGCGTGTCTGGTCGGCCGAGTTTTGAAATCACTGGCCCGGATAATGAAGAGCTCGAAACGCCTGGGCGGAATGAGAGGAAGCAAAGTGTAGCGTTCTCCGAGTCTGTTGATCCCCCAGGAAGCGCTAGAAGCCTTCAAGTCGTATCCTCGAGCTCACCCAAACTTGTCGCCAAGGACGATGATGGAAAGGGTGCTCTTTCTAACTCGATGTACGGATCCAGGGCAAACAGGAGCAACCCTGGGAGTCGTACTGGGAGCCGTGCAGGCAGCCAAACAAGCGAGAGCAGGATCAGCGCAACCTTTTCGCGATTCACGGGAAGACGCAGCAGAGACAAACCCTTAAGTGATGGCCATTCCACGGAGAATGAAGGGGAAGGCGACGAGCTTGCCGCAGACAACGAGCTGAGATCCCAGATCGGAGAAAGCCTCATGCCAGCCAGCGACGAGGGCAAAGAAAAATCTTCCAGAGGACGGACCAAAGACCGCGACAAGGGCAAGGGCAAAGGCAAGTCGAAGGAAAAGTCCCGCGAGAAGACAGCGAAAAGATTGGAGCGGGAGTGTGTTGTTATGTGACGATCATGACCGGAGGGCTATGGATACCTTTACCAGTCTGATGATTTGGACAGTTGCTACTTGCTTTCACGGATAGATACAGATGATACCCAGCTATGGTTTACAGTCCATGGCTTCTATTTCAAGGAGTTCTTTGCTCATTTCTCATTTCTCATATCAACAGCATGGGATTGGTTTCATGTCGATAGACCACATGGGGGAAGACGGGAAGGACCGCGGAACAGGTTCTAATCATGTATCTAATAAATACTCGGTGCATTAGTGAAAACTCTATGGAGAAGCTGATGGCCAATATGAATATTTTGCTCTAAAACTACGAAGCATTCATGAGGACTAGTAATTCGGCACTGGCCAACCTACGCCCCATCCACCTATACATAGTTGCTGCGTAGATCCGCGAGACAGATCAGATTTCCCCTCTCCCAAAAAACGTGAGCCCCCCCTCCCCTTTCGATTACCCATCATACAGGGTAACTAACGAACTTGAAAACCGGATTCCCCTGCCTTATCCCACGCCCATCCCACCCCATCACCTTGCGAGGCTACACACAACACACTCATTCCCTTGCACAACCCTCCCCATGACCAAAGAAATCCGACGATCCCACCACCCGGTTGGGGTCCGCATCCAAGCCCTCGCCCTGATGACCCACGGCGTCGATATCAGACTCGTGGAGCAAGTGACCGGGATGCCTCGACAGACAATCCAATTCTGGGTTCGAAAGGCTCGAGAACGCGGATATAACCCGTATGTGGATTCGCGTATTCGGATTGAATATGTGGAAGATGGGAAGCGTTCGGGGCGGCCCAGGACTTCTAGATCTACGGGATTGTCGGTTTTGGAGTTGGTTGAGCAGAATCGTGCTCAGGGAGGAGTTTGATGTTGGTATGTTTTGTCTGGAATTGGGGGTTGGGAATAGCTAATGGTGGACAGGAAAAGGATCGACTTGATGAACCCACAAGTCTGCGAGCAAAGATAATGCGAGGCAGGTCAATCCCCTCTTTTTCCTATCGGCAGGAGATATATATGGCGGAAGGCGTTTTAGGAGTTGCTTTATGGGCAAAAACTAGATTGATCTGCGCTTTTCGCTAGCGCTTTATCTGTATTGAAGATCACCACTTTCTATCTATCAAGGGGTTTCAATAGGAGATCATCTCGAAGATGAGATTCCCAAATACATGTAATAACAGAGGGCAACAGGGCAGAAGAGTCTAGATGTTGCTATTCAAACCATGTAGCGCAAATATATATCAACTGGGTTGCCGTGATAAGACAGTTACGCCTTAGAATAGCCAGAGAAAGCATTTTAGGCACACACCAGTAGATTTGACCTGAATTCACAAAAAGAGAACCCCATTAACCACTGTCGTTAATAATTATGATATCAGAACAAAAAGAAGAAAAATGCAAAAATGAAATATCAGTTCCGACACGGGGAATCGAACCCCGGGCTGTCGTGTGAGAGACGACGATGTTAACCACTACACCACATCGGATGGTTGTTGAAGAAAGCAGGCTTATTTAAATTTATGAACCAAACTAATCTGCATAGCTACAAAGGAAAGCCACTCCGTACACCACATCGGAACAGGCAGGATATGCATATTTGGATGGCAAGAGATTGACTCCAATAAAAGACACAGATAGCATCTCCGGATTGATCAGTATAACCTTCCTTTATTTGCAGAAATTGCTTCTTCACGATAGCAGATGCTGTTCGTAGCCTCAGGCACCACTACCTTCCAAGGCATCAACACTCCGCCTCCGGAGTGATGATGAGCTCTCCACCACCAGCACAGCACCTCCGAGCTATCTCCACGCCCAACAGCCCGACTGCTTTGGCCGGCCCTTCTCTCCCTTTCAGTCGCGATATGATATAGCGCTGTTCTCTACAATTGGCGCACCATGGCGCTGGACGGATCCAGCGGTTATGCTGCTCCCAGCAATCTAGCTGAGCCCGCCGACTCGTCTCTCCCCATCTTCGATGTCCAACGTGTTCAGCTTCAGTTTTCGATAGCAGCCGACTTTGTCGCTGCGCAAGTGGCCAACAATGTGCTTATCCTGGCTCTATCGACCGGTCGAATCCTCCGGATAGACCTGGATACCCCCGAAGACATCGACGGTAGGATGGTTCCTATAGCTGTCTAGGTCCCCGCACCAAGGCCTTCTGTAAGTCGCGAAATGCTAAATCATATCCTCATGTGCAGATATCGACCTTCCCAAGAAGTCCTCCGAGATAGGACTGATTCGTCGGATGTTCCTCGACCCTTCTGCGTCCCATTTGATCATCACCACGACTCTGGGTGAGAACTACTACCTTCATACCCAATCGAGACAACCGAAACCGCTGTCGCGCTTAAAGGGAGTTTCAATTGAAAGCGTTGCCTGGAATCCATCGCTTCCCACGGCTTCAACGAGAGAGATTCTGCTAGGTACCACGGATGGCAGTGTCTACGAGGTCTACATTGAACCGTCAACCGAATTCTATCGGCGCGAAGAAAGATATGTCACTGCAGTTTACAAAGTTCCCGATGGATCGCCTGTCACGGGAATTTGGACGGAGCAAATACCCGCGAAACCCGATCAGAGACGAATGCTTGTCGCAACCCATGGGAAATTGATCCACTTCATAGGACGGGCAGGGAGAAATGGAAAGGAAGGCGGAGGCTCTATATACGCGGATCTTTTCCAAAGAGAAACTCCATTCATCCATGAAGTCAAGGCCTCTTCGACTTCCGCGCCATCTGCCCTGGCTATTTCGCCCACCGCGGCTGAGGACACTGACAGTCATTCAGGGAAGGAGTTTGCGTGGTTGAGTTCGCACGGCGTATATCACGGTCCGCTTCCATATGACGGGGTGAAGATGGATCAACCCTTTGGAGATTCGAAAATGCTCCCGCGTTCGTTATTCCCAGCAACCGAGTCCGCACGGGGAGGCAGGGAAAATGATACAAGATCCCATCACTGCTATGACGCTGTCCCCATGGCACATACTGACACTTGTTGAGGGAAGGGTGGTCGCCGTCAACCGCCTTAATGATGAGATTGTCTATGATCAAGCGGTTCTAGAACCTGGGCAAAGCACACTGGGTCTTTTGACAGACTCTGTACAGAACACGTTCTGGCTATTTACCGGAAAAGAGATTTACGAGATTGTTGCCCATGACGAAAACCGGGATGTTTGGAAGGTTCTTCTCCAGAGGCAACAATTTGACGAAGCTCTCAAATATGCTCGTGGAAGTACCCAGAAAGATGCTGTCGCCACTGCTTCAGGTGACTTTCTAGCCAGCAAAGGTCGATACCTGGACGCAGCTAAAGTATGGGGCAAGAGCAGTAAGGGCTTCGAGGAGGTTTGTTTGACGCTGATCAATCGTGGCGAGCATGATGCTCTGCGCCATTATCTACTCTCCCAGCTGTCGACATATAAAAAGTCATCTGCGATGCAGAGGATCATGGTGGCGAGCTGGCTCGTCGAGGTTTTCATGTCCAAGTTGAACTTTCTCGATGACAAGATAGCCACCCGAGCGGGAGTAGCTGAGGGCACAAGTACTGAAGAAGTCAAGAATCAACTGCGCACTCTTCGAACCGAATTTGAGGATTTTGTTACAAAATACAAATCGGATTTGGACAAGAAGACGGTATACGACATCATCACTAGCCATGGCCGGGAAGAGGAGCTGCTTTACTTTGCTACAGCGACCAACGATCTCAACTATGTTTTGTCATACTGGATTCAGCGCGAGAAATGGTCAGAGGCGCTCAATGTCTTGTCAAAGCAAAGCGACCCGGATGTGTTTTACAAGTATAGCAGTGTCCTCATGACCCACACTGCGACTGGGTTGGTCGATATATTGATGCGCCAGACGAACCTGGACCCTGAGAAGCTTATTCCGGCGTTGCTGAACTACAACAAAGCCGTAAATACGCCACTCGGTCAGAACCAGGCTGTACGATACCTCAACTTCATAATCGTCAACCATCCCAGGCCATCGGCAGCCGTGCACAACACCTTAATATCGATCCATGCGTCAAGCTCCTCATCCTCCGAGGCTGGTCTTCTCACCTACCTCCAATCGCAACCGTCTTCCCCGCCTCCATATGATGCCGATTTTGCCCTCCGCCTGTGCATCCAGCACCAGCGCGTCCAATCCTGCATCCACATTTACAGTGCGATGGGACAGTATCTCCAAGCCGTCGAGCTGGCTCTAAAGCATGAAGATATTGAACTAGCCGCCATAGTCGCCGACCGACCCGACGGCAACGACAAGCTTCGCAAAAAGCTCTGGCTCCTCGTCGCCGAGAAAAAGATCCAACAACCAGGCACCGGAATCAAGGACGCCATTGAATTCCTCCGTCGATGCGAACTCCTCCGCATCGAAGACCTCATCCCCTTCTTCCCGGATTTCGTCGTCATCGACGACTTTAAAGATGAAATATGCACCGCCCTAGAAGATTACTCCCGACATATCGACGCCCTCCGACAGGAAATGGACAACTCGGCACAAACAGCTCGCCAGATCCGCTCCGAGATAGCAGAGCTAGATACGCGCTATGCGATTGTCGAGCCGGGCGAAAAGTGCTGGATCTGCTCGCTGCCTGTTCTCAGTCGTCAGTTCTTTGTCTTCCCCTGCCAACACGCCTTCCACAGTGATTGTCTGGGTAAAGAGGTCCTCGAGGGAGCAGGCGGGAAGAAGAAATACATTCGTGATTTACAAGCGCAATTGAGTAGAGGCGATATAACATCCTCCAAACGAGAAGAGATAGTCAAGGAATTGGATGGGTTGGTTGCTGAGGCTTGGTACGCTCCCCTCACAGTCTACGTATTCCTCTCATGCTAATATTATGTTTCAGTATTCTCTGCGGTGACCATGCCATCAAACAAATCGAGAAACCATTCATCACGAACGCAAGTGAGGTGGACGATTGGGCTTTGTAATGAGCCTTCCCTACACTACCCCGTCCATACTCTTTTGATTTTCTTGTTTACGTATTGTGTCGTTTTACCTGGCCAAATCGGCCAGTTGCATTCCTTTTGTGAGCGTTGTGTTGTAGGGTTTGATATGAATGGTTTTTAAACAGCCTTTATGATTTCCTTTTTTTGCGGTTTTTCTTCTAATATAGGAATCTTACGTATTGATATTATTTCCTAGGGCCTGGTTTGATACAATGTGTACCAGGTAGCTAAATACAGCCTCATCCAATAGTAAATACAGATACAGCATCTAACAGCGATGCAGTGTACACAATATGTATTAGGTAAATATGAAAACAGAAACGAGCTACCCTTAATAGACAAAAGAGATAGGAAGGTAGGTAGGTAGTAAGTTACAAAAGTCGCAAAAGGTCCAGATCTTGCGCAACAGCCGGACTATACGGGGCGCAGTCCTCCAGGAACCGCAGCATTTCGTTATTCCAACGTTCCCAGCCTGCGGGGAGGGTATCTCTGAGTCGGGGATTGGGGGAGTGGGAAATACAGTAGAAGAGAAGGATTTGGCCGAAGAATCTAGAGGATATTAGATTTGGGATATTTGACGGAAGCAGAAAGGGGGGAGGTACTGTGAGCAAAAGGCAAACTTGATGGGAATGCAGCTTTTCATTTTTCGGAAGATGCCACCGACGACAGGCCAGCCCATGGCGTTTTGGAGGCCGCTTTTGACCTGGTCTAGGTCGTCGTCAGAGAGGGAAGCTGGGATACGGAGGGCTTTGTAGAGGTATGGACGGCCGATGTGGAATTTGGCGATTAGGAAGCGGCCGCGGAGCATGGCTTCCGTGACTGCCGTTGCAGGGGACAGGGGACGATGAGGGTCGATGGGGAGTGGGGAGAGGGGTGCTGGGGAGGGATTGACGTCTGTTGCCGGGGTGGTTGGGAGGGGTTCAGTGAATTGGAGGGCTGCAGGGAGGTTGATGCGCCATTGTTCTAGCTGGTGGTGGAGTTCGGCGTTGATAGCAGGGAGGGGGAACGTTCCCGAGTCGGCTGTCGACATGGTTAGAGGGTGATGGGGCCGGGGTTGATGCATGGCTTGCATGACTTACAGTAAAAGTACAAAGAGTGACGGATGCGGGTTAGGATGATACGATGCGCGACCTGCGCGAGGAAATGGTATTGGAAGAACGAATCATCGATCTCGTCGGATGAGGATATTCTGGCCGAGACAAAGGCCGTCGTCTCGAAGCCAATGAATTTTGGAATGGGAACGAATTCCTCGAGACGGGCAAGTCCGCTCGGAGGCAGGTGTAGTTCTTGCACAAGAATGGTTTCGTTCATTAGACAGTTCCAGTACACGCGGGATTTCATATCGCCCTCCCATTCGTCAAAATTCACATTGTGGCTAGAATGTTAGTGAGGTCAGATGGACATCATAGACGATCACTTACTTGGTGAGCATCGAAAGACAACAGGTAGCAGCACGATGGATCATTGCCCACGAATCCATTGGCCGGAGGATCTGGCTGTAGTATACGCTGCTCCAGTTAGATTGACTCGTTTGGGTAGTTGAAGCTACTTACGAGGACAGCATGTAAAACTGGCAGCTTTGGAGATCATTGCCGCACATCAAAAAACCAATACGCCGACGGGCTTCGTTAAAGAAACGCAGACCTGATGGCTCCTCGTGAACTACACTCATCCAATCTGGGGGTTCAAATCGACCGCTTCGAGTACCTGGTAAAGGATAGTTTCCCTCGCGATGGGTCTGAACAGCTAGACAGCCCAAGGCCATCACATTTAGAGCTATACAGCTCTCCATGGTATATCCGAAACCATTCTCAATTGCTGCACCGAGAGTGAGCGAAAAGTAAAAGTTCTTGTCCATTATAGGCGTGAATGGGTTGAAAGTGGTGAAAAATGCATCTGAAAGACCCTTGATCATCGCTAGGGGAAGTGCCTCTAGCCATCCATCCCCAGACTGTGGAGGGAACGGGCAGATATACATGGGCAGAGGGGGTCGTTTCATTTCGAGATCAATAACGTAGTTCTTGCCTAGTCTCTCGTGGGCCTCAAGTAGCCTTTCCGGAAGGATCTCTCGCGCTCCAGGCCAGAGAATCACACCATGCTGGCTGAATGAGATGGATATGTGTCCATTTGCGTTGGTAGTTTCTTGATGCTCATCGAATTCAAAATCGTCAGGCTCTCCCATTTCAGGTGTGAAGTCTTGGGGCGGATTATTCAAGGATGCTCGTTTGTTAATATCATAATTGTTGCTGTTATAGGTCGGGGGATTAGTCTCTCTGGATTCATCAAGAGTACGCAGCAGGTGCTCATTATTTGATTGCACATCATTGGCAATTGTAGATGGAAGACTCTCTAGTTTTGTCTCTAGTCGATGAAGAGTGCTCATAATCAAGCTGAGAGACTGGTCTCGTCTATATGAACCTGTCAGCCACCGGATCTGAATTCCACCAAGACCACACTTACTTGGAAGATTTGCGCTCATTGTAGATACACTCCAAGCCCTGGGACTTGCAGAGCCCACATTTAGGACGCGACTCGTCACATCTTGTCTTTTTGAGACGACAAGTTTCACATGCCTATATTGTTAGCGCCATATTGACAAGATCGAAGGTCGAGACATACCACGGTGGCAATGAAATTGCGCGGCTTCTTGGAAGAGCCAGCCGACTGCTGCTCGTCACTAGGGGAGAGAAGGTCGTGGATGGGCAACAGACCATTGTGATGGCCGTTATCGATAGGCTCTGGTGGCTGCGACGGAAGCGCTGAGCCACCATGGGATAATGACTCCTCGAAAGGACGCTTGCTCATATTGCATGGCTGGCAGGGTAAAGGATGACTTTTTGCAAGCCAGGGTGATCAGTCAGTCCATTCTCCTGCTCTTGCGATGGCTGTCGTGATGCGAAGATGGAGATGCAATGAGTTGCTGGGCTCTTTTTCCGCTGCTTCTTTCGTGGTGGGGCTGGATTGTGGGCGGCCAATCAGGGGTGATGATCTGTATATCATGTGGCATCAGATAGGAGAGTGTAAGAATTGAGAATTGAAGAATTGAACTCATAGATTATAGAGAGAGAAAAGGATAGAGAGTATTTTATTGTTAGATTCAGAGAGTAAATTATATTGTTGTTGTATTGTAGTTGAAACTATTCTACTGTCAGCTATATATTCCCAACGTTGGAAATGACTCAACACCAAATACCAAGACACCCCTATTCGATTAAATACAATTATCTCGATATCAGTTTATATAAAACATTCAATCGAAATAATAGCAATGATAGTTAGCTCATACTGTACTGACTAGGTTATTCGTAAAGATGCAGAAAGTATGGAGAAGAATAGAATGTATCCCCTAACCTTTAACTCAGAACTCAGAAGATGAAATCAAAGAGAACAAAACAAAGATCAGTATATCCAACATGTCTCAAGTATCACCTGTAGAACTGAGATACACCGTTAACTCAATCCAGTAATCTGTATAACGGTATATCAAGGAACCAGGAATGAAAACCTGAATGCCCAAGTCCGAGACTGCATATGCAAGGCATACAGACCAAACCTGCTGAAACGAGGGCATAGAAAGAGATTTCCATCGTACATTGCATTGATGGAGCAGATCAAGATCCAAGATTAATTCATGAGGTTAAGAAAAGCAGATGTCTTGGATTTGACAGTGGGTTATGCAAGGGAGGCTATACCGAGATGCACTGCTACTCCAGATCTTTTTACCTTGCAGGCTTCATGTGCTATCAGAATCACAACATTTAGTAATTCAGATTCAAATTCATATTCATAACCATAAAAAGTATTCATAACATAAGATGATAAAGTAAACAGAGTTCTAGAATCATTCTTCGCCACATACCAATCATCTGTTGACGCCATCAAAGTCCATCCCGTCCCAACACTCGTATTCCCAAATATCAAGAAGAAAAATAACAGCGTCTCGCCATTCAAGTCTGGACGGATGCGGGGATTTGACGAATGATGGATGGAGAAGGTGTGTCAGATTTGAAACGGCTTATACTTATGATGTCGATGATTGGGTTGGTACGTCAACTGAAGTCATGAATGTGGCTGGCAATCTATCTCCAAGAGAATGTTATTGCTATGTTGATATGATATGACACTCTGACATGCATAACAGAAGACATCTGATTAATCCTCCTTATGTGCCTCCTTGCGGAGAGATACATATGCCGTGTCGTCTGTATGTTGGATGTGTCTCTGGATGTACTCCATGTACGACTCTGTATGCTGATCAACGGCCACGCATGCGGAGAAAATAGCCACATTTTTTTTTTTTTTTTTTTGGGTGCGCGATTTTCTGGCCTCTGTCTATTGCCAGCTTGCATAACGGAGTAATTGATAGTCGGATGGGATTAGTTGTTTGTACCACATCTCATGGACTAGTCGGATATTCCAAAATCTGGGGAAGATGAGAAAAAACTCGAGAAGATCATCCGTCTAATCAGTCTGAACTGAGGGGAAATGTCAATTCAGTTCGTTAGTTTGATGTGCCATTACATAGTATACAGCACACGACCATCAGATGACCGTTACTTTTTTCTCCGTCGATAGTATCATTATTCCAAAATTAAGATGAAGATCGTGCGGGGTAGACTCACTCTACATTCTACTTACACTGTAGGGAACAGAGTGTCAAGGTGGTTGGGGTATGTGGATTTGGAGGCGCTGATATCATCATGAATTCATCTCAGATAGATGATGATATGGGAGGATGAGATGATATGAGATGATATGGAAGATATCTATCGTGGACGAATACAAATCGTATCAACTGATAGCGTGATAAGGTATCTACGTTTCTCTATCTAGTCGAGCCAGCTAAACACGGTTGTCCAAACCTTCGTTAATTACTTGATAACATGAACCAGACTTGAAGTCAGTCAGTAGTCAGTCGGTAGTTGAATGACTTGTTGATTAATGATATCTGATGTTGATGGTGTGTTCATATGGTGATGGTGGTGTGTGGCTAAACACCAGTCGGGGAGCTTCTCGCGTGATGCCGGCCAGGGAATTGAAACCACGTATCCAAACCATGCATGAGGCCGACACGCAAGCTGCAAGGTCACTTCCCAAACAGAGGCGGTCAAGGGCCAGATCTTCACCGCTTCTACTACATACTCTACATACAGTCTGCCTACCACATACAGGCAAAGTCACAGTAGCATGAGGCAGACTTGTAGGCAGTGTAGGCATACAGACCTAGATGGTAGAGACTGTCCTGTAGGCGTACTGCAGACCAGCCACAGCGGAAATTTCCCAGACACATATCTCCACTGATTCCGAGACGTAACCCCGCAAATCGACTGGATCAGATCATCGCTGATTTCTCCTGATTGTCCTGGATTTACTCTATCTGCTATCACGACAATCTGCCTGTTACAAAGCCAACCCGCGCGCCAATTTAACCCAGTCTCCAACGTCGATCAGCAGATTGAGTGATTCTGCACGCTGAGAGTTATTCTGTGTAAATACGGTAAATAACGTATCGTAAGATCATAAGATCCAATCCCAAAATTGCAGCTGCCCCATCGCAACCACTGGATCACTGGAGGCTAAACTTCAGACCTCGACAAATCCCCAGGCTTTGCCCTCCCCTCGATTCCTCGGATTGTTCTCTGATTGGCCATTACGCCATCCTCCTCGATGCTGACTGGTCATGGCGCCATGCAGCCTGGGAGATAGCGCTGAAGATGTCTGGCGCTGATTGGCCTCCCTGCGCAGTAGCGCCAGGTGCAAGTGTCCAAAAATGGATATGCTGTCGCCACTCGTTGCTGCGCCATTGAGCCAAAGACAGGGTGGAAAATGGAAGCGTGCTGCATCATCCTCGGCCTCGGTGGATACTCCTTCAGGATGAAAGCAGCAGAGATCGCCAGGACTCCTTTAGTGACTCCGTAGAGAGGCGACAATCAGTCCGAGACTCCAATCATGATATGCAGCTTAGTATTCTTTGTCTAAAAATGATCCTGGACCTGCAGGATTCCCTGTCTAATTAAGATTTTGAGGTTATTTAGAGGATAGACAAGTACATAGTAAACACAGTAATCTTAGTAGTACCTAGGAGTACTTTGTAGTATGTAGTAGTACCTTGTTGTCTATGTAGTAGAACTCTCAGGAAACTGTAAACATGCAGATACTTTACTATGGTACAGACTACAGTACCTACTTGACTAACGGAAGTCCCGAAGGCCGAAACAACGCATTATTGAGTAAGCGTCTACGTAGGTAACTGATTCCAGATCTTATGGAATGTCTGAAACCCAGCCAAATCATTATTGACACCAGACTCAGCAACAACATAACCAGTACCTAACAACAAGCAATTCTTCTTGTCTACTGATGATTCATTCAGGGGACCTGGTGGACCCCCTTTTTCCGGAAACGGCCTGTCCAGAGGCTGTCCTCGACCTGCAGCCCAAAAGGCCCGTGTGGGTTTGTTGGTTGCCGGAGATCCCACGTATTGTTACCACGAGGAAACAAACTTTGGGCCGTTTTCCACCGTCTGCTGGCTGCTTTGTCGTTGCTGGTGGTACACGCTGTATCGGTATGGTAACGGAGCCACCTGTCATTGGCTGCCCGGCTCCGCCCTGTCGCTGGTTCGCTGTTTTTCTCGCCAGCGCTGGCCGGTTCCACCCTGGCCTTCCGGCTTCCCTACGCTTCGCCCCCCCCTCCAAATGGTTCCACCCCCTCCTAGTCATACATGATTATTACTTACCATCCATACCCGTCCCCATCCTAGTTAGACCTCCTTATCCCATCATCATCATCCTCATCATCCTTCTCTCCCATCTTTCCATCTTCTATCTTTCCCCATCTTCACCTTTCCTCTTCCTCTTCCTCTTCCTCCTTCCATCTCACTTTCTTCTCTTCTTCCGTCTTCGTCCACGCTTCTCGCTTCCGCCTTGCTCCTTCTTCGCTACTTGCGATTTCGCCTCCCAATTCAATCATCCCGTCGTTTGCCGCCTCGACGCTTCCATTTAATCGAACTTTTGTTTCGCCCTTCTCATCGGTCGTGGCTTGATCAGTGCTCTTGATAAAGCCTTAATTAGTTCAGATCTTGTCTCCTCTTGTCTGTTCTTCACAGAGTGCACTCTCTGCTTCGATCCTCTTCCCTATCCGGCCTTCCGAATACAGCCGTGACTCATCGTCCTCGACCACACCTCAACTACTCTGGTCCCCCAACGACTCTTGCCTCTTCGTCAATACTGTCAAAGTCGTCCTACACTTCAATTGCCTATAACGTGTTGAAGGATATCAAATTCGCTTGGTTTTGCCTCGCTGTCAACCGTTGCAAGTGCGGGATCTGGATTGGGCCCTGGTATTTGGTTCTTCTGCCTCTTTTTCTACAAGAGATTGGAGACACACTGTACCAGTCCTCCAGACAACTTCGCACTCGTATATATCCCTCTTGCTCAACAGGAATTCTCTCGTCAAAATCTACTGAGGACCCTATGACTCATTGATCTCGAGCCTTGATTCCATTTCGATTCCTGAGTCACCCGAGTACCTGCCAGGTGTTCGAAGGCCGTCTCTTTTCGAGACTTTACTTGTATACACTCGCATCAGTTTACGATCTTACGCAGCGCTTTCTATCTCAACTCTTTTGATTTCTTTTCTGTCCTCTCTTCGGACTTTCAAATTCAGCCTTAACTCACTTCGACACTCTTTTCGTCGCTTTTCTTACATTCGGCCATCGCCTCCCTATTATTGAAACGATATACAAATGAACCAATAACGTTCTCTACAATCTCTTTGTCTCGTCTACCCCCGTTGGGTATCTTCACTCGCGCCTCGCGCCGTCTCGTCACTTCGATTCTTTTTCTTTTGTTTCCATATCCTCACTTCTGGTATTTATATGAAATTTTGAAACAACGATCCGGTGTTTGTTGTGCTTTCGACTATTATTCTTATCTTTCGACTTGCCTTTTTTTTTTTTTTTTTTTTTTTGATTTCTTCGGTGGTTCTAGGTCTTGTTGGGATTCAGACCTGTTACTTTCTTCTTTTTTAATCATTACATAACTAAGCCTGGTTGCTGTTCTGTTTGGTTTTTGCATTATTTTGTCAGAGGTCTTTGAGCGTTTAGATATTTCTCCATTCATCAGGCGAGCATCATCTCAACAACACCCGCCACCACATCTCATTCTCTCGGACAACTTTGTCGCTTTTGGGAATACAGTTTTACATCATCGGTCATGGAGTGCTTCAAGAACAAATTCGTCGATGGCCAGCTCTTGGCTGGCCGGTTCCGGACCATCGCTCCTTTGAATCACGGCTCGTTTGGCATGGTCTTCCTCGCCAGGGATACCAAGACCAACCAAGATGTCGCCATCAAGTGCCTCACCAAGGTATCTTCTGGTGACCCCACCGAACCCTTCCCTATGGATGACCGATTCGAGGAGCTCGACTGCCACCGAGACATGGCACATCACCGAAACATCGTCAACCTTGTCCACTCCTTCGAGACCGAAGCACACATGTACTTGGTCTTGGAATACTGCGCCAATGGCGATCTCTACGAAGCCATCCGACTGAACCGTGGCCCCTTGGAGACGGAACATGTGCGTGATTTCATGCTGCAGCTCATCAGTGCAGTTGAATTCATTCACTCCATCGGCATATACCACCGCGATATCAAACCAGAAAACATTTTCTTGACGCTGGACGGATCTATGAAACTTGGTGACTTTGGTTTGGCTACTCGCGATGCCTGGTGCTGCGAAGCCTGTGTTGGCAGTGACCGCTACATGGCTCCGGAACAATACGATCCGGCTGCTACCGGTTACTCTGCTGCCAAGGCTGATGTCTGGGCCATTGGTATCTGCTTGCTCAATGTTCTGTTTGCCCGCAACCCCTTCGTGACGCCGACAGAATCCGACCTTCTCTTCGCAGACTACGTTCGCGACAGACAGTCTCTTTTCGACATCTTCCCCAACATGTCCCTGGATACCTTTGAGATCCTGAGACATGCTTTGGCTCTCGACCCTGAAAAGCGTTCCCTGTCTGCCGTGCGTGACGGTATCATGAGAGCCGTCTCCTTCACTACGGACGATGAGGCTTTGGACGAATTCTGCACGGACGACCGCGAAGTTGTTGCTGCAAGCGCCAACCGCGAACCCCTCAGAACTCCTTCCATCCAGAGCCCGCACGTCAACCAAGGCGACTCTTTCCCCTGGGCCAAGGCATTGCAGACAAGTCCGCCTCAGGCCATTCGACAATTGTCCGCCATCCCCGATACCGAAAGTTATACCGAGGATCTCTTTCCTCCTTCCGAGACGGCTGGTACGTCTTGGTTCTCGGTTCATCAGGGAACCCCCTCTATGGCATCTGTGTTGGACTCTGCTCTAGGAGAGTCTTATATGGGTTCGCCCTTCACCAAGCGGGACGTCCGATACCCTCCTCCTTCCGACCCTGTTCCAATCACTGGCTCTTTGCCCAGTCATGCGACCAAGCCCTTGCCTTCTCTTTCGATGGTGTTTGGTAAAAACAAGAACGACCAAATTTCCAAGAGCTGGAGTGATCTCTGGGACGAGGAAGAGGAGTCGGAGTCGGAGAACGAGGACGTGGCATTCCAGCAACGACGCGAGCAGAACTCTCGTAGCTGGAGCCACGAGTCTCAGAGTGCCGGTGTGCCTAGCCCGATCGGTCTCCGCGACCCTCAATCCTCTTCTCTTCTCAACGCACGTTCTCTGAACCAGAACAAGCCGGTCACCGCGCCAGTTGAGGTACCCGCAAAGTCACTGGACACTAACAGTGGCACTGTTACCTCTCACACTGCCCCGACCTACCCCCACACGCCGCCCAAGAAATCGCACGTCGACAAGTGGGCGGCGTTGGGTGACAAGCGGAGGAACTTCAAGGCTAGAGAAATTCATTTCAGCGAGAAGAAGTCTCCGAACAGTGTGCCTTGGAGGAGAGACTGGGGTCTTGGATCGTCTGGATTCGACTATGGGTCTTGGGCCAAGAAAGAATCACCAACCCAAGATCGCCGCCGTCGTCCGTTTTTGGAGAAGGGTTGGCGTCGCGAGGGCTCGGATCCGAAGCCCGCCAAATTCCCTAGCAGTTATGACGGCAGTGTCGATGAGGATCTGGATCTCGTCGGTGGCTGGCACGATCTTCACCTGTAACATCAACGCCATTTTGTCTGTTTCTCCCCCCTTTTTCAGGTCGTTCTCATTTTGTGTTGTTCCGTCGGTCAGTTGGGAAAAAAAGAGAATTTCTTTTCTTGCGACGTTTCCGAAAATTTGCACAAAAAAAACCCCGGGCACTGCTTTCACTTCGTGTTATAGATTCTCTGTTTGCTGCACCCATCCACTCGATATTTAATCTTTTTCGTTTTCCATTCATGTACAATAGCCTCGAGAATGGGGACGGCAATCGGAGGCGAAGAGTTGTTCAAGTCACCATCAGTCTTGACATCTCGAAGGAGTGGTTCTGGGGAGTTTTGATATTTTGTTCGATTTGGGGATTGTGTGTTTTGTTATGATAACATCACGGACAACCATGGGATAGCCCTGGAGCGAGGGCGAAGGACAGATGGAATGTGACAGGCTGGAGGGATGATGAATGGCTATACCTACCGTTGTCAACCTCCCTGGATGTCAGTCATTATTCGATCTCAGAAAGAAAACAAGGTGGAAAAAAGTGGCTATTATCTTTCCCACTCTCCAAAAGCACTGAAAATGGAGTCTATTCTTGTAACTAGCAATTTGAATCTGAGATAGGAAGAGGACAATAATCAAAATCAAAGAAATAGTCCCAAACATGAGTTGCTCTGTAGAGTTGTGTGTAGAGTTGTATAGAAGTAGAAGAGGAGTATTTTTGAAAGTGCTTGGGACAATATATGGATTTGTGTGTGGTGTAGCTAGTGTGGAGCTGCCAATGACAGCGAGCGGTGAGGACAGGCGGTCACGGGCGGCGCTTCGGCCTCTCTTTGCCTTCAGCGATAAGCCGGATGTCCAGCCACGCTGATCGATGTACTTGTCCTCTGCAACGGCTTTGCGCAGCTGACGATCGATTCGGTTGTTGCATATTATTGTTTCTGGTTGACTGTGTGTCTCAAAGACATTTGCGATTGTTTCTAAACCCTCATTGTTCCTTGATAATTAAACACCCCCGTTCGTTGCCAGCCAGCCCGTGAGTCGGAAGAGATCGCGTGCTGTCGCGACGGTGAGAAGAAGCGGTCGAAACGAAATTGGATTCTGACCGTCTTTCTTTTGCCCCTCTCTTTCTTTCTTTTTTTTTTATCGCTTCTTTCTGCCCTGTCTTTTTTTTTTTTTTTTTTTCCTTCTTCTACTTCTCTAGTTGCGTATTTAAACCCTACCCCCTAGACGCCGGGGGAAAAAAGAGCGAAGAAGCCTACACGATGATTGACTTTGCCAAGTGAACTGAGATTCTACCTACATACCTCAAACCTACAATTGACCGTCCCATACGGAGTATCGCCACTCGATCAGATAGTTGCCCTCGAGGTGAACGAACCGAACCCTACGCTACCGCCCCAGCCCACTCAAGTTAGTTAGTTACGGGGTATAATCCGACCGAGTCACGGAGGGAGGAAACTCCGACTCTTGTCGCATGATGTTGACGGCAGACTGGATACGTGCATGTCGAGTACACTGGGTCATTCTCGTTTTCACATTACTAGGTGATACGGCCGGGGAGACGGATGATGGTCGACCAGTGTGTCAGGCGCGAGGGTGGAGAGAGGTAGAGGCGGAGTATATTCGGTATCCTATATGCGCGGAGACTCGATGGGGAGGAGAGAAGCAGATAAGACAAGATGGGGAGCCAACGCCTACCGAGGAGGAGGTTACTGTGACTGTCTCTATGTCTATGGAGTCGGCTACGTCTTCGAGCACCGCTGTCGATACAGCTGATGAGAAACCCGATCACGAACTCGACACCGATTCTCCGCTAGACAATGCGAATTTCCTCTCGTTTGAGGATTGGAAAAAACAGAATCTCGCCAAGGCAGGGCAGTCGGCGGAGAATGTGGGTGGACATCGGAGGGCGGATGCAGCGCACCAAGAAAACAGGAGGAGACCGACGGGGATAAACAATGCGTTGGATGCCCTGGGCGATGACACGGAGATTGAGCTTGATTTTGGTGGGTTTGGGACGGACACGCCCGAGGCTGCGAAGCCTACGTCCTGGGGATCGAGGGTTTACGCGGATAATAATCTGAATGATGCGGACCAGAGGGATGGGGAGGGTGGTACTGCTGACTCTGCTGTGCAGGGAGTACCACTAGCTGGTGCATCGCGCAGGAAAGATGCTGGTACGACTTGCAAGGAGCGATTCAACTATGCCTCGTTTGACTGTGCTGCGACAGTGTTGAAGACGAACAGCGAAGGGAAAGGGTCGTCGTCGGTTCTGATTGAGAATAAAGATAGCTACATGCTCAACGAGTGTCGGGCTAAGAACAAGTTTCTCATTTTGGAACTGTGCGATGACATCCTGGTTGACACTGTTGTCCTCGCCAATTACGAGTTCTTCAGCTCGATTTTCCACACGTTCCGAGTTAGTGTTTCCGATCGATACCCGGCCAAGCTTGATCAGTGGAAAGAGCTAGGAGTCTACGAGGCGAGAAATACCCGTGAAGTTCAAGCCTTTGCGGTTGAGAACCCGCTTATCTGGGCGAGGTATTTGAAGATTGAGTTCCTCACGCACTACGGGAATGAGTTCTTCTGCCCTCTCAGTTTGATCCGAGTACATGGGACCACCATGATGGAGGAATACAAGCATGATGGCGAGGTTGGTCGAGTGGAGGATGAAATTGCTACTGAGGCTTTGGAGGCTGCCACTGTGGCTATTGATTCGATAACGAATCGTGATTTAGATACACCTAGCCCCGTCGAGGTAGCGGCTCAGCCCGTTGATAAACCGGAGACAAAACCAGAGGCTCAGTCGGCGACTTGTCTGGCTCATGGCCCTGACATTGAAGCGCTTCTGCTGAAGGGTCCTTTTGGAGCCATGGATACATGTAGCCTTTATATTGGACCAGCTGAAGCTGCTGGGTTTGAAGAGTTCTCTGACCCGGCCTCAACTAATTCAGCAACGAACGATGTTACTGTCTCCAGCGCAGAGGATTCGGTGCCTGTATCTCCTGGCTCAGAGGTGCATGTAAAGGAGACGGCTGGAGTGCAGAAACCGAGTCCTGGACCGGCTGGGGTTAGCAGTTCGACATCATCTACATCGGTTCCAGAAACCGGGCAGCAAAATGAAACCACAGAGACGGAGATTAAATCGACTATTGTCGCAAAGGAAGAGAACAATCCTGCCCCGGAATCGATCAGGCCTTCTGTCACGCAACCGCCCTCTTCGAATCCAACCACGCAGGAGTCGTTTTTCAAATCGGTCAACAAGCGGTTGCAGATGTTGGAGTCGAATTCGACTCTGTCGCTGCTTTACATTGAAGAGCAGTCGCGTATTTTGCGTGATGCGTTTAGCAAGGTCGAGAAGCGGCAGTTGGCGAAGACTTCTACGTTTTTGGAGAACTTGAACGTCACTGTTCTTAATGAGCTGAAGCAGTTCCGGGAGCAGTACGATCAGGTCTGGAGGGCAGTGGCCTTTGAGTTTGAGCACCAGCGCATCCAATACCACCATGAGGTTTTCTCGCTGAGTGCGCAGTTGGGTGTCCTAGCAGATGAGCTAGTCTTCCAGAAGCGGGTGGCCGTGATCCAAAGTATTATGGTTCTGTTCTGCTTTGGCCTCATTCTGTTCTCTCGCGGTGCGGTGAGCAGTTACATGGAATTCCCCCGTGTCCAGAACATGGTCTCGCGATCGTACAGTTTTCGATCGTCGTCTCCGGGCTTTGGCTCTCCATCTGTGAGCCCAAGTTCTACCAGACCTACGTCCTCATACAGAGGGGGCAATGGCCACCGGAGGAATCTATCCGACGATTCTCAAGGCGACGCACCCCCCCAGTCCAACAGTGGAATATTCCCCACCAACACCCGTGTCAGATACCTCGATTCAACCAGAGCAGACAGGGAACCATGAAACATCTGACAGTTTGCAAATTCCGAGTCCGGAACCGTCACATGTCCGATCCCGCAGCAGTCCGCCTGTTTTGAATGGCTGTGATGGAGATGTTGACGCAGATGGTAGTTCGCAATCTGGGCTGTCCAATAATTCTGAGCTGCAGCTGTCGATCCCTACATGAGTGTACAGATGGATATCCCTTTGCAATCTCATGAAGAAAAAAGGCGACAGGCGACAGGTGACGCATGTCTGCCTCACATGGCCACTGTTGTGACGATCACCCAGCCAGGAATGCAACGTCCTGTCATTCTTTGCGTACTGGTCTCGCACAAAGCCAGACACCCTTGAAATCCGTCTGACTGGAACTGGAAGAGTTTACCGGATTTATTATAAGACACCACACCACCACGACAAGGATGTTGACGGGGCAACATTCGTATACCTTGCAAAGAGATGTCTGACTGACTGGCTTTGGTTGAAAGCCACAGTGACATTCTCTATTACGCCAACAATTTCCGGGGGATTTTATCATTGTCTCCCTTGGTTGGAATATCTTTTTACTGAGCGAGCATGGGAGCAGCGACTGTGATTATTATGATGACTTGATGCCTGTACCTATACTCGGCGATGTTGTTGATTTTTTTTTTTCGTCCTTGTAGCGCATACCTGTTTCTGTCTACTGTCAATAATAGCTATGTACATGTACCCCTTTGTACTGAGAAAATAATTAATGAGCCATGAAATAATACCAGCGATGAATATATATGATGTCACCACTCCCTGGATCTAGTAATATTGTTCTCCTTTGCTTAGAGAAATGGGCAGAAGCAGCCTGTTGCCATGACAACAATCGATGCTGTTTTTTTCTTCCCATCCACTTTTTCGCTTCCACCAAAACTGCCTCGTCCTTATCCGATAAATCCAGCTGCACGTCTTCAATCCTTTGGAAACAGAAACAATTTCTTTTGACAATCCATCCTCTCTACATATCACTCTTCTATCCAAAAACACCAAACACAAAAACACAGTCATAATGGACGCAACACAGACTCAGCCTCTGGCCGACCGATCGACCAACACCCACCTCAACAACGAGAAGCTCAACGACCTCAAGAACGCCCCTGCCAACATGAACTCGATGGAATACCATCGCCAGGTCCTGCAGGGCAAGATTGACAGCGGAGACAAGTGAGTTCCATCTTGATAGTATTATAATGAGTTCAAGACTAATGACGATGAACAGAGCCCAAGCATCCTATGTTTCTCCTTCAGATGAGCTGATGAGCCCCTGCACGAAGAAATTGAGTGATCTCAAGGGAAAGCGATTCAAGAAGTACGTTTTTATCCATTCTATCCCCTTGCTGAAATTTTGATGGTTTGGTATTAATATTTGTGTTTCTACAGCGTCGGAAAGCCTCAGTCTCTGTTTGCAAAGCTGGGCAAGAAGAATTTCGAAGCCTCGAGTGCGGAACAAGCCAACTCTCACGCAGACGGACAATAATAAACAAGCAATCTGGAATGGGATATAGATGGATGCAATAGGACGTATACTCTTGACTGATGTCTGATTCTTTCTGATCCTGCGCTGGTCGCTGTGTGAGGAACTTTTTTTTTCTCGTCGACAGGCAGGAAGAGTGTCGGATTCCATCCATCGCATATATCCCTTTTTCCTCTGGGCAGTGCCCATCGCAATGTTTATTGTCTATTGTCTTTAACTGGTGATGAGGTTCTGGCTTTTTTCTTCTCTTTCGCTTTATTTTCTTTTATTCTTCTATTATCTCTGTTTCTGGATTCTTATGGACCTTTTCTGCTTTGCATGCGATGGTAATGAAATGGGGTTTATGGGTTTATAGAGGAACTGGGAAATGAATTGCTTTGTTTTATCGGCCTGGTTGGGATGTTTTTTTGCTTGGGAAATTGAACTTGAATCATGAAAATGATGAAAAACCTGATATGCCCTTTTTTCTTTCTTCTTTTTGTATTCTTGATTCTTTTGGCTTCATGATGTGTTGTATATTGGATACTTAATCGGTAACTCCGTTGCCTCGGTGCGAATTCCATGATTTTGTCTCACCACTTTTTATCGTCAATTATCTTCTTCCTTATGATCAATTTATTCTATTCATTTGACTTACTTTGAAACCATAATTAATAATTAATCATCCTCGTTGATGCTGGAAATACATTCCCAGTCCTTCAGCCGAGCGCAACCTCGGCTTCTTCTCCACACCAGCTTCGCTTCTTTCTCCGCAATCCAGCGCCTCATACGATCTTGACGACTATTTATCTTCCACCCTCCCTCCTCTTTTTCAATATCTCTTAACATCCCACTGTTGGTTTTGATAATTATTCCTAAAATATCATTGACCATTCCATCATGTCCGCATCTGCAAGAATTCCCCCATCGCTCAGCCGTTTGTCAGCGACCGGGCCAAACGAACACTCGACCTGGTACGACACCATCTCCTCTCTCTTCTTATAACAGCAACCCGACTAATATCCAATCCAATCCCCCTAGGTCGAAGAATTCGTCGAGAAAGAATGTGTCCCTGCCGAAGGCGTCTTCCAGGCCCAACTAGGCGAAGGCGAGAAACGATGGAAGACCACCCCCGCCGTGATTGAGGAGCTGAAAGTCAAGGCCCAGCGTCTGGGTTTGTGGAATATGTTCCTGCCCAAGAACCACTTCAAGCAGGGTGCTGGATTCAGTAATCTGGAGTACGGGTTGATGGCGGAGTATTTGGGTAAGAGTAAGCTTGCTTCTGAGGTTGGTTTTCCCTGCTCCCCATGGTGACGGAGAGGATGCTGATGATGGATAGGCTACGAATAACGCCGCCCCCGATACGGGTAACATGGAGGTTTTGGCCAAGTATGGCAATGAAGCGCAGAAGCAGCAATGGCTTGTGCCGTTGTTGGAGGGGAAGATTCGTTCGGCTTTCCTTATGACGGAGCCCGATGTGGCGTCGAGTGATGCTACGAATATTCAGTTGAATATCCGTCGGGAAGGAAATGAATATATCCTTAATGGCTCTGTATGTTGAATTCACCCTTTCCTATATATATCAAACTAACGGGACTAGAAATGGTGGTCTTCTGGTGCTGGTGACCCCCGCTGTCAGATCTATCTCGTCATGGGCAAGTCGGATCCCTCCAACCGTGATACCTACAAGCAACAATCCGTCGTTCTCGTCCCCGCCAACACCCCCGGCATCACTGTACACCGCATGCTGTCGGTGTACGGATACGATGACGCCCCCCACGGCCACGGCCACATCACCTTCACTAACGTCCGCGTCCCCGTCTCCGCCATGGTCCTAGGCGAAGGCCGCGGTTTCGAAATCATCCAGGGCCGTCTGGGTCCTGGCCGAATCCACCACGCCATGCGCACCATCGGTGCCGCCGAGAAGGCAATCGAGTGGCTCATTGCCCGTGTCAACGACGAGCGCAAGCAGACCTTCGGCCGCAGCCTGTCCTCGCACGGTGTCATCCTGGAATGGATCGCCAGATCGCGCATTGAAATCGACGCGGCCCGTCTCATCGTCCTCAACGCCGCTATCAAGATCGACCAGGGTGACGCTAAGTCTGCTCTGAAGGAAATCGCACAGGCCAAGGTGCTTGTGCCCCAGACTGCTCTTACCATCATCGACCGCGCTGTCCAGGCTTACGGTGCCGCCGGTGTCTGCCAGGATACACCCCTGGCTAACCTGTGGGCTATGATCCGAACTCTCCGTATCGCTGATGGTCCTGATGAGGTCCACCTCCAGCAACTCGGACGGAGAGAGAACAAGGCCCGCAAGGACCCTGTTACCGCCAAATTGAACTGGCAGCGTGATCAGACTGACCGCTTGCTTACGGCTAGTGGGTTCAAGGCTAAGAGCCATTTGTGATTTCATAATGAATAGGGAGGATTGTGTTTATATAGCTAAGAGACACCAATCATAACCAAACATACAATGGGAATTGTAAATGTTCACTAGATACACAGCAAGTGCAACAAACCTGTACAACACGGCTACTTGGTATACAACTAACATTCAAAATTCAACGTATGCACTTGATTCAAATCATTAACACCATATCTATGAATGAGATCCCCAACATGAAACCATGACATGAATGAAAATATAACCCATACTTTTATGAGTACCAACGGAACTCGAAACTTCATACCCAAAACCTCATGAGTTCTTCATAACCTGCCCCCTCGGAAGGAAAGGGCAGCTCTACACTCGCCAGCGAGTCATGAGCGAGCGAGCGAGAGAGATCAAAAGAAAAGTAAGAAAAAAAAATTATCTAGTAATCGTCGTCCTCGCCTGCCCTACGCTCCTTCTTGGCCTTCTTCTTGTTGGCCTTGAAATGCTTCTTGGTGTTGGGTCGCACTTCGGAAACGTCCACGCCTCGATCCAACGCGACCATCAGTCTTTCCTTGCGTCCGGTCAGGTTTGTCCGGATCTGCTGTCCTTGTTCGGTGTACTGGGAGTTGAAGGGCATCGTCATGCGGCCAGCGGACATTTTGGACCCAGGTCCGAAGAAGCCGGTGTCCAGATTCCGAGATCGGGCACCCAATTCCGCTGGGCGCTGCTTGACAGGGGGCAGCGATCCAAGGGCGGGATCGAGATCGGCATTTTCGGGGTCTTCTTGGGCAGCTTTGGCAAGAATCTCTTGTCGTCGCGTTGGAAGATGGGCGACATCGTAGAGTTCTTCGTTGAAAACCAAGGGATCGATGGGTTCCTGGCCCTCAGGTGTAGGTGGTGGGTGGCAGTAAAGTAGTTTACCATTGACATAGTCCTTCAGGACATATCTGGCCGCTCTGGACTCATCAGGCTGTCCTTGACCGGTAGTAGCGAAACCACGAGCTCTGGCATAGGCTCGTAAGAGTTCATAGGCAGTTGGAACACCAGTACCGCCCTCTTCGATAGGCCGAGTGTTGATCTTCACACCGTAAACATTTTCCACAAAGTTTCTTGGGATACGCTGAGCAACCAGTCCGGCAGGGCCGATGAATTCACGCTGTTGGTCGATGGGCAGGACACCGTTGACAACGAGTTCAGCCTTGGTCGAGGCAAAGTTGGGGAACACCAAACCGGGACAATCGCAAAGCATGATCTTAGGAGACAGGTTGAGCGTCTGGAAATGCTTGGTCTTTCCTGGGGTTGCGGACACGGAGACCTTCTTGGCTCCAAGAAGGGCGTTGATTGTGCTAGACTTTCCGACGTTGGGGTAACCAACAAGACCGATGACGGTCCTTTGCTTGGGCTTTTGCTCTGGGTTATCGCTCTGAGGCAGAGTTTCAGGCGTGTTGGCAAGGAAGAGCTCTTCCAGCTCGTCCGTATCGAGAATCTCTGTTCTCCGAGACTTGCTGGCACCGGCAAGATCGACGCCCCCTTCTTCACCTTGATCCTCTTCAGTCGCCGGCTGCTTGCCCTTCGCATCCTGGATATCCATTGTCTTGGTTGCATCAGCCAGTCCTTCCTCGCTGTCACTACCGGCCTGGTCTGCCTCCAACTGGCGTGCCTCATTTCGGTCCTTGGCCAAGTGAGCCGAAAAGAACCGGTAATCGATGCCTTGTCGCTCGAAGTAGTCCGCCCACGACTCTCTTTGCTTCTCAGTCAACATATCGGCCTTGTTGACAAGCAATAAGTTCGCCTTCTTAGGGTCTATTTCCTTAACGTAGATGTCGAGATCCTCACAGCGAAACAGCAAAGGGTTTCGGGCATCGACAATTTGTACAACGAGGTCGGAACGTTCAATGACACGCCAAAGCTGTCTCCACACCTCCAAGTTTCGCTCAAAAGGAGTCATCAGAAGGTCGTTGGTTTCCTGAAGCTCAGCCAGACCTCTCCGCCATTCCAAGAGACTCTGTCGTTCCATCACGTCCAACTCCGCCGGTGTCGTTGTCTTATCCCACTTGGGTCTTCTCGGAACGGTCAAACGGGCCTTGTTCTTCTGTTGCTTCTTGACAGCCGATCTCTCCTCGGAGGCTGATAGGAGGTAAGGGTTCTTCTGGTCCGCATGGATGATCTTGACGTTGTTGATCTTCTCGGCTGTGAAGTCGGTCCCTGCAAGCTCTGCGGTGCTCAGGAATTCATCGAGGGCGGCCTGTTCCGTAATACTGCGCATCTTCACCCACGAAGCCTCCTTAGCACCATTGGTGACGTACATCTCACCATTCATGTCCTTACGGGCCACGGCATTATTGTGCGAGACTTTCTTCTGGTTTGACGCTTTGCCTTTGCCAAACCGGTCCTTCATGAGACTGTTACCGAGTCCCACGGAGTTTTTGGATTTTGCGAGAACCATGTTGGCGGTGACTGTATATATTCGCTTTCAGTCTTTGTTCCGCCTGTAGACAAGTGATGATGTGAAGAAAGAAGAAGGATCGAAACACACGATCGGAGGCGAGGGAAGAATTATTATTAATTTTGGTCGAAAAAAACCCCGCGCGGATAAGATAAGGGGATGAGTCAGCAATACTGTCACAACTCGTTTTCTCTTCGAATAACATGCATATAATTCTGAAATCGAATATGAGGGCCCTTAACTATGGCTTGATCAATAGTAAGAGCAATACCGTGTAGAAGATTTGTAGAAACAAGCAGAATCGATCGACCTTGTGGGCAAACAATGGCGATAAGATCACGTGATGCCATATCATCCCACTTTTTTTTCTCTTCGAAAAAAGACCAGAAAAAAGAAAATTCATTGCAGACTGAAAGTCGACTTTCCGGACAGCTGGGAACTTACTGCAGGTTAAACAAATTTCCTGTATTACCATCGACAAAATGCCTCCAAAACAGTGGATGTACGTTTAAGACCAGAGAATTCGCATCAATATCTGATGCCTTGATAACTAACCCGCTGCGCACACAGTGACAAGAAAAATGCGACTACATACCAGCTATTCCACCGATCTCAGCATGACCCGCTGATTAACGACCCTGAGGCCGAAGACCGTGTTCTACACGCAGTCTATGGCCCCCCTATCCCCAGTTCCGAGGCTTCGAAGCGATCCAAGAACCTTGCCGACCTCAACAATGAATTTGGAAGCAAGGCCGTCCGAAAGAACGAGGGTGAAGCCGCCAACTATGGTGTCTACTACGACGACACCAAATATGACTACATGCAGCACTTGCGTGAATTGGGAACCGGAGGTGGAGATGCGCACTTTGTTGAGGCAAACGCCAAGGGCAAGGCGAAGGGCAAAGGAATGAAGCTGGAGGATGCCCTGAGACAAGCGACCCTGGACGACTCGAGAAGCGAGTTTGGCGACAGCATGTACGGATCCCAATACGGTGATATGCGCTCGACAACTACTTCGTATAGCCGGAAACCGACGTACCAAGATCAACAAAACGTCCCCGATGCAATTGCAGGATTCCAGCCCAACATGGACCCTCGTCTCCGTGAAGCTCTTGAGGCTCTCGAAGACGAGGAGTTTGTTGATGAAGATGGAGGCGAAGATATTTTTGGCGAGTTGACCAAAAATCCGGAGGAGATGGATAGCGGCGACTGGGAGGATACATTATTCGACCAAGAAGACGAGGACGATGATGGATGGGAGTCGGATGCAACAGAGAAGGCACCCGTGCAGACAGATACCACAGATGCAAAAGCAAATGGAAAGAGCGCCCCGGATTTGGCACCTGGTGAACTTCCCGGCCATGACGAACCTGCCCCAGACTTGCACCCAGAGGACCAGGGTTGGATGCGTGAGTTCGCCAAGTTCAAGAAGGACGGAAAAGCCCAGGCACAGCCGGCTGCAACCCCGAGTATCGCCCCATCGGAGCAGCGCAGCACTCTTGCATCCACTGTCTTCACGGAAGGTGGCACAGCAATCCGAAGAAAGAAGCGCAAGGGTGCAATGACCAATCCCTCCGCGTACTCCATGAGCTCTTCGGCTTTGGCCAGAACCGATGGTCATCGACTTCTCGACGACCGTTTTGACAAGGTGGAGGCACTATACGCCCTCGACGAAGAAGACGAAGAGTACGACGACAACATGTCCATGGTTAGTGGCATGACTGGCATGACCGGCATGACGGACATGTCGACTGCCTCATCCCAAGCACCCAGTCTTGTCGACGCCAACGGAACCGCGGTGCAACCCCGTCACAACTTCAACAACATCATGGATGACTTCCTCTCCGGATGGGATGACAACACCAGCGCCCAGGCGAAGCGAAAGGGTGCCAAGGCCAAGCGTGGCAAGAACGGAAACGAGGCAATTGGAATTAGAATGCTGGATGAGGTCCGGCAGGGTCTGGGTGCTCCGAGGTTGTCTTCCAAAAGAGTCCCTGGCAAGGTATAGATCCAACGAACTGCAATGACATGATATCAATTACTGGCAGGAAAATCGGGCTAGGCGTCTGGGTTCTTTTCTTTTCTTATGCTATGTGTTTGTCTTTCGGTATGAGCATAAAAATATATTTCTTTGGTCTATGTGGAGTTTTGACATAGCCATCAATAATAGAACATGGTATTTATCTTCTATACAATTTCAACAAGTAGACTGCGATGCGGACGTAGCATCGATTTTATATAGACTCCTGTATACAATTATCGTCACTTATTACATGGGGTATTACAAAATTCGGTCTATCCAAATAGAATGCAAATGATGTTACAGCGCACCACCGACCTTTTCCACAATCCACATGGCCAACCGCACATTCCAGCCTACTCGTCTTTCGGTCCGTCTCAGGTCCTCTCTTGAGATGGCTTTGGCGTCCTTTTGAAGCAATTCAGTCTCAGCACCCAGCCTTTTTTTCAATGTTTCATCATTGGTAACAACCAACGCGCCAGCCTCTAGGTCAAGACTGTAGCTGCGCTTGGTGAAGTTACTGCTGCCGACAAATGTCAAACTGGGATATTCTTCTTTTGGTAGAGTGATCCATAACCCCTTGGCATGATAAGTCCACCCTTCCGGTTCTCCAACGGTTCCACGTCGCCATTCTTTGAGTTGAATTGAGTCGGTTCTTTGAGCTTGTGCTACCCGATCAAGAAACCGGGCGGAGAGGTGGGTGTAAGCAGCAGGGAGCATGCCTGAGATGCCAGCAGAGCCGAAAAACCCATTAGCCCAAGGCGAAGCTGTAAGTACTGTGCCCCGGGTGGTGGATGAGGTATGGGAAGCAGATGTGCTTTCGATCAAGAGAGAAGACAGAACAGGGTGCATGTTGAAATAACCGGCCGTGAAGAGCCAGCGAGCACCGGAAAACGCAGACGAGCTTGAAAGTAGGCGAAGAATAGTAGTGACGGCCGGATATTCGGTGGACGTATCTGGTTTCAATAATGGCGTGAATTGTGCAATGGGGTATACATATGTTTGACTTGAAGATGTGGATTCGATGGCGGGTTTGTTATCGGCTGGCTGGATCAGTGGGTTCAATACCGTGGACGAATGGGCGATAAAGTTCTCAGGATTCTCCAGAGGCGAAGGTGCACCATTGGATGTCGGCCAGTCCATGAGATATCCTGACGCGTTGTGTGGATCGGGTAGGATCTGGAAGCTAAGACTGCAAACCGCGTGATGGATGCCGGCATAATAATCGGCAAGTTCTTTGGACTTGAAAACATGATACCTATCCACGCGATTTGTGAAGTAATCACTGGATAGATTTGCCCTGCAAAGAAAAAATAATCAGCCTAGGACTCTGTATATCCAAAAAGCAATCCGTACCCAGAAAGTATAATCTCATCATCAACACCATAGAGCTTCATATGTTGAAGACCCCAGCCCTCGTTGATTCTCCGGGGAATCCATTTCTTCCTCAACCCAGTGAGATTGGGTGTATGAAACATCCGAATTTCCACACGATCTGATCCATGCTCTGTGATCAACGACGATAGAAGGGAAGCGCAGGATGGGTCAGGGGTTTCTCGAGTCCCTCTCAAGGCGTCTGTAAGGATGGATACTTTGAGTTCGGGGTTCTCCCGAAGAGCCTGATCAAGAGTCTGAACGAGTTCATATTCCGATTTGCCTATGTACAATGTGGAAAGGTAGACACGTCGCCGGGCCTTGCGGATTTTATCCTATACACCCTTATTTAGTCCAAACATGCCTGACTCTAGCTGAGCTCATCTCTCACCTTCAATGTGGTGTAGAATGAGGCGGGCGAATCCAGAATCGTAATCTTTGACGCAGGAATCTCAAACCGGGGAGCAATTCGATCCAGCTCCACGGTGATTCCACCCAATGGCGAAGCTGTCGAGGCTGTAGCCGTACTCGAAGGACTGGTATAGGCGGAGAATTTGCGATCATAGAGCTTCCTCCGAGCAATAGGCCTGCTCCCGGCACACCGAAGCGTCTGGCCACCAATGCGTTTAAACATCATGGCAGTCTCTGGATCTGTCTAAAATGACAGATCGCCCTTCAATCGAACCGAAAAATCCCCAATCAATTGCTCGACGAACCTCAGCTCTCGTTGAGAAATCATCGCCCGCCGGTTGGCCGCGGGAAGTGCAAACACCGCAAACACAGACTGCGCTAGTCCGCATTGAGTGGCTCTGCACTTCATTGCCCGCTTCGAGATGGACGGACGACGTTCAGCATTTCCAGGCTGACGACGAGCTCACCACTTGCCTATCGCCCAAGATGTCGACCATTCTTCGGACGCTGCGGAACCTGCGCAGAATCGGACTCAAGGTTAGTTTTTGCAGGAACTCCGGTGCACCTGCGCGAATGTCTGCTAACAACCCTTTATAGGATTATGGCCACCAGTTGCACGTACGTATTCAGCGGGAGAGAAAGACGAATTGGACCAATTGATTGCTATGGATACTGACTATGCGTTCCTGTTTCTGGAATATAGTACATCGGTAAGGCTTTTCTGATATTGCTTGGTTTTGGCCATTGACTGACCCCGTTGTGTTTGCAGGTGATACCAAAGCTGGTACCTTGATTGGCACCGATCGATACGGCAACAAGTACTTTGAGAACATGGAGGAGGAGCTTCCCCGTAAGCTGATATGATTATGGATACTGGGACCTAGCCGGAAGAAACTGATGACTTGTTTAGTCCGAACACGATGGATCGACTACAAGGAAGACCAATACGACCCTTCGCAGATTGAGCCTGGCTGGTGAGATCTCCATGTTACCCATATGTATTGAATTTTTCGGTTAATTATGTTGTCATATTTAGGCACGCCTGGATCTCCTACTTGGTGGACGCTCCTCCCACCGCGGACAAGATCATGCAGACCGGTGTTCGCACCTGGGAGTTGCCCGAGCACAGGCCCACCATGACCCTCACCCGTGGTGCCTTTAAGACCTACTCGACGTGAGTCTCCAACTTCCCTACTCTCCTCTTCATCGTTTGCCCAAACCAAAGTTCCTGGGCGAGTGCTTTTTCAAATGCTGATGATATCCTCCAATAAAGCGTCAAGCCCAAGTACTCTGCTTGGAACCCCGTCGCAGCTCCGCGGTAAATCAGGTATTGCTTAGCAAGAAAATCTACCTTGTTTGTTCCAGAGCTTTGGCTTTTGTTTCCTCGGACTCTCCACAATCGGTTTAATTGTGGATGTGTAAATAAAGATGTGTTATTGGTAGTTTGATTTCATAAGGTTGTTCACAGTAAACCCATTCAATGCTTTATTCTTTACATATTTCTCTTTCGTTCTATTAGTGTCTTCTTTTTGTACAAGCAATCTAGTTTCTATTAAAAACTGGCTATATCAACAAGGTATCACATCAGGTCCAGAGATACAAAAGTAGACCTTACAGCAGCTAGATACAAGAAATGCCCAATAAAGTTGCCTATATTAGAGAACATACACACCGGAGCCAATGTTAGACCAATGACGAATTGGCCGTCGATCTTCGAGCTCGATGCACCACCATAGAACCTCCTTCAACTTTTCGATCTGCCCTCCAGCTTCATATGCTCTGGAGAGTGCATACCAAGCCTCGGAGTTGTCCCAAGAGCTGCCACGCTTTGTCAAGGCGGACAAAAGACCAAATGCACGATCCCGAGCAGCGAGACGGTTGAGGTATTTGGGTTCTTCTTCTTTGGATACAGGTGGCGTGCCTGTCGCTCGCTTTGTCTCGTCGGCACCCGACCCATCCGCATGGTTTTCCTGATTTTGTTTCGAGACTGTGTTCTTTTTCTGCGGAGTTGATAGCAAAGACAGCGTGGAAATGTCGAAGTTAACTTCACAAGGTGGAGAGTCCGCCGTAAATTTCTGATCCCATATATCCAGGAGTAAGCTAGCCAGCCCAATTGTGGCTTTCGGGTGATCAGGATAATGAATCAACGCTCGCTCGAAACGCTCCATTGCTTCTCGAGGGCGTGATTGAGCCTTTGACAATTGTGCCTGTTCAGCATGGTAGTCGGCCCAGAGCTCTTCAGAGCTCTTTGCGGTGCCCCAGCTCCGTTCGCTGAACGATTTGGCAGATGAATCCTGGGCTGCAACAAGAGCCTCAATGCGTGTAACCTGCTTGAAAGCTTCCTCACATGCTTCATTTGCATCCTCAAATAGCGATGCACGTCGATAAAGTCCCGCAACGAGAAGCCAGACTTTGATAAGGATGCCGAGAGCATGCTTCTGGGCTTGTGCAATCGGAAACTTGACGACAGCGTTTGTGGGCGAGTCAAACCTATATGATATAGGAAGTCGAACGTCTTGTTCAGGTGGCTGCTTCTCATGGCCAACTGGAGGCGGTACTTTATTGTATTTGACGTTGTGAGCCATGGGCCGCAACGGTTGCTTGCCGTCCTGTGCTTGTTGGGACCCAGCACCCGACACTGCAAGGCCGACCATATCCTGAGCCGTTGTTTCGTCTTTGCTTGCTTGGTCTAGCGTTTTAGTGCCATTCGCATCAGTGGTTGATGGAACAGGGGGAATACCCCCATTCCCTTGGGCCGTAAAAGCATCAGATTTCCTGAGGGTGCTGCTACGCTTTCGCAGTCTCTGCCGCGTCGACTCCGACCTTGCCACGGGCTGTGAACCTTCATTGGCGAGCTTTTTATCTTCGTCTGTGATTTGGATAGCAGGCGCAGCATCTGGGATAGAGGGATGTCCCGCTTGGTTGATAGAATCGGCCTGATTTCCATCAATAGCAGATTCCACCTTTCGCTCTGGAGCACGATGACCTCGGTTTCGTCCAAATATACTACCGCGGAAGCTTCTCACTGTACCGGCAGAACTTTGCGGTGGGACAAGATGTTCTGTCTTGGTATTCTTTTCATTCACATTCCCACTTTCGAGCTCCAAGTTCTGGAAAAGAGTAGCAAAAAGGCTTAGCAGTTGGTCGCTGTGGTTAACAGCGGCCTCCGGGCCCTCCAAGACCTCAACAAAGGCGAGTTGTGTCATGCGCGTCTCAATTATACGCTCCTTCTCCCGGCCTCGCAATTGATCAATTAATGCATGCTTCAGACCGTAAGCAGTAGCTTGCTCATGGTCTTGTGGCTGTCTGTGAGAACCTTTGTCACCGTGGCTGAGCGAAGCAACAGCACTGGGGAATTGTTCGAATGCGGCCTCGCAAGAACGTTCAGCAATGCCGAAGTCCTGTTTTGCGCTCAGTAGAAGGGCGAGTAAATGCCATAGAGCGACAAGATCTCGTTCTTTCACAAGATTGGCTTGCGTAGGGGTAGGATGGCTATTCGATGTCAGTGCTGACTTGACATAGTCAATTGCACCATCCAGGTCCCGATCCTCAGCTAGAAGGAGAGAAAGCGTGTACAAGGACGAATAATTGTACTCGTCCCCGAGCTCCGGTGCAAGGCTTTTCTCCAAATATTCGATAGCTTCAGCCCGTATGTCATCCCGTTTTTCGTTCACGGGTGTCCAGTAGGCCCAATTGGCAAGTCCGACACCGATGGCCCTGTATGCGAGAGCAGTGACGGAAGGAGACACAGTATCAGAGTATGATGAGCTTGCATCCTGCGATACCATAGCCTGGTCATTTTTCTGTTCGCTTGCATCATCCTGCGTGTGCTTGCCTAGGAACCTTTTGATGAGTACGGTTAAGTCTCTTGCTTTCTCAGCCCCCTTCTCTGGGCCAAAGCAGCACAGCATGGTGACACCTTCAGAGAGAGTTTGCAGCAGCCGTCCATCGCTCTCTAATTCCCCGGACTCGGCTCCCTTCTCCGCCCTTTCTTTTGCGCTTGTGACAATTTCAATATAGGCATCGAGGGCTTTGAGAGCGAGATCAAAATCTGCCAATGCCGAATGGACATGGAAAAGACGCCGAAGAATCAAGTGAGAGTGGTATGTCTTTGTTGCGGCCTTGTAAAGAATCTGGGGATGACACTTATTAGCGCAACACAAGAAGCCACGGCACTATCCCGGAGCACTCACATCAAGCACGTTTCGACCCACTGCATTTTGACCACCTTCGCCGAGGTCCTCGTCGCACCACTGCGGTCCGCAGAGGACTTCCCAGTTCTGGATTACTTGTTCAACCCAATCTTCAATATCTGAGTTGAGGGACTCTGCTTTTGGGAACTTCACTTCACGTAGAAGACTGCTCTCACAGACTGATTCCACACGGCGTAATTCACTGGCTAGCTGCGGGCGCTCTGAACCACCAGTCGGAGAGACATACGTCAACCCATACTGCAGAATAGTTGTCAAGAGGTCATAGTATCCCTTCCAGATGGTAGACTTAGAAGCGGGTTCTGCAATATCATCACTTTGCGCTCCGTTTGAGGAAACCCATCGTTTCACGTTCGGATGTGCAGACCACAATCTGAAGAATTTCAATGCATTCCCCACACGCTCATCGCCACCGTGCATGCAAGCTTCGTCGCCGGATAGCAGAGCGCCCTGTGCCAATACCTTTTCAGACCACTGTGAAAGCTGGGGGTTGTTCAGCGACGCTTGGCTGTGACTGCTCAGCCATGGCATAAGCGAATTGAATGTTTGCAAGGCGTCGTCCAACCCAGAGGCCATGTATTGTGCAGAACCTACTCCGCAATTAATAAACATCCAGAGCCCAAGCCTGGGGGCCACCTACCCTTTATATAACAGCCCTTCACCAGGCAAACCTCGGTCCATGGGGACAACTCTTGGCCATCGTCCGAGAGGCTGCTCACCGTCGCCCCAAAATCTTTTGGTAGCCGGGCTACTGCCAGCCCTGGCTCATTAAGTGTCCAATGAACCCATCCCAGACAGACTTGTGCCTGGAATACCTCTTGCGGGGACCCGTCTGCTTTCTCAATCGTGGACAGGAGCGAGGGGATCAGTTCTGATAGGTTGGATGTGGAAGGAGACGACGGTTGAACGTTTGAGCGTTTGCGAACATGGGCGGCGACTTGGGACTCTGCATTTACGGTGTCGAGGAAGCCTATGATGACATGTCCTGATTAGCTCCGGCGTCTAGCAGTCAACGAGCAAAGAGGGGCCGGAGAATACATGTCTTCTGAGATGCATGCTTGGTCACTTTTCGGATCAGTTCAGGAATTTCATCCCATTTGTCCTGACAGCGTGCATTATCCAAGGCAGCTATATAGCGATGCCCCTTATCGAGGTCTCTACCCTACGGCAAGTGTCAATGAATGCTGACGCTCATGCTGGGGGTCCGGGGGACACGTAGCCGTGCTCCTGTAACGAAAAGAAGGGGGAGTTACTCACAGCCATTGTTTGGGGATGGTCAGGAACGTTGCAAATCTACAAATTGGGGGGCCGTAGGGAAACCGTCCATAACTAATGCCCACCCCGAGGCTCAAGCGCAGTAATTAATGAAGCTGACGGTCAGCATTACTCCTGCCCAAGAACCGGTTGGTGATCACTTCTTGTCCAGGGGAGACGATGAGACCCGCTCAGGTTCCATTTCCGCCTGGTGTAACTTATCGGTACCGTACCGTACCGAGGCTTCACGTGGTCCAAGCTTTTCTGCCAGAAAAAAAAGTTCCATCGTTTCTAAATTTTTGGTGATAGGCAACAGAGCGAGCGTTGCGAAAAGTCTTTTCTTCTGATTAATTGGTGTCTGCAAAGATGACATCAACAACTCTGCGTGCGGTCACGCATCGATTGACCACCACGCCTGTTCAGCAATTGCCTCAAATTGCTTCGTTTCTTGCGACATCATTGAGCGATTGCGGGGAGCTTCTGTCTGCGCCTCTGATTCAGAAGTCGGGCAAGTCTGAGTCGGATAATGCAGTCCAAGTCCATAAGCTCAAGACTCGTCTCTCGAGCCTGCTACAGGACAGGACTTTTGAGGGACGATGGACCGCCGTGGTTCTCGTGAAGGCAACTGTCGAAGCTGGTCAATGGGAGGTTCTGCGTGGTTGCGAACCTTTGGTCCGTAACTTGATTAGCATTCTGGCTGTAAGTAACTATCCCAAAACTATCTGAGGAAGTTTGCGCATGTTCAAATCAGTCACTGACCACGTAATGCCTGTAGAAACCTGATCCTGCTTCCACGAAGAAAATGTGTATTATCACCTTAACCCGCATTTTCCACCTCACCTACCAGTATCCGACTCTTGTGAGAGAGATAACGACCCCATCTATGCCGGGATTTATCACCTCTGCTTTGAACTTGGTCTCGGTCAAACCATCTTCTGAGCCGACCAGGAAACTGAAGCCGAATACGCCGTTCTTGGGAACCGTGCTCCATGCGTTCGTGGAGCTGATCGCAAGGCATCCTACAATCTTCCGCCCATTCTCTGCGCAATTGCACAGTTTGCTCCAGGCTATCATTGCCTCAAAGAAATCCGCATCCATTCCTGAGCCCGTGGTGGATCTGGCCGAGCAGTTATTTATCGCTCTTCACAATTGCGCCCCAAAAAACACTTCTGGAGAAGAATGGAGGAATGCAAGCCGCTTGGTACTTTCTTCTATTCATAGAACGTCGGATTACGTCTTCAGAGCGGTCGTAGAGCAGTGGGAATCCGTCGATGTAAACCTACGACATGCTACGACACCGCAGAACTACAGTCAGGAAGTGGGTGATGATGGGCCAGACCCCTTGGGCCTTGCTGGCTGGCATGGAATTCACTCTGGTGTGGATAGATTGATCACACTTTTGCGACTGCTGTCTGGCTTCCTGTGCAACCCAACAGCTTCTACCGTCACCATTCCCGTGGGTCACATTCTAGATTTGACTTCACGACTAACCTCGGTCATCGCACCCTCTGACGGGGGAAATGCTCAAATCAACTTGCAGATTGGCCGGGAGGAGAGAGATAGCTTATGGGCGGAATTGCCCCGTATCCACACTGCTTGCATGGAACTCCTTTTGGATCTGATCAACGCCCTCGAAACAAGCATGATTCCAGTTGCGCAAACGATCTTGGAGCAAACACTTTGGGTCTTCCGTGCGGAGAAATTCAGCAAGGACATTCGCAGTTCCACATATGATGTGGTACGCGCTTTGTTCTCATTGATTGGGCCGTCTATGACGAAACAAAATGTATCTTCGTTGACAGACGTGTTCCGCTCTTGTTGCAGTGACATCTTGCCACCAGCTGGAGATCAAGCTCCCGCAGAAGCATCATCCGATTCCAAAGGAAAGTCAAAGGGGAACCAGGCCACTGTGAATGCGGACTCGTTCTTGAACACTGGATCCAAACAAAATCGCCAAATAAAGCAATCTGCCTCTTTCCCCAGCCTCAAGCGGGCTGCATCTGAGCTTTTGCCTGCTACGCTCACCCTTTTACCCATCGAGTACCTCTCGCCATCCGTGCGTGCAGAAATTGACCGGACAATTATACTGACCGCTGACAAGAATGCAATGTTTGCCAGCGTTCTTAACCCCGTTCCTGCGATGAAGGGCCGCGGGGTTGGTTCTAGCATTATGCCATTCTTGGCCCGAAGCTATGCAAGCGAGATGGAAGTGGAGGGTCTCATCAGACCTAGAATGCCGGTATTGATGAATGTCCCCAACATGAATGGATACGTCAATATGGAAGAAGAAGAGGAAGAGGAAGAAGAAGAAGAAGAGGTGGCCCAGCCTACGCACCACAGTACCTCTGGAAGCACCGGGTTCCTGAAGCCCTCTGCCCCTGTTGTTCTCAACAACCCAGTGAGAGAGACTGATTCTGTCAAAGAGCAGACTCAGACTATTCCTCTCAACAAGCGAACCTATGCAGAGGAATCTAATACAAACGCTTCTACCATATCGCCGGTCACGAGAAAGGACGACGTTCAGGCAAAGAAAGCCCGTTTCGAGAAAGATACCCCTGTTGCCCCTAGTCAGCCCTCCCTCGAAAGGGCATCTCCGGCTTCCTTTACAGGCACGGCAGCCATTCCTGTTGAGCAATCTTCAGCTGCAGCTAGCCCTGCCCCTGTTCCTTTCCAGGCTGCATCTCAACCAACCCCATCAACCTCACACGCGGCTGCAGAGGAAGAAGAAGAAGAAGAAAGTGGCGATGAGATGCCTACGCTGAATATGGATTCGGATACTGATGATTCGGATGAGGAAGATGTGACGATGGACGGTTGATATATTTAGTCTATTTCTAAATTACAAAAGTCTAGAAAATGTAATAATCTAAACGCTTTCGCTATGCCCTCTAAAAAAGAACCCTGAAATGTGCCCAACAAATTCCGTATGTATATAGTCACAAAATCACAAAACTCGCACTCCACGCTGCCACCAGGAGCCATCACCTCCACTCCATGAACGGAACCAAGGCTCTTTCCAGCACCACCATCCCTCGCCCTCAGCCCCGAGCCCTAATCCACGAATAGGGCTGACTGGTATGGGCTCTGTGAGCCAAATGCCGCCTCGTGCGAAGTCGTCCGCTACGAAAGGGCATGACACGAACAACCAACAGAACACAAATGCGGCATTGACGCTTTGTCGTAGCCACAGTGGAGTATTATTGGGATGGAGCATTGGCGTTATGAAGGTGGTCTGAATTGCAACCCCCACAGCTTGTAGAAAGAAAAAGAGAAATGGGCCAGACAGTGGCCTGGTGTCTACCACTTGAGTATAGCTCCCGCACCCATGGATCAAACCACTAAGGCAAAAGGCAGTAAACACCACTATAGTGCGTTTCACGGCAGGATTCCTTGACAGCTTGGATGGTAACAAAGACAGCAGCCAGTGTCCCGTTGATGTAAACCCGAAGCGGAAGATCTGATGCCACCAGCGACTCCAGCAGCCAGTTAAGCCTTCGTCGAGGATAGTTGTGACAAAGGGCCCAAATGGGTAAGCGTAAAGCCAGGGGGCATCAAGAGGGACCGATGTGAGTGCACGAGATGCATTGGGGAAAGCAAGAGACAGCCCTAGAAATATGATGGGATTGAATGCGGTTGCATAGGTCAAAGCAGCGTAGACACCAACACCTGTCAGAGCCAGACGGTACAAGCGAACGAGGATGGAAGACGCAGCAAAGTAGCTGAAGGGGAACGGCGGTGGAGGGGAGGGAGATACTACAAGCCAGAAGTATGGGTCTCGCATCATGAGAATTTTCACGAGATCAAGAAATAAATAAGACTTGAGCAAGGTGGCGAATGCTTTCCGCAATTGTGTTCCGGCATCTGGAAACGCAGAATGGCTCTCTTTACATGATGAGCCCTCAGAGCTTAGCTGGGCCTTGACGGATGGAGGCAGAGGTCCGATGGTAGAAATGCGCCAGTTCCATTCGGGCCCTCTCATGTTGCATATCAATCCCATTGCCCAATTGAGGCGATGCGAAAAGGACTCGGGATAGCCTTGCCATGTGAGGGCTTCCTCTTGAGTTGGAGGCTCATTGTCCCGCTTGATGCCCACTTTGGATAGAGATGAGTTGCCATTATGGTTCAAAGTCCTCGAATTCCCATGTCCATTCAACTGTTTCTTCCCCGTGCCATCCGGTGTGCTGATCGACCTCCTTTCAATCCGTTTGAAGTTTTTCTCGGCATCATGGAATATCAGTATTGTTGCACTCCATATAGTCCACCACACCGTCATTAATCCGATCATGTATCCATTGGCACCTAGGAGCACCCGCCGGTTTTTGAAGATGTCGGTGCTTATGCTCAAAATAAGAACAAAGATGGCTGGGCGAACATATCGTGAACCCGCACGACGAGGGACAAGCAAGCCCACCAATGGAAGGCTGATAAAAATAAGCAAGTGCCAGAGAAAAAAGGGTTTTATAACGCCCTGCTCTACCAAATCTTCCAATCGACGCTGGTTGTTTTGGATAGCCTCACGGTAGGAGCCTGGAATCGGATCAGCCATGACGCTGGCTGCTTTGGAACCAGCGCAACTGCATCAATGATATCCCTCCAAGCCAAATCGATAGACCAATTTCTTTCTCGTCAAAATATGATCAATCAAAATGGAATGTCGTTTGTTTTGAAAAAAGCACGCGTCAGGCGCCAGATCAACACTTTCTCCACTGACGAAAAGACCCGGTCATGACCTCGAGAAAACCCCCGCGAAACTGGAGAGGTCGGTGATATATAAAAGAGATCAAGCAGGTGTTTCCTCCCTTATAAAGCCCCGTGCTAGTCGAAGGCAAGGGGTGTGAGATTCAAATATGGCATCGTCAAGTCGCACAGTGCTAATGCCCGGTGACGTAATGTTACTAAACAGGAAATGTGGATCACGTGGATCCGCGTCTTAGCGTGTCAGTCCTGAACATCAGCTAGTCCTAACTGGGAATAGCGCTATATGTCCCCCACGAACGCCAGTCGCCCTCCATCTTACAAAAAAGACTCGCAAGTCGGTTATCTTTCTTTCATATTTGTCTCAGCAGTTTTTCAGTCGCTCATTTAACCCCCCACTTCCTGGAGAAATGGTGGGAACCCGAGGAAAACGTAAGGTCGATCAAGTTGACCTTACGGCTAATGACGGAGAGCAACCTCCCTCAAAAAATGGCCGTGTACCTTCATTCAATGGCCAGCCAAGCGTTGGCAACAGACAGCGTTTTGGCGAGAGCACAGATTTTGTTCCACTGAGTCAAGCCTCTGGGGCTGATGAAGAAGATGCTCAAGCTGCCGATTTGGTACAGGGAAGTCAAGATATTGACGATTTCTCTTACAGCAACTATTTGGGCTACGGTATGTCATGTCTCTCTTGTAGCGAGTGGCATCCAAATGTTCAACGTGATTAGGTGATTTACACACGAAAATTGTGGGCGTTCGTTTCTACTCTGGTGTAGCCACTTTGGGAGAGCATGTCATTTTGAACCGACAGCCTGAAAACCAATACGACAGAAATGCGATTCGAGTCGACAATGTCATGGGCAATCAGATTGGCCACATCCCTCGGCTGGTTGCAGCAAAATTGGCTAGCTACATGGTGAGGGTGTTTCCATGTTAACTTTATGACCCTGATTGTTCCTCTGACTTTGGGGTGTAGGATAACAGATCTTTGCTCGTCGAGGGCATTCTGACTGGCGTTATCGGAGCTTATGATTGCCCAATTGTTCTGAAGCTGTTTGGCCCGAGTGATTTCCAAAAAAAGACAGGAGTTGAAAATGAAAATGGAAATGGACAGGCTCCCCGTCAACGAACTGAAACGTTGGGAGCGCGAGGAAATTAAACAGAAGAAACAGCGCGAGAAAGAACAGAAAGATGCGGCCAAAAAGTCCCGCGCCCTTGCACTTGGTCAAGCAAAGCAGTGGGACGTTGGGCCCAACCCTAATTTTGCTAACCTTCATACTGGCGAAGGCTCGAATGAGAGTGAGAGTCTGGATGAAATCATCGGCCAAAGCAGTACTTTCAACCCTCGAGACATCGGCCAAGTGACGGAGAATTTTGGTCTTAATGAATCAGACTTGGAAAATATGCCCATGATTGACAGTCCTGCCGCACTTTCCACCCAACTTCTTCCATATCAACGCCAGGGACTAGCGTGGATGATCAATAAAGAGTCACCGGAGCTTCCTGCGCCTGGATCTGAATCGGTGGTCCAACTTTGGAAAAGAAAAGGAACTATGTTTACGAACATTGCTACAAACTTTTCTACCCCCAAACAGCCAGTTCTTGCAAGTGGAGGCATACTTGCTGATGACATGGGACTCGGCAAGACTATCCAAGTCATTTCTCTGATTATTGCCAACTCCCAGCCTAGAACCCCAGAATCCACCAAAACCACTTTGATCATCGCTCCAGTTGGTGTGATGAGCAACTGGAAAAACCAGATTCAAGATCACACCAACAGTGAGAATGCTCCACGAGTGCTTATATATCACGGCACAGGAAAGAAAGAAGCCGCCAATCTTAGCCAGTATGATGTTGTGATAACGAGTTACGGTGCTCTCGCTGTGGAGTACAACCCAAGCAACAATGCTCCTACAAGGGGATTATTCTCAGTGCACTGGCGTCGCGTTGTTCTTGATGAAGGCCATACCATTCGTAATCCACGATCCAAGGGCGCGCTGGCAGCTTGCAACTTGCAAGCAGACTCCCGCTGGGCGTTGACAGGAACTCCAATTATCAACTCGCTCAAGGACCTGTTTTCGCAAATCCGCTTCTTGAGGTTCACGGGTGGCCTTGAAGATATGGCGGTTTTCAACAGTGTTTTGATTCGCCCCCTTGCGTCTGACAATCCTGAAGCTCGACTGCTTCTGGAAGCTCTGATGGCTACCATTTGCCTGCGACGTAGAAAGGATATGAACTTTATCAACCTACGTCTGCCGCCAATCACTTCTCGCGTTCTCCGCGTCAAATTCCACCCCCACGAGCAAGAGAAATACGACATGTTCCAGTATGTATTTTCGACCATTGGCGGTATATCTGTGCTAACTAAATCTCTAGGTCGGAAGCGAAAGGGGTTCTTTTGGACTACAAGTCGAATGAAAAGGGTGGTACCTCTTATTCTCACCTTCTTGAAGTACTTCTCCGCCTCCGACAAGTGTGTAATCACTGGGCGCTTTGCAAGCACCGTATTGACAAGCTGGCTGGTATATTGGAAACGCAGAAAGTTGTTCCTTTGACACCAGAAAACATCAAGGCCCTCCAGGACATGTTGCAAATCAGAATTGAAAGCCAAGAAGTCTGCCCCGTCTGCTTGGATACGTTGGAGCAACCTGTAATCACGGCCTGTGGCCATTCCTTTGACCGGGGCTGCATTGAACAGGTCATCGACCGACAGCATAAATGCCCTCTTTGTCGTGCTGAGATTGGCGATACATCGACCCTTGTCTCTCCTGCAGTTGAGCTCGGTGAGAGTGCTGATAAAGTCGAGGCGGACCCGGAAAATCCCAGCAGCAAAATCGAGGCTCTCATCAAGATTCTGACTGCCCAAGGACAGGCCGCTGACACCAAAACCGTGGTTTTCAGTCAATGGACCTCATTCCTTGACCTTGTGGAACCACACCTTCAGCGCCATGGAATTGGGTTTGCTCGCATTGACGGCAGAATGGCCTCAATCAAGCGCGACAATTCGACCCATGCATTTTCCAATGACCCGAACTGCAAAGTCCTCCTGGCGAGTTTGAGTGTCTGCAGCGTAGGACTGAATCTTGTTGCGGCCAACCAGGCTATCCTTTCGGACAGCTGGTGGGCACCGGCGATCGAGGACCAGGCCGTTGACCGTGTCTACCGATTGGGCCAGAAACGGGAGACAACTGTGTGGCGTCTTGTTATGGAGGGTAGTATCGAAGACCGTGTTCTGGATGTTCAAGACACCAAGCGCAAACTGATGATGGCAGCATTCCGCGAGACCAACACGAAAAAGAAGGTCGAGGACAGAGCCACTAGAGTTGCTGACCTTGAGCAACTCTTGACTTGATTATACTGTATTCTTTTCTTGTACTGTATATTTTCTTTCATACCCCTATATGTTTCGGTTTTACTTCGATGTTACATATAAAATTTCCAGGAATATGGGACTGTTGATCTTGATGGATTTATTCAGAATTGATTCGGACTGATATCTCGGCATGCAATCTAGATTCAACGGTCAGCGATGACTGGTTTTTCCCATTATCCATTTCCGTCAATTGACGTGGAACCAGAAACTTCAATCCATCAATCCAAGCTTTGATGATCTACATTGCTCGCCCTAGTTCCCTCATTGGACCGTTGTGGAACCGGCGCAACAGGATTGACGCGATGATCCATGAGGTCATAAAATGTGGTCAGTCTGATATACACTCTAGTGAATCCATGACAAGCATCCAATTAACCCTATTCAGCGAATCAGTGAATTCCTGATGATGAGAAATGATGAATAATAATGGCTAATTGCACCTTCCTGTTCAATTAATGCCTTCCTTTACTGCATCATGGCTATTATTTAACTCGCCACCTCTTCGGCTGCAACTTCCACTTCTCCATCCACCTCCATCATGTCTATCTATCAGGATTCCATCACTGCATATACTCAACGACCGAGTATTATAGATAAATCTCTTTCTCACAAATATCGCTGAAGATCCCATCGTGTTTGATTATAATGTACACCAATATGGCAACCGAAGTGGCTTGACAATGCCACAATATATCTCCGATCTCGAACGGCTTCGAGCTGGCCCACTCGCAAGCAAACAATATCAGCCTGCTCTTAGAGCAAAACGAATTTCCTAAGAATGAGACCCAGGGACTCACCATCGAAAAGAAATACTAAATGCAGATAGGATAACTGTCCTCCTGTTTCGTCGAGTGGTTTTAGACCACGAATCGGGGCTTCGAACCCCCAACGATCTACGATATGAGAGAAATGCTTTCGCCCTTGGGTGAACAAGAGCGAGCCAGAAAAGAGAAACTATATAAGCCTCGGACAAACCTACGTCACCAAATGGGTCCGAAGAGCCCTAGATGGGCTCGAGTTAGAGCCCGAGGACAGAATCATGTACCAACGACTACACAACTGGTACAATCTTGCTGGAATGAGGTGGCTAGACAGACACAGATACCAGGAGCTTTAATCCATTCTTGTTTGCCTTTGGTAGCTTTGTCTGTTTATTCCATGGATGAACAAACCCTGGTAGACAGAAAACGTTGGCGAGTCTATTTATTTTCTGACCGGATGAGTGGAAAAAGCTGTCAATAATTTGTTCAAATGACACTTTTATCTGACTGCGACAATGTCTTTATATGTTCAAATAATGATCAAGTCTAGACAATGACATCACTACTTACACAGCAGGAAACTCAATCTATAGCTACAGTAATGAATAAACAGAACAGACAAACATTATGATATTTTCATCATCCAACCGAGTATTCATTGTTCAGTATTAGACAAATTAGATGTAGGACGTAATGTGGATCCTGCGTGGCATGATTGACGATCCCTCCCTTCATTTATGTGAGACGAAGTCTAGATTTGGGGGAGTGGTGTGGGTTCGTTCGAAGTGATGCTATTTTTATTATTTGAAGTAAAAGAGTGGTATCTTGATTAATAAAAGTAGTAATCAATTCGATATACATGAATAAATGGTATGGATCATCATATACAGGGGTCATCTCCGATCGTGTAAATATGAACATTAGTAAAAAAAGATCACAATGAATGTCAATATCAAGGTCAAAGGCAAAGAATGGTTAGTACAAGCAATGAATGGATGAAAGATTGTTTAAACCGAGTTCTTGTCTTCAAATGGCGAATCGGTTATAGCATGGGTCATCGATCCCGACTTGGAGCTGCCGGGCGAGGTGTATGTCACGGCACCATTCTTAAGGTCAACCGCGTTAACGGGCGTTTCTACCCGGGTGTGATTGCTTTGGATGTCGTGGAAACTGCCGACAGCATGGGTTGGGGTTCTCGACTCGGACCAGGTCTCCATCTCGACGGTTCGCATCACTTCAAACCGGTCCAGGCCCGCTTCTACATCCTTGTGATGCAGTTGTGCCTCGGATGCTTCCTCCGTGTTGGTGTTAGTGTTGGTGTTTTTGGATGGACCAGGCGAGCTCCAGAAGATAAAGGCGCTCCTCCGTTTGGACGAGCTTGCGTATTGACGGGTCGATTGAAGGAGTTGAGGGAGGAAAGATGAGATGAGGGGTCTCAGTGCCGGCGCAGATGCACAGATCTAGATAATTCTTGATTAGTCCTTGTTTCGGTAAAAAAAAAAAAAAAAAAGAAACTTAATAGTATTCACATACCAAACCAAGGTTGATCTCCACAGAAGCAGCAAGCAGAACCGGCCAGCCCATCCATGTTTCATCGTAGGATGCAATCATACTCTTGTAAACATATGCGGTTCGAATGGATCCTGCAATGTTGACGACGATACCGAGTCCAAATATAGATATTACAGCGATTCGTTGCCGGGCGGGCAATTTCAAGTTCCAAATGATAGGCATGGGAAGGACAGTGGAGAGTAAGTCGGTAAAGATGTTAACAACACTGGCAGAGAATACAGCGGCGCCATCGTCGAGACAAGTATGGGGATAAGGCGTTTCCAATTCCCAATATGCACGGATGGGGCTAGCACTCGTTAGCAACCTAGACTGAGAAAGGGAAAACAGAAAAAAACTCACTTGCACTGGAAGATGCTGATGAACAAGAATAAAAGACAGCAAATTGTGACAAACACCATGGCTGCGATCAAAACAATACTGTATGATCGATACACTCCTTTACTCCCAGCCCCGATCAAACGCTTGCAAAACCATAAGAGGGAGAGTTTTGTAATGGAGGAGCACAGCGAAAAGAGTATTTGAAACAAAAGGTTCAATTTCTTCGCAGTCGAAAGCCAGGGCAATGGAACATCCCAAAGATGCCGAGTCCAGCCATATTGTTCGGTTGCAATGCAAATTACCACGCACATGGCAATTGCAAGACCCTGCAAGCAATGTTAGCAAACGCTTAGTGAGAAAGTGAGAAAGTGATTTGAACATACAAGAGCAATGACAATCAAGATGTCATCTATGCCGGGGCTACATGTTATTCTCAAACGTGTATAGAGCCGAAGGCATGTAACCAAAAAAGCTAACACGATAAAGACGATGCTGACGACCAGTGCACTATCACCACGAGTGACGGGGTCAACATAGTTTGGCGTTGGCCATGTGAATAAGACAATGGCTGGAGGAAACCTCATGGTGGCGGTTTATGTCGAAGGAAAGGCAGAAGGAGTTGAAGGTAGTTTGAAGTTAATAAAGGAGCGAATTGTTTATTGTCCTGGAATCGTTTAGTAGGCGAATAGAACCGCCTGAAACCACGGTCGAATGTTGTTCACAATCGCAGAGTCCATGTTAAGAACACCCCATGTAACAGATGGCAATGGCCGAAACGCAGAGGGAGAGTACGAGTCGACGAGATCGAGAACCCAGCCTAATAAATATTAAATCTGCGGGGGAAGAGAGATGATGGGCAGCACTGGGCAAGATATTAATTAATACCACTCAGACCATCAGTCTCGACGATCGTATGGTTCCTGGTGCCCGTCCCCGTCGCTCTGGGCCAGGGCTTTTTTGTGAATATTAAACTTTCCATGCCTTTCATCATCCATGTCTGTCCACTTCAAGATCCACGAGTCCAAAGCAATAGACAGGAAAGAATCCTCCAATAGCGACGAGCCATGGCCACGTTCATGGGGAAGGGGGGGCGCGATGGGGTGAAGCTTGACGCGAACGCAAAAATGGTAACAGCACCGAGCACGCTCGGAGGGAGATTGCCGGAGATGGTATAGCCAGAGTGTAGATCCAGCGACCCATCGTTTATCTTTGGATCCACCATCCCGATCTGCCCTGAGAAGGGGGAACTCGACAGGGCCAGGAGAACCCACCAGTAAAACCACCATCGAAGCAGACCCATCAATTCTAGGATCATTGATTCTTTCACGGCGTGGAAACTCAAATTATTGCCTGGACAATTATTTGACAGTTGACAAGTGGGTGTCGCCTGCCGGATTTAATCGTAGATTTGTGCGTTGCGTGTATTCGGCATGTCAAGGGGAAATTCCTCCCCGAGGCCCCCTGAGGCGAAGAACAAGGATTGGAACCCCCGAATCTCAGCCGAGGCACCCAAAGGATAGAGGCCAATTAGAGCTACATTCTCACGATCTTGTTTGTGTGAGGCATAAAGACAGCCTCACTGGGTGTTGCCAGCTGAAAGAGCCCACCGAGGTCATGCCATGATGGAGAGGACATCAATGCAATCCAGATCCAGCCGAGTCCAAATGAGTGGAAATAAACGACCGACTGGATTAGGCAATAGTTTGACAGTCATCTCTGACCGAGTCGTGGGATTGAGTCATGGCCATGAAAGCAGAGTGGGCTGTGGATGGTGGTGGAGGACTTGTGGTGCGGGGGAAATTCCTGTTCGTTTTCCGAAAACGGACGTCACCTGACCGGCTAGCAGGCCACAAAGAACCAAGAAAGAATCAAAATTGCCTCGAGATGAAAGGAATAAGATTTGCTTCTCAAATTATGGACCGTTAGACTACGGGATGCTGCCGGATAGGAGAAAGAGAAATGAGACACTGTCTGCTATGGTTGTATGTCAGTGCTGGCCACTAGACGTCTATCCTGGAGCTACCGGACGATCTACGCTGCGGCCACATGGGAGAAAATGGACTATTTGCTCGGTAACGTCGAGATGCTGTTTCTGGTACGGAGTAGAGTTTTATTGAATGAATTAAAGGAAAATCATGAACCATGAAGCTATCTGAAAATCAGAAAAGCTTGTGGCAAACTCAACCCAACCGGTTTCATCTATGCTTCAGAGTGAGGACACGGATTGTCTTTGGCTAGCGTTTAGCTGCGTCTCATCCTGCATACAGAAGGAGGCCATTATTAATCCTCAGAATTGAGGTTCGGCAGTTGATCAGCTGTCGTTATCCTGCCCGATAATGAGGACTGTCAAAGCATAAAAGCAGCAATAATCAGACCGTTGAATCTGGCTAAGGTTAAGGTTGGCTTCCTCTCGTCCGGCTAACTTTTCTTTACTTTTGTCTACACTGAGGAAGTCAATATACTACACTTTCTTCTTCTTCTTCTTTTTATTTCTGTTGGATGATCAACTATCAAGCCAAGCTAGACCAATAATTGTAGCCCAACAGAGAAAAAAAGACTGGAAATTGGGCACGAGTGGAACCCTCAGCTAGAGTTTCAGTATCTCAGTAGTTCCATCACTAAGAATAAACATTATCCATGCCAATAACCAGCCTTATAATTCCCATTGTAAAATAATATCATTCCCGCTCAAATGCCGATCTGCAGGATTCGAGCAAATCATCAAGCTATGGCTTCCTGGAATCATGATGGACATTGCTATTGTGGACTAGACATGCAGTCCATCATCATCGTGCAGCCTCATGTCTTAGTCGCGTCTAGAATGACAACTCACGATTCATGATTCATGGTTAATTTGATATTATTTTCAGTATCCAATTGGATTAATGGATCTCAGAAAATGTCTTCTCCTAGGTCTAAAAATACTATCACAGATCACCAGTTCATGCTGCAGATTTTTCATCATCACATACTCCAGCGAATAATAAGACCACGGCACTTTCTTATTCATGCTGGGTGTATGCAGTAGAAGCTAGGTACTGTGATTTGCCTGCATTGTTATATCAGCTAATTTATTCACTATGCATGATGCGCAGATCTTTGAGGAATTATCTATACAGTATGCAGCTAGTTCCTAGACATACTTACAGCTGTCTATTGTGTATAATATCAACATAGAAATCTCCTGACTAGTATTATTCTCCTGCTATAAAAAGACAATGATATTGTTACAACTATCGAATGCTGATGAAGGAATCACTATTTATCCATTCGAGTCATGACCTGCATAACTAAGACATATATGAAGGATTGCTGGTGTTGAGTCTATAAAACCTTAGTCATTGTATATCATGGAACTATTGAATCCTTGGGGTTTTAGCTCAAGACATTGGGAGATCACGATGATCATGTAATTTGATATCCCGGGGTATAGGAGATTAGGAGTATGGCAATATGGAATAATATGTGCTAATCTCCGCATTACTCCGTTATTAATGAAGGGGAATTAATCATGTCGCAGTTATATTAAAGTATAGTACGCAGGCTTTGCATAACAAATGTATCTGCTATTATTTTATGTTGGATGGCATTTCTAGATTTACTGGAATATTCTGCAAAAACTGCAAGTATCAATGCAACAAGGTACTCCATCTCCATATGCCCGAGCCATAACTTTCCACACTGTTGGATTCCAGTTTCCTGGATGTGTTGTGGGTAGTATCCATTCGATCTAGACTGGTTAATTATAGACCGATCTGACGTAAATTATTGCAGGGGAGTATTCCATATGGTTCAGGGATGTATTATTGCCATTAGTTTGTGATAGATTGCTTTCTACGCACCTTAATAACATCGTCTATATGATCCTCGGATGAAGTAATTCAGCAACATAATAACCGGGCGAGAACTTCGGGGATTTTTAGTGACGCAGGATTCAGTACTCCTGCACGTGTGTGTCAAACACATCACATCGGAGTTTTTATGCTGATCCCAATCTATATCTGATCTTGACAGATCTCATCATTTATTATTTAAGAATCGTCCTGCCCTTGTCCATGGTTATTTTTATTACTTGCATCATCCGAGGCAGTGTTCGCTTTGTGTATGGTATACGCGTGCAGACAGTGGCTCAGGGCTAGCCCGGGCGATTTGGATTGTTATCCCGTCACTGCATACTCCGTCGTGCTTAGTGTATACGAGTCTGCAATTGACTTTTACTTGGATTCTACATCTACCATCTACCATCTACATTGACATTTACACATACTACTATCTATCGAATTCTTTATTCTTCCCTCTATATTCTCCATCTCTCCTTTTCATGTGCATCTGTCTTATTGCTGTGTCTGATTGAGTTGAATGTTTCACCGCATGTGGAATCCTTCTGAGGCGCAGCCATACACAAGTCCTGATTGGCCAGCCAAGAGGCCTGGATTGGCCACTGGCAGGTAACGGCCGGGGCCAAATGGGGCCAAGTGGGGCGGATGTTCCCGTCTGACAGAAGCCCGTGAGGCGCTGATTGGCTGTGCCTGGCGTTGAAACACAGGCTAGACCACTCTAGAAAGTTTATTCTCTGCAAAACGGTGTTTTTTGCCAGCAGAATGTGGATTTGCGATCTTCTGATTGGCTTCGTGGGTGTATACACCTAAACTTAGGTTGTAGTAAGCGTAGCAGTCACAGCAGTCGCAGTGCTAAGAGGGCTAAGATAGTGGACTACGGACTGGATGAAGAACTTTTTTTGTGATGCTCATATAGCCCGCCAGGTCTATATTATCCCCCATCGACAGTTCCATTCTCAATTCCCTCCTGTTTCAGCGACCCCGGTTCCCCTTTGACTCCGTACTTAAAGCCCCCTCCTCTTCGATCGGCCGTCATGGATGGACATTCAGGGCCTGTACCTGATACAATCATGGCCAACTCTGATGCCGTTCCTCCAGTCCAGACGGATGTTCGCAGCCATGCCATCCATCATGACCAGCCAACTGTCTATCCTGAGAACGGACAAGAACCTCCCCGACAGCGAGTGACGCCCCGTCCGTCTTTTTTCGAAAATTTGGCCAGCTCGCGCGAGACTCAATTTACGTTGAAGAGGAACAACTCCGGAGATATAGACCGATACTTTGTATGTTGACTGCGATTGAGGTCTGGTGGATGGCGAAGATAACTGACTTGGATTCAAGCATGGTCCTCGTGATCTTGATAAGCATTCGAAATGGCCCATCTTCCTGCGTATGCATGGCAGTGTCTTGCCCAAGATGCTGCTACCTTTGGTGTTTGTCGCTCTCTGGTCGACCTTGATTACCTGCATTTCGAAATTCGTTCATAATCGTGAGTTTGAGAAAGACAATATACTATTGGTTACACATAAGATAGTTAACTGACTCTTGCAGTCGGTATCGACAACATCCTTCTCACAGTTACCGGTTTCGTTGTCGGTTTGGCTCTGTCGTTTCGAAGCTCGACAGCCTACGAAAGGTATACCATGTCACGCCGGCGTTAGTGAAGTGACAGCGCTGACTGAATGTAGGTGGGCCGATGGAAGAAAATATTGGTCGCTATTGAGCCAGACCTCTCGAAACCTCGCACGTACAATCTGGGTCGACACTGCAGAACGAGAAGGCGAACAAGGAAAGGAAGACTTGCTGGGTAAACTGTATGTTCCCTCACACAACTGCTAAAAAATATCTAACAGGTATAGAACCGCAATGAACCTCATCCTAGCTTTCGCCGTCTCCCTCAAACACAAACTACGATTCGAACCAGACGTGGCCTACGAGGACCTTGCCGGTTTGATCGGATACCTTGATACATTCGCCAAGGAAGCACACGATAGAGAACGTCTCCAGCCTCCCAGGAAGAGTATGTGGAAATCAGCTGGCGAATACCTCGGCATCTCATTCGCCGAGTCGAACCCTAGGAAACTGATAAAGCGGTCCAAGAAGCCATTGGGTCATTTGCCGCTTGAAATCCTCAATCATATGGCGGCTTATATCGACAGTTGTATTGCCAACAATACTCTCTCCGTTAGTCTTCACCAAGGACAAGCTAGTGAGTAAACCACTACCGGAAAAAAATAACCATGTCCTAATCTCAAATAGTCTCCGCATTGGCTACTCTCAACGAAGTGTTGACAGGAACCGAGCGGGTCTTGGATACTCCCCTGCCTGTTGCTTATACTATTGCGATCTCCCAAATCGCCTGGATCTACGTCATGGTCCTCCCCTTCCAGCTCTACAACACTTTGCAATGGGTGACTATCCCAGGATCAATCGGTAAGCCCATCACCATTTTCGTATCCACCACCAATCTAACCATGTCCGTACAGTCGCCGCATACATCATTCTCGGTCTGGCAACCATTGGCTCCGAAATCGAAAACCCCTTCGGACACGACGTCAACGATCTCCCCCTCGACACATACTGCAGACAACTCGCCTTAGAACTGGACATCATCACCGCCGCCCCAGCACCCAAGGTCAGCGACTTCAGCCAGCGCGAAGATAACCTCGTCCTCTACCCCCTCAGTCTATCCGGCTACCCCGACTGGAAGGACCGCAGCGTCGAAGACATCCGTGCCGCCCTTAAAGCGAAAGTGGTGGCCAACATTACCCCGTCTGCGTCTGCTGCCCCGTCCAAGGCATCGACTGTTATCGAGGAAGTGGGCATCACGACGGGCAAAAATTCCGTCTAGCCGAAGACTGGAAGTGATTTCGACAAGATAAAATAGAACCAACAAGCGCATAATTTGGGTTGGGTTAGCGTTGACACTTGACAATGAGCGTTAGTACACATGAGCGTGAGATTCTTTTATGGCGTTTTCTGTTTAATGCGAAAAGAGGAGGCTATACTGTAATTATCAGGGTGGAGTGGAAAGCATGTGATATTTCGTTGTCTATACAGAAGCACATCTGGAATGAGTTGTCTGTTAGATATTAAAATTGGTGATTTGACTGCTCAATATAGAGCTAGATGTATTCTGAATAAGACATAATTGACTTGTACATATCCGCGTAGATGTATATCACCCACTTCATGTCTTGCTATTCGCAAGATATGCACCGTCACATCCAAGCTTATGCTGGAATTTCCGGGCGTGTCATGGTGCAGTATGCAGGAATGTCCCTTAGGACGTACACTGCAGAGCACTTCACGTCTCAATAGATTCAAAGACCAGAGATCTTCATCCTGAGTGCCTGCCCACTCCCAGCAGCATAGACAGTGTCTCAACCACAGAGCGTATCTCATGACCAAATGTCAAGATATACCCCCGCCCCTACATCACGGCACAAACAAATCCTCCCCATTCCCCTTCACCAGCGCCCCCAAATAATTCCCCTTCGCGCAGACCCTCCACGCCACACTGCCCGATTTACTCGACCCCCCAATCCACGAACTCAGCGCCGCAACCACAGCCGCAGCGTCCGGGCGGGGCACTCGTATCCACACTATCTTGTTATCTTTATTTGGGGCTGATGCATCGGAGGTGATTTTCAATATGTCGATGGAGATGGTTGTTCCGGTTAGCCCGAGGAATTGGGAGAGGGCGGTGGTTAGGTGGGTTCGGGCAGTGAGGGGGTCGAGGGGGTGGGACTGGATTGCGACTGAGGTGTCAGGTTGGTGGATTCTGAGTCGTTTGTTAGTATGCATGGTCTTAAATGTAGGATAAGACAGGGAAGGAGTGGGATGATACGCACAGTTGAAGTTTGAGATATGTCCATGGTGGATTGCGCGAAGTGAAGTGGATGACTTTGGGGGTTGATTTGGACGCGTTATTCTCGTCGGAGGCTTTTCGCTTTGAGGATTTGGATGGGGGTGTTGTTTGAGGGGCACTTTTAGCGGGATTATTCTTTTCTGTAGACATTTTTGGCGTTTATTATTTATTATTATTTCTGGTTGAGGAAATGCGATGCGATGCGATGCGTTTGAAGGCGGAAAAGAAAAAAAGACCAAAATTTCAGTGATGTCACAGGTTTGTTTCAAAATTACGCTTCACTTGAAACAACAACATGGGCATCTTCTTCATCAATTATTAGATATTATAGATACTCCGTATTTATTTACTTTTATCTACCGACGGCAGCATCCTCTAATCTCCGACGAGCATTCTTGAGGAATCCCTCCTCCCCTTCTGTTCCAATATCCAAATCTTCAATCGACAATGTCTTATCCCGACCTTTTGCACCCCGAATAACTCCCACATTAGACTTGGGGACATTAAATAGCTAACGTCGTTAGAAAGGGACTCAAAATAGGTAGAATATAGACACACCTCCGCAAAAACCCGTGAAACAGCCAAATTCGCCTCCCCGTCCTTTGGGACAGCAGCAACGCAAACGTCAACTTTCTCTCCCCCTACAGCTGTGATGCCTTCGCGGCGGCTGGAGGCATTAGGTTTTACGTGACATGATATTTGGAGGTTGTATCTTGTGGGAATTGATGGTTTGCCTCGGGATTTGGTCACATTTTGGATGAGGCGGAGGAGGGGAGGGGATGACATTGTAGTTGTGGATGAGGTTATTCAAGAATATGCAGAGGTTAGATAGTATATATTGTTAGTCATTTCTTAGTCATGTACATCAGAGATCATTGGATGAATATAACATCTACAACTTGGAAGGGGAATTAAAAAACCGATCTGTCCCTTTCAGCAAGTTGAATGCCTCGACTGCCATCTCGAGAACAATCTCCCCCGCAGACTGATTCGCCTTGTTTACCATCGCTGCTGCATAACCCATGGGTCTGTAATTATCAGCAACTGTCTTGCTGGCATGTGAATGAAAAGTCCCTCACCTTAAGGCCGATTGATCTTCAATTTCTTCAGTCAGTTTTCCTTCCCTGGCGAGTTTGTCCAGTTCATGTTCTAAAACAACAATTCCATTCTTTTGGAGCTCGGCAATCTCTGCTTTGCGATCCTGCTCCCAAGAACGCACGTACGGCGTCCCAAGAGCTCGTAGTGGACGTCCAGTCCAGATGGTACTTTTGATTGTTGAGTCGAAGCCAGCATTGATAACCCTGGTATTCGTTAGTACTAGCTTTTGAAAGGGCTATTAGACTAACTCTTGCTTCGCAGACTCAGGGACTGCAGATTCCCTCGCCGCGACAAACCGAGTTCCAACCCAGACAGCGTTGGCCCCCAGCATCAAAGCTGAAGCAATGCTACGTCCGTCGAAGATACCACCAGCTGCGACGAGCTGGACGGGTTGTTTAGTGAAGGGGGATGTATAAGTCTTACAGACATCGGCACAGGCGGGAATAAGAATACTGGTTGGGATTTCTCCTGTATGCCCACCGGCTTCGGCACCTTGAGCAACGATGAGGTCTGCACCGATCTGGCATGCTTTGTGGACGTGCTATATTATATTAGGGAGAGTATAAATGGTAAGCGAGTTGATATACCTTTGGATGGCCAACCATGTTCATATAAAGGATCCCAGCAGCATGAAGCTTATCCACCACTTGCTTCGGAGGCACTCCAACCGCGGAAACAAACACACTCACTCCCCCTCGATGATGATGTCAATGAGTTCACTCAATTGCCCCCTGGTATAGTCCACGTTAGTCTTGCGCGCCGAACCACCCACTTGAGGAAGCAAGAGGTCAACGCCAAACGGCGTGGAGGGATCGCGGAGGTAGGCCTTGACGTCGGCAATCATCTCCCTCAGCATTTGTGGAGTATATCCAATGCCTCCAATGACACCTAATCCACCTGCGTTGGACACAGCGGCTACCATTTCAGGACCAGAAGTGCGTCCCATACCAGCCAGCAGGATGGGATGTTTGATGTTGAGGAGATTGGTGACGGGGGTAGTGAGGAGAGACATGTTGAAGGAATTCGAATTTAGATTATGAGGATAGAGATATGTTGATAGGAGGTAGAATATTATTCTTGTATTTATTTATGTTGATGCTATTCTTATGTTGATCCTTCTCGTGCGGGGATCAGGGCTGAATCTGATCTGCACCGTGAAGCAACCGAGATACCTCGGAGTTGTTTTGGCATTTAAGATTCTAAAGATTGACGATCTCGATTCACATGAAGATCATTGAGATAGATTCACTATCAATCTATATTAATGGTATTGTACTCATTTCTATACTTATTGTCAGTTTAATTGTGCGTCATTGTAGGATTTCTCTAGAATAACAGTACTTGCAATCTGCATCAATTCCAACAAAACGAGGACAAAGAGAATTGAATATATGTTCAGAATAAATAAATATGACTTCAAATATGATAGAAGATATCGAACTGGGACAGAGAGCTTTGTTGTAGGCTCATTCGGGCTGAAGTTCAGTATCAAGCAGACAATCGATATCGATATAGAAGAATTGCTCTTTCAGACCAACAAAGCCAACAGTCAAAACATCTTTCCTCTACTCTCTCTTCTTTCTCTCTTTTTCAACAACACATTAATACCCTTCACTCTCATTCTCATTTATTTTCTGCTTTCTATCTTAAATATCATTTACCTTCTGTTCTCTTCTCTACTGCTCTAGTCTACTATTTATATCTCTTACGAGTGTAAGTTGTGCATCTCTGCAGCTTCAATTCATGCTTCTGATTATCCCCAGCATCGACTTACACCTCTTTTTCTTCTTCCAAGCAGAAGCTCACAGGCACACAAGTGAATTACAATGGCTTCAACACACACACCACAGAAGAGAGACAGACAGCCTGTCTTTACCAACAGCTTCATTCCCTACAATCCCCCTCAGCCCTTTTCAACACCAGCAACTCCAGCGAGAACGGTCGCAGAGGTGAGTCTGAAATAAATCAATCCAAGAGAATGCAATGGAGCCAAAGGTCCAGCCAGTTTCTACAAAACCAACGGCTAATCCCTCAGACTGCCTCGTCTGTTCCTCTACCAGATTTCATCGCAAACCTCAAACCTGATCTCAAACCACGCTCAACCCCCCTCGACAACGCTTCTGTCTTTGGATCAGCCGGAAAGAAGAGAACCCCTTCTATCCAGATCCCCATGTTTGGCGAACAATCCTTCTGGAGTCTCGAAAACCTCCCCGATATTCTCTACGTCTTACGACCCGGAACCGATCACGCCAAATCCAGAGCGCGAATTCGACAGATTGACATATCCTCTGGCAAGACAATCAATCACTTCCCCGTCCTGCCTCTTCACATCTTTCCTCAGGTCCAAGGCTGGCTTATTGAGACTTGGATGCGCCTCGACCGCCGTATAACGCCCGAAGACATTATTGACCGTATAAACCCTCAAGCTGGAATCACGCCGGATGATATCGAGATACGTCGACAGCAGTTTAGAGAATCTTTTAACATTGCGTGTTGGGGATCGCAGAAATCGACCTATGACATAACTCGCAAGTTGAAAGAAGCCGGAATAGACCCGGCTCTTAACACGACTAGAGGCTTAACTCCTGGTCTTATTGACCCGTCCAAGGGTGAGGCTGGTGGTCGAATACCTCTACCCGCTGATGCATATGATGGTCCTGTTTCATCTGAATTCAAAACTTCCACAAACAAGAGACCATCGCTTGGTACGTCGTCGCATTTTAACCAGAACCCGACTCCCAGTTCGACTGGGAAGAGAAAGGCCGAGACCACCAATCCGTAAGTTGTATATTTTTAGTCCTGAACCAGGCTAATAAACCGTGAATACAGTCCCGCATATGCCAGTCCCCGCAAGAGAAGCCGCTCGACTAGATACACCGCGATTCCCAAGCCCGAGCCATATGGCAATACCGAAGAATACGAGCTCGCCTACCACGGTGGTCCTTCGGCCTTCAAAGTCGAAAACGAAGAGCCAGGTGGCTCCACAATGACTCTTGAGGAGTACCTCGAGATGAGTGGAATGTCATACGAAGATTGGCTTCTTCGCGACCAAGAGGGCCAGATGGCAAAACAGTCTTGCATCCTGGGTCTCCGGGTTTCAAAAACATCTCTAGATCTCTATTATTTATAAAATAACAAGGCACTTACATGATACATTATTATATAATAAGTCTTTTACAACTAGTATATAGTATTGTCCAAAAGCTGGTGATCCCAGGACAGACTGAAATTGGCCAAAGCAAAGCGGAGAAATGGTAGTATGCCCCTTGTTTTCTGCTTGAAACCCGCTCTATTTCCATTTAATGGTGTCCAGGACTTGCTGGATGACTTGAGGAAATGGGAATAGCAACTACTGCAGACACTGGCGCCACCGATCACTTTTGATTCACTTATTTCCCATTCACTGGCCACCTCTTAGTGAAGCTGAACATCCTCTTTCCTCTCCTCTTCCAACCTCCCACTCCCATTTTTCTTTTTCCTCTCCATCAACCTCTTCTCACACAGTTCTCCTTTGTAACCTGGTTTCCATTTTTTGTCCATGCGTTTTCTCTCTTAATTACACCCTAATCCCCTAGGTACCTACCTCATCTCAGTGTATTTTCCTGTCTTTTCATTCCAGAGCGGGAGTCGACATGGCTTCCAACAAGGAAAAAGTGCCTATTGAGAATACCCCAAATTACATTGCGGCGCTTGAGAGGTCTAAGGTCAACTGCGACTCCAATGCTTTGATCCTAGTTCTCCAACCGTCTATGCAGCATACCGCGAATACCCAACCTTCTACCCAGAATACCAGCACGAACTCAGCGCCTGCTACAATTCCAATACCTTCCGCTTCCAACAGCAAAGATACGCTGACACCAACCGTCTGGGCTGAAGGTGATGGTGACGGCGTTGCTCTACCTAAGAAGTCCAAGGGCAAAGGAAAGAAGCCGAATACAAATCCTGGTGTTGAGTGGAAAATACGGATTCTCACTCCAACAACTTTACCCCCCAAGTACTCTTACTTGTCAGATATCGATCTTTATTGGGTGGTTAAAATCGTCCCAATCAAGACCCGAGTCATTTATTGGCCCTATGACTTTGATCTCGCGGGGGATATCAGACGAACTCGGCTGCCTAAAGGTCCGACGGTGACTGTTACAGCACATGGTGTTGTGTGGACACCAGTGTTCAAATCTTATTACCTCTTAGTTGGAAGTCCCCTGGCGGGTTCTAAGCCATTACAGTGGGTTTTACCCGGGCGTAGTGGTAGCTCTTGGGAATGGTATATCGGTTTAGTTGTGGCGCCTCCTTCCCAAGACCAACTTTATACGCCTTACAACAGACAGGTTACCTACCATGACACTGCCAACCCCTCCCCCACAGCGGGACTCGAAGCCGAGGAAGCTAAAGACGGACTCCATGACATCTGGGTCCCGACTGCACCAACAGACTGGTGCGTTATGACACTCGGAATACACTGAAGCCGGTGCAACTTGATACTTTGCCAGGGTTCACAAGACTGTGCAACCCAACAGTCCAGAACACTTCCACCTTAGGAGCCCCTGCACAAACCGCACCAGACGCGCCCAGGGCTACTGAAAACCCTCAGATCAACAACTCGACTGCCTTGCAGGCCCAGGATGACCATGTCGAGCACCCTCTAGCCACCAAGAAGGCGCTCGCTGAAAACCCAAACCTCGCCGTTGAGGTAAGCATCAAATGACGTGTGAACTTTGCAATATACTTGTCATATACTGATAGTGGATCTTTTAGGATGTCGATGTCATCTTACGCGAGACCACCTTTTTGAAAGAGTTAGATGAAATGCGGCAAGCCGCAAAAGAGAAGTTGGAAACTTCAATCCAGGACGCGACCATGCGGCGTGTTGCAAACAAACCATACCTTGGCAATGAAGCAGGATTATCACTTGCCCAGTCTATCAACAACATGGAGAGCAAAGTACCTACTCGTTCGCCAACGGACAACTGAAACGTACCGGCGTGATGTCCTGGATGTCAGCTCCTCACGCCGTCGGATCAGGAAGATAAATCGAGTGGTCCATAGTGGAGACCTTGCAACTGATACCCACATCTACAGGCTAACAACAAGATGTTGATGTTTTCCAATCTATTTATATTTTAGACGTGGAAACTGCATCCCGTGTTGATAAGTTACAAGTTCGAAATGATCCTTTTGATTTAACTACTATCAACACAACCTCACTATCATTAATCAAACCAGAAAACTTCGACTTGCTCAGTTTGTTTAATGATTTAGCAAGTTTGAAGCTAAGGGATGCGGAGATGAATTTAGAGTTGGTTCAGAATAACAACTTCAATTTCTCTCACCATGCTATGTATCATAATTATAATAATAGTAGTAGTAGTAGTAGTAGTAGTAGCAGCAGCAGCGGGTAGTCATATAGTATGATTAGTTAATTAGTTAGAAGTATTGTGCTTAGATTTATAATGTGTACATGATACCAGGTAGTAGCTTCGTACACGCAATTTATTTATTTTGCTTCATTTTTACGCCTTTTGATACCACACTTTGGCAGAATCTTCATTATCTTTCTGGTTAAATCGGGGAATGGCAACTTTATGGCATTGAAAAGTGTCTTTATAAGATTGCGAATACTTCGCCTAGTGGTTCTCCCTTGTAAATATCATAAGACAAGGCCATCGAGATAGTTAGAGCATAGGAAGGAGACGTACTGTACATCCAATTGAACAGCTTTTGCCATTGACGACAGATTCCAAGGAATATAATTCAAAATGACCCTACAATGAAGCCCGCCTGTACAATACTTCCTTTCTCTGCCACGCGACAGGAATCCAACCAACAGGCAGTGCGCCACCACACTGTTAGTTTCTCCATTTTTATGACCCAAGGAAAGAATATTAGAAGACAAAGGCATTCAGACCAGCCTCCTCAATGACAATAATATCCTTTTTCCGCTCGTCTGCCCGACTGGCGGAGATAGGGCTACCCCTCACCACCAAGTCAGTCGACCGCAATGCAAATAGAAAGTTGAAGAATTTCATTTTCGTCATTTATGCGCCGCAGCCTCATTATATCTCCAGAATGTTGCTTCTGAGAGGCTGGGGGGCATTTTTGGTTGTTGCTCATACAGCCACTCAAAAGTGGAGGTGGGCGAGAAGCGAATATAAGAAGCGGCATTCCGGGGTTGGACGCAACGATATCGCTGAAACTGCACTTTTCTCTCCAAGAGATAATATAACCATGATGATAGCTATCATACGACTGAAGGAGGCATTAAATCATTTGAGCCCAATATAGCTCGACTTCCCTATTGTACTCTCAATATGGCGAAGAAATCTGGAGGGGGGAGGAGAAGCAACACAGAAGCCCTCCTCGCCCAAGTGAATCGCATCTCCACCAGCCTCGTTCATATTGTTTTCCAAGTGAAGGTATCAAAAGAGCATCCGTCACGCTGAGCAGATTTTTCAGCCACCCCAGTAATTGAGGCTATAGAGGAGAATCGTCAGTAGACGGAAGATGGGCTCTTGCTTTGCGAAGGGCTTTTTTCTCTCTTCTTCTTGTCTTTGCGAGATTCTTCTTCTTCAGACTTGCTTCTTTACAGATACCTCTTGCAATATCTTCGGATATAGTCTATCGGTTGCTATCTCGTTTTATCGAAAAAACGTTTCTTCGTCTTGTTCAACAGTTCTGTTCTATAGAACTATCTCTCATCTTTCAAGATGAAGAGCAGCCCGCAATCCACCAAGTCTCCCAAGTCCCCAAAGTCTCCGCGCAAGGGTGAGTTCTCCTCTAACTAGTAAATTTTGAACTGCTAACCAAGTTCGCAGCTGTCCCTCGCCAACACAGCGATGGGTCAATCGACCCTCGCAACTTCACTTCTGATCATCCTGACCAGAAGGACTGGTCCTGGGAAAACCTCCCGGATATCCTCTATCAGCTCAAGCCCGATAAGGATCAGCCAAAACTTCCTACTCCGAGAGTCAAGTCGTACACGATCGACGGAAGGCCTCTGAGGGATCTCCCCGTTCTTCCTGATCGTATCTCTTCTGTTGTTGAGGAGTTTCGAGTGGAAGCATGGCAGAGACTCGATCGCCGGGTTCACCTGGGCGATATCGTAGCTCGGATGCACAAGGACTTTGAAATAAATTGTATGAATCATCCTAAATGGCATATTATTTCAATGGAAGCTAATTCAAATCACAGGTAACGCTCTCCAACAGCGCAGCGTGCGTTTCAGACAAGAGTTTGGCCTTCTCACCTGGGGAACGGGGAACAAGAGAAGCAATGATCTCGAGAACATACTCATGCCAAAGCTACACGCTGCCGGAGTAGATCTCTTGGCCAACACTACGCGTGGCTATACACCCGGGCTCATAAACCCGGCCCTGGGGGAAGCTGGTGGCCGGATTCCAGTGCCTGAGCACTGGGTGAATCGAGAGGGTGCCAAGCGCAAGAAGTCCATGTCGAAGTCGCCAAAGTCATCCAAGAAGGCCACGATGAAAGCCGTGGAAGAGCATGTTGATGTTACGCCCTCCGATGAGGGAACAGTCGAAAGTCCAGAAATGACAGGAGAGCCAGAAACGCCAGAAACGCCAGAGCAGGAACCGGTTGTCTTCGTTCATGAAAATTTCTCGGTAAAGGAGCTGCCTGAGAACGTCTGCTTGCAGGACCTGGACCTTTCTTTGGGCATCACAAAGCCCATCCTGCGCGATCCTAGAGCTAGAATAACGAAAACTGCTGCGGTAGCAAGGGCTCTTAAAAGGCAAGCCAAACACATTGTTTCCTCACAGAGTATCATGAAGCTGTGTAACAAGTTTTCAGACACAAGTGAGATCATCAAGATTCGTCCGGAAGTTCCCCTTATCCAATTGCCCACCCAGGACATATATCCCCAAAAGGAACCCTTTGAACTGGATTACAGCTTCTCTTGTGGGAACCGAAAAGAGATCTTTGACAATGCTCTGAATCAATATTATGGTGGCATGTGCAGCCTCGTGGAAATGCCCTTGCTCGAGCCAACGACCATTCTGGCGGACGTGGAAATGGACGTGGAATATTCCTCTGCACAATCCTTTTCTGGTCTTTCTTTACCCGAGTGAAACTGTTATTTCGAAGCTTGTGTATACCAGTTTCTATCTTGTCAAATGAAGTGTTTTTTTGTGGTTTGTTTTGTTTCGTCTCGTCGTTTCGATTCTCTTTGTCCTCGTCGAGTTCGTTCTTTTCCCTCTATCTCTTTCTGCAGTTCTCTCTTCTCTTTTTCTGTCTTACCTCGAATACCCCAGCATGTCCAATCTTCTTCAATGTTTCATGTTTCTTTTGATAGCTCCTCGAGCTCAACCATCTACTAACATTCTTGTACTGATCCAGGTGGATGAATGCTCTATCGTCTGTTAGCTTCTCTTTGTCCAGTGGTTTGTTAACTTCTTTCTGTGTTGTTTCTTTGTCAATCCGTTGTCTGAAGCCTTCTCCAGTTGGTGTTGAAGGAATGCCCTCCACATAAAGTCGGATACTAGGATGTGATGCCATAGCGGGATACCATTTGTTTATTACTGAATCAAGATGAGCTCATTCGAATTTATATTCTCCGAGATTGAAAGTAAGAAGAGTATGGGTTTCATAGTTAGGCTTGCAATAGCCTGTGACTTCTATGTATATTCCTTTGTTTAATTTATATAAAGACTGAACGAACTTCTGGTAAGAATCAATCTTTGTCTTCGAGTTCTTTTATCACTCCAAAGAGGCAGACTCGATGCTCTTTGTCAAACTTCATGATTGAATCCTAACTAATTCTTTCTTGGATTCTTCTTGGTGTTTCAATACATCAAGTTAGATAGCAAACATCCATTGATTGCCATGGCCTACGAAGGTCCCTTGTCCTAGATATAGAAATAGTAGGAAATGAAGACATATACAGATATAAAAACCCTTGTATAATTCAGTTTCTAATCATCATCATATATATCTCTTGCTATCACTATATTTACTATATCAACCAGTTTATACTACGTATACTCGTGCAATCAGTTCAAGATGCAGACATCTCAGAGCGCTCCCAGTATGTCACTTTCTCCCCTCTCCAAGAAGTTCCAACTAACCTGACCAGCTTTGCCAGGAGCAATCAGCCAATTCTGTCCACGTAAGTCACTCCCCCCCCATCTCTCTATCTCAAAACCAAACTAACACTGCCAGACTCAATCCTTCCCGATCGTTTCCATACCTGCATCCATCCATACCACTCCCCATACTCGGAGAACAACCTCCCAGCTCTGCTCTTCAGACTGGACGCCCCAGAGCCCGAGGACCTGCCACCCGTCCAGAGTCTAATGGAAGGCGACCAGCCCGTACGAGATATCGAAGGAAACCCAATCCGCGACTTCGATTTCCTCCCCCGCTTCATCTCCACCAGACCAGCCCCCTGGCTCCTCGAATACTGGATGCGAACTGACGCCCGTCTCACCTACCGCGATATCAAAGCCCGCATGGTCGGCCCCACAAAGGATAAACCAGCAGACAACCTCCTCAACATGCGTCGCGAGCGCGAAGCAAGAGGCCCCCTCGCCCTCTCCTGCTGGAACACCCGTCGCGGAAACCTAACCAGGGTCGAAGTCGAGCGTGTCGAGCGCTGGTCGGAAGATCAGCTCACCTACAACACTACCATGACCGTCGAGTACTCCGAGCCAACGGGCGATAGTGAATCTGTCCCTGCGTCTCTTCGTTCAAGAACTCTTACACCTGGACCGCCAACGTTTTACCGTCTCGATGAGTTTCTGGAAAACGGCGAGCCGCATGTCCCCAGCGAGCGGCTGCGTGCTACACTGGCTTTGTATCATCAGTTGTCTGAGCGTGCTCAGCAGCTGGGCCTGAGATCCTGGCAGCTTCTTCCCCAGGCTGATCTGCCTCTGTCGTGGAGGGAGGTTCAAACACTGAAGAAGTTTACCTATGCGACTGAGAATTAAGGTATGCGTGTACGTGCATCTTGGTCTCGCGTTCAAATCCAGTACCTGACAATTCTCCATAGGAGCGCGACAATGCAGCGTGCGATTCCGCCAGGATTTTGGCCCCCTCGCCTGGGAAACTGGGAACAAGAGAAGCAGTGAACTATGCCCTGGTGGCAGTGTGATGACGGGTACAGTCTATACAGAAGAGTTGTGAGAAGGGCTTTCTTGGAATCCGGTAAATTTTGTTTGTTTGTGACATCTGGGACATGGAGTTGTTTATAGAGCATACAGGCCACGAGTTATCACGGTAGGAGCATAGGAGACGGTGATCTATTTTGGGTTGATCTGTTTATCTGTTGCTCTCTGCTTTTTTGTCTTGTAAATGCTGGTAGAAGAGTGGTTTATAAGGAAGGTCTGTCTGTCTGCTTTCATTTTGTATACTGTTCAAATATATGGATTCTTGAACTGCAACAATTGAATTCAGTTGAAAAACGCTTGAGGAGCAAACTCCGATCGACTTCAATGATACAAGTTTCATTTATACCTCATAATATACGTAGGCAGTGTTAATAAGTAGCCTGCTTTTAGAAAAGCAAAATGCTATCCAAACTAGAAAATCCACTTGCCACTCCTCCCTCGTTGACATCCTTGGCCTTGGTTCTCATCAGCCATCCTCCCTGTTCATTGTGTAAGATGTTTCCTCCTGCTTGATCCCAAAGGATGGTTCCATATATTCCCAGCTCTCCGATGACGTGACCCCCCAGAACCTCTCCGTCGCTTCTCAAAGCTACGTTTTTGGCATTGGGAGGGGGTGTGATCAGTTCCATCAGGATCCAACGCTTCCAGTCGCCCTCGGGAATTGATCGCAAAAAGTCGGGGATGGCAGATTTATAGATGTTGTTACCTCCGCCCTCACGCTGCGGTTTCAGGACGTAGTTCACGGCTGTCTCCGGGTTGAGGGCAAGTTCTCTTCCACGGCCACCAGCCGACAGATCAAACTGCGGTGCAAAGGTCTCGCGCAGTCTTGCAAGGGTGTTTGCATCGGTACCAGCCATGAAGGCAGAGAGATGGTCAGTTCCTGTAGTCTCTGCCAGAACCTGCTGTACAATCTTACAGCCAGCCAGCTGATTTAAGACAGTAGGACACTTGATCGCTGCAGAGCGTTCCAGATGAGTCCTGGCCTCCCAATCGCGTTCAGATGTGTAGTCAGTTGGGGCATAGAAGCACCGGTAGTACACTGTTGTCACTTCAAACTGTGTGGAAGGAGAATGAGGTGGCGTGTAGACCAAAGGACGCGAAGGATTGGAACTCGGGATTGAGGTGTGGTTCAAGATTTCGGAGCTGAGCAGACGGAAGACAGGTATCTTGTGGATTTTGGTAACCTGCTTGAAGAGAGCTAGTTGATCGAATATGTTCCTCTCATTTTCCTGGATCACAAATATGATACACGAGGGTAGAGCTGGCGATGATTTCGATCCTCCATATGCATTGTGTGCAGCAGCTAGTCCTGCAGCCAGTGTCTCAACGGATGTGTTTTCCGGGGGCGTCTGTCCTGAAGTGAGCATAGGGTGTGGTGGATAGCTGATCGGATGACCCGGGGGGAAGTAAGGAGTTCGGAATGCAACGATGCCACGATGGACGATAAACCACCAAACGATGATGCAATGGTGTTAAACTCCACTTGTTTCAAAGACGGAGCTTTCAAATTTGACGAGACGTTTGGCATATAGTCAGATCGGTAGAGACCCAGAGATAGTGTTTGAGCATAGCCTTCTTTCTTCACTGCAAGGTGGACCTTCCATAGATTCGAGACGAAGTCGTCAACGTCAATGAGACTACATTCATCAATATTTAGCTAGGTTTTAAGTAATCCAGTGAAAGCAAAAGAAAATTAAATTGAATTAAAACAATAGATGATGCATTCTTACTCTTCCATTACTTTCTCAATCCATTCTTCATTGCACGTTATAGCTGCATAAAGTTGATTGTACACAGTTTGCAACGCCTTTGCCTCTTCGAAACAGGACTTTGGAAAGAGACTGGGGAACAAAGTCACTGGGGCATTTGTCGCCAAAACTCCATGCGGATTGGACTCCTGCGAGACCAATGCAGGCGAAGGTCGAACAACAAGGCCATTCTGCGATGCCCAATCTTTAATCGTTGTCACCAAATATTCCTGCTGTGCGGGGTTCAGGTGGGGTGGATAACTAGAGTAGATCGAGTCGTCCATTGTCAATAATAGGAAAAAGAAGTTATATAAAGAACCACAAATACAATCTCGCTAGAACTGAATTTTCAACTGCGAGAAAAGAACCCTCAAGCAAGACAGAGCAATTAATCAGCACGAGGAGCAAAAATGAGGGGCCGCAACCCGCCGGACTATGATGCGATAGCCTGGAGATAAGCATCCCACCGCCCCAGGCACCGCCTTTAAATACAGCAGAAAATCAGCTTCGACTTGCGATGACCAAATGGGAGATTTTGCCGCGTATCGCGCGTCACTTTGCATCACGTCGAGGTCGCAGTCGACTTTAAGCGAGACTGGTGGCCAAGGAGGCTCACAGCTTGATTTTTTTTTTTCAGCCTTGACTCTGAGCAAATGACACTGTTTCTCATCTCGCTTTTGAGTTCTTCCCCGCGTGGTAAAGAATGTCAATTTACCCGAAAGTTTATGGTGATAGCGTCAAATATCAGTAGCTGCTGATTGCAGTGCTCCATGGGGATCTGGTAAGGCCGTGCTCAGGGAGAGCTTTGATAACTGCAATATACTAATGGCTCTTTTCTTTATCAGACAAGATGACCTCGGAAGACGAAGACCCTCTCGATTGGACGATCGATGAGGTCGTAGAGTTTCTTTGCCATAACCCACTCACGCCATGGTCGCAATCAGCCGCCCAAGCTCCTCGGCCAGATCCTGTTACGCTCGAAACAGCCATCCGAGCCAATCTCCTAACAGGCGAGGTGCTATTGCACGATGTCGATAAAGAAACATTGCGAGAGGACTTGGGGTTGAAAGCGCTTGGTCATCGTAGCTCGATGTTAATGGCAATTCGGTATCTTCGACAGAATTCGCCAAAGTACCAGATTTCCATGGGGAAAACGGGGCTCAATGATAACCTTAGCAGTATCTATGCCTCGAGTCATTTTGCCCCTACAACTCCAGGGCAGGGACCTGCTCCAGAACTCTCATCGCCGGTCTATCCCAGGCCTGTGTCTCAAGCCGCAACACCTCAAAATTTGCTGAACTCCAGGCTGATCACTCCCTCGGCATCCGGGGTACATAATTCCAAGAGACCTAGTCGTGCAGATCCTCCCACTTTTAACCCTGCCCAGAAGGAGAAAGACAATGTCTCTTCTCAGGTACCGAATCCCACGGAAGCATCTACTGCCTATGACAATATTGAGCGACACCAAAGTGTATCGCCTGGGTCTCCTAGAATACGTTCAGAGTCTCGCGCAGAAATTCCTGAGACTTCCGGGCGCGTTCGCTCTTTAGAGCATCATATCATTGATGAATCTGGCAGAAAGCGGAGAAAACTCGATCTTCGCTCTGTCACCGACGCTTCAGGTGAAAAGTCGACCCTTGCACTTACCACCAGCGCATCACAGGCAAAACATTGGTACATGGGACCAGATAGGATTGCTCCGTCGCAATTATTCTACGGCCCTGATTCGGACGAAGACGACCACTCGTTTGTAATGCTTGGTTCTGAATTTCCATACGCTCAACGCTCTTATGTGAATAGCTGCATGCAGTACTTTTACCAGCAGAACCCCATAAAGCTGCGTGATGGCCATGGTGATAAGTGGGCTGTCATACCTTACAAAGCTTCGGATGTGAACCCAAGCAAATCAAGGCTTTTCTCCTTGTATACGTTAAGAAACGGTAAAGTCACCGTAAGCAAAGAGAACTTAGAGAACTGGCCGCAGCTTCATCAGTCTCGGGCTGCTGACACGGCTACTTCATCGAGAACCTCGAAAGCCTCTGATCCCTTCGCGTATCTCATCGAAAAGTACCCTGTCCTAGAAGATACCGAAGATGCCTATCCTCTATATGGTGACTCTGGTTCCGAAGGGGAGTACGATGAGGATACTTGGCAAGAAATCGACGATGAGCAGCAGGATCCCGCGCAGAACAAACCAATAAACTTGACCTCTGGGGAAATTGATTCTGTCATCGCGCAATGCGTCACTGATTACAAGAATAAGTGGCACCAAGATAAAAAGCCTAAGGAGGAACAAAAAGCGCGGCTGCTTTGGCTGAGAGCTAGAAGAGGAAAGCTTACCAATCAGCAAATAAAGGGATCCTTGCGCGAAGCCAGTCGCTTAGAGGAGCGGCTGAAAAAGATCAAGAAAGCTATCCTTGAGAGCGAAGTTTCGACAAGGGCAGGGTTACAAGCTCTATGCGTAGGCATGGAGCAGACCGTGCACGATATCGAGAAGCAAAAGTGGCGTGTAAAAATTCTGGAACAGCCGAATTGCCCACCAAAAATTACTGCTGGCCCCAAGCCTAAGCCCATATCAAAGCCTCGGAATGGAGACGAAGAGTCACTTCATTCAGAATCTGATTATGAATCTGAAGATCCCTTGGCTGACTTCATTGACAACTCTGATGACATGACCGGACCAGCTTCGCCTGAACAGCACATCGCAACACAAACACAAACACCATCATCAACTGATAGCGACGAGGCTGATGTCATTAGCCCCTCTGGGTTGCGACGAAAATCCAGGGCTCAGAAACGTGCTCCGCTTAGAACCGACTCCCCCTCTCCCAGGACTTCTGTAAGCGAAAAGGAGCCGGAATATGTCGATCTAACAATAGACTCAGCGGATGAGTTAACAATTGAAACGCCTCCTCTCAATCCCGTGCAGTCAAGGGTGTCACAGTCCCTTGATACTCCTTTCAAATCTGAACGAGACTCGATATCCCCTGGACCTAATCTCACTCCCGATGATTCTGTGGAAACTAAAACCCAGAAGCCCAAGGCCCCTAAAGATACAAGGGGCTCAAAACTGAAATATAAACCAAAGCAAAAGAATCTGCCGGAGTTCAAAGATTTCGACAAGATATCGTCATTGAGCTGGGAGGAGCTTGAAGAGCGCAAGGATCGTCGTAGGCTTTTGGCAAAGTTGATCTACAGTCTCTCAGATGAAGAACGAAAGGCGATGACTAAGGAAGTCCCTGCCTATGATGTCTCTGAATTGAAGGGATTTGTAGCGGCGGCCCTCAAAGCGTTGTTCGAGGGCAAACAAGAAATTGACGGCGTAAGTCACGATGAAAATGATATCATCATGAGAACAGCGACCTTTTATATCTCGTGGATAAACTGTGCATATAATGGTGAAGAAGGGATAAGGAGATTCATGGTTATGAAAGCCGAGAGTGATCTCGCCAGTTTTCCAAGATTTTTTGATGAGATTCGCGCGCATCTTACGGCATATCGCAACTGGGACCGAGAAAGGCGTGCTGCAGCTGCAGCTGAGAACCCAGATAACTCAAACGCAGAAGACACAGATTTGGCGCCTGATGATGCCCCCCATAAAAAGCGGAAAAAGGAGGTCCAAGAGAGCCAGGATGCTAAGAGGATTCAACAAAGTGCACAAGCACGAGTTGCACTTCAGAATACACAGAGAAAGAATCTGGAGAAGAAAATGGAAAGCATGGGATTTGATAATGACGACCCTGATCTCCAAGCTGTCAGCTTTGAAGAGCCAGTCATTTACTTGGATCCCCATATTGGCAGACGAGTCAAACCCCATCAGCTGAATGGAATTCAGTTCATGTGGCGAGAATTGATTCAAGATGAGAAACGGCAAGGTTGTTTGCTCGCTCATACAATGGGTCTTGGAAAGACGATGCAAGTCATCTCATTGCTCGGCACGATATCAGCCGCAGCGAACTCAGACGATCACTTGATCCGGAAACAAGTGCCCAAACGCTTAAGGCGATCCCAGACCCTGGTCCTCTGTCCATCTTCATTGATCGAGAACTGGTATGAAGAGTTTCTAATGTGGACCCCAGAATCAAACAATATTGGGCCATTGAGAAAGATTACAGGGCTTTACAAACTCCATGAGAGATTGAAGGAGGCGTCGAATTGGAACGAAGAAGGCGGTATTCTTATCATGAGCTATGATATCTTTCGAGCATTGATTCTGAACAAGGCGACTAAAACCAGAGGAAAAGCCCTAGACGAAGATGACCACAAACGTGTGAAGGAATGGCTTCTGGATGGACCAAACATTGTCGTCGCCGACGAGGCTCACAAGATGAAGAACCTGCGCACAGGAATATCTCAGGCTGCTTCCCAGTTTCGAACCAAAAGCAGGATTGCGTTAACTGGCTCGCCCTTGGCAAATAACCTAGAGGACTATTTCACTATGGTCAACTGGATTGCCGAGGATTATCTCGGGGATTTTGTTCAATTCAAGGCGAACTATGTTGAGCCAATCGAAGAAGGGCTGTACGCGGACAGTAGCCATTCAGAGAGGAGAAGGTCTCTTATCAAGCTTCAAGTTCTTAAAGAGATCCTAGAACCCAAGATCAACCGTGCCGATATTTCTGTCCTTGCTGGAAGCCTTCCACCAAAGGTTGAATTTGTCATCACGGTCCCTTTAACCAAGTTGCAGGAACGAGCATATAATTCGTATGTTGAAACCGTGTTGTTCCAGGGCAAGAGTGACATTGGCAATGCGAGATTATGGTCTTGGCTCGCCATCCTTGCGCTATGTTGTAACCATCCGGCATCTTTCAAAGATAAGCTATTGAGTCGAGCGACTGAGGCTGCACGAATGGGAAGGAAATCTAATGAACTCGATGACATGCCCGGGGATGAATCAATCGCTCAAGCAGGCCTTCCGGACTCAGACAAATTAGTCTATCAGCAACAGCAAATTTTTGACACTGTCTCAGACATTCAAGCGATTGATTTATCATACCGTTCTGAAATTCTGGACAAGATTGTTGAGGAATCTGTCAAGGCAGGTGACAAAGTCCTTATATTCTCGCATAGTTTGCCAACGCTCAATTACGTCGAGGGCATGTTGAAGAGATCCAAGCGCAAGTATTGTCGTTTGGACGGAACCACGCCAATCTTCACTCGACAATCCGCAACAAAGAACTTCAACTCTGGCTCAGTGGATCAAGTGTATTTGATTTCCACACGGGCAGGGGGGCTTGGCCTGAACATCCCAGGTGCAAACCGTGTTGTCATCTTCGACTTTGGTTTCAACCCAGTTTGGGAAGAGCAGGCGGTTGGTCGTGCATATCGCTTAGGTCAACAGAAACCGGTCTTTGTTTATCGCTTCATCGCCGGTGGCACATTCGAAGAAGTGATGTATAATAAGGCGGTTTTCAAGACGCAGCTTGCCTTCCGTGTGGTGGACAAGAAGAATCCCGTCCGCTGGGCTTCGAGAAACGCTGGAATGTATCTCTTCCCAGTAAAGACTATCAAACAGGAAGATGTTTCCGAATACCTTGGAAAGGATCCTCATGTTTTGGACAAGATCATCACAAACGATCTAGCCGGCAAAAAGATCATTCGAAAAATCGGTCTCACCGAAACCTTTCAAAAGGAAGACAATGACAAGTTGACCGACGAAGAAAAAAGAGGCGTTCAAGTCGAATTAGATGACGAGCGTTTGAAGCGCACCGATCCTGAAGCTTATCAAAAGCGGGTTATGGAAAGGCTGTCTGCGTCGAATCCAGGTCAGGTACCTGCAGCATCACAATTTGGACTTAACCGCCCGCCGCCCCCTTTCCCATATCATCCCAATCAGGCGTATATGATGGGCCGGCCGTCTGCGGTCAATGCACCTCCCTTGGTGCCTCCTCCAGGACCTAATTCCAACGTCTTTTCATCCCGAAATCAAACACCACATGCTGCTGTGAGCAATGATCAGAATTCTCGCCATGCGCAAAGCGAGCCACGCCAGCAAGCCCCTCAAGAACCATTGCCCTGCAATCCTTCGTTACAAACAGACGGACCGGCGCAGGAAAACAGTCCCATTGACAATGCTCAGCAAAAAGACAAAAATACTGATAAAGAGCGTCGCTCGGAATCTTCGCAGAGAGGCGATATCGAGAAAACATCTTGCAAACCCCAGTGAGCTATACTTCAATTGATGATTGGTGATTATTATTCTACTTGTCTATCTTCTCATTGAAGTTTCCGCTGTTCATAATCACTCTTCCCTTCGATGTCCTTTTTTTACTTTATTTTTCTTTCTGTGTACAATTTTTTTCCACCTGCTCATCTCGCTGGTCGGTGTTAGAGTATTACCCTTCAGCTTGCCCATTTTCTTTCTTTCTTCTTGTTCATTTTCAATTCGACTCCAAATATTACGGCATCCACTTTTTGATGAATGGACGGTGATTACAATGGCATTGGGAGGCGCGGATTACATCACCATGAGCATGTCTTTTTCTTACAACCGGTATCCACGGAGCTCGATAGCATAATGGCATAATGGCATACAATGAATCAATCCGGTGTACTCTCCTTGCTGTGATAAATGTAAGGCCATAAGACAATTCCGATACTAGTGCTCCGCGTAGATGCATATTGGGAGCTCGTATCCGTTATCGCCGCGTCGCCAAGACTGATAGAGCTCCCCCTGTAAATTCAATGGAGAAAGCGTTAGCGAGCAGTGGAACCTCGACTACCGTTCAATGGATGCAATTCCCTTCTAGTAATGGAAGCCATTCCCATTGGGTCATGTGTCCATCTTATTATGCATTTCCTTCACACCATCGTTAGTGATCGTTTCGTTTCTTTTTCTTCTCTGGTTGAGTTCGGTGCAAGAGAGATTCGCTCGTCGCCGACCGTCGATCAGCTGCCGCCCTCCGATTGGCCCAAATCGCCGACAGCCGCGGGGCAGCTCCAACCCGCGCAGCTCCAGCTCCAAATCGCCGCGTCCGTCGTTGGATAAGGACGAGACAGAGAGGCGATCAGCTATATAAGGCCAGGTCACTGCCGGCTCTGTGTTCATTCTTCTGTCTGGGTTTGACATCCTCCTGTTTCTGTGTCTGTCTCACATTCTCTGGTCTATAATATCCATCGAAAGTCCTGTTCTTTCGATCAAAGCCAGAGCTCTTATCTTTTACTTATCGCCTTCTCCACACCGGCTCTTTTGCTGAGCATTCCAGGTAATTATCTCCCCCCACGGCCACTTCAACGGCAGAAATCATCGTTGAACCACTTTTTAACCTAATTCCAATAGACACAATGACAGCTCTCTTCCGTTCCAGCCTCCGGCTGCGCTCTGCTGCACGCCTTCCTGCTGCCCGCACCATCACCACCACCCCGCACATGAGAGCTTCTGAGAAGCCTTACTTCCCCGATGAGCCTACAGCTCCCAAGTTGGCTACCGCTATCCCGGGTCCTAACAACAAGGCCGCTACCGCTGAGCTGGACAAGGTCTTTGATGTTCGCAGCATTAACATGCTTACCGACTTCTCCAAATCCATCGGAAACTAGTATGTCAAGGGGTATATGATAGGGAGCTTAGAGTGGCGGCTAACATTCGTACAGCATCTCTGATCTCGATGGAAACACCCTTCTCGATGTGTAAGTCATAGATTGCCTTTTCATCCGAGCTCTGATTATTGGCTCTAACACATCTTCTATTAGCTACGCTCAGATTGCTTCTATCCCTGTTGGATACAACAACCCCCACCTCAAGCAGGTTGCATCCTCCCCCCAGATGATCACCTCGTTGATCAACAGACCAGCCCTGGGTAACTTCCCCTCGGCTGACTGGGCCGACATTCTGAACACTGGTGCCCTCAAGGTTGCTCCCAAGGGCCTGAACCAGGTCTTCACTGCCATGGCTGGCTCTGACGCCAACGAGACCGCCTACAAGGCTGCTTTCATGTACTATCGTCAACAAGAACGTGGAGGCGCAGATGTTGAGTTCTCCGAGGAGGAATTGCTCAGTACCATGAAGAACCAGTCTCCTGGCTCTCCTCAGCTGTCCATCCTGTCCTTCAAGTCCGCTTTCCACGGCCGTCTCTTTGGCAGTCTGTCCACAACCCGCAGCAAGGCCATCCACAAGCTTGACATCCCCGCCTTCGACTGGCCCCAGGCCACCTTCCCCTCCTTGAAGTACCCTCTCGAGGAGCACGCTCAGGAGAACGCCCTGGAGGAGCAGCGCTGCTTGCAGGAGGTTGAGCAACTCATCAAGGAATTCCACAACCCCGTTGCCGCCGTCATGGTTGAGCCTATCCAGTCCGAGGGTGGTGATAACCACGCCTCGCCCGCCTTCTTCCAGGGTCTCCGTGACATCACCAAGCGTAACAATGTCCTCTTCATCGTCGACGAGGTGCAGACTGGTGTCGGTGCTACCGGAAAGTTCTGGGCCCACGACCACTGGAACCTCGACACCCCACCTGACATGGTAACCTTCTCCAAGAAGGCCCAGACTGCCGGTTACTACTATGGTAACCCCGCTCTGCGCCCTAACAAGCCCTACCGCCAGTTCAACACCTGGATGGGTGATCCGTCCCGCGCTCTGATCTTCCGTGGTATTATCGAGGAGATTGAGCGCCTCGGCTTGGTTGAGAACACCGCCTCGACCGGTGCCTACCTCTACTCTGGCCTTGAGCGCCTGGCAGAGCGCTACCCCGAGCACTTCCAGAACTTGCGTGGTAAGGGCCAGGGTACTTTCATCGCTTGGGACACTCCCAAGCGGGATGAGTTCGTCGGCAAGGCCAAGAGTGTCGGTGTCAACATTGGTGGCAGTGGACAGAGTGCTGTCCGCCTGAGGCCTATGCTGGTCTTCCAGAAGCACCACGGTATGTTTTATTATTCTCTTCCTTCTGTGTAAATGGAATAGAAATTGCTAACGCGTTTATAGCCGATATCCTTCTCGAGAGCATTGAGAAGATCATCAACAAGCTGTAAAGCTTTCCTTCTTCTTTATATATGTTATGAAAAGGTTCACCTTGGGGGGGGTGATTTCGGGCGTTACCTTTGATTTTTAGCGAACTTTCTTAGTTATATATGTTTTTATTATTTATCATGATTCACAAATCTGCCTCGGTGGCATGTTTTGACATGTTTTGATATGAGTGATGTCCCCAAGTCATTAATATCAATATGATTGTTCAGAAGTTGACATTCAATTTCTTTCTTGTAAAAGTATTTACCTGCTTGGGTATCAATTCATCGACCATGGTGGAAATGATCATTTATCCAAAAGCAAAGGGCAGTGTACCAGTGTAGAAATGTTGTTGTTGCATCGATATCAACGACCGAAAACATATATGAGTAAAAAGTGGCAAAATATAGCATCATAACTCCACTCAGAGGCACCCCCAAGTACCCAAATAAAACATTGTATCAATATAGTACGACCCAACCTTAACTCCGGTTTTGTGCATCTGAATAGTATCATCCCCACACCCTTCCCTCGATTTGGTATGAAAACGGCCAATTTACTGTGTGTTTCAATGGCTCGAAGGTGGCATATCTTTCAATCCATAGGCGAATTCAAGTGTCTTCTTCTCCGATGCTTCCATCTCTCCTGTGTACCAAGTAAGCACTGTAATTCGAGGACAAGGAAACAAGGGCCCAAATTATGACGTACGGGATATATTTCACACCGGAAGCCTCGAGACTGTTGACGATATCATCGGGGAGCTGTGAATGTAGCAAGAGATTGTTAGCCTTTTCCGTACTTGGGGCCTAAGGCAGAAAGGGTTCTGTCATCATCGACACTCACAGATCCAGTCACCTTGACAGCATATGTCCCCGGGACATAGCTATCCAGACGTTGCCAGCGAGCTACCCAGCTTGTATTCGGATCGCGGAGGGTAACCATTCCCTCAAAAACCTGCGATGTGCACTCTTGGATGGCGTCGTTGTTGCCGCGGAGGCCAAGCACGTGGTCGCAGTTGGGACAGCCTTCACGCATGAATTTCTGGAATGGAAAACAAGCGTCAGGTTGAAAAATTCAATCATAATTCGTGACTCATGCCATTGTTATCGGTTGGACTCACGTTGTGAAGCTGGACGAGCGAGCAGACCATGCAGGCGCGAAGAGTGCGCTGCTGGCTGGGAGCGACGTAAAACGACATGTCTGGTAGCCGGGAGGAAGATGAAAGAATCTGGAGCTGAACGAGGCGTCCCAGGGGGGGTATTGCCCCTTTTATATTGCGAGTTCTGGGGGGAAGAAAGTCGCGGATAGCTTGTTGGAAGCGCTGGAGGTTCGGCCGTCGAGGGTTCTCGAACGACTGAAAGAATGCCAAGGCCGGCGTTGGGATCGGAGAAAAAGAGGGAAGTTTGGATATCCGCAGGCAGTGGGTAGTGGTACAGGCTGAGAAAAGGAACAGTCAGGAACCACTACTCCCTCACCTCGCCTCGGCGCAGAGTCTCACTTTTTCCCACTTCGTCTGTCTACACTTTCTTTGTCGGTCGTATTCTTTTGATTTTCTTTCTCTCTCCGACAAGGGGCTTATTGACTGATCGACTGATCGTCCCGTTGTTGCTGTCTCGTGCCCGCCTACGAAATCATTTCCCCTCCATCCTCTTTTTTTTGGATCCGCCCCATGGCTTCGCAAGACGTCGAGGCCGCCACTGCGCTGAAGGTGCAAGGGAACAAGGCCTTTGCCCAGCATGAATGGCCTGTTGCTATCGATTTTTACACCCAGGCAATAGAGAAGTATGACCAGGAACCCTCGTTCTTCAGCAACCGAGCTCAGGTAAGGCATCGCTTCCTTCATCCAGGAATGTTCGTTAATCGCATGGCTACTATAGGCGCATATTAAACTCGAGGCATATGGCTTTGCGATTGCCGATGCCACCAAGGCCCTTGAGCTTGACCCCTCCTACACCAAGGTCAGTCGTTATAAGTGGAGTTCTTCCTCCTCACCCACCCACGCTATACGGTCGAGTCGAGTCTATCGCAGCGAACAGTTTTCCTAATTGATAATTTAGGCCTACTGGAGACGAGCCCTCGCGAACACTGCTATTCTCAATTACCGCGATGCTCTGAAGGATTTTAAAGTCGTTGTGAAGAGGGAGCCTAACAACCGCGATGCGAAATTGAAGCTGGCCGACTGTGAGAAGCTCGTTCGCCGCATGCAATTCGAAAAGGCCATTGAGGTTGGGGATCCGCCGTCCGCTTTTGAGGAGTTGGATATCGATTCGATGATCGTTGATGACAAGTACGATGGCGTTCGCTTGGGCAACGAGATGACGCAAGAGTTCATCGACAACATGATTCAACGATTCAAAGATGGAAAACAGATACACCGCAAGTATGCTTTCCAAATTATCAAGGCTGTCAAGGATCTTGTCTATGCGGAGCCGACGATGGTCGAGATTGGTGTGGAACAGGGCAACAAATTGACGGTCTGCGGTGACACGCATGGTGAGTTATTGCTCCCCGGTTTCATTAATTGGGTCTTGCTTACCATTACAGGCCAATTCTACGATCTCCTGGAAATCTTCCGACAGAACGGAGCACCCTCGGACACACATGCTTACCTCTTCAACGGTGACTTTGTCGACCGTGGCTCGTGGTCTACCGAGATTGCCCTGCTCCTCTACGCTTACAAGTGGCTGCGGCCAAATGGACTGTTCCTGAACCGTGGTAACCACGAGACAGATGATATGAACAAGGTCTATGGCTTCGAGGGAGAGTGCAGAGCCAAGTACAACGAGAAGGTTTTCAAGGTCTTCTCGGAGTCTTTCTCTGCCTTGCCATTGGCTACATTGATTGGCGAGAAGTACCTTGTGCTCCATGGCGGTCTTTTCTCTGATGATAAGACATCGTTGAACGACATCCGGAAACTGGACCGTCACAACCAACGCCAGCCTGGACAGCAAGGTCTGATGATGGAGATGCTCTGGACTGACCCGCAGACTGAGCCTGGTCGCGGACCTAGCAAGAGAGGTGTTGGTCTTCAATTCGGTCCTGATGTGACCAAGCGTTTCTGTGAGAACAACGGATTGGAGGCCATCATCCGTTCGCACGAAGTTCGCATGGGAGGCTACGAGGTTGAACACGACGGACGTTGCATCACCGTCTTCTCTGCTCCCAAGTACTGCGACAGCACGGAAAACAAGGGTGCTTACATCAACGTTGGGCCTGAGCTCAAGCTTGAATACCATGTCTTCGAGGCTGTGCCTCATCCTGACATTAAGCCTATGGTAAGTTAGACCTCATTGGGTTGGGACTTCGATATGACAGATGAAAGACTAACAAATTTCCTCCTTAACCAGGCTTACGCCCAGAATTCGATTATGTCAATGATGTGATGATTTAGAATGAGATTCGACGACGATCTCCTTTGATCAAGTAAGACGACAGAGATAAAAAACGAAAAGACGAAAAAAGACATTTGGTGGCTTTTGATGTAGCGATCATGTGTTCAAGGATTAGGATGCTTGTCATCTACGGCTTGATGTCTTTATACGATTTTTGGATACGAGTTGCTGTCCGTATCTACGATTGACTATTTGCATAGCGGAAGAATTTATATGGGATTCTGAAGATTCTATTACCATGTGCGACCTGTAGACATTCAGATTGGACTGTAGATCATCAATTGCGCCAAATAGAAACCATCACAGCATGGCAGCGATGCAGGGACAGCCGGTTTGACGGTTTATGAATTGTTGCTAATTCGATCCAACCATTGCCAACCCCGCGATGGACAGATGACTTAATCTCCGTAACCAGATATCAAAGCCCGTTCGTTCTCCAACAACTACAATTAATCCAAGCACTTTGTCTATTGTTTTTTCACCCCTTCGCATAAACCATAATCATAATTACCGCGAAGATGGAATTCGACCCCAAAACTCGTGAGCATCTGCCTTAAACCTGATCCATCACAATGGAGGGGCTGTCAAGCTAACCCCGCCATCTGCAGCTCAATACCTCACCTCCGACAAGTCGAGCTTTGGCTACGTCTCTGCACATGAGCGGTGGCCAGTTATCCTCGTTAGTATCATCATACCTGGATACCTTGAAAAATAGATTAATTCGCAGACTGACTCGTTTTCTCGATAGACCGGTGCAATTGACGACCTTCACCGAACGGTGGGCAGTGTGACCGACGAGGAGAAAGCCAAAGAGGGCAAAGGCATCATCGGAGACCTGGCAAAGCTGAAATATGAACTACAGCATAACAGACAATTGACGTGAGTGTTGGACATGAAAAGAAAAGAGAGAAGGAAAGCAAATTGACATGATTTGCCTTTTAATCCAGCCCACTCCCCGACGATGGCGAACCCAGCATTGCGGAATACAACCAGGAGTTGGAGCAAAGAGGAAACCCCTCATGGTTGGATGCGCCATGGCTTTTCGCGGAGTGCTACTTGTGTGAGTTCTTCCGGTTTTCATACTGAGAAATATGGTAGGCTGATTGGGAACAGACAGACGTTTGAGTACCCTCTTCGCCCTCTCCAAGCACTGGAAGGGCTACGATGTCTTCTCGCGTCAAAAGATGTCTACCTTCAAGTCATCCCGCCCAGCAGTTCTCGAATTGGCTGCACGATACAAGGAACTCTCCCTGGAAGCAGAGAAGGGCAAAGGCGTGGATGGTAGAACAGTGGAACAGGCCGAGCAAGCGGATCGAATTATCTTCTCTGAAATGTGTGAGATCTGCTTATGGGGAAACGCAACCGATCTGTCGCTCCTGACGTCGCTCACCTACGAGGATATCCAGAAGCTGCAAGGCGCAAAGGCACGCAAAGCAGCCGAGGACAACATCCTTATCAACGATCTCGACTCTGCTTTCAATGTCCTGCAAAAGGCACAGAAGGAAAAGAAGGATGAAGAACGACGGGTGGACATTGTTCTTGATAACTCTGGCTTCGAGCTCTTCGTTGATCTCATCCTGGCTGGTTACCTCCTGTCCGCAGGTCTAGCGACGACGGTTGTTCTTCACCCTAAGCTGATCCCTTGGTTCGTGTCGGATGTCACTCCCCCGGATTTCACAGATCTACTTAACGCCCTGGCCGACGCTCAGTCATTCTATACAGCACCCGATGAGACAGGAAGGACGCACGAGCCTCTATCCGAAAAGGAACAGAACGAGGTGCAATTCCTCTTCGACCACTGGAGCCAGCTCCACCAAGACGGAAAGCTCATCATCCGCCCACACCCATTCTGGACAACCGCAGGAGGCTACTGGCGCCTACCCCATGTGGCACCCGAGCTATTCGACGACTTGAAGCAGAGCGAGCTCGTTCTGCTCAAGGGAGATCTCAACTACCGCAAGCTGACCAACGATGTGAGTTAACTCATACCCCCCACCCCCATTGCTTAAGAATACCCACCTAACGTCTCATTTCTTTCCCAGGCCGCTTGGGACCCAACCACCCCATTCACAACCGCAATTGGTCCTCTTGGCCCCAAGTCCGGTGTCCGTATCCTCGCTTTCCGTACTTGCAAGGCAGACACGGTTGTTGGTCTGAAGCCTGGCGAAGACGAGAAACTCCGAGAGACGCCCGGTGGCGGAGGCTCTGAGCAACGCAAATGGGCGTGGAGTGGCAAGTGGGCTGTTGTTTCATTCTGTGATGGAAAGGCATAGATGTTGGGTACTTAACAGATATTGGTTGTGCATACACAAGATACTACTTAACATGAGAATTTGACGGTCATTTAGTACCTTTGATAGTATTGATTGTAATTTGAATGCGGAGTTGGTCTCTCGGGTCCTGGTAGATGGTACGTTTAACTTTGCTACTGATGATCAAAGCTACTAATATATTCGAAATCACAAGGTTGAAACACTAAACCAACAATTGACCATGGATACCCAAGCTACACAACACGCTACTGTTGGTGTATGAACTTAATAAGAGACAAGCATTCCAAATTTCAATTCAATTCCATGACCATAGATTGGAGGCCTTTGACATTAACAATCGCAGATATACAGTAGAGCACAAAGGAGCTGATAGAAGCATGACCGAACGAATAAAATAGTTGGATCAGGGTATAGTATCCAGAAAGACAAAGGAGATGAAGAAACTCGAGAAAGAAGAAAGCGAGAATTAGAAGAATAAAAACCCTGCTCAACTTGAACACCATAAGAAAATAAACCAGCACTTTCATACGCCAAACATCGCGATACCAACTCTTTCCCAAAAGACTAGATATTAAACATTCCCCATTATCAGGTATTGAACGCTTTGATATTTTCTTTGCCTTCTTCTTTGCCTTTGCGGCTCTCTCCCTTCCGTTTGAGTCGTGCTTGTGCGGCGAGCATCCGATCCACCGGTATGGCATCAAGTGGAACGCTAGCCCGACTATGTCTTTTCCCAGATCGATCGGACATGTGGGTATTGGGCAGACCCGATAAGGCATCAAGACTGAATTTTGTCGGGGAGCGACGCGCGGACTGACGCTGAGTGCGGATCTGCTGACTATCGTCGATCTGTGCCAGATGGCGGGCAAGAGAGTTCATGGTGGTGTGGGAGGCCAGATACGGGCGATGGCTGTCCCGATCGTATTTTTGTTTTGAGGCGAAAGCCCGAGTGGGGGTTTCGGCCGACGTGAGATCTGGGGGCGATGAAGGCGGCACCTCGGAATTGTCTAACGTATGAGAGCGGTAACCATACCCCTTCTTGGGAGATTCTTCCATGTAAATTAGTTGTTCATCGTCATCATCCATGCCCATTGCCTTAGCAGCACGTTTCAAATCTAAAACGTCTCCTGTAACGGTTCGTGAATGGCGAGCATGCCGATCTTTTGAGCGAGGACTTGGACTGGGAGGTTCATCAATGTCATCGGTCTCATCGTCTTCGCCTTTTTGTGGACTGGATTGCCCAAAATCCTGTACTTGAACCCCGGCGTGGCCTTTGCGAGGACTGTATGAGTATCGACCGTGACCTAGACTTTCTGGCATACGCTCAATAGTGGTCAACTTCAATTTCAAGAAGTCCATTTGCTCCTGCATGCGACGGCGCTCTTCAACGAAAGACCCCCTGAGAACTTCTTCTGACTGACGATGCTGCTGAGAAGCCGTCTTCAAGCGTTCCCGGTACTCTTGGATTCGGGTTTCCAATTTGGCTTCTCTTTGCTTCAGCTTTGCCTCTTTTTCCTTGCGCCGGCCCTCGTATTTGGTCATCTCCTGCTTGACTCGCGCCAGCGTCTGCTTGAGTGTCATGTTCTCCTTTTCAAGCTCCGAAGCTTTCTTTTCAGAGCTTTGAGCTAAATCCTGAAGCTTGCTGATATCGGGATCGGATTTTTGTCCTTTCATCTCGTCGATTTTAGCATTTGCTTGGTCCAGTGCCTGCTGGGTTTTGCGGAGTTCTTCCTCATTCGATCCAGGTTGCGCTGGAGCTTCATCCACCGCGTTTCCAATAACACCGTTTTGTTCCAAAAGTTTTCGTAATGAATTGACTCGGTGCTTATACTGCAGAGCTAACGCCGTCTGCTTGGCAAGATCCTGAACCAGTTTCTCCTTGTCCGCATTTGTATTCTCTGTCACCATCGTGGACGCAAGATGAGAGACATGGCGTTCCATCCCAGAGACCTTTGCTTCTTCCTCCTGCAGCTTTTCAGCTAGACGTAATGCCTCTGCATCCTTCTTTTTGGCATATGCTTTTGCAACGGAGCGATACTGGATGAGCTTTTTGATCTCCCAGTTGGTCTTTGTTCTGTAGTTATCAAACTCGGCTTTCCAATATTTCCCAGACTGAGAACGCGGTTCATCCAGATTCATGGTCTCATCATTTGCGTCCTCTTCCACTGCTAGTGACATCATCTTGGGTACAATATCTGATGAGGAACCTGCCTCGCTACTGGATAACCGAGTGGGCTCTAAATCCTTGGGCTTGTCGCGAGAATCCAGCAAGGCCTGCGTCAGCTTGCTTCGTGGCTTATTCTTCGCATCGGATGAGCCTGTTGACCACTGGCTGCTTGTGTTGATCGGTTGGTTTGTCGGGGTTTTTGAGGGAGATTTGGTGGGCGACTGTCCGTCGCCTTTTCGTTCATTATCAACAACTCCATCACCAAAGGAAACGGTCTTTCGTCGGTTGGACGTAGTTCCTGGCGTTACGAGAATACTTTTGGTAGGAGATCCCATCGCGTTCGCGGCCATATCTATGTCTGCCTTCTTAGCAATGATCCCATTCCCTGCGTTCTCTGCAGAAGGAATTTGTAATGAGTCGCTTTTTCTCCGTTGTTGATTGGTCGCGTGCGGCTTCGACTGTGTATCCCTCTGTCCGTTCTTCTCCTCCTCCTCCTCAGCTCCAGGCGTGCCAAACAGCGCACTCCTGAAGGCGCGAATGGCAAATACGGGAGCTGGTGTCTCTGGTGGCTCAAGAACCTTTGAGTTGTCTATGGAGACCGATAAATACAAAACAACAAGTCAGCGAAAACACAGCACAGGGGTGGGTTGGAAAAATGCTTTCCACCCAATTATCGCCCTGCTGGGGAGGGAACACACCTGCTGCGGAATGCGCGAGCTGCTCGTCCTGCCCGGTGATCCACCCCAACATCGCGTCGATGGGGACAACTTGATCAAATTACTAAATCTGACGACAGACACATCGCACGCGCGATGGCCATTGGTTTCGGGGAACAGAAAACAAGTCCTGGGAGCCGGGATGCTATTGACGTGGAGCGCTGTGCTTTGTTTACGCATCTCCAGCGGCGGCGCTAAGCGGGCCAAGGCGGTCAGGCGCCGCAGCGGAAAAACAACAGCCCCGCGGGTGCCAATTGGCCGCCGTGGATTGACGAGACCGCTCTTTTGTCTCGCGGCCTCGCTGTCTCATCTCCTCCTTTTCTTCTCTCCCAATTTCCCTTGCCCTTGACCCCCAACATTATTTTTTACTCTATAGATTTCATTCAAGATGTTCCTTTCTGAGATGTAGAGGGCTGCAGCTTCGGCTGCATCTTTGTCGCTCTTTCTCGTGGCAAAGGCCAAAACTCGATCTGGGTACAGACTTTATTCCACACCGCCCAACGCCCCGCTATGCCTCACAAGCAGAAGAAGAATCACAATCATGCCCTCAAGAACGGCTCCCCCGGGCGGAGAAAAAGCAATTAGATCCCGAATCCACTCTTTTTGCTTCTCCGGTCCTAGCTCCGACGAACTATCAGGAGATCCATAAAAACGAAGTTGAAGCTCTACAGTCAATATATGGCGATGACTTTGAAGAAGTACAGCACAGGCGGTCCGCCTGGCAGGTATGTGCATAGATCCAGATAATGCCCGTGCGTCAACGGTGCACCAACGGTGCTGATAAATGTCCGTGCAGCAATCCTCCGATGTCTCGTTCAAGCTTCATTTGCGAGCTTCGTCCAACCCGGAAGTTCGTCTCGAATTACTGGTCGAACTGCCGGCCACCTACCCCAAAACCTATCCGAACTTATCCTTGGAAAATCTAGAAGACCTACGCCATGGAGCACAATCGAGAATCCAAGATATTATTCGAAGCAAGCCTAAAACGTTACTCGGTACCGAGATGATTTACGAGCTGGCAGTATCCATCCAAGACGTTTTGGAGGATGTAGCTCAGGCACGCGCTCAAGATCAGGACCTCCCCAGTTTGGAGGAAGAGCGAATGGTACAAGAAGCAGCGGCCGTCCAACGGGCCGAGTTAGAAAGACAGGAAGAGCTCCGGCAACAGGAAGCTGCGACAGCAGAAGAGGAACGGGCATTGCAACAGCTGTTAGAAGATAGGGGAACGGACAAAGGCACGGCTTTCGAGACGAAAGAGTCGAACATCCGGAATGGATTCCTATGGTACCAACGATATCGCTAGCAATATCCCGGGCGCGATTTTCTTTGAGCAGCAACTTGTCGTGAACAACACAGACGAGCAACCGTTGGTCTTCCGAGCTGTTTACGGGAAAACGTTACTTCGAAGCGCCTATCACAAGGAGACATTTACTGTGAGACCAGTTGTTCCTGAGAGTCGATCTTATGCCCCTCTTCTTGTATTGAAAGAGCTCTTTCTGGACGAGGAGGGCCCAGAGACTTTGGCATTTCGGGAGCAAATGCGTACCAGTGAAGACAAGCTGGAGGCATTGAAACGGCTACGTCATCCAAATCTTGTGGATTTTGTTGGGTTTAAAATACATCGACCAATCAGTCCGTACGAATCTAATGAGAACACATGGAAGGTCCATGCCCTTGTTGAGCATGCCAACAAGGGTTCGTTGTCCGAATTTCTAGATATCGTGGGAGCCGTTCCCGTTGAAACACTCCGTAGCTGGATGATCCAGCTTCTCGAGGCTCTTGAGTTTTATCACCGCAGTGGCTTCGTCCATGGTAATATCCACACTGGGCGCATACTGCTATTTAGAAACCTCTCCGGAGCAACCATCGTGAAGCTGCAGGCTAGCATTGAGGAAGCTCTGCCTGACCCTGCAGGCGGAAAACGGTCACTAACGACCCCCAAGTCACCATTTTGGCTACCTCCTGAGTTGACTCAGGAAGGTTCGCCGCCGACAATGAAAACTGATGTCTGGGATCTGGGCATAGCTTTTCTTCAAATGGGGTTTGGAAAGGACGTTTTGACTCGATATACTTCAGCTAATTCCTTGATGGGAACTCTGGGGCTGTCTCCTGCTTTACAAGACTTGCTGCTTGAATTCTTTAGGCCAGACCCCAAGAAACGACCAACGGCTTTCCAACTTCAACCCTCGGAGTTTTTCCGTGTTGACACACCTTTGATTGCGCGCACCAGTGCTTCGAGCTCAATGTCGCTGCCGAGGCGTCCGCGTCTTGACTCTCTCGGAGGCTTCCCCGCCTTTTCGCGATACAATCAAGACTTTGACGAAGCTGGCCGCTTGGGCAAAGGTGGCTTTGGCCAAGTTGTGAAAGCAAGGAATAAACTCGATGGCCGCTTCTATGCCGTTAAAAAGATATCACAAAAGTCAGCTGCTGCATTGAAGGACACATTGTCAGAAATCATGCTACTCTCGCGCCTCAATCATCCGTACGTAGTACGTTACTATACTGCCTGGCTGGAGGAGGACTATAACCACGTAGATGAAGATGCTATCTCGTCTACGGGACGGTCCGGGGATTCCGAACGGTCTACGGAAGGCGACCTATTTGCCAGCAGAGATCCAAACAGTTTTGGCTACAGTACGAGCGGCCTTGATTTCATCAGTTCTAGTGGCTATCCGAAGATTCAGTTTGGTTCGGACAGTGACGAAGAACATGATGGATCCGTGTCCAATCGAGTCAGGGAGGAAACGTCTGAAACGTATGGGTCTGAAAGTGATTCAGAGACAGAACTCAGTCGAGTAAGGTCTAACTCGCAAGGGAGACCTGTTTACACCACGCTTTATATACAGATGGAATATTGTGAAAAGCACGTATGTTCACCTGGATAGCTCTGCCACTTTAATCCTGATAAATCCCCTTCCATACTAACTATCCGCCAGACTCTTCGTGATTTGATAAAGAATGGCCTGTACGATGATGTTGATAGCATATGGCGACTGTTCCGCCAGGTGCTTGATGGTCTGAGCCATATCCACAGTCATGGTATCATACACCGCGATCTGAAACCGGACAACATTTTCATTGACATGGCCAACAACCCACGTATCGGAGATTTTGGCCTTGCGACTAGTGGTCAGTTTATGACCGCTGTGCGCTCGTCTACAGCCGCCGATTTCGAGGGAAACTTCACTCGCAGTTTGGGTACAACTTACTACGTTGCACCGGAAATGAAGTCTGGTTTTACGGGTCATTACAATGAGAAGGTTGATGTAAGTACCCATGATTCACATGATCAAAAGTGCAAAAATTGCTCACATAGATAGATGTATTCTTTGGGCATTATCTTCTTCGAGATGTGTCATCCATTGCCAACGGGTATGGAACGTGACCAGACATTGAGGGAAATGAGGGAGAAGGACCACGTTCTTCCTTCCACGTTCCAGCATTCAGAGAAGGTGATCCAAGGCAAAATCATTGAATCACTGCTCAGTCACAATCCAAGTGAGCGTCCATCGGCAGGAGAACTTCTTCACAGTGGGAACATCCCTCTCCAGGTCGAAGAAGAGACTTTCAGACGGGCCATTGTGCACTTGCTCTCAGATCCAAACTCTCCAGACTACAAAAGATTTTCTCGGCGATATTCTCTCAATCGCCTAAGAAGTTCGAGGACATTGCCTGGGACATGGACTCCCGCGGAGCACCAGCGGCCAACGAGTTACTGATCCGGGGCCTGGTCAAAGAAAGACTGACTTCGATATTCCGTAAACACGGAGCTGTGGAGACTGCAAGACAGATGCTCTTCCCCCGGTCTCAGCACTATAACAATGGTGCTGTGAGGCTCCTGGATCCATCTGGCAATCTACTGCAATTGCCCTTTGACCTGACTCTACCGAACGCGCGTGCAATCCCTCGCCAAGATCCCTCTTTGGAGAAAACATTTGCTTTTGGAACTGTTTATAGAGATATGCCCCACGGTGGCGAGCCTAGGACGCATAAAGAGGTCGATTTTGATATTGTGTCCCACGACGCTCTGGATCTGGCATTGAAGGAAGCGGAAGTGATCAAGGTACTTGATGAAATCATCGAAGATTTTCCGCCCCTAAGGTCAACATCAATGTGCTTCTTGATAAATCATTCGGATTTGCTCCAGCTCATCATGGAGTTCTGCCGCATCACGCCCTCTCAGATTCCATTGGTGAAAGAGATCGTCAGCAAGTTAAATGTTGGGAAGTGGACAATGCAAAAGATCAGGAGCGAACTTCGATCTCCCGCAATTGGTGTCGCCTCTACCTCGCTGGACGATCTTGCAAGGTTTGATTTCAGAGGTAAGTCTATTAACCCTTCTATCATTACACCATTGACTCATAAGTATCAGACTCTCCGAAGCAAACACAAAAGAGGCTACGGGCAATCATGGAGGGCACCGAATTTGCTGAACGGTTGACACCGATATTTGGACGCTTGAACCTACTCGTCGCCTATTTGCAACGATTCGGCGTGAAGCGAAAAATCTACTTCAATCCTCTCAGCAGCCTGAACGATAAATTCTTCAAGGGCAGTGTCCTTTTCCAGTGCGTGTTCGATAACAAGAGGCGGGATGTTTTCGCCGCCGGAGGACGGTATGACCGTCTCGTGCAAGAGTTTTGTCCCAAAGCATTGGCGAGCCGTTCCCAGACACATGCCGTGGGCTTCAATCTGAGTTGGGATAGGCTCAGTTCAGCGATGCTTGAATACCTGAAAGGCTCGACCAAAATTTCTCCCAAGCATCCTGAGACGGAGACTGGGGCCTTTTGGAAGACTCGCAGGGTAAGTGAAATTTTCCTTCCAAATGTCTGCCAGTCACTAATCTGTGTAGTGTGATGTACTCGTTGCCAGTTTTGATTCCACTGTTTTGCGCACGACGGGTGTCAAGATAACCCAGGACTTATGGGCAAATGATGTCAGTGCAGAGCTGGCTGTAGATGCCACCTCACTTGAAGAGCTTTTGAACAAATATAAGGACCATAACCATAGCTGGATTGTCATTGCAAAGCAGGACAGCAAGGAGCGAGGGTTTAAGGTCAAGAGCCTCATGCCAAAGGAAGAATTTGACATCAGGAGCTCGGAGCTCATAGGTTGGCTTCGGCATGAGATTCGAGCGCGCAATCAACGCGAGGGGACACTTGACCAGACAAAACAGCCCCGGTTGCCCAATCAGCCTGATCCAATCAGTTTACATAGTGAGCGGGCCAACGATGTGCGAATTCTGGTACCCCAGCACAGGAGCAAGAAGAGTAATAGAAGGAACATTGTTGAGTCTGGTAAGTTTGAGTCCTAAGTTCCTTGGTATAATTTTTACGTCTTGCTGATTGCGAACAGCTCTTTTCCGTTCCCGCGAAGTCGTTGAGCAGGCGCTACATGGCCCTATTGTGGCCATTGATACCCGAGATGAGGTGCTCGAGACCATTCGAGACACTCGTCTATCTGACCCCGATAGTTGGCGCACTGTGATTCAACATGCGCCCCTGACTGAACGAAAATACCTCAGCCAGGTTCATGAACTTCTCTGCGATCTTGCGAATGAGAGTTCTGCAGTTGCTGATAGCGCGGGTAGCTTCAGCAATGTCTTTATATATAGTTACCGCACAGGATCGTGTCTAAATTATGATCTTGGGCGCACGGCAGACAGGTAAGGTGGGTAGGAAGGGGTATAAAAGAGAAAAAGGCAAAAAAAAAAAGGCTCATGTGTCATGCCTCATGCGTCTTCATGTTGTTATTGCATTTTTTGTTGTTATATTTTTTTTTCGATCTCCTCTCACTGCTTTATAGCGAATTATACCCGTCATGCATTACAAGCACTTGATGGTATCATATAACGAGCATATACGATGAATATTTTGAGGTATCTTTGCTATTGTACATATGGAACCATGCATATAAACCAAACCAAACCAAGAAATCAATCGCTCTCATCATCACTTCCGTAGGTTACTAAAGGCCCCCCAGCATTCTGAGCCTTCTGGGTGGTCACAGTTCCGCCTCCCAATCCCTGCAGTGCTGCAACCGTGGAACTGGAAAAGATGCCACTGCTCGCGGGTGCTTGTGGTTGAGGCGCCGCAGCAGCAGGAGGTGCCGACTCGAGCATAAGAGGTTGATCTGGAGCTTCCAATTGCCCTAGTTTCTCTGCGTCTTCCAATTCCCTTGTCCTGGTATACCACACTTCGTCTGGGGCCTCGTATCCCTGCAGTCCGAAGGTACCCTCGATCTTCTTCCTCTTCCGGGCCTCGGGGTCTCTGCCTTCGATTTCCGCCACAAAGTCGGCGGGTAGTGCTCTCCGCACAGCTTCTGCGGCCTGTTCCTCCAATCTTCGAGCCTCACGCTTCTGTGCCAACGGGTTCGGGTCGACGGTGGCCCAGCGGACGTTGAGAATCTCACTGTGGTCTAAGCTCTGGTGTGCCATCGCCTCCTTAGCGAATTGGGCGTTTGCCTCGTTGGTGTAGGTGACGAAGGCAACACCACGAGATGTCAGCACTCTGATGCGATCAACTTGACCCCATTCAGCAAAGTGCCGGGATACAACTTCCTCGATATCATCTGTGACGTGAATCCGACCGACATACAATGTTCGGTTTTGGCGCATAAACGAGCCCACACCACCCATGTCATCACGGTAGTCGCTGAATTTATCCCTTCCGAAACAGTCGACATTGGGATTGAACAGGTCGTGCAGGGTAGGCAGTCTGTGAAGGTATTCACATTCGTGTCCCTTGGGGCAAACGCCACGGGCGAAGAATAAGCAAAAGTAGGAACCGACGATTTTATCAGCACGGGTGTATCCGCTATCCTTGACGATATTGCACCGCGAGACCGCGGCCTGCTTCGACAGGTATTTATCCTCGCGGTCACCGCCAGACCATTTGTTGTACCAGATGTTGAAGATCGTACCGGTCTGCGGAGGAGGCTCGGATTTGATTGTGGCCGGGTCGACCTGGGGACGGGCTGGTCTGCGTTTTCGTCGGATGATCTTCTTGGTTTTCTTCTGCGCGCCCTCTGCATCGTCGGCGACGGCGACGGCGGTCTCTGAAGGTTGAGTGAGAGCATTCTCCTCGTTGCCAGCTTCTGCGTCTGCTGGCGAAGGGCTGGGTGCTGTCGCCTCGTGGGCATCGGCAACCTCTGTGTCTGCCATGGCTGGAGATGTCGTCCTTCTATGTTTTAGCTGGTTGGGTTGGATGTTTCTTGGAGACGACAGAAAGAATGCGATTCTCGTTGGAAGTCGAACGGAGTCGCGGTGCTTACATAAGGCGTGGCCTTGGCATTGTGTCTGCAGCGACGATTTTGATATTCACCAAAAGCCCGCATCTCAAAGGCTTCAGTTTCGTATCAGCCGTCTTTTTATTGCCTCTTTTTTCTTTTTGATTGTCTGGACAGTTTGTCGGGAACTTGTCCTTTTTGCAGAAGACTCTGCTTGCATCTATCGAGATCGTACATACTATAGTTCCTCCAGAGTCTGTGGGACTCCAACCGTCAAAATGGTGAACATCACGGAAAAGATCAAGGAGTACGTCCTATTAAATTTGTTTCTTGAAATAAATTTGGCTTATTTTGTTTCCAATTCAACAGGATTGAGGATGAGATGCGAAGGACGCAGAGTAAGTTTTTTTCTCTCCTGATAAAAGAACCCCGCAACTAACACCGATAATAGAGAACAAGGCCACAGGTAGGATCAACAATATTTGTACCCTACTATTTGATTAGTCTTCTCATCTATTCTACTTAGAATATCATCTTGGTCTTCTGAAAGGGTGAGTACATAATTTTGTTCATGTTGAAAGTACCAGTCCAGTCCGCTAATTACCCCGCAGAAAACTCGCAAGATTAAGAGCCCAGCTTTTGGAGCCTACAGGAGGCGGCGGTGGTCCCGGCGTAGGATTCGATGTCAGCAAAAGTGGTGATGCTCGAGTGGCTCTTGTTGGTTTCCCGTCCGTTGGTAAATCGACATTCTTGTCCAAGATCACCAAGACCAAGAGTGAGGCTGCAGCATACTCTTTCACCACGCTTACTGCCATCCCGGGTGTATTGGAATATGGAGGTGCAGAGATTCAAATTCTCGATCTTCCTGGTATTATCGAAGGTGCCTCTGAGGGTAAGGGACGAGGGCGACAGGTTATCTCTGCTGCTAAGGTTTGTCACTGGACTAATCATTTGGAGAAACAAACATCATCTGACTGGCTTTTCGCTAGACGAGTGACTTGATTCTCATGGTTCTTGATGCTACAAAGAAAGCCGAGCAAAAAGCGCTGCTGGAGGCTGAATTGGATGCTGTTGGCATTCGATTGAACCGTGAACCCCCGTAAGAATATCGTTAAACATGTTTGAGTACGTCTACTGACATCAGACAGCAATATCTACTTAAAACCCAAGAAGGCTGGTGGTGCGAAGATTACATTCCAGACACCACCCAAGAACCTTGATGAGAAGATGATTTACAGCGTGCTCAAAGACTACAAGATTCTGAACTGCGAGGTTCTGATTCGAGATGAGAATGGTACGTATCTTGTTGGTGAACACGCATACAGTAGGATTGATAGAAACCAGCAACGATTGATGATTTCATTGATGTTATCATGAAGGATCACCGGAAATATATCAGATGGTAAGCTTGGTCGTATACAAGCATGGTATCTTCTCGCTAACTCGATACTTCAGTCTCTATGTGTACAACAAGATCGATGGAGTCAGCTTGAATTTCCTGAACGAACTGGCCCATGAGCCATATACCGCCGTGATGAGTTGCGAACTAGACCTTGGTGTTCAGGATGTGGTAGACCGAATTTGGACAGAACTCCGATTGATTCGAGTATACACCAAACGGTAAGAATATGTCTTGATCCCCAGTTTAAAGTCAGATCTAATCCCATATAGGAAAGGAGAAGAACCTGACTTCTCAGAGGCGATGATTGTACGAAGCAACTCGTCGATTGAGGATATCTGTGATAGCGTCCACCGAACACTAAAGGAGACCTTCAAATACGCCTTGGTATGGGGTGTGAGTGCCCGGCATATTGCGCAGCGCGTTGGACTTTCGCATATCGTTGCAGATGAAGACGTGGTTTCGATAGTTGCCAAATAAGTATCCTAGAAGCAACAACGATAGTCTAACCGAGGAATGAAAATGAGAGATGTCATCTGTTTCAGAAAATATCATTTAATGCCTCGCAATGCCACAATCCATGCATGAAAGGCTGGCTGTGCTGCAGCGCTAACTTGGTGTGCATTTCCATCTTATCTCTTCAACTCCGAATGAGAAAGAAAAAGAAAAAGAAAAATAAAAATAAAAGAAAAGAAAAGAAAACATGTTAGAAAAAAGTAAATCCTAGAACAATTGTTTCACTTCACAAGTTCCTATCCAACAATTACCCCTCAAGTCGACATGGCTCGAACAGATCCCTAGCTCTGTCCAGGATTATCAACCACTCGACGATCCACTACGCGCTTCAGTATCTAATAATACATTCCACACAATGCATTTGTTAAATACCGTCTCAAGAACCATTTTCGATCCCTGGAGATGCATGAGGGGCTTAGCTGATGGTGGGAGTGAACCTCCTGCGGCAGGTGAAAATAGTAGTACTTTTGTTCATCTTCGGATACTTAAGATGGTACGAGTGCTCTATTATGAATTGATCTTCTATTATCAAATTATCTATCCAGAATATAGCAACTGCTTATCAAAATGAACACTCAACACCAGGAAAATACCCAACCATCGAAAAAGTTGCACAATGATGCCTCAATCAAGCTACTCCAAACCCTATCTCTCAGTCTCGTCCTCTTCATCCTCGGGAAAGAAATGACCTTTTTCATCATCTCACTCTTCTTCCCATTCTGGTTCAAACTCAAACTCAATTCCAATATCCTAGATATCATCAAAGAGCAATCTGCTATCGAAAAACAATCACAATCTGCAGTTCGACGCGAACAGGAAGAGCAGAAACGACGCGACGTCCAGACCATCTCGGATAATATTATTGGTTTTGTCGTTGAGGAGCAGGCTAGGTTTGATGCTGCCTGGCGAATGGTCGAACAGAGACAAACGAAAGATATCGCTGAGATTGTGACGCGCATCTGTGATCATTTGGCGGATCTTCAAAAGAGAGAAGAAGTCGAAGAAGTACAGACGAAAGAAGACGACGATGACAACCAAGGAGAGGAGGAAGAAGAAGAACAGGGAGAAGAGGGAGATACAGACCAGTCAGACAGTGAAGAAGACGAGATCCATCATCAACATCAATATCAATATCAATATCAATATCAATATCAACCTCTCCCCCTCCCCTTCCCTCTATCCAACTACACCCCCCTCAGCTTCACCTTCACCTGCATCGGCACCACGAAGAAAGGAACCCGCTGCGCCCAAAGCTGTCTCTCACGAGCAAGTCTCCAAAACGCCTCCCTCCGTCTCCAGAAAATGCAATCCCCAAATCCAGGCAATAGCTTCACGCTAGACGCCCTGCATGAATTGGCCGATTGGATGCTTTGTCCGCGTTGGCATCGGGATAAACTGCCGCAGGGCATGGCACTGGCCCAGGACTGGTATCGATTGTTGAGGCCTGCAAGGGAGAGACTGGCTCAGTGTGAGGATCAGGGTGTGGAGAGGATGTCGAAAGGGGAGGGTTGTTGCGTCGTCGGCTGCGTGTGCTTGGTCGACGCCGTCGAGTGTTTCGTCTTCGAGGTCGGCTGTTTTTAGTAGTCCTGCAATGAGTGTGCGTGGTTATTCTCCTGTCTCTGATTATGATTACTCTCCAAGCAGGTCGGGAAGGTCGCGCAGGTAGCATGTTTGACTTTTGTTGAGATGGTTTAATGACGTCTAATGATACTTTGATGTTGATACCCAGTTTTAGTTAATGGAATGAGCTTAGAATGATTGTTCTTTGAAGTAGGCCTGAGAATTTATAACTACGCGAGAAGGCTTGCTTGAGAAAATGTATATTCTTTTAATAAAATATAGACAAAATACTTATTGACAACTTATTGTGATATCCAAACCAAAAACCTTAACCCAAACGCCATTACATACAGAAGAAAACCAATTTCTAGGTTTAAGCGTTGCCAGCTGCAGCGGCGGCGGCGGCGGCAGCAGCAACGTTCTGCATGCCAATGGTGGGCTGCACACCAACACGCTCCTTAGCCAGGAGGTCGACCAGGAGAGGGCTGGGGCGGCTGTCACGCTGGGGGTGGAAAGCGTGCTGGTTGGCCTTGTACTTGCGGACGCTGTCAAGGTAGATGTCGAAGAGGTAAGAGGAGTCAAGCGGGCCTCCCTTAGCCTCGGGGTGGAACTGGGTGCTGAAGATGGGGCGAGACTTGTGGATCATACCCTCGTTGCTCTGGTCGTTCAGGTTAACGAAGTAAGGCTTCCAGTCGGAGGGCAGAGTCGACACATCAACAGCGTATCCGTGGTTCTGGCTGGTGATGTGGCAGCGGCCAGTGGTGGTGTCCAGAGCAGGAATGTTGTGGGCACGGTTTCCGTACTTGAGCTTGACGGTACGGGCACCAGCAGCAAGGGCCAAAAGCTGGTGACCCAAGCAGATACCGAAGATGGGGATCTGAGAAGACTCCATCAGACGGTTGAGGTGGTAGGTGGTGTCCTGGCAGTGAGTCGGGTCACCGGGGCCGTTGGAGATGAAGACACCGTCAAAGTGGTGAGCGACCTTGTGGATGGGGTAGTCGAAGGGGAAAACGGTGATACTAGCACCACGGCTGACCAGACTACGCAGGATGTTCTCCTTGACACCGCAGTCCAAGACGGCAACGTGGCACTGAGGGTCGGCAGCGCTCACGTGGAAGGGCTGCTTAGTGCTGACCTGGCGGACAAGGTGAATCTGCTCAGGGTCGGTGAAAGCCTCATCCTGATCGGCGTCATACTCCTCACCAACAGTGATACGGGCCAAAGACGAACCCTGTTCACGCAGGTAGGTGACAATGGCACGGGTGTCAACTCCGGAGATGGCAGGCACACCCTCACGAGAGCACCACTCGCCAAGAGACTCAACGGCGGTCCAGTGGCTGTACTGTTCAGCCACGTCGGCCACAACGACACCAGCAGCCTGGAGATTGGGGGATTCAAAGTACTTGAGAAGGCCGTGCTTGTCCTTCTCGTTGGAGGGCACACCGTAGTTGCCAATGAGGGGCTGGGTGAAGACCAAGATCTGGCCCCGGTAAGAGGGGTCAGTCAAGGACTCGGGGTATCCGACCAGAGAGGTAGTGAAGACAGCTTCACCAGAGATGTTGGAGCGAGCTCCGAAAGACTTTCCGTGGAAAATAGGACCATCTCGGATCGTGAAAGTAGCGCGTTCCGGGGTGGAGCGGCGCACAGTGGCCATGAAGCGGGATTGCTTGGCGGCGTTCATGGCAGGGAAAGCGGTAGCCCTGGCGGGCATCGCCTTGAAGATGTGGGCGAACATGTTTTAACGTAGATTGTTTGGATGTGAAGATTTGGAAAAAAAGGTGCGGTGTGGTGATATATGAATCAGATGCTTCCGGAAGCTTTCCAGAGGTGATCTATGGTTATGAGGTTAGTTTAACGCCATGATTGACAGCCAAAACTATGACTATTGAACATACCCGAGATGTAGTCCTGTAGAAAGAATCAATTAGCCTTGAGTTCAATCAAACTGAGTTGGGATAGACGTGACTGCGTCATGACATTTGCTTGACCATGGAACATACCTGAGAAGTGAAGAGAGAAAACAAACGCATAAGCGCGACTGTGCTGCTACGAGTCACAGAATATAAGGGATAAAAGAAGAGGGTTTAAATAGACATGGGTCAATTGACCGAGAGCTGTTGAGTTGCTTGCTGAAGTTGGGGATGAATCTGGGGTGAGTCAAAGAAGAAGAGAAGAATAAGAGGGAAAAAAAAAAAGGCTAAAAGAGCGAAGAAAAAAGGAAGACCGGAAAAAAGTGCGATTTCGGCCCGGTCGGGGAGCACGTGCCCACGACTCACCGACTTTAGGGGCAGAGCCAATCAGAAGACAGGGATTTGCGGCGCCGCTATCGGAAGTGAAGATTGTGGTTGACAGATCAGTTTGACAACGCCAATCGATATGATATCGAGCGATTTTATTGGGCATTATTGGATTCGAACAGTCAATACCATCACCTCCTGCATCTTGCCAGCTACATAGTATTATCCAGCACAATACATAGTAAAAATGCAGGGGTGAGCATCCTGAATCACTGCGGGCTTGTTGTAACCCGCCTCCACTTCCCAGTCGATCTTCCAGCTATGAGCTCACCGCGTCTCCAGCCTCCCTGACTATTGGATTCTATGAATAATGATAATTCATTTGGGAAAATGCTGGAAAGTGGAAACTGGTCAAGAAAATAGTATGTGGAATTGGCCTCCATTGTCGTATCTAAAGGACTTGGGGAGTGATGGTTGCAGATTTCAGGAAGATTCCTGTCTTGCTTTATCTGCTTGCATCTGTCGGAATATTCCATACGCCTGAAAGGCTTCATTTCGGCGATCTATCCAAATGCCCGACTGAAATATCCCGGGCCACAGCATGGGAGTATCTCTTCTCATTGCCCGTCTGGGTTACACCATCTAGAACAGCATCGGTAGATTTATTCTCTCCCCCATGGCTTCGGCGATTTTGTCTGGACGTATATGAAGGAAGAATGCAGACAGTCTTATGAAGACGGAGGTTCTCATCAACAGAATTCGATCAAGATTGTAGTACTCACCACTCATCAATTCCTTATGGTTGCTTCTCGATATCTTCTGCAGGCTCTGGTGGCCTTGGCCCTTCCAGCGGCTACCATCGGCCGGGCCTTCTTCCCGTTTCAACAGATGCAAATCCACTATCAACAGTCTCAAATCCCACTGGAAGATCCAGGGTGTGATGGTTCTGGACTCGTCGATCCAGATGGCCGCTGCAATGGCAATGGGATCATCGACAACCCTACAGACCCAAAGGATAGAGAAGGATTCCGCTTCGAGAACCCCTCGAACAACTGCAAATATGTCTCCCAGATGCACATCTGGGACTCATTTAAGGATTTGGAGAAGGATATGAACAAGTTGTTCACACTGATCCATAAGAATGTCAGCTTCACAGTTGTTGGCCACCATCCCATCGCTGGGCACTACCACGACTTGATGCATTTCTATGTCAACGCCCTTCGTCGAGTCAGCGTATTGTTTTATGACCATGCGGAAAAGTTTGAAATCCATCCCCAGGCTATCCACGGAGGCTGTAACGACCGGTGGTCTGTCCAGGAAGTCCAGTTTAAGGGGATCATGAACTCAGGTAAGAGCACATCGGCAATTCGACGGAACAAGTTGACAAGGAAACTATCCCTCCAGGCGATCCATTTGACATTGTCAATGTCTGGGTTACCCGATGGTACGAAGGGCAGATGGTAGAGATTCGAACGTATATCGATGCAGCTCGAATCATGGAGGCACTGCACAAGAATGAAATCTGGTGGAACGGGACCACTTTCCGAGACAATCTGCAGTATATGCCTGGTCCTGCCGGTATGCCAGATCTGAAGCAATTGGAGGATCTGATGGGTTATCCAGATGGCCGCAAATATGAAGACTGAAAGACTTGTTCACTGTTGGGATTGGAATTGGCTGTGGATGATAGGCGATTGGGAATTTGAAGCTGGTGGGAGGACCAAGTGTTGTTAATCTCGGATACGAAAGTCAGGGTTAGTGAACTGAATAAACCGTAAACCCAATATTACTCCGAGGATAATTCCTCCCAGTGATTAAAGAAGAAGACGAAAGAAGATGGACAGATGGAAGTTGATCAAAGTCAAAGTCGATCCGGTCTTTCCCCGCACATCCAATTTATTTCACATGAACTTCTCGCCAACTTTCTTCTCCTTCTCCAACTTGCATCCACCATTGAAACAACAATCCAGCTTGGAATGAAACTATTCTCCAATTCGAATATGTTATTTTTCTAGAACACGACCATGAGTGAATCAGCAATAAGAAAACGCTCCCGGGTCGCGTGCACCTCCTGTCAATCCCGCAAGCGTAAATGCTCCGGCGATCAACCATGCACCAACTGCGCTCAATTCGGCTGCCACTGCCACTACGATTTTCAGTCGCGCAAGAAGAAAGATGTCAGACGTGGTTCAGGCTCTATAGTGGCTCAATCTCCTAGTCTGGTGACTGCCAGTGATTTATTCTCCAGCAACGCCACTGTCGATGAAACATGGCCCAAGAAAGAGACAACACCAACCGACGCGAGCCTCGTGCATCTCAGCTCTCTCGATGCCAATTCAGGGGCAGCATTTGTGAGACGACTGGGCCTTAAAATTGATTCTGCAAATGCCCCGCGATTACATCTTTTCGCCTGGAATGTTGGGGCTCGTATTCCCCCGCCTTCATCTCCATTGTCCCCCGCATCATTAACACCTGCGGCAGCACCCGTGGTGGACATCATCTCCCAGAACGAATTGAGATCTCTGGCTGCCGTGTTTTTCGAAAAGGTCGACCCTGGGTATGGCTTTATTGACCGTGACCATTTCCTCCGTCAAGTCAGTCGGAGGTGGCTTCCTTCGTCTTCTGAATGTGCTCTCCCTGAAGGGCCTTACGATTCGGTTCTTTGCGGTCTTGCATCGTTCGGTTTCCTCTTCTCGCGAAGACAGGCCACAACAAAGGAACTGCAGCTGGTTGAGTCGGCACGCGTCATCCTCGAACAAAACCTCATGTCCGAAACCTGCTCGGTCGACCTTATTACTGGCTGGGTGCTGCGCGTCGCGTACCTGCGTATGACCGCCTCCCCGCATGCAACGTGGATGGCTAGCTGCTCCCTCATGCATCTCATCGAAGCAGCCGGCCTGCATCTCGAGCTCCCATCCGACAATGCCCTCATCCGATCCACTGAAAACAACTGCGATCCCGAGATCCGTCGACGATTATTCGGCATGGCCCGACATCTCAACGTCTGGGTTTCCTTTGAACTAGGCCGGTCCCGCGTCGTCCTCCATGGAGCCACCTCTCTCCCTCCCACGCCCAGACCGAACGGATACATGACGGAGATCTTCAATCTCCTCCCGGTATCAGAAAGCCTAGACCCGAACAGGACGCAGGATGTCCAAGGTCTAGAAACCGCTCTGTCAGACGTGATCGACGCCGTCCATATCCAGCCACCTTTAATTCTAGCGCAGTGCAATCTCATGCTCACCATTTACCGTCGTCTGCGCGCCCTGAACTCTACCGTTTCAGGTAAATTACTCGATCGTGCCCTTGCTCTGATCGGAAAGGCTCTCCGCGCCACGCACGAGATGATCGCCTCCAACAGCCCCTGGCATCAGATCGCCAATGTGCCGTTTCAAATCATCTGCACTTTGCTGTCCATTGATAATCGTGCATCATTGGTGCTGCTGGGCGATGCGATGCAGGCACTAGGCGAGGTCACCGCTGCATACGATACCGATGTAATGAGAGAAGCCTATAGCACGGCCTACCTGCTTATTTTACTACATCAAAGACGCAAGGAGCAAGACACACAGGTACTTGGGGACGTACTGCGCGTGAACTCCGCTGCGTCCGTACCGCATGCTGACCCTGGCGTATCAACTACAACACAATCCGATGCACTCCCGGACTCTGCCGAGTTTTCTTGGTTGGGAGAGCTGATGATTGACATGCCTAGTCTTCAAAATTTCGATATCGAACAGTTTCTCATGACGGATGTTCCGTGGCCGTTTCCAGAGACTGGGATTTGAAAATTCTCTTGTCTATATATGATTTACGAAAGTGCAGGTTACATTATTGACGCTTCATGATATCCTGATTATATCTCAAAAAAGAAAAAGCAAAAGTCGACAGTGTATATGCTTTGTGTCAATCATTTTTCCTTGCCTTGCTTGTCTTTCTTCTGGGCACCTGTCCCAGAAGATCGCGCCACCAAGCCAAGTTTCCACAGCACCCACAGCGATCCAAGCACAATGACAGCCACAGTGCCCAACTCGATCGCTCTTCCATCGAAAAGGCCACCGTTCTTCAATGGAAGAACAGGCACATCCAACTCCTCCACTAGTCTGGATTGAGATGAATCATCTCCACTAGGTGCAGGGTGCAATTGATAGAACATGGTGCGAGGGCCAAAAAGACCCTCCCATCCAAGATTCACTCTATCAAAGGGGTTGATACTCATCTTGGTTCCTTCTTCAGCCGTACAAGCCCAGAAGACAACCGGCCATGGTACTTCGGCTGTACGGTACCCAGACTCGGAGGGCGGCAGGTATCGTAAATGAAGGGGAACCGTGACGTTCCAGTTCTCTGTGCCTTTATCAGACTCGGAAGGACTGGCCACTTCAAGTAGCCAGTTCGAGCCCCATTGGGGCACGACCCAATCTGGTGCCTCAAGATCTGTCTCCCCTGATACTGCACGAAGAGCGACAAGGTTGTGCGATTGTAAGAACAGCTGGTCTGAGGTAGAAAGCTGATACTTGTCGCCGAAAATAGAAGAAGGAAGCGTGAGGTAGGTGTGAAGTGCGCAGGTCGCATCCTCCGGTGCGGGTGGAGGCTTCAGCGACGACCTTGGCATGGAAATAGTCATGGTCGGGTGTAACCCAGCCGGAGAGGGGAAAGAAACAGTATAGACCGCATCATCCGGAAGAGGATGGTGTCGTGAGGGGAACGAAAATAGAGTGGGACCTGTACACCCACATCAGCATCAGCATGGACAAACAGAACACAATATACCCAATTGAGACATACTCAGCTTCTCATCAACCCCTACAACCCCCAACAGTCCACCCATTTTGATCTCCTCCAGATCATGCGACCTCTCAGCCCCCAAGAGACCAACTTCCACTTTGTCTGCACCTGCATCATCCTTTCCAATCTTCTCTGTCCATCCCTTCTCGGGTACTTTCGACCAAAGCCCAGATACCGTCAAAGCATGGGAGATACTATCGTAGTTGATATCGATCGAGTCGGCAGACAATATCGAAGCAGCCTGATTCTGACACCCTTCATCCGATCGACCACATATTGTCTCCTGAATAAAGTTCACAAGAGTATCCGGCGAAGGAAGAAGCGAATGGAACTGAAAAGAGGCGGTGGAAGCGAATCGCGTCGAGAGAATAGGGGGAGTCGTAAACGAAACCTACATCCCATCAGAACAATCCATCCACAATGCAAGCATAAAATAAGCACAAAAGAAATCAGAAAAACAAACCTCAGGACTAGAACAATCCACTTCCTCCCCAAAAACCTTCTTTAACAACGGACACAAAGCTTCCCTATATATAAACACTCAGTAATTAACCCACCCGTACACCGTCCAACCGAATAGTAGCTTACGTCGATTGATGAGGAGTGCCCGGTGTAAAGAACACATGTAGACCAGGCGAGACCCGACTCGAGAAAGGGGCGATAGTGTCATAATGTCGTTCCGTAGCCCATCGGATATGGAGCTGGTGGCATTCTTTCAAGACCTGCGAGAGCTGGGTAAAGTTAGCATATATTTACATATATAGCTTTAATCAATTTATCCATCCTGTTCTAGCCAATAGAAAAGTATAAATTATGTCTTGAGATAGCTCTTACCTCTGATGGGAGCTCATCAAAGCTGAAAGTGGCCCGTTCCTCTCGGACGGCATCTAGGTTGGTGATGGAGAGGGCGTCGGGGGTTAAGACGGCTTGATCTTGCTCAAAGGGAGCTTCAGGGCGCTGGACAAAAGTGATTCTTCGGCGCATATTGATAAGATTATGGTTTGATTGCTTTCAGTCAGGACTGGTGATGGAGATGGGGGAGTTGTTGATGAGCTCGACGTTTCTCCGCATCGTTGACCGCACCGCGGGTTACCGAATTGGGTTAGTTTGGCTGATAAGGTCACAAGCCGATAAGAGTCATTTGACGGAATCATTTTGATTATGACGATGAGGATATTCAGATATATTTATACTACCTACGAGTATATAGTATTCCGTAAACAACAGTTTTTCTTTCCATTGCATCCAATCATATAGACTGTAATGTAGGATAAAAGATCAAACCCCACCGACACACGCTCACCTCAAAACGCCAAAAAATGCTAAGACATTAAACCATCATTAAAAAAACAGCAGGATATCATGCACGCAAGTAAAAGAAAAGTTCATGGTAAGACATCCCGGAGCACCTCCTTCTGGGAGGCACTCAAGTTGTTAGGGAATCTAACGTTGATCCGAACGAGGAGGTCTCCTCGTTCGCTTGGCTTCTTGGATATCGTCATGCCCAGACCAGGAAATCGCTCCTCGTGGCCGGGCTGCGTGGGGCCCGGTTTGGATACTCGGATCGACTTGCCGTCGATGGTTCGGACGATGCGATCCCATCCGGTGAGAGCTTCTTTGAGGCTGATCTCGACGGTTGTGATGAGGTTGTCTCCTTGGCGTTTGAAGTTGGGGTGGTCTTTCTATTGGGCACAGTTAGCAACTTGACCAATGATACACTCGGTGATTGCTTGGATACTTACTTCAGTGACAATCAAGTGAACATCTTGTCTTCCTCCTTCCTCTTGATCTCCAACTCCTCTGTACTTAATCTTAGAGCCGGTCCGTAGTCCCGGCTTAATGTTTGCTTCTAATGTAACTTCTTGCACGGTGCGTTTACCGCTGGCATCGAATGCCTTGCTCTTCGTGGTCACCTTCTTGCTCGTTCCCCGGAAGAGTTCCTCCAGCGTCAACGGCAACTCCTTCTCCATGACCGTAGGCTCAGGGGTGGGTGCACGACGGGCCTGTTGGAAACCAGGACCTCCGCGGCTTGATCTAAAGCCACGACCACCGCCGCCACCGAGTCCACCGCCCAACATTGAGAAGAGATCATCATCATCCATTCCCATTCCGCCGCCACCCTTGGCGAAGTTTCGGAAAATATCATCGGCGGAACTGAAGCGGAAGCCTGAGCCACCACCACCTCCGCCAGGGCCAGTGGAGAAGTGGAACGTCCGGGCACCACCACCTCCGCCGCCACCAGGCATTCCTCCAAACGAGAATCCGCCAGGCATTCCACCTTCGAAGGGAGATGGTCCAGCGCCGCCGCCGCCGCCTCCAGGAGGCGAGGGAGCAGGACCCCCGCGCATCATGTAGTCGAGACCGAATTGATCATAAACCTTGCGTTTTTCAGGGTCTGAGAGCACTTCATAGGCCTGTGAAACTTCTATGGGAGAAGTCAGCGAATGCATACAAAAATAATTGAAGCAATAACGAAAAAGAAAGTATGACACATACCCTTGAATCTCTCTGCTGCGGTGGGGTCATCCTTATTCTTGTCAGGATGATACTTCAATGCGGCTTTTCGGTAAGCCTTCTTGATTTCGTCTTGCGGGGCATCTGGCCTGACGCTCAAAGAATCGTACAATTTTGTTTCGACGGGCATTGTGAAAAGGTGTGTAGGTTAAGGTATGACTATTTGGAAATGTTGTCTGACAACCAGTACCAGAACAACTCTCTTTCAAAGAGTCCAATCAAATAAATATCGCAACAAAATCAATCGTATAAGTTAGCCAGGGCGGGGGCCGTAGCTGAGGGGGAGAAAAAGAGGTCGAATCTGAAATGTCGAATGACGTAGAAGATTCGAGGAGAAGAGAAGCGGGTAGATAAAATGGTGAAAAGATGGGATTGAATTGAGAAAGGGTCGAGAGGTGCTGAAATAAGAATGCAGAAGATAGAAAAAAAAATTGATCCAGTCAAAAAAAAACCTGCGTGTCAGAAATACCGGCGAGCGAAGTTGGTGGCAGACGATGATCCCATGCCTGAGGTGACGACAAGCAAAGCCGGCTAGCTGAGCCCAGAGGTGACGTGTGACGTTGTGTTGGAGCCCACGGCGAATGGAAAGTTCGAGAAGGTTCTATGAGTGTTTTCTCTACGGTGGACGGGCGATGAGGGGAGAGCAATTATATATAGACTGATATGAGGAGCAAGGCGAGAATGCAGGGGTAGTGAGGCTTTTATTTTGCGACTTGGCTGGTGTTTTGGCAACGAACGTCGCTGTCAGAGAGTGGAAGCATCACCAGTTCATTCGGCGACTTGCCTAATGCGGGGTAGTCCCGCCCCACCGCTGCCTACGGGTCACATGATGGTTGTGCAGATTACATAAGAGGTTGCATTCAGTTAGTTATGAACACGATTGAGATCTTTCTAGAATTATATACTAGGCTTGCTACTATGTAATTATGACGATTTTCCATCGACAACAATCCAGTCCTTGATCAGTGCAGTTCCATTGGTCACACTCTCGATCTGGTCGTCGGTACACTGTGACGCCAGGGAGAGGATATAACAGGTCGGCGCAGGGCTGTCAGGCACTTCATTTTGAAACTGCCACGTCGAGGACGGCCCTTCAGTCGAGTAGGTGCTGTTCTTCGCGGTGGACACCTTACCCGTCGCGATGTCCCTATTAAACAAGGCACGGTGGAAGATCTCATACGCCGTCTCGGGCTGGTACGCAGGCACCTCATGGCCCGCTTCGTAAACGCGAGTGAACGAAAAGTTTCCGTACTGGCGCACTTGACCTCCAACATAGGACGCGTTGGTTTGCAGTGGAGTATAGCCAGCAGAGCGGAATTTCTCTGACTCTGCGTATTTCACCTTCAGACTGACCTCCTCGCCTCCGTTCCAGGGACAGGCGTAGTCCCGATCACCGTAGACCAGGGCCACCTTGATCCCGGAATCGAGAATGTATCCGATATCTTTCAGGTACCCACGCACATCGGACCTTGGATAGTCACCCGTCTTTGAGAATACGCCATTTGCAGCCAAGGAAGTCTCGGTGAAGTTGACCGGGACTCCCAGTGCGGCCTGGACCCAGTGCTGGCTCAGGAAGCCGGAAAAGAACGGTGGCGGGAAAGGGTCCGGGTTAAAGTGTGAGATATCATAGTAACCTCGCCCGGAGAACTCTACGTACGGCCCTTCCACGTACTGGTTGCAAAATTCACTCGCAGCCTCGCAGGCTTTATTGACCGTTGCATTGTTGCCGTACATATGAGGATCGCCATCCGCTGCCAGGGCGCGGCAGTTCTCGATCTGGTCCTTGCAACCACCCGGTCGACTCCAGCTCTTCATCGCAGCCTCAAAGACAGTTTCGTTGATAGCTTCAATTCCATACGTATTGTTATACGCAATCTGGGGATAAGACGGCGCCTGGATCAAGAGATCCACACAACCATTGATTATCCCCAAAGTGTCGAGATGGATATAGTTCACATCCCCATCCTTACCAAGAGACCCATTGACAATCTTCTCATTCTGCTCCTGAAAGAACGCAGTAAAAGACGGCCCATACCGTCCTCCATAAGACTCAGTCCAGATACTCACCCGGTCATCGTGAGGCTTATACTCGGGAAATTCAGAAAACCAAGTTTGCGCAAAGTGCCATAATGATCTCGCTGAATTCTGCGTACTATTCGCCGTAGCCCTGGTATCCTGACTTGACGCCGTACCCACATAGAACGTATTATTCTGCTCCGGCACAGCACCGCCGTCGAACCCAGCCACGCTCCAGTTCCCCGTTAACTGGTCATAGGTGACATTCGTCGGGACATCGTAGCTGAATCCGACCTGGTTCGGCTGGTCGATATACAGCATGTTGACGTAGTTATTCCACGACCACGGGTTCAGTTCCGTGGTGTTCGAATCGCTGTTTACTCGACACGGGCCGGATTCCTGTAATGCACCGATCATCGAGGAACTACCCGGCCCGCCGTTCATCCATATCGACAACGGTGCATTGCGGGGGTCGTTTCGAGATTCGAAAAACCAGAAGAAGGTATTGATGGGATATGGCTGGTCGACGTCGACATCGTTCAGTGTACCGGGCGGGAGATGCACATAGCCCGAATACGACTTGACGCCTGGTGTCGTTTCACAGATTTCTGGCTGAGAATGGCCAAGTCAGTATGTGGATATATATATATGTATATTGACAAAGAAAGAAAGACATACATCTTTGTAGGAAATCTTTACACCTTTATGATGCTTCGAATCAACCACCTTTAACCCTTCAGGCGTGGGAGGGAAATACTGTCCAGTAACAGTCCCCGCAAGACCAGCTGCAGTGACCAGAATCGGCGTAAGGGAAGACACCATCATCAATCGTGATCCGTCCAGCAGTGGGACAGAGAGAGTGTGTGAATGAGTCAGGATTTCAGGATTTCAGGAGGGGCTAAGCTGCTATTTAAATATGGGCGGAGTTCACCTCGACAGAAGTTGGAGAAGCAGTCGATCGACATGGCCCATGCAACGTAACTGCGGAGAGATAAAGAGGCGTTGTTAAGGACCCTTGATTTGTTGGCCGATCACCTCGTTTTAGCCTGGCAGGACTCAACAAAGGGACCTTGGAGACTTTGTCCGAAAGCAGTAGTCAATCCGAAAGCAGAAGGCAATTGAAGATGGTTTTATAAATGCACGGTTTGGTGCACTGCTTCAATAATATTAGATGCTGTGGCACAAGCATAGAATAATAATTGCCTCGGATGTACAGATTGCGGAGCGCATCGGACAGCCGTTGCAATAGCGTCGATCATCTTCTAGCGGTGATCATATCACTCTAAAAACTATGCTTGTACGATGAAATGCGATTGAATTGATAGCATTATGCTCAACCTGGGTATCTTATACTTTTCCTATCTATAAATTCCCAAAGGCAGAGCCATGACTGCTAAGAAACCAACTCCCGCTTGGATCCCATAAGCAATGCAAGCCCAGCCACCTGTGCCCCAGTACTCCATAAACAGAAAACATACAAAGAAAGACGAAATAGTAAAGATAAACAGTAACACAGCAGAAGCAGGAACCCGATCAGCTCATATGGACATGGAACAGGTATCTCTGCCGGATCTGAGCAACATCATACGCGATATACTCGTTATACTGCAGGGACGCTGCATTGTAGCTCTGGAATCCAGATGACACATCAGGCATCTTCACACCTTGCAGATTTTCGTGAAGACAGCCAGCATCTTTCCAGCCTCCGGGTCTAGTCCGACCTTGGCCAAGTGTTGCAATCTTGCCTTGCTTCAGGGCATTTTCACAAGCCTGATAGTCAGCATTATACAACTCCAGCATGGGATCTCCAAGTTCGGCATCACAAAGCAGAAGCAATCCCATGTTGGCACTGTTGTAGGCATTGCAGTAGTTTGCAGATTTGCTCGATGCATCGGCCAAGTACACACCCTTTCCGAACATATATCCGTTGACAGGTGCTTCAGGCGGCGCAATACGAAGACCTTGGCTCAGAATACCACCAAAGTTGGTACTGCGAGATCCGTGCCACAGCAGCCGACGGTCGCTGTTCTTGATATTTGCGTACTTCGATTTCTCGAATCGTTCATTTTCGCCCTGGCGCTCAATTCTGAATATATTGATGACCTAGACGAGTCAGTGCACGATCTTCGGATATGCCAAAGTGGAACTCACGCTGTAACGAATTCTATGTGTCGAACCACGCGTCTGAGACAGGTACTGCTCAAGCTCTTTGAATTCGGCAGACTTGTGATCCACTGTTCATAATTAGCTTTCTCCAGGATGTCATATAAAACAATGAAAACCTACATGGTGTCATTTCGTTCATCCCAAGTCCCTGGAATTGACGGTCCAGCATGTGGATCTCATCGGCATCCTTGGAATCATTCATGATTTCATTGGCCACATCCATGTCCGTCAGAGCTTCAAGAAGATCGACTTCCTTCTTGATCTGGGCCTCACTGCTAAGAACTGGGGGACGATTGCGGCCAAATACGTGAGGAATTGTGGTGAAATAACGGTTGCTAAGTTCCTCTGCAACAGCGTTGAAAGTGGTTCCCCATCTCGAAGATGCCAGAGTTGGTGAGGAAACAAGTTCAGACAGGTCCTTTAAAACCCTGAAGCCATCCTCAAGAGTCTTTTTGCTCAGCTTTCCAAGGGGCAGTTTCTGAGCATCGTACGACATAGAAGCCATAGTGGAGAGGAAATGATCCTGGTTGAAGATGAAGGTCATGAGCGTTTGGATTGCTTCGGGCAAAATACTTTCGACCTGTTTCTTTTCCTTCTTGGCCACTTGCTTCGTGCTCGCATCTTCACCTTCGTCATCGTCTTCGTAGTTGCGCTCGATGAATGTGTATTTTCCATTCTTTGGGGTATCGGTCCGGTTTTCCCACTTGAGGCCTGACTTGTCCTTGAACTTCTTCTCAAAGTCTGCCATTGCTTTCTTCAGAGTGCCATCACCCAAATGCGCCCACTGACCAGTCTCTCCGACTCGGCCCCAGCGAGTCCAAGTGTAGTATTCAGTCGCATTCCTACCGGCCAGCAACTGGATACGATAGAATTTGTTGGCGTTGTTAGACGCGACGGTTTGGTTCAACGTGGCATCCCAGATCAGGCCTGAATCATCAATATGCACCGCAGGGTCTATCATGGTGCATGTTAGTTTCGCATCAAGATAGTTGGATATATCTCCATGACTTACCTGAAAAATGGGCTCCACAGAAGCAGTAAGATTCATCGACAGGAACCTTCAACGACTTGGAGCTAGCCTTCTGCGCACTCTTTGGCTTCTTTTCGGAAGTACCCTCACTGCCATTTGGCTGCGGCGAGGCACGTTTTTTCGTCTCAACCTTGTCGGCGGCACCATTCTGCTTGTTATCCTGCCGAGTAGCACGCTTCTTCTTCTCAGTCTTGTCCGCAATACCATAGACAGCATCCTGCTTCGGGGCAGCTTGACTCGACACAAAAAGATAGCTCTTCTCCGGCAACGGTTTCTTCGCCCTATCCGACTCAAGAAGCCAATCAATCGAGACAATTTGGCAGGTGCTGCAGCTAGAAGCTTGTTGATCTGGAAACCCCATTAGCCAATTGCTCCATAGTATATCAGATATCAACCTAGCAATCGCAACTTACACTTGATGCTTTGCTTTTCAACTTCCTTCTGGGTAGTTACTAGATGGGTACAATCTTCGGCAACGGTAGCACTAAATGTCGCGCCATGGCTTTCTACCATTGATTTCAATTGCGCTGAACAATTGAGGGAAACCAGGTCAGTTTCAATGACGTATATCGAAGACACTAGGGGAGTTCTTACCTTGCTTGTAGCCGGGGAAAGTCCCGCTCACCGCGACGATGAGCTTCTTGAAAGATCTCGGAGCCATTGCGCAAGAGAATAAATGCAACTGAAGCAGAGATCAATTGGGAAACAGGGGAATCAGATGAGATATAAGAAAAGGCAAGCGAATACGAGCGATAAACAAAAGAAGAGACGCTAGCCTGAACGCGGATACTAGTAAATGCGCGGGATAAAGTCGACAACAATTCCAAAGCAAAAAAAGATGCAATTGAGGATGAAGATGATAGAAGAAGAGGAAAAAAGCAGAGGGAGGCTCTTCTCCTTTTAAGCCGAACTCATGAGGGAACGATGAAAGCATGAAACCACGAGTAACACTGGGGGAAGCCGATGGGCGTTGATGGCCTGATTCTGCAGGCCGCCACGGCAGCTGCTGCCTGGACCGGGATAGGCAGAAAGAAGCTGCGGTGGGGCGATTCAGGCACCAGCACACGTGACTGGGCCCTGGATTATCTTCACTGTTCCATGTCAAAGTCAGGGGCATTGTCGAGAGGACTCTGTGACGTACTGACGTTCCCTAGAGGCATCGTGTCGGGATTTGAGACTTGCGTTTTTCTTTATTGATCCGGTGCTGATCAATTGACTTGTTTCACAGACAATGTGCCCATGTCAGACAGTGCTACACGTCAATGTGGGCAGTGAGAATGAAACCAAGGGAAACCGACTCACTTGATCCTACAAAGTATTCAGATACTCTGTCTTGGGTGTCTCTACTATAGATAATGCGAAGTTGGAGTGTGGGATCTCAAATCTTCAAATTTACACCATAACCTGAACAACAGAGGGGAATATTGAAACACAAGAAACACTTCATGTCCGACACGGACAAAGATCCAACGCCAATCATCCCAGCCATACGCTAAGCAGAAACACACTGGTTAGGGGGTATGCCCCATGTACACACAAAAACAACAAAACCATACATCATGGAGATCAATGAATGGGCAGCAAAACATCAGGTGAGGAATCAACATCAAGGTATACAGCTGGTTGTATCCAGTAAAGGTAAGAATCATGGCAAGAAATTAATGGTGCATATATACGGAAAGAAAGAAAAAGGAAAGGTGTGCAGAAGAAGAATTGAAAAGATGATCAAACAGCTTGGCCTGCCAAAGGAACTTTGATCTTATGTTCGGTTGGCTTGGCTTCACTGGGAACATCTCCTGTTTTTGTAGTTAAAGACACCTCTTTCTTGGTGTTGTCCTCGAATTCGGATTGGTGAGCACTGGACATGGAGTGGAACTCGTCTCTGTCCACTTTGTGGGCGATGAGCTTGGGAGGCAGGGACTCTTCGGAAGAGATGCTTGCAGCATCAGTCTTAATGCTGAGGTTGAGAGGAAGTTCTGAGAACCCGTCCAAAGCTGCGCGGCCGCTGCTGGATGCTACAGATCGGGTGTCTCCAATAACAGGCGAAGAAGGAGTAATGGGAGAAACGGGAGCCGAAGTGTGAGTGCGCTGGGGGTGTCGAGGGGGAAGAGCTGGGGGGTCGAACGCTTGGGGATGTTGACCACGCGTGCACGAGTGAACTTGGGTGATTGGCGGCCCTCCACGGAAACAGGGGAGATATTGGCAAAACTCTCGCGTTTGGAGACGGTAGCGCTGCTGACTTCGTGAACTTCAAGGTCCACATCGTCGACAGAGTCCTTGTCACTTTCATAATCGGCATCGGCATCGTCTTGGGCGTGGACGTGGTTATGGTCATGATCGTGGCCAAGGCCGTAAAGCGAAATTGAATCCCAGCGGTTGTCATCGCCATCCCACAGGCTGGGAGTGGGGTCGGTACGGCCCACTGAGATCTTGTTGCTCCTGGAGGATGCACGGCTGATGGAAGTCGGGGCTGTTGCTTCGTCGGTTTGGGTACCTCGGTCCACACTGGCATAGCTCTGTCCACTGGCACGCCAGCTGGTCCGAGGCGAACTCTCAAGACTGAGTCGAGGGAAGTTGGCAAAGATCGGGCTTCCAGAGCTGGGTCTGAATTGGAACGACTCGTGGGCTGGGGTGTTATTTGTGCCTGCCTCCCGAATCATGAGCCCCTGTGCTTCCAAGGCTTTAACACCATATGGATCTGGGTCCTCGGGGTCTGGGATGCCAAAGAGACCAGTAACCGGGTGCAGCTCCATATCACCAGGTGTCGCACCGGGGGAAGGAATCAAACTCTGATCTGCATCTTTGTCACCTTGAGCGGCCTTGAGGGTCTGAATGAGACCTTTGATGGATGCTGGAGGATTCCGTGCTTTCCCGGCGAGGATGTCGCCGACGGGGATGCGCTCGCCATAGAACCGTTCGTTCTCATCGGTACGCTCGATGATGATGGTTCCATCCACTTGGACGCCCGCATACAACCCCCTGCTTTTCATGTAGGTCCAGATGGGGGCCTGTCGCTTGTGAATCTCCGACTCCAACACTCCTCCTACTCCGACCGGACCAGCCGATGCACTAACTTCACCACCCAGGGTGCAGCGCACTTTCTTGAACGCTTCCAAAGCTTCATAAGTATTGATGACAACGACACAGTCGTAAATATCGACACCGGCCAGGAAACCCACGCCGGCGGTATGGAGCATAATGCCCGAAGGGGGACTCCATTCGCCCGTCTCAGGTATGCGCGCCATGAGGACACCACTGCCACCCGAACCACTGAGCCACAGACCAGTGCGCATTGTGGTGAAGATGGCGATGCCCTTTGCGCGCTGGATCACTTTGCTGGGAATCTTTTGAATAACCCGTTGCTTGCCCTTGGGGCGATCGATTTTGCCGTTGGACCCCTTGACGGGTTCATCATCATTTGCGTAAAAGCCATCGTTGCAGAAACTGCGCAGTATCCGAGCAGCTTTTTCGTTTTCCTTTTCTAGTTCCATGGGCCAAAAGGCTTCAGCACCAAGACGATACGACAGACGGTTGACCGGAGCTCCGAGCTTGTCGAAAGCAGACCAAGCCTTGTCAAATCCCTTCTTGGAATAGCCTTTGGTCTTTTCCCATGATTGCGAAGGCATTGTGACGGTGGCCGTCCCGTTGCCAGATCGAGAATAAGACGGTCAAGACAGAGATAGAAGACAGGACCTAGTCCTGTAGTAGAAGGACGGGGAAGATGGCGGATCTATAACGAAAGTCGCAGAGCCAGAAACGATAGGGAAGATGCGACGAGAACGGCCAACATATGTTGCAGTGAAACCTTTTTCCCAATGCGACGAGGAATGCCAGGCCGAGAGAGTGAAGAAGACGGAACCGAGGAATGCTGTACGATGGAACAACGCAAGAATGCTACCAGAAGCTCAAAGTTAGAAAGAGGAACAAGGGCTTTTGACGAAATACATAGAAATGATATATATTGGGAAAAAAAAAAATCTCCCCGGAACCAGCCCGGATAAAGAATCGAGGGGAGTGGCAATTCAAATAGAGAAAACACAACGAGAGCGAGAAAGAGAGGGGCGAGACCATGGATCGGGGGAGGAGTAGTAACTTACATGGTGGAGAGCAACGGTTAACCCGGAGCGGTTCTAGACTCTTGGTAGGAGACGATGACGAAAATGACGAAGAAGAGAGAGAAAACTCCAGAAGAGACTGATATCAGGCCGAAGAGTTCAGGATGAAACTGGGTGGGAGAAGAAGGAGAGAGATGAAACGAAAGATCTGGGAAAAGAAAGGCGTGGATGCAAAGGGAGGAGAGGGACATTTATTGAAAGCAAAAGAAGGGAGAGAGCGTGACGGGACGAATCCGAATCCCGGGCAATGAATTAGGTGCATTGCAGGAGAGAAAGAGGAGAATAAAGAAGAACCGGATAGTTAGGCAGATTGATTTGTTCGTTCTTTTCTGGACGGCTGGAAACGCATGGAGTTGGTTCGTGGCTGGAGATGCAGACGAAGCAAAAGTGACGACATCATCAGATCGATCGTCCTACATACTACTACATCCTTTATTCTTCTATCCTTGTTCTTGTTCTTCTATTCCTTTCTTATTCTCTTCTATTATATTCATCTCATCTCTTTGTTCCTTCTCTCTACAATAACATTGTACTCTAATCTGTAACAGCCCTCATCAAAGGAACCAAAAATCCACCCGCCCAAAATCCAATACAGCCAGAAGTTAAATTAAACCAAGTCAAGTAACCGAGAGAAAAAAATAAAATAAAAGAGATGATAGAGAATACAGAACACTCCAAAAAGAAACACATAAAAAAAAAGAAAACCAACCAACAGATTTAACGATGGTCTCCCTGCCGTAGAGAATATGACAGCTCCAACGCGGATATGCAAGATGGATGCATCGCCTTTCTCCCCCTTCACTAACTACTGCACCAGCCATTTCCTGTTTCTCTCTCTCCCCCCATCCCTATTTTGAATTTTTGAATTTCGCATCTCTGTTTCATGTTTATACATCTCACAAACTTCCATTCTCCATTCTTTTTTTCCTGATAGATCCGATGCAGTAGTCGCGTCGATAGTGTCGGTTAATCTCTCCTCGAACTGGACTTGACAGACCTGCAATGCGTCCTGTATACAGGAATCAATCTACATATCAATGAATCGAATCGAATCGATTTCTTGGTTCGTGCTTCACCACGGACTGCTTTGGCGTCGGAGAGTTGTACTGTCGATGTTGCTGTCAATGTAGGTACCCATTGCAGTTTACCTCTACATCCATCTACAATATCTACCTACATACTACTGTATGCACAATGCCCATCCTCATAAGAACTATGGGTCACCGTTCCCACCCCCTAGTATGGGCTGTGCTGAGTGGATACAGCATCATCTGGCAGATATTTCTGGGATGGTTTCTGGTTCCTGGAAGATGCAAGATCGATGGATCAAGCTTCGAGTCCAATCCATGCCAGCCTCTGTTGTATTGTCGTTCTTCAGTTCAGCTCCGCTCATTCATCCCTGGTTCCATTCTTATTGTTGATGACGGTGAGTCGTATGTAGATTCTTCTATGAATACTTGAAACAGCTGACGACTAGACTCCTTATTGCCATTGCCTTTGGATGCCTCTTTTTGGATATCTTAAGACTCTTAGGTTGCAGTAGTTAGCTGGTCTGTATGTCTATTGTCTAGAGCAGGTGACTTTCTCACCATGTACTGTCCTCTCCACTGCAGTAGTTATCCCAACTAGCCAGGGATACGAAGCATCGTACATACATGAAGTCAAGGGAGCAACCTTGACCACTGCATGCATAGGAGAATATACACGGTAACCAGATCGTCGATCGAAGCATTTCCCATCTGACCTGTTTGATTCTCAACATCGCCCATCCCTACAAGTTAGCTTCTCGGCTTCATCTCCCCAACTAGTATCTACTATCTAGTCATGCATGCCATCCTTTCCATTCCCTTGGATCTCTCATATTCCACTACTGTAGGTACGGCTTGTATCCCATCTTCTCAATAGTTCCTTTCATCTCATCGTAAGGTTTGCGATTTGTTCTTGTCTTTCCACGAGAACCGCTGGGAGCGCCCTTCCCATGTCTTCGGTTCCCAGATATCCTGACACCTGTCACTTTCTTTGACACCGACTACTCCATATCTCGCTAGACTATGCGCAACTATGCACGGAGTACTCCGTAGTTCGTCTTGTAGACAATATGGATTTCTTGACCCTTGGTTTCGTGCCGTCCCGTGTGTTCCCGCCGGATACTAGTTCCAATGATGCTTCATTTGCTATACACCTCATGTCGAACAATAATTTATAAGTGCCAGTTAAAAGAAAAAAGTAAACATACATTAGTCAATAATGCTATCTCACAGAGCTCCAAGTTCCTTGAGCTTGGAGATTAGGCCGTCCACGTCCTCGACCTTGCCGCCGCCTTGTCGCGCTGGGGGTTCTGTGACCAGTTAGATGGATCGTCAAGATAGTCAAAAGATGGTCGGGTATACTCACCGGTCACCTTGAGCGTCTTCAACCGTTTCTGGTCCTCCACTCCGTAGTCGGCCAATGTCTTCTTCTCCAATGGCTTCTTCTTCGCCTTCATAATGTTCGGCAAGCTCGCGTATCGCGGCTCGTTCAATCGCAGATCCGTAGTGATCACCATGGGCAACTGAGTCCGGAGCGTCTCAACTCCTCCATCCACCTCATGGGTGATCTCTACCGTGCCCTTGTCATCCTTGATATCCACCTTACTGGCCTGGGTCGCCTGTGGCCACCCCAAAAGCCCCGCAAGCATCTGACCCGTCTGGCCCTGGTCGCCATCAATTGCCTGCTTTCCAAGCAACACCAGGTTGATGTTCTCCTTCTGCACAACGCCCTTGAGCATCTTGGCCATAGTAAGCGGTTCCAGGCCGCCATCGTTGGAGTCCGGCACGTCGACGTGGAAGGCCCGGTCCGCGCCCATCGCCATAGCAGTACGGAGGGTGTCGCCACATTTAGCACCGCCCGCGGAGAGCGCCAGGATGTTTTCCACCTTTAAAGGACCTTTGCGCTCACGGAGACGCACCGCCTCCTCCACGGAGAGCTCATCGAAGGGGTTCAGCGAGTGCTTGACGCCAGCCGTCTCGACGCCCGTCTGGGCCTTGTTGATTCTAGGTTTGATCTGGAAAACGGGAACCACAATCCATTAGTCAAAAACTATTGCCTTCTATCCAGCGAAGGAGCCATGGTTATGAACTCATTATATAGAGGTAACCCTTGCGTAGACAGGGTGGATGGGTGAACTCCTCGCCGACTACGGAGCACAGAGCACGAGGACAAAACTCACCGCATAGTCGATCACCCTCTTAACGGGGACCAAGATCCGCAATCCGCTGGCCATGATGATGGTAGGATTATGAAAATAGCAATAACTCTCACTGACAGTAAATCAATGGAGTTATGAACGGGTGGTGGTGGTGAGAGTCACGGTAATTCAAATGAGGAGAGAGAGAAGGTGATCTGATCCCAGCGGAGAAGAAGCAGAGCTGCCGCTGGACGACAGAAAGTCCGTCGCCGATGCGGCCCGAGAAGAGCCAACCCCTTGTGGGCAGCAGATTCCCCCGCCTCCAACCGAGGTTACGTGAGGGAGCATGTAGCCTACTATGCAAGGCGAGGAATAGATGTTGGATGTTCCAGAGTATTGAGTGGATGTGGATTGGAATTGCTGACCGATGAGATAGTTGCTGGAACAGGTTGGGTTTTGCATGGTTGCTTAGAATCACCACAATCACAAGCAAATCTAACAGCTTCACAAGATGCTCAAACTCGGATAACATCATTTTGCGGGTATTTAAATCCTGGATCTTTAGTATCAATACTTAGATAATTTAAGTACTAAGAATCTTACACAAGTTACGGGATGATCAGTTGTACAGCATACATAGTATTCACCAACACAAAGCATCATCCATACAACCGGAGCTTCTCCAAGCTGTTCAGCAACTCAATCTCTACAATGGATACCATACCCAGCCAAGACGAGCGGAAATGAATAGGAAAAAAACTACTATCCACTTCCACTCTCACTTCAGAAACGAATACGGCACCGGTGAGAAGCCGGAGAAATATCCGGGCTTGGTCTCATAGTTCATGTCGATAGTAATGCCTCAGGTGATTCTCTTCAATAGAACAAAAATGTAGCAGATTAAGACGGTAGAGCCTCCGCTAGAATGTTTGTACGAGTCAACCCAGAAAATCATGTACAATGATGTAAATCGTGAATTATCTTTAGATCTAGCAGAAATATATCTATATACATCACCATGTTTCCTGCTTGTACCGCCCAATCTTCTCTATCCCCATCAAATACTCTTCTGCTTGTTGTCGGTTGAACTGTGGCCCTTCCGCTCCCCCGCCATGCTCAAATGCTTCAATTAGTGCCTCCCCGGACAGCCTGGGGCATCCTCCCAGATGAGCCGCAGATGTATACCGAGCCAGGTTGGCTATGCAGGAGTTGGAAGAACAAGTGAAAGTTCTGTCGAATGATGTCTTGCACATACACCTTTTGTCGCTGGTCGCGGGAAAAGGCAGTAAACACCTGCAGCTTGATAAGTTCACTCAGTTCCTGCCACTCGTCCTCGAAGAAATAGTCTGCAGTCCGATTGCGGCCACCATATATAAGGATGGTGGGCCCGATTGGTGGTTCGACTCCGGGATTCTTTTCCCGATATGCTTTAACCAGAGCCGCTTTCTCCCAGATCATAGATCGCAGGGGCGCAATTCCGGTTCCTGGACCGATGAGAACCGTCGGTCCTACTAGCTGATTCACGGACGAGTTAAGTCCTCCTCGCTGTAGCTGCACTTTCAGGGTACTTCCCGGTCGAAGGGTCGAAAGGTATCTTGTGCATACACCCTCTCTGGTCTTCTTAATCACTGTTTGATACTTGACAATGGCGATGAGCAGTTCAAATTTAGCTCCGCCGTCAGCTGACCGTTTCAACTCTCCCCCACTAGCAATGCTGAATTGCCTTCCTCGGAAAATAGGAAAGACAGAGGTCGCATGTTGCCATGGAATCTTGACCGAATCGAACTCGTGCAGCACTTCCATGATGCTACGTCTCGGTCGTGTAGTATAGTCCCAGAACTCATCCAAGTATATCGGATTGGTAAATTCAAGTAAACGCTCCTTATGCATTTCATCATTCGTGTAATGTGCAATCGCCGAAAAGAATGACCGTCGGGGAATCGCCCTGAGATCCAGGTAGTCTGTAAGAAGCGCACGTAAAGTGCACTGTGGGTAAGAATCAAGATCAGGGATGGGTGGAGCAGGCATGTCGTCCATTGCCCGTTGGCTTTCGCCAGGAACTAGAGATACAAGTTGATCTGCCTGTTCCTCCCAGCCCATCCTCTCAACCAGGGTTTGAACATCGTCGGCGAAGTTCTTCGGGGTGATAGAAATCATATCCCCAGGAGCATAAGAGATAGGATCAAGGACTGCTAAGGATATATGCCTCACATCCTGCCAGTGTCCTTCTGGCGTGACCCGTTTATTCTGAACGAGCTTTGCTGTCAAGCTGTCTGGAAGCGGGCGCAGATCGTGGTCCAAACGATGAAGCCCCGGATATTCGTCAGTTGCTGTCTGATTCTCTAAATTCTCAGACGCAACCGACTGGGTGGGCGTTGCTGTGTCCTGGTCTTTTCTTTGCAGAACCCATTTGGGCGGCAGTTGAACATCTTCCGGTATCGGATTTTGTCCTGGAGGAAGCGGATATTTGTTGAGCAAGTGCTTGCGGAAATCTGTCAACCAGGGAACAGAGGTGCCTTCGAGTCTAATATGAATTAATATAAACGAACAGATCTTTGGAGACAAAAGGTAACGAACCCCTCGGGGTGTTGTTGGTCAGCTTCCCCGCATGGATATACCTCATTTGCGCCCAATTGGAGTAACCTCTTATATAGTTTGCGCGAAGCCCAATTGAACCTGACAAAATTAGATCGAATGAATCAATATAAGAGAACCAAAAACTCACTTTGGATAAGAGCTATCTCCCAACCCAAAAGATGCAAAATTGACCCCGCTCAGATATGTGGGCGGGAGTCTCTTCAAAAGCAACGATCTCCAGAACGTCCTGGCATTGGCAGGAAAATCTCCCCTGCCCAGTCGTGGAGAGGACAAATATAACAAGTGTATGAGATGCCAGCACATCCTGTACCAATAATCAACTTAATTACAATAAAAAAAAGCCCCAGATCGAATCCATAACTCACCGGCTTGAAGCTATTCAATTCAGCAACATGAGTCACAAAATGCAGCCGCTCAACCAGGGCGCCCAACTCCTCGGCCACCTCCTGCGAATTGCCGGTTTCTGAGCCATAGAGAACGAGAGCAGACCGTTTATGAGGCTCCTGTGCCCGACTCTCACTCATCCTGCTGCTGCAATGCAGTTGTTGCGTGACCGGGGAGAATGTCGTGATATCGACTGCCCCTCCACCCCCTCCATTTCTGACTCCAAAATATTCGCCGGCGGTACGGGATGACGTCATCTTAGAAGGCCGAGATCGCATCTAGACTGCGATATCAAAATGTGCATAGAATAGTATCATACTGCTATTATATCGGCGAAATTATAAATGGAAAATAGATATCAGAAGATGACTGCTTGAGTCGCAGTCCAAACAGTGATGTAGATTGTAGAACAAATAGGCTATGCTAGCAATGGCTCATATATCTGCACAAATTTTATACAAGTAGAACACAATAGTAAGGGGTATCTCAAGCAAATGCTTTTTAAAAGGTCTCCTCATCACCACCACCGCCTCCGCCATCTCCAAATCCATCGTCACCGTATTCATCATCACCACCGTCAAAGTATTGCTCAGCGTTGTAGTCACCGCCCATATCGTCATCATCCTCGGAGAAATCATCATCCATAATTTCCTCTTCTTGTTCCTCATCCTGATCAAGGATCTCCTCCTCATTGTCTTCTCTCTCTGCGTCCTCGTCGTCTGGTCCTCCCTTCTGACGCTTGGCATCGTCTTCCTCATCCTCATCATCTTCAAAGCCTCGCTTCGCCCCAATTCGTGCCGTCTGGGGAGCATAACCATCCATAGCCGCATCTGGGTTAAAACTGGGCTGAAGAGTCTTCCATAGCTCGCGTGGGAATAGTTTCATGACTAAAAATGTACCCCGTCAGTCAAATACAGTCCCATCCAACGCATTATACTGAATTCCACGCAAACTCACCATATTCCCGGCCCTGGATCTTAGGAATTGTCCTTCTCTTCTTCTGATACTTGCCCGAGTACGTAGGCATGCCGTTGAAAGGATCGAAGTGCGCACGGGCAGCGCTTCCCTTCTTCGCGGCAGAAGATGCGGCATTTAGGACGGAATAGTAGGGACCCTCATGGTATCTTTCCCGAAGACCTCGATAGTAGTTGACCTGTATTTGCTCTTGGGGTTTTAATAGTCTCGCGTGAGGGACGGTGTATTTCTACGTTAAATCGTTAGTTCGCTGCACCGGGATTGACGATGCAGATAGTCAATGGCAGTCTTTCGACAATCCATCGCTATCATCGAGAGAAAGAGTCTCATATATCATACAGGAAAGAGGGGTGTAGGCGCTGTGTCTGGTTCCCCGCCTGCATCCCCATCCCAGGTGAACTCTGCACCAGGAAGCTTCTTGCCCTTCTTTCCTCCGAATCGCGACATGACCAGCCAAGAAAAAGGGGAGAATTTATGAAAACAAGATAATTTGAAATAAAGAAGATTCTCCTTTTTTGCAATAAATCTTCAGGCGACTGAAAACCCCCGCAGAGCAAAAGTCTCAGTGGCTCGGACAACTTCTTGATGACACCAGAGAAAAAAGTTCCGGCGGAGGTCCGCTTCACCGCCCTGGCCGAGGTGCCGAAAGTAGAAGTACTAGGGCTGATCATAGCTAACCCTACCAGCCCTATTCGTATGAGGAATGAAGTAGAGATCATGAGTACTAGGATGGATCATTGACGTTATGAAATTAAATATTGAATTGAGTAGTAACACAAGAGAAAGAAAAGCCTTTCAATCCACTGGATACATTTTCCGAAGCAGCGGCAGCTCATAGTCCTACAGCCTCGACCATATTTCCTGTCTCCACGACTGCCCCCCAAGGCCCTTCATCGACTCGCTGTTTGAGTGCTCGCAGGATGTCATCAAAGCCCTCTACTTGACCACCCACTTCTCTTAGGCGGTTGTGCAGGGCAACTAGAACGTCATACTTTGCAGTAGCAACCTTCCAGACGATATTTTGCGAATCTCCTGCTCCACCACCAACGAATTCAGCATATGTGCGTGGTGGTTTGAAAAGATAAGGCAACAATGAGGTCAAAGCCGGTGGTGTGAGCGCAGCCCAAACGCCTGACGAAGGAAGCAATCCTTGTGCAGCTGGAGACAGTGTTCCCAGCCCCTCTTCCGAGGGAAGTTGGTATCTAGTAGTTTCGGGGACAGGCGAAGTTACTTCATCTGTCAAATCATGCCAGTTTGCTGTGATGATGGCCTTCATAAATGAAATGGATGCAAGGGAGACATCCTTCATGACTAGGACATCAGCTGCAGCGACAATGTCCGTCCACAAGTTCGCATGATCATTCATATACATAAAGTAGAGAATCCGAGCTGCCGCTGCTTCTTTATGCCAGTCTGTTGGGGTGTGACCGGAGGGATTCAACTCCATAGAGTCGGCTTCCTCGTGTTTGAGGGGGCCATGGAAAAGTTTGGCCAATGTATCGAATACTTCCTTGCTCGGAGGCTTGGTAGGAAGAGTCAGCACAGGGTTCAGTCCTTGCTTACTAGCTTCCACGAGTAGCACTCGAGGTAGAGAAGAGAGAACGTTAAGTTGGCCGCTTGGTACTGGTCCATGTGCCCACTGAGAAGACGAGATATCCAGAGATCCAGCAACACGCGACAATATTTTATCCAAGAGATCCTGTGAATTTTGCATAAAATGGTTCGGGTATAGTTCGGCATACTGTGCCACGTAAGTCATGATCGGACCTGATAGGTAATTGAGATCCACAGGGTCGAGTTTCGATTCATCCAAGTAGTAATCCAATACCGTGGAATGCAGTTTGTGTGAGATGAGAAAATCCAACGCAGGAGAGGAGGATGTGGATGTTGATTGCACATGGCCTCTAGCTAGCAGACCAGGGGCATCGATCTCGAGGAGGTCGTGGAAAAAGTTCAATAGGGTCATATGCATCAGAACGTCGCTTTTATCGACCATCTGGCAAGCTGCGAAGTGTAGTAGGCTGCTGCTTTGGTACTTAGCTTCAATTTCTGGTATCTGCAAGCTTGATATCATTTCCCAGTGTAGTCTGCCTATTTTCACCAGAAAGCCCATCAGCCTGCCCTGAGCCACGGTCTTCTCGCGTTTTGGCAGGCTCCCCGGGCCATCTTCAGTAAGGCTGCACAAGGAAAAGAGCCGCCCATAAACGTCCCTATCTGTGAAGATCCTTCTCCATACAAGACCTTGACCACCGCCAATATCTTCATTTTCTGAAAGGTCAATCTCAAGGAGGGCCCAGAGAGTGTCCAAAGCCGCCTGAGCAACCGCAGTCTCGGATGTCGAAAGCCAAAGCTCTACAAGAGAAGCAATAAGCTCCGGTTCTCCCGCAACAATAGCCGCATCACTGGGAAGTTTTCCGGCTTTGCTCAGCAACGAGAGAGCTAGCAGGTTGATGGGTGGCGATGGCGCCTTGAACCCCGCGATTAAGTCAATAGGCGGATCGGCGCATCGTAGGTCAGTGTAGGTAAGATTTGCTGTTGCTTTGATTCCCAGTGTAGTGATAGGGGTGGGATCTTCTTGAAGCACGGGGAGAAGCTGTGATATTTGCGTCAGAAGCGTTGCTGGCACAACGCGATCCGTAGTTTCTGTAAGCTCGATCTTCAGCTTGTCAAGGAGGGTGATATCCAGAGGCGTTGAAGGGTTCTGGTGGACTTGCTCAAGGTGAGACTTCACCGCATCATATGAAGTTGGAATAGTCATCTTGACGGACTTATGTCTCCAGAAACACCCAGGTGGTTGAAAAGCTGAAGATGATGTCTGTTGAGCTCTTCGTCACCAGCGGGGAAAACAGAAAGCCTCAGGCAGAAATATTGCAAACAGGGCAAACACTCACTGAAGCTCCGCCTCTCCTCCATCGGGGTTCATCACAGGATGACACAAACAGCTCGCAATTAGACTTATCTACTTGCTCTCAGCTCGGTATCTTCAATATACGATATCCGAAATGGCAGATCAGCTGGGCTCTCTCGTCTCCCAAAAGTCGTCTGATTCTGGACTCCATATTCAACTCCACCCGCTGGTTCTCCTCACTATCTCCGATCACATCACCCGCCATGCGGCACGATCTCAGCAAGGTCCAATAATCGGAGCTCTCCTGGGTGAACAGAACGGCCGTGCGATAACTCTTGAACATGCGTTTGAATGTCTTGTTGAGCAAGGCCCGAATGGTGAAGCATTGATACCGCAGAATTGGTTCTCAGAGCGAGTGCAACAATGTAAGAGAGGAATACGTTCAAACGAAGCATCTTCCAAACCCGACTTGATTGCTGACAACAAGCCATGATACAGTCAAGGATGTACACAAAGTACCTGCCCTCGATCTTGTTGGATGGTGGTCAACTGCCCCGCCATCCGGTCCAAACGCCTCTCATCTTCCGGTCCAGCGTCAAATCCTCCAGAACCACAATGAATCCGCAGTATTTCTCGCGTTTCACCCATCGCAGCTCCAGAAAGAATTATCCAATGGAGCCAAGCTTCCTTTGACCGTTTACGAGAGCGTTTATGAAGGGGAAAATGCCGGTGAAGGCGACAAGACCATGCAGGTGGATGGCGAAGAACAGTCACTGAACATCCGGTTTCGAGAGCTGCCATTCTCCGTTGAGACTGGCGAGGCAGAGATGATTGGAATGGACACGATTGCTAGAACGGGGAGGAACGCCGCTGCTATCGAGACTCCGAGTGCGGGCGCACCACAGCAACCATCGAGGAATAAGAAAGACCGCGGTAGCAAAGAAGAATCGTCCGCAGACTCAGACTTGCTTGCGCCTGAAGAAGAAGAACGTAAGTTGAAATCTTCTTAAATGTTTATCTCACAGTTGATAACGATGGTGTGCAGTGATCGCCAACCTGAACACGCGATTGAACGCAATCCGAACGCTTGAATCCCGGATTTCCTTAATCAAGTCATATCTCTCTAGTATATCCTCGTCATCCAAAGATGAGGCTGGCCAGGGCGACTCTACGGAGCCCGCCACGGCAACCCTATCCCACCCGACTCTCCGCAACATTAATTCCCTTATTACCCATCTCTCCCTCCTCAACCCCGAAGAACAAAGTGACCTTTCGGCCGAAATGCTGGCGCAACACAACGATGTGTTGCTAGTTTCTCTACTTGGGCAACTAGGTCAAAGTATCAAGGGTATGCGCGAACTGGGCAAAAAGTCCGCTATTGTGCAGAACGTAAGACAGAGCGCGGCATCACGTGGCAAGCAGCTCGCGATGCAGAGTCGATTCGATAGCGAATACTTCACAGGCCGTGATGCAGCGGCTAACGGGGGAATGTACACTTGAATTTGCTAGGGTTGACGACGATAGCTTATTTACTCATTGATTTGCAACGGCGCTGGGCGTTGTCATTTTGTTTCTAGTTAGCAATGACGATGAATGAAGACAAAGAAGATACGAAGCTGGCTTGACAACTTACTTCAATGATCTATAATCAACGAAGATCAAATACAACTTTTTACAGCAAAAGCCACACACAATCTGAACATAGAATATCCTCCCCCGTCCATTCAACACATTCATTCATTTCTACTCCAGCGAATTCAAATACCGACTACCAATCAATTAGCATATAATGAACGCAAGATCCCCATAACGCACCGCAAATTAAACTCCCTCCAAGTATCCGGATCCTCATCAAGATCATCATCCTCATCCAACTCCCATGCAAAAAAGGCTCCCGCATTTAATCTCGACGTCGACGCCGCCGCTCATGACGTTCTCGACGCTCTCGAAGTCGTTTCCGGTGGATGTAGTAGGCGACTGTGCAGGCGTTTTGGGTGTGGGTTGCTGCTGCGATGGTTGCTACCATTGAGCTGATGGTGATGATTATGTCTTTTGTGTCTTGGTCCATTTTAGGAATGGGATGGTTCTTTTTATTTTGGAATTTTTGGCTAGACGATATAATTGTTTCATTCTTATTTTCTATTTTTCTCTTTTTAAAGAATTTGGTAGGAGGGGGCGAGGTTAGTAGCCCTATTTTACTGCAGGTCTTTGGTAAATGAGACCTTTAGATGTGAACGAAATGGAATGGAAAAAGCACATCATTACCGGATTGGGATCTGTCACCCATATGAGTCTCCACATATGTACATTTCTAATTCTAAATCATAAAATAGATAATAAGTAGGAAAAAGCAAATTTATAGACAAAATCTATTAACAGCGTCAAGAAAATGGTGTATTTATGGTGGAAGGATCATGAAAAAGAAAATGCCAAAATGTCGGGTATTATAAGATGCAATGCAGCAAAAAACAAAATCAAAATGATGCGACTTCGTGGTAACATCAACAGTCAGAATTCAACGTGGCCATCCGTATCCGCATTGCTTGTCATACATGGTATCATCATTGTCCGAATCAAATCTTCTTATCTCCGAACATGGTGATCATCGTCATAGAGCGGTGGTGGCTGATACGATTCGGGCATGGGAATGGGCACCTGCTCCTGCAGCGAATGCGTTGGATAGACAACACCGGTTTCTTGCGCGTGGGGTCGGTCCAAATCGTGATGATGCATGTCATCACCGTGGTCAGATGGCACCAGGTAGGGGTTGTTCAAATCATCGTAGGGTGAGTATGGTCGTGGCGAATGCGATGTAGGCTCCAACATGGAGTTGCCGCTAAGTCGATTGTTGGGAGAGTAGAATCGTCCGTTATGCTCATCTTCTTCGTAAGGCGACGGTGTCAACCAGACATCACCTCCATGCGGTCCATATCCAGTCGGTTGTGGGTGAGATAGTAGAACCTCTCCCTCTTCATCGGGCGAAGAACCGTAGCGGTCTGGTCTACCACCAGTCATCATAGCACCACCTGCGCCTTGATAGGAAGTACCGCCATTTTCTCCTGGCGCATCTGAATTGCCAAGGCCGATCGCTTCCGGGACATGGTAGCTGGGATCCATGGTCCGCTTCTTTCGACCCACGAAAAGCCAGCGGAAGCCGCGACCGATGGCCTTGAACAGATCCAATGGATTGAGAGCATCAATAAACGCTTTCTCACCGAAACGTCCGCCGTGGTATGTCACCTTTCCATTGCCGTAGAAGTCGGTCACTTCGGCTGTCGCAACACGTCCGACAGAGTAAGGCTTCCACGAAAATGCCCATATATGCAGGATGGCAAAAAGGGCCATCTCAATGGAAATGAGCAGGTTTGGAAGCCCAACCTTGAAATCCGAGGCTGCAATCTTTTTGGTTGCTTTTATAACGCCGGCAGAATAAAGAAGCGTAATCACAATCTAGCGGGAATTAGCATCTCAAGAGTAACAGTGTATAGAGCCTGCACATACCGATTGCCAAAAAGACAGGAAAATCACTAGCTTGATGGCGAGAATTTTCAAGAAGGGACGGTACTCAGAGATGTCGTCGCGAACTTGGACATAGAATTGAATCAAACAGTACATTGCAATGGAGACTGCAACACACTCAACAGCCACAACCTATTGATTCACAAAAATCAGCAAATAGTCCAATCACCTCGGTGAATATGCTCATACCCAGATATGCGCAAAAGCAGGACTGTTCGACTCCTCGCAGTACACATTGAAATGCTCCGTGATGACGGCGACGATGGTCATGAGCACACGAAAAAGACAGTATTGAAACACACCGGTCCAAATAATCTAGGCACCAATGTGTCAGCTCCAATTATCTCCCGAAACCAATTCGACTTGCTGTCGCTCCTTACATTAAACCACGTCAGTCCACTGCGCGGGGTCCGCCATATCCCATGCTTCCCGCCGCAACATTTTTGCATCCAGTTCATGGGCCAGACCCAATCCTTTGGTTTGATCCCGCGAAAATAATCCTTCTGGCTATGTAGATCAGGCGCGATGTAGTGACAGAGCAGTGAGAAGAAGGCAGAAATCGCAAACGCTTCGTAGCAATCGCCGAGCACCGAGAAATAAACCTCCTTTTTGTAGATGAAGATGCTGAGCCATGCGACGATCGAGTAAATGGGGACCATAAACAAAATGCGAATGATACTGCAATAGAAAGAAAAATTGTGAGCGACTCCATCAAAAATAAAAGAGCCAAGCAGTGGAAAGAGAAAACTCACTGTCGCTGTTCAATTGGTTTGCTGTAGTGAGTGGCATGTCTCATAATCAAATAGGCCGAGACAGCGATGGCGATGAGGGCAAAAGCACCACCGATGATGAGAGAAAGCTTATGGAAAGTGAGGCCTCCATTCCAGAGAGCTTCCTCGGAGACTGTAACCAAACGCTCGAGAGTCAGCTATTCAGTTATTCAATTATCGCAACGCAGCGACGACGTTGAGAGCCGCAAAACGGAACTCTCTGCAAAGGGAAGAAGATGCGCACTGGTCTCATTTTCTAAAGTTGCATTGCATGATGGCCAGCCCATTCTGGCAGCCGTGAGATACCGATGAAATGACCTCTCAAGATGGATGAAGCGGTGAAAGAAAGAGAGAGAGGAGAAAGAAAGGCTGATCGACGGCGGAAGCGATGGAGATGGAGCTGGTTTATTATTATCTTATCCGGCAGTCGGTCGAGCTCCGAGAGGAACAGTACGAGGAACCATGGGAAAAGAGGCGAAAAGAAATACAGAAAAAGAAAAGAAGAATACACAGATGATGCCGGTTTCTTTTTATGTCTTGTCTTGCCCAAAATGAGGTTCTGGCGTTGAAACTTGACAAGTCGCCGAGAAGAAGATTCACGGCCTGAAGATCGACAGCGACTAGGCAGAAAGCCAAGCGAATAGTATCCTTAATACAGTGGAAGAAATAAGATGAAAGCATGGAAATATAAGACGATGGATGAATTATTATCAGCAGAGAAGAGCTGAAGAATGTCCGATGAGATCAGATGGGGCGATGCTTTTGATTCTTCTGATGGAATTAATCGATTGTTCGACTGCTGCGCCTCAAAGCCTCCAAGAAGACAAGCTTATTTAAGCCTTCTTGGGCTGACGATGATTTCTTGTGGGATATTTATATCGCCGAGTAAAAAAAGATTCCAGACATTCCACGCATTCAAAGCCACTGTAATTCCGCACTGCTGTCCTCATTTGGATAGTGGCTTTTCTGCGACATCGTCAGATCCACAATCAGGCATCCTTTTTGCTCTTCCGCTCTTCCCACCAGACAGAAATAATACTATCGCCAAAGCTCTATTATCAGAATCATCAAGATCTATCACTGCTGTATAGTACAGAGATTTTTGTTTTATTTGGAACATTGTTTGTTGGTAGTACATCTCAGTCGCATCGTATCCAGTGTAGTTGGCAATTAAATCAATTGCAATGATGCTGAAAATATCCCCAGTTTCCTCTCCTTAAACTCCTGTCTTGAATGATTTCCTAAAATCGTCCTCTCCTATCACCCCTCCAAGAACCTCCGAAGCCACCCCCTCGTCCTCGTCCTCGTCCACCTCGGCCTCGTCCAGCAAATTCTGGCCCATGATCCACAAAGAAATCGTCATCTTCGAACGAAATCCGCCGGGTCTCATCACCCCCGCGACGAGGATACGAGCCTTTGCGTAGGATATCATCGAATCGGTCCAAACGGCGATCTGCTACTCCCCGAGGAACAGGGAGGTAGTAGAGCTTTGGCTTGGCGGTAGTCGACATGAACAGCTCGTCCAGCGGCTTGAAGCCTTGTCCTGGTCGAGGACGCGGTTCTGTTGGGGGTGGACCACTTGGGCGTCTATCTTCTTTATCCGCACGCGGACCAGTTGGAGGTGCAGGGAAAGAAGCATTGGTGTGGCTCGATTCCTGGGGTCGTGATCCTGCGGCTTTCGGGTCGATTTCCTCCAGAACGGCTTCGACGCCATCCTCCGTTCGGTCGTACTTGACCTCCCACCGGGGTGCAGGGCCACCGCGTCCCCGCGATTTTTCCTCTCTGCTGATCCATTCCTGCACTTTGTTCTCAGGGATGAAGTCGACGAACAGAGTTTTCCGGTTTCGTTCGTTGGGCCAAACAGTGCCATGAAGCACGGAGCGAACTCGTGATGCCGCTGAGATGCTGGTGAAACTGACAAAGCAATGAGTCTTGATAGGGTCCAAGTGGAAATCCACAATTACATCCGGGTCAGGCGATGCTCCGGACCCTGACGCAAGACTGACAATATGGTTTCGCAGCGCCTGGGGCTGCAGAGGACGCATCAAACCATCTACGTAGAGAGCTGCTGTAGCAACATGAAGAGCAGGCTCAACTTCTGCATCCTCCATTTCTGTGTCCACGGGAGGCGAAACTGCTCGTGGTTGGTCTCGCTCAGCGGCAAAGAGACCTTTGAATCGCGCATCTTGTTTCGGCGGAGCACCTCTCTTGGCCCGAGATTCTTCAGAAACGGATGCACGCGTTGCCTCCTGGTTTGTAGTGGTTTCTTGTTGGGCAACCGGGCGCTCTTCAGACGGGGCAGCCGCATCGATCTTGGCATTCTTATCCTCGGAAGCGGCCTCGGAGACACGATCCTCGGGCAATAGTACTTTTGGACTCCCATTTTCTGCTCTAGCCTTCTTATTCGCAAGCGCTTCTGGGGTAGGAATAGGACTCTGGCTGCGACGCTTCCGTTTCCGCGTGTCCTCGAGGATTTCTTCTGCGGGAAGGGGTGTGGACAACCCAGTGTTCACTTCTGAAGCATTAGGAGCGGACGGCACACTCTTTTCGGCAGGTGTAGGCTCCTTCTCCATGGCATCCCCGGGAGCCTGCTCGACCGGTTCAGCAGGAGCTTCCGATTCAGGGTTGGGCTGAACAACAGGAGCCTCGGTGGGCTCATGATCCATTGCATCGGCAGACTGGGCCTGTTCAGGAGCTCCTTGGGGTGCCTCCTTGATGGGCTCCTCCGGCTGGGCTTGTTGCGACTGCTCTTCAGGCTTTTCAACATTCTGGGGCTCTTCCGCAGGTTTGGACCCATCCCGTGTCTCTTCTGCGGCCGCATCTGGTGCTACCTTCTCCTCTGGCTTCGATTCTTCGTTTCCTTTCTCCTCAGCCTGGGGCGCTTCGGGTTGGGGCTCCTCGGTCTGAGACTCTTGCAGTTGAGAGGGCACTTCCCCGGGGGGGCTGTTGTGCATCTTGCTCAGGCTCTGGTTTATCCTCTTTTTCTCCTCCTCATTCTCCTCGTCTATTTTTTCCTGTGGAGCACTGGGTGTTTCTTCCGCCGAGCCACCGGTACCCTCCTTGGCGTCATCCTCGAGGAGTCGATCAATGAAGTTCTGCTTCACTCGGAGACCAGTCTGCGGAATCCCGCGCCGTTTCAATTCGGCCTTGAGATCTGTCACCTTCCATGTCGAAAAGTCGGTCATGGTGATGGAATTCGAGCGATCCGGAAATCGGAATTCACATGTGTAATTTAATATAATCTTAGCACGCAGGGATGTCGACCGGAGCAGTCGTGGCCATTCTTGTCCGCGAGGGCGATGGATGCGACTGCGATGCCTTGCGCCCGTCGTCGTTTTGGGGATGATGTCGTGGGCTAGCCGTTTGTGGTTAGCGTTTACTAGGGTCTAGCTGTGTATAGTAAAGTTTATTCCGACAAACGGACTGCCTTAGTCAGCCCCTATTTGGGTTAGTTATGCCGAATACGGCTAGCGTGAATATATACTTGGATAGAATCAAAAGAAAATAAAAGATGTTTATCATGAAAATAGAGTCAAAAGGCACATTATGATGCTTGAATAATCTTCTCAGCCATCTCCGGTAGTGTATCCGCAGTCACATCCATCTCCCCGAAAACCTCCGGACACGATTCCTTTTCCCAAGCGGTACAATACGCTCCTCGAAAACTACCAAATTAGCACAGCACAAGAAATAAACAACAGCAAGAGAAAGAAAGCACCAGAAAAGAAACAAAGATAACTTACCCACTGGCCTTTGCAGCAGAAACATCCCACATATGCGCTGCTCCAAACCATAGCACATCCTTTTCGGTATCAAACTTCTCCAAAACCGTCTGATAAGCCTCCAACGCTGGCTTCGCCAATTTCTTATTATCGCAAGATGCGAAATTCTTCAATGGCATCTCAATTCCATGCCGAAGAAAGTATCCCCTCACACGGCTCACATCACCAGTAGTGAGACACCACACGGTGAATCCAGCATCGCGGAGCTTCTCAACCGTCTCTTTCAACCCCTCCCGTGGCTCGAGTTGATGATAGCTTTGGATCATGAACGCCTTATCCTCGTCCGTAGCGAAGGCTCGCGGGTCGTTGACCCCACTGAACCAGAGTGTGCGGTAGAAAATGGCGTCGAAGATGGTGAGGAAGGGCTGATAGCGATTGGACATGGAGAGGTAGGCGTATTCTCGTTCAGCGGCTTCCATCCAGGCATACCCAAAGACATGAGGGTTGATGCTTTGAGAGCGCAGTCTGGAGCCCATGCGTGTTTCAATGGCTGCAAAGAAAGCGTCAAATGTGAAACAGGTTCCCACGACGTCGAAGACGATGTGCTTGTTAGAGGACATGGTGGTGGTGGTGGTGGTGGTGGTTAGGACAGGAATACTCTGGGAGGCGACAGTGAGTAATTGGTCTTGAGAATCGAATATGAATAGCTTCAAAAGGAGGGGAATCGTTCATATGAGAGAAATTTTTTCCTGGCGACAGCTCTTATCAGGCTAGTTGATAACATGTTGAACCCCGCATTCCCCGCTTGCCCCTGATGGAACTGTCAACACTCGAACATTCCGATATGTAGTAATCTTAGATAAGTCAATCGACAGTGACTTCAATTACCCCAAAAATACTCAATTTTCTCATCTGATATACACTTTCCCTGTCTAGTGATAACAGAGTTACATCGCTCGTGATAAGTTCATTTTCTGTTGTGGGGAATCTTATCTTTGACCTTGATATAATATGCGGAATAGGCCGTCTATGATTCAAGTGGATATATTCGTCAGCTATAGCGTTAGTTTGTCCATTATGGGAATCAAGTCCGTTTGATACTATCGGGTCGATTCCTGGCGTCTGCTCGTGTCGAGCTTGGAGATGTAGATGTTTATTTTGGTAGGAATACAGAGTCAAGATTGTTATTCAGATACTCATGATTACAAGATATCTATAGAAACAAAATACATCATATCATCTAGACCTAACTCCACAGCAAATTGAGCTTCTGCCATCCCTTTTTAGGACTCTCTGGTGGATCTGGATGCTGTTTCGCAATATCAATAAACCTTTGCACGGGTATCTCAGAGAGAGGAATAATGCTGGTTTTCTTCGTGAACTTGTATCCTAGGTACAGAGCAAAGATAATACCGATATCGAGGTAGCAGCTGATAAAAGCTTCTGTATCCCAACTACACGAACAGATATTAGCACAGACAGCTTTATAGACAAGATAGAGGGCACTTACTGTCCGTGAAGAAAGACCTTGTACCCACTAGTTAGCAAGATAATCGTAAACGAAACAAGACTCATCCATGCTGCAAAAGGTTGTAATGGTCCCTTCCATGGGAGCTCGTCTCTCGAGATTCTCTGCTTTTTCATCGCATAGTACATTCGAAGATAGACGATGGAGATAATAATCCATCCCACCATAGTAGAAGCTGAAATCAGATCTTGCAGCCAAGTAAACACCGTCGATGCTGATGTGTTCAAAGTCATGTAGCCTAGTGCGATGAAGATTCCCATAATGGTGACGGCGATATAAGGAATTCCCCATCGGCTGGTCCTCGTAAGGAATTTTGGTGCATGGCCTTCATGAGCAATAGCGAACATTACGCGTGACCCACTCAACATGGCTAGAGAGTCTCATTGTCAGCTTTGAAATAGAGTGCAGTATATATAATTAGGGCTGATATTGCACACTTACTCGAGTTTCCAGAGCTCCACGCACTAGTAAGAACCACAAAGTTGATGATGGATGGAACGGCGCTAATTTTGGCATTTTTGGCTGCAATGACAAAAGGCGACTCGGAGGCAGTACCAGTCGAGTTCAGCAAAGCAGGATCACTGGATGGCACGAGAAGTGTAACCATAAAGATGGAAATGACTGTGATTAAGTCAGAAAGGGTGACACAGTGGAACAGGATAATTGGTGAGATATAAGTACCATAAAAGAGTACAATTCTCCAGAATATTCTCTTTGCTGCCTTGGGAATATTCCTTCGTGGAGCTTTCGTTTCCGAGGCGGCGATGGAAATATTCTCTATACCAGAGTACGCATATGCCGCATTGGAAAAGACATACCAGAACCCCATGAAGCGACCCAAAGATCCTGGATAGTTCAGGTATTGCACAAACGGCCCTGGGTCATGCCAAAACTTGAAGCCATACCGAACGTGGTCCGGGCCTCCACCGCAAGTAATTACCAATGCCTATACAGGACGTTAGCCCATTGCTTTGTGAGCTTTGAGATGCATACCATGATATTCATCCCAACGACAAGCATGATTTTCAAAGTCGCAAAGAAAAATTCCAGCTCTCCATATATGCGAACGAAGAAGATATTGCTTGCGAATAATATGACACCGAACACGCTGATCCAGATAGCATTGTTGAGAGAGACCCAGAATTCAACAATCACAGCAGCTGCTACTATCTCAGCCGGCACGGAAACAAGACAAGAATAAACATAATTCCAGCCATAGGCAAAGGATAGAGCTGGATCCACAAAGTATTCCGCATGTCGGATGGCACCTCCGCTCAGAGGAACCAAAGCACTGCAAGATGAGATATCAGTATCCAGCGAGTTAGGATATAGAAGTACCAAAAAGTTTTACCTTAGTTCTGCAATTGAAATAATGACCCCAGATACTAGAACACCCATTATTGTGTACCCTATGCTAAAGAATTGTCAGTTTAGGAAATGGAATCTGAGTTTATATAACTGACAATGCTCCTGCAGGCCCACCATGCGCGAGTGCGCCTCCAGATGACAAGAATAGACCCTTTCGTTTGTTAGTATGGTTACCATCGATGGAGAAATTGAGTTGACACATACTGTTCCAATTGTACCCGCTAAACTGATCATCTGAATGTGTCGCTGGTGAAGGCCTCGACTGACAAAGATCAGCATCACTAGAATCATCATTCTCGAGAGAAGGCTCATACCGGAGGTCTTTAACTTCACCGAACTCAACTGGGACGGCATCTTTCTGGCCAATCTCGACATCTGCATCTTCTGAGGGATTGGATGCAACAACAGTCTTTTTCACATCTTTTTCGGACAATTGATGTATATCGAGGCCTGTAGATGTCGAAGCCATATTTCTTTAGGGCTTCAGACCGATAAAATTGTGTAAAATGTTTGGAGAAAGTTATTCTGAGTATTTGAACACTGTCTCTCCGCACAGACACACGCTTTTCTGTCCCACAGAAACGGATAATTCTTCATCTATCGTTGGACAACATCTTCGAAACTGCCCTCAGATAACAGGTCTGAAATAGTAATGCATGGTGTAGCGATTGTGGGATGGATCTGCGTGGGAAACCGAGCGCATAATCTGATAAATTGCCAAAATATCACTGGTACAGAATTTGGCGCGCTTGCCGATACTAAGGTCCTCAGAAATTAATCCCTTATTGTGGAGCTTAAAAAAAGAAAAAAGGAAAAAAAAAAAAAAATAAAACTCGACCTGTTGCCCCCGCAATTAGCACGTAGCACTGTCTCAAAGCAAGTTACAAATGAGGCGTGCTAGCCATCATCAAAGATCTTACCGTCTGTCGAGCTTCAAACTGGAGCAAGCCTGTCTACCCATGTCTTCCCGCTCGCAGCCGATATGCTTGAAGAAGATAAGAAGGTACAGGCTTCTGCCGAATTCTTAGTTTAATTCTTCCTTGATCGATTTTGGCGTGATGATTCGATAAGAGCTCCGACTGGTGATTGCGATACGACATGGTGCCTCCCGACGATGGAAATGCTCCGAGGTCGAGCTATCAATGATGACTGATGAGCGATATTGTTGCTATCGCGAGAATTCGCGTCGAATTGTCGCTGGGGTACGTGCAAGTTAGTCTCAATTCCAGAAATCTCTTCTGTTGGACTTACCTCGGATGGAGATAAGCAAGGATGTTGATAGGAAATTCCGCGTCAGTAGATGAGGGGATATTGGAGCTAAAGAGGAGAAGTTGGAGCACCACCTCGAGTGAATGTAACTGAAACGACGCAACACCAGGGATGATGTTAGCTGAGGTTCAGTTTGGCGATGAGCTGAAGTGGTCTGTACCGTTGTCCGCGCAGGGAGATAAGATCGCGTGGACTCTTGGGTCCCCACATGGATGGGTATTTATCCAGGCGACTTATCAATCAGCTGGAGAACTCCTTCATCTTTATAAGCTCTTCTTTATCCCGAGCGAAATACACGAGATACAACTCTTTCTATCGTTGAGAACTCCATCTTTGCTCCCTTAATCTTGCACGCCATGGGCTCCGCCGGCCCCCTTCCTGCATTCCTCCCCGTGGACAACTCCACGTCACCTTGCTGGCGCACGGAGCTGCATCAACTCGATGAGCTTCGAACAACCCCTGAGCTCCCTGAACAGAGCGACATTGTCATTATCGGTGCTGGATATTCTGGTGTCAGCATCGCGTATCATCTCTTGAAGCTACAGGGGCACCAGGAAAAACCGCCCTCCATTACTATTCTGGAAGCGCGACAAATATGCTCTGGAGCAACAGGTCGTAATGGTGAGTGTCATAACGCGTATATATTCAATTCAATTCTAACTCCGTGTTTATACAGGTGGCCATCTCCGACCTGATGTATATGGTCATATTCCGAAATATATTGAGAGATATGGAGTCGAAGCTGGGGCAGAACTGGCCAATTTCGAGATTTCCCATGTGAAAGCATTCAAGGATTTGCTTGCGGAAGAAGACATTGATTGTGACTTTACTGTCACGAGAAATATGAATGTCTATCTCAACGACGCGGCTGCAGAAAAGGCAAAGAAGACATACGAAGCTCTGGCAGCCCAGAAACTGTCTTTCGTCGATGACCTATATTTTACACCGGAGAAAAATGCGGAAGGGGTAACATAATCCGCTTCATAAAGATAAACCTTGAGCTAACTATGACTGTCAATTGGATAGATTTCCGGTGTCAAAGGTGCGAAAGCGTGTTTGTCCTACACGGCAGGTACCTTGTGGCCATACAAATTCATCATGGGGCTGCTCTCGAAGATCATCAAATCCGACGCCGTTAACGTCCAAGCAAACACTCCCGTCACTGAGGTGACAACAGATCCCAATGGATCTGGCCACATTGTTGATACACCGCGAGGATCGATTCGAGCCTCTAAAGTCGTATATGCTACGAATGCGTACACACTCGGACTGTTGCCCGAATACTCAGCAAATATCATTCCTTGCCGTGGAATTTGCTGCCATATTGCGGTCCCTGAAGGCAAAAACACTCCATATCTGCCTTACTCCTATTGTCTGGGAACAGAGAATGGGGACGGTGGAAGCTATCTGATCTCGCGTCCAGATGGAAGTATTGTTGTCGGTGGAGCCCAGTATACATTCAAAAGCGCAAAGGATCAGTGGTTCAATGTGGTCGATGACAGTACACTGATTGAGCCCACCAAGAACTACTACAATGATTATATGCAGCGAACATTTAAAGGCTGGGAGGATACTGGGGCCTATGTGAAGGAGATTTGGACGGGAAGTAAGTGTCAGAAACCGAACAGCTTTCTTTTAAAGAAACTAACAGCTTTGATCTTGACAGTTATGGGATACTCGTATGACTCCAACCCTCATGTTAGTGACATTCCAGGAAAACCTGGACAATATATCTGCGCCGGATTCAATGGTCACGGTATGCCTGTTATCTTGCTTGCGGCCAAAGCTCTGGCCGAAATGATCGCCACAGGAAAGAGCTTCGAGGAGGTTCAAATGCCTCGTCTGTTCAAATCAACGACTGCGAGACTCGAAAAAGCTCAGAAGGGGCCAGAGGGAGGTGATATCTTGGCTTAATTCATGCAACATGCAATCTATACCTATTGTCTTCGGGCTCCGATCCGATCCGGGGAACCGGTGTTTGATCCTCACTCAACCACATCTATAATCGCATTTCACACTCATATACATTTAATTTAACACTCATTTTCTTCTGATATTACAATGATTATAAAATAAATAAAATAAAAAAAGAGTAGAGACACTGTCCAATGACTCATGGATGACTCAAGATAGGCGGTCAACAAACACCAGCAAAAATCTCCTCACCGCCCTCCGTCTCCAACCGCAATTCCGCCACTCCGATTGGTTGTTTGTGGAGAATGGCGGGGGATTTCTGGCTGCCCTGATTTTGACTCTTAAAGGGCCCCTCAGCTCGTCCTCTTCTCCTTTTTTTCTCCAGATTACATCTTTTTTACCTCGTTTCCCAAGCTTTATCTCCCAAATTGGCTCATCATGGCCACTGAATCCGGCAGTCCTTCGACTGCGCCACTCCGTCAGTATCTCCCCGTTCCCCCTCTCTTCATGAGTTGAACAGCTACTAAATCCCGTAGAGAGAGTCGACACTCAACCTGAGAACCCGTACTCGAAACTCATTACCGACCAGTCGATTGCTGTTATCCCATCATTCACCCTCGAATCCGGTGTGACCCTCTACAATGTCCCCGTCGCGTACACCACGCGGGGTCAGTTGTCTCCCAACGGTGACAACGCCCTGGTGATTTGCCATGCCCTGAGTGGTAGTGCTGATGTGGCCGACTGGTGGGGTCCCTTGCTTGGTGGTCCTGGTCAGGCATTTGACGTGTCTCGATTCTACGTGATCTGCTTGAACAGTCTGGGTAGTCCATACGGAAGTGGCAGTGCCGTGACGTACAAGGATGGGAACCCGGAGAGCGGTCTGTACGGACCTGAATTTCCCCTGACAACCGTTCGGGATGATGTCAAGTATGTTGGATTATATCTCACAAAGGAAGTCCTGCAAGATTTTAACCAAAAATAGGATTCACAAGCTTGTCCTAGACGATTTAGGTGTCAAGCAGATTGCGGCTGTCGTGGGAGGTTCCATGGGCGGTATGCTCACTCTCGAATATGCCTACTTCGGCAAAGACTACGTCCGGGCCATTGTGCCGATTGCCACCTCGGCACGCCACTCCGCATGGTGTATCAGTTGGGGAGAGGCTCAGAGACAGAGCATTTACAGTGACCCGAAGTACGAAGACGGTTACTATTTGTTCGATGACGCTCCCACCACCGGTCTGGGAGCGGCTCGCATGTCGGCTCTCCTCACTTACCGTAGCCGCAACTCTTTCGAGTCCCGGTTCGGCAGGAACGTCCCGGATCCCTCCAAGCGGCAAAATATCAATGGTGAGGCGAAGCTGCCAACACCCCCGAATGAACACTGGGCAGTTCACAACGATGGCCACAAGCCCGGCCGGTCTTCGCGCAGTGGGTCTGCTACTGGACAGAACTCGCCCATTCCTCAGCCATCGGAAATTGAATTCATGGACCCGCAGTTCTCGGGAACGAAGACGTTCAGTGCGACAACCAACTCGAGCAACCGCAGACGGCCCCCTACCTACTTCTCAGCCCAGTCTTATCTTCGCTACCAGGGAGAGAAGTTTGTCAAGCGATTCGACGCTAACTGTTATATTGCCATGACACGAAAGCTGGATACGCACGATGTCTCCCGACACCGTGCCGATGCGTCCTTGGAGGACCCTGTTAAAGAGGCGCTATCCCTCATCAAGCAGCCGGCGCTTGTGTTGGGAATTGAAAGCGATGGTCTCTTTACATTTGAGGAGCAGCAGGAGATTGCAGCAGGCATTTCGGATTCGAGACTTGAGCGAATTGAGAGTCCTGAAGGCCACGATGCTTTCTTGCTCCAATTCGAACAGGTCAACCGCTACATTCTCGAGTTCTTCCGCGAGGTCCTGCCGGACATCATGGAAAAGCCCAGCGCCGATGGTGCTGCATTTGTTGATGGCGTGAACAAACTTACCAAGAGCAGCACATTCGGCGAAGCGGAAGTGGATGATATCACAGCGTGGTAAATTGCTCGACAACAAGCACAACCAATTTGGCGCAGTAATTGCAGCCTTATAAATTCCGATGCTCTGCGAATGACAGGGCATGGGATCCGGGCCTCCTCTCGGTGAAGAGACACGCGTCCGGACTCCCAAACTCGGGGAAGTAGAGGTGCGGTCTTTGTTTATATTTCGCAACCAGTCAGAGAGATGAGCATCCAACTGCCTCTCTCGCACCTTCAGGTAAGACTGTAAAAGAAGCATCCAACTGCTCTCCATCAGTAACCCTCGGCCTTTTGTCTGAACGAAAGTTCCTGAGGTGGTGGGCCAACCTTTAATAGGAACACTTATGGTAAACTCAGATAAAATACATTCGTTCAATTCATCAGTTATCTCTTATTAATGGATGTTCTCTTTGTTTGATGTTATTCAAACCAGGATCATGACTCATAAGACGCTATATGGCACTAATAAATGATGCGGTATGAGCCGTCGTGAGGCATCACTAGTCATCCTTCAATGTAACACAGGAACAGAATCCTCCATGATCTAGACCTCATTGATATTATTATCATCTGTATCAAGTATCGATTCTATATAAATATAGCTATCCAGTATGTCAAAATGTCGGCATCAATCATCATCATCACATCCAACCCAAAATGCTTCAAACCCGCCTCTTCCCTTCTCACCCTAACCATCAACCTTTCTCCATCCCCCTCTCTATCCTCGATGCCACTGTCGCCCGCTTCACTCCCACAGGCGCAATTTGGCTCTTCGACACTTTCACCTCCAATGAAACCGTCTTTCTCGAACATCTCCAGACATCCTTCACCACCACCCTAAACTCCTTCCCTCACTGGGCCGGCCAACTCCAATGGACCCAATTCCACCCAGAAGGAGACCACACACAGCGCTCTCACAGGCCAATGGTCGTATATAACACCGACTCAGACCCAGGCGTGGAATGGAACGTCGTTAAACATGCTCGACCTCTCCAATCTCTAGCACCCACAGCGTCCCAGCGCGCCTCGACCGGTATCTGGGTGGGAGATGTCTTTGCACAGAAGATCTTCCTCTCTCAAGCCCAGCTAGCACTGCATAATCTACGCGATTGGAAAAGTCTCCCTAGCATGACAGTGCAGATCAACCTCTTCAATGACGGGGGATTCGCGGTGGGGATTCAAATGGCGCATTGTCTCGCCGATGCGCAGGCGTTGATGGTATTCGTGCACCAATGGGCTGCGACCTGTCGGACACTACATGGACAGCAAGACTCGATTTCGCTAATGGGTGAGCCTGTGTTTCAGCCCTCCATGCTTGATAGTCAAGCAGATGGGGATATCGATGCCAAAGAACCAAATGCCGTCCTCACCAAGACAGCCAGGGACTTGCCTCTTCATCGATTCGACTGGTGGAAGACGTCAGATCCGGGATATCCCCCTTTCCTGATTCCCACGACGGAGAACTCGAAACCATCGCCAGAATGTCTGGCTACGAATGCTGTACTTTCGCTGTCTCAGTCCCCTCCCTGGGAGACATGGGACTTGACACGGCCCGTCAGTTACGCCCAGGTGCATTTCACAGGCGAGGAATTAGTTCGGATTCGTGATGCTGCCCGCGCAGGCCGCAATGGATCTGCTATCTCCCGTCTGGATGCATTACTAGCACATACGTGGGCAGCTATCAATAGAGCCCGTGGGCTTATCGATTCTTCCGAGGAAGTGTTTCTAAATGTCACGCTGAGTGCTCGACCCCGTGTTTCTCCTCCCCTCCCGGACTCGTTTATCGGCTCGCCGATTTTCCTCACGCATATGAGAAACCAAGGCTCGGTAGCCTGTACAGCGAGTGTGGGAGAAATGGCGTCTCGGCTCCGTGAGACAATTCGTCTTTTTACGCCGGAGAAGGTGGGTGCGATTCTGCATGATGCGGCGCATGAAGTGGCACCGCAAAGACTGTGGCAAGGGTTTTTGGGAACACGGCACACGCTGGTGACGTCGTGGCTCAGACTGGGGATGTATGAGGTTGATTTTGAGGGAAGGGGTCAAACGCCGCGATATGCACATGCGGTCATGCCGAAAATGGACGGATGTGTCCAGGTTATGGACTCTGGGGCTGACGATGGAGGCGTTGACTTGGCGTTGTATTTAGATGTTGAAGCAATGGGAAAATTATTGGAGGATGGTCGATTGCGGGTTCCTTCGTGAGATGTGAATTATCCCCGAAATTATTATCATGGTATTATTATTCTATTAGCTTTTGTTAAACGCCATGGTCGTGTCTATATTGATACAGATGCATGCATAAAAAAGTTTCCCGCCATTTCAAGAGTAACTAGACCTCAAAAGCATGATCCCAAAATACCAACACCTTGTTCATAAATCTCATAATAATTCCAGTGCACATAAACCTTCCGGCAAGGATGGACTAGACAGCTTCTGCGATTCGATCGAATCCTGATGTATCTTTGTTACGGGTGGTAGTCTTTAGCTTCCCGAGAGTGAAGACGGATAGTTTGTGGAGGAGGGACTTCCCCTTTGGTGGCGGTGAATTGGTAGTAGCTTCCTTTCTTCCATTACCAGCGAGGCTCTCGTGTTTGGCAGTGTCCGGTTGGCTGGGGGAGCTCTCTGTGCTGGCCCCAATAATGCCCGTCATCTTTTCCGTGACGGCACGCTGCAGATCTATGCGACGCTGTGCTTCTTCTTCAGCAGACATGGCATGAACAAGACCGTTGCTGTCTATGACGACAGCTCCATGGCCTTTTTCTTGGTGGTATGAGACGCCGAATTCGATTGCTGTTGGAGGTCTTGTATCTTGTTTCACATGGTTTCGATCAGAAAAGGCAAGCTCTCTAAAAGCGGTCGAGTTTCGTAGACTGACATCTGGTGTTGCATTTTGAAGATTTTCAAAACATTGCTTGCGTGTTAACCGGGAGGTTTGGGGTCGGGAAAGGCTTGGAACTCGACAAGGTTTGGAGGTCGTATCAGGGTTCAGAAACACTTCCACTGCTTCTGAGTCCTCTCCTTCGATTGACTTGCAGAGTGACCGTTCAGAAAGGAAAGCCAGGGTGTGAGGGTCTTGATCATGAGATACATCCGTGCCGGAAGATTGGAACACTGGACTCTTTATGGATTGGATGCTCGTACGGACAGAGTGACTCTTGGGCTCGGATGCTGTTTCGTAAAACTGCGAGATTTCCACTTCCTGACCACTAGACCTTCGACCTTCAAGGTCTATGCCAGAATCATGCTTTCCTCTTAGAGTAGCAGTATCCGATCCGATATTTGGTGACAGATAGTTGGATGAAGACTGGGATTTCTTCGTTGTCTCTGCCTCAACCTCAGCTTGCGTGTGTTCTTTGCCCGCATTCACTGGCTCTGGTTGAGAATAACAAGGTGTTTTCACTAGCTCGATGCCCCGGAAGAGTACTGTACAGGAATCTCGAAGCTCCTCGTTAAGATCTGAGGAAATATTTTGGCGGTCGATGAGAGGAGACGGAGGGCGAAAGAACACAGGAGTATCAGCAAAGTCGTAATAACGGGACCTGTCTTCCACGAAAGCATTCCCCGTAGGTTTCTGCGAGCCGAAAAAGGGAAACGAGCGTTTCCTCGTGCTTTTCTTCTTCCTCGATACCAGAAAGTCCATGATGGCGACAGTGACGAATGGAACCAACACTGGCGTTCTGGGTAGATGAGAATAAATAAATATGAGAGGAGGGATACACAAGATACTCGATAAGGAAGGGACTCTCCACCAGCAAACGTCGACTATGAATGTGAGCTGTGGAGGAACGACATGGGCAGTAGTTCACAGAACGAGAATATATGACAAATATTCTCCCGCCAAAGACCACGCGCAGCCAGCTTTTTCCTGTTTTTTAATAACTATAGCTCTGCGGTGGGACTTCGTTGCACTGGCTGCCGGCGTGGTTGTCCAGAGTGATGAACTGGTATGCGGGGGGATTTGCGCAAATCAAAAGGGATCAAGAACGCGGAGACGGGATTGGCGATCCGGAGAGGCAAAGAAGAAGAAAAAGAGACGGATGGAATCAAAAGGAACGACTCGAGAGGCGACGACGATGCATGGTTCGAGACTGCGAGCCATCAGGAGGATTTAACCGAGGCCATCAACAAAGAGGATCTAGCTCGAGTCTAGAGCACTGTTGAGTAAGGGAAGACTGGGGGCTATTTTTATCAAAAAAGAAGGCAATATAGATGAAACCCGATGAGGAAAGAGAGGGCAAAGCAGAGAACAAAAAGACGACGAAGAGCGAAGAAGAAAAGAAGTCGCGATGTTTTTCTGGTGGAGAGAAATTGGAGGACCCCGATTAAGACTAGTCGCGCTAGGGAGGCGCTAGTTTAACCTTCCAGATAAAATTGGACGTATATATATTCTGATTGGCTATAACTGAGACCCTGTCTCTCTTATAGGCCGCTAATTCCACTAGTGCCTGCGCTAGGCGAGACTATCATTTGGCTTAAGACAGTCGATCGTCTCTATATTTCGATTCTGGCTGTAAGATAATAGATTAAGGGATGAGATGCAACCCACAGATGAAGATGCTGCGACCATAGTTATTGTGATCAGTGCATGTTCAATCCGGTTTAAGCATGTACAGACACTCTACTGTATGTATATTCCCCGCATCATGTCTGATGTAGTTCTGCAAGGCTTTGGTGGGGTTTATTGATCTACAAAAGCATCCAAAACTACGGTGTACCACTCATGATACTCATAACCATGCCATTTTAACTGTCATCACTCATGAATCATAACCTACAGTCCCAGCCAGAATCGCGTCTTCTCCACTTCAAACGAAGACTGCAGCTCTCCCTCGCCTGTTCCTGTAATAACAACATCATATGTCCCCTTCTCCGACGCCCACGCCTCTCGCTGCTCATCCCACCAGCTTGTCGCGAGTTTCTTTTCTACCTCAATCTCTACCTTCTTGGTTTCACCAGGGCTGAGTGTTACCTTGGCGAAGCCCTTTAGCTCGCGAACCGGTCGGTTGACCCCAGTTGGAGGCGGCACCACCCAGAGTTGAATAATTTCCGCTCCAGCGACCTTGCCCGTATTGGTAACGCTGACTGTCGCAGTGATGGGTTCGCCATCACCTATCTTGGGATTCTCAGTGGTGGTTTGTAGCGTCAGGTTGGAGCGTGTAAATGTCGTGTACGACAAGCCGTGGCCAAAGGGGAATAGAGGCGCCAGGTTGACCTTTTCGTAGTATCGGTATCCTACATAGACGTCTTCACCGTACAACACCCGGCCCCGTTCAGAGCGGAAGTTGAGGTACGATGGGTTATCTTGTAACCGCACGGGGAAGCTGACGGGAAGCTTGCCAGAGGGGTTGACATCACCGTACAGGACATCCGCGATACCATTACCGAGCTCATTACCGCCGAACCAGGCCTGAAGCAAGGCCTTGGCTTGGTTGGCCCACGGCATCGTGACAGGTGTGCCGCTCTGAATCACTACGGCCGAGTTGGGATTGGCCTGGAGGACACGCGAGATCATTTCATCACTGCCGGGTGGAAGATCCATGTGTTCACGGTCATAGCCCTCTGTCTCCCACTCACTCGTCAGACCGGCAAAGATAACCACCTGGTCTGCCTTGGATGCAAGTTCGACTGCATTCGAAATAAGCTCCTCCTGGTCAACCCGTCGGCTAGCTCCGAAACGGAATCCTCCCGGTCCAAAGGCCACGACACCGCGGGTATCGAGATCAGAAGTCGGGGCGGTGCCAAACTCGACGACGATCTTGTATGTCTGCCCCGCCTTAAGCTCCTTGCTTCCAATCTCTTCCACAGTGGCACTGCCAAAGAACTCAGAACCCTGTCGCTGGTTCTTGGTGTTGTCGACAACTACCTCACCGTCGATCAACAACTTCCCTGTCCCGACAACAGTAACACCAAAGTCATAGAGGCCATCCTCCTCCGGAGTGAAGTAGCCTTCCATGTCAATGTAAAATGTCATAGACTTGATCTTCGGGTTGGTATAGTCCATAAGGAATCCAATGGATGGCACCAGATGCAGCTCGTCAACAGCCTCCCGCTTGGGTTCCGATGCAGGCTCGTTGTATACCCGGAACATAAAGCCCGGCTTGCCGTCAACCGTCGTCATTTGCGGTCCAAGCAATGGCAGCTGTTTGTGTGAGTAGACTCCTTGGGAAAAGGTGACTTCCCCCTTACTCTGAGCTGACACGCCTTCATATGGCGTCACAACGTAGTAAGGGAGCAAAGACGCAGAACCCCCTCCGCAGTATGCGGCGTTTTTGGCATTGGGACCGATGACCAATACCGACTTTTCTTTGTTTAGGGGCAGGATATTATCCTGATTTTTCATGAGAACTGCAGATTCGGCTGCGGCCCGGCGGAGTAGAGCCTGGTCCTCCGGCCGGTTGAGGACTTTCTCGGGTGCCCCCCTGGGGGACGCCCAATGGGTCAAGGTAGTTGACCAAATTTAACAGGTTGCGTACACGCTCGTCCAACACAAATTCAGCAACTTTGTTGGACGACACGGCATGGGCTAAAGCCGACCCACGCCACCGCGTCTTTCCTGGCATCTCTATGTCCAGTCCGGCATTGATGGCATCAGATGTACTGTAGGTCCCAAACCTAAACAGAAAGTCAGTTTGAGTTCACAATTTGCCAGGATTCCAAATCACATACCAATCACTCATAACCAAACCGTCCCATCCCCACTCCTTGCGAAGGATATCGGTTATGATACGCTTGTTCTCACTGACATGGGTGCCATTGACCTTGTTGTAAGCAGTCATTATGCAAGCACTTTGACAAATCCTCATGGCCACCTGGAAAGGCAGCAGGTATATTTCTCGCAAAGCGCGCTCCGTCACAATGCTATCGACTGCCAACCGCTCATGTTCTTGGTCATTGCAAACAAAGTGCTTGAGGGTAGCCGCGACGCCCTTCTCTTGAAGACCCTTACAGTAGTGACCGGCCAAGGTACCCGATAGCAAGCCATCTTCAGAGAAAGACTCGAATCCACGGCCACCCAACGGAGATCGTTGTATGTTGATGGTAGGGCCCAGCACGATGTGAGCGCCTTTGGCGATAGACTCGTCACCCATCAACCGTCCCACCTGAGTCAACAGCTCTGTATCCCAAGTGGCGCCCAGGGCAGTAGCGCAAGGGAAACAAGCCGCAGGAATTCCATTGAAGAATCGTGTTCCACGCACTCCGTTAGGACCATCTGACATACGCAGAGAAGGGATATTGAGACGGTCTACGGCCGCGGTATGCCAAAAGTCAATCCCTAATAGCGATTAGCTTTGCTAGTGCCGATAGGGGAATATCAAAGTATTACATACCAGCTGTGAGAGCCACTTTCTCCCCTACGGTGAGCTCTGAGATGGTTTTTTCCACGTCTAATCGAACCATATTGACGATTTATAGTACGTCGGTATGTGGATCCAATCCGATGAACCAGCGGGGGAATGAAGGGGCACAATTAATATCGATAAGGATATGTGTGGTGGGGGAATCACAGGAGCTGGGATTTGGGAAGTTGGAGAGCCGAAAAAGATGGAGGGGAACTGCAGTGTTGAAATAGTCCCTGCAAACATGAAGGAGAAGGAGCCACAGCTAATAGGAATCACGCGAGGTTGGTGCGAGGTGGAGGGTGTAGATCATCTGTTGGGATGCCGAAGTTCACCCAGCAACGAAGAAGTGCCATGATGATTATTATTGATCATCCAGTTTTCTTGATGGAAGAGTCGAGATCCTCGTTTGGAAACTTGGAGAGAAACTGAAAGCGAAACGGAGAGACGCCCGAAGATTAACCGACAAGGAAAAGCGGGGAACAACGGAGGTCGGACCGTGATGCATATGGATGTGTGTTTATTCAGGAAGAGTCTTGATATTAGAAAAATAGTAATGGTTTATTAAGTGTCAATCTACATAGAAAACAGGTGTATCGGTTCAGATATATGCTTGCTTCATCATCATCAATAAAAAGAATACAAATGCACTCAAAAACAGCGCCCAGAGTGGAATCAATCAACACCGTCCAACATGCAGGTAGTAAAAATCGAAGAGAATTTAGTAAATAAAAGAGAGAATATGTTTCATATCATCCAGTGCAATCAAGCTCCTCGTCGAGGACGTTTGCTCTCACCCCGCATGCCTCCTCGGCCACCTTCACCATGTCCTCCGTCGTCATTTCCGGCGCGTCCGCGTTTGCGATGAGGCCCACTGCCTCCGTCGCGATGGTAGTCACGATCCCGGCCACGATCACGATTGCGATCCCGCTCGCGGTCCCGCAGCTCGCGTCCACCTCCCCAGCGTCGGTCGTCTTCTGCGTTTCCGGGAAGAGGCGGAGGCGGCGGTGGAGGGGGTGCTCCACTGAGAGAGGATGGAGGTCGCAGGCGACCTTCGTGGTCATGGCTGCCCTGGTTGGCATCAATTCCTTCCTCTCGCTCTCGTCGCTCTCGTCGTCGATTCTCATCGCGAGGACCTGGTCCCCTTCGTGACACTTCGCGGGACTCGTGCCTTTCTCCTGCACCTGCGTCACTTCTGCGGCTACGTTCACGCTCGTAATCTCGAGTCCGTTCACGATGTTCTTCTCGTCGGCTGTTGCCCCGGGTTCCATCGTCGTCTCCTCTGCGTTCCCGCTCACGTTCGCGGTCTCGATCTCTATCCCTGTCACGGTCTCGGTCCCGTTCGCGGTCGCGGTCTCGGTCCCGATCTCGCATAGACCGACGTGGCTCCGAGCCTGACTCTTCGGCTTGCTCGCCACGTCGACCCCGGCTGGAGTGACCATCGTCATCGCCATGAGAGGGCGGTCCGGAAGATCGGCCAGCCATGAGGTCAGGTCGACCTTGCGCAGATCGACCGCTATCTTCTGGAGCCCCGGAAGGCGTTTGGGATCGAGTTGCTTGAGGGGAAGGTGCGTTCATCGCTGCTTGTCTATTTGCCCCTCTTCCTCGAATCGTTGTGCCAGGGCCGCCACGGTCAGTAGATCCAACGGACTGCTGAAGCATGTTGTTGATACCCGCAAAGCGTTTATCTCCTCGTCCACGTTCGCCGCCAAAGCCTGACCCTGGAGGTGGTCCGCGAGTACTGGGCGAAGGCCCTGAAGGCGGTGGAAGCGCGCTACGGGGCCCCGAGGGCGGCACGATGGGTGCGGGGGCTGGAGGTTGCTGAGAGCGGGGACCACCATCACTAGACTGTTGTAAGGCCTTGAGTCGGTCAGGGTGAATTCCGCTATTGTCAAGCTTTTCGGTAGCCGGCGACGAGGGACCAGCAGATGACGATTGATCAGGCGCATTTCGCATTCCCTGCCGACCTGGACCAGTGGGTGGTTGGCGTTCAGAAGATGGCGTTGGCCCGCTAGGTGCTGGTGGTCCAGATTGACCAGGAGCGTTTCGTCCACCCCGTCCAGCATGTCTTCCTCGGGGTCCGGAGGGAATATCTGAAGGTTCTGGGTTACGCAATCGACCATGAGTCATATCGGGACCAGGTGCTGGATCTCTAGAATCGGCGACATCCATTGGAGCTCGTGGTCTCTCGCTGCGTGGCCCAGTTGGCGTATCATCATGTCGCATGTGACCCTGAGAGCGGCGGTCATCAAACCGCTCTGGCCGGTTCGGAAGGTCTGCCCGTGGCGGTGATAATGCTCTCGAGGGGGAGGCCGCCTATCATCCTTTTCTGACCGGCGATGGCTTTCACCGGGAATCAGATCTGCACGGTCAGGGTGCAATTGGGGGCCAGCTCGTGGACCGCCTGGTCCTTCTCTGGGTGCTCGATCAGACTCAGGTCGGCCCTCAGGACGACCGTGAAAGAGATCGGCAGGAGGGCGTAGCCGCCCTGATCGATCGGGCCATTCGGGCTCTCGTGGAAGTCGCCCGTCGCGATATCCAGGGCCGCGGAAGGGTTCGTCAGGAAGTGGTCGTCCCGGGAACTCCCTATCCAGGCGACCATAGTTTCGACCATCGCCCATCGATTGATCAAATGACCGACTGTGCTCATAGTCACCATAACGTCCACCCCGTCCATAGTCCGAATGTCTGTCTCGGCGTTCATCTGGGATATCAGGCCGCATTGGCAATCTTCCATCTCCATGTCTGAAAGGCCGGCTCGGCATGTTTGTTTGTTGACGCATATTGGGGTTGCTTGGAGGAGCCCTATCGGGCTCAGGTCGTTTGGGGATATTTGCTTGCCGACCAGCCTCAGGTCTAGAACTTGCGTGAGACCTGGCAGGGGAAGGAGAGGTTCGGGAACGTGGAGGAGCTTCAGGTTCAGCTTGACCTTCAGTGGCTGAAATAGCAGGCTTTTCGCTGATTGCCGGCTCATGACTGGTCTCCAAACGACCTTCGGCAGCCACAGCCGAGGAATCTGTTGTAGGAGCAGTATATTCTGTTTGTGGAACAGCATTGGTTTGTTCAGATGGTTTGTGTGCAACCTCTTCAGTACCCTTCATCGTAATGTCGTGCATTTTTGCATCCTCAATCTCCCCATCCTCAACTTCGGCCTTTGAGATCTGCGGTTTTACAGTACCCTCGGGTCTGGTGAAAAAATTGTCAGAATTTCTAGTTTAGTCGTCAATGGGGCTTTATTAAGTTGACTTACTCTGTAGAACCTGGGGGGGTTGAATTCAGGCGCAGCCGCATTCAATGGTGTCGGGGTGGCAGATTGGGGCCGTGAAGGTCCAATTTTTCCAGCTGCACTCTTGTCCGTAGAAAGATGCTCGCCCTTTTGCCCACTGGCTCCGGCCTGTCCTTTTCCAAGTGGCTGGCTCGCAATCATAAAGGCTTGCGGCAGCATCCATTTCTTCTCTCGCCGGTTGAGGTCTCCGATCAAAGAAGCAGCCGGTGTTTTCACGTCATCTCGCTCGTCATTGTGGCTCAGATTGTTGACGCTGGTAAGCATGTCACGGCCAATCCAGTTGACTGCAGGGAATTGCTGCACGATTGCCTTGAGCACACTAATCGCGTTACGGATGTGCATATATTCACCACCGTTCAGACAAATCTTCAATGCAGAAGCCAGTAGACGGTGCCACTTGTACAAAAGTCGACGGAAATCCTCGTATTCCAAAAATGTTGTCGGTTTACCCTCGGGATCAACGGTCATCGCAAATCCAGGGAGGTCCTTCTTCGGCCCAAACGCCTCCTTCTCGTATACCGCTTTGTCGGCGTGCCAGCGACCAAGATCCCGTAGAGTTTCGTTCAGAAAATGACCAAGGTTATCCGCCTCCTTAGAAGTAGATTGGAAGATGAGAGCCGTGAGTCTCTGTTCTCGGAATAGTTGATCCAATAGGCCGACAGTCCGGAAGTTAGGGGTTCCTGAGGTATGAAGGAATTTGAGGATCTTGAAACAGTAGAAAGCATCGATAGGCGACAGAAGGAGGCGAGGGAGGAAGCATTGTTCCAGCAAGGAAACGTTGAGAGAATCGTGCTTCCCCCGCATTCCAGCAAACCATCGGTCCTTTTGGCTTTGCAATTTTGTCCTTGTCTGGCCATAAGATTTCAAATGGCCCTTGTTTTCCTCCAATATCCGATCCTGGAGTTGAGTGATCTGCTTCTTCTCCCGTTCCTTCCTCTGGGTCCCAGCCATGCTGATATCCGATCGGTCGTTGCCAATTGCAATAACCTTCTTCTTCTGGCGTTCGATTTCGTCCTCGTATGCTTTCTGAGGAATATGTACATCGTAAAGAGAGAGCTGCCAGAAGGTTACATAGAAATGGAGGCCGACTATTCCCCAAGTCTCCGTGGGAAGAGAAGATCTAACTTGATCTTCCATATCTTGCATGACTGGGTTCAAGGCAGGGGGTTCAGTAGTGCCATTCGTTGCGGGCTGTTCAACAGGCGCAGCGCTATCCGACTCGGGTACACCCTGGGCTTGGTCCTTGTCGACATCCATAGAGTCCTCAGCTGATAGCTCGGCTTCTTTGGTTGGCATTTCCCCATCATCTGCAGGCTCCATCTTCTCATCCTCCTCAACCTTGGCTGGAGTTGTTTCTTCTTCACTCTCACGAACTTTTGCGGCGGCCTCATCTTGAATTGTCCGTTCAGCTTCCGTGATCTTCTGGGCAACACTTGGTCGTCGAATCCAAAAAGCAATTTCAGGCTGCACACCAAAGTCCTTGATGAGAGTAGCCAAATCGGGAACAAATGAATCGAACTCATCCACTGACAGGTTACTGCGGAGAAGATCCAGGTATTGCGTAAGAATACGATGGATTTCGTCGAATATGTTGCCCAACAATTTCAGCTCTGAAGACCCCTCATCCTCTTTGAAGATACATGTCAATCGTTCTTGGGCAATAGCAATTAGCAGCTGACCAGCGAGCTTCGAAACGGTCAGAGATTTCATAAGCCGTCTCGATGTGGTTTTGGACTCGTGTCGCTTATCAAGCAATTGGAGAATCGTCTGAGACTGTAGAATCTCACCACCCGCCATGGCCTGGATTTGAGAGTCGTTGAAGTTGGTATCCGTAATTATACCAGCCATGGAACTGATCATTTGCTCCAGGACGATGAGATCCGTGGAGTTATTTTGCTGAAGCTGCTCGACAACGTATTGTAATAGTGGAGTAGCATCCATCACAGAATATCTCTTAAATGTCCTGCCTGCAAAGGTGGACAGGGCATTAAGCCATCGACTCGTTAACAAACCTCCTTCCTGAACACGGCTTCGTCCCTTCTGTCCAAGCGAGTTAATCAAAGACCAGGTCAAGATGTCGTATCCAAGATAGGTGAAATAACGTGCACACTCCACCACAACCTCAATGAGATTCTCATATGATTCTATCTGACTGATGGCAACGTTGATGACAATTCCAGGATTGGCATATGCGATCTTTGCCAATGCCCGGGCCATTGGGCGAATATTGGTCTTGCTCAGCCTCTTGAGAACATCCTTGGTTTCTGCCCGAGCCTGGTCAAATGCCGATTTGATATCGGGCAAGCGAGAGGTTTGGCCAGAATACCATTCTGCGTACATGTTATACCGGACTTCACGGGGGAAGGAGCTGATGAGATCAAATATCTCATTGACCACACCGGGGTTTGCTTTGGTTAAACTGATAGAGGGAACCAAAAGGCGTTTGCACATATCTTGCCACCGCGCTTTGTTTTCCGGTGAGCGATCCTTATTGAGACTATCCTTTCCTATCCTTGCGAGTTTCGTCAACAGGCTAGGGTCTTGTCCAATCTTATGCCCGGATAGGTTAAGGAAAGAGGAGCAAAGAGCAAAGACATCGTCCACGGACTGACACACCGGGATATTATCAGTCCAATCGTCCCAGTAGAATCGGTAATCCGTCCCGTCGTTTGTATCCTCCTTATCGAGCTGCGCCCATCGTAACACTCTCCGCGGAGGCGCCTGCGATAGACGGATCTCTCTTCCCACGCCCGACTGGTCCTGGTTCGGTATTTGTTTCTGTTCCCGCAGTTCGCTCATTGATGCCAAGGGGCGCAGGGAAGAATAAACTTTGTTCAGGCACTGGTGGAGGACACGATGGATGAACTCGGGCAGTTCGGGGTACACGTCCATGAGCCATGGAAACTTGCTCAAAATGAAGATGGATTCAGGGAGGGCACCAATTGCGAGTAAGCTCTTGAGAAGTAGCACCTTTTGGTCCGATGGCTCTGGTAAATCGTCTTCCTCCGTTTTGCCGGCTACAGCTTTGTCTGCGTCTTGTTCCTTCGCAGGGGTTGCTGAGCGAGCTTCGGATTCTCGAGTTCGTGGGATGGGCAAAGTATCATCTGAGAGGGCACCGGCCATCATTAAGGCATTAGTGCCACCGCCAGGCTTCGCAGCCCGTTCTCGTTCCGCCTTTTCTTTCATTTTCTCCTCCTTTAGGACATCCATAGAATCATCGGGTCTCCAAAGGTGAGGGTAGAGGTCGCGGAGGGAGATAAAACCGACTTTTATGAGGAGTGCTGCAAGGTAAATGAGGTTATCGGGAAGAACGTCGGATTTGCTGCGGGCCCGGGAAGAGTAAAATCGAAGTTTGAACCCGAGAAGCTGCGCTGCAACTCTGCTACCCTTGGGGGGCAAGGTCCCTGTCTCGTCGATCCATTTTCGAGTTTCTACCTCCTCTTCTGACAGACTACTCGTTTCCGGGAAAATCTGTTTCCGCTCCTCCTCGGATATCGGTTTGCGTCCGATCTCAAAGAAAGCGCGAACTCCAACCTCCCTCACTCTATCCCAGAATTCGCTGTCTCGCTGTTCGTTCGCGCGTGCGATTTCCACTCGTTCTTCATCTGTTGTTACCCACCCAGCTGATCCTGGTAATGCCCAGTTAGGAAGTCCAGAATCACTGTGGCCATCGACGCTGCGAAAAGCATCCTCCTTGGGCCACCAGGAGCTGACACGCAAGAGCTTAACAAAGAAACGATATTGTTTGACAAGTACAGCAGCAAAAACGTCGAGCGTTACATCGAGAACACGACCGACATCCATGTCAAATGCGCCAACCATGGCTTTCACACGTTCAAACGTGTCCTCCACAACCTCGCTAGATGGCGGTTCGTTGTTGCTTGTGGTAAAGAGCTCTGTGAGGAGTTTGGAATAACCTTCGGATTCTTCTCGAAGAAGGTTGTAGTTAGACTGTCGATAAAGGAGATTGGTCTGTTTGCGAATGCCCATGCGAGCAAATGTATCACGGACAAGGCCCAATGACTGTAGGAGGGGTGTATCGAGTTGAAGACGCATCAGGGCTGAGTTAATTCCTGTAGAAAAGACCAGTGGTCGTAATGCGACGTTCGATGTGTCGGAATCTGTAACAATAGATAAAGTGTCGAGGAACAAAGAACGGCTATCAAGCAGAGAATCGGACGCATCTTCTTCACCAACCATATCGATATCCTGAGCCGCGACATCCTCACCTATGATTTCCTTAACTGCCTTGCCTGCCTCCGTCGGTGATAACCGCCCGTGAAAAGCAGACCGGATGAGTTCTTGGTATATCGAGGCCAGTTTTGCAATATCCTGTTGTGTCTTTCCCTCCACGCCACTTTCGATCACATTCCGCTTTCCCGTCGCGTCCCATTCTTCAATGACCACATCCGTCACATACTCATAGTCGTAAGGCGGCAGCGGGCCTGGGGGAGGTTGAATAGCAGGAACAAATTGCGGTATAGACGGAGGCGGGGGTAGGGATTGGGGTTGAGGTTGGGGTTGAGGCGGCGCAGGAGAAGGAGGAGGGGCCTGTTGTTGCGGGTTCACTGTCGATGACACACCCTTGGACTGGGTAGAATCGGGGGTCTCCTTCACCGGCGGAGGAGACATGGCGGTATCCTTTTGACCACCGGGAAAGTTCTGAGCGTCACCACCAGCTCCTCGCCCCGGACCATTCCTACCTCCTCGACTAGGCTGTCTTCGTAGTCTACCGCGCGTCTCGGGATAGTCGCGAGATTGTGGGCCGTGGTTGTGTTGCGCCATGTTGAGATTGCTTGGTCGATGGGGAGAAGGCCTTTGGCCGTCGTTCCCAGAATCGCCAGACCACGTTCGGTCGCCTCTCTTCCTCTTTCCTCCGGCACCTGGAGCCATGACAGCCGTGTCAAAGCTTTAATTCTCAGGCAGAGAACCGGTGCTGTGTTCCTTCCGACAAGTCGCAACTCATGGGGTGAGGCTGGGATTGAATTATCAGTACCGACCGCGTATGCATGATGAACCACGAGGAAGGATGGGAAGGAATAGGATGAAATATACCTGCTGTCGAAACTCGGGGGAACAAAGCGACAAGTGGAATCGTCAGAATTATTCGTTCGTTGGATGAAAGAAACGGCCTTTGAAGCTTCCATTGGGTTCCCGTAATAATAAAGCACGGCGCGCGGTTGGGGCGTATGTGGCGTTTAGGTCGCTTAAGCTTGGCGCTAAGCTTTACACTGATGAATTTATCGAAGAAAGTGAACTTGAGGGAGAAATTTACAATTGTTTTTTGTTATTGAATATTCTTATGAATAGCCAATCTATTCAATATTAATAGCGCTATTTTATTGTGTCAAATTCATCTATTGTTGGTTCTAAACAATAGCAAAATGCTACTCGATACTCCGCACGCAATATATAAATTGCCGTCTCTAAATGTACCACTACTCCGTCATTGCTTTCTCTAAGTCTAATTCAAATCACACTACAAGATGTATCTAAATGTTTCGAATCGTAAGATAAAATAAAACCAAGTCATATTCATCAGTCAATCAATCATGAACTACATGGTGTTAAGATAACCATTAGGCCAAAAAGGCTACACGCGCACCCATCTGACCTCTTTCAGAAAATATTCAACACATGGATCCTGGGTCTGTATAGCAGTTTTACACCAAGCCCAGATCCTTGGCTTCAATATCGACAATATCCGGAATGAGCTCCAACAAAGTAGGCTTCTGCGGTGTCCATCCAAACAACTTCCTGGCTCTGATGGCATGACCTCTCGAGTTTGTTCCCCAAGCGTAAAGCCCAAAGGGGTTCAACTCGGCCACCTGAGCATCTGGCAAAGTTTCAACATCCGGGGATGGGATCAGCTTCTTCTCATAAGCTGCCTTGGCCACTGCCCGCTGTATATCACCCCAGACGAACGATCCGTTCTCCGCAAAGTAGTATCCTTTGTCGTTCCAAGTGGCCTGTCCACCTCCTGCGGCGGCGGCATCTGCCAGCGCGAGATAGACATTGGTCAGGTCCTGGACGTGAACCTGGTGCCAGATGTTCTTGCCTTGTCCAACCAGGAATCCCTGCTTCCTCTTGAGAGCAGCAGCGCTCAGCCAGTACGCCTGGACACTCTTCTGGTTTCCAGGGCCACGACCAGGACCGTAGATAGTGGGGGGACAGACAATAGCTACCTTGACGCTGTCTGGGTTACGCTGCCAGGTTCCGATGATGATCTTGTCCACATTCCGGTGCAGGGCGTCATCTGGGAGGTTGAGGAGTTCATCGATTCCATCCCAGTCGTTGTGCTCCTTTTGCCGTTCAATACCGTAGGTGTTGTTCCGGAAGTCCTCGACGGTCAGGATGCCAGTGCCGGAAGTGTGAATCAGCCACACAGGGTTTTCGGGGGTGTGGTGGCTGACACCTTTGGCGATGGCCTTGGCCGCAGCGACATGATCGCAGTCGGCGAAATCTGGGTGGATTTAGCTATACAGCTTTCAGGTATCAGGTAAACCAGGCTACTCACGGCCCACAATGTTTGCATTCTTGACCTCTTCTTCGATGATATCGGCAGAGTCTAAATCTCCAATGACAGTCCTCACATTGGGGTATTGACTGGTGAGTTGAGCTGCCTTGTCTTTGTTTCGAACGAGGGTAGACAGCTGCCAATCGGGATGCGCGGCGGAAATCGCGTAGAGAGAATCTCCGCCGATGTATCCTGTCGATCCTGTGCTGAAAGGAGGTTAGATTAGATGTGCTTGGTAATCAGATGAGATCATATGCATTTGATTGACTTACAGAAAAACTTTGGGAGCCATTATTCTGTGTGTATTGTGCAGAGTGTATCCATGCAATTGAGTCTGCAGCGGCGCAATGCGAGATGCAACTTTATAATAACCCCAGCAACGCAGGAGAGGATCCAAGGCTGCTTTGAAATCAACAAGTGGCACGATGGATCCTTGTCGAATGTTTCTGAATCACGAGAGCGAATGTGGAAGTGGGGTTTGTTCATTCAAGCATCATAGTATGGTGGAGAAGAGCCATAATTCGGTCCGAATTACCTGTTTTGCTCCAATTCGGAGATGCCTTAGCTATATAGGGACCAGCATACATAGTAGTAGTGCAGAATAAAGTGTTTAATATGCATAGTAGAAAATAAGCAAAATCACATCATGTCGATAGAATCATACCACCGGCACATGACGTACTCGGTAGATGGGGAGTTAAAAATGCGGGGTTGAATAACCTCAATGTTACACACGCAGAATCCAAACAATCTGCTTCTAAACATACCCCCTTCATTCGATAGTATCTATATACAATGAGCACCAAGCCCGTCATTCAAGGCAGTTGTGCCTGTCGCTACGTCCGTTATACCGTCTCCCAACCGCCCAGAATCGTGGTCAACTGCCACTGCACTGAAATGCAGGAAACAATCTGGCGCTCCTTACCAGAGTTGGGCTCACTTCCATCGAGATGCCATTAACTGGATTGCTCAGCCTACCACTCGACGCTCCAGCAACATCGCAACCAGGAGCTTCTGTCCTCAGTGTGGATCTAGCATCACTATGGCTTACGATGTCGATCCTGAGTTGACAGGAATTGCAGCCGGAACGATCGACGATGATACATCGATTTCAGATCAGGTGCCCAAGCCCGGCCTTCACATCTTTCTTAAGGAAAAGGCGGCTTGGTTTGATATTCCTGAGGATGGGGCAGAGAGGTGGGATTCTCATCCGCTACGGAAAGGTTGGGACAGTAGAAAAGAAATCACTCGAGAGGGGCTGTAGAATCGATCCAGAGCGAATGTTTTCAAACAGGGGTCGACAGGAAGGAGAGAGCTACAAAAGGAGAATTGAAAACAACAAGAATCGTTATAGGCGGGGATCAACACAGGAAAGGAGCATGATAATTCGTGGAGAGAAGGCAGAAACACAGTACAACTCGGATCCATTCAACGGAAAACCGGGGGCAATAATAATAGCAGTTAAGGGGAATCTCACAAAACCATGCCCATACTTTACATGAGATGTTCGCTTTAAAACGTGCTCGTAGCTAGCCGACTGGCGGCATTCCTGGCATCAAGCCGATCCTCGTCATCTTCTTCGGCGATTGATCCAACCCCACTGGCGGAGCGTCCCCGTCCCTTTCCTGATCCATTTCCATCCACCTCCTCATCGTCCTCCAAAGTCGGCGATGCGAAGCTACCGCTCATGCTACGAGCCATGCTGTCGGTACGACGGGGGACTCCACTCCATGCATCTCCCTTTGGACCTTGACTAGAGCCAAGATTCGGCCTGCGTGCAGTCGGATGCGCTTCACGGCCCAGACGGCTGAGCCCTCCGGAAGAGTCAATGGCACGGATATCAGGACGGACACTTTCCAAGGTCGCTAAGGTTCTGCGTTCGGCCTCGATTTGGCGCAGCGTATATTCGCGCAAACTGGCCAAGAGATCGTTGGATGTGCGCTCAAACCAACGGCGCTTCTCCGCCACCAGGTTGGTGGTGACTCGTTGTGTCCTCTTGCTCAGATAATCTTCATTGCCCTCCGCCTCGCTGAGTGCAGTGAGGGCCTCGTCTACTTTGTCCGGACGGACCGAAGAGCTAATTTTCAAACGGTCTGCCGCAGCACGCTTGCTGCGAGTCGCTTGCTGAGCTTGAAGCAAGTCTCGTAGCAGAATGTGACGGTTGGTCAAGGTCTCCTTGACGATGAATGCATCAGAAGAATGATAACTCAATGGCTCCCCAAGAGTGGTTGCCTCTGCGGTCGCCTGGACTGCGTGGAAGTCTCCGACTGTCTGAATGACCTTTCCGAGTTTCCGGTATGCGTTGGCCAAACCTGGGTGCGTTTCTTGTACATGCATTTGTCCCACTTTCACTCCGAAGTCCGATTCCGCAAGACCAAGTCCTAAATCATTCTTAATAAGTAACTGCTGTGTTGTAGACCATGACAGCCTGTAACATACCTCGTCGGCCCTTGACTACACGGTCAACTTTGTGGCTGGAATCCATAGCTCCGAGATAAAACATCTTAACAGTAGGTCGTGCATTTTGCAATTCTGGGGTATCATCTGGGGGCGGGGCGAACTGCTTCAGCATCTTTCTCCGGACCCCCGTTGCGGGCTGCTTCATCCGGACGACCGGGCTGTATCCGAAGTCACTCTCCACAAAAAGAACAACCTCATCGTCTTGGATGAGGACATCATTACCAAGCACGGTATTCAACCACTTCTGCATAGAACCCTTGACTCTGATCTCGTCTTCCTCGGTTCCTGCACCAGCAGGTGTCAATGGCGGGGGACTGCGGGGACAAATGTCTCAGGGTTTGCGGACATCAAGTGTTCCGCGAGTCTAACGAATTCAGCGTGGGTTCGACGGACGTCGCGATACTGAGTGGTCCGGAATTTGGGGACATTTGTCTGGAGATCAATCGGGTTAGTTTCTGCAATCAAAACAACAATCGTGGGATAAAACAGAAAAGTGAATTTCTTACGTGAACATCAAAGCGAAGAATGGGGTCCTTTTTGCCAGTTCTCTCTAGACCTGTGATCCTAGCCTGGATTTTGTACAACGGAGCCGGTTGTTTGGCTTGTTGTCTCGCCCCCGCTTGGTACCCGGCCTGTGTTTGCTGCTGTGCTGCATACTGAGGATTCTGGGACGCATACGGCGGCTGCTCAACAGCATAATCCGGATCGCCTAGTTGCGCACTCTGCAATCGTTCCGAAAGATCGGGTTCTTCATCGTCGCCAGCCCTGGACCCATACGGGGAGTCTTGCTGAGGGGGTAGCGGAGCGGGAGGAACGTCATTGTTGTTGGGTGCAGGAAAGGTTGCTCCATCCGGTGGAGGGGATGCCCAAGGAGAGGTGCCCGTCGGGTCGTTGGATATAGCGGAATAGTCCATAGTCGCAATTATGGGAAGTAGGGGTTGGTGTGGCTCGTTTCGGGGATAGAACCACGTCTGCCTGCATGCACCGCACTGGCAACAATCAGTATCGGATCAAAGGGGACAACTATTTCCGTCGACATGGTGTCACCAACCTGTAAACCCTCGGATATCAATTGAGAGCTTGCAGAAATTCACCGAGGGAATAAGGCGGGGAAGGAAAGCAAGTCTGGAGAGAAGCAGAGAAAGCGTTGCTGGACGGGGCAGACCGAAGGTTACGTCGTTGGGGAGTCGGCGCCTGATTGGTCAGGCACCATATGCCTCCGATCATCTTTTCCTCTTATGCCGTCTGTTGTTCTTGGACGCTTCAAACATCCTCCATCCATCGGTTGATGTCCTCCTTTTCATCAGATTTATGAAACTGAAACGATGCATGGGTTCAGATAAAAACCTTTCATCCATTGTGATTCTACACGGACAGTAGCTGCAGCGATGGTCGCAGCTCCTTTCTTCCGCATCTCGCAGCAGGCGACGCGGCCAATTGTTCGACAATCAGGGCCCATTGCAGCAAAAAGCTTGATCAGAAGATCTGGAAATTTGCCTTTATCTTCAAATATACGGTACTTTTCAACAACATCATCGAAATGGCAGGCAGACATTCTTGACCGAACCCGAAACATCGGCATCATCGCCCATATCGATGCTGGGAAGACTACTACCACAGAGCGCATGCTCTACTATAGTGGGTTTACTCGACGGATAGGGGATGTCGATGAAGGCTCTACTGTAACTGATTTTCTTCCTGCTGAACGGGCTCGAGGAATCACCATCCAATCGGCAGCCATCACCTTCCACTGGCCACCTGAATCGGCCGCAAGTGACGCTGAGGCGGTGCAGTCACTCCCTAAATCTGCGTCGTCACATACGATCAATCTTATTGATACACCGGGACATGCAGATTTCACATTTGAAGTCCTGCGTTCCCTGCGCATTCTAGATGGTGCAGTGTGCATTCTTGACGGCGTCGCTGGAGTCGAAGCTCAGACAGAGCAGGTCTGGCACCAAGCAAGCACTTACCGTATCCCCCGAGTCGTCTACATCAACAAGCTGGACCGGGATGGGGCGGCTTTTGGACGAACGGTGAGAGAGGTTGGATCCAGACTTGGAGGATGGCCCGCCGTCTGTCAGATTCCCTGGTTTGAAGGGGGAAATGGTCGCTTTGTTGGCGTTGCTGATGCGGTCAACCTTCAAGGGCTACGCTGGAGTGACGGAGATGGCAAGTCTGTGAAGATGTTTGACCTCCAACAACTTGAGGGTGAAGAAAGTCAACTTGCACAAGAGGTCAAACGCGCGCGAATCGCTCTGGTCGAGCTTTTGAGCGAGCATGACGAGGAGATGGTGGAGAAATTCTTCGAATGCGAGGAGGATCATCTCGCGGTACCCCCAAGCGACATTGTCAATAGCCTCCGTAGATGTCTCCTGGAGCAACGGAGTAAGATAATCCCCGTGTTTGCCGGCGCCAGCTTCCGCAACATTGGGGTCCAGCCTCTGCTTGATGCTGTGATTAACCTTCTCCCCAGCCCCCCCGAGACCCAGGACCCGGAAGTCAGCATTGGAAATGTCAAGGGTTCTCTTGGAAGATTGCTCTCGGGTGATCTACTCGTGGAACAGAACGAGAAAGTTGCTTCTCCCAAGAGCAAGCAAAAGAAGAAACCTGTCGTCCAGGCAGAATCACAAAGCTCGATCAACAAGCTTGAAGGTTGCGCCCTGGCATTTAAAGTGGTCAACGATGCGAAACGTGGCGTACTAGTCTACGTCCGTGTCTACTCGGGATCTCTAGATCGAAACAGCACCCTGTTCAACACCAACCTTAATGTCTCAGAGCGTGCCCCACGACTCCTCAAGATGTACGCCAACGATGCGGTCGAGGTAGACTCCATCCCGGCTGGACACATAGGAGTTGTGGTAGGCCTCAAGCATGCCCGAACGGGTGACACGCTGGTATCTTGTGCTGGTAACAAACCAGTGCCGCCAGAACCGCTCAACACCCTCCAACTCCGTCCGATCGATGTGCCCCCGCCCGTCTTCTTCGCCAGTGTTGAGCCACACAGTTTGAGCGAGGAGAAGAAGCTCCAGGAATCTCTTGCCTTGCTCCTGCGGGAGGATCCCAGTCTGCAGGTCACGGTTGATGAAGACTCCGGTCAGACCCTACTCAGCGGCATGGGCGAGTTGCATCTAGAGATTGCTCGAGACCGACTCATCAACGACCTCAAAGCCAAAGCCTCTATGGGCCGGATAGAGATTGGATACCGGGAATCCCCACTGGGTCAATCGGAACCCATCACAAAGATCTTCGACAAGGAAGTCGCAGGTCGCAAGGGCAAAGCAGGTTGCACCGTAGTCGTTGAACCATTTGATGCAGACACATCATCCCCACCACCAAGAGACGCTGTCTTCACCAAAACTCACGATGGAAACCAAATCATCATCCTCGCTCCAGGGTTGAGCGTGGAAGTCAACAAGAAGGGCACCGAAGAGAGCCCTATCCTCCCACCCAGTCTCGACGTGAACAGCGTTCGAACCTCCCTTTACAACGGATGTCTCGCCGCTCTAGCCCGCGGACCCCAATTCACTTTTCCCATGCATAGCACCAGGGTAACCATCACCCTGAATCCGGCAGAGCACATCTTTGGCAACGACACCACAACTTCTGCCCTCTCCGCTGCAGCCCGACTCTCCACCTCCTCCGCCCTCCGCGAACTCATCTCCACTTCCACATCCAGCACAGCCCTCATGGAACCCGTCATGAACGTCATCATCAGCGTGGACGAAGCCAGTCTCGGTGCCGTCGTCCACGACATCTCCTCTTCCCGCGGCGGCCACATCATCTCCCTCGACGAAGACATTCCTCTCTCTGCACCTGCCGAAGAAGCAGACCAACCCCCAATCGACCCCACCAAGGTCTACGCACCCGCGGACCCCTTCGAGTCCCCTTCTGTGGATGTCTCCATGCCATCAACCGCAAACCGACCCAGGACCATCACCGCCAAGGTGCCCTTGAAGGAAATGGTGGGATATCTCAAGCATCTACGCAGTTTGACTGCGGGTCGGGGCACATTCGTGATGAGTGTGGACCGGTTCGAGAATATGAGCGCTCCACGACAGAAAGCTGTACTTGCAGAGCTGAGGGGAGATTACTACTGATGACTTTACCCTGAGTTAGATGTAGAATGTATTGTATCATATGGATGAAGAAATAAATGTATAATATGAACATTCTTGATTTTGTTTATCAATAAGAATCAATATCCAGTGTCCAGTTGATCCAGAAGCCATATTCTATCTATCAATCTAAACATGAAAATAGCAAATCATACCAACTGGAGAATGCAACGATCCAATCCAAGGATCAAAAAAAAAAAAAAAAAGTTAGATATAAAAACTATGCATACGAATGCAAACCGAGGCGACGCAAAAAAGCGAAAACGAAACCACATGCTTATGATTCAGAGTAATCATATCATAATCAATGAGAAAAAGTGAAAAAGAAAAATATGCAACTACCAATCATCATTCCACCCACTATCATCCTGTTTCTTCGCAGCCGTTGACGAGGCTCCGGCGGAAGTAGCAGTAGTAGAGGGAGTTGGAGTCGCAGAAGCCGGATTCGACCTCATAGCCGCTGTACCGATGGCACTCGATCTGGATGTATTTCTGCGGTGTGTCTCTTGCTCGCCGAGCGAGGAGAAGTCATCCCAGAAATCTTTTCGTTCGGGCTCCTGTTGCTGTTGGCGTCTGCGGGCTGCGGCGGCGGCAGCTTCATCGGGTCCTTCGACGAAACGGTTGAAGTGGTCTGCAGCACCGCGAGCACCGGTTTGGAGGTTTTGACCGAGATTGGCGGCTTGCATACGGGCTTGAGCTGCGAATTCGGATTCCGATAGCTAAATTTTCTGTTAGTTTTGATTGATATAAAGGGCGGGGGCATTATTGGCATACTGTCTTCGCTGTGGGCTGGATATACGAATCATTCACGGTCTTTGCACTCTTACCCACTGTAGAGGCGAACCATCCAAATCCCTTGGTCAAAGTCGCCATAGGGTCTTTCTGAAAATCATCGAAGCCCGGAACATTGAACCCGGACTGGGACCTGGATGATCCCGTACTCGCAGAGGGTGGCAGTCCACCTCCAAATCCAGTAAACTTTCCACCCTGAGACGGAGGAAGAGCGTCCGATCGCGACGAGTTCTCCGAGCCCAATTTGGCGAAATACGCCTCGTTCTGCTCCTTCTTAGTAGCAGCCCCGGATCCGAACCCTTCCATCGGGGCAGGAGAAGCGCGTCCCAACGGGGTACCTGATCGTGAAGCGGGGTTTGATTCAACAGTTGCCATTTTCTTCTTGGGTTGTTGCTGACCGGGGACGTATTCCCTTCCCTCGGCTTTGGCCGCCAGTCTCTCCTTCCACTCCTCGCCGACCTCGCCATCGTACCGTTCCTTGATTGTGGAATCCTCGAATGTGCGGCCCTCGGATTGGGTTACGGCATGGTTGTCGAAGAAGGACTTCCAGGGCTCGTTGCCTCCGAGTTCCATGCGTTGGATTTCGGCGTTCTTGAAGGCGTCCATGGTGATGGAGCGGACGAAGGAGATGTGCACGCCCAGTCCACGATGGGTTCCGGCGCAGTTGAGACAGATGAAGGTACCGAACTTGGGGGAGGCCTATATTATTCGTGTCCGTGAATTAGCAGGTGTATCATTGCAGCCTTGTGGCAACCGTAGTGACGCAGTGGTAACTGAAATGCAACGAACCCATTGAGGCGATGGTGCGCCACAGTCGCAGCACCGGTCATTTCCATTTGTTTTAGAGAATTGGAGAAGCTAATATAGAAGGAATAAAAGACGTCAGTGTCATAGTCCATAACCACAAGATGTCTGCTGCATCGGACTGAATTCCTAGAATGAGGGGGAGCGCACCTTGGCCCTCGTCTCAGGGTCTACTTCCCACATTTTTGGCGCCATGGCGATCGCTTGTGTGAATGAGTGAGCAGAAGTGTAAGAAATGTGCAATTGTACTCTCAGCCCCTGGTTGATGAAGGAGGTGTTGGGTTATTTAAAGAGGATCAAGTGATGGTTCGATTGGCCCCCTCCGTAGTCAGTAGTAGTGTGAGCAAGGTAGATTTGGGAATGCCTGCGATTTTCCTTTTCTCCGATCGCCCCAGACGCAGTAGAAATAAGAAGAAGAAAGCTGGACGAGAAAAGAAATCAGATATAATCAAACAGAAGAATCTCCAAATGCCCACATCGAGGCCAGAAGGCGACGGTTCTCATCTTCTCGACCCGATCGCCGCCAGTGCCAAGTCGTGATGTGGAGAAAAGAAACGAGCGTCTAAAACGCCGCGTCTCCATGGAACGGCTGAGGATGCGGACCAGGGAATGACGTTGGATGACCAGCTAAGCAGACAGCTAGCTGTTTCAAGATATTTACTCTGATTACTACATGGGATGGTTCATGAACAAAGATGAAAAAGCGCCAGGAAGACATCTACAAGGCCAGCCTTGCGGCAAATTCGTAAGTTAAATGGTTGCTAAGATACAGTACAGCAGAAAGGCAAGATTCGTTAAAGTCAGGTCCGTCAAAACGAGATATTACTGCGTTTCCTTCATCTCTCATCCCTGAAAATGGGTATCACACCCATCACCACGAGGAACAAAGAGTCATCATCCTCCACACTTATCACTGTCCCCAAAGACCATATCGAATAGAAATAATATTCACAGCTTCGGCGTGTAAACCGCATCTGCTTGATGATCACTATGAAATATCCATATACGACGGTCCTCAGCTTCTTTCTCCCCCGGCCCAACGATTGGTCAAGTCAATCGATGGACATACTCGTTCTGGACTGGAACGACCTGGTCAATTTAGGCGGCGGCCGGGGTGGCAGTCTCCTCCGCCGGGGCAGCGGCCGCTTCCTCGGGCTTGTCGGTGGCATCGTCCTCCTTGCCGGGGCTGTCGATGGCGACCTTGACGGCGATCTCACGGCCCTCAATCTCCTTTCCGTCCATCTCCTTGACGGCCTTCTCCTGAAGCTCCTCAGAGCCAAGGGTGACGAAACCGAAACCACGGCCCTTGCGGCGCTCGTTACGGGCCTGGAGCTTCTTGATCATGAAACGGGGAATGGGGCGCAAAGCAATCTTGGCAGAGACCGGCTGGTACTCGGCGAAGATTTCCTTGAGCTATGAGGGAATTAGCAATCCAGAATCAAGAAATCCAGCAATAACATAGCAACGTACCTTGTCCTCGGTCAGATCATAGGGGAGGTTGGCCACCATGACCTTGGTCTTGGATGGGATGCCATCCTCGGGGGGGCCACGCTGCTTCTGAACGCGAGCACGAGCCTTAGCCTGCTTGCTCTCTTCAGTGGGAGCTTCGTTCTCGTTGGTGGCTTCGGCCGCAGGAGCGGCCTGCTCCGAGGTGGTGGTGGGAGCCTCAGCAGTGGCCTGACCATTCTGGTTCTAGAAAGAATTACGGTCAGTAAAAGAAAACATGGAAGCAATTGACAAAATGCGGTATAACGTACAGCACGACCACCACGTCCGACGCGACCACCACGGCCGCGAGCGCGGCCACGGCCACGGCCACGACCACCAGCCCTCTTGCGGCCCTCGTTGCCACTGGCGCCCTCACCGCCACTTGCAGCACCCTCCGCCTTGGCCTCAGCAGGCTCAGGCTTACGGGCCAGCTGGACCGAAACCTTACGCTGGAGGATCTCCTTTCCAGACAGCTCCTCAATGGCAGCGCTGGCTTCGTGGGCCGTAGCAAGGTCCACGAAAGCGTAGCCAACCGGGCGGTTGGTGCGGGGATTCACAGGGATGGAGGTGCTTTCACTATTGGGAAAATTGTCAGAAATAATTTTTTTAAGAAATGATAAACACGAATTAACGATAGAACGATCATTCTGAACCAATTCCACGATGATCCGATTGCGTTGTCCGGAGTGGTGGTGTGGTAAATAGTTATGACACACGTGGCCAGGGCGCCCACCCAACCCCAGGCAGCATGCAGCGGAAACCAACAGATTCGAAGCAACTCGACAACCAACAATGCAGCGAGAAAACAGGAGGACTTACATCTTGTAGTTCTGGAAGAACTCCTTGAGCTCCCCTCCGTGGTCGCATACGCGAGGTTCCCAATGTACAACCGACGTCCTTCATCGGCACTGGCTGCAGCAGCATCGGTGGGCTGCGCAGGGGCGGCAGTGCCGTTGGTGGCCTCGTTGTTGTTGATGGAGGCGGAAGCCAGGTTATCGGCGAGGTTGTCGACGGCAGTAGACATTTTGATGGCTGAGGACACAAAGGGTGGAATTGGAACCTTTTGTTTGGTGGTTGGTGGTTTGAAAGTGGCGAGAGATTGAACACCGGTTGTGTGTCAAGGACTCAGGTAGCTTAAAAAAGGCTGCCTTTATTGAAATTAAATTGCTTGAGGTGGGAAATTAACTTGAAGAGGGGGGTTGAGGAGTTCAAAGGGTAGCTTGGTGCCCTAGATACGGAGAGTTGAGGGGGGAGGAGAGGGGGAAATCTTTGTTGGATTGCAACAACGGGAGATGTTGAGATTTGCCTTGAAGGAAGGATTGAAGGTCGACGAAAGGAAAGGAGAAGAAGAAGGCGAGGGGGAGCGCAGAAACAGGCAGGCGGAGAGCAGCTGCCGGCACTAGGCTGAATGGGGTAGGCGAGGGTCCAGCGGGTTGGGGGCTGCTCCGGGGGTTGGTTAGGGGCCGGCTAGGGGGCGGTTTAGGCATGGTTAGGCATGACCGCCCCTGGAGCTTAGGGGGCAGTTAGGCTGTGCGGTTAGGCGTGGACGGCGATGGGCCTAGAATGACACTTGACATCATCTGCCCACTCCACTAGCGTATCTGGAAGCATCTGTTTACCTCACCGGGATTATCTAACTATCCCACCGCCAGCATCTGTGAGTGAGCTTATCACAGCAATTGTCAGGATGGAGTATGGAACTGTCTGATAAATTCATATCAATTAATATGAGAATACACACAGTCACCCATCCAAGCCCAACACCGATCCTCCATTCCAGAAATGGGGAGCATGATCAGTCCTACAATGCATCGGTACGATCTGGAATCTCCACCGTGTCGACCGCAGAGTCATCCTCTGGTTCAGTATGATGTATCCTGGCTCCACGGGCTGGTCATCAGTGGATAAACCACCGCCCTAGTGGAGTGTGTCCCATCGCTGAGGAATGGGCATTTTTGGTACCTGGTTCCTCAGGAATCTTCGTCTTTCTTTTATTATCTGGCCTTTAATTTGATATTCAATGGTATTTTTATGCTCATTAATTCTCCTTGACTGGATACGCGAAAATCATCGATGTTTTCTGTCTGTGTCTCTTCCAAACCAAACAGTGCCATGAGCAAAATGGCTTCAATTCTCAACAGCATCGGTCTGAATCAAAATCAAGCAAAAAGTGGCCGCTCCGCTGGAGGATTTTCCATTGACAAGCCGTGCGCTGTACGCCAGCGTGTATGATTGACAACATGGCCATTAGCCACCCTATTCCACACTCTTTGTCGAAAAGCTTGCTGAGGCGCCATCAAAGAATGTTGCGTTTCCCCTATACTGACTTCTAAAATCACCTCTACCCGTGTTGAAACCCTGGCCCCCCTCCCACAAGCTCTGGAATCGCCTTTCTTCGTTTGCCCTTCGACGCTTGGCAATCATGATCTCTTCTTCGGGTGGAACGGGCTCAAAATTTCCAAAGCAGTCTCGCCGAACATGCTGTCTAACAACTGGTGTAGGAGGCTGCCAGCTTCTCTTTGCCGGTCGCGGCGGAGGTTGTTTTGGCTTGGGAGTAGCGGGTTGAGGTGGATGTAATTTTTCTTCACTCAAACTCGAATTTTCACCTCCTGGGCTCGACTCATCTTCATCCAGGATCTCGATAGGATTGGTATTACTATTATGGTCTTTGACAGATTTTGAAGTTGGGGTCTGAGGATGTCCATGGGTTAAAGGGGAAGACGGAGCATAGCTGTCATCGGAGAGGTTTATACTCTTCGAAGTGTTTCCGACGTTTGTTTTCGTAAGTTTGCTGTTCGAAGGAGTTTTTGCTACGGCATTGGCCTCGAGCCTTCGCCTGTATTGTTCATCCCAGCAGACAATCATCCGTTTCCCATATTCAGAGATCGATCGGCTCTCCTCGTCCTTCTGGAGAGCAAATTCAGGGTCTGTCAGCGGACTGATGACCACAGCACTGATAGCCTGAGACACCTCGCTGATACTGCACTGGTGCTTCTTAGCAAAAGCTTCGAAAGGAAAGAGCTTCGCAATTGTTTTCGCCATATCGGAGAAGAAATCGTCCGTGTAGGGGAGCTGTAGGTGTTGGTTCTCGATCGCCGTAATGGTGGTAGACGAACTGGAGCTCTTCTCGTTGTCTGTATCTCTTGTGCTTGAAGAAGAAGAAAGAGTCTCGATTTCTTGAAACGAGACTTCCTCGTTGATGGATTCCTTGTTCAATCGTCCCTTCTTCCTGGGGATACTGGACTGCTCACACGACCTCTTTCTCTTTTCAGCCATGATGTGTCTTGGTTCGGAGGAAGGTGGGGATTCAAAGAAGGGCGTTGGATATCAAGGGTAGTTGGACTAGATATTTCAGCTCTGTTAGTGTATGTTTCACAGATGAAGCATGGTTATTGACTGCTCAATAGTTGAGGTAAGTTCGTAAATATGAATGAGGAATTTGTGTAGGTTCTGAGACCGAGTGTCTGCTGCCTGGCTTCACTTTTATGGTTAAAATGTCAATTATCGTCCTCTGAGAGTGATCATATCTGATAGAGTGCTACGCAGGAAGGAGATAAAGACAAGAGGGTGAGGTGAGGTTCTCAAGCTATCCTGGTGAATCGATGGTGCAGTGAATGAGAGCGGACGAGTGCTTCTGATGCCATTGTCGAATCAGGCAAGGTAAATTGGTGTTTGTTGTTCCTTGAAGAAAGAAATATTCTACTTTCATAGGTCTTTCAATAGGATGGGGTTCATATTGTCGCTATTATACATTAATTCTCCATTTGGTGGTATATCAGTAGGTGCCTGCGTTTCAGCGCTCCTGTACTATAGAAGATTGCATACATGCAAAGAACTCCATAACTTCCTCATATGGTTCTCCAATTCTCCAGACACGCTGCAGGTTACTCCAGATGATCCAGTTTACTCCATCTATCATATCGATCTAATCGACTGCTATCATCATACTTCTGCCCCCCTACTTTTGATATATGAACAAACCTGTTCTATCCAGGTACGTCATCAACTCCAACATTCTTCACCCGCTATCGACGTCGTCCCGACGATCTTCCTGTCAATCCCTCTTGGCCTGCACCAACCACAGAACCAAGCAACTCGCCGCCATCTTTAAATACATCTCCATTGACGCGAATGCCAGCTAATCAAATGCAAGAATACGAAAATAAAACCATGGTTGATACCGGTTCCATATCCAAGGCTTGACTGCTGAGTCAAACGCTTTTCGCAACCAAAGCCCGCCCGCCGGTGATTGTCGCCTTTGGGCATAATCCGGTTATCTTGAAACGAAACGACCGGGGTTTATCTCTTTGCCTTCATCTTCTTTCTCCATCTTCTTCTTCCTGTCTCCCCCTTTTCGCTCTCTCGACATCTACATTATTCCCACCCTGTTGCCTCCATGGATCGCATTGAGCCGGCAGACGGCTCCAATGACCCTCCCCAAGGCACCACTCCTTTCCCTCCTGCTCCGGAGAATGATAATTGCCCTGAGATTACCTCCACCCGCTCAACGTCATACCAACAACACCAGCAACCTCTTCTCCGCTCTCGTCGCCCAAGCATCCGAATCCAACGCCTCTCCTCTATTCCCTCCCTTAACAACATCCGAGAAAGTCCGTTGGAGACCCCGCGCAATAATGACGAGAATGTTGATCGGCGGCAAAATGATACCATTACGAGCCCAAGTGAAGATGACGAGGCGTGGGCAGGGAACCGCCGTCGCAGTAGCTCCGAACCACGCCCAGGACGATGGTCATCGCCTTCTTACCCTATACCCATGTCGCGGATCACGACAAGCACTCGTTCGCGCTCGGGAATGCATCCATTGACTGAGGAGTCATCCAATCTAAGCCCGATCGCTTCCGAACCTCGCCGTCCAACTTTAGACCAACCTCGCCCTGAACTCAGCAAGCAAGGCAGTCGCAATCTGCTGCGTCGCACCAGTGAGGCAGCTATCAATCGGATATCCAGAAATCGCGCCTCAACAATATCCGGGGCCTCTCCGCCTCCAGCAACTCGCCCGGGGATCACTGATCGGTCTCATACTGAGTACGATCCCCATATCGTTGACGTTTTGGATGTTATTGGTAAGTGCGCAAGCCATTGAGACTGGGTCAATGAAGAACTATGTTTTAACCACGGAAATCCATTTAGATCCTGAAGTAGCAGCTTTGTCAACTCTCACAAATGTTCAGAACTCCCTCTTTGTTCCCAACCTGGGTGGCTTCCTAAATCGCAACCCGACTTATACTCTAACCCCACCACGTGAGGCTGGCACCGAAGAGGAGGAAACCACAACAACGGACGAGAATGAAGAACCGGCCGAGGAACCGAAACCACATGCAGGACTCGAACGTCTACACCACTTTACTAGTCTCTCATCCGTGCTACATGATCCTCGCTTTGCTGTCTTACCTGATGGGAGTAACCTGGATGGCTGGACTAGGGCGGATATAGAGGAACTCAACGATCATGTCAGACACATGTTGCACTCTCGCCGATCCAAGTTCAAACGTGCCATGCGAGGGTTTGGGCAGTATGTTTCAAAACGTAAGCTATCCTTCAGATGCTAGGTTTGATCGAACACGATTTACTGATGGTTGAGCAGCGCTTGGGTTCCTCATTACTTTGTACGCTACTCTCATCACGCTTTTTGGACTTGCTTGGGTTCTTTTCCTCATTGGTATGTTTTATCATCACTTCTTGCCTATCCTAATTCCACAGCTCCTGACTTATGATGAACAGGTTGGATAAACGTCGGAGGAAAACAACTCTACGTTATCAATGTTATTGACAACGTCCTCGTGGCTCTATTTGCCATCATGGGTGACGGGCTGGCCCCCTTCCGTGCCATCGATACATACCATATGATCTTCATAGCCCACTACACCTTCTTGACGTGGAAGATTCGCAGGAAGCGAGATTTGCCCAAACTCAAGAACAAAAACGACCTCCCCTCTCGACGAGAAATGGACGTGGACGTTGAGTTTGGCGACACACCAAAGGATGAGGAGCATGAATTCTCTGTGCTAAACCGTCTCCAGCAGCTTCGTCTGATGCACCATCAAGACAAGCTCTCCAGATCTCATACATTTTACAAACCACATGAGACCGTAACCCACCATGCTTTCCCTCTTCGAATGCTCGTCGCCATCGTTGTTATACTCGACTGCCACTCCCTTTTGCAGATCGCCCTTGGAGCCTGCACCTGGAGTATTGATTATCACGTGCGTCCCTTCGCTCTGACCACCGTTATCCTCTGCTGCTCTATTTGCTGCAACATTACCGGTGGTGTCCTGATCATGATTGGAGACCGGAGATCCCGCAAGAAGGACGTGGTTGAGCGAATGTTCCGCCAGCAACTCACCGAGGAAGCGATCAAGAAGATGGAAAAGCGAAAAAGAAAGGAGGAAAGGCGCAATAACTCGTTGGACCAAACTCTATCGCCAACACCCCTGGTGCAACGTTTAAAACCGGATCATGGTGCTTGACCTTTTACCATTATACGCAGGGGTTCCCTGCACCTATATAATCACCTTACGAAGATTACGATTCAACTCTAGGTGGCAAGTATTGCCATCTTGATTATTTATCGCCATATACCACCACCCCATACTTAATGGGAATGCATCGATGCAAATCTACCCTGTGCGCCCTATTCTTGTTTCGTGTATTGTATTGGGCATGATCTATTATATATCTAATCTTTTTCATTTTTTACTTTGCTTTCGCGCGTGTGTACGCACGCACTGTATATTATTACTACGACAGTTTAGCACAGGTATCTGTTTACGAAAACTGTCAAAAATATTACCCTCTACTGTTGAGTGAGCCGAAAGATGGACAAAATACACGAAGTTTGGATACTATTTAACTCGTTATACCGGTCTCCATGTTCAGTTATATAGTTTCTATCAAATTAAACTGCATATCATCTACTCAAAGTAGACTGAGCAATGCCCAGGATATGAGTTTGGACAACGGTAGCAAGCAAAAAAGTAGATGTATAATTTGATAATAAAATGGAGAAAAGAGCAAATGCTATCTAAAAATGGGTTTCGACAAGTAGTTGGCGCTCATGTACAAAATTTTCCCTACCAGAGTTCTTCAAAAGAAATCACAACAATGACAAAGAAAAAAAGGAGAGACAATCGCTCAGATAGTTGAGATAGATATAACAAACAAAGACAATCGCTGATTGCTTCCTTCAAGAAATAATAACTTGAAAATGAGAAATGAGAAATGAGAAAAAAATATAGTCAACACCTTGGTCCAAACACCAATGACCCGCTGACAGAAATGTAGAAGAAGCAATGAAGCAAGAAAAAAAGGGGGAATGAAAAAAAAAAAAAGTTTAGTGAATGACATGTTGATCTCAACTCTAGACCGAGCTGTCCAGGTGAGAAAAACAGAAACAGGGTATGTAGAGGTATTTGGGGGGTGGTTTGGGGGAGTGGTTTGGGGGGTTTGCAACTGATAATGGCCAACAGCCGATTGTCCGATACATCATTCTATAGTTCTTGGTGCACTACTACCTCCTCGTCAACTGTCCATTGCGCCTTTCGCTTGGTCAGCATTTCTTCAAGAACACCAAGTCTCTCGCGCGTCGTGCGTATAGCGTGATCCATCTCTCGATCAGACATCTTCTCTTCGCTCAGCTTTTCCGCCATCTCGCGTTCGCCTTGGATCTTTCGGGGCTTTTGGCGTATTTGTGAATTAAGTGGTCTATTGGCGGTTGGAAAGACCATGCCATCCATGCCCACTCGGTCCTCTAGCCAACTCCAGAGTTCGCTCTCTTCTCTGCGCCACATCTCTTCATAGGCTGCCAGTCGTTGGGGCAGTGAATACCCGGGACATCCTATGTCATGTGAGAGCATGGCTGGCTGGGCGGGGCTGCGGAAAAAGAGCATAAAAAGCAGGATTCCAACAAGAAGAATGACAACATTTCCGCTCAACAAGGGCTTGACAATGTCAACAATAGGTCCAAGCAGACCATGTAGCGGCTCTAGAACACCCCAAGAATCCGCCTGGCCCGCGCTAGCATCGCTTGTTACCTTCACAGAAGCTGGAGATGGCTCTTCGGTGGCCGAACCTCCCTTCTTCCGCTTGCCTTTTCCTTTACCACCTCCAGTCTTAGTACCGGAACGGCCGCGAGGTGCAACTGCCGCCTTGAGAGCTTTGATCAAGTCGTTTCCGAAGGCTCCTTGTCCATCAACGGCGCCTTTTTCAATGGGACCTTTCTATTGGTTAGCACATTCGAATCAGACAGAATACTATATGGAAGACGAACCTTTCAACCAACTCTTTCCAGACCATTCTATGGTACATGTCAAGAAAAATCGTGTTTGGTTTCCAGGTGCCCATGTAAAAAGGTATTTAGTTTTGGTACAGAAAACATTTCCACTGGGTACATCAGGTGTCTGGGTCGAAAGCGTCACAAGGACTGCCTTTTCCAAATCTAGGAAATCCATGTACTCTGTAGTGATGCACTTGGTCTGTTTAGGACCAATAGGGGCGTTGAGAGGTTTTATATACGAATATTGTCTGGTCCTGCTTTCATTTGTCAGGCCTTTCTTTTCGCTTTCAAACTGAAGCTCTCCAGATTTCTGGTTTTCGACAAGGAACTTGGATATAAAGGCGCCTGATGCAGGCCCAAAGACCAGAGAGTAGACTTTCCCAAGAGGAGCTGGGATTATCTCATCTTTGATGACTTTGTCATACTGACCAGCAGGATCGGTGTACTCTGTTGGCGCATGTGTAGTTGGGCCCGGAAAGTCTGTATCTGCATCTCCGCCGGATTTGTCACCTTTGGCGTCGCCATTAGAGCTTCCTGCTGCGCCTCCCGCGCCATTGGCGGTAGGCAAGAGACCTGATGCCTTGCGGCTAGGACCTTTCATGGGCATCGATTTATCGCTTCCATTGACGCTTGCGTCCCCGGCTTCAATAAAGCTGTCAGCACCATCGCCATCTTCATCCTCGTCGTATACCTCATCCTCATCTGAATCGTCGCTTTCCACGTCACTTTCTCCAGCCTTTTCTGTTTTGTCGCCAGTGCCATGAGCTATCCGTGTTCCATTTACAGAACTCTTCAGAGCGGGGTGGTTGATCTTCCAGATATTAACCATCAGGTCATATGTAGATTCTCGACTGAGTAAGCTTCGGAAGGTATGACGAGCATGCAGGGTTTGGATTGCGATTGCATTGGGGAAAACCATTGCAGTTGACTCTTTTTCTATCGCCACCACTTCGTCGAAGCTGATTACAAGAGTTGTTACCCAGCCCAAGATATTGCTAGAAAAGCAAATATGACCTTCGGAGATATAGATCCGGCCGGCAAGAATGATTTCTCGCTGTAAAGCGCAGCTGTAATCCTCAATCAGATAGTCATCCTCGGGGACGCTACGAAACAGTTGATGAAAGTCCCTGTTCCGTTTCTTACTGGCAACAGCAAAACCAGTTAGTCGAGGCATACTGGAATTAGCACCTGGAACACCCAGGGCAATGGCGCCAGCACCAATCGCGCCAATCGTTGATGTAGTTGCTGAGGAACCCCGATGACGACGGGCCAGACGGCTCCGTACGCTACCGCTTCTCTTAAGTCCGCTGCCAGGTTCTCCATCGAGAACACTTCCTGGAGGGGTTTGGTCGCTAGGGAGTTCTTTCGGAAGCGATGTGCTTGACTGCAGCTCTATCCCATCTTCAGAAGGGGGGATCACAGAGACTTCAGATGGCTTTCCATAGGCCATGTAAACTGCACGCGCAGCGCGCTTGTCTTCAAGCCTTGCCGCTTCCTCATCGCGCTGATTGACTGCCGTGTTTTTGCGTTTCTCCGGTGGTACATCGGGTTTCGTAATGACAACTCCATCAGGAGTAGCAACTGCTCCGCCGGGCGGCACATCTATTTCCAGATGGTCGAAATTTAGATCTCCTGACCCAAGAGTTTCGACAGCTAGGGGTTTCTTCTCCTCGCCCTCGTCTGCCGCTGCGGTCTGCTCTTGGCCTTCAACCGGCACATTCTCACTTCCGGCGGAAGTGGGCTGAGTTGCACTGCGGCCTTTTGGCTGTGTATTGAGACTGCTACTTAGAGTATTTGCAGCATTTTGAGCTACGCTGAATACAGACGAAAAGAAGCCGCTCTGCTGGGCAGCAGAAGGTGACCTTGAGGCGTTCTTTACCTCCTCGATTGTTGGGGGGCTTATCGCGGAGATGGAATTTGACAGCTTGCTGGGCCTATGGGATTGGACTGAAGAAGCGGAACGCACGCGCCGATGAGATATCATATTTCCTGACGGGCTCACAACAACACCTGGTGGGAAAGATTCGTTGGACTTCACAGACTCGGGGGATTTTATAGCCTCAGGCGAGGTAACTAGTTTCGGGAATGGCACTCGGCTCTCTGATGGGGTGGGGGGAGTCAATGTCGTTTGTGGAGCTGGAGCCGGAATTGCTGTGTGAGGAGGTGTCTTTGGAGCCTGGTTCTCTGATGGTTCGCGTGGTTTATCCTCCGTAAGATCGGTGCGGACGGCCAATGGCAATGGCGGGGGAGGCTCAGCTGCCACAGCAGTCTGTGCCCTCTTTGCTGAGAGACTTCCTCTTCTGCCACTATTCCCAAAGAGACTCACACTCTTTTTGCTCTCGGTAGAGGTAGAGGATGCGCGATCTCGACTATTATTTGAATTCTTCTTGTCGGAGTTGGAGCTGAATGCATTCTTTAGCCGCCGTCCCGGCGACACGCCTCTCTTCTTTCCGTTACGATCCTCGGGGACATCCAATGTCGAGACGGGCTGGGTGGTAGACCTTGAGAGCTCTGTGTCTGGATTGGATCCTGAAACCTCCACACTCGGGGCGGATTCTACATCAGCTTGAACGCCGTCGTTATCGTTTGCCTCCACGGAGGTTGTTTTTATCATCGGTGAAGAAGTCGTGTAAAAGCCAGCATGGGAATTGTGGGAATTAAGCGGTGGGGTCCTGCCAAAAGAAAAAAAAACCAATAGATCAGTCAGAAATCCAATATCCCTGAAGGGTCCTACATAAGCGCGAACTACACCAAGAAACCAGACTTACCGATCCGGTTCAGAGTCATCAGTCAACAGGTTGACACCTTCGCTCTCTTGCGGGTTCTCATTCATAGTTGACGATGTAACCGAATTCCCATCTCGAGACTCATTGGGCCGGCCCCCATTGTCTTTTTCCTTGCCATTATCTGAGCTGGCCGCCGATAATATGAACTCATCCATCTGCGTCTGACTCTTCTTCTTCCGTCGTCGCCGGGCTGGGAGGAGCTTAGAAAATCCGCTTGGTCCTGCCTTGGCGGAATCAGCGCCCTCGCCGGCCTGCGATGACTTGGGCCTGTCGGAGGTGGAGTCAATCGACGAGCGTCCATTGCTGCGACTCGAACTTTCCAAATCGACCGGTGTCGTCCAGGTGCGACTGGATTTGCTGAAGCCCTGGGGGTCTGATGGAGCGGGGGGAGGCTCCGGGATCGTCGAGGCGTCCATGGGGGGATTAGGAGGGGGAGGGGTTCGAAGGATTACCGATGCTGAAGTCGCGAATGGAGGAATAATAAAGAAGGGAATGAAAATAATAAGGGAGAAAAGATTCAATGGATGATCCGGTTCAATCAATGAGAAAGGGTAGACACAGCCACTGTACAGGACATGGTATATCGACTGGTTTAGTTGTCCATCGTAGCAGCAACCATAAAAATAGAGGGAGAGATCAAAGGCAGAAAGAGGGAGCTGCAGGTGAATACAACACCAAAAGCATAGTATTTCCCGATTCAAAAACAGTTACTCCCTTTTTTTTTTTTTTTTTTTTTGGTTCAAGCCAAGTAAATCAAGTGAAGATGGAGGAGGGAGAAAAAGCGACAGAAGACCGCCGGCAGTAACAGCTCGACTCCGCATAAGCAGTTACCTAGGTGGTTGTCTGTATGTACGGGTAAGGTATGGTAAGTGGGACTAAGCCTTGCCGTGGTTCTCTGACACGGGCTGAGAATAGATATCATTGTCAGGGGCTATCAAAGGGGTTTCAGGGTGATGATGCCGTTTCAAAATGATCGCCATCTTCGCGTTATCCATCCAAAGCCAAATAGTTTATTTAACTTCTTTATTCAAGACCATTTCTGTAGGTTTCCTGAGGCAGGCAGGCACGATACAGTACTGTTATGTACTGTCATGTAATTCTCCGGATCAGGGGAAGCCCATAGGAAGGCAGCCCGTCGCATCGGTAATATTACCGTCACATTCTTACGGGGCTGATTTTCCCCATGCGGTGCCGGCAAATAATGGCGTCACTCATTATTCTCCTTCACTCTCCACCATAGCAGATTGATATCTTTCCTCTAATCCCATATCCTTAGCTTTACCATCACCCAGACTGTCAATGTACGCTCTTCCTTGAGGTACACCCTCAACAGCGCCATGGAAACGGCACCGCTTACCTTGGTATGTCGTCCTTGCTGGCGTGCCTTCTATCTTACGTCCTGACGATCTCATCGGTACAAGGCTCATACCCATGCTCGAAATGCAGTGCTGGAAACTCGCAAGTCGAATCCGGTCGCAGCTAGTGAGGAACATGATCTAGCTGCTGGCGAGTTTGCAACGGCTAGTCAAAGTAGTGCTGACCGTGAAGTACATTGCCAAACCCATCCCACCTTGATTGACATGTGAAAGCTAACCTATCACCAATTTTTCATGATAGGCCCTACGGACGTTGCAGTTGCTTGAGGGCCACCACAAGAAACTCGCCCAGATTCTTCGTTTTCAACATGAGAATCCTCCCAGCGCCGCTGTGGCCGAGACATCCTCCCCCGCTATGTCTCCCAGCCTGAATTCCCAACCGTCCACCGGAGAGTTGGGAGCCACGAAAGCGGTGCCATCGGCCCCGGATGCTCAGCAGCTGCCCCCAAGGCTCTCTGGGAATAATCGCATGCCAGCAAGAGAGACCTCGTCTATCGCCAGTAATTTAGCTTCAATGCGAGGCATTCCATCCAACCTCCGACGTGCTTCACCGGCGTCGCCCACTCTTTCCTCCCAGCAAGCGGGAGCAAAGATGACAGATACCGCTCCCAAAATCAAGACTGGCGAATCCAGGCTACGCGGCACACAAGCATATGGACAAAAGGAGCGTTCAAGTCGCACGTCTACACCGAAGCAGCCATGGTCCCCTCCAGCCATCAGCCCTACCGATATTACCTCACAGCAGCTTGTGCCCCCGGACACTCTGGAGTCAGAACGACAGCAGGATAGAACAACAGACGAGCCATTCCAGCGTTTCTATTCCACCGTCGAGGGACTTATTTCCAAAATATCAGCACCTTTGGCGTTCGCAGGCCTCCCTCTAGGATCAGAGACACCTGCACAGCAGGATACTTCTAGTCGCCGTAAGTCTTCCGCAGAGACGAGACTAGATAGAAACCAAGCGACCCCAGATCGTCGTAGCCCGACTACTGAACCAGATGTCAGTCGACTCTTTTCCCGGGCTGCGTTGCGGGCCATTCGCGATACCACCGGGGGAGGAGGAACAGGAAATACGGCTGAGTCGTTCTACGTTGTTCCCACGACAGGGGGGACCGTTTCTTATGCTGGGATCTTGTCCAGGGCTGAGAAGGAAGCGCGGAGAAACAGCCTTGAAGAAGTGGATGAAGACTTCGTGGACGCCCGGGAAACTCCACCATCGCCGGAAATGCGCCAGAGTCAGACTAGAGCTAAAGGCAAAAAGGGTCAAGGGAATAATCAATTCAACAGCATTCAGAATCCTAAAACACTGGAAGAGTTGCAAATGGAAAACCAGGCCTTGAAGCATTTGTCCGACACCCTGTCCAAGAGGCTGCATATGTGGGAAGTAAACGCTCAGTCCTCATCCATTGCGCTGCAGCAGTCCTTGAAAGCGATGCATCATCAAAACAACGTCCCTGCTGATCAACTCCCTCGGTCTTCCTCCCCTGCTGTCGTGTCGCCTGGCCCAGGCCTCTCCGCGGTGACATCGGCGGATCATGAACAACGCATCAAGGAACTCGAAGAAATAGTCCGACTCAGTGAGAAGGAACTCGACAAGGTTGGCCGCGAGAACGATAAATTGAGAAATGTCCTAGGTCGATATAGAGAACGGTGGGAGAAACTGAAAGAGGGCGCCAAAACCAGACGAGCTGAGGGAAAGGCAGGAGGGGACACTGACAATCCCAACAACAGAGCAGCCGCTGGCTATGCCGCTCAAGGGATTGATAATCCCCCAGCTACCCCAACTCTGGCTGACGATATGACTGATAATGGAATCCCTGCTGAGACCGAGGTTAAAGCCAATGTATCCGATAGCTGAAATCAGACGTCATGCCCCTGAGAACACGCTTTATGTGCATACGATACATACATTACCTAAATCCCAAAATTTGAATTTCGATGTCTTAATAACAATGCTTTAGACTACGTATGCATTAGATTGATTTTGTGGGATCGTATATCTAAGAGACCTCAAGTTTTACATATAGCTATTAGCTAGATGTGCAAAAAGAAAATGAAAAAGAAACAAAAAGCTCACCCCAGAACCCCAGTCCTCCTTCCTATAAGGTAGGATCCTATAAGGTGGAAGACTGTTCATCAGAGGCTACGAAATCTCGACATAATTGTGAGGATTTACCAACGGATCCCAGCCTGGGAGCTAGTTGAAATATTCAACCAGCTCCAAGCGATATTCGAACCCAGGACTTCTGCCTTTGGTCGAGTGGTCTGGGTTTGTTGAGGGGACTTAATGGAAGTGAATGATATGGGTTGTTGGGTTACCCGATTGGGAAAGGACAGGCAGAGTATAAGTCACGTGATATTAAGAAGGCCAGCATACATGTCGACTTGTTGAGAATGGCTTTTAAAAAGTACGTATGATAAATAGACTCTCATAATGAATAGAAATAGTTCAATATGTTCCTATACTGGGCTGCAGTGACCTGACAACCCCCAAATCCACCCCGAGATATATAACCACAATGTTCTACGAATCACAAAAGCTCAGTACTTGTGTAGTACGTTTCTCATTGCAGTTGGTAGTATACACTGAGTACTACTAGTAGTAACTACCTACTGCACATAAAACGTCGCATTCCCCCGAATATCAGCTGAGCTGTTTCCAACTAGAGCCATAAAAGCACCCGGCTCTACCACATACTTCATTGACGCATTCCACAATCCCAGGTCCTCTACTTTCAGAGGGATCTCAACAGTCTTGGTCTTTCCAGCGGGAATAACAATCTTTTCGAAACCCCTCAATCTCCTATTGGGTACAACGACCGAGGATACTTCGTCCACGACATACACCTGGACGACTTCTGTCCCTTCACGCTCAGTGTGCGTGTTGGTGACGTCCACGCTGACTGTAACGGTGTCCGAAGCCGATACGTTGGTCTTGTCCAAGCTGACCGATCCGTATTCGAACGTCGAGTAGCTCTTTCCGTAGCCAAAGGGGTACCACGGGTCGGGATTGCCCAGGACGTATTGGTGACCGAAAACAAGGGTCCCATCGGTTTCGATATAGCCCGAGTCCGTGATATCGCGGCCAGAGTTGGGATAGTCGTAGTAAATGGGCAGATCACCGACAGACCGAGGGAAGCTGACGGAGAGCTTGCCAGAGGGATTGTAGTCACCGAACAGGACGTCAGCGAGGGCGTTTCCACCTTGCTCAGAGGGGTAGAATTGCTGGATTAGAGCTGAAGTCGAGTTCGATATCCAGACGTCGCTTATAGGTTTACCACTGGATAGGACGACAACTGTTGGAACCCCGGTATCTGCAATAGCCTTGACTAGAGGGCCCTGGGCTCCAACGAGGGACAGACTGTTCACGTCGACATGTTCTCCTGTTCTATGGGACTGTTAGTTCAGGATACGGTTACCAAAACGTCGGGAGACCACTCACGTTGCATTCAGACCTTGCCACAATTCCATCTGGTCTCTTGACCAGGTACCGACTACAACAACAGCCACGTCAGATTTCTTAGCGGCGTCAATGGCCTCTGAGAAACCAGACTGGTCGTTGCTCCATCGCTCGCACCCTTGGGCGTAGTGGACTTGGGCTTCGTTTCCAACGGCAGCTTTAATCCCATCCAGAGGAGTGACTCCACGATATTGGCTCTCGTGGACGACATAATCACCATACTGGATTGGCGTTAGTTCAGTATTAAGTCAATAGCTACCAGGCTCTTATGGGTAATCTATTTGTACTCACGTTCATAAAACCATGTGCCATAGGCCCAATGACGGCAATATTGCCGCTCTTCTTCAACGGAAGGGTATTATTATGGTTTTCGAGCAGGACAATAGATTCTTTGTCCAACTCCCTTGCGAGGTCAACGGCCTCTGAGCTATGGATGAGTTTGTTCCAGTCGGATTTGGGAGCAGCGGGGTATGGGTTCTCGAAGATGCCCATTTCAAACTTGGCCCTGAGAACTCTCTTGACAGCCGTGTTAACGACCTCAACATCAAGCTTGCCGGACTCGACCAGTTCAGCAATCTTTTGAAAATTGCTATCAGAAAGTCAGCAAACATCCTTGATAGGGGTATTTCTCGATAGACACTTACAATGAACCGCCTCCCATTTCGACATCATTGCCAGCAGGCAAAGCCTGGAGGGTAACGGCCTCCATATCAATCGGCGAGCTCCTGCAAAGTCTGAAAGCCGTGCATATTCTGTCAGTGGCGCCTGAATCGCTGATCACCCAGTAATCGTAGCCCCATTCTTCTCTCAGAATCTCTGTAAGAGTGTGGTAATCAGAGATTGCGGGAATACCATCATATCTAGATAGTAAATATGATTTGGTAAGTGAACCAACGTAAATACATCCAAGGATTTAGATATACTTACGAGTGGTAAGCACTCATAATATTCCATGCGCCGGCATCTATAATTGCTCGTTTGAAGGGCGGCAACCAACTGTATCGAAACTTAGCGTCTGCTTCTTATGCAATAAAACATATTCGCTCACGTTGTGCGAAGTTCTCGTTCACCTCCATGAACTGGACCGGTATTCAAGCCTTGCTCGGGCTTGCTGAATCCTGCAAAATGCTTGACTGTAGCGGAGACATTCATGCTCTGTAGTCCCTTGGTGTAGAAATAACCAAACTCCCCTGCGAGATATGGATCTTCGGAGAACGTTTCTTCAACCTACAAACCGTATATCAGTGCCATACTTTTTCGGGATATAGGAAAAGACAGATTATTACACGTCCAAAACGCAACTCGCGGGCTAGATCGACGACAGGCGCAAAGAGCTGATTGACACCAAGAGCAAGGGCTTCCTGCCCGATTATTTTGGCCATCTTTTCAACCAACTAGAGTAGGGTGCGTTAGAATAGAGTCCAACAAGGAGCGTGATATGCAAAATAACCTCTCTGTTGAAGGAGCACCCGTAACTGATAGGCGAATTGAATATAGTCGCATTTCCAATCAAGAAGCCATGGATGGCTACATGGCAAACTGTTAGTGATCGACCATGGGAACTCTAGTGCCGTGGAACACTTACACTCTGTTTGAACAAGTGCAGGAATACCCAATGTCGTATTCTCGAGCAGGTAATCTTGGGCTTTTTTCACATTGGTTGCAATCCAATCCCAGGAAACGGGGTACCCAACTGGACGAATCGTCAGACATTCATGCTTCAACAATGTAAATATCCGGTAGCCTACCGTAGAACATTCCAGCTTTTGTTTCCATATTTTCTACCAGGCCAGTGTAATTGAACTCTCCAGTGGTGTCATCCATCCAATTCGTAATATCACCTTGGATCAATTGGGCCATTTTATCCTCGATTGTCATCCTCCCCAGGAGATCCGTTACTCTCTCCTCTACTGGGGCGCTGGCATCTTTGTAGCGAGGAGTGCTAGAGTCCGAGGTATTCTTCCCTGCAGCTAGAGAGAAGAGCTGCAGGAACAGGAGCCCTTTTGACAGTAGACTGAGGATCATATCTTCACGATGGCAACAGAGACAGCTTCCCAGATATCTTCGCATGTATCTAGCCACGACAAACGGGAGTCAAAAGTCGATCTTCTAAAACTGCGCGACATGTCGGCTGTTTTATTTCTGCTGCGGATAAACTATTGTTTAGCGATTAGGCTAGTTCATGCACCCAATCTGTCAAAATGCAACGAAGTATCGTGGCCAAGCCAGGGTTTGGAGATGATTAATTTCGGAGATGAGAAGGGCTCGAGTAATCACAGGCATGGCTGCACAGACGATTAATTTAATCAATCGTGTGGTAATACTCCGTACCTTTGACGGCTAATACTAGGTGCAGCAAGTGAGGGGTTATCCAAGACTTGAGGAGACACGATGCAGTCAGTTGCTTTTTCCACCTATTGCAGATCCTCTTGGTAAAAGGACGCAGGCGCGATAGATCGTAGCCGATTGTCAGCTCTTTAGATCGGTAGAATGAATCTCAATGAGATAGGAAGAAAAGCCGATGAGTTAAGACTGATTTGATGGCATCGTTGTTTGGGATAAGGACAGGGGGTGCTTAGGACTGGACGATCAACCGTTGGTTCTGAATTGTACATAACAACTTGGTCCAAACATCAAGATATGCAATTAAAACTCACTATCTATCTGCCTGCATCCTGTTCGTTGATAGTGATAAGATGGTTGAAGCAGGAGAAATGCCACGGAGCGAGCGTTCGTTCCACTGCTCCGATCAGCTCTGATCTTCGCTGGATCTGTACGATGATGCTGTCGTGCTCGGTCTCCTTCTCACCACCACTAACGGTCATCCTCCTCCATCACCGCCCCTATTCGCATTGATCTCGCACGTGCGCATCGTCGTATTTCCCCGAGTCTATCTCGTCCAAGGCAGAGCCAAACTTGCTTTGTATCTTTCTCCTCGATATTCCTCACCTCCTCTTCAACATACTGTTTGACAACACTGACGCGACGTCACCGCCCCGATCGACCCGGTTTTCTTAAAAAGCTGAAGATCGACTCCGTTCAGCTCTTCAGACTTTAGATCCCGGCGAGGATTCTTTCCCTACGTCAATACGATAGACGACCTTCATCCAGAAGGCTTTTCCGCATCGAAGAACAGAATGTGGCCCACTTTGGCAGCGTGATCGAATACCCATGTTTAGTGAGAAGTGAGAAGTGGTTTTATCTGCGATAACTACTATCGAAGATAATCAAAGGATAACGAAATACTGTTGATCCACTTGTTCTGTGGTTGTTGCTTGGACATTCTAGCGATCGGATAACGCGGGTGGTTGGGCGTGATTCAAGTTTGGTTATCATTCAGTCGGCCTCACTGCGGAGTTTTCTTCTCTTTCTCTATCTCTTTTCTCCTTTACATATCCAACCGGATGGATAATTACCAGGAGCCTATGGCAGCAGGCCTGCTCACGGCTCTTGCCTCTTCTTTCCTCCCGACTCCGACCTCGACCCCATATAGCTACCCCTCGCACGCTCCTTTTCCTTCCTCGACATCGGACCTTGGACATAATAATGGTGGACATGGAGGGAAAATGCGCGAATGGTCGTCGCTGATTGGCATTATCACGGCACTGGTCGGTAACGTGCTTATCTCTTTGGCACTCAATATTCAGCGCTACGCTCATATCCGGATCGCCCGGGAATATGAGCACGATAAATTACTCAGAGAGGCGGATTGGAAACGGACACATTCTGAAAGGAGTACGGCGGGATTCTACGGTGCTGTTGCGGGGCATGGTTATGTCGATGATGAAACTCCACGAGGGAGGGATACCGGCCGGTATAGGGATGAGTCTCCTGAGCGTCCACGCCACGAAGAATCTCGCGATCACCCTAGACAAAATAACGACGCTAGAAGTGAGGAGCATGACCAGCTGCGTCAGTCCTTCTCGTCGGATCAAACGGCTCAACCTGGAGATAAGGAACTGCAGCATGGACACCGTAAATCCTACCTCCGGTCCCCATACTGGTGGGTTGGAATTATACTCATGTGTATCGGCGAGACCGGCAATTTCATGGCCTATGGATTTGCCCCGGCATCGATTGTGTCGCCATTGGGCGTGGTGGCATTGATTTCCAACTGCATCGTCGCACCCTGTATGCTCAAAGAGAAGTTTCGCAAACGTGATTTCTGGGGTGTGCTGGTTTCTATTGCTGGCGCCGTCGTCGTCGTTCTCAGCGCCAACTCATCTGAAGGAAAGATCGGTCCCCATGAAATTTGGTCCATGATTACACAGTGGGAGTTCGAGCTGTATCTGGGTCTCACGGCGGGTTTGATTGTTACTCTCATGTGCATGAGCAGCAAGTATGGCCCCCGGACGATTCTGATCGATGTTGGGTTGGTGGCCCTTTTCGGTATGTTTGATATTAGAACCCTGTCGCCAGGCCTTGTGTTGTTGTCTTTTAGTGGCTACTTATTGACTATCCACAGGTGGATATACTGCCTTGTCTACAAAAGGTGTCTCCTCGTTGTTATCATTCAAACTCTGGCATATAATTACCTTTCCCATCACCTATCTCCTGGTCTTCGTCCTTGTTTTCAGCGCTTTGATGCAGATCCGTTACATCAACCGGGCTCTCCAACGTTTCGATTCCACCCAAGTCATCCCGACTCAGTTCGTGCTCTTCACCCTGTCTGTGATTATCGGAAGTGCGGTCCTATATCGTGATTTCGAGAATTATACGCCCTCACATGCGTCGAAGTTTGTAGGCGGTTGCCTTCTGACCTTCCTAGGCGTGTATTTCATTACCAGTGGCCGGGTTAGTGCTGATGATGAGTCTTCTTACTCTGCGGATGATGAGGAAGAAGCCATTGGCTTACTTTCGGGGGAACGGTATCATGACCATGTTGACGTTTCGCCCCCGGGACATCAATTTAAAACCCACCAGCCGGCACAAAAAGTCTCTGAATCTCAGGGTGATCCCGAGTCCCCTTCCGGGTCTCTGTTCAGCCATGGCATCGAAGATGTTGATGATGGCCAGGTCACCCCGAGGGGAGTTTTGTCTGCTGCCCCATCATCACCAGTTGGCTCTTTGACTGCCGAATCTCTCACTGCGCCATCTCCTGAACATGCCTCCCCCATGCCACCGAATTCACTGATTACCAATCCATGGGCCGAATCTTATGAACAATTTGCCGTCGCTACCAAGCCTCCAGCCCAGATTTCCCGCCCAGTGACTCCGCCGGCACAGTCTAACCATGCGAATGACTCGACAGTTCAGCTTCGTTTTCCACCAGCGCCTGGTGCTGATGAACCCAGCCCATCAGGAGGCGACAATGCCCAGCCAAATGACCTTATCCGGACTATCCCCGAAACACCACCGCCACGTCGGCTAGCAAACCCTCTATCCGCACGCTTTTCCCCAGGGCCCTTCCTCCCAACCCTTTCCGCAGGATTCAGCGCTGTAGTGGCAGAATCTCTTCGCCGTGGTGAGGGGAGTCCTGCAAAGGAACGAAAGACTAGGCGTCGAATGAGTCGAACAAAGCAATTAAGTACGACTATCTTAGATGGCTTTCTCCGCGACCGAACCGGCGATTCCAGACCGGGGGAGCCCAACCAGAATGAAAATCACAACTCCCCGTTCACATTGACAACATCCCGTCTGCAGTCCGCGGTTGATCTTCCTTCGGGCCCTGCAACGACCGTTGGTCACTCCACCCCGGTCTTGACTCGGGAAAGCTCCCAACCTGAATCTTCAGACCGCGATGTCACATCACTAACCCGGCTTCGAAGTCTTAGCGACTCCTGGAGTGGCGGGCTAGCATGGCTGGGTGGAAATCTGCGGAAGCAACATAAGCCAGAGAGGAGGACTGAAGCTAGAGGTGGACATGTGGAGGAGCTCGACGAAGACAGAGAAGACATGGGAGATGATGAGCGCAGATGAGCAGTCGCCAAGGGGTTATTGGTAACTAGTACATATATATTTTTCTTCTTCCGGTACTTAATGGTTTGGGATCACAGTGTGAAGATCCTCTGTATAAATTTAATGGCGCGTTGAACAAGGTGGATGGTTGTTTAATATCTAGCTGCGGAGTATATACGCATGTTTTATCTACTGAATTGCTGTTTTCATGCGGCGTTTGCATCTGCATGTTTGATTTCTTGAAACCACATCCTTCATTAAAAGAATATACACAAAACTTCGAAATGTTCAATACATTGGTGGTGATCGCTTCTTAAAAATCTCTATATAATCACTACCCAATCGGCCTTGGAAGAAAAGAAGAATTATACAAGCAGATGAAATTATACAAAACATGACTACCGCCTAGCCTTTTTCTTCTCAGGTTCCTCCTCATCGTCACTCAACTCTCTATAGATAGTCTTGGGTTGTGTTTCTTTCCATGCATTGGTGAAAATCGGGTCCTTTTCAGCCTTCTCGGCATATTTCAGCAATGCCTCACGCGGATCTTCATCGCGCATAGAACTGAGCGGGATATTCTCCCGAATATGTTTCTCATCGGGTTGTGATTTGGCGAACGGTGTTGTTAGTGGGAGGTGAGGTCTTCGGGGATCTCTTGGACGACCCGAAGCTGTAAGACCAATGGTCGGGTGCCTGGCGGACCAAGTAGACGAGCTGTAATGAGGGACGCCGTTGGAGCCAACCACGACGTTTTCTCCAGAGATGCCTTGAGAAAGATCCATGGTGAGGTTCGGGTCGTCGTCGACGTGACGGCGCTTGGGGGCCTTGGACATGACCATGGCAGCACCCTTGGTGGACATGGTTGGGTTGTAGAGGACGTGTGTTTCGGCATTGGCAGAGCCAGTGAGGATCTGGTTGAGCTTCTCGTGCCATAGCACAGTGATGAGTGGCGATCCAGGCGTGACGGGGGTGACTAGCTCTGGTCTTAAGGTAGCTGGGTTCAAGATGTGCAGATGGCCGGTTTCCGAGCCCGTGATGACATTCGCCGATGTGGGAGAGAAGATGATGTTTGACGTAGGATAACGGTCTGAGATGGAGGGGTGGGCGACGGTTGTAATCGGTTGTTTGAACTTCCTCGTATCCCAGAGCTTGATAGTATCATCCCCACCCTTGGAAATAACAAGCCTTCCATCGGAGCTCACATCTAAACCGCTTGTCCAAGTGTCTCGAGTATGCGCGTCCCGGATCTCACCGCTGGGTCGAGTATGTGGCCCATCTCCACCCCACATCAACAAGCTTCCATCGAGAGCAGCGGCGACAAGGATGTTGGATCCGCCCTGCTTGGGAGAACCCCACGCCACAGCGGTCATCTTGCTCCGGCCAGCGGATCCAGCAACCCTCGACTTGTGGACTATTACCTCCTTCTGTGACCTCCCAACATTTGCATCCCATATGCGCACTGTACTATCCGTTCCGGCAGTAACACACAAGTTGTAGTCGGCTGGGTGCCAGGCGGCCGAGGTGACCTCCGAGACATGGCCCTTTGTGTTGTGCAAGTCTCTCAGATACATATCGCCTTTCACGAATTCGACAAGCGTCTCACCGTCACGACTTATAACCCGGGGCTGTGGCGTAGCGGGGACGACCAGAACATGGCTTGGAGATAGGGGATTAAATGCGGCGTAATGTACAGCATGCGTTTCCTGCGCGGCGGATTGTTTCTTGAACGAAGGATCCACGGATTTAAATGCGCGCACCGTTGACGGGGTCATGGACGCAAAGTCATGTAGCTTCAAGGAGCAATCAGTCGATCCTGTAATCAAGCGCGATCCTGCTGGGTCCACGGTCATGGTTGTCACGGCGCGTTCATGGGTTTTGAGAACCAGCTCATGTGAAACAGGGAATTCGTCCTCATCGTCGGAGTCATCTGAATCATCGTCAGAGTCATCATCTTGGGCTTCCTTTTCTTCCGCATCAGCTGTTTGGTCAGTATTTGTGTCGTCAGTCAACCCTTTCTGGTCTTGTGTCTTGCTGCTAGTACCATCATCGCCATCAGACAGCTTGACAGAGACTTCGGACCGCTTGGTGCGGTTAATCTGGGCGCTCACATCGGCAGACTTCTCTTGCTTGCCAAAGCTGGTGGGGAAGAACTTCTTGAAAGCTTCCTCGTCGAAACCATCCATTGTGATCAAATAGTGCAATGTGAAGTTGCTATCGCAAACTGATACGAAAGTCTTGGGGGATAATGAAGTTCAAGTTTGCGGTGTTTACAAAGTTTGCACTGTTTGAATCTTACTGACATGATGTCACTGTAAAATTACAAATCAAGATTACTGCTTACAATCATTGCATACGAGGGTTTGGAGAAGATTGAATAATCTTATGAAGATATGAGCTCATTTCATTATTAGAATACACCACTGAGTCTCTAGAACTTATGGCCCCGTCGCTTGATCCATCAAAGTAGGCACAGTACCAACATGCGCGCACCTACAAGTACAACCCCTCTACAGGACCTCCGTCCTGCTTTGTCTTCATGATACGCTCCCGGGCAGACCGGAAATCATCCATTTGCACCCTCATCCGACGCTCTCTCAGCGCCATCAGACCGGCCTCAGTACAGATGGCTCTAATATCAGCACCAGAGAGATCATCCTTCTGGTTGATAAACTCATCCAGGTCAACATCGTCACTGAGCGACATCTTGGATGTGTGGAGGGTGAAAATCTTCTTCTTGGTGTTTTCTAGATGCTGTTAGCTAGAGTTGTAATTTAGAGCATGCGAAAAAAACTTACGGTCTGGGTTCTCGAAGAGAATCTTTCGGTCAATACGACCAGGACGGATCAGGGCAGGATCCAAAGTCTCAATCTTGTTCGTGGCCATGACAACCTTCACATCTCCACGGTCATCGAATCCATCGAGCTGGTTGAGAAGCTCAAGCATGGTACGCTGAATTTCTCGCTCACCACCCGATTGGGACTCGTATCGCTTAGTTCCGATAGCATCAATTTCGTCAATGAAAACAATCGAAGGAGCGTGCTCGGCAGCAACCGAGAAAATCTGGCGAACAAGTCGGGGACCATCTCCAAGGTACTTCTGGATCAATTCACTGCCAACAATGCGGAGGAATGTAGCGCTGGTCTGGTTGGCAACAGCCTTGGCAAGAAGAGTCTTTCCGGTACCAGGAGCACCGTAGAGAATGACACCCTTGGGTGGCTTGATACCCATCTCCTCGTACAGCTCCGGGTGGAGTAATGGCAGCTCCACCGACTCTCGAACTTCTTGAATCTGCGACTCGAGACCACCAATATCGGCGTAGGAATCGGTGGGGGCCTTGTCGAGCTTCATTACTGATACGAGAGGGTCGGCTTCCTCGGTCAATACACCAACAACAGAAACCGACTTGTGATGCAGGAGGATGCTAGCACCAGGTTCAAGTAGATCCTTGTCAACGAAAGACATGATGGAAACGTAGTACTCTGGGCCAGTTGCACTCGAGACAATCGCGTGGTCGTCATCGATCAACTCTTCCAAGTTTCCAACTCCCATCGGGCTGCCTCTCATGTCATCGACCCGGCTTCTCTCATCGGCATTTCGGTCCATGATATCCAAGTCACCCTGGGTTGCAGGACCCTGTGCAGCCTGCGCCTTGCCCTTGCGCAGACGCTCCATGTTCTCCACATACTCCTCTTCTAAAAGCAGATGGTCGTGCACCCGTTGCATTCGGAGGTATCGTAATTTACATCTCGATGTTGGGTAAATGTCGGGAAGCTTCGAGGCAGTACTTGGGCCGGCAGCCTTGCGCTTCTTGCGTCCGAGGCGAGTGGTGGGTGGGGGAGGGGGTTCGTATCTGGGCTTGTCCTTCTATCGAACACACTGTCAGCGCGTGACGTCCACCGGAGGCACCCCATCCGAAGCACATCAATAGACAAACCTTCTTGTCCTTGTCATCTCTTCCATCTCCACCGGGACCTCCGCCGATGTTTGATTGTTGATTACCCTGTTCAAAGACATGTTAGCGGTGCTGTGGCCGAAAGTGGCTTTGCGTAATGTCGGGTACCTACCATGCCTGCGACCCGGTAACAGGGAGACTACTCTGGTCAAATAAAGGATAATGAGAAAAAGGCCCCGTAGTCGAATATCTCACGTCAGTTCAGGGTAGCACTGCTGAGAGATGGGTTGGTATCGAAAGGGGGGATGGGGAATGGAGCTGGTGATGCTTGGTGTGAGACTGGAAGAGAGCTGGAGCTGTTGTCGCCATCCGTCGCTTGGCGCTCTCGTCCAGCGCATGTAGCTCACGTGATCTGACACATTGCAGCCTTGATACCTGAGGCCGCTATCTGTCCCCGCTGCGTCACCAGCGCAGCTCCATTTGGAGACTCAACAAGACTCTAAACAGACAAACCTTCTGGGTATTTTGGCCAAACCCCGTTATAACGACTTCTTACGATTTATCTACTTAATATCTCTTTTTATTTTGCATAATTTTCTGCGTGACCCACCAACCTCTAGCAGTTTCCCGAGCTGATCGTCCCCTCATCTCAAGTTCCCCTCCAAACACAGGTGAGGCGGTTGTAGGTATATTTACTTTTTTTGGCTCACACTGCCACATGATTCCTGTGCAAACCATCCTATTCATTGTCATTTAACATCGCTATTGTATTGTGTAACTGACGAAATCATTTTCAAGAACAGTTCCAGTCGACTCCGCTTTTCGCGTTTTAAATTCGTTTCTGCCTTAGACAGTACCCAATCTTCTTTCAACGCAAGGTAATCAATCGGCATCATCATCCTGCATTTCAGCCTCGTCTAGTCGCATATCTTCTAGTCATCATTCTGAATCTTTTATCCTCAACACCTACCTCTTCCTTCACTTCCTCGCACCATGGCTTCCAACCGCACTCGTCGTATCGCAAAGGAGATCGCCGATATCCACGCGGATACCCATTCGGGGATCACAGCGGAACCAGTTGGCAGCGAGGAGGACATCACACATCTCCGGGGCTCATTTCCGGGGCCCCCAGGCACCCCGTATGAAGGCGGGACCTATAAAATCGACGTCAAGATCCCGACTGAATATCCATTCCGACCTCCAGTCATGAAGTTTGAGACCAAAGTCTGGCATCCAAACGTCAGCAGTCAAACGGTCAGTCCCCTTTGAAGACTTTCAGCATGGACCTTGGTGGAACGTGGGTGTCTAACCGTCTGACAGGGTGCTATTTGCCTTGACACTTTGTCAACTGCGTGGTCGCCGGTCCTAACAATCAAGTCTGCCCTATTATCGCTCCAGTCCTTGCTCAGCACACCAGAGCCCAAGGACCCTCAAGATGCAGAGGTTGCCAACATGCTCATTCGAAGGCCAAAAGAATTTGAACGGGTTGCGCAAGAATGGGCAACGATCTATGCAGGAGCTCCCAGAAGGCAGGGTGGTGAGGGAAGCGGTGGCGCAACGGACGAGTCCCTTCGAAAGCAGGAGCTCAAATCCAAGGAGGATCAAGAAAGGGAGGATTTGGCCAAGTAAGTAGTGTGCTTTGCTTGTCTCGTCTTTTCCGGTTAGAATATCTGACTGATTCTCTTCATATAGGTACGATGGGTATAACAAAGACTTGATCGACCGATTCTGCAGCATGGGCTTTGATGTGGATCGGGTGGTCTCTGCCTTCAATTACGTTGGAATTGATCGGATGGATGGAGAGGACTATGAGCTGGAGGAGGCGTATATGGGCGATATTACCGCCCGACTCTTGGGTGAGCCATGATTGATGCCGTCATGGATTTATCATTTCCTTGCTGTCATGATGGGAGGAAGCTGGCTGCTGGCAGAGCGCATGGTGCCTGGCGAAGATTAATTTTTTGATTTGTTACGGAGCTTTTTTATCTCACGACATCTATGAGCAATTATGCCTATGTCCGCTTGATTTCATTGATTTCTATTTAAACAAATGAAAAGGAATAAGATCAACATTATGATATACTTTTATCCATGAAATAAAATTGAATAACCTGCCGTGGCTGTTGGACTTATAGTTTGCCCATAGAATCGATAAGCGCGGAGCGGATCTGCACCGGAATTGATCGATTTGGTCCGTCATGATTTCCTCTTCACATCTTAACCTTCTTTCATCCACAACCCATGCTTCCCACTGCTATTACTATTATGGAACGATAAATTGAATCAGCTACTCGCTCTACGAGTGATTATCCTGACGCTACTTAGCTCCGGCTTCTCTTCACTCACTCCCTACAAACACAAGAATAACGACCAAAGCCTTGCGCGATACAGTCAAATTCCCCTCAGTCCGCACCATGATCGAAGACGACATCTACCGTTCTTCCTCCCAGTTTCGATTCTGGTCCTTCACAGAGGCCTCCTTACAATCTTTGAGGGTCTCTACGAATGCCCACGCCAGTGATCGTGTGCGGGCTGCCTTGCGCAGGGCGCGTCAGGCACGACAATCCGCCAATTCCTCTGCAGCAGGGACACCTACACCAAACCAAGCCGGAAGCGACGCAGATGGGAAAGGCAATGAAGAGAAAGAAATTGAATGTTTGACGCCTGAGGAGGAACAAGAGCTGGTGACGTACTTTTGCGAGCAGATTGTGCAACTTGGGGAGACATACAAACCACCTTTGCCGACGATAGTACGGGTATGTTTTATCTCTTGAGTGAGAAGGATTAAATCAGTTGCTGATGAAAATTTGCGTACAGGCGACTGCTATTCAATATCTCCGCCGCTTTTATCTTTCAAACTCCCCCATGACCTATCATCCAAAGTCGATTATGGCTTGCGCTCTCTTCCTGGCCACCAAGACAGATAACTACTACATTTCCCTTCGACACTTCGCAGAAGTAATACCCGGTAAAACAACAGCTGAAGAGGTGATTGCCCCAGAGTTCTTGATCATGCAAAGTCTTCGCTTCACCTTCGATGTTCGCCACCCTTTCCGCGGCCTTGAAGGAGGAATCATGGAGCTCCAAGCTATGTCCCAAGGTATGGGACAACCAGCACCTCACCTTCCACACCAAACATCAGAAGACCTCCGCCGCGGAATCTTATCCCTTCCTCCACCCCAAGCCGGGGTGCCCCCCTCAAACTCCATCTCAGACCGTCTCGCCCGGGCTCACCACACGGCAAGGGAGACGCTCAAATCCGCTGCCCAAATGACAGACGCTTACTTCCTCTACACCCCATCACAAATCTGGCTATCTGCCTTCCTCCTCGCCGACAAACCCCTGGCTGAATTCTACCTGGACACTAAAGTCGGCGGCCCCATCAACTCTCAAACCGCCGATTCAACAGGAAACCTCCTCCACGAGCTCCGTACAAAACTCCTCCACACTCTCACAAGCTGCTCCAATCTCCTCAATTCTTACAAGCCGCTCTACTCAGACCCAGAAAAGGCAAAGCTTCTAAAGCGCATCGGCAAGAAACTCTACCACTGCCAAAACCCTGAAAAGGCGAACATGGCTGGCCAGAAACGCATCCCCGCTGCCGCGGCAGGATCAGCAGAGGGAACATCGGAAAGCGAAGTAGAGCGTCTCGCAAAAAAGCGCAAGCTCGAGCGTGAACAGAATGCTCGAGCTGGTGATATCTTTGGGGGTGAATTAGTGACGCAGCGGACCAAGCAACAACCACCTGGCAATCCAGACGGAACGGGGTAGGAACTAGAAACAGCCGTGATGAAGTATTGATCAAATATAGGTGAAATATGCTGGTACTTGAATATATACTTAAGAACGAAATCATGCAAAAAGCCTCCCGTCATTGATGGAAATTTACAAGGTTATCATCCATGGTGCTTTGAAACCTTAACGAGAAGCCTAAAATCTAGTAACTCCAGCTTCAGCTTAATACAATCTACTCAGCCAACGACACATAAACCTCATAATAACCAATTTGTAATTGTTACTACCCATAGTATCCATCATTCCATTAGACGAAGAAGCGGCTGCCAGGTGTATATAAACACCAGGGGACGATGAAAATATATAGCCGAAAGAGAATACCATCCCACCAAACCAACCGATACGTCATGAAAGAAAGAAAAGGGGGACTGTCTGGAAACAAGAATCCTGCTTGATGAAAGTCTATAACACACAAAAAGGAAACAAATCGAATTCATCCCTCAAGCGCTCGATTCTAGTTAGGGGGATGAGGTATGAAAGCTGACCATCTAAAGCAGAGCACCCAATAAAAAAAAGGAAAAAGATATCTCCAAATCAAATATGTAAAAAAAAAAAAAAGAGAAAAAGAAAAAATAAAGGAAACCATAAGCCCATGTATATCACTCGTTGACTCGTGCCGTCTCCTTTTTTATAGCAACTTTTATCCAACCCCCTACCCATTTTATTTTCATTGTCGTCGAACATTCCAATCATAAACAAAGAAGACTCTTAGACAGCACCGGCAGCAATCATCTTCTTACGGAGGTGGTTCTTGTACTGTCCGATGGTACCGTCCCAGCGGTTGATAGTCTTGTTCTCGCAGACCATGATGTCCTTGGCGATCTTGTCGAGGAGACGGAAATCGTGAGAAACGACAACAACACCACCGCTGAAAGCGTTGATGGCATCGGCCAAACTGTCAATGGTGGGGATATCGAGACCGTTGGTAGGCTCGTCGAGCAGAATCATGTTGGGGGACTCGATGGCGAGCAGGGCGAAGACGATACGACTCTTCTGACCCTCGGACAAGGTACCCATCAGAGCGGTCTGGGACTCACCAGTGAGACCGTAGCGACCGAGCTGCTGGCGCCAGTACTGGTAGTCCTGGGACTTCTCGGGGAACTTGTCACGGACGAACTCGAGGGCACACTTGGTGAGGTCGAGCTGTTCGGCGGAGTGCTGGGAGTACATGCCCAACTTCAAGTGGGTGTGACGGGAGACACGTCCACCGATGGGGCTGAGCTTGCCAGTCATGATACGGAGCAGAGTAGACTTTCCGACACCGTTAGGTCCGACCAGGGCGGTACGGGAGTCCATGTCGACACCGAAGTCGAGGTGCTCGTAGAGAGTGTCGTCCCAGCTGCCAGAGTAGGAGAAAGAGACATCATCAAAGGACAAGACGGGGGGAGGAAGCTTCTCGACATCGGCGAAGCGGAAGGTGAAGATACGGTCGGGGATGACAGGCTGGATGAAACCATCGGCCTCCATCTTGTCCAGAATCTTTTGGCGGGACTTGGCCTGTCTGACCAAGTTGGCGTATGTACCAGCGGAGGCAATGAACTTCTTGATGTGGACAATTTCCTCCTGCTGCTTGTTGTAGGCCTTCATCTGGTTGGTCTCCTGTTCGGAGCGGGTCTTGTGGTAAGAGTCGTAGTTACCACCGTAGTACAAGAGCTGCTTCATGCGCATGTCAAGCATGTTAGTGCAGACACCGTTCAAGAAGTCCATGGAGTGGGAGACGAGGACCAGGGTTCGGTCCCACTTCTTCAGGTATTCTTCCAACCACACACAGGCCTCAAGATCCAAGTGAGCAGTAGGGTCGTCGAGCAGGAGCAGCGAGGGCTTGATGAACAAGGCCTTACCCAAGGCCACACGCATACGCCAACCACCGGACATGTCCTTGGTCTTCTTTTCGATGGTCTGCTTGTTGAAACCCAGACCAGTCAAGATCAGGGAGGCACGGGTGTGGAAGGTAGAGGGGTCCATCTTGTCAATGGCCTTTTTAAGAGCGTTAGCAGTTTAGTCCAGAATAGAGATGATATGGAGTATTACTCACATCGTACAGGTCCATCAGGATAGGACTCTCGGCACCGTACTCCTCCAGAATTCTCTCGGCCTTCTCTTCCATCTCGGCCATCTGCTTCTCGGCCTCCTTAACAACCCAGGTCAAGGCACCGTCCTCGCTAGGGGGGGCACCCTCGTTCAGGAGGTAGACATCAATGTGTTCGGGGATGGGGAACTCGCGCGAGGCGATAGACTTGAGCAGAGTAGACTTTCCGCAGCCGTTCTCACCCAAGAGACCGTAGCGACGACCGTAGTTAAGTTCGAGGGTCGAGTCGGTGATCAGAACCTTTCCGTGGAACACCAGCGAGGCGGAGGTGACCTTGACATCGCGGGAGGACTCCATGGAGGAAAGCACACCGGTGGTGACACGGTCAGAGAGACCGTGCTTGTCCATCTGAGCTGTGAGCTTCTCGACCTCCTTCATCTTAGTGTCGTCGGTGGCGGGAACATCCTCGCCATCGGCTTCGGCCTTCTTGCTGCCCTTGGACTTCTTGTCGTCGGCACGCTTGGCCATACGAGCAGCCTTGGAAGCGGACACCATATTGACGGTAGTGTGGTGAGTAAAGTGTTGAAAAGGGGGGATGAAGAGGAGGAAAGGGATAAGGGGAGAGAGAGAGAAAGAGAGAAGAGGGAAGAGGAAAGATCTGTCGAAGAAAAAAGGCTGGACGAGGGTGGATTCGATAGCGGGGTGGGAGGTTTAGAGGGGCGACCAAAATCCTTGAGTGGAGTTTGAAAAGCCCTTATCGATAGAAAACACTCGGAATTCTAATCGTGACGCAACGACACCAAGAAAAGTGCCAGTAAAAAGACCACAAAGGGAGAGGAGAAAGGTCTGCAGACGATCGATGAAGATAACGCCTCGAAGATGATGAGAATTCAGAAGAAACGAAGGATAAGAAGAGAGAGAAGATGAGAAAGCGAGAGGCAAAAAGTGGACAACTTCAAAAATTCCTTTCAGTGGGCTACAGAGGCGGCTTCTCATTGGTCCAGCGACGTCATGGCACGGGTCGTGGCGTAGCCTTGCCTGATTGGGCATCCAGAGGCACGTGACACAGTGCTTTATGTGTCGGATCTGATTGGACACAGAATTTGATCTCATCTTACATTACGTAGGGAGAAGAAGGGGAGAGAAAAGAATCGTTCGGTTCTACAGCTCACTCAGCGCTGAAATGACCCTGCTCAATGCCTCCTCCAGATACTCTCGAGGCTGGGAAAACACAATCCTGAACCATCCAGGCTTCTCGGACCCAAAGAGAACACCACTGGCCAGAAACACTCTCTTTTGCAAAAGACGCTGCATGACCTCCTCGCTAACATCGGCAGAGCTACGTTCTGGATGAAGCTCTAGATACCTCTTGCCCAGATTCACCCAGAGGAAAAATGCGGCATTGCATCCAGGTGCATACTCGATATGATGATGCTGGACATACTGTGCGACAAATCGGTAGGAGTCGGACAGTTTTCTGCGATTGAGCTCGATGTATCGATTGGTGAATTGCTCGTCTTCGAGGATGTTAGCTACCACATGGTCTGAAAGACCAGAGATAAAGGTGTAGAGTGAGACGCCGACCAAGGATGCATGGAGGTCTGTGTTGGCCTGGGAGATGATCACTCCGACTCGGATACCATTGGCGCCAAAGTCTTTGCTCATACCCCATAATACGTGAAGCAGTTGGGGGTCTATGATGCGTGTGGTGTCGATGGATAATGCAGAGGTGAACTCGACTGGAGCCGGGCTGGTAT